>JAZHEH010003445.1:0-2400000 GCA_036589455.1 Ateles fusciceps
TAAAGAAAGAAAATCAGCATATAGAAGATATATTAGGCTCCAGGGTTTATTGTATACACGTCACCCACTATAGCGACAGATCAAAATTAATCTTAGTGTTGGGCAGTGCACCAATGGATAAGGTAAAATGTGGTATATATAAAAATGAAATACTAAACCTGCCAAAAAGAGTCAAACGCTGATCATCTGCAGCATGGATGGACTTTAGAGGATATAAGGTTAACTAAAATAAACCATACACAGTAAGACAAATACTGCATGTTCCCTTGTTTATACCAGAGCTAAAACATTTGAGTGGTGAGTCACCAGAGACTAGGACGGGAATATGAGTATTTATAAATGGGTAAAAAAAGTACAGTTAGATAGAAGAAATAAATTCAAGCATTCTATACAATTAGCAAATGTACTATAGTACTAATAATTTATTGAGTATTTAATAGCTAAAAGATTTGGAATGTTCCCACTACTAATAAATTACAAATACTTGAGATGATGGACATTCTAATTACCCGACTTTCACTATTACACACTGTAATGCTTGTATTTAAAATCGCACCACCCCATAAATATGTACAGCTATTATTTTATCAATATAAATTTTTAAAAATTGCATCCTTTTGTATTACTACATTTTAAGAATTCAATGTATCATCAACTATAACACTTACCCTCTCCTTTACTTAAGAAATGATTTTTGAACCAGGTACTCTTCTAGGTGCTTATGAACAGAGGCACATATCTAGTAGCCATAAAACTCATATTTGGTAAATGACATGGAGCCCTACTTCCTTACTTTAACCATCTCTACATGACTTTTAATGCCTTATAAAGAGTATATACTATGTAAATAGTTATACCTGTATTTTTTTATTTGTGCTATTTTTATTGGTCTTGTTTTTATTTTACCTAAATGTTTTCAATCCACGGTTGTTAAATCTCAAGCTATCAATTCTGTGGATATGCAAGGCTCACTATATATATGAGCCTTCCATATATATATATGGTGTAGCTTTCCATATCCATAATATATATGTGTGTGTGTGCTGTGTATAGGAGTATGTATTCATATATATAAATAATAGTTTTAGATGAGGAAGTTGAAACATAAATATACATTAGCGTATGTGTATGTGATAAAAATATTTCCATAGATACTTGTTTGCCCATATACACATGTATATGTGTGATATGTATGCATATTAACATATATGTATTCCATTCCAATTCCAAAATGTCAATCTAAAATCCCCAGTATCATTTTCAAGATATTATCAACCTGTAATTTTCCAATTCCTGGCTATTCAATCAAAACATTGCTTCTCAACTATAAGTAGAATAGTTTACACCTTGCCAACTCTGTTCAATGAGACTAACAGATGCATTAACTTCGCTCGCGTCTTTTAGGTACGCTTCCGATGCCTGTCCTCAGCCCATTCCCAGTTAGAATCAAAATGCTGTGCAGAACCCAGACTTTCTCAAAACCTTCCAACTACATTCCAAGAGCTCCCCCATGAGAGGTAGATGTGGGTTAGGCAGAAAAGTGGGCAGCTAGGAGGTGATACCATGGGAGAATGAGAAACATACTTAAAAAATCTACTTGAGCCTGGGGTACTGCCTTTGCCTAGCCTAGAGCACATATAGACTTTTCAATTAAAGCTGGATTTTCATTTATCCGAGCTTGTAATGTGATAGATTAGTTACAGTTTATAATGGGCACCTCAGGTTACGTTGGCATCTTATAGCCAAAAGATAGGTATTAAGTTGTTAAGGCCTAATAGCAGACTACGAAGAATATCTCATAGATCATAATATTATCCGAAATCCCCAGGAAACTTCTCTTGAGGCTTTTCAGAGGTTTAATATGACATACCTACTTAAAACTATTAAAGTACAATTAGATCTGCTGGGTTAGAGGACCAGTCAGAGTGAAAGCCTGCGTTCAGCCCTGCAATTTGTGCAGAGCCTTTTCTTGCTCAGAGCTCTACTCTAGAACCTACAGTCTTACAATTACGTGAATGCAGTATACGCTGCTCTAAAATTAAAGGGCCCAACCAAGGGCTTTTTTTTATCGGTTTGTTTTTTGTTTTGTAATAGGTTGTGTAAGTAGCAAAACTTATCTCCCAATTTGTGGAGATTATCATAACAGCTTTTTAGACTATTACATACTGAGAAATTTCACTGGAGTGGAAGGACCCTACATTTTTATGGCATTTATGTCTCACCCTTTAGCATGCATGTGTCACATCTTATTTGCTAATTTATTTTCTACTCCCTCCTTCTCAGGTCTAATCAACATGCTACTATCAGTGTAAGAGGTAATCTGTATTACAGTTTGTGTTATGTCAATTAAACTAAGATCTTTGTAACTAATGCAGAGAGAATGAGAGTTGATATAGATCCGCAGCAGTCTATGAAAATGTATTGTTTTATAGATAAAAGAAACTGTTTCTGGAGATTTTCTTAACGATGTGGAAGTAGCAATTAACAGATCAATGGTTTCATATTTAGTCATAGAGACCATGCATGTAAACATACCACACCAGAAACTGCAGCCACAATTGAAATCATTCCCAAGTAAAAATTTTACTACAACCCGTGGCCATTCTTAGAAGCTAATAAACATCTGCACAGACCAAACATGTAAATAAATTGATAATGTGAGACACACTATCACCCTCCTTCTTCAAAGTGTATGTGTGTGTGTTCTCAGATTAATTTATTGAATTCTCCCAGCTATGTGGTGCTTTTTAAAGAAATTTATCCTGGTTAGAAAAAAGACTAATGGGGCTTCCAATTAGTCCTTTTTTTTTTTAATAATAGCCCCAAGTCCATGGTTTAGGTAGCCAATATGAGTAATCTGCTTGTATCCAATAAATTAACTCCAATTCTAGGAACAAGAAATTAATGACAGATTCTGTAGACCCAGTGTCCTACCCATGCACAACACCTATGCCCAGGTTTAATTTATTACCTGATGTTAACAGAAGTGCACTTTGATGGGTGGACCACAGTCATAGAGTAGGTGTCTCAGAAAATATCAACTCAAAGCTTGTGTCTACTGGAACATGGTATTTTTATTTTGCCATCATAAAGTTATCTAAGTAAGTGGCCATAGCTCCTAATACAAAATAGAAAATTATTTACAATATATTTTTCATTAGATTTCTAATGATCTTATCGCAAGGCAACACTGACTTATTGTCACTTGGGGAGTTTCAGGTAAGTAAACTTGTCTACATGTTGGACTTTGATTGAAGGCTAAAATATTCCATTATATCAATTGCATCAGATTTATGCCTTCAGATCTAGAAATTATGTATTTGTTATTAAATAAAGTATCACTTTAATATGTTTTCTCAAATATTTTATTGATACTTGTGGTTATTCTCTTACCATCAAAATCTCTGTGGTTTAAGACATTCTGTTACTCTTTTTATTCATCCCTGCTTCTAAATGTGGTAATGCCATCCACTTTATTGAAGAAAGTTGAATATAGCAATAGCTCCACTGTTACTTTCAAATGAACATTAAATTAGAGAGATCTTCTTAATAGCAGCATTTCCTAACATTATCCCAAACTAAAGGTTGCAGCAATCATAGAACTTTATATAAAAGCTGGTCGTTATCTCTCCACTGAACGCACTCCTCAATTCTGTAGGAAAGCAATTTTCTTCTCTGTCCTATCCAGTGTATATATTCAGGTTTTCATAGTGTATTACAACTTTTTTCATCATCCTAAGCATTTGACTTTTTTCTCTCATATCATAGAAGTTTTGAAACTTAACTGCATAGAATAATATTCACTATTGTGTAACAGATATAAGTCTATTCACCACACAATTTTTTTGAGCCACTCTCCACTGTTTCTAACATATAACATGTAGACTCTGATGTCACCTAGAAAGATAATTTACTCAAATTTTTATACTTTTCCTTCTCTTCTCCAACATCTTTATAATCCAATTCTATACATTTTCCCATAAGTCTTCATAAACAAAGTACAGATTTTCACTATTACTAAGAATAAACTGTCTCTCGTGTGTCACATTTCATACTTAACCCTTACAGCCTCTTAATATATGATTCTCGGTATAGAAGTAATAAGGAGTAAAGAACTGGATCTTCAGAAGAATTAACATTCTCTTTTAAAGAACTTCTAATGACAGGTTACAATGTTATTATGTAAAGATAAAAAGAAAGTTGTTTCCTGCACCCATCTGTTTTGCATACAGCAATACCCAAGACTGGGGTAATTTATAAACAGGAGAGGTTTATTTGGCTACACAGCTCCATAGGCTATACCCTAAACATAGTGCCAGTATCCGTTTCTGGCAAGGCCTGAGGAAGGTTACAATCATGGCAGAAGGCAAAAGAGGAGCCATGGCGATACTGGGAGCAACAGAGAGAAGGAAGGTTTCAGACCCTTTTTAACATCCACATATCTTGCTAACTCATTACCATGGGAGAGGACCAAGCCATTCTAAGAGAACTCACTCCCATTACTCAACACCTCTTACTAGGTCCCACTTCCAACAGTGGTAGTCATATTTCAATCTAGATTTGGGGGAGTAAAAATATTCAAACCTTATAATATTCATTGAACAGGAGGCCCAGGGTGTCTTGGGGAATTGTAAGTCTCAATTATATTCTAACATCCAAGTTATGAATCCCACTTTCCCCTAATAGGTTCTGCTAGTTACTAATAGATGCTGGACTAGTCTTTGCATGATACTGTAGTGCTCAATCACATAGACATATATTATTTTTAGTCACATTTATTTTCTAACTTCAAGCAGTCTACCAAAAATAACTCTGGTTCTTTTAGTGTAATTTGAGCTAAAACTTTCCTTTCCTGAACCTGCAACTCTTCTTTCTATAAACTCTGCAGTTCAATCATAACATAACCATCCTAGCCGACCACCAGGCTGTCATCATTCTAATGGTCACGTACTAGTAACCACTTGTTTAGACAAAGCACGCTCTTCCTCAGGTACCTCATCCTATGCAAGCAGTGATCGTTCATTTATCAACATACCAGTACATGTCATATTCCCAAGTGGACCTTTTTCTCTTGTAAAGAAATTCAATGTGATGTAAAGTCCACTTACTAAAATATAGCACTCTCAGATTTCCATATTTGAGGGTCCATTTTCTGACCTTACTTGTATCCATCACTGCTTCATTAATGGTCCTGTCAGAACACCAAAAACAAAGTGTGTGCTGAAGTGGGCTTATAATGTTGAGTGTATTGTGTACTTGCTTCCTAATCTGTATTTTGATATCACATTTGTCGTTTGAATCAGACATGATGAGAGTATTTACATCTTAAAAATAGCAACTTCTACAAATCAGTGTTTCTCTCCTTTATCTCTATCCATACCAGACAGCCAATTGCTAAACATTCACCATCACCTCACAGCGCTTATATATTTTAAGTAGACAATGTTTAATAGAGTTGATTAAATATGTATTGGATAGCTAAAAGCAAAAAAGATATACCTGTAAATATTCAGAAACCAATAATTGCAAAAATAATTTTCAAACTGAGGTGTCAGGAACTAAAAAGAAAGAGGTGTATTATGAGAACCTAATGGTACAAAGGAATAGTGCAATGAGCTGTGTGTTTAGAGGGCTCACTGCACTGCTAGTGCTTGTATAAACAAGGTGATTGTTTAAATCACAGAAAAAGAGGTTGTTTAAACCACAGAAAAAACAGCCTGGTCCCCACAGGCTGCTGTGAGGAGAGCACCCTGCTTTGGTAGCAGAAAAGCCAGAGTTTGTTTCCCAGTTGGATATGTCAGAGCAGTGTGGCATGGTTTCTTTGCTTTTGGTACCTCTGAGTAAGCCCAGAGATTCTGGTGCTGGGAATGCCATAGGCATTCATGGTAACTGATCACTACATTCAAAGAATATTCAATTATAAAGACTTGAATTCAGAAAATAATAGTCTTTTTCCTTTTCTCTATATTTTCTGATCTTACTCTAGAATCTCCTGTTAATAGAACCTATTAGAAAGCTGCCTAGTCAAGGAACTGGAAATATAATCGATAGGATAAAGCCTAGAAACACAAAATCTGAGTATAAAAAGCAAGCTATGGCATTAGGATATAAAAGGCAAGTAAGCACGACTTGGAGCATTTGTATCTTGTAAAAGGAGAATTTGGAATTTTATATGAAGACAATTTTGAAAGTGTGTGAAGATTCTTAATAGGCAGGGAATAAACTAACGAAATAATATTTTAGAAATAATTCTATACTTGAAGGTAGATTTGTCTACTCTTTACTCTGTAGACAGGTCCCTCCAGAACACCCACCTTGAATCTTAGAACAAGGAAATAAAAAGTACAAAGTGAGAAATGTTGAAAGTATGGCTCCACACACGTATCCAAAGTCAGGAGATTTGTCCCATGATGGAGAACTTTCCAAGTCTACTATGCTTCAGCATTGTCTCTGACAGCTCAGTCCTGATAATAGTCTGTTTGACTTCAGAGAGAGTGAAAGATGGTGGAATAGAAATTCTCAGCAATCACCCTCACATAAAATATAACTGGTCAACTATCCACATGCAAAAATACCTTCACAAAGCTAATAAAACCAAGTAAGACATCCTAATACCTTCTTGCAGCATAATAATAAGAAATAATGTGTTAAAGAGGGTAAGAAGAATTTTACATTATCTCCATTACCCCCACTTTAGGTAGTACAGCACAAACACAGAAAAAAAAATCATTTGGGGAAAGAGAAAAAAAAGTGAGCATAGGTCTTTGCATGTTCCCTCATACTGAAGAACCCTCCAAAGTGAAAACTAGCACTAGCAAACTTCCAAAGAACTTACATTCCATGTTGGTATCCAAAGACTGAGCCTCTAGACTCACTTCAGTGTGAGGAAGGACCACACTGCAGCAGGATTCAGGCAGAATTGCAAATTTAATATCTGGCTTGCACTACTGCTGGTTCACACTTCGCGGCTCCAGGCTTGGAAAACACTCAGCAACATATAGTCCTCACCAATATCTGTCTTAAGGAACACTCTAGCACTGTACCTTCCATAGCAAGCCCTAGGCTGCTTTCAATTCTGTACTAAGTGTAGCTGTCCCTACCTCCTGTTATGCTTTAGCATTATGCCTGGCACAGGACTTTCCCCACAATATAGTCTGTGATCTGAGTAAGTACCTACCTTTCCAAATGGGCAAATATAGACACGTGGCCTCAAGGATGAAGAACAATCAGGAAAACATGTTATCAACAAATGGACAAAAGTGATGTATACTATTCCCTGAAGAAATGAGGATTCATAATCTGTCTTGAGAAAGAATTTAAAATAGCTGTCTAAGAACTTTAGCTTAAACGTCAAGGAAAAAGACAATTCAAAAGAAAATAAGAAAAACAGTAAATAATGACTAAAATTTAGAAATTTAATAGACAAATTGAAATTTTGAAAATATCAGAGTCCTGGAGCTAGAAAACAAAAACTGAATGAAATGAAAAATAAGATACTATCAACCCAGCAGATTTGATCAAGTAGAAGAAAAAATCCGTAAACTTGAAGATAAGTTATTTGAAAATATATAGTCAGAGAAGTGAAAAAAGAAAAAAAGGTCTGTGGAATTTATGCTTTAAGGAGATTCTATTTGATGTATTTTGAGGATTTGTTTCAAGATTTAGAACTTCTTTTAGTGATTCTTGTAGTACTTGGCTTGTTAGTGGCGTATTTCATACTCAGTATTTGACTGAAAAGGCTGTTTTTTCCTTCCTTTATGAAGCTTTAGTTTCACTAGATACAAAATTCTTGACGCTGATAATTGTTTGTTAAAGTAGGCTGAAAATAGAGCCCCAATCCTTTGTCCTTCCAGTTTGTAGGATTTCTGCTAAGAAATCTGCTGTTAATTTGATAGGTTTACCTTTATAGGTTACCACTTGGTTTTGCCCTTACAACTCTTACCATTCTTCCCTTTGTCTTGACTTTTGATAACCTGATGACTATGTGCCTAGTTGATAAAATATTTGTGATCAATTTCCCAGTATTCTTCAAGCTTCTAGTATTGGATGTGTACATTTCTAGCAAGGCCAGAAAAGTTTTTTCTCAGTTATCCCCCAAATATGTTTTCCATGCCTTTAGATTTCTTCTTCAGGAATGCCAACTATTTTTCTAAGGTTTGGATATTTAACATAATCCCAAACTTCTCAAAGTTGTTGTTATTTTTTCAAATTCTTTTTTGTCTTGCTTGGATTGGGTTATTTTTGAAAACATCGTCTTTCGAGCTCCAAAGATTTTTTCTCTGCTTGTTTGACTCTATTGCTGAGACTTTGCGCAGCACATTTTAGCATTTCTATAGAACTCCCCCCCCAAAGGTAATGAAAAGGAATTGAGAAGCTTACAGAATTTATGAGACAGGTAAAAAGAGCAGATAATTGAATTATACAAGTTAGAGAAAGCAAAAAAGATGAAAAAGAAGAAACTTATTTTTAAAGCATAAAAATAGTAACAAAACTTTCCAAACCTGGAAAAAGATGCAAATATCCGAGTATGGGAACATCAAAATCTAAAATTAGATTCCATCCAAATGAGACCACTCCATGATACATTAGAATCAAATATATTTGTTATGGTTTGACTGTGTCCCCACCTAAATCTCAATTTGAATTATGCCTCCCAAATTCCCCCATGTTGTGTGGGAGGGACACATGGAAAGGTAACTGAATCATGGGGGTCAGTCTTTTCCATGCTGGTCTTGTGATAGTTAATGAGTCTCGCCAGATGTGATGGTTTTATCAGGGGTTTCCACTTTTGCTTCTTCCTCATTTTCTCTTACCACCACCATGTAAGAAGTGCCTTTCACCCCCTGCCATAATTCTGAGGCCTCCCCAGCCATGTGGAACTATAAGTCCACTTAAACCTCTTTTCTTCGAGTCCCAGGTATATCTTTCATCAGATCCACTGAGAGCTTACACCGTGTGCCTGGAAAAGCCACAGACACTCAACACCAGCCCATGAAAGCAGCTGGGAGGGAGGTCTTTACCCTGCAAAGCCACAGGGACCAAGCTGTCCAAGACCATGGGAACCCACCTCTTACATCAGTCTGACCTGGATGTGAGACCTGATTCAAAGGAGGTCATTTTGGAACTTTAAAATTTGACTTCCTCACTGGATTTGGAACTTGCATAGACCCTGTAACCTCTTTGTTTTGGCCAATTTCTCTTACCTGAAATGACTGTATTTACCCAATACCTGTACTCTGTTGTGTCTAGGAAGCAACTAGTTTGCTTTTGATTCTACAGGCTTATAGGCAAAAGGGACTTGACTTGTCTCAAATGCATTTTTGGGCTATGGACTTTTGAGCTAATGCTGAAATGATTTAAGACTTTAAGAGACTGTTGGGAAGACATGATTGATTTTGAAATGTGATGACATGAGATTTGGAGGGGTCAGGGCCGAATGATATGGTCTGTGTCCCCACCTGAAATTTCAACTTAAATCGTATCTCCCAGAATTCCCACATGTTGTGGGGAGGGACACAGGGTGAGGTAATTGAGCCATGGGGACTAGGTCTTTCCAATGTTATTTTTGTGACAGTGAATAAGTCTCACAGGATTTGTTGGGTTTATCAAGGGTTTCCACTTTTGCTTCTTTCTCTTTTCTCTCTTGCTCCCACCATGTAAGAAGTGCCTTTCACCTCCTGCCACTATTCTGAGGCCTCCCCAGTCATGAGGAACTGTGAGTCCAATTAAATCTCTTTTTCTTCCCAGTGTTGAGTATGTCTTTATTAGCAGCATGAAAATGGACTAATATAATATTATAATCAAAAAAGATAAAGAGAGGACCTTGTAAGCAGCAAGAGAAAAGAAGCAAATAACATATAAGGAATTTTTAATAGAGCTAGCTGTAGATTTCTCAGCAGATACCTTACAGGGAAAGAGAGATTAGGATGATATGTTTAAAGTGCTGAAGGACAAGAAACTGCCAATGAAGAATATTATACCTAGCAAAGGTATCCTTCAGAAATAGTGAGAAAAGCCTTTCCCAGATAAACAAAAGCTGAAGAGTTCATTACCACCAGACGTATCTTACCTGTCTTATCAGAAATACGAGAATTTTTCAAACTAAGATAAATATGATTATTAATTCATTAATATCTGAATGTATAAAAAGTATAAAACTTACTGGTAAAAGTAGGTACTCAAACTTAGAATACTCTAATACCATAATGGTTGTGCATGAAAACCTATGTCTTTAGTATGCAGGTCAAAAGACAAAACTATCAAAAATAATGGCTATAGTAATTTGTTAAAATATGTAAATTGTAAATGTCAAACATTTAAAATGTGTGTTGGGGGAATTAAGTGAAATTATAGAAAAGAGTGTGTGTGGTGGGGGGGGGTGTGGATGCAAGCACTCTAGTTAAGTTGCTATCAGCTTAGAAAAACCTGTTATAAATGTTTTTGTAAGCCTCATGGTAACCATCAAGCAAATACCTACAGCAAATACACTAAACATAAAAAGCAAAAAATGAAATCACGTCACTAGAGATAACCACTTAGCCACCAAGGAGGACATCTAGAAAGAAAGAAAAAAAAGGAATTTATAATATGACTAGAAAACAACCAAATTATTGTAGTAATTAATAGTAGTAATTAGTCATTAGCTTGAATGCAAACCAATAGATTAATCAAAATATAAAGAATGGCTACATAGATTGAAGGAAAACAAAAAGCCCACACCAACTATCTGCTTCCTACAAGAGACCAACTTCACCTGTAAGTACATACATAAACTTGAAGGTATTAAAAAAACATATGCTATGAAAAAATGAGAGTAGCAGTACCTATACTTATCTCAGGTAAAATAGACTTTATTTCAAACTACAAAAAAGAGACATATGAGGCCATAATATAATAATAAAAGAGGTCACCTCACCATGAGGGTTCAACAATTTTAAATATATATGCACTCAATATTGGAGGCCCTAAATATATGAAGCAAATATTAATAGATCTGAAGGGAGAGATAGACTGCAATATAATAATAGAATGTTTAACACCCTTTTTACAGCAATAGACTATCCTGACAAGAAATCAATAGGCAAACATCAGCTTTAATCTACACTCTAAATTAAAGGTACCTAATAGACATATGCAGAACATTCAATCCAATAGCTGCAAAATATACATCCTTCTTAACTATACATGAAACATCCAGGATATATCATATGTTAGACCACAAAATAAGTTTCAACAAATTTAAGAAAACTGAAGTCACATCAAGTAACTTTCCTAACCACAAAGTTATAGAACTAGAAATTAGTAATAGGCAAAACTTCAAAAATGCACAAATACATGGAAAGAAAACAGCATGCTCCAAAATAACCAATGGCTCAATGACAAAATTAAAAGAAAAATAAAAATATCTCCTGGGAAAAAAAAATGAAAACACAATATACCAAAACCTATCAATAGAGCAAAAGCAGTTCTTGTAGAGAAGCTTAAGCATAAAAACCTACATCAAACAAGGAGATTGCAAATAACCCAACATTGCAAAGATAAGCCAACAATATGTTCATACTCTCTTGTTTATTCTGGCATTATTCACTATAGCCAAGAAATGAAATCAACCTAGGTGTCCACCAATGGATGAAAGAATAAATAAAATGTTATGCATATGTATGTAATATAATACTATTCAGCCACAAACAAGAAGGAAATTCTGTGGTTTGCAACAACATAGAAGAACATGAAGCACATTATGTTAAGTAACTAAGCCAGGAACAGAAAGACAAATACTGCACAATCTCACTCATATGTGGAATCTATAGATATTGATCTCATAGAAGTAAACCATAAGCTGATGATAAGGAGTAGATAGGATAGTTGGAGAATATGTGGTTGGAAAAGGGGGTCAGAAATTTCAGCTATGTAGGAAAAAATAAGATCAAGGGTTCTATTGTACAACATGGCCAACTATATAGTTAATAATATATTCTTGAAAAATGCTAAGAGAATGGATGTTAAGTGTTCTCACTACTAGAAAATATAACAGTGTGAGCTAATGTTAATTATATTTAGTCATTTTATAATTGTGTGTGTGTGTGTGTGTGTGTAGTTGACTTTTGAACAGCATGGGTTTAAACTGTGTGGGTCCAATTATATTCAGATATTCTTCCAATTCTCTCATCCCTGAGAAAGCAAGACCAATACCTCCCTTTCTCCTCAGCCTATTCAATGTGAAGATAATGAGAATAAAGACCCTTATAATAATCTATTTGTACTTAATAAACAATAAATAAAATTTCTCTTCCTTTCAATTTTCTTAGTAACATTTTCTTTTCTCTAGATTATTTCATTGTAAGAGTATTTTAAAAAACAAATGTACAAGATATGTGTTGATCAATTGTTTGTTATGAGTAAGGCTTCCAGTTAACAGTTGACTATTAGTTGTTAAGTTTTGGGGAGTTCAAATTTGTACATGAGTCTTTGTTTGTGTAGGGTTTACTGCTTCTACCCCTATGTTGTTCAATAGTCTGTTGAGCTCAAGACATTTTGTACCTGGTAAATACATACATATTTATCTATCAATTAAATATTTAAGTATATTTTTAAAAGTAAAATCACTTAACATTAATGTGAAAAATAAATAAGAAATAAGATAGAATTAATGGAAAATGAAGTAATTATAAGTTTGTTGCAATAACTTAGGAGAGAAATTTTCGAGGACTGTAACAGTGCCAGTGTGCTGAACAGACAGGGTAGTCTGCAAAGCTTCCTGGGACATCAAAGTTTATTTGTTTTCATCCCATTTAGGTAACAGTTTTAATAAGTGCTAGATTTCCAACTTTGAAACTGTTGTATTTAAAATGCAAAAAAAGTATATGTTCTTAATATTCAATAGCCAACTTTGTACAGAGTATTTTTAAGTGTGCTTTAAATAGAAGTTCAATTTGGAATAGAAAACTATAGCATTTCAAGTCAAAATGCCACTATTTTCATTTCTACATAGTTAAGTTGAAAATAAAATTTTAAGTCAATTATTTAGTAATAAACATCTAGGTTTAGTATTTTTATAGTTTCATAGTAATGACTATATTTAGATCCAATGCAATTTTTTTTCATTTAGTTTTCATTTTAAGAATAAATATAACAGGCCTTAACATGTGAAGTCTTGATTACTCAGAGATCAGTATTCTGGAATTTTTATATAATCTAATCAGCATCAAATATATAATTAAGGATGTTGATACAATTCAGAGAATAAATGTGCACTATGTGAAGAAATTTTTATTGATAAGTTAATATACAAGACACTCTTCAGCTTATACACTACTATGGCTTCAGAAAGCCAGAGAGTTAACAGCAATCCAACAGAAATATAGGAATAACGATGGCAAAGGCTGGTCTCATTATAGATAGCCAACTAGTCAAATGAAATATGGTCTTAAAAATTAGTGGTTTGGATACTATTCAGGTAATTATTGGCCTCCTGAGTTCCAGACTAATAAGTAGAAGATAAAATCAAGTATCCTAGGCAGCAGTTCAATTTTGAAAATTAGAAGAACATGCCAAGGCAGAAATCCAATGCTATAAATGGATTCAGTCTTGGGAGGGGGCAGATTCTGAAGTACTACAACTGGGCATGATATAAGTTTTTGTTCATCCATCTGATTAATCAAATCATGGTTCTCATTAAAAGCAAAGGATATGCCAAGGACTGGCTTCTGGTTTCCTGATCTATTATGAGTAACCTTAGCCATCTGTACTTCTCCATGTAAGGCTAAGAGAGTCTGTTGATACATGCACAGTTCCTGATAGAACTGATTGATAACACAAACTAAACTGGACCAACAGCTGGCACTTTGCAAAAATACTGCCACAAAGATAAAGAAAAGACAAAGATGAAACAAAATAGAGATACCTAACAATACCCAAAAATTCTAGAAATACTGAAGACATAACAGTTACAGGACTAGATTTAACCAATGATTATTCAGTTATTTAGAGAAAAAGAATACTTAATTTATTATACATGTATACATGGCAAAAGCAGTGAATATAGTAGTAAGTTGAAGAAACTCAGAAAATAAGATGTATTGAAAAATGTTAAGGCATTAAAACTGAAATCATTCATTAGAAACGTAAATCATCATCACAATTTTACCATGGAGTATAAGTAACATTAAAATCAAAAAGGGAAAAATGTGGCATTTACACTCTTTAATAAACAGCTACTCTAAGTTTGAAAACAAAATAATTGAGGTGTATGCTTTCAAAAATATACCCTCTGAGCTTATTAACATAACAATAAAAGTGGGTCTCTTTATGGCTGTTTCAACTTGTTGCTAAATAGAGATAAACATCCAAAGCAATGACAAAGCAATTTAATTCTTTACAACAGTCTTTCAAAAAGTGCTAGAGGTGCTGCAATTCATAACACGTTGGAGAAATTTCTGTAAGTACTTGCCACCCAATTATCTCTCCAAAGCCTGGAGCATGAATACTGCGTATATCCCCACATCCCTTGCTCAAATCTTCCCCACTTACCTAAATTCAGCCCAAATATCTGACTTTTAATTGGCACTTCCAATTCTACTTTCTGTGTATAGTCTTTCCTCTACCAGATACAATGCTCTAAATTTCTTAATGTAAAATAGACAAATGAGTTTGAGTTCCATTCAGTTATCTCCTTCAATCTTTACTCTGACATAAACCTTTTGGTCCAGTAACGACATGATATGGTTTCGCTTTTGTCTTCACCCAAATCCCACCTTGAATTGTTATAATTCCCACATGTCAAGGGCAGGACCACATGGAGATAATTAAACCATGGGGAAGTGTTTTCCCCATACTGTTCTCATGGTAGTCAGTGAATTCTCATGATATCTAATGGTTTCATAAGGGGCTTCCCCTTTGCTGGGCACTCATTCTGTCTCCTGTTACCCTGTGAACAGGTGCCTTACACCATGATTATAAGCTTCTTGAGGCCTCCCCAGCCATGTGAAACTATAAGTCAATTAAACCTCTTTTCTCTATAAATTATCCAGTCTCAGGTATTTCTGCATAGCAACATGAGAATGAACTAATACACTAAATCGGTACTGAGGCAGTGGGGCACTTTCATAAGGATACCTGAAAATTTGGAAGTGACTTTGGAACTCAGTAATAAACAGAGGTTGAAACAGTTTGGAGGGCTCAGAAGCAGACAGGAAAATGTGGGAAAGTTTGGAACTTCCAAGAGACTTGGAGGGCTCAGAAGACAGGAAGATGCGGGAAAGTTCGAAACTTTCTAGAGACCTGTTGAACAGCTTTGACCAAAATGCTGATAGTGATATGGACAATGAGGTCTGGGCTGAGATGGTCTCAGACAGAGATAAGGAACTTGTTGGGAACTGAAGCAAAGGTGACTCTTGGCTATGATTTAGCAAAGAGACTGGCAGCATGTTGCCTCTGTCTTAGAGATCTGTGGAAATTTGAACTTGAGAGAGATTATTTAGGGTATCTGGCACAAGGCATTTCTAAGTGACAAAGTGTTCAAGAGGAAACAGAGCATAAAATTTGGAAAATTTTAAGCCTGATAATACAATTGAAAAATTAAAAAATTAAAAACAAAACACATTTTGGGGAGGGAAATTTAAGCCCACTGCAGAAATTTGCATAAGTAATGAGGAGCCAAATGTTAATCATCAAGACAATGGGAAAAATATCTCCAAGGCATGTCAGAAACCTTCATGGAAGCTCCTCCTATCACATGTCCAAAGGCCTGGGGGACAAAACTTGGTTTCCTGGGCCCAGTCCCAGGCTCCCCTGTTCTGTGCAGCCTCGAGACATGGTACCCTGTGTCCTAGAGGCTTCAGTTCCATCCTTGGGGTGCAAGGCCCAAGCCTTGGCAGCTTCCATGTGATATGGTGCCTGTGGGTACACAGAAGTCACAAATGGAGGTTTGGGAGCGTCTGCCTAGATTTCAGAAAATATACAAAAATACCTGGATGTCCAGGAAGAAATCTGCTGCAGGGGCAGAGCCCTCAAGGTGAACCTCTGCTAGAGCAGTGCAGGTGAGAAATGTGGGGTTGGAGCCACCACACAGATTCCCCACTGGAGCACTACATAGTGGAGCTCTGAGAACAGGTCCACTGTCCTCCAAACCTCAGAATAGAACATCCACTGACAGCTTGCACTGTGCACCTGGAAAAGCTGCAGGCACTAGGAAGTGCCCCACAGTGGGGACTTCGACCCCAACTTTTCCTTCTGACCTGCCCTAGAAGAGGTTCTCCATGTGAGCTCAGCCCCCTGCAGCAGACTTTTGCCTCAACATCCAGATATCCTCTGAAATATAGGTAGAGGTTTCCAACCCTAATTGTTTGTCTTATGCACACCCACAGAACCACCACCACATGGAAGCCACCAAGGATTGGGGACTGCACCCTCTGAAGCAATGGCCTGAAATGTACCTTGGCTCCTCTTAGCCATGGCAGTAGTGGCTGAGATGCAGGGTGCCAAGTCCTGAGGCTGCACACAAAGGGGGTCCCTGAATGTGACACAGGCAAACACTTTTGCCTCCTAGGCCTCCAGGTCTGTGATGGGAGGGGCTGCCATAAAGGTTTCTGAACATGTCCTGGAGACATTTTCCCCATTTTCCGGGTCATTACCATTTGGCTTCTCATTACTTATACACATTTATGCAGATGGCATACATTTCTTCTCAGAAAATGGATTTCTCCTATCACATCATCAGGCTGAAAATTGTGTAAACTTTTGTGCCTCACTTCCATTTTAAACCTAAGTTCCAGTTCCAAACCATATCTCTGTGAATATGTAGAACTGAATGCTTTTAACAGCATCCAAGTCACTTCGTGAATGCTTTGATGCTTAGAAATTTCTTCCACCAATTCACTGCATTAGTCAGTTCTCCTGCTCCTATGAAGAAATACCTGAGACTGGGTAATTTATAAAGAAAAGAGAATTTATTGAGTCATAGTGCCACAGGGCTGGGGACACCTCAGGAAACTTACAATTATGATACAAGGGAAGGCAAAGACATTTTTCTTCACCTTGTGGAAGCAAGAAGAATAAAAACTAAGTGAAGGGGGGAAACCCCTTATAAAACCATTAGATCTTGTGAAAACATACTATCATGAGAATACCATATTCAGTTGCCTCCCACTGAGTCCCCACCTGTGACATGTGGGAATTATAAAAAATACAATTCAATATGAGATTTGGGTGGGGACACAACAAAAGCATGTCAAGTCCCAAAAGGTCAAAAGTAGGGAGGCCAACAATGCAGTCTTCAGTCTGTGGCCAAAGACCTGAGAGTCCCTGGTAAACCACTGGTGTGAGTCTAAGAGTCCAAAAGCCAAAAACTTTGAGTCCAAAGTTCAAGAGCAAGAAGCATCAGTCATGGAAGAATAATGAAAGCTTGAAGACTCAACAAGTCTTCTCTTTCCAATTTCTTCTCCTGGCTTTATTCTAGCTGCGCTGGCTGCCAATTAAATGGTATACATCTAGTTTGAGGGTAAGTCTGTCTCTCCCAGTCCACTGACTCACACGTTAATCTCTTTTGGCAACACCCCTCACAGACAAAGCCAGGAACAGTACTTTGCATCCTTCAATCCAATCAAGTTGACACACCACAGTAACCCTCAAAAGTCCATCTCTTGTAAACTTGAACCCATACATGTCTCCTGAAGTCACACATGATCTTCAAATAAAGACAATAATAGGTTAATTGTTAAGCTTAATGTAACATGGCTATGATTTGTACAACTGGAAGCACACTTTCCTTAACCCAAATGCTATTACATAAAATTAACAACACTCAAATTGATATAAAGTCAATAAATCTTGTGTCATATGATAAAGAAAAACGGAAATAAAATGAAGATATTTTCTTAGTACAACTGTATACATGCACAAACATACAAGTGTATATATGACAATTATAGTAATTGTTTCTGCAACTGGTCACACGGTCATAGCTGATATTGGTGGCTACCTTCTTCTGCTACCCATTCTGCATTTTCTTTGCCTTCAGCAAGAACCTCTTCTGATCTTGTTTTTTTGAACTAATTTACACTCCCACCAACACTATAAAAGTGTTCCTATTTCTCCACATCCTCTCCAGCATCTGTCGTCTCCAGATTTTTTAATGATCGCCATTCTAACTGGCGTGAGATGGTATCTCAGTGCAGTTTTGATTTGTATTTCTCTAATGACCAGTGATGAGCATTTTTTCATGTTTGTTGGCCTCATGTATGTCTTCTTTTGTAAAGTGTCTGTTCATATCCTTTGCCCACTTTTGAATGGACTTGTTTGTTTTTTTCTTGTAAATCTATTTTAGTTCTTTGTAGATTCTGGATGTCAGCCCTTTGTCAGACGGATAGATTGCAAAAAATTTTTCCCATTCTGTTGGTTGCTGATTCACTCTAATGACTGTTTCTTTTGCTGTGCAGAAGCTGTGGAGTTTGATTAGGTCCCATTTGTCTATTTTGGCTTTTGTTGACAATGCTTTTGGTGTTTTAGTCATGAAGTCCTTGCCAATGCCTATGTCTTAAATGGTTTTTCCTAGATTTTATTCTAGTGTTTTTATGGTTTTAGGTCTTATATTTAAGTCTTTAATCCATCAGGAGTTAATTTTAGTGTAAAGTGTCAGGAAGGGGTCCAGTTTCTGCTTTCTGCACATGGCTAACCAGTTTTCCCAACACCATTTATTAAACAGGGAATCCTTTCCCCATTGCTTGTTTTTTTCAGGTTTGTCAAAGATCAGATGGTTGTAGATTTGTGGTGTGGCCTCCGAGGCCTCTGTTCTGTTCCATTGGTCTACATCTCTGTTTTGGTACCAGTACCATGCTGTTTTGATTACAGTAGCCTTGCAGTACAGTTTGAAGTCCAGTAGTGTGATGCCTCCTGCTTTGTTTTTTTTGCTTAGAATTGACTTGGTTATACAGGCTCTCTTTTGGTTCCATATGAAGTTTAAGGTAGTTTTTTCCAGTTCTGTGAAGAAGGTCATTGGTAGCTTGATGAGGATAGCATTGAATCTGTAAATTACTTTGGGCAGTATGGCCACTTTCACGATATTGAGTCTTCCTAATCACAAGCATGGAAAGTTTCTCCATGTGTTTGCATCCTCTCTTATTTTATTGAGCAGTGGTTTGTACTTCTCCTTGAAGAGTTCCTTTACATTCCTTGTTAGTTGTATTCCTAGGTATTTTATTCTCTTTGTAGCAATTGGGAATGGCAGTTCTTCCTTGATTTGGCTCTCTTTAAGTCTGTTATTGGTGTATAGCAATGCTTATGATTTTTGCACATTGATTTTGTATCCTGAGGCTTTGCTGAAGTTGCTTATCAGTTTCAGGAGATTTTGGGCTGAGACGATGAGGTCTTCTAAATATACAATCATGTCATCAGCAAATAGAGACAATTTGACTTCCTCCTTTCCTATTTGAATATCCTTTATTTCTTTTTCTTGCTCGATTGCTCTGGCTAGAACTTCCAATACTATATTGAATAGGAGTGGTGAGAGAGGGCATCCTTGTCTAGTGCCATATTTCAAAGGGAATGCTTCTAGTTTTTGCCTTTTCAGTATGGTATTGGCTGTTGTTTTGTTGTAAATAGCTTTTATTATTTTGAGATATGTTCTATCAACACCTAGTTTACTGAGGGTTTTTAGCATAAAGGGCTGTTGAATTTTGTCAAAGGCCTTCTCTGCATCAATTGAGATAATCATGTGGTTTTTGTCTTTGGTTCGGTTTACATGGTGAATTACGTTTGTAGACTTGCGTATGTTGAACAAGCCTTGCCTACTAAAAGCACTACAAACATCTACGCCATAGAAATTATTTTAGTTTTTGGAAAATAACTTATCAGCTCTGCAATCATAAAGGAATTCCCTGAATGACAAGTTTTAAGAGGATGGTAATAATTTGGAAAGAGTGTCTTCAATTTTACCTGCCAGGGTCACACCTAGGCATTGTCATTTTCAAAAACTGCAGTTCCTTCATAACGCCAGTTTCAAGTGGTACCCTAATTCTGTTGTTTCTTGATTTTTCCTGTGGTATTCACTTGTTACTTCAACTCAAAAATATCTTTCAATCATTTTGGGACCACTGATCCAGTGATCCTACTCTTAATTTTGTCACATTCTGCTCATTTGTCTTTGTATCAGCTATCTATTGCCACATAACAAATTACTCCCCAAATTAGGGGCTTAAAACATCCCACATTTATGACCTACACTTTTAATTACAGCACAAAACCAGGTATAATCTATGTGGGTCCTCTGCTTAAGGTCTCTTACAAGCCTGCAATCAAGATGTCAGCCAAGGCTGTGATATAATCCAAAGGCTTGACTGAAACAGGATTCAACTTCAAACTCACTCAAAAAGTATTGACAGATTTAAATTCCATGCATACTGCTGCAATGAGGGCTTCAGTTTCTTCATTACATGTTTACTAGAGGATTCTGTCAGCTCTTTGTGACATAGAGCACTCCAACATGGCAGTTTGCTTCAACAAAGCATGCTATCCAAGAAGACTGTATATAGAGAATGCCAGCAAATTGAAGTCACAACTTCTATTAACCAGTTACAGAAGGGTCTTCTCATCACTTTGCTTATATTCTACTCATTGGAATAAGACGCTAGGTTCATTTCACAGTCTAGGACAGGAGATTATACAAGTGTATGAATACCACTAGGCAAGGATCATTGAGAGCTATCATTAAATCCTCATGGCACTCCAAACACAACTTAATTTACCAATGAATCATTATTATTATGCCATTGCATACTTTTCTGTCTGAATCTAATCATCTACCTACTCTTTTCCTGTACCCATAATGACTAAATATAAATGGAAAAATATGGCCTAAACTAATTTTAAATCCATAAGCACAAATCTCAAAAGTGCCTCTAATGCTTTTAAAATTTATACCACATTTTATGATTCACTCCTTCTCCTCAAATCCTCAATATCTCCTCTTCCAAATTCAATCTCAGTTTGTCCTTGACTTGGCTTCTCATTCAATTGATAATCAGGTGAATGTTCTTATAAGGATCCACCATTACATGTATTAATTACCTTTATGAGTTTATATAGTTAACTTTATTTGCAATATATATAGAGAGAAGTTCTATGTGTTCTCAAGGTGAAGCCTGCTTACATATTAAACACTATTGTACTTACTCAAGAAATCTCTTATGAATTATCCACTGCTACACTCTTGAACAATCAGTTTCTCATAATAAATTGGTCAGATTAGCTTCCAAACTTATATAATTTCTCAGTCTTACACGACTATCTTTGCTTGATTCATGGTTTCCTACTAGCTGCTCCTCTCATTCCTGGCAACATTTCCTTTTCCTTCTTTTTACAGAAAACTTTTTTTTTTTTTTTTTTTGAAACAGAATCTTGCTCTGTCACTGAGGCTGGAGTGCAATGGCATGATCTTGGCTCACTGCAACCTCCACCTTCCAGATTCAAGCAATTCTCCTGCCTCAGCTTCCTGAGTAGCTGGGATTACAGGCATGCACAACCATGCTGAGCTAATTTTTGTATTTTTAGTAGAGATGGGATTTCACCATCTTTGCCAGGCTGGTCTTGAACTCCTGACCTCATGATCCACCCACCTCAGCCTCCCAAAGTGCTGAAATTACAGGTGTGAACCACCGTGCCCAGCCAGAAAACATTCTTTAAAAACTTCCTAGTCTCCCCGCTCTTTTTTTCTCCCCCCTCTCTCTCTTTAAAATGTGTCTTTATTGTTTGTTCACAATCATGAACCACTGTACCTTGTATGGGTTGTAATGGTTTGAGTATTTCTCATTTTCCCCAGCTGTATTTTATGTTGCCTGAGGACAAAACCCACAAATACATGCTTCTCAATTTTAGCCGGTTATTGTGTTTTGCTCAGCTACTTCTCTAACCTCACATCTTCTACTCATGCTTGCCTACCTTCACTCTCAGCAGCTATCATTTCCTACTTCACAGAAGGGAAAATAAAAGTATTAGGCAAGAACTCCCTAAACTTTCTTCTTCTAGTACTCACTGTGAAGATGAACGAAAAAAAAAAGACAAAATTAAACGTGCTTGGAAAATACTCACAAGCACATTATTTCAGACTAAGTATTGTTAAACAAAACAAACACTTCAACAATCACCAGAATAACTATTTTAACCCCTGCCTGTTACCAGTCTCAAAGTTGCTTTCATATTTAATAACAAATTACATGAAGAAATAGAAAATAACAAAATATAAAGCCATAGAAGGCATACTATAAAAATCCAGATAATAAAATATAGATTCTGAAAATGCAAATATCTTAGAAACAACAACCCACTGTACTGGTACAAAGAACATTTTTGATCCCAAAAAGAACTGATTTAGTAGCCCTAGAGACTGGAAAAATGTTCAAGCAAAACTAGTATATTAAAACACACACACACAGTAGCACACACACGTACACTCACACACACACAGATATCCCAGAAAATTGTTAAATTTCAAATTTCAAGATTAAAGAATTATTTTTTTTACATGGGGTTTCACTATGTCACCCAGGCTGGAGTGAAGTGAAGTGGCACAACCATGGCTCACTGTAACCTCCACTTCCCTGACTTAGGTGATCCTCCCACCTTAGCCGCTAAGATAGCTGGGACTACAGGCACGCTGTGCCATGCCTGGCTAATTTGTTTTTTATATTTTGGTAGATACAGAGTTTGTCATGTTGTCCAGGCTGGTCTAATACTCCTGAGCTCAAGTGATCCTACTGCCTCGGCCTCCAAAATTGATGGGATTACAGGTGTGAGCAACCATGCCTGGCCAGGATTAAAGAATTCTAGCTTCCAGAAAGACAAAAAAAGGTTACTTTCAAAGAAATAAAATATCAGTCTCATATTTCTTTTTCATAACAATAAAGATTTTAAAATGCAATGAAAAATGTCTTCAAAGTTTTGAAAAGGGAGAGAATTATGTCTCAATGATTTAATTTCATTATAATGACATCCTCAGATTTACAAAGTTTTGGAAAATGAAACAACATAGCACTTTTTCCTTCTAAAGTTTTCTATGTTGTCAGATGATTCAATCAAGAACAAAGCCCAAGAAACGGGGAGTCATAGTGGAAATGGACTGACAGTGAATATTAAAGCAAGCTAAGGATCAGAAATAAGGCGATGGAAGAAAATAAACACTAAGTTGAACCAGAAGCATTCTACTTTTACAAACTCCACATAGAATTTATCCACTTGTTTAAGTTTATATTATCAATAGAGGCTAAAGCTAATATTTATATCCACATCTTTGGGATTGCTGGGTCAAATGGAATTTCTTTTTCTAGGTCCTTGAGGAATTGCCACACTGTCTTCCACAATGGTTGAACTAACTTACCCTCCCACAAACAGTGTAAAGGTGTTCCTGTTTCTCCACAGCCTCTCCAGCGTCTGTTGTCTCCAGATTTTTTAATGATCGCCATTCTAACTGGCGTGAGATGGTATCTCAATGTAGTTTTGATTTGCATTTCTCTAATAACCAGTGATGATGAGCATTTTTTCATATGTTTGTTGGCCTCATATATGTCTTTTTTGTAAAGTGTTCATATTCTTCACCCACTTTTGAATGGGCTTGTTTTTTCTTGTAAATCTGTTTTAGTTCTTTGTAGATTCTGGATATCAGCCCTTTCTGTCAGATGGGTAGACTGCAAAATCTTTTCCCATTCTGTTGGTTGTCAATTCACTCTAATGACTGTTTCTTTTGCTGCGCAGAAGCTGTGGAGTTTGATTAGGTCCCATTTGTCTATTTTGGCTTTTGTTGCCAATGCTTTTGGTGTTTTAGTCATGAAATCCTTGCCTATGCCTATGTCCTGAATGGTTTTTCCTAGATTTTCTTCTAGGATTTTTATGGTGTTAGGTCTTATGTTTGAGTCTTTAATCCATCTGGAGTTAATTTTAGTGTAAGGTGTCAGGAAGGGGTCCAGTTTCTCCTTTCTGCACATTAAACTTATTATTTATTATCTGTTTCAGCCAATGTGCCTACGAGTCTCAAGATATCTGGTACTATAAATGAAATTATTTGAACAAAGGTGTAGTTTCAAGTGGATTTTGTATTCTAATTAATCCCTGGATAAATTACCCAGTGTGTGTTTGAAGGTATGAAAATTAAGAGACATTGAAAAAGATAAAATGCACAGGAAATGATTAAAGGATAGGGCAAAAATGGTATAAAATTATAAACTTGCACAAACCACTGAAAGTTTAATTACATAATTTTTAAAAGTAAAATAAAAAGACCAGATAAATGGTAATTTTAAATGGTAGAATTGTCAGAATTATAAAAAAGAGCTTAGAAAAATAACATTACAGAAGTTTATACATGTATTCATTTCAGAAAAAGTATTAATATTTGAAAATGATATATAGTTAAAAGTTTTTATAGGTATTGATTAAAAAAAATTCCTACCAGCTGGTAGCTGGCTTGTTGCTACCAGTCAGGCCTGCTGTGATTGTGCTGTACACAAACAATTTCATAGAACTCTAATATCCGATAAAGTTACTCTGTGACTATGATAGAGTGATACCAAAAATATCACACTTCTCTAATCACATGAGCACAGATAAAAACAAGAAATCTACCAGACCGTAAAAATGAAGAAATATCCCACCTGCCATTGACACTAGTCTGCCAAGGACAGCATTAGAGTCACCACTATTCTCAGCCCCTAGTTAAATCATGGATTCACTTCCGTTTCATAAAAGCACATACTTCAAAGCCATCCCTGACTTTGTTGAATCTTCCCTAAATCAATTAAAACAAGACTGAATCTTCTAAGAAGCCCCTAGTACAATTTTCTTAGTGATACTCCCAGGGCTCTTGTTTTATTGTCTTCCTTGCATCATGAAGTTTAATAAATTTAACTTTATTTTACTACAGATGTGCTCTAGTGGTTTGATGGGTGAATATCAACAGTATAAAATTATTTAATTTGAGATAAAATTATTTGATTTCAGGTTATGTCACTTTTAGAATAGTTTATAACATTAATATATAAAAATAGAAAATCTTGGATATGCAAGTAAATATAAAGATTTAAGCAAACAAATATACACTGTTGTGTAGTCAAAAGAACAATTTGAAAAGCTTATTGTAATTGAGTTCTGATGAATTCTGCAGTTAATAATTGTATTTTAAACAATTTATGGAGTATAAAGCATTCTTACATTTCTATATAAAAGTGTATATATTAAATATATATGCACAATATATGTAATGTTACATATAATATAAACCTATGTTGTTCTTTCACATACACGTCCACACTTTTGTGTTGATATATAAAAATATTTCAACAATGTGAGTACATTTTTTTTTTTACTTTAATGTCTAAATCACTAACATTGCAAAATCCCCAAATGTGGAGATTATTTTTCTTTGTAAGTCAATATTGTGGTTTTGATATACTTAAATTGAATTGTTAAATTCAATATTCTGTGCATCAGTAAATTAGTGGAAGTAAAAACATTATTTTCATAAAGATTCCAGTTTATAATGGTCCAGTTAGATGTTTATTTTCATAGTGCCTTATTTTTAGTAATTTTACAATCTATTTTTTCCCAATGTATTGTATAAATGTGTGGTAATTAATGTAGTTTCATGATAGATGCTACAGAGATTATAAACTCAGAGACCCTTTAAGAAATATTTGACATGTTTTGATTTCATACTTCAGAGTGGTGATAGTTTTAACAGTAGTAAAAATAGGTAATTATCAGTTATTTGAATTACTGCATAAACATTATCATCAGATCACCATTTGCTATGATGAAAGTATTTTAGAAAAATAAGGAGTTCTATTAAAAGCACTGTTTTTGCAGCTAAATAATAATTTCCAGCTTTGTTCATTACAATTTCTCCCTAACCTGTTGCCCTCACACATTTGATCTCTGTCTTCCATTTCTTGGAAATAATATGATATGATGAAAATGACATGTGGAGTCTGAAAACCTTGGTTTTCATTTTGATTTCAAATTATTAGATGTAATTATTTGGGAGCATTCTCATTTACTGTGTTTTCCCATTTTTAAAATGGTACTAGTAAATAATCACTAGCTTTTCTTTTGAGAATCGAATGAGACAGCCATCAAGAAGACACTTTGCATTAGAGTGTTCTCTTGCATTCATATTTTTCATATTTGTTGGCAGGCATTTTTTTCTATTTTATAATCATAAGAAAAATTCTTTCATTACATATTATTATTCTATAATAATATTATTTTATAAAAATAGGAGGGAGCATGCAGGGTTGTGATGCTCACAGGCTAGGCTCACCACAACCCCCTTTCATTAATTTAAACATATAGTATGTTAAATGGCCATAAGTGCTTGGGAGAAAAAAAATGCCAGAGGTGCCTAACAAATATTATAATGTATAAGTATGTAACTGAATAAGTTTAGTTAGAGGAGTCTTCAGTGAGAAGATATTTAAACAAAGACCAAAATGAAATTGTAGAGCAAGGTTATATTTTTCGTATAAAAGGCATTCTGGGCTAAGTGTATGAAACTTTTAAAGGATTTGATGAAGGAATAAAGCTGCCTTCCTTGTAGGTTAAAAGGCCATAGCACCTGGGTCTGAATAAGTGATTCATGAGTGATTTCAAGAATATGAAGGGAAATCCTAATGTAATGAGAGTCCACATCCTACCTGGACTCTGATTTTTCACTCTGAGAGATGTACAGCCATTGGAAGATTTTAATCAGTGGAATCATACGGTTCATATGACTTCAGAATTGTTAACAGGTCAGAACAAAGGAAAGGGAAAGAACTAGAGGCTATCAAATTAACAAAGAAAAATTGATGATAATGGTTTGTACTAAATTAGCAGTGGTTGAGGTAAAAAGAGATGCCTGGAGTTTGCATGTATTATGGAATTGGAGCCAACAGATTCGCAGACAGACTGGGTATGAGTTGCAAGGAAATAAAAAGAATAAAGATGATGTCAAGATTTTTAGTGTGGACGGGAAGGTAGAATTTAGTTTTGGTTGTGTTGTTAAACTTGAGCAAAACTTGTATAGAAAGTTGAATTTTTAAATCTGTAGTTCAAGGAAGAGTTCTAGTATAGAGATACTATTTTGAATGTCACGAGTGTATCTATATGGTATTTACACCATAGAATGAATGAAATCACAAAGGTAGGGTGTACAAATAGAAAACAAAAAGCGCATAAAAGTGAAATGTGAACTTCTAAGCTTGGACAACAGAGATATGAGATGTAAATGAATAGAATAAAATGGAGCCATTTGTAAATCAGAGAAAACGCTTAGGGTAGTATCTGAAAAATCAAATATTCAGAATTACTCATTCTCATAAGCCACATGAATGCCAATTTTTACCTGACTTTAATTAGAAAAAATATAATAATGAGAAGAGGGATAATAGATCGACTGCTAAATTTTAGTGTAAGTGATGATAAAATAAAAACATACATGATACACTACAGACTATCAGTCATTTATCCCCAAGAACCATGTGGCTGAGAGGGAGCTGTGGCTCAGTGCCACTGCCAACATCAGAAGTGAGTATTGTACCACTTATCTTTGACCCTGGAAAAAAAAAATCAAAATTTGAAGTACAGTTTCTACTGAATTTGTATCATTTTTATACTATCATAAAGTAAAAATAATCATAAATGGAGCTATCATAATTTGGAGACCAATTGTAATGAACAGGAAAATTTATTTTGATAAAAAGAATAGTTATGACGTTAGGGTAGCACAATGAACGTGTTAGGTTCGTGTGAGATTGGATTGTTATGATTATTGAGAAATAAATTTATATACACAAATGTAATAGCCGAGGAATTGGTAGAGATAAAGGTAATTGGAAAAGTAGAAATTAAAGCTGGGAGGCTAGATTATAGGAAGAATCATCTATGTGGACATTGACATCACCCAGAATTATCATAAGAGTAGTACAGATATTAAAGAGAATACAGTAAGTCAATAGTTAAAATTATTATGACTATCTGGAGTGACAGGGGTCTTCATAGGACTATGATAAAGGATGATAAAATGGATGGCATAAGAGTCAAATGGGAAAATCATGAATAATGGTGGACAACTGATCTGAAAGAGCCAATGAAGTGCAGGTGGGGGCCTAAGACTTTAGCGCAGTGGAAAAAAGAATTACTCATCACCATTCGCATTCTGCTGTTCAACCTGTTACTTCAATTTCTGCCTTTCTAATCTGTGTAAAGTTACGTTCACAAAGGAAGTATGCTGGGATTCACTCGGGTTGGCTGGCAAAATATTATGGAAAAATTAGGGCAAGTTATAATAGTCTCAAACTTTTTAGAAGGCTGAAAGGTTTTAATGAGACAGGCTGAAGGCAGCCAGTTCTTATGTTAGAGTTTTAAGTCATAAGGTAAAGTTTAGAAATAATAAAAGCTTCCCCAGTTAAGTCTGTTTACCTGACATTCCTTTGTCCCTTCTCCAACAGTTTACTCATGTAAAGACTGTGCTAGATAGCCCTCTCAAGGAGGAAGTCAAAAAGAATTATTCATTAATAGTGTTAATTCTAGGCCCCAGAACCAAAAGCTTCTATTCATAAAACCACTCTTTTGACCATGTTAATTATCTACAAATGTGTTGACTTAGAACCTGTTATTAAATCTATACTGAATAAATGTGAGGACGAAGAGCAAGTGGAAGGCATTTAGCTGCACTCGCCCTGTGAAAGCAGTTGACGACCATCCCTAGCCTACTCAAATTCATTGATCCGACACTGAGTCAAGGTTGGCAGGACAGGCCTCTGCAGGTAGTGATCAGCATTTCAAGTCTCAAGTAGTGACCCCATATGATAGTTGCCACAGCTGGCATCAGGGTCACCACGTGAGACTTCGATCATGTCACTGTCTTTGTCCGGGGCACCAGCTGTGGTGAGGATCACCTCAGGGTCACCACCTGAGATGCTGATCACTACTTGCAGAGGTCTGTCCTGCAGACCTTGACTCAGCTACAGACGAACGAAATACACTCTCACATGCTAGAGTACAGTGAATTCGAGTGGGCTAGGGAGGTCATCAGCTGCAGCTAATCAACCTCCCTAGCCCACTCGAATTCACTGTACTCTAGTGTGTGAGAATTTATTTCATTCATCTATTACTGAGTCAAGGTCTGCAGGACAGACCTCTGCAAGTAGAGATCAACGTCTCAGAAATAGAGAAAGAAAAACACTTATGAAGTGGTTGAGAGCTCCACTAAGAGATTTATAGACTGTAACATGCCTCTACCAATCTATTATTATTGAAAGATATTAATTTTAATTCAAGTCAACATGTTATTACTATCATACAATTATGTATAGTAGCAAGAACACAGAATAAAATGCTGCCCCTGAAATTGAGAAGCTCATGTCTTAGTGCAAGAAAAAGATAAGCCAAGACATAATTATAATTCAATGTCTGACAGACTGTAGAAATGTAAAGTAAAAATGGTAGGCATTATTTAAGCTGCATATAGTTAGTAAAAGCTGAATTATGCATCAAAATGTAAGTGGAAATTTGCCTATCAAAGACTATTAAAATATATAAATTGAATGAATCATTTATTAAATAGAGGGAAAGCATGTGAAATCGAATAGGTTTGTGAAAGCTGATTTGTTAATAATGGTTACCTAAAATGCTCACATGAAGAGAAGCTCATGCAATGAAAATATAACACAAACAGCATGAGGTCAGATACAAAAAAGATTTTTGTGATTCTAAAATACCTCTATGGTTAAATTTGTTATCAAAGTGGTTTTTGCTGGTAATAAACATAGAGAATATTTTGTGATTATATACAGTTGTGAACCACTCCACATTCTTACTTTTTGTGATTACTGATTATAAAGTCCTTTAATTTTCTTTTTCAAGCGTATTTGATTATAGAATTGGTATGAATTTTGGGGAGGCTGTAAGTTAACAAATTATGGGCCAAACAGGCCAAACTAAAGTGAATTTTTTTGCTTCATATATTTTGAAAGAAAAAAACACAGTCACAAAATTAAAGAGTTGCAGAAATCAGAATGTCTGTCCCTAGAACTAACTGGGATTAGCATGATGAAAATCCCTCTTAATCTCTCCTCTCTCTCTGTTTTCCTGTGGCTATGTGGAATATATGGATAGATCTTCTCTTTACATTGGCCTTTGGCTTGTAGCTATCCCAATAACACTTTATCACTTTTTTCCTAGCAGGTACATGTTTCAAGTTCCAAATCATGAAATCTTAAGGAGATATAAATGATTATTCTGAATTATGTGTTCAACAATGTGTGCATATTAATGGTGGTGGGGTGGGAAGGTATATCAGACCAAGACAGAAAAGAATTGGGAAGCCATTACCACATATGACTTCAGCCAGAGAACTGATTTTCATTAGTTCCTGTTAATATGCTTTGGAATTCATTTCACAGAGCACATGCTTACGTAACTGATGCATGAATGCATGGAGTTTATGTACATAATTTCAAATTGGGCAATTATGACATTGTAGTATGTCACAGAAAGATCACTCTGGTTATGATTTAGGTGATGGAAATAGTGTAAACAAATTAGAATTTGGGTAAACAAAGTTATTAATGTCAAAGACCTAAATGAGAAATACCAAGTAGAGGTTAAAATATTTTAGTTCCTTAGATCCCTTATATTTGTTACTTGCAATGTAGAGAAAAAGCATTTGATTATTACTGAAAATAGTTAAATAATTTTGAGTCTGAAAATATGCATACAACATTAAAAAGTACATAAGTACCTTCATGTTATATATCAACTTTTAAAATTTGGTCAACACAAGTATTTTATTTTCTACACTGTAGTAAGAATAATATCTTTAGGTTAAAGAAATATGGTCAAAGAAAAAATACTGTTTTGCTAACAAATGAAGACGATATATTTGTATTTCCATATATTATGAAATTGTCTTAGCTATTTTTTATTAGACCAATAGTTTGTAAAATTATTTGTATGCTAAGAAATACTACAAAAATATTAGCTGAAATACAATAAAAATCTCAATGACCCTGGACAATTACAATGTGAAATCTCAGTATAATTCATTCTAAGAAAATTATATTTTTAAAAACTTTATTTTATTTTAGGTTCAAGGGTACATGTGCATGTTTGTTATATAGATATAGGTAAATTGTCATGGCGGTTTAGTGTAGAGAATATTTTATCATCTACCAATATGCCATTTTTTAAAAACTTTTCTCTCCTCTCACTTATCACCCTCTAGGACACTTCAGTGTCTGTTGCTCCCTTCTTTGTGTCTGTATGTTTAGTTTCTACTTATAAACAAGAAAAGTGGTATTTGGTTTCTATTACTATGTTAGTTTGCTTAGGATAATGGCCTCCAGCTCCATCCCTGTTGCTGCAAAGGACATGATATCATTCCTTTTTATGGCTGTGTGGTATTTCATTGTGTATATGTACTACAATTTCTTCATCTAGTCTACCATTGATAGGCATTTAGATTGACTGCATGTCTTTGCCATTGTGAACAGTGCTGCAGCGAATATAAGGGTACATGTGTCTTTATAGCAGAACAATTTATATTCCCTTGAGTATATACACAATAAAATTGCTGGGTTGAATGATAGTTATATTTTGAGTTCTTTGAAAAATTGCTACACTCTTTCCACAATGCATGAACTAATTTACATTATTCCCAGCAGTCTACAAGTGTTTCCTTTTCTCCACAACATAACCAGGCATCTATTTTTTTACTTTTTCACAGAAGCCATTCTGAGTGGTGTGAGATGGTATCTCAACTGGTTTTGATGTACATTTTTCTAATGATGAGTGATGTTGGGCCTTTTTTATATGCTAATTGGACTTGTGCATTTCTTCTTTTGAAAAGTATCTTTTCATGTGTTTTGTGCCCACTTTTTAATGGGGCTGTTTGTTTTTCCTTTTAAATTTAAGTTCCTTATAGATGATAGATATTAAACACTGTCAGATTGACAGTTCACAGATATTTTCTTTCATTCTCTACATTGTCTGTTTCCTCTGCCAATAGTTCCTTTTGCTGTGCTGAAGCTCTTTACTTTAATTAGGTACTATTTTGTTGCAATTGCTTTTGGCATTTTTTCATGAAATCTTTGTCAGGGCAGCCTATGTCCAGAATGGTATTTCCTAGGTTATCTTCCAGGGTTTTTATAGTTTTAGGTATTATACTTAAGTCTTTAATCCATCTCGTGTTTATCTTTGTATGTTCTATAAAGAAAGAGTTGAGTTTCAATCTTCCGTGCATGGCCAGCCAGTTATCCCAGCACCATTTATTGCTTTCTTTGGTCGACTGTCACGGATCATCAAAATACCATCATACTTCAAAGTACATCATACTTCACAGAACTAGCAGAAACAATCCTAAAATTCATATGTAACCAAAAAGAGAGCCCGATAGCCAAAAACAGTACTAAGCAAATTAATAACAAACCAGCAACAACAACAAATAAACAAATCTGGCCACATCACATTACTTTAAATTATACTACAAAGGTATTTTAGCCAATGTAGTATGAAACTTGTATAAAAATAGGCATCTACACCAATGAAACAGAATACACAACCCAGAAATAAAGCCAAATACTTACAGTCAACTGATTCTTGACAAAGCATACGAAAACAAATTTGGAAAAGGATAATCTATTCAACAGATAGTGCTGGGAAAACTGGCAAACCACATGTAGAAGAATAAAACTGGATCCCCAAATCTCTCACTTTATATAAAAATCAACACAAGATTAATCACCGACTTAAATTTAAGACCCGAAACAGTAAACATTCTAGAAGACAATATCAGAAAAACTCTTCTAGACATTGACTTAGGCAAAGAATTCACTATGAAGACCCCAAAATCATAAATAAAAATACATGAATGGGACCTAATTAAACCAAAATGCTTCTGCACAGCAAAAGAAATAATTAGCAGAGTAAACAGACAATCCACAGAGTGGATCTTACGGCTAAAATCTCCTTGATTGCATTGGATTAACTCTTTGTTGTGATGTTGGATTCAGTTTGTTACTATTTTATTGAGGATTTTCACATGCATGTTCATCAAGGATATTGGCCTAAAGTTTACTTTTTGTGTGTGTACTTCTACCAGATTTTGGTATCAATATGATGCTCACCTCTGAGAATCATTTACAGAGGAGTATCTCTTTTTCACTCTGTTTTTGGAGTCTTCAGGGGGTGTGGTTACAAATTCATACATCTGGTAGAATTCAGCTGTGTACCCATCTTATTTTTCTGGTTAGTTGGCTCTTTATAACTGACTCAATTATGGAACACATTATTGTTCAAGTATTCAATTTATTCTTCCTTCAGTCTTGGGAGGGTGTATGTTCTCAAGAAGTATTTATTATCTCTAAGTTTTATAGTACATGTACATGGAAATTTTTGCAGTATTCTGAGAGATTTTGTATTTCTGTAGGGTCAGTGGTAATATCCCCTTTGTCATTTATAATTGGGTTTATTTGGATCTTCTTTTTATTAGTCTAGCAGTAAATCAATCTCATTTATTCTTTCTAAAAGCAAATTCCTGGATTCCTTGATCTTTGGTATGGTTTGCTATATCTCAAATTCCTTTATTTCAGCTCTAATTTTGGTTATTTTTCTTCTCCTAGCTTTGGAGTTGGTTTGAACTTGCTTCTCTAATTTTTCTGGGTAGGATGTTTAGATAATTTGAAATCTAACTTTTTGATAAAAACCTCTTAACACTGCTTTAGCTGGGTCCCAGAGATTGTGCTATCTTGTATCTTTGTTCTCATTAGTTTTAACGAATTTGATTTCCATCTTAATTTTATTATGTATCTAAAAGCCATTCAGAAACAGGTTTAATTTCCATGTAATTGCATGGTTTCAAGCTTTTCTTTGTGTTGATTTCTGTTTTTATTGTTATAAGTTCAAAGAGTGTGGTTGGTATGATTTTAGTTTCTAAATTTGCTGAGGATTATTTTATCACTGAATATATGGTTGATTTTAGATTATGTGCCATGAGCAGATGACAAGAACATATATTCTGTTTTTGTGTGGCAAGTTCTATAGATTTCTCTTGAGCCGGTTTAGTCAAGTGTCTAGTTCAAGTACCAAATACCTTTGTTATTTTTATCAGTATCTTACAAAGAAACTGATAAACAGACAGGTTAAATAACTTTTCCAAGGTTTTTACCTGACACGTAGGGGATCCAGATTTCAAACCCAAACCAGTGTGATGCTAATGTCATGCTCTCATTCACAAATGTTTAATAAATTTTAGATAAATGATAGTTACTTATGCAGATATAAATGTTGCATTCTACTTTCATGTCCAGTTCAAACATTATAAACTATATTGTTGTAAAATTTTTTTACTGATATTTAAATATGCTTAAGTATGATCCATTGGTTTAAAAAAGAATTTGTATATCAAGATACTGCCTTAACACTGTATATCAAACGTACTGTGCACTTGGACATTTATGTGTCAGATTAAACTTAATCTAAATCAGTATTTTATGAATGTTTAGCATTCCGAAAGAAGGATTCAAAATTTCTATAAATCCCTGCCTGCTCTGTTTTGTCTCCATTATGTACTGGTTATAAAATCCAGCCCATTAATTGACTTCTGTGAAAACTCATTCATTTACACTCAAGCTATGAGGTTGATAACTTTTCAAAAGTTTGATGACTCTTCTTCTAGCTCATGAATCCAAAGTATTACCATTTTCTTTTTTCTTCACCTCATAATTTTCTTTCAACTTACTGACAAAGGGAGTCAACAGTTTTTTCTCTTTCTCAAGTGGTAAAATTTGTTACCAAAATTCAGTTTTGTTAACATTTGCAAAGTATAAGGCTTCTCAATTTCAGCATAGGTTAGAAACTGTGTATTAGGGATGAGGGAGGTGTTAAATGGGCTGTTGTTGATTATTTCTGGGATCAGTATATCACTATTTTAACAAATGTTAAGTGGGAAATTGGCTTGAGTTATTTATGTGTTGTCCTAGTCCATCTGTGCTACTACAGTGAAATACCATAGACTAGGTAATTTATAAGAAGAGAAATGTATTCTTTATAGTTCTGGGGGCTGGGAAGTCCAAGATCAAGGCAACAGCAGATTTCCTGTCTGATTAGTGCTGCACTCTGCTTCCAAGATGCACCTTGTTGCATTTTCTGGAGCAGATGAATGCCATGTTCTCACATGGAAGACAGGAGAGAAAGATTAATTTGGTAACTCAAGTCCTGTGTTAAAGGCACTAATCCTTTTCTTGAGCTTAGCAACCTCCTGGCCTCATCACCTCCTAAGGCCTCACCTATTAATATTGTTGCATTGGTGATTAACTTTCAATAGGAATTTTGGAGGCAAAACAAATATTCAAAGCGTAGAATAATTACTGTAATAAGAGAGGGAAAATAAGATTATAAATCCTTTCCTGAGCAACAACTCAGATATGTTGAGGACTACTTAGATTCCGCAACACAAAGGCTGCATCATGTGATATCATTTTGAGAAACTACTGACCTTTCTTATCCTTATTTTCCATTATTTGTATAATTAATATAATAACCTTTGCCCAATTGAAGTATAACGTATTTTGAAAATGTTTTAAATATGAAAAATACCTTAAAATACTTGAACATGAAACAAATTTTTTACATTGTATGTACCGAATGTAATGCTGTTCCATTACCGTTTAAAATCTGTGACACCATATAAATTGCATTTAGTTGATCTGTAATAGTCACTTCAGCAACTTTATTTCCAGATTCTTGTCTCATATGGAAAATATTTCCAGGTTGAAAGAAATCTTCATGTAGATATTCAGAAGATGTCAACTATAATGGCAAAAAGAAGGTTGAAAATGACAGGACATGGTTTGTCATTGGAAGTGGTTCCAAAAGCCTGAAGTTCGTAATATATAGGACAGACATTCAAACAGCCAGCTGTCTCAGATCAGCTAGGAAATGGTCCTGACAGACAAATCTGTGAAGCAGTTGCCAGATGTTTGACACTTAAATATTAAAGTGGGTCACCAATAACTTTCTTGACTCACGAGGGTTCCAAAGTGGATAATAGCACAGACTTTTAATACTGAAATCAGAGAAGCTTAAAGCTGGAGAAACTTGAGTACTGACAGTGATTTTTGTAACACAACTCATCAAATCTTTTCATAAAGTACCTGTCTAATACTTCCATTCTGATAAAAAAATATCTAGTCCTGCAGATCTCACTACCTCGCCAAGTACATTCATGTTACTACAATTAGGGATAGTTTTAAATAATATCAATGATTTGTGAGAGATAGTCTAAATAATTTTGGCCAACTAAAACTAGAGAAATACTTTGCTTCCATACTGGCTAATGAAATAGACTTTTAACCCTTTTCTCACTTAGAAAAAAAAAGTACAGCTCTCTGCCAGTGCTCATTTAATTTTACATAAACACGCTCTTTGAGGCTGAAGCAAATCTGACTGATTTTCAATGCGAATTTATAAAAACTTTTTTTAGTGTTATTTCTAAATAGAACTAACATCAAAATCATCAGAATCATCTATTTTGGAAAAATCAGATTCATAAAACTGTGGCCAGCAACTGAGAATGATGTTAACAGAATGGATAATGCTATACATTCTGGGATTTGACAATTTCAGCAATTAAGAATTACTATATGTTGTAAATGGAAATACCACTACTAAAAACAGAATGCTATAAATTGATGTCTTTTGTTTCCAAAGTCAATATACTAGAGCAATGTGAAAATAATAATAAAAGTGAGATACTTTGTGGCAAAATTATCTCTGGGTAAATGCTGCAGCCAGCAAGTGCTGCTGGCAAGTATTCTCGGGGCAAACAGGAAAAGGGTTAAAAATAGAAAATCAATGATAAAGTATACCAACAAGAAAAATAGAAGAAAGTATAACCTAAAGAAATTAATTTTTTTTTATTGATCATCATGTTATAAAATTAAAGTCTACCAAGAAGAGTGCCAAGAGGTAGTGATTCAAGGCTCACATCCTCAACCTTTGTGAAAAGGTAGCCAGGCACTAAGATTGCCCCAATTGTCCTAGCTCCTGGTATGCATTCATTATACATGAGCCACTGGAGTGTGGAGTGGACAAAACTGGTTCGTTTATTTTTTTTAAATATGTGGCAGAAGTTTTGCGGTATCTCGATACTAGGTAATAAAATCACTTTGGCTTCCATCTTGGGATCTCTTCCTCCCTCTCTCTCCCCCGTCACTCACATTAGGGTAAGTAAGATGCTATGCTATGAGCATCCTCATAGAGTGCCCCACATGGCACAGTGAGAAACTTTGGCCATCAGTCTAACAGCATATGAGAACTGAAGCAAATGACCATATGAACGAGCATAAAATGAATCCTTTAGCCACATCTGTCTTTAGGTGATTACCACCACAGCTGATAACTTGACTTCAACATTATGAGAAAACACTGAGAGATAACCACAGAGGTAAGTTGCTTCCAGATTCGCTACTCATAGAACTGTGAAATAATGTTTTGTTTCTTCTAAGTCTGGGGTTATCTTACTATACAAAAATAGGCAGTCAATTTACCTGCAAGGCCAGGCGCGGTGGCTCACACCTGTAGTCCCAGCACTTTGGGAGGCCGAGGCAGGCGGATCAGGAGGTTAGAGATCAAGACTATTCTGATACGGTGAAACTCATCTCTACTAAAAATACAAAGAACTAGCCGGGTGTGGTGGTGCGCGCCTGTAGTCTCAGCTGCTCGGGAGGCTAAGGCAGGAGAATCGCTTGAATCTGGGAGCCAGAGGTTGCAGTAAGCAGAGATTGTGCCAGTGCACTCCAGTTTGGGTGACAGAGCAACACTCCTTCTCAAAAAAAAAAAAAAAAAAAAAAAAAATTTACCTAAAGATCTCAGAAGTCATGCTGGAGAATAAATGAGTAGTTCCTAGGAGGACAAATCTACCCAGAGATGCAACAGACAAATAAGGAAAGGACCCGTGTGCCTGATGCCCCATGGCAGAGAAAGAGGCTCATGGACCATGTTGGAATTAGAAGATATATTGTAAGAAGATATATTATACTCTTAAAATGAGATGAGAAAAAGTAATCTTACAAAACATTAACCAGCAAGTATTTTTTTTAAATGACCATATGCCATCACAGCTATTTACCTCTCCCATCACATACTCCAGTCTGACTCAGTAGAAAAACAAGAGTGAAGTGATGAAGAAATGCTCATTCATTAAACCATGATGAGGGTGGACATTAATTTTTCAGTTGCCATACGAATCAAAATGTTATTTATTCACACCTCAGAGATTTGTTAGTTTGAGCATAATAAAAAAGAATGGGTATGCCATTTACCCGTATGCATTCCCTACTCCCTATCACCACCAAAGGAAAAGGATGATCAGAAAAGAAAGCAACATAATTTTGAGATTGTTAAAGACTAAACAAACAACTTTACATAGAAGCAAACAGAGAGTTATTAAAAAGCTACAAACTCCCCCAGCCAAAAAAATCCCACCAGCAGTAAAAAGTTTTTAAGAAGATTTCTACCATACGTTCAATTTCCAGTTAGTTTCACTGTATCATAAGTTGTTGGAGAACATTAACAAAGAAGAAAACATTCTGTACTTATTTTTCTTAAGCAAATATAACATCAATAACTAATCCTGATAAACAGAGTAACATTAAAACTACAGAATGTCACTTATTAATATCTATGCAAAATAATAAAATATTAGTAAACTAAATCCAACACCACATTAAGAAAATACACTATGATCCATTGTAATTTATTTTAAGGATGTATGATTATTTGAATTCAGAGAAATCTATTAAACTCTTAGAACACAGTAGCTTCTAGGATAAAAATCATATGATAAAAAGTATCATTTTCAGCATAAACTCTGAAAAAGCTTTGAAAATGTTAAATATACATTTATGATAAAATAAGAAAAAATGAGGTTCATGTACATAACATAGAGATTAAAAATAAAGGGTTTCTTTCCACCTTCTATGTCCCAAAGTGACTCTTCATCCCACACTTAAAACCAGAAAGTATTTATTTTGAAGTGCTTCTGTCAGTGCTCAATGTGCAGTTTTAGGATCTGCCCTGCCATGTGTCTACACCAGAAGATAACAGAGAAAAATCCTATGAAATGCATGCGGTTATTTATTGTTTAAGTACTTGTTTTCTGCCCTCATCTACCACTCCAATTCAGTATTAAGACTTTTCAGATAGCTGCTCCATTCATTCTTTTAGCATCTTTAGTTACATTTATATGCAGAGGTAGGGTAAAATATGATTACTTTATAGTAATAGGAACTTGAAATTTCTATTTTTAATCTCAGCAAATTGATATTCGTTCCAGTATACAGAAATATTTTAATCACTTTCACATGCATATTCATCACTTAATTCCTATTGATTGTGAAATTGTAAGAAAAATAGGATACATGATCTAGTTTAAGCCCTCATAATTTCACTTTTCTAGATGGTCCTTAAGAATATCTAAGATTAAACCAATTGTGATGGCTCATGCTTATAATCTCAGCTATGTGGGAGGCTTGAGGAGGGGTTGCTGAGGCCAGGAGTTCAAGACCAGCGTGGGCAACATAAAAAAAAAAAAATGTTTAGGGATGAAGAAAATGGCAAACATAGGTTTTATACTTCCAAATTCTCTCCCTAAAAAACCATAAGAGCAACTATTCTAGAAAAACAGAAATCTAAAAGACAGTATCTGTAGCAAAAGTAGATGAAAATACATTTTCAGTATCCTCACAATCAGCACTATTGGGTAAATCACAGCTGGCAAATACACATGTGATTTCACTAAATTGTAGAAGGAAAGGCAAGAAAGACAATAAACTTTTGTTGTTTTCAAAACTCTGAAAAAATTAGAAAACCAAAACCAGAAAATCCAAATTAGAAAATCAAAAATATGATCACAAGTTCTGTCTTCAGTCTTTGGGAGGCCGAGGCAGGTGGATCAGGAGGTTAAGAGATCAGAGACTATTCTGACAACAGCAGTTGTCAAATTTGGGTTTTTCTAGATTTCGTTAATGGGATAAAGAAATTAATGATTGTTTGGAGCAAAGAAAATGTGAATAAAAGCTCTTAAGTCCTAAAGTTAATTGGAAATATAAAGACTATATTTCCTAGTTCTGATCTTTAAACAATAATTAAATTCAATAGAAACAAGCAATGCTAGTATCCAGATTTGGGTCTCTCATTGCCATTTCCTACTCAATGCAATCAATACTATTAAGAGATATGTTGGGGCAACATGTTTACAAGATGAGCCTGATACACCTTCTAATTTTATTATGAGAAAACCCTATCACTACTTGTATTTTGTCAAGAGGACACAAGCAACAACTTGAAGTGATTCCTAATGATCAACGATGAGATAAATTAAGCATCACTTAGAACAGAGCCAATAAATATTGAAGCACATCAAATACATTAAAATCAATAAATCTATAATTATATTATGAAATAAAAACACTTTGATCAATTTTGGAGGATTTTAGGCTATCAACTCATTCTGAAAACTAATCACTACAGACAAATATTAAGTACTTAACCTTTCATTTTTCACAAGATAATCAAATAGTATATAACGAGGGATTTTTTTTAATACAGAAACTCCAACTATTAAATCAGAAAATAACAGGATTTTAATATCACCAATTTCAAGCTGCTAATAAATCAATTAATCTCATAATTAAAATACCAAAATAAAAGAGAGACAATGGATGTGATTTTCCTCATCATGAGAGTACACAATTTCACCCGTGAAGTATTCTTGCAAAAATATTTAAATTGGGTAGTGCATTGCAGTATTACCAACAATTTGTTTTTAAAAAGCGTAAAATATGTTAGGAAACAGAAGTATAATCAGCAAAATCCAGACTGCGAGAAATTCTTTAGAGAACGAGACTCATTATGTTCAGCAAATAAATACAAAGACAAAAAGGAGAGATAAAAATTAAATTGCTAGATTATGTAAGGGAATGTAGGCTTATTAATAGATTATAATAAATAAGCTTTATTTGACATTGTAATTCAAGCTATTAAAACTTATGAAACACAAATAGATTAGGAAATATGACATCTGCTATTAGCTTCAAAGTCTTCAGGTATAGCTGTGGTAAAGAAAAAATTGGGGGTATAAATGAAACAAAACCAGACATCACTTAAAGGCTGTTGAAACCTGGTGATGAGTGCCTAGACATAATTGTACTAGATTCTCTGTGCTAGTACACGATTTTAATTTTCCATTGACACTTTAAAAAATTTGAAAAGTTATCGATATAACTGATAAGAACTAATTATAAAAGCAAATATGAACTCAGACATGTCTACAGCTGAAAATTAGTTTCAAGGTTTTTATCTACTCTGATATTACCTCTATAAACTTATTTCCATAATTAAAAGAGCGCTATGTAAACTAAGATTTATAGTTCTTACTGATTAGGTGTTAAGAACATTTTGGCAGTGATAGAAAGCCTTTCTGAAGACAAAGAGGAATTATAATCACTTATTGATATACTAAGAGACTCTTAAAAGAAACATAATAAAGCTCATACACCTCAACATATTCAGTGGGCTGATGTATATTTATTATGTGTAAATTAAACCATTTTTCTTTTTAACATAGCATTATTTGATAATATTTTAATTTCATAGCTCAAGTTAAAAATCACTTTATTTAAACATGCGCTCATAATCCCTCAATTCTGAGTAATTACAAATGAATAAGAATAAATATACCTATTTTTGAAAGGTACTTCTTAACATATTGCTATCTCTTTTGGGTTATTTTTCTCATTTTAAAAAGCAGTGATCCACAAAAACATCCATACATAAACTCTCATTTCATCAATCACAGAAAAGTTCAGTTAATTTGTCATTTGCACCACACTTTCAATACCCAGCTTTGTTGGCAAAAGCTGCAATAGTTTAGAGAGTAGAGTTCTGGCAGCAGAAAGCACATTTTCAGCATAATGCAACAGTTTCAAAACTTCTCATTTGATTGAATTCATATATAAATAAATGTAATTTACTTCCTTGCATGTTTAATAAAATATTTCAACGGCCAATCTGTTTAATGTTAAAAGTTAATTGGAAAGATCAAACTTCTAATTTCCTGACTACACGAAACATAGTTCCACTGAGGGCCATTTGGTGAATACTCCCAAGTGCCTTACATAATTTGCCTTATTATATCCATCTATTTACATAAATTTTGCATCTGTCTCTGTGCTAATTTTTTAAAAAAAAGAATGGCTTACTCACTGCGGAGTACAAAGGCACTTCATTTTTCTATGCATTTGAGGACATAAGGTACTGTTAGTTATCAGCCCTTCAACAACATGAAGATCCTGAAAACCTTTTCCTTATCATTTTGTGATTTGCCAAATTTAGTTCTGTTTTGCTTATCTTCACCTAATTAAACTCTGGTATCAAAAATTTATCTAAATTAACACAAATTGGCTGGGCATGGGGCTCATGTATATAATCCTTGAAATCTGGGAGGCCAAACCAGGAGGATCACTTGAACCTAGGAGTTCCAGACCAGCCTATGTAACATAATGAGACCTCAAAACTAAAAAAAAAAACAAAAAAAAATGGAGCTGAGTGTGGTGGCCTGTGCTTGCATACTTCCATAAATGCTGAGGGTGAGGTGGGAGAATTCTTGAGCCTGGGAGGTTGTGTGAGCCTGGGAGGTTGAGGCAGCAATGAGCCAAAATGTAGCCACTGCAGTCTAGTCTGAATGAGACACAGGGTCTTACTCTATCTTATTTTTAATAAAAATACATTAACCTAAGTTGATCTGAATATATCATTGCTGCTTAATTATTTATTCCATCTCATAGTACATCATTTCTATTTATGGTTAATGCTTTTTGGCCTTTTGTCCCCACATTCCTTGGTTAAAGGTATCCTGATGTCATAGTGTCATTTCTTTACCCTTTCCAAATTATGCATTTTAAAGCACTCTCACAGTACTCTATGTGTAATAGTAAGCTTTTCTATAATATCAAGATTGTACTCTTTAATTGACATGAGTAACCCAAGATCATATGAAATGTACTTTTATAATTATTTCAATCCTGGAAGTTAACATATTTCTCTATGTTTTCTGCCAACATGTTACATGGTCCTTTAGATTCTACAGGCTAGATTGGCAAATAGAGGTACTTTGTGACTATTATCATGTCTCCAAATTGTACTGCAAATTCCTCTTTCTACACAGATGCAATAGTCATGTGCTTTTATCTTGTAAGAATCACCATTTTATTCACTCTCCATTCTGGTCCAGCTGCTTCTCAATAATACTGCCCAAGTTAGTCTTGTCATTCTCTCCCTGTTAAAAATTCGTTTATATTTTATGTTCATTAAATCTGTAAATTTGCCTATTTTAAAATAAATCTAGTGCGTATTTGCATAACAAGTATGTACATATCCTATGTATGTTCCTAAATAAAAGCAAATTGGATTTAACATATTTCATTTTAAATAAGGAAGCACTACTTTCTAAATATTTATTTTTCTCTGTGAACTATTACTTTGGGTTTCTCAAATTAATCATAATAATTAAAAAATTAATTCAGGATAGAATCAAATTATTAGAAGAGATAACAGAATTTACAATAAATACAAGTAATTATATCATATTTATATAATTTATATTATAGATTTATAATTACAGAAAGACAACCTTTACATTTTAAGAAACACAATATTAGATTCTTAAACTTTCTTCTACACAGTTTCGGTAGGTTGCTTGTTCATAGTATCAGTGATATATATTGCTTTAATATGGATGATTTAGGATGACTATTACAGCATTTTTAAAAATTTTTCAAATTTTTTAAGTTGACTAACAAATTTTTGGCAAATAAAATACAAATTATTTTTTCTGTCTTCTGGGATTGTATTGAAAACCAAACAAAATAAAACCAAGACAGACTCTCTCAATCCTAGATGGCTTTAGTTCAACCAATAATACCTGTAGGCCCATAAATTACTCTGTTTTACACAAAAGGAAAAAAAAAGTTCAAAAGTAAATATTGTGATAGTTTAGAGGCAAAAGGCTAAGTGTTCAGGAACTTGATAATGCTTAAGGAAATTTTTAAGATTCACTATGATGATGTACCATGCAGTTTTTCTTTCAGCAAAGGTATCCTGAACAGATTCCATGGGTCAGCCACTAAAATACATGCTGAGAAAAAAAAAATGACTAATACACAATTTTTAATTTCATGTGCATCAAAGCCCAAAGGAGATAACTAATACACATAATGCCAATAAATTTTATAGTTGTAACAGTCTTACACAAAATGTGTTATTAGAAAATTGATTCTTTTTATAAGACTTAATGTTTTTAAAAAATAAACATTTTAAAAAAGAAAATTAAATTACAAAAGCGTTATACAATAAGATTTTAATGAAGAAAAACTGTAATAGGATAAAAAAATTATTAAAAATCAGCAATAACTATATCCATAAGGCTGCATTAATATTCTAAATATATATTCCTGATTGAAGTTTTCATTTTAATGGTTGTATTTATATATATTTTTGCATTAGAAAATCAAAATTACAGGTCATAGGAGTAACAGGTGCAGGCTTTAGATGTATGTGATGAAGCAGGAGGACGTACAGGCTACAGTTGGTATAGCACGCTACAAAAATATAAGAATGCCAGATATTAACATTAGGGAATTGATTTTATTTAGTTTTTAGCTACATGGAAAGGACATAATTAAGCACTGCTTCATAGTATCCAGTTTAATTTTTTTGTTTTTTTTAAGATGGAGTTTGGCGCGATCTCAGCTTACCACAACCTCCGCCTCCCAAATTCAAGCAATTCTCCTGCCTCAGCCTCCCAAGTAGCTGGGATTACGGTGATCCGCCTGCCTCAGTCTCCCAAAGTGCTGGGATTACAGGTGTGAGCCACCAAGCCTGGCCCAATTTAAATTTTTGAAGTGACGTTATTCAAGTCAATAAATGGAGCACCAAATTATTAGAAATACTTTCTCAAAAATTGCATTTGAGGTGCCTGTTGAATATCCAAATTATGCCTTCCCACAGACAGTTGAGTGTAAACCATTGGAGCTTAGAAAAGATATATGGTCCGGAAGTATAATTTGAATGTGTTGTATGTTTATCATTTGAAATCATGTTTATACATTATGTTCCTGGTAAAACTGTTCCTAGGAAACCGTGTAGGGACTAAAAGAAGAGACTCAAGAAAGGAAGGTTAGTGAAAGAGGCTAGATAAGAGCATTCAGAGAGTAATGGGAAAAAATAACCAGAAATGCTGGTAGAAAAGAAGATAGAATATGACAGAAGATGTGTCTAAAGGATCAAAACATGCAAAAGTTTTAAATGGAGAAAATGCTTATATGATAAATTAAGCAAGACATTTATTGGTATTCTAATGACCCATACAATTTTATGCAAATGATAAAAACTGTATCACTGCTAGAAAGTCAGTTAAGTGCAGTTCAGAAAAAACAGCTTTAGTGATATAAGCATGCATTTACTTACAAGATTTACCCTTAAGAATGCTACAACAACCAGGTGAAATGCTGTAAAAACCCTAAACATACATCAGGATTTGATGCACAAAGAACAAACTAGGATTCTCAGTAGTATCTTTCACAACGGTGACTCATGGTAGATAAGTTATGAAGCTTTTGACTAATCACCTCGGCACCCCTAAGCAAAAGCCAAGCTATTGGACAAGGGCTTCTTGATGAAACATGGCTTCTTCCAAAATACAATACTGTCAAAGGACAGAGGCAGAATAGGGTAATTGGGATAGTAATTGGACCAAACTGAAATTAGTTCACAGAAAACACGGCCTCTGGCACAACATTCTCACCAAACAGAACACATTATATGAACATGAAACGTATTTAAATGACTTCCTAGGACTCTGTGTCTGCCAACTTGCTCTGACTTCTGCATAATTGAACTGGCTTGCAAAATTTATGTAAACCAAACTCTTCCTCCTGAGTGTTTTAGAGGATGAAGCTAATGAAAACCAATTGGACAGTTCTAGTGTTTTAGAAAAATCTATACTTTTCCAGTTAATGCTAGGGTTGGATTGATCTCTCTTCTTTCAACAGTGAATAAAAGGTGAGAAAACAATCCTTCCTAAAAAGTGTATGTGTAGGAAGAGAAGCATAAAGCTTTTTGAAAAGTGTGTAATGGAACAGCTATATATATATATTTTAGATAGAGCCTACTTTGAATCCTTATCCACACTTAGAAATGCACAGAATTTGGGTATCAAAAATCTTGAAAGATTAAATAACTTATTACCAGACCAAAATACAGATGGAGCTTAAGAGAGTAAAATAATTGAATTGTGGGCCTTAAAGGTGAAACAGTAAGAATAAAATCTGCATTAGATATAATAAAGGCAGAATTAACACTGAAGAAATGTAATTATTTTTGAAGGCCTTTTAAATAAATCTCTCCAGGATAGAGAAGCAAAAACAGAGATTAGAACAATCAATACAGTTGATAGAACATACAGGTCTCTAATGGGGATAATTAATGTTCAGTAAAGACTACAGGATAAATTTACAAGGACTTTATTTTTAAATGTTTTAAAAGTATAAGACTTTACTAAAATTAGAAACAATATAACATTGCAGATATAAAAGAAACCATTTATTCAAAATTGAGGGGAAAGAAAACAACCTCGAGAGATAGCATTTTTAGTATTGAGGATAAAAAAGTTAATGCTGCTCAGGCAAAAATTAATTTCAAAATTATAAAAAGCAAATTTTAGACCCACATCATTAAATTTTAAAAATAAACATAATACAGCAACATTTGCAGAAGAATAATAAAAACAAGTGTGCAAAATATTTTTTCAAAGAAATAAATAAGCAAAGTACTCAGTTTGGCATATTGGAAGCAAAAAAAGTGTTAAATGAAAAAGAGAGAAAATGAAAAATGACACCAAAAGGAAAAAGGAAGTGGAGATTAAGAAGAATACAAAATTCACCGTAAAAAATAAAATTTGGTGGTTTGTACTAGAACTGATGAAATAATTATTGTGTATATCTTCAAATAACTAGTATGGCAGAATGCCAAATTTATGAGTAAATAGTTAAGGAAAAAAACCAGCATACTTACATTAATATATTTAATACTAATAAGCAATTGTACTCTAAGAAGCAGGAAGATTGAAAGAGCCTTAGGTAGAAAACCAAAAACTGGCTTATTCTCCTATGTTTATGTTACACAGGAAAGAACCAGAAGTTATTTGACATTTCATAATTAATGAATAATTTTCACTAAAAAAAAAAATTAGGCAGCAAAATCTGTTCATCCTCCTGGTAAAGAGGAAAACAAACACACTGCAACTGAAGGTGGAAGGGAGTTCACGAAAAAAGATACCCTTTGCATGAAACTGTCATATGTTTAATCCATTAGGATCCCCTACAACTGGGTAAGCCTTAAGATGAATGAGGAATTTCCACCTTGGACAGTCAGCAGGCAAACAAGCAGCACATGTCAAGGCATAGTAGTCTACTGCTCAGCGAGAGGCAAGAGAATGGAGAGATACCCTCTTTAGGGGCAGACATAGAGGAAAAGTCTAAACCTGCTGAAGGCAGAGAAGAAATATTAAGAGAAACCCTCCAGTATACCAACCTTAAATGAGGTAATGCCAGAAGAATGTGAAGCCTGCACTGAAGGTAACCATAATAACAAAAAAAGTCCTAACCTAGCTCAATTCTTGACAGAATTCATCTAGCCCCCAACACTTGCATCCAAGCAAAGATATATATGATTTCAAGGGTTTTTTTTCTATAACTCAGCTTCTAATACTCTAGACACTATGTTCAGAAATCAATTAGAAAAGTCAAACGTAAACAGTCCAGAATAAAACAACTTTTTGTCAAGAGGTGAGATGATTAAAATAACAATATTTAGAGACTGTCTGAATGGGACTCTATAGGGAAGAGACAATTAAATGACTATGTTCTATATGCTAAAGGCTCTAGTGGAAAAAGCGACCAGCACATATGAACCAACTGGTAAGTTTAACAGAGAAATTATGTAAAAGAATAGAAATAATATAGTGCTATAAGAAAACACAGAGAGTAACAGATGAAGAATGCCTTTAAGGAGCTCATCAGGAAACTAGTTCAAGTCAGAAGGAGAATCATTGAACTTTAAGATTGGCCAATAGAAATTACACAAAGTCAGATAAACAATCACAAAAAGATATAGGTTAAAAAATATATAAAAAGCATCAGAGAAAAGTGGACCAACAGCAAAATGGTATAACATGACTGTAATTAAAATCCCAGAAGGAAAAGAAACGAACAACAGGGAAGACGAAAACATCTGAAAACATAATGGATGAAATGTTTTCATAAACACTAAAAAATACCTAACACCGTATATTTAAGAAGTTCCGAGTACCTTAATACCAGAAATCCAAACAAACAAATAAATAAGGGACAACACACACACAACACATCTAGACATTGTATTCAAACTGATGAAAACCAAAGTTAAAAAAGCAATCTTGAAATCAAACTGGTGGGGGTGGAAAAAGAACTTGTTACATACAGAGAAAAAAAGATAAGAAAAATAGAATTCTCATCAATTTATGATATTCCACCAGACAATGGAGTAACATCTTTAATATATAAAAGGAAAAAAAGTTCAACCAGCAAAAGTTAATTTCAAAAATAAAGAAGGAATACAAATACTAAAGCAAAGACAATGAATTCACTACCTGTAGACCTACATTTCAGGTATGCAAGATAAAATACGCTCCAAATATCTAACATACAGCATGGTGATTAGTGGTATCAGTACTGTATCATATGTTTGAAATTTGATAAAGGGTAGATCCTATGTGTTTTCACTGAAATAAAGAAAGTAATTATGTGACGTGATGGATAAGTTAATTAGCTGGACTGTGGTGATTTTTAGTTACATATACATGCATACATAAAACTAAAATTTAATATACATATATAATTTTAGTTATATATAATTGTCAAATTTTAAATCTTAAATATACACAATAAAAATAAAGCATGTGCACTCTGGTGAAGAAAAAAGAAATATTAAATAAATTTTTAAAGCAAAAATAGCATGGTAAAGTAGAGAAGACTACATCAGCACCAAAAAATAAGATCCATGAAAATGGTTAAAGGTAAATTATAAAATATTATATCTATTTTAATTGTAATAAGAAATAAATGACTATCTAAATCAAAAAATACTATTGGATTTTTACTATGTTCTATTAGTAGCATATTCAAAAGTAAAATATGTAAAATCAATAGCACAATACACAGGATGGAGTACTTAAGTGTATACTGGTTTTTTAACACTAAAAATGAAGTTGTATTAATATTATTTCAAGGTGAACTGTGATTAATTAAAGTTCTATATTTCAACCTTAGGGCAATCACTAAACATCAATGAAAGAGGTATAAGTCTTAAACTAATCTTGGAGATAATAAAGAATCACGTAAAATATCCAAACCAGGCATAAATACAGAAAGGGATAAACATCAAGCAGGGTGAACAAGTAAAAACAATTTAGCAAGATAGGATATGTTAATCCAAACATACAGCTAATCATATGGAATAGAACTAAAGTAAACATACACATACGACCACCACCATCACCCAAGACTGTCAGACTGGAGAAACAGCAAAGCACAGCCATATGCTGCCATTAGTTGAGGCCTTCTGCTGTGACTCGATTCCAGTTCAACCTTTCTCATCTTAATCCCACCTTTTTCTCACCATAAACCTCTTCAATGTAAATCTCTATCTCAGAATACATTTCCCAGAAAATAAAATCTAAGACAGTTTTAATTAGTGGGAATATAAACAGGCTAAAAACATCACGAATTGTTAGAACAGGGACCTATAAATCATGTTCTACTGAACACTAGTTCTAAACAATGTTAATACATGTTACCACCATACAAATAAAAAGTAACAATAAAAAACTACATGGGAAATGCCTTAAAAATTTAGGCTTCAACAAAGTTAAAGTTAATTTTTTACAGAAAGTAAGAAAACCATTCCAATGACAAAACTAGTGAAATAATATAAGGAGTGAAAGCAGAGTGGTTTCATGAAGCCAGACTGATTAGACTTGAACTCTGCATTCACCACTTAATAGAACTATGAAACGCTGGGAAAGCTACTTGATACCCCACTCATGACTCAATCTCCTAATTTAAAAATCAGGATAACAATAGACCTTATTTCCTATTGTGGTTATGAAAATTAAATAAGAATGTAAGTGAAATACTTTAAAGATAGTAAGCCCTATATGAGAATTACTATTCTTTCCTGTACGCTTCTGATTATAACTTTTCCTCATGGATCATTCCATTAGTATAATTTTGCAGAACACATTATGAGAAAGGATATTAGAATGAAAGACCTACTTTTTTTTAATGTATGCTAAATTGAGAAAACAAGAAACTAAATTGTATGCCTTTTCTTTCCTACACAATAGTAAGTGAATTACACTAATTTTCCCGAGACAAGACCTATATTGACTCAGTACATTAAACAAAAATAAGAATTTATATTTCTCTTGGCTTTGAGTCTGATTACTTAGATGGAAACTAAGATCTCTGTATGAGATCCACAATGGAACAGCATTCCGCTCTGTAATACCACTTTTCATTACACACTGCGCTATGAGGTATTACATTAGCGCAACCTTGCTAGGTCAGGAAAAAAAATTACTACGACCATTGTAACCTATTTAGCTTGTCTTTTTAATAGATGAGATGCATTTAAACACACAGGTACACCCACACATTCTAAGACAATATTTTTAATGAGACCTTTCAGAATAAAACACTTTAAATAGTGATTTGGTTATCCAGACAGTAAAATATAAAATTATCACCTATTATCACTCACCTCAGCAAACACACACTCATATACAATCAAATAATCACAATGGCACACATATACAAACACACATATACATACATGCACATACTTCATGCACACCCACACTCTCAAACACACCTTCATTCACACACATTTCCTTTCACATACGTACACACATTCACAAATACATTCACACATTCTAATAGTACATTCATACTGTAATTATGTTTTATGTATTCATAATGTTACTAAATGTGGAAAACTATATCTGGGAGTTTAGAAGCATTGTGTGCATAGGTGGTCTGATTGCTCTGAAAAGTAAACATTGAGTCTACATTACAGTGAAGACCAAGGGAAATACAGACAGTGCATATTTAAAAACTAACATTTTATCAGGTTTTTAGATCAATTAAACCTCACCACCCCTGGGTAGGAGCTTCTTCAGGGTAATTTCATGTTCTTAAAGCTGGTGGGGACGACCTCCACCACTAGATAGTATTCAATTCTGGCATAGATTTTACTTTCATTTTTGTTTTTCTTGTTGTCCTGCTGTATCTGAGTACTTACACTTATGGTAACTAACTGCAGCCATGGAATTGTCAAGTTCTGTAGACGTTATTAAGACGGCATCAAAAAAATGTAAATGAACTGAAAACATTAGGATTTAGCTGTCTGCCACTAGCTCTCTAAGGAACTAGCTCCTTGATGACCAAGTTGTAGACCGTTCCTCTTTTCACCAGCTGACTTCTCATGATTGCCCTTTCACTACTCAGACTAAAGTCAAGTTACGTTTCCAACATGCTTCTGAAGTGCCAGCGCTTCCACTGCCACACTGTCCTCTAATGTCTCTATCAAAGCTAAAACTTTAATTTTTCAGGGCTTTGATTTCTTTTCTGAGACTGACTTGTTTAATACCGGCCTGTATGAATTCGTTATGATTACCAAAAATGTCATTAAAAAGTCATCCTTTGAAATTGGAAAATTTGTTTCTCTTTTTCTAACTCTAAAATACAAAACAGAATATCTACATACTTGAGTTTAATATGAACAAAACTGTTACATAAAATCTTTGGTACACTTTGTAACATATATCAAAATTTACCTCTGGAAAGGGAATTTATTATACACATTCTCTATTTTTTTAACTCCACTATTTATAACCTGAGCATAATTATTAGATATTACTTAAGAGCTCTCTATTGTAAAACTCGAGCTACAATTAAAAAGCAACTTTTAGATTTTTTCTTGTTTTTTTTTTGATAACAGTGTCTCACTCTGTTGCCCAGGCTGGAGTGTGGCACAATTGTGGCTCACTGGATCTCCAGGGCTCAAGTGATCCTCCTACCTCAGCCTCACAAGTAGCTGGGACTACAGGTGTATGCCATTACACCTTGCTAATTTTTGTAGTTTTTTTTTTGTGGAGACAGTGTTTCTCCGTGTTGCCCAGCCTGGTCTACAATGGCTGGGCTCAAGCAATCTGCTGACCTCAGCCTCCCAAAGTACTGAAGACTATAGGTGTGAGCCACTGCTCCCAGGCAGCTTTTAGACCTTAATAAAATGTGATGCTTTTTCAATAAAGGAATATTACATGGCCTCACTTCTAAATATGCTGTTTAATAAGTCTAGATGTGGCCATAATAACTTATGTTTTTAGAAGTGCCTAAGAAAAAATGATACACCTGTAATGGGGGAAAAAACATGAACAGAAAAATTCAAATGCTTTCCCTAAATTCTCAATATGTTAGTGATATATCAACATATTTGACCTTAATGGTGCTTCTCTATTATATTTTTGTAAGCAGAATCTGTCATCTCTACTTTAAACACAACTATCTTAACACAGGCCACTCAGAAGACTATACACTCAAATATTATATTCTAATTTATTAAAGCTAATATATAATATCTGCTTATTATGAATAATGTCTGTATTAATGGGAAGTTGGGCAAGAAAGAGAAAGAATATCATTTTTCTCTAAAGATTGTCATTAGAATGGAAAAGAAATTTTAAAAATACATTTCTAAAGTATTTTAAAATATGTCTCATACAAATATATATATATATATATATATCTCTCAAATATTTTATTCAAATTAATAAAGAATGCAGTAGGATAATAGACCCAAGAGCATTTTACAAATTGGCTGTTTTTAGGCATTAGTAGGATAAATCTACTAGCTTTGTTACAAAGCTGGTTAATATCCAACAGCATCATAAAGCATTCATTTGGGGAATTAGGTTTTCCTCCAGACAATAATTACTTGCATCTGTACAAAATCTACATCTCTCTCACCTAAAGTCTATGAGTTAACATGTAACTTCACTAACTCTTGGGACTTTTACCCATAGTATATAGTAATTAAAATTAAAATAAATATTCCTCTGTGTAGTCTTTTACCCTTATGGGACATGGGAAAAACAGTTTACCCATTTTTTCCTTATTGTCAAATTTAATATAAAATTTTCTCTGAAGCTCTTTTATAGCATAGTATTTTTAAGCAAGAATTTTGGAAGTGATAATGCTTTCATCTAGAATCCAGGCTTAGAAAGGGATCACTGAAATAAACATCCTCAATTGACCAAAGGAGAAATTGACTTTGGAATTAAAACAAGTAATGAATGTTCTCAGACAGTATGTATGTTCGAGTTTCACCTCACACAGAGATTGCTTAAATCTGTTTATCACCAAAGCACCTCAGGGGCCCTAGATATTTTTCAAAAATGAAGCAGAACACAGTAATTTGAACAAATAGGTCAAAAGAGTATAGCCAACCAAGCTATAAGATCATCTTCCCTCTATTCTTGCCGTTATCCTCCTGTATTTTGGCATGCCACAAAGACACACAGGTGATAAATGCAGCCAGATGTGATGGTCATTGTCCCTTCACATAAAATCCAGATCTACTTCTAGAACTTGTGGTTATCCCCCCAAATTCCGTTAGCCTAGAAGCCTTTTTCATGCCCATTTATTCATGGTACCTTTTTTTTTTTTGCAGAAATTAATAAATTAATTTTATCTGAGAGGTTGATACTTACTTTAAATTTCTTGCTCATCCCAAATTAGAAATATAATTTCATACTAGCTTTATATGAATAGCAAAATGGTGTAAAGATGATTTACATTTAAGGAATGAATACAAATAAATTGGAGAGGAATTTCTTAGAAAAAATATTTTCCTTGTAGATACTCCTGAAATTACACCATGGAGGTTCTGGTTTTCCAAAATATTATGATATTAGCCATAAATAGTCAACATTTTAAATCCATACATATTTAGGTAATGCAGCAAATTATAAACATTATTTCCATAATCCCCATTTGCTGTAATAGTCATTATTGATCTTGTTTTTTTTACATTCCAGATTCTAAATTTATAAATTCTTAATTTATATTATTTGTTGTTTATCTTTTGTTCTTCATGCTAAATGTAAACTACATTAGAATCTAGAAAAGTGTCACAAGTGTTTTAAAAATGTACTGCTATTTCCTACATCATCACCTTAGGGGACAAAATACTCCTTTTCAATGAAATCAACCCTCTATTTTAAAATATTTAAATTATCTCTTTATAACAGTAATTTCATATATTTTCCACTAACACATATATATTATTATAAATTATCTTTCTTTCCCATTTAACCATTTCTTCTTTGAAATGTACACATTTATTTCATGCCCTGTGACAAAAGAATCAATGATTTCTAGTTACAGTACTGAAGATAATAAAACTATTTTACAAAATTTCTATAGGACTCATCTTTTCTAAAAAAAAAAAGCATACTTTAAGGTACAGCCTGTCTTTCTTCTCATGGAAATGCAAAAATTGAATCTTAGAGCAATTTTTTCAAACTAGAATTTTACAACTTATGTTTTCATAGCGATTGATTTCAATTAAAAAATTGTTCAACCCTTCCTCACTGAGACGTCTCAACAGTTTTGTATGTTTTGTGCTATTTTATTGGGTGAATATATATTACTATTATGCTCCTAATTTATTGAATTAAAAATGCATTTATTAAACAATGAAGTACGTAGAATTTTGAACACATTTGAAGTATGATTTTCAGTTCTGTTTCTGTTATTTACAAAGTAAATGATATAGTTTAACACATGGTGCCTGCCTGTAAGTCTTCCAAGTGGTATAATGTATACAGGTAAGTTTGAATAAGGCTATATATAATACCCAGTAAATATTCATGACTCCAACTTTTTCTTGAACATATCTATAAGTATCATTGTGTCTGCTAAAATTTTTGGTTAAAATACTCTTAGGTAAGCAGATGCTAACCAAAGTGACAGCAGAAAGACATCCAAATTTTACCCCTCTGTGAAAACAATGAAAAGGTAGAAATAATTGTCAAAATTCATGTTTCATAACTGTAAATTAAAATTACCAAAGTCTTGCAAAGTCAATAAAGATGGCTGAAACGTGAGTTTTGTAGAAATTTCTTCTATTGCAGTCTAGTTTCCCTGCCCCCTTTCAAGCTCTCTGGCAGCCTTGAAAAATAACAACTTGCTTTCATGTACTAGATAGAGGAGGTTAGAACTGTAACAACCCAATGGGTTCTTCCTTCCTGCTGCACAAATAAAATCAATTCACAGAGGCCATGACAATGCAGTAAAGAAAGAGCTTAAGTGATATAAGGCCAGTCACACCATGTGGAAGATGAAGTTAGTATTCAAGTCAATCTCTCTGAGCATTTAGGGCTAACATTTTACAAAGGTAGTTCGAAGGAAGGGGTAGGGGTGGCTAGGCAATGGGTGCTTGCTGCTGACTGGTATGGGGGTGCAATCATAGGGGCATGGGAAATGGTCCTTCTGCAAGCTCAGTCTTTTCTGGCTGAGGCTACAGGAGTGATTGCTGGATCTAGGTGGAGCCATTATAAGTGGGTCCAGGTGAAGCAATTGATAATTAGACATTGTTAAAAAAAACTTTAAAAGATATCTCAAAAGGCCAATCTTAGGTTCTACAATATTGATGTTACCTGCAGGAGTCATTGAGAAAGTTGTGTATCTTGTGACCTCTGGAATAATGGCTGACAATTGTTTCTGTCTGTACCTTAGCAGAATTCAGGCTCCTCTAGCCTTCTAGCCTGGTGGTCTCTCGTTAACTTTACAAAGGCAATTGAATTTTGGGGAGGGGCCATTATCATGTAAACTATAAACTGAAAGTCTCCCAATGTTAGCTTGGCCTATATCCAGGAACATTTAAGGGCAGCTTGGAAGTTAAATGTAAGATGAGGGTTGGCTAAGATCAGATCTCTTCCCACTGCCCTAATTTTCTCAGTGATACAATTTTTGCAAAGGTGGTTTCAGATTGAGAGCTCTTTCAAAGCTTTTTTCCCTATGAAAATATATTATTCAACCTGACAGGTGGTTTCCTGGAAGAGACCGCTCAAAATGCTTTCTTTTTTGTGATGTCAATCAAAAACTGCTCAGTAGCTAAAACTTCTCCACAAGGAAGCATTTGTCACATGTCTTAACATCACAGCTTTTTCTGGTGACTGGTAACAGTTGGGGAAACAATAGAATAAAAACTTAAAAGGAGAAGCAAGGAATGAGAAGTCCTTAAGGGCTTGGAAAATGTTTAACATATTCCTGGGAATCAAGATGGCCATACACATGCTTTGGGGGGTATAAATGCTCACCAAAGACCTTTAGGAGTTTCATGCAACCAGGAAATAAGAACTCAGGAGAGTTTTAAAGTGCCTGGCTGACTGTTGAAGACATGCTCTAGACTCAAACAGGACCCCACAGCACAGAATGGGAGATTTAATTTTCTAAGTGTCTGAGGAAATTTATGTCCAATGATGAAGGGACCATGAAACTAAACAAATGAAGACTTTAGCGGTTATGCATTTCAAAGATACATATCTTACAGGATTAGTTCAGAAATATCACTTAAACAACCACTACAACAGGTAGTAACAACAGACCCTTAAAGATAGGCGGAATCTAATTTCCAGAGATTCCATATTGTATTGATTTAAATATTGTTTTTACCAAAAAATAATAAAAATATAAAAGAAACAAGAAACTATGATCCATACACAGGGGAAAAAATAAATCAATATAAACTATAAATATGTATGAGGAAGCCCAAAAGATGAATTCACTAGACAATGACTAGAAATCAGCTATTTTACATGTGTTCAAGGAGCTAAATAATACAATTTCTAAACAAAATTAAAGGAAAGTATTAGGCTAATATCTCACAAAATGGAGAATATAAATAAAGGAAGAAAATTATTAAAATAATCCAAGTAGAAATTCTGGAGCTGAAAACTTCAGTTACTGAAATAAAAAATTCACTAGAGAGTAAACAGTAGCTATGAACAGGTAGAGAAAGAATCAGTGAACTTGAAGATAGGTCAGTTGATATTATACAGTTTAAAAAGTTTAAAAACAGGAACATATAATTAGGAAGAATGAACAGAGAAATCATAATTCCAGATTTGAAAAGCTACTGTAAAGCTACAGTAATCAAGACAGTGCGATACTGTCTTGGTTCTAGTCTAATATTGTTTGCAGAAAGCGTTTCCAATCCAGACCCCAGGAGTGGGTTATTGGATCTTCCACAAGAAATAATTCAGGGCGAGTCCATAAAGTAAAGTGAAAACAAGTTTATTAGGAAAGTAAAAGAATGAAAGAATGGCTACTCTATAGGCATAGCATCCCTGAGGGCTACTGCTTGCCTATTTTTATGGCTATTTCTTGATTATATGGTAAATGAGGTGTGAATTATTCATGACTTTCTGGGAAGGGGTGGGCAATTCCTGGAACTGAGAGTTTCTCCCCTTTACAGACCATGTAGGAATACTTCTGAGGTTACCATCACATCTGTAAACTCTCATAGTGCTGGAGGGAGTGTCTTTTGCCATGCTTATGCATTATAATTACATAATGAACAGTAAGGACGACCAGAGGTCACTCTCATCACCATCATGGCTTTGGTAGGTTTTAGCCAGCTTCTTCACTGAAACGTGTTTTATCAGCAAAGTCTTTATGACCCGTATCTTGTGCCAACCTCCTATCTCATCCTGTGACTTAGAATGCCTAACTCTCTGGGAATGCTGCCCAGTAGGTCTCAGTCTTATTTTACCCATCCTCTATTCAAGATGGAATGGCTTTGATTCAAACGCCTACAACAATATGGTGACAAAATTTTATCTAAAAGAAAATATTTTCATACATATAATTCAAAGCATTAGTGATAGAATTAATTATAACAACAATCATTTTAAAATTACAACTAAAAAGACACATTTAATAAAAATATTCATCATCTACCTTACTATTTATGAAATCAGAGCTCACTTTAAAGTGCCAATATCAACAAAGGAGATTAGATGAAAGGCAGAGATTCAAAAGATCAGGAAAAGACAACAAATCATAAAATTCTATTCTTGGGTAACATTTACTAGGTTGTTACATACAAATAACATTACTTACAGAAAGATCTGGTTTATAAATTTTGATATATAATATTAATTGTGAAACCAACTTATTAACATTTTTGCATCTTTTTAATTATTACACAAAGTACATATCACAAAGAAAAATCTCAAAATTTCTGAGCTGTATTAAAGCACAATAAACTGCTCCATTTAAGTTTGTATAATCTCACTCCTATTGTGCTTAAGAAACTAATTTTATTTTTAACTTTCATAACACATCAGGGTTATCGTCTTCTAAATTACTAAATTCACAGATATTAGAAAGTAATAAGCTGAATATAAGGCTTCTAGGAAGTCATCAGTATAAAAGTAGCTGCTGTTAATGCAATTAATTTTGTAAGAGGCAGAGAACACACTAGGTGATGTGAAAAAATATTTATGATAACATGCAGATCAGAAAACAATTTGTAAATTCAGGAAATCCTTATTGTATGCCTATATTTTGGCACAGCAAACTTCTCAGCATTTTGAAAGGTAATTGCATTTGCCATATTACTCACAATGCAGTGAAGCATGCATGTAAACATCTGTTCTAAAAATTGAAGGGCTTGGTTATTAAGACATTTTAACAAATTTTCATATTTAAGTACAAAAGTACTAGAACTGAATCATATAGTAAATTTTTTTAAGGAGTTGGCTTTGCAAGTCCTCATGCATGTTTTAATATAGAATTCCCAGAGGACAAATCTTAAGGATATTTTGTCTATTAATGTATTATCCTTACCTTAATACTTCTAAATATCACCATGGCCTTATTAATTTTTGTGTTATTAAATCCTATCCAATTTTGATTATTTCTGCATATTTTTTGGTATTGTGACTTTATTCATACTGAAATTTAGAAGAAATAGAATTCAAATGATCAATATCAAAAATAAGTCTGGAATATAAATTTTCTACGCCATGACAATCTCTAAAAGAGTAACTAAATGCACTTTAGGTTTTGTCTTATTTTGTATTCAGAAGTGAAAAAGAATCCATTTAAGTAGAAGAAATATGTATCTTTATAGCCTCAGAGTTTCTGCAGCATTGTAGCCTTTAAATTGTCATACACTTCACTGTCTGTGATAAATAGTGGATTTCTGATCTGGTATTCAGTAGAAGTACTGCATGTTTCATAAATCATTAACATATCTTCTGTATTTTAACTTATAGTGGAAAACTATAATCATAAGGATAAAACAATAATCTTGGTATTTGGAAGATCTTCTAAGAGCTACTAAAAATAATACAATGTGAAGCTAATTACAGACATATTAACTCAAAATGTGCGAGGCTATCTGATGAGATTGAGGAAACAGCATCAGTTTTTTGCTTCTGGCTTAGTAATGGAATGAGAAGCAGAAACACTTCTTTCATAATGAAAATAAAGCTAAAATCTCAGTTAAATTAACATAACACTGTATGATTTCCCCATCTCCTTGTCAATATTTTAAAAAAATGATTTCAATATTGAAGAGCTTTGTGATAATTTCAGCAACTTTATGAATATATAAATGACATATTAACAGGATTCTTGTCTTTTGTAAAAGATTAGTCTCCATAGAACCCCTAGGAAACCACCTATAAATGTTAGAAATTACAAATATAATGCAGTTTTTTGACATAAAATCAATGTTATGATCAAACTGTTGAAGAATACTTGAATCAGGTGGGTTATAGTGCATTCACGGCCAAGTTCAAGAACCGTATTACACAAAACTAGTCCTGAAAATGGCACAAAAATTGTATTAAGAAAACTCATTTACAAAGATATAAAATTCTTAAGTGGGGGGACCCCAAATTTCTGAGGACATGTACTTTTCCAAGAGACACATTAAGACCTGAAGAAGTTTCAAGGCAACAACGCCAAGGCTATGTGTGCATGTGTCAAGGCTATCAAGGCCTTCGCAAAGCCAAAGAAAGTAAAGCCCAGTATCCCAAATGGATCAGCTTAAAGCCCAGTCAGCCTATTTGTATTGCCTGCCTGAAGCTCAGGAAGTGTGCACCAAGGGTCTCAGCTCTTGTGGCCAAAGGCTCAAACCAAGGCCCAAGCTATGGCTTGTGCTGTTGCTTCACTTCTCAGCTCCAGCTCAAAACCTCATGACAAGTTCTCTGCCTGCCAGTGTGAGAACAGAAGAACTGATATGACCGCTGGGCTGTCTTCTGCATGGACCTTGTGTTCTCCGTTCTATTTGTATGAATAAATCTGAAGTAGGAAGAAAAAAGCTGACTTTTTTGAGTCCTTAAAAAGAATGGTATGTTTTCATGAGAAACATTGATGCGAAAATCCTCAATAAAATACTGACAACCGAAATCCAACAGCACATCAAAAAGCTAATATATCATGATCAAGTTGGCTTCATCAGGATGCAAGGCTGGTTCAACATCTGCAAATCTATAAATGTAATCCATCACATAAACAGAACCAAATATAAAAAACACATGATTATCTCAATAGATGAAAAGAAGGTCTTTGATAAAATTCACACCCCTTCATGCTAAAAACTCTCAATAAACTAGCTATGGATGGAACATATCTAAAAATAATAACAGCTATTTATGACAAACCCACAGTAAATATCATCCTGAATGGGCAAGCTGGAAACATTCCCTTTGAATGGCACAAGACAAGGATGCCCTCTCTCATTGCTCCTATTTAACATAGTATTGGAAGTTCTGGCCAGGGCAATCAGGCAGGAAAAAGAAATAAAGGGTAGTCAATTAGAAAAAGAGGAAGTCAAATTGTCTGTATTTACAGACATGATTATATATTTAGAAGACCCCATCGTCTCAGCCCAAAATCTCCTTAAGATGATAAGCAACTTCAGCAAAGTCTCAGGATACAAAATCAATGTGCAAAAATCACAAGCATTCCTATACACCAATAACAGACAAACAGAGAGCCAAATCACTAGTGAACTCTCATTCATACTTGCTACAAAGAAAAGAAAATGCCTAGGAATACAACTAACAAGGAATGTGAAGGACCTCTTCAAGGAGAACTATAAACCACTGCTCAAGGAAATAAGAGAGGACACAAACAGATGGAAAAACATTCCATGCTTATGGTTACAGAATCATTATCATGAAAATGGCCATACTGCCCAAAGTAATTTATAGATTCAATGCTCTCTTCATCAAGCTACCATTGACTTTCTCCACAGAATTGGAAAAAAACACCTTACACACTTCATATGAAACCAAAATAGAGCCCACATAGCCTTGACAATCCTAAACAGAAAAGAAAAAATGAAAAAGGAAACAAAGCTGGAGTCATCCATCACACTACCTGACTTTAAACTATACTACAAAGTAATCAAAACAGCATGGTACTGGTACCAAACAGAGATATATACCAATGAAACAGAACAGAGGCCTCGGAAATAATGCCACACATCTACAACCATCAGATCTTTGACAAACCTGACAAAAATAAACAATGGGGAAAGGATTCCCTATTTAATAAATGGTGTTGGGAAAACTGGCTAGCCATGTGCAGAAAGCTGAAACTGGATCTCTTCCTTACACCTCATACAAAAAATAACCCCAGATGGATTAAAGATGTAAACGTAAGACATAATACCATAAAAACTCTAGAGAAAACCTAGGCAATACCATTCAGGACATAGGCATGGGCAAGGAATTCTTGACTAAAACACCAAAAGAAATGGCAACAAAAGCCATTTTGACCTATAAAATCTAATTAAACTAAAGAACTTCTGCACAGCAAAAGAAACTATCATTAGAGCAAACCAGCCACAAACAGAATGGGAAAAATTTTTTGCAATCTACCCATCTGGCAAAGGGCTAATACCCAGAATCTACAAAGACCTTAAACAAACTTACAAGAAGAAAACAACTCCATCAAAAAGTGGGCAAAGATATGAACAGACACTTCTCAAAAGAATACATTTATGCAGCCAGCAAACATGAAAAAATGCCATCATCACTGGTCATTAGAGAAATGCAAATCAAAACCACATTGAGATACCATCTTATACCAGTTAGAATGACAATCATTAAAAAATCAGGAGACAACAGATGCTGGAGAGGATATGGAGAATTAGGAACGCTTTTACATTGCTGGTGGCAGTCTAAATTAGTTCAACCATTGTGGAAGACAGTATGGCAATTCCTCAAGGACCCAGAAATAGAAATACCATTTGACCCAGCAATCCCATTACTGGGTATACACCCAAAGGATTATAATCATTCCATAATAAAGACACATGCACAGGTCTGTTTATTGCAGCACTGTTCACAATAGCAAAGACTTGGAACTGACCCAAATGCCCAACAATGATAGACTGGATAAAGATAATGTGGCACATATACACCATGAAATACTATGAAGCCATAAAAAAGGATGAGTTCATGTCCTTTGCAGCACCATGGATGAAGCTGGAAACCATCATTCACCGCAAACTGACACAAGAACAGAAAATGAAGCACCACATGTTATCACTCATATGTGGGTGATGAACAATGAGAACACATGGACATGGGGGAGGGGAACATCACACACCAGCTCCTGTTGAGGGGGTGGGGACTAGGGGAGGGATAGTAGGGGATGGGGGATAGGGGAGGGATCACATTAGGAGAAATACCTAATGTAGATGACAGGGTGATGGATGCAGCAAACCACCATGTCATGTGTATTCCTATGTAACAAATCTGCATATTCTGCACATGTACCCCAGAATTTAAAGTATAATAATAAATAAGCATTAAAAATATATATATGGTATGTTTCAACAACAAAGGCACAAAATAATTACTAGCTTATTATTTGATGAACTTTTGCAAAAATATGTATTTTCTCTATTGTCAAGTCCAATTCTCCTACCATCCAACACTGAACCATAAATATTAGACTTTCAGAGTTCTGAGGGGCCAATGCAAGCAGATGCTCATAATAAAAGCAAGCAAAATAAATTATCTGAGAGAAAGCCTCATATCAACTTACCATTCTGCCTCTGAGAGGAGCACCAGAAGAAAAACATTTTGCCTTTGTGCATGCTTATGTTCTTACCTTATGTATATAATGAGCAGAAGTAAGAGCTCCTAGCAAGAGGATTCTCTGGTTCATCAATCATATTCAAAGAGTGTGTACCATCTGCACTGGAAGTAGATGAAAGGAAGGAAACAATGCTTTTGAGTTCTTATTCATCAGCCTTTAATACTCCCCCAATGATCATACTACTTTACTAATAATGCACTATTAATAATGTCATAAAACAGCAAATATGTTTTCACATTAACTTCAAATCTTCAACACCAGGGATAAGCAAACCTTTTCCAAAAAAGAGCCGGATAGTACCATATTTTAGGCTATATAGGCCGAAAGGCAAAATCAGCATATTATGTAAAAATTTATATAACAAGAGATAAACCTCTTGCACATACTTTTATATTAGATTTCATTTCTATTTTATGAAAATATAATGATTATGGAATATAAATCATCATAGTATAGGTTTATGTACTATGGATTAAAAATTGAAACTTTTTTGGGGGATGGAGGTTAATATTTGCTTGACTGTAAATCAAAGTTAGTATTTCCTAGCAGTACAAGTGATTGAAAAGTCTCATAAGTTAATGCTGATAAGGAACGAAATTTCATGTATTTTTATCTTTGAAAATATTTTCACACAAGTGCTATCTGCTACTGATATTACATAAGCTCATATACACACACATTATGTATGCCACACACACACACACATATATGTATTTACATATTATATTTTCTTTTTTTTTTTTTTGAGACTGAGTCTTGCTCTGTCACCAGGCCAGAGTGCAGAGGCATTTTCTCGGCTCACTGCAACCTCTGCTTCCAGGTTCAAGTGATTCTCCAGCCTCAGCCTCCTGAGTAGCTGGGACTACAGACATACACCGCCACGCCCAGCTAATTTTTGTATTTTAGGTAGAGACAGGGTTTCACCATGCTGGCCAGGATGGTCTCAATCTCTTGACCTTGTGATCTTCCCGCCTCAGCCTCCCAAAGTGCTGGGATTGCAGGTGTGAGCCACCATGCCTGCCCTCATGAGCTCATATTTTTATTGAGAATATTTATTGCCTGGAATGCATTTATGGAAGTCTATTATTTATTTGACATTTGTCGCTAATCATGTCACTGCATTGCAAAGTAGTCACTTCCAGTTGAAGTTTAGGTAGACCTCCTCAATTGCACAGTTCAGTGGATTCTGATATATAGAAATTTCCTCTGAAAATGTAATAAAATATAACTACTAAAATTTGCATTGAAGTGGAGATGTGATTTTTTATTTTATCATTTGACCACATGGGGAATGTTTTTAAAAGCTTGGTGTCACTTGAGATACAAATAATGTTAGCTGTCATCACAATGACATTACTGCAATATCAGTTTCACATAAATACTATTTTATCCTTTAATTTTACACTGAATTTCAACATTACCTATTCTGCATAAAAATAATCTCAAAAGACATTAAATATATTCTAATAGTAATTAAGGATGGTTCCTCCATTCAGAAAACAATGTCAGTCTTAGCTCTGAGCTAAAAAATAAAATAAAATCTCAGCAAAACTTTACCACAGCTAAACTATCAGATTTTGATGTGATAGAAAAAGTCAAGTTACTTCACATGTATTTCTAAGTCACATGCCTGGCAATGGTTAGCTCCAGAAGAATGAATGAAATTCATCAACGAACTTCTGCTTAAATTGTATATGATAGAATAAAATATGTTTGTGCTACATACCTGCTGATACATAATACAATTAATTAATGGATGCTATAAGCACCCTTTCTTATCATAAGCTTTGTAAATTTTTCCAACTAATTCTTTATCTGCTTCATGAATATTTTTACCACCATTAGTTCTAACATATCTTAGCAGATTCCACTTCAGGTTGTACTGAATTAAGTCTTTTCTCAACCACTTGGAAAATATTGTCTCTTGTACTTATTTCAAACAAGCTATTTATAGAGCTGAATTCTTCAGTCACTTTCAAGTTGGCAGTGACTCATTTGATAAACAACCAAAGAAACAGTATTAGTAACATCTGAAAACCTATCAAGAGCCAACGAAAACTAATAAAAATATGTGCCTTTTTAATTGATTATGGATATAGCACTCAACGTTCTCTCTCTAAAGAGCTTACACTCTTAAATATTTATTTTAAGCTACATTTGTTCAGCCACTGCAATCACGTATAATTCAATTGATTCACTAACAACAAAGAGCTTTCCTCATTTGTCTTACAAGTCACTCACAATATGTATTTGCTTATAGCTTGATTATTAGAATTTTTTGAATGTGAAGAAATTCTTCCATTATGAGATATTTCCATTTTCAATTTTCAACTTCTTTGATTATTGTCTTCTTGAAAGATGGGAATATTGTGATAAGCATTTGTGTATGTGCATACTATATTCTGACAATGTAAATTACATATTTTTGTACTATTATAGTGCCATTGTAAAATAAACATAATTGTCTTCTAATCCAGTAACAAAAAAATTTGTCATTCCATGACTTAAAAACACAACACTCAAAGCCCACTTATATTTTCTTGTTGTGTATGCACTAGAATAAACAAACATAGAAAAGTCACAGTACAATGATAAATATGACACCCCAAATTCTGTCCAGGTATAATTGTGTCACTGCAAGTTTTTGTGTGCCTACCAGTGTTGAAAGTAATGAATGGAGACTCTGTTGCAGCTATTAAACTCTGTTCCTATAGCAAGAAAACAGCCATAGATAACACATCAAAAAAGGAACATGTCTGTGTCCCAATTAAATTTTATATATGAAAAATACAATTTAAGTTCCACATACTTTTCATATGACATAAAATATTTTTAAATTTTTAGTCAGTTTAAAATGTAAAAAAATCATTATTAACTCACAAAGGGAACCAAAAGAGGCACTGGGACACATTCATGTGGCAGAGAATAATTTGCCAATCTCACTTATAGAGTAATATTATTTTGCTTCTGTTGAAGATATAATAAAGAAAGGAATGAAGAGCAAAAGAGAGAGAAGGCTTCCCTATAGACAAGAAATACAGTATATAATTCATTTTAGAAGCTTCAGGAATTGACCTCAAGAAATAAAGATACTAACATGGACATTTCAGAATACTTTTTTTTTATCCCCAGTATACGCTGCAGCAATATTTAATTGTACACATTTTTATTAATTTTTCCATGTAATTTTAAATTTGTTACTACATTTAATCTCCGAATTATCAATATAAGACAAAGAGTACATATATTACTTTTCTGTTTGTGGAATTTAGAAAACTGAAGGTCACATCTTAGCACTTCAATAATTATAGGACTGGTAAGTAGGAGAGAACATAGCATAGTTATGCTGATAATTATGTGTTTTATTATTGATTGTAGTGAAATATATTCTAGTTCAAGCAGTTAACTATAATTACGTAAGGGAGAAGACACATTCTATTCTGTAAGAGTTCCTGTGATATCAGTAATCATAGAAAAGACATTATGAATAGTCCCGCTGTTCTGCTCCATCACGGTGGCATCGTACCTTTACAGGAAGATAATATGTGGGTCCTATTTTTTTAATGGAAATCAAACTACCTTTATTTTCTCTGGCACACTGTTTATTCCTTAACCCGAATAAAAACAAACTCTCACTTTACTTCTGTTTTTTTTTTTTTTCTTATAATCACTCCTTTCCCCTAATATATACCGTCTCTGACTGAAGGAAACTCAGATACCTGGCCCCATTAATTAAATTCTAACCTGATTTCTTATATCTTCTTGGTATATCTTTCTAATACAATTATCTTCTCAGCAAAAAAATTGGAAGGGTAGTTTGAGAGTTGTGGCTAAAAGGCAAAAGAGAGGAAAAAGTATGGGTGCCCAACAGAGATTTCAAAGATATATCTTTAACCTCACCTTGGATATGTATTTAGGAATAGGAATTGATTACATTTAAATATAAATTTACAACCAAATATATCATCAAATGATCTATCCCGTCAAAATACAAAGTTGCAAATAGTATGGTCATGGAAAACTGGAACACTACCTCAAAGCTTTCTGTAAATGAGGGGAATTATACCTTGTAAATACAAACCAGCAAAATGTTAATTTTCCATTAATATATAAATGGACGACTGACTTTCTCACTGAATTTGGAGATGGTGGAAGTGATTTTTTTTTTCAACATTCTGAAACATAAAAGGTGACCCTTGAACAATCAGCCAAACAGGCAACAAGTTAAAATTGAAAGACTAGATATGTGAGAAATCCATTGCTTTATGTAGGTTTTGATTTTCCTTAGATTTTGACCCAACTTGCAGTAACGGCTGTCATGGAAAACCAAAAAGAAGGGGGTGTTGGTGATTTGCGTATGCAGTTTTACACCTACTCATGTAGATAATTGTTTCGACGAAATAACTAAATGTTCCTTTAACAACAAGCTCATCTACTTGTCAGTCCAATATTTTTATATATGTTCTCAACCTCAATACTAATTCCATACATTTAAATAAAAAATATTTTTCTCTCAATGCTATTTCCAAAATTTTGAATAATTTTTAAGAATATTCAGACCCAAATATAATAATAATACTTTCCTCAGATTCAAGCTTATATTTTTAAGTTCAAGTTAATTCTTGTACTTTTATGAGGCTCAATTAGACTTTAATAAATTGCACCGAGAGAAACTGTGTGTGTGTTGGGAGGGGGCAGGGACAGTGGAAATCAAAGTCACTTTACATCTTAAAAATTGCCAGGAAAATACATATAATGTATGAAAACACAGAAACAAGCATCATGAAATATTCACAATGAAGGCTATTCTTATAAACCAAAATAAAAGAAAGAAAAAGAATAGGGAATCTGGTTCTTCATTCTCTCAGTTAATTTGTACTTACTCTACATTCTCAACACAAAGCCAAAACTGTCTACCTGTAATGACACTCAGTGTACATTTTGTTTGTGGAAAAAAAAAGGAATTTGATAGATTATGTTCTTATTTTAGAATTGGAAGAGCAAAATACATGTCTTTGAGAGTTTCTTAAAATTTCATTCAAAGACAAAACTTAATACACATGTAATAGACAACATGAGTCAACCTGTGTGCTAGGAAAATATTAAGTAATTCATTTCTTCCTTACATGTTGTGACAAATCTCTTACTATCCTAATTACTGTTAATTAGGAAACTAGTTCAGAGACACTATCTCATCAGTATCACAGAGCTTTAGAATTACAAATTTGGAATTCAGCTTTGCTTGGTCACTCCTCAAAATTGTTAACATGATAAAAAATAAATAAATAATCTGATGAATACATAAAACATTCTTCAAAGACAGTCCTACTTGTGACCAGTTTCTCCTAGGTGGGAAAAATAAATTTTGTAGAGCTCACTAAAGTTTACTTGGAACACATTTTCATAGTTTGTGTCTGGGTGATCCAATCCAGTTTTGAATCTCACATCCATTATTTTAAACCAGATGACCTTAAACATGCTATTCAATTTATTTTTATTAATATAATCAGAAGCTCAGTGAAGTTACATGTAATTAATTAGATTGAAAGTTTACAGATTTGATTTCCAATGTGTTCTTGATTGTTTTTCATCTGCAAAAACTGATTGAGTATAATGTATTATGTTTGAAACACCTACTACTATCTTTTTTTTTTTCTCAGGACTGGAACATCTAAAAGTGGAAAAAAAACACTTTGTAATTGTTTTGTAAAGCCATCTTCTTGGGCTTAGAGTTAGAACATAAACATTAGTGAGAGGTGTTATAAAAAATGAAATTGAAAATGTAGTTAGGGCCACCCACATTATAAAAGAATGCTTTGTAGCCAGGCATGGTGGAGGGCGCCTGTAATCCCACCTACTCAGGAGGCTGAGACAGGGTAATTGCTTGAACCCAGAAGGCAGAGGTTGCAGTGAGCCAAAACTACACCACTGCACTCCAGTCTGGGTAACAGAGCCAGACTCCATCTTAAAAAAAAAAGAATGCTTTGGTCAAAGTAATACATGTAACAAATAAAGATGTATAATTATTGTATATTAAAAAGTCACTGTGAATGATGGATATGTTAATTCGCTTGATTGTGGTAATTATTTCACAGTGTATATGTATATCAAAACATCAGGTTATATAACAAACATTTACAAATTTTTTCAAGTGTAACTCAATAAAGCTGGAAAAATATTTGGCCTTAAAGTTTTAGAAAAAAACATCAAAATTCTGTCCAGATATTGCTCGTAATGTGCCCATCCACAAAGAATCTAACAAGAAATTAAAATGTTTAGTATATGCTTAATTCTTGAGTCATTCACTCCGCAATGGACTTTTTGGTCAGTCCAACCAATAAATTTTATTTAAATTTAGCTTTCAAATTTGTCCATGTTATTTACATTAAAGATCCTTAATTATAAGTTATTAGAAGGCAATGGTTTGAGGGTTGCATATTTTTAATGCCAAAGCGTCTTGACTAGGGTCATTCTTATTTTTATTGTGAATTAAATACATTTAAGTAGCCCACTGATCAACCAGTCCCAAAGAAGATGCAATGAATGCATTATATGCAGTGTACTATACTTAAGAATAGTTATGTATGATCATGTTCCTCTCATGCCACAAAATAAATTGCCTTTGATTTTACTTTAGATTAAGTACAAACTCTTTTGCTGTATATATATAGCAGTGTTACTATAATGATCAGAAAATGCGTTTTTTTTCTCTAGCCTTTTGCAAAAGCATCTTTCTAGACCACTAATTTTATATATTTGTATTTCCTTCTTTTAGAATTTGGCTGAGACACTGCCTTCCTGAACAATGCCTCCTATAAGTGGGCACGTACACGTACACCCATCTGGATCAGATCCATTCCTACGTGATCACGTCACCCTTAGTTTCCCAGTATAACCAAGTACTATAATTCTGGTTTGTTGTCTATTATGATAATAAACCATTAGTTTATGAGGGCACTATCTATTTTATACTTAGTATATACTATACCATGCCACGTAACACTCAGTAAATAAGTGTTAGGCCCATTTAATACAATTTTAAGAACCTAAACATTCTGGGACGAAGACAGTAGTGACTCTATAGATTTTTGAATCTTCACACTTATTTCCACAAAACAGCGCAATTAGGATAATAAACCTGCAGAAATAAAGTGGAAATGCCTTTTGTGATCTCCAATTAAACTGTACAAAGTACCTTTGAATGGTTAGACAGTACTGAAATCATCTGGGCTCTACAAACTCATGGAACTAGGACAAAAACCTCACGTTGAGAAGAAACTTCTGGTTGTGTCTTCAAATAGAGTAGAAATGGGAAAGTGGAAGCAAAAGAAAGAGAAGTTTTAGCTAAAAGAGGAAATGACAAGAACAAGCAGATCTCAGAAGTTATAAAGAAAGGTAGGCATCATCCTAGCCTCTTCTCTTCTTCTGGAGTACAGGGTTGGCAAGCGGGGAATAGCTACTTTTCTTAAACATGAGCAGAGAAAAAAGATAAGATTGAATCATGTTTAAGGTTACTGAAAGAAAACTAAAATAAGAAGAAAAAACATTTCTACTGACAGTAAAGACACTCTAAAAGACATTCTCACAAAGTTGAAGAAAACGAAAAACTAATCTTTCTGAACAAGCCAAAGGAAATCTATATAATGAGAAATGGTATAAAAGAATAGCATTGGTCTACGGCCATACCACCCTGAACGTGCCCAATCTCATCTGATCTTGGAAGCTGAGCAGGGTCGGTCCTGGTTAGTACTTGGATGGGAGACCATCTGGGAATACCAGGTACTGTAAGCTTTTTAAAAAAAAAAATTTTTTTAATTAAAAAAAAAAGAATAGCATCAGAATTATTTATAAAACTCAAAAATTAGGGAATTAGAAAAAGTAAATATTGGAAATGACAGCTGACAATAGTGTCTTTTTAGCCACTGTTAGCTTGTTTTTATTATTTCCTTCTAGTTTTTGTTGTTCTATATGAGCATGTTTTTTCATTTCTATGTATTTGTTTCTTTTCAATATCTGATTCTATTTTAGAATGATCTCACCCAATTTTAAAATGACTAAAGGTGCACTTCTAGAATTAACTATGTCCTTTTCTAACCTGTTCTATTGCTTAAATATATGTTTGCCTATGAATTAGTCCTAGCATATTTCAGTAAGTGTGTTCCCTACAACAACATACAAACATATCTCATTTTATTGTAATTCAGTTTATTATACTCCACAGATATCACAATTTCTACAAATTGAAAGTTTATGGCAACCCTGCCCTGCATCCACCAAGTCTATAAGCACCATTCTTCAACATCATGTGTTCATTTTGTGTCTCTGTGTCACAGTTTCACAATTCTCACAATATTTAAAACTTTATTATTATTATATCTGGTATGGTGATCTGTGATTAGTGATTTTGTTTTGTTTTTGAGACAGAGTCTCACTGTCACCCAGGTTAGAGTGCAGTGGCATGATCTTCGCTCACTACAACCTCTGTATAAGTAGCTGTGATTACAGGTGTCCATTGCTACCACCCAGCTAAGTTTTGTATTTTTAGCAGAGAAGGGATTTCACCATATTGGCCAGGCTGGTCTCGAACTCCTGACCTCAAGTGATCCACCCACCTCGGCCTCCCAAAGTGCTGGGAATACAGGGTGAGCCACGACACCCATCCAATGATTAATCTTTGATGTCACTATTGTTAATAGTTTTGGGGCACTACCAACTGCCCTCATGTAAAAAAACAAACTTCATCAATAGATGCTATATGTGTTCCGACTTCTCCACCAACCAGCCGTTCCCTCATTTATTTCCCAATTTGCAAGCCTCTTTACTCCCCAAGACACAACTATATTGAAATTAGGCTAATTAACAACCCCCCTATACTTGCCTCTAAGTGTTCACGTGAAAGGAAGAGTTGACTGTCACTGGAATTCAAAAAGTAAAAACGATTCTTGTTTAGTGTAGAAGACATGTTGAAAGCTGAAAGAGGCTGAAAGCTAGAGTTCTTGTACCAAACAGTTAGCTAAGTTATGAAAGCAAAGACAAAAGCATTTGAAGGTAATTAAATGTGCAACTCCAATGAACACACAAACAGTAGGGAAGTGAAACAGACTTACTGACAATATGGAGAAAGTTTTAGTAGTCTGGATAAAGATCAAACCAGTCACAACATTCCCTAAAACCAAAGCCTAAGCCAGAGCAAGACCTTAACTCTCTCCAATTCTGTGAGGAATGAGTGAGGAAACTGAAGAAGAAAAGCCTAAAGCTAGCAGAGGTTAATTCATGAAGTTTAAGGGAAGAAGCCACCTCCTTAACAAAAGTGCAAGGTGAAGCAGCAAGTGCCAGTGCAGAAGCTGAAGCAAGTCATCCAGAAGATCTAGCAAAGATCATGATGAAGGTGGCTGCATTCAACCACAGAATTTTTTTAAGTGTAGACAAAATAGATTCCTATTCCATTGCTAGAGAGGATAAATGATGGGCTTCAAAGCAGCAAAGTACAGGCTAACTGTCTTGTTAGGGTCTAAATCGGCTCATGATTTTATGTTGAAGTCAATACTCATTTACTACTCCAAAATGCCTAGGAGCCTTAAGAATTATGCTAAATTTACTTTTTCCTGTATTCTATAAATGGAACATCAAAATCTAGATGACAGCACATTTGTTTATCACATTTTCAGCCCACGATTGAGACCTACTGCCTAAGAAGAAAACATTATTTAAAAAATATTACTGCTCATTGACAATGCACTTAGGCACCCAAGAGACTGGATGGAGATGTACAGATTAATCTTGTTTTCATTTCTGCTAACACCACATCTGTTCTACAGCCCAGAGGTCAAAGGGTTATTTTGACTTACAAGTCTTATTATTTAAGAAACATATTTTGCAAGGCTACAGCTGCCATATATAGTGATTCTTCTGATGGATCTGGGCAAAGTCAATTGAAAACCCCTTCTGAAAAATATTTGGCATTTTAAATGTCATTAAGAACAACCGTGATTCAACATACCAACATCAACAAGAGTTTAGAAGTTGATTCTGAACTTCTTTGCGTGGTTCAAGACTTCAGGGGAGGTAGTAACTGCAGATGTGAGAGAAATAGCAAGATAGCTAGAATTAGAGCCTGAAGATGTTACTGAATTGCTGCAAGCTAATGACAAGACTTGAATGAATGAGGAGTCACTTCTTATGGATGAACAAAAAATAGACATCTTGAGATGAAATCTACTCCTAACAAAGATGCCGTGAACATTGTTGAAATGAGCATTTACAATATGACATAAACTTAATAAAGCATCAGCAGGCTTAGAGAAGGAAGTCCATTTTGAAGAAAGTTCTACTGTGGGTAAAATAGTATCAAACAACCTTGCATGCTACAGATAAATCTTTCACGAAGGAAAGACTAACTTAATGCATCAAACTTCATTGTTGTCTTATTTTAAGAAACTGCCACAGCCACCCTAAACTTCAGCACTACCTTGATCAGTCAGCAGTCATCTTTGAAGCAAGCCACTCTATCAGCAAAAAGTGTACAACTCACTGAAAGCTCAGATGATTGTTAGCATTTTTCACCAGTACTTTTTAATTGAGGTATGCACATTGTGTTTTTAGACATAATAATATTGCACAGTTCATGAACTACAGTATGATATAAATATAACTCTTACATGCGCTAAAAAATCGGAACAAAAAAAGTGTGACTGCCTTCACTGTGATATTCATTTTATTCTTGGTGATTTGGACTGAAGCAGCAGTGTTGCTGAGGTGTGCCTATAGTTTTCATGGTCCAAGCTCACGAACCTCTAAGATCACTGCTTTTATTTGGATTGCCTTTACATTGCTTTTGCTAGCCAACTCCCACCTATAAAAAATCACGTATCTTTGGGAGGCCAAGGATAGCAGATCATGACATCAAGAGATCAAGATCATCCTTGCCAACACGGTGAAACCCTGTCTCTACTAAAAATACAAAAATTAGCTGGGTGTGGTGGTACATGCTACTCAGGAGGCTGAGGCAGGAGAATTGCTTGAACCTGGGAGGCGGAGGTTGCAGTGAGCAGAGATCACAACACTGTACTCCAGTCTGGCGACTGAGTGAGACTCTGTTTCCAAAAAAAAAAAAAAAAAGAATCACATATCACTGGATAAAATAATAATAATCCAGCCTGCCTGTATATTGAGTCTAATTCCAGGTTAATAAGCTAACTATCAGTTTTCAATTCTGACTATATGCAAAGGCTTTATCTAGCAGGTCTCATGGGAGAAAGTTACCCTTCTCACATTATACTTGATGTATACCCAATGCATGGCAGTCTTGAAGTTTCAAAGGGAAGCTACATTCAGGCACTCAGGACCTCCTGGCCAATCAATGCACTTCACATAATTGCTTTCCTTGCCCTGACACCTTCATTTCACTCTTTGATCAGCTCTCAAATCCCTCTAACTTATTTCTTATCCTCTTGCATATTTCCATTTTAAGCTCTTCTTCCCTCTGACTTCAGAATTATTTCTGCAATTCCCGTATCTGCTCCAGTAATGTGGTGAAAAAATTTATCTCCTCCATTTTTCTGACTCTGCGTAAGCCACACCGTCTCATATTGCCTTGACCATCAAAGCACAGGCCAACAGGACAAATGTAACCCTACACATGCTAGGTCTAAATATTTAAAAGTTACAAATTAAGCCCTTGTCCCAGCTTGTGTGCCCATGAAGGGCCACACATCATGCTTCCCATTAATTTCAATGATAATGGGAATATAAAGATATTGTTGCCTCTCCTGGGTCAGCCCTACTACCAAGTGTTTCTGTGGATCCTCTGGACAGAGCATGGAAAATAATGAATGCAGAACCAGACGGTGACTGGACCTGCCTAAAACTTGAATGAGAACTGACAGCTCAAGCTACCCAAGGCATTAGATCAGGCAAGTGCTTCTCCCTCATGTTAGCTTTTTCCAATTCAGAATTTCCAGGCAATTCTACGTGCTTTCAAAACTACTTCATGTAAGCAGAAAAAGAAACTACAGGCATATGAGGAAAGTGATCTGCCTGAGGGAATCTGGAGCGCCAACTAGAGACAAAACCCAGACAAGACCGTAAGTCCTCATCTCACTCAGCGCCTTATCTTCTAGCCTGGGTGGCTAACTTGGCTCAAGTTTTCCTCAGCTGTAACTCCGTTTTGCTCAACTGTTAACTTTCAAAAAAATTTCTTAGGAAACTAAAAATATGTGTTTTAAGTTTGAGTGTTTATGTAATATTCAGGACCTGCTGCCCAGGTCTAAGGGTAGCATGGACCTCCAGTACCCTCCCATTCTAGTAACTTCATTGGTAGTGTCCTGTGTGGTTCATGTCTGATAGTCACTGTCCACCAACAGAATGTGGACAGAGGAGTGCCCATATGCAGTATATAAAGGTCAACCTGATTTTCTGTAATAGATGGCCAAAGGTTTAATGAATATCAAACAAAAAAGTCTGAAAATTCATATTCTAGCACTTAGTTGAATTGTAAGATGGTGAATTTAGTGATCACCCTATTTATCTTTGCAGCTTGTTATATGGCATACATCAAAAACTTATTTTTTTTATATATATTTTATTGCATTTTAAGTTTTGGGGTACTTGTAAAGAATATGCAAGATTGTTGCATACATACACACATGGAAATGTGGTTTGCTGCCTTCCTCCCCATCACCTATATCTGGCATTTCTCCTCATGTTATCCCTCCTGAACTCCCTACCCCCCACTGTGAGACTGATAAGCAACTTCAGCAAAGTCTCAGGATACAAAATTAATATGCAAAAATCACAAGCATTCCTATACATCAGTAACAGACCTAAGAGAGCCAAATCAAGAACAAACTGCCATTCACAATTGCTATGAGAATAAATTATCTAGGAATATAACTAACAAAGAATGTAAAGGACCTCTTCAAGGAAAACTAAAAACCAGTGCTCAATGAAATGAGAGGACACTAACAGATGGAGAAACATTCCATGTTCATGGTTAAGAAGAATCAATATCGTGAAAATGGCCATACTGCCTAAATAATTTACAGATTCAATGCTATCCCCCATCAAGCTACCAATGACCTGCTTCACAGAACTGGAAAAAACCACCTTAAACTTCATGTGGAACCAAAAGAGAGCCCACATAGCCAAGTCAATTCTAAGCAAAAAGAACAAAGCTGGAGGCATCACACTACCTGACTTAAAACTATACTACAAGGCTACAGTAATCAAAACAGCATGGTACTGATACCAAAACAGAGACATAGACCAATGGAACAGAACAGAGGACTTGGAGGCAACACAACACATCTACAACCATCTGATCTTTGACAAACCTCACAAAAACAAGCCATGGGGAATGGATTTCCTGTTTAATAAATGGTATTGGGAAAACTGGCTAGCCATGTGTAGAAAGCAGAAACCAGACCCCTTCCTGGCACCTTACACTAAAATTAATTCCAGATGGATTAAAGACTTAAACATAAGACCTAATACCATAAAAACCCTAAAAGAAAATCTAGGAAAAAACATTCAGGACGTAGGCATAGGCAAGGACTTTATGACTAAAACACTAAAAGCATTGGCAACAAAAGCCAAAACAGACAAATGGGACCTAATTAAACTCCAGACCTTCTGCACAGCAAAAGAAACAATCATTAGAGTGAATCAGCAACCAACAGAATGGGAAAATTTTATTTCTTAATTATTAGAGTAGTAATCATTTCTAGTGTTAATTCAAAACACAGTATGATGGTTAATTTTATTTGTCATCTTGACTAAGCCATGAAATGATGTGTTTAGTCAAACATTATTCCGGACATTTCTGTGAGGGTGTTTTTAGATGAAATTAACATTCATTTGATAGAATAAAGCACATTGCCATCCCTAATGCAGGTAGCATCATCCACTCAATTGAAGGCCTAAAGAGAACAAAATGGCTGACTGACCTCCCCCCAAGTAACAAAATAATGCTCTCCCCAACTAGGAGAGCATTCTCCCTCCCAGTTGCCTCTGAACTGTGACATGGCCTTTTCTCCTGCCTTTAGACTCAAACAGAAACATGAGCACTTTCTGGATCTAAAGCCTGTCAGCCTTTGAATGGGAACCACACCATCAGTTCTACAAATTTTAAGCCCTTTGGGGTTGGAATGAAACTTTACCATAGGCTCTCCTGGGTCTTCAGTTTGCCAACTCAACCTGCAGACCTTACGACTTGTCAGCATCCATCATCCTGTGAGCTAATGTTTTATATCAAATAAGAATACATACACATCCTATTGTTTCTATTTTGCTGGGGAAACTACTAATGCATTATAACATAACTTTTACATTTCTGAAAAGTTTCTCAAATTACAATGGTTAGCGTTCAGCTGTGAGTCCTCTTATATCTATCTATGCACAAACTCACACCTAATTTGATTGTTCTTAGTTGCTGGCATATTCAAATGATTAACAGTTCATTTAAAGATGCTCGTGCCTGTCATCTCAGCACTTTGGGAGGCCGAGGTGGGTGGATCACTTGAAGTCAGGAGTTTAAGACTAGCCTGGCTAACATAGTGAAACCTTGGCTCTACTAAAAATACAAAAATTAACCAGGCATGATGGTGGTTGCCTATAATCCCAGCTCCTCAGAAGGCTGAGGCAGATGAATAGCTTGAACCCAGGTGGCGGAGGTTGCAGTGAGCTAAGATCCTGCCACTGCCTGCCAGCATGGGTGACAGAGAGAGACTCTGTCTCAAAAAAAAAAAAAAAAAAAAAAAAAAAAAAAAAAAAGAAAAAAAAGAAAAAAGTTGTTTTTTTTCCACAAATGACCCTGATAAAATATGTAAAGTAGAACATGCTAAAGGAAACAAAATCTAACATATATAGGCAGAAGTTTGGGTATGGGGCAATTATGAAGACAATTTTCATTGCCAGGAGCCAGTTGATGAAAAGCCCTATAATTAGATAAAGTACAAGGCACTAAAAGAGAAAGACTATTAAGTGTAAATTACATGCTAGAACACTTATATGAAAATAATAGTTATTAGCATCATTATTATGAGTTACAAATAGCTTTTATACTTAATACAACATTGAATTACACATGGTCTTTCATCATAATGCTCACACCCTAAAGTTAGACACAGCTGTGTGCCAGCAACTCAGAGTAAAAAAAGGGATTTGCAAATGGAATTAAATCAATTCACGGCAATATAAAAAAATCAGCCATAAAATATTTACTGGCTCTATTCTCAGAAATTTCTGTTCTTCCTCCCTGATTAGAAAATTTTCCTGGCGGGATCCAATGGTTCACACCTGTAATCCCAGCACTCTGGGAGACCAAGGCAGACGAAAGCTTGAGTCCAAGAGTTTGAGAACACCCCGGGCCACACAGTGAGACCTCATTTCTACTAAATAGATAAATTTTTAAAAGTTAGCTTGGTGTGATGGTCCATGCATGAATACTTGGGAGCCTGAGGTGTGAAGACTGCTTGAGCCTGGGAGATTGAGGCTGCAGTGAGCCATGATCATGCACTGAACTCTAGCCTGGGTAACAGAGGGAGCCCCGTCTCAAAACAAAACAAAAAAAAAAGAAAAAGGAAAGAAAAGAAAGTAAAGGGAACAGAGAGGAGCAGATAAAAGGGGAAGGGAGAGAAGGGGAAAAAATGGAAAGTAGAAAAATGAAAAGAAAATTTTCCTAAATATTGAAATGAGAGGTAAAATGTTATCAGAGCTAACCAGAGAACTTTTGTGCATAGTGTGTCCCATAAATGCTAATAATAGAGATTATCCTGTTCAAAGTAAGCAGAATTTTTTGTTCTTTGCCCAATTACTCAGCCTTGATTTAATATATGGAGATTTGATGGAGAATTTTCCTACTTTCAGATTCAGCAAGGACATCTAAGAGCTTACTCTTAACTACTGCAATTGTTACCAATACCATCTAATTCACAAATTCTTCTCGCACTGTTCCCCCCAGTTTCTATCCTATCATATCCCTAAAATTTAGTTTCCTTACTGTCACCCAGGTTATAGTAACTAGTATAATGTATACGTCTACCCTAATTCAAAATGCTATTGACAACCTCCCAATCCTATTTACCTACACAATGTTAATCCTCTACACAATGTTAATCCTTCTTGATGCCCCAATTAAGATTTTCAAGAATGTCTCCTGAAGACTACATCTCTTCCTCTAAACTCTGATCTCATTAAATAATGACACTTTAAAAAACTAAACTGTGGGCCAGGCATGGTGGCTCACGCGTATAATATCAGCACTTTAGGAGGCCTAGGTGGGCAGATTACCTGAGGTCAGGAGTTCGAGATCTGATCGACATGCAAAACTCCATCTGTGCTTAAAAAAACACAAAAATTAGCCAGGCATGCTGGTGTGTACCTGTAGTTCCAGCTACTAAGGAGGCTGAAGCAGGAGAATTACTTGAACCCAGGACACAGAGGTTACAGTGAGCCGAGATCGCATCCCTGCACTCCAGCCTGGGCTACAGAGCAAGACTCCATTTCAAAATTACTTAAATAAAAAACTGAACTGTGGTGGGAGAGGTAATGGAGATAAAATTGAAGTCAGACCTTGTGTAGGTTTATGAGAAATAAAGACTCTAAGATAAAATACAATGCAAACTTTAAAGGGCCTGAGATCTCTTTTAGAAAGAGGGAAATGAAATGGGTACTAGAAAATTTATGAACTATATTGGTTGGAATTTGGTACAGAACTGTGGATAAATGGAGCTAAATTTTAGACCTCCATGTGAGATAATGAGGGGTAGGCTGTTATCACTATTTTCAATTGCTAGTCTAATTGTTCCATTTAGCTATTCCACAAAAATTTTGTATTTACAAAAACAGTTTCTGTCTAAAGACACCATATTTCTTTAGTGCTATCACATTACTTATTTATCCAGGATATAGAGTTAACAAGACCATCCTGATTGGGCACCTAGCTGCTCCAGTTCTTCAGCTGAGTGGAGAATACAACAACAGATAAAAGCTGAAGAACAAGAACAATGAATAGCTCTAAAACCAACTTTATAAATGTACAAACAAATGTTAGTACATCCATACAGTGAAATACCATTTATTACGTCAAAGAAATGAGGTATCAAACCGTGCAAACACATGGATAAACCTGCTAAAAATTAAATGTATATTTTGCTTTTTTGCAAATTGTAACACATTAGAATTTATGTAGAGAAATAAAATGCAGAAAAATAAAAACCAATTATTTTATCCTTATCTGCTAAAATACATGTAAATTCTCAAGAATACTTTAATCATGATATTACTGTTTTAATAATCCATAGAAATTAGTAATGATATTGAGAATGAATGAATGGTAAATAGAAATGTATTTAATCATCTATAAATTAAAATTTAATTACATAATATATGCCAGGAAATATAATAGGCATTACAACGTTGTACTACTTACATCTTCTCTAATGTTTTATTATCCAATAGTATAAGAGAAAAATATTATCTATTTACCTATATATTTATATTATGTGACATGGAATAATAATTAATCATTCAATGATATGAGAACCAAAGTGTAAAATTTGGGTCATTTAGGTAACTGATGTGTTTTTTAATAGTGAACTGAGAACAAAACAGATATTTATATGGTCAGTCTATTACAAATATATTGTGAATAAGACAGGTATAAAAATACAGATATTAATAAATAGCAGGCACAAAGACAGATATATTTTTAAATGACAGATAAAAAGACATTTTAGAGCTCTGTTTTCCAATACAGCATTCACTAGCCATATTTGAAGTGTGAACACTTGAAACATGGATAGTCCAAAATGAACGTGTTGTAAGGATAAAATACACAAGGGATATGAAAGATTAAGTTGAAAACTGCAAACTATGTCACTAGTAAGTTTAGATCTATTTGTTGAAATAATGACATTTTAATATATTTGGTTAAATAAACCATATTACTATAATTGATTTTATCTATACTTTTTAAAGTATGGCTATTAAAAAAATTTTTAATTATATGTATGGCTCATATTATATTTCTATTGCAATGGCATTTTATTTTAGAGCATCAGAGGTACTTGAAAAATACTGAGTATTTTCCCGCTTTGATCAGAGAATTTGCTGCAAACTTATACTATTCTAAGGGGTCAAAATCTAACCTGGCAGATAAAAGACTCAGAGAAGTCTTCTAGTAAAGACACCCATTTACATCCACTATCAATTTCATCACACCGTCTCTGCTGTTAAATAACAAACTGCCAAAAACTTAGTGGCCTAAAATAATGATAAACAGTTATTTACTTATTATTCTTCAGTCTAGCCTGGTTCAGATAACTGGTTTCTCCAGTTAGGTAAGGTCTCTCATACACTCAACTGGGTTGTTTAGGAGGAACCGCCCGCGCCGGCCCGGCCGGCCCCCCCGCCCCCGGGGAACCCCCCGCCCCCCCCCCCCGGGGGGGCCCCCCACCGACACCGGGGGGCCCGGCGCCCCCCCCCGGGGGCGGGGCCCCCCCGGGGGCGGCCCGGGCCCCCCCCCCGCCGGGGCGGCGCCCGGACGCCCCGGCCGGGGCCCCGCCCGGGGCCCGGGGGGGGCGGCGGGGGCGGGGCGGCCGGGGGCGGCGGCCGCAGGCCCGGCGGGCCCGGGCGGGGGGCGCCGACCCCCCCCCCCCCGGGGCCGGCCCCCCGCCGGCGCCCCCGAAAAAAAAAAAGATCCTTGGAGGTTCAACTAAACACAAAAAAAATCCTAACACTCCTGCTTCAAATGTCTGGCACCTCAATGTTAGATGTACACAAGAGAGAGACTCTTCTTGTGTTCTTTCCAGTAGGGTATCCTAGGTACCTTTCTGTGGTGCCTCATTGCGACAAGAGAGTGAAGGAAATCTTTCTGTATGTTTCCTCAGGGTTCCAAAAGAGCAAGGGGATGTTGCCAAACCATTTAAGATCTAACTACATCTGAGTTATTTTTTACTTCTGCCGTATCTTACTGGTTTCAAAGAAAATCATGTGGCCATATAAGGGCAGGAGAATAGATTCCATATATATGGGAAGTACTTTTGACAGAATTCTCTGGAAATTATTTACCACATCATTAAATGTATGCTTATTTTCAAACTATTGGACTACAGAACATGTCTTACATTTTTTCAAAGATTTTCTAAATATTGATACAATCACATTTATCATGTTTTTATTAAAAAATATTGCACAGGTCAGGTGTGGTGGCTCATGCCTATAACCCCAGGATTTAGGAAGGCTGAGGCAGGAGGATTACTTGAGGCCATCACAGAAGTTCAAGACCAGCCTGGGCAACATAGCAAGACACCAACTCTAAGAAATTAAAAAAACACACACACAAAAATAACAGGCGTAGTGGTATGTGCCTCTAGTCCCAGATACTTGAGAGGCTGAGGCAGGAGAGTCACTTGAGTCCACGGACTTGAGGCTGCATTGAGCCACTGAGCCATGATCATGCCACTGCACTCCAGCCTGGGTGACAAAGCAAAACTCTGTCTCAAAAAACAATTTAAAAAATCAATAATAAAATTAAAAAATTGTACGATGTTTGCCAAAGTTGTTTATTGAATTTAATGCATCTTATATTTAAACAAATGACTATATGATTCACATTCTAAAAACCTCAAAATAGAGAACAGTATTATACTTAAAAATAAATGCCCCTAATTTCAAAAGATTAAAAGGCTCGATTTAAGAGATACAATGAGCTTTTAATTTTTTGTGAAAACAAGCTATTTACATGTTTATGGTAATACGTATTGATCTACATTATTTTTCTTTTATGTTACAAAGTCTCAGAATTGACAGCTGCGTTTTGTAATAGAAGTTATTGACTTCAGAAAAGATCATTCTACATTTAAAAAGATCCATCATATTTCTTATACATAATAACTATTTTGAATAAAATGTTTTCGCTCCTACCATTGCAAAAGAAACTTCCCTACTTATTTTATACTGCTGAAATTTCTGATTAAGTAAATAAATCCCTAAAATAATTCTCTATTTTGAAAATCCTCTCTTTCTTCCAACGTTTTGGAGGTTAATTTTTTGTTGTGAAAACCCGTACCTCTGAAAATATTAAAATGGGCCATTCCATACATAAAGGGAAAGATGGTTGTTAAGCCTCTGACATCATTAAAGAAAAATATGTGCTGATATGTATTCAATAGGAAAAGCGGCAGTTCTAAAGATGACGAGCACAGAAGACAAAAACGGCAGCCAGTGGCACAGAAGATAAAACCAAAGAAGTGCAGTGTACCGAAAGCCAAAGGAGGTGTTTCAAGTAGGAGTAAAGGAACACTCTCTCAAATATCACCAAACGATCAAATTTCATGAGAATGGAGAACTGAAAACTATGTTTATGAATTCCATGAGCATTGGTAGAAATAAAAAGGCAGAAGCTGGACTGAAATTGATTCAAGAGAGGAGTGCAGTTGTGATCTGTAGTTGGTTTTTGAAAATGTTTTGTAGAACGGATGAATACATTTAAGAGAAAAATCTAGAGACAAATTGATTTGGAGTCTTTTTTTAATGTTCAAAGCAAGAGTATTAAATGCCTATTAAAATCACATGGACAACAGAATATAAGGATAAAACTTGAGATACTAGGAAAATATAACCTATAAAAATAAGAAATTAATTCAATAAGAAAGGCCAAAGGGAGAAAGCAACTACAGATAACTGTACAGATTTTGTGCCTCGAGGACTCTGAGAATAAGTGGTAAAAGTAGATAAATGGGACAAAAATAGATACTCAGTTTTAGACCTATTGAATTAAAGTAATAACAACAAGCAGAAGATGGGTATCAGAAAACTGAGAGTACATATTTTGCATTTAAAATAATACAAACTATGTGCCAGAAAGCTAAGGCTGACAAGCCCAATTTGGCCTGGTGCCTGTATTTATAAAGTTTTATTGAGAACTAGCCACACTCATTCATTTATATATTGTTTGCAGCTGATTTCACACTATAGTGGCAGACGTGAATAGTAGTTGTATAACTCCCAAAAGCTTAAAGTATTTACTATTTGAATCTTTGTGAAAAAGATTACCCAATGCTTGTGTAAAAAAAATTCTGTCTTGATTGTAGCAACTACTAACATAGTTAATAATGTATTTTAAATAAAATTCTATTAATCACTAAAAATGGTAATATGATGATGAAAATAATTTGTTTTTTAGAAAGTGGTCAAATAGCTCAGTTCAAATCTGGTTACCCCGAAGCCTTTCAAATCTAGTAAAATATTCCACAACTGTTTGAAACTTATTAACAATATTTGAAATAGAAAGTTACATTTGATAGGAAAGAGAGAAAGCCAATTGATTAACTAACTGGGTTCTGAAACATTCAGACATTGAACATTTTAAGTCTTTAATGGACTTTAAAAACCTGAGAATTTTAGAACTAGCACAAACTTTTATTCTATTTAAGAGACCCTCAAAATCAGAATAATTTTGAATATGTATAAATTATACTTTAAATTTTAACTAGCAAGAAGTAAAGTTAGTTGTTTCAGTTACAATACCCAAAAGTTATAATTAGGTAAAGCTTTAAAATAGCAATGGTAATTACATCTAAAGCATTGCTGAAATTTAAGACTACATAAAATATTTATACTGAAAAAATATTTTACACATGAAATACAAAATAAATGAAGACATTTACTGAAATCTCTTGATCATCACCATTAAGTTTGTAACCCTTAAATATTTAGGTTATATATTTTTGGTATTCTATTTTTAATGACTCAAGTTAATTATATTACTATCATATAAGTAAATATGCAGATATAGCATATGACTGTTTTGCACCAGTAGGTTGTTAAGGGCTATTTATGTAAGCAATTATCCAAATATATAGACAATCATTTCACTGTTAGATTTTTTTTACACATATGTATTTCTTGTATTTTGTGAACAAAGAATATCTGTTTTATTTAGGCTAGTGCCTTAATTAGAATGATGTTCTTCTAACTGAAAAGTAAAAGTACAATTTAAACAGAAAATAAGAAAGAAACCAAGACAAAAGATTAATTTTGAAGCAGGAATTTATCACAGTTAAACCTAGTGAGATAAGACACATGTAATTAGAATCCTCACAATAGAGGCAGAGTGAATAAAAACACTAAAGGCCTTGGCAAAATTAACACTTCGTTGTATTAGCATTTTACAAAATCCTTGTCTGTAAAATATTCGACAGAAATGGTAATGTCTGTCAACTTTGAAGAGTTAACTTTCTGTGACAAGTGTGTGGATAATTTACACAAATAAAGTGAGTATTTTAAATCTACATTTGCAGAGGGAGAATGGTGGTATCTTTAAATTTTATAAAAGTCCTTCAAAGAAAAAGATGAGAATGTTCATTCTAGGTATAAATTGCATTGGTCAACAATCCTTAAAATTGATATACCAAGAGAGTTACCAAACCATTCAGACACACCCTATTAGCTAGAGAAATCTCCGATGTTTCACAGAAATTTATTTCTGAGTCATGAAAAATTCCTCAATACATTGCAAAATCTATGATAGAATTTGTGCCTTTGAAGGATTTTTTTTTTTTTTTACTACCACTCATGGACCCTCTACCCAAAGGTTAGTCCTTCATCTAACACGGCGCTGGACAAAATAAATTACATATTTTCTGTATAGTCTTATCTGTATGTTTAATTTGAACAAGCATTTGGTTACTATTATAACATTTTTATTTACAAGAAAATGTCAAGGACGATATTTTAACTTATCAAGAAAACCACAGCATTACTTTGGAATACGTTCTTTCATATCAACATAATAATAAAATAAGCTTGACATTTAATTATGCCAGATATTTTAAATATTAATTTTCATGGTTTTTGACTAGTGCACTATGCCATATAGATAGTTTAGACCTTTTTTTTCAACTTTATACCGTATTAACTTTAAATGTCTTGCCGAAATGAATCATATTTAGCACTCAGTTTCAAAGTTCCTTGACATTTTGATTTATAATGTATATTCCTTCTACATACCTCAGACGCACACCAGTATGACAAACATGGGCTTACTAAGGGAAATATTTCTCTCATGTTTCAGCAAAACTACTCTGTTTCTGACTATGCTTGTTTCATTGGATGTTCAATGTTTTTATTCACCCCAACCTTGGAAAACATTCTTGATGGAAAACACTTCTATCTCTATACTATATTTCTTAATATAATCACCCACCATTTTCTTTATTTTAAATTTGAGTTCCTTCAAGGTTAACTTTTTATTAACTCTTTTTCTCCTGATCTTATCTAATACAATTATAGTGATGAATTCTCTTCATTCTAGGTATAAATTGCATTGGTCCACAATCAATTGTGGGAAAAATGGCATTTCTATCTGCTATTGGAAGCATCTGCATGATAAAAGACAAAAATGTTTTCCTTTTAACCTACACAAAAGCACCCAGTATGCTGAATAAACAGTACTTGCATAATGTTTCTGAAAAAGGAGTATCATAAAACCTCTAGACTTTATAGATTATTGCAATTTACTGATTTTTAAGTTCCATAGTCCCTCATTGGTGGCCCTGCTGTCTGGAACCGAAGAGGTACCTCTGCCCATGGGAACCAAGAAGGAGCCAGATCCTGACCTACTTTGAGGATCATTCTTCTCTCTCTTGAAGGATATATGTTCATAGAGGCGCGGCTCAATCAGCCCATTTCCTGGCTATAGAAACACAGATCTCCAGAGCACATTTTCTCTTATTTATTTTTTTTGCATATAGATAGTCTAAGAATTTATCAAGTTCTGGTTCCCTTATGCTTAAACACACACACACACACACACACACATTTTTTCTTTTTATCTCATTTTACTATGAGCAGCAAAGAGAAACCAGCTCATCAATTTACAAGTTCTACTTTTCATAAAATAGTCAAGTTCTCACCGCTTTATAACAAGATTATCTTTCCACCAGTTTCCCATATATGGTCCTCATTCCTGTCTGAGACCTCGGCAGATACTTCTTTAACATTCGTATATCTAGCAAGTCTTTTCAAACCAATCTGAGCTTTTTCTTTTATGCACCAAAAAGCTCTTCCAGCCTCCAATTTTACCCAATCCCAAAACCACTTTCACATTTTTAGGCAACTGTTACAGAAACACCACACTTCGTGATACTGAAATCTGTATTAACTTGCTAGGATTCAGATGACAAAGTACCACAAACTAGGGAGCTTAAACAACCAGGATGTATTTTCTCAGTGTTCTGGAGGCTTGAAGTCCAAAATCAAGGTGTGAGAAAGGCCATGCTCCCTCTAAAACACCAGAGAATCATCAGTTCTAGCTATTTCTTCCAGCTTCTGGTGGTTCCTTGGTTTGTGGCTGGGTAACTCTAATCTTCATTTGGGATTCTCTGTGTATGTGTCTGTTCCAAATATCCTCATTCTAGAAGGGTAACAGTTATATTGGATTAGGCACCAACTTTACACCAGTTTTTAGTAATTACAGTTGGCCCTTGAACCATACAGGATTAAACTGCACAGGTCCACTTAGATGTGTATTTTCTTCTGCCTCTGCCACCTTTGAGAGAACAAGACCAAACCCTCCTGTCTCTCCTCCCTCTCAACCTACTCAATGTGAAGTCAATGAGGATGAAGACCTTTATGGTGATCCATGTACACTTAATGAACAGTAAATATGTTTTCTTTTCCTTATGATTTTCTAAATAGCATACAATTTTCTCTTGGTTCCATTAAGAATACAGTAAATAGTACATATACAAAATATGCGTTAGATATGTTATTGATAAGTCTTCTGGTCAACTGTAGGTTATTAGTTAAGCTTTGAGGGAATCAAAATTATACAGATTTTCAACTGCGTGGAGGGCCAGTACCCCCAACACCCATATTATTTAAAGAGAAACTTTATATCCTCAATAATCCTATTTCCAAATAAGATCACATTCTCAGGTACTGAACATAAGAGCCTCAAAATATAAATTGAGGGAGGGTGGCACAATTCAACTGATAACACTCTATGTTTTAGATAAGTAACAATTATCTGATAAAAGGTATATCATTCTACATATTCTACATATACTCACAAAATAGTTTTAATTCCTATTTTCTCTATTTCCATGATATTTTCTCCTGGGGGACTCTCTTGTTTTGATATAAATATGGTATAATGAGAGCTGGAAAGAAGGAATATGCTTTCAAGGCTATGCTTATATTAATTATCTTTGACTAAAATAACAAATAAGAAATTAAAGTAGTTTCTATGCTTAAAGATTCTGATTGAGAATTATCAATTTCTTGGAAAGTACAGGTTAGTTTCACAAAGTATGCCAAGCCTAAGAGGTTCATTTTAAATTAAATTACAACTTACTTCAGGTTATTGGCAGTGTGTCTTCAGATTTTACTTTCAACGTGTCATTATATGCATAAAAGCATGCAACCATATTAGACAATAAAGAAAAATGACAAAATACAGTGCTCCATAATAGGGCTTTCATTACATTAACAGAGGAAATATATAGCTATTTATCATGTGCAGGCACTGATGTTTAAATTTACTAAGATATTTTTTGTGAGAGAAATCTCTTGTAATTCTCCCTTATCAATTTTGTTATATATCCTCAAGTAAATATAATTTGCCTACTAAGATTGCAGAGATGAATTGCTTTTCTTTAATGCTATTTGATCCACTGCAATAACATAATCAGATAATCTTTTATCCATATGAGAGGATTTACACTGATTTGAACTCAATGCTTACATGGATGCAAGAAAGACAGAAAAATAATCTTTTTTAACAGTTTCCATTTTCCACATTATTTTTATAGAAAGTATGATAAATTGAGCCCAAGATAAGTGACTTCAAGACTAACAAACTAAGATTAGGTTAAAGGAAATATTTAAAATACTGTAAACATTTAATATACTGTAAACATTTAACCTACTGGTAACCTATATTTACAGTATATTAAATACTGTAAATATTTAATACTGTAAATATTTAAATACTGTAAATTAATTTAAGTACTGTAAAATTAAATACTGTAAATAATTAATATACTGTAAACATTTCAGAAAATAAAGACCACAGATAAAACCTTATTTATTTACCTGAGTAACACTATAATTTGAAAATGTTTATACACACACACACACACACACACACACACACATTTATCATCTTGGGAATTTAAGATATATATATTGAAGAAATATTTCTAAAATTTTACAGTTGTAAAATTTAAGACAAAGTAAACAAAAGGAAATATACCTTGTAAATCACTGGAGAAATACGTAAGAGTCAAAACAATAATTGAAATAAAATTTAAAAATTAAAGATAGCTGTTCTGGGGTAGAATATAGATTATGTTTGTAGTTTGTTTCTTTTTTTTTTGATTTCATTTTTTTTTATTGCATTTTAGGTTTGGGGGTACATGTGAAGAACATGAAAGATTGTTGCATAGGTACACACATGGCAGTGTGATTTGCTACCTTCCTCCCCATCACCTATATCTGTTCTAATACCTATGTTTTTTTCTGAAGACCACTGTTATTTGGTAACCTAAAAGGAACCATAAATAATTTTAAATTATTTGAGAAGCAAAATCAGTAAGTGACAATAAAGAAGAATCTAAGAATACTGACGCAAAAATGTTTGCATTTTAGAGAAACACTACAATAATTTAATCTATCCTGAGATTTAAATATTGCTTCCTTAGGGGGGGAGAAAGTAGCAAGGATGTATCAGAAATGAAAAGGAAAATTTTAATACTCTATTATATTCCAAAGGATATGTAAAAAATAGGAAAACTTTGCCATATCAGTTCTAATGAATTTATTTACCTCTTTTGTCAATTCCAAATGCATTTATAAAATACCCCCATGATGTTATAATTTGGTCATTTATTTTAGACTATTAACAAACAATTCGTAAAATCTATGCCAAAAAATAAACACCAAGGAATAGTTGTGTGAATTTTCAAAAACAAGGCAAAGAAAAAAGATTTGAACCTACTAGATATTGTGACATTCAAAGAGTCATTGCTATAAAAACAGTTTAGCCTTGGCTTAGATATAAATAAACTCCTGAACAAAATAGAAAGCTAAAGAAAAAAATACATAAATGGAAAATTGCAAAAATTAGTGAGATATAAAATGTAAACTAGCTTTGAGAAAACTGTCTCAAATCATGGCCAAAAATAAGGCAAGATCCTGCTTTTTGCCATATATACAAGTGAGCCATTGGTTAATTTAAGATCCAAATATAAAAGAATATACCATAAACTTGATAGGCAAAATGTAAAAATATATTTGCATTAGAACAAACTTCTTTTCCAGAGTACAACAGATGAGCAATTTTTGTTAGATTTGGTTACTTCAAAATTAGAAAATATATTTTCCACTTCTTAAAACACCAGAAATTTACTTCTATAATATAGAAAGAAATCTACAAAGCAAGAAACAACATATAAATAGAAAATTTTGAGAAAATCTCATTAGCCATGTGTATACAAAGACATGCTTAAAATCACTAGTAATCCATGAATAAGAATATAACAGTTATATTACTATTCTAAACCCTATGTGTTGAAACTACACAGTTACATTTAACATGATGAATTAGAAGGGATTTCATGAGAAAAAAACTCCTATTCACTTGTGGTGAGGCTTGAGGTTATTTCAACTATTCTGTAAATTTTTCAAGCTCATTTAGTAAACTTGAATAAAGTTGTTCAATTAAGCATTTATAGTATCCTTGGTTTTATACATCCCAGATAATATTTTAGTAAACTGTGTATAAAGTTCCATACAAATATGTTTACTTGGAAACTTTCATAGCCTCTCTCTCTCTATATATAGGGAATAGCTAAATAAAATGCTATGAATTCATGATAAAGAATACAATGCAGTATTTGTAAACTATGGGTTAAGTGGATAAAGCAAAAGCTAATAGGTCATAAAAACAGTGCTGAAAAAAAATTAGGAATTAGGATGAAATGTAAATCAAATATATTTTAAGTAAATTATGTAAAGCCATATAGAGCCACAAAAACCTATATCAAGACATGCTAATGTAGTTGAATTTAGGAGAGATTTGTGTGGGAATAAGGGATAAAGAAAGAAGCAGAAAATAAGAACGAACCTTGGATATGCTACCGCTGATTACACTCTATGAAATAAGCAGTCTGATTAATTCTCTTTTCTGCACCTCAAAAACCACCAATAAATTTTATTCATTCATTCAGAAAGACCACCTCATCAGTGGGGTTTTGCAGTTAAATTTTAAAATCAAAAAAAAAAAATAAATCAGGACTTAAGAAGAGACATATGCAAAAGGATTATTACAAGAGGAAATAGGGACTTTCAGTTGGGAGAAAGCTGTAACCCTAAAATCTACATGTGCAATCTCCGTATCTGCAGGTTCCACATCCGCAGATTCAACCAATTGTGGATCAAAAATAAATAAATAAGTAAGTAAGTAAGTAAATACAACAACACAAGAGAGTATTTAAAGTTTATGGGAGGATGAACATAAGTTATATGCAAATACTATACCGTTTCACATCAGAGACTTGAACATCCGTGGATTTTAGTATTTGCAGGGGATCCTGAAACCAATTCCCAACAGATACTAAGGGACAACTGTTTCACAAATGTCAGACAAAAAGGGGATTGTTTCCGTTCTTTTTGTTTTCCTCTTTTAAAGAGGAGTAAATAAGGCTAGGAAGATCTCAACGTGGGGGAGATCAGTTTGTCCCAATAAATCAGGCAATGTCAATGGAGGCCAGCCTATTCTCAAAAGTGGTTGCAGTCTGGCTCAGGCTAAGAGTCAGCCACGGTGCAAGGTCCTGGAGGAAGGAGAGAATCTTAACCAAAGTTTAGTTGACAAACATTTTGTTCCCGCTAATCAGAGAGGACAAGCGGTTTAGCTAATCATTTATGAAGCAAATAATGGGAATTTGGAGGATGTATGTCTGGCCTTGTCATAAATAAACAAGTGAGGCATCTGTGAGTCTTCTCTAAGTCATTCGGCAAGTGTAGTTCTCTGCATTAAGTAGCCATTTTGGGCGACACAAAGGATTGGAGGATTTTTTAACCTTCACAGTTTTACAGGAGTACAGGGTTCATGTAAAATTTAACATTGTCACTAAAGATATTCACCTTCATAATCTCCAAAAATTGTCTTGCCTTGCTGCAATTTCTCTCTCTCCTCCCAATTACAGACCCATTACATCATCCATTCCATTATTTATACTTTTCTAGAAAAGACAGGGAAAGAAATAGCCTTAGGCTGCTTGTAATGTTTACCTTTAAAAAGTCCTTGAATTGAAAAATTGCACAATCTGTCTACATTTTAGAAATCAGAGGAATATATTTACAGATATACTCAATTTAATATTTGTCTTGCCTCACAAATATACCACTCATCACAAGTTTCTAACTCGCCAACCCACTAACTCAAGTTTCCTACTAAAGTCTGAAATCATATCGTGACAAAATTTATTGTATAATATTTTCATTGTTTAATAGTCTTTTGTGGTTTCACGTCTGTATTGGTCAAGCTGTAATCCACAGATCTTCCTTAGACTTAAATTACTAAAAAGACAGCTCAATCCTTTCACTCAGGCAAAAGCCCAAGTCTGCATATAACTTTAGTCCACGATTTCCATACCGACATCCAAATAGCTGAAGAATAGTAGAGACATTCACATAAATTTGCTTTAAATGTGTGATAAATCCCACTCAGCCACTCGACATTGATAGATTCGTGTTTCTATTTTTACAAGGGTTATTTAAAATTTTCTTTGTGCTTCCTAAAACTTCTGTATCTTCTTACAAACACATTTTTGTAATTTATAGGCTCATACTTCACAGAGAAAATAGATTTAATCAGAACACATTTATCTTTCCCTCAATTAATCTGTAAATAAATCTATTATCAAATCCATTTTCAGTATTATTTCTGTTTTATAATGAAGACCATAAACCTCAAATCAAAGTCTCTCCACTTCCTGTGCAGACTTGACTACCTCACTCATACTCCTTCCCACAATTCCAGAAGCATACAACTGTGGCCTAATTTTTCCTTTCTGTAAGAGTCTCTTGTTCCCACTTATCTTTCAGAAATTTTACATCCTACTTGATCCTCTTGCCATTAAAATCTACCGAAATCTGTATATAAAATGTCTCCATTTCCTTAACCTCAGTTATTTTTAACTTTCCTGAATTTGGTTTTACTTCCCACCGTTCCAGTGAAATTATTTTTGCTAAAGCCCCTAAAACACTATGTTTTGAAATTTGCCTACTTCTACCTGCATCTTTCTTGATTTATCAATATAGTTTAACACAACTGAAACAATTTGCTTTCTTAAAACACTTGTGATAAAATCCACTCCTGAATTCCTTCCTATCTCACTGCCTGTTTCATTTCAATCTACTTTGCTGAGTCCTTCTCTCTTCAATAAAAGATGTTAAGTTTTATCAGAACATGGTCATGTCTCTCCTTGGTTCACCCTTTTTCCCTAAATTCCAGGGAATTAAATCAAATAGAATAATAACAAACTCATGAACTTATCTTACCAACTATTTTTCAATTAAGCATAAAGAATCTGGTGGTGTGTTTCTTATTTTTCTCTTGCAGTTAATTTGGTACTTTTTTTTTCTGTAAACCTTTAGGGTTTTCTCTGTGAAGTGTCATCATATTCTGCCTAGCTTTATATCTTTTTTTACTTATTCTCTTCAAAATTCACTTGGGAATTGTCAAGTGAAGATTTATGATCTTCTTCAGCACAATTTTCCCCTTTATTAAGTATTTTATTATTTTTTCTTTCTCTGCCTCCTTCTAAATTTCAGAAAAAGGACACTAGAGCTACCAAAAAACATCCTTTATCTCATTCACATCTGTTCAGTTCAATACATGTTTTTGTCTGCCTGTCTTGCCATGGGATCTCGGGGAATGCTGGAGATCATTATTTGCTATTGAGGTGTAAACATTAAGTTAATCCTTCCATCTATTATTTTTTAAAGAATATATTTGTAAATTTCAAATATCTCTAGTAATCCCCTTCACTTTATGATCTGTCTTTGGTTAATGGTTTCCTATCCATCCGTATGAATTTTCTAGCAACATTTGATATAGTATAGTTTTTAAATTTTTTATGTGCATTACTTTAATTCCACTTCCTAAAGTAGCAATTATTCTTTTTGTTGGCGTTTAGTGTCCTTTTATCTCCTAAAACAATATTTGGTAATTCTCAGTTGCCTGCTTGTTTTGAATTTTTTATTCCCTCCTAATCCCTTGGTAAATGGTAGCTCTGATTATAGCAGCTTTATGAGTGAGTTACATGGTTAATTAAATATGTGGTTGTAGTGGAATGAGGTAACTTGTTTGCTTTTGTCACTCCTCCCTGTCTTTCCTGGTGTCCACTTCTTTTTCTTCCTTCTATAATACCAAATAAAAATGCTAACATTAGCCCACACATTGGTTCTCACTGGTTTTCAGTATGAATCTTGAGGGTAAATCTGTCCACAAACTAACCTGCCTGAAATGCAAATTCCCCATTGCACCTTTCATAGTCAATTACCACTGAGCTTTACATCACTCTGGGATTTATTTATTTGAAGTTTGGAGAACTGGAATTCTATTCTATTTGAAAATAATGCTCATCTGAACATGTACTGTGTTTGTTTTTCCTAATCTTGTTTCTCCTTCAATCTAGAAACATCTGCTTCCTGATTTTAAGTAATTTTTTTTACTTACTCCTGGTTTATACTTTCTTATATTGTAGAATTGTATTGGACACCTGTGGGGTATACCAGGGGCTAAGAGGGGGAGAAAGGTGGTTCAAAAACAGTTAAGTGTCAATATGTCATTTTTTTAATGCACAGAATTGTCAATGATTGGGGCCAAAGGAGGATGAAGATATACATGCCCAGTCCATCATCTTGACCAAAATTAGGACATTCATTTTTCCTGGCACCATTCAGAAACATTATATGATTACATCATGATATGAACAGATTCACACAAAATATGGCATAGCCTGAGAAACTAAAGAACAGGTATGTGCTAGGATAGGATGACTTGTTCATTGCACACCAAGGAATATTATTCTAGTGACCAAGGCAGGCATAACATTTCCCTCAGCTTGATGAAACTGTAGATAAGATTTTCTCATCACGCAGAGATCTCTCCTCTACATTTTCTTAGCTTATTTTGCTTAGAAAATTTGTAGTTGTCGATTCCTTCTCTGCCCCATTAAGATATAAATTGTTATAAATTTTACAACCCCGGACTGTCTTTCTCAAGGACCTGGGAGCCATCCTTTTGAAATGTCATCAAGGAATACAGCACTCCTCCTCTTCAATCTTTGTGGGAGGGTAGAGCCTAACTTTGGTAGGCACCAATTTTAACTTGTAAAACTACCTCCTGTCATGAAGATACAAGAAAATTTACTTTTCCTTTGGGTAAGGCCAGTTCACACAGATGACTTAAGATTCCCCACTCTCCAGGATCTTAAAAATCTTCCCAACCTTTGTTTAAGTGGAGTTGATGTTACAGTACTTCTTCCTAATCTCTTTAAAAGTTTATCCAACGCAACTTTTGCTTTGGCATCAGTTCAAGTTAAATCATTAATTCACCAGTATTTGGAGAGAAAATGCTTAAAGCAATTGAAGTAAAAAAATCACTATCAGGAAACTCTTTCTCCCTTGACTACATTGGGCTCTCCTTAAAGTACACTACTAAATTTAAGAAAATCCAGTTTTTTAAATGAGGTAGAGCAAACAACTGGAAACAATGTACATTGTTTGCTCTACCTCATTTAAAAAACCATCTGGAAACTCATTCTCTTTCTGCCAAATATCTGTTTTATATTTTTCTAGACAATCACTCTCCATCCATTCTGATCTCTGTATAAGCAAATACACACCAAAAATTGGCAATGCCAGCTCTTTGCTTTTGGTAATACAGGGTATGCTCAATGTTTTCAGAAGTAATGTGATTATTTGGGGATTGGTGTAACTCCATATTAACTTTTCTTATCAAAATGTGTTTGCATGAATAAGAGGTATGTTTTGAATAAAAATGAATTTTGTCTAATTACATTTATTTCTGACGTACTGTATTTTGCTTTTCATGAATCTTGTAATAATAGTTGACCCAATAATTGCATGGAAAATATAATTTATAAACTAAATTTTCATGTCTATACTTTATTTCTATGATTAACAACTAATAATCAAGGCTGGGCATGGTGGCTCACAGTTATAACTCCAGCACTTTGGGAGGCCAAGGCAGGTGGATCACTTGAAGTTTGAGACCACCCTGGTCAACATGGCGAAACCCCATCTCTACTAAAAAAATACAAAAATTAGCAGTGGGTGCCTGTAGTCCCCCTACTCTGGAGGCTGAGACAGGAGAATCACTTGAACCCAGGAGGTGGACGTTGCAGTGAGCTGAGATCCAGCCATTCCACACCAGTTTGGGTGACAGAGCAAGACTCAGTCTAAAAACAAAACAGAACAACAAGCACAGATAATGCTTGATTATTATTAAAATAATAATTAAAATAATAATCAAGTGTTATCTATGTTTCAGGTGATTTTAGTTGATCTCATAATATGTACACATGTAAAGATATGGCTCCTAATTTATTTTCTACAATGAAAATTGGTAATGAATGCATATAACTGTAGCATAACATGCATAGTAAGAAGCTAAAATGTTTGTGACTGTAAGTAGTATTTGATAGGATTTAAGAGTAATATTTAAGAGGACTTTAGGATAATATTCCATAGAACTCTGATACAAAGTATGAGGTGTTCACTTAAAGAGGCCTTATACATTTAGCGTTACTTAAATCTTGGTATGGGGATAGTATTTGACTTATACACATGATACACTAATGATGATAGAAGAAATGTGAGCAATATAGGGCACTACAGGAAAGCCATGGAAAGACATTAGTTGACCCTTCTTAACATTAATTTAAGGGTACTATTCTCTGAGTATGACTTTCTTCAACTGTAAAATGAATAGTAACATTCATTTCTCAGAATTACCTGAAGAAAAAATGTATTGTGAAGTTTTGTAATTAGCAAATTAATTAGCACGGAAGCTACACAAGTAGCAGCTTAATACATACTAGTTCATTCTCTACCAATTCCAACAGATGATATATGAAAAGAATGACAAATCAGGGTAATAACGGTCAGTAGTGCAGTATATCTAGAAGATATTATACCGTTAAGTAGATGTAGATGGCAAAATTAGGCTACTTTTGAAAGCTTATAAGACCAAGAATATATATTTGAATTTTTTTACACAGAAAATGGTTAGCAACAATTTATCTTCATATTTGTTGCCTTACTTCAGATTTATATTACAAAATATTAATGTACCAGTAATAAATGTATAGATGTTATGTATATATTTGTTTATATAACATTTATGAAGCAAATATTCAGCCACAACAAAGCAAATATTTTTAGTGTAATTTATACCAGGAATTTAACTGGAATGATTTCAAAACTGATTTTAGGACTAGGAGCTAAACCTAGCTAAATTTATATATTACTAGTAATATTTTAAGCATGGTACAAACTCAAAAAGGTAAAGTCATTTTTCTTTCGATAATATCAAAAGTTTTTCCTCTGCAAAATTGATCATCTATGGTACTATCTGATTTCTTTGGCATTTGTTAACACTCTTAAATTATTTGAAATCATTGCTTCATAATAATTCTGAGGATACTTTACTTAAAATACATATTATATGTATTTAATCTGACTGGTACAGCAACATTAGTAAGTGTAATTTATTAACAGATACAAGTTTACCAGATTATCTAGATGCTACATTGACCCCATTTGGAATAATAAACATGTGTGAAGAATTTTCTCTTTGATGAACAGTGTGATAAATTCTTTACAATCATGTATAGCTCACTGATTATCACAAAAATCCTAAGATTATAATCCTATCATTGTTTCTGTTTTGTAGAGAGGTAATTGAGCTTGGTAATATTGAGTACCTTGTCTGAGATTACTCAAATAATAAGTGGAATGAGCCAGAATTCTCCAGAGATAACTACTATATCTACAGTGTTACAGTAGAGAAATTAGGTCCTAGGGTCTTAAGGAGAGGCCAATAATATAATAAGTATGCTTACAGAGCACGTGGAAGTAAGCTAGGCTAGATAATTTTCAATGATCGCTTGAAATGGGTTCTGCATGATGATGGAAGAAAGCTTTAATCAAAAACAGATTTAGTGGCTAGCTAAAATAACTGATTTTTAAACAACTAATTCTGATTCTTTTGTTTTTGTTTGCATTTTTCCAGCATATACTAAGATTATTCATAGAATTGTAGAGTAATGATAATGCAGAGGACATCTACAGTTTCTACATAATCAACAGTTAAACGCTGGTGGAACAGAAATGACCTCTTGATAGAGTAATTGTCACTTCTTGACCATATATATATATATTCCTTTAAGGATGCAAACATACCTTTTTCCACCTCACATAAACTTGCAGTTTTCAACAATTAAGATTATGGTGGGATCCAATTGCCTTTTCCACATGAAAGAATTTTTGCTATTACAGAGCTAATACATATCCCGAAACCTTCCATTTTCTAGGATAATAATTTTGATATAGTTGAATCTCTGGAAAGCATCACAATTATCCTTGCTTACCCCTGACTACAATATAGCTCATCATCATACTTCTTAAGAGGCGTTGTACAGAATTCAAATACATGCATAATTAATATATATACGTTAAAAGATTTTTGATATATTTCTAGTTTCCTTTCATCTGAAAAATCATAATGTTGGTCATTCATCCATATTGAATTTTAACCTACAATCATCTGTCTGAAGACAGAAGATGTGAATTTCCCTTAAAAACATTAATTTGCATGTAAAATATTAGCTAAAGTACATACTTTATTTGTAATAATTATACGTTCTGCTTTTATTAAAAGCATATAAATTAAAAATCAAAAAAGTTTTAAGTAACTTGGCCATTTAACAACTGAAGACATTTCAATGTCCCTGGAGTTTAACAAATTAAAGATTTTAAATCAACCTTTATTTCAATCATTTTAATGAAAGGCCTATGGAGGCTTCCACTTAGGGCAGGACCCACCTAAAGATGCAACTCTACCTTCATGCTAAATTAATATTTTAAGTTTTCTATATGATGACAGGAACCATATAAAATGAAGCTAGTCAATGAAGTTAATTAGCTGGGACAAGTGCCCAAAAATTTCAGGTTATGTTATTTCTACTTAGAGGTAGGGCACAAAGTAAGTCTTCGAGAGCAGTATCAATGACAGTGACAATATGTGAGATGACAGGCAGTGGTAGGAACATGGCTTATGAAGAAATTATACTCCCAATGAAAAAGAATTTCCATTAAAATGAAAAGAAATTGATTGCTGTACTGGCAAAATGGAGGGAGGAGGAAAGTAAGCAGGCTCACAAGAAAGAGGAAGAAAGAAACAAGGAAGGAGGGAAGGGAGAAAGGAAAAGAGGGGAAGGAGGGAGAGAGAGTAAGTTTGATAGAAATTCAGGAAGTGCACTGCTTGTGTGTTACTCTCTTCTCTACATAGAAGTCAGTCAGCAGCTACAGTCTCTGTGTGATGCAATCCAAATGACTTTTTATAATGTGAAGGAAGAGGATATCCATTATAAAACCTAACTTTAAATTCAATGCTATGTTAAAATAATAATAAATTGTGAAAGTGAAACCTGATTTTCCAGTGTTCCAGCTCCAGCAGAGAGATAATTTGCCTTGCAAAACGGAGCACACATTTCACCTTCCTATATAATCATCTCTACTGTAGTCAGACTGAACACTGAATTACCTGAATGGGTAACACTGAATTACCTGAATGGGCCATACTTTTCACTTCCAATATCCCACACAAACTATTCCTCTTCCTGGAACTCTAGTTACTTTATACTACTCCAGAATACTACTGTTTATTTGAATAGTGTTGGATTAAAATTACATTTCCTACTAAGACCTTTAAGGAATGTAGCAGGTACCTCCTCTGTGTTCCCACATCATTTTGTAATTTGCTCTGTCTTAGCACTTATCATACTGAATAATAATGGACTAAGAGATTTGAGGACAGCGATTTGGAGGGTACAGAGCTAGAATCCTGATGATATGGAGCAGTATTTCCTCAAGCCTGACACAATCTACTAAATAAATGAATGGGTACAGAAAAATGTACTATTGCTTTTCCATCAACTTAATTACACATTCTAAAGAAGTCTATTTATGAGGAAACTAAGTATGCTATTATTTCGTATTGATTGTGAACTAATGCTAACACATTGTCCTCTTTACAAAGACTGCTGCCACACCAATTATCACCAAAATGCAAGTTTTTCTTCAATTGATACTTAGAAATACATACACAGGTGCACACGTGCACGCACGCGCACACACACACACACACACACACACCCCTTACAATTTACATTCTTCCTTTCCAGATCATGTTGTGTCTCCTTCTCAACATGATTAAACTGACATTTACCATTTTATTTCTTTACTGTTAGGCACTGTTCTTGGCATTGAGAACAAAGCCATTTAAGACTTATTCAATGGATACCTAGTTTATCGAGAGTTTTTAGAATAAAGGGTAGGTGAATTTTGTCAAAGGCCTTCTCTGCATCTATTGAGATAATCCTGTGGTTTCTCTCTTTGTTTCTGTTTATGTGATGAATTATGTGTCTAGATTTGCATATGTTTAACCACCCTTGCATCCCAGGGATGAAGCTGACTTGATGGTGATGGGTAAGCTTTTGGATGTGCTGTTGGATTTGGTTTGACAGCATTTTATGGAAAATTTTTGCATCAATGTTCATCATGGATATTGGCCTGAAATTTGCTTTTTTAGTTGTGTCTCTGCCAGGTTTTTGGTATCAGGCTAGGTATCAATGGAATGTATCTTAAAATAATAAAAGCTATTTGTGACAAACCCACAGCCAATATCATACTGAATGGGCAAAAACTGGAAGCATTCCCTTTGAAAACAGGTACAAGACAAGAATACCCTCTCTCACCACTCCTATTCAACATAGTATTGGAAGTTCTGGCCAGATCAATCAGGCAAGAAAAAGAAAGTGTATTCAACTAGGAAAAGAGGAAATCAAATTGTCTCTATTTGCAGATGACATGACTATATATTTAGAAGACCCCATCGTCTCAGCCCAAACTCTCCTTAAAAAGATAAGCAACTTCAGCAAAGTCTCAGCATACAAAATCAATGTGCAAAAATCACAAGCATATCAAACAGGGAGCCAAATCATGAGTGAACTCCCATTCACAATTGCTACAAAGAGAATAAAATACCTAGGAATACAACTAACAAAGGATGTAAAGGACCTCTTCAAGGAGAACTATGAACCACTGCTCAAGGAAATAAGAGGACATAAACAGATGGAAAAACATTCCATACTCATGGTTAGGAAGAATCAATATCACGAAAATGGCCATACTGCCCAAAGTTATTTATGGATTCAATGCTAACCACATCAAGCCACCATTTATCTTCTTCATAGAACTGGAATAAAAACACCGTAAACTTCATATGGAACCAAAAAAGAGCCCACATAGCAAAGACAATCCTAAGCAAAAGAAACAAAGCTGGAGGCATCATGCTACCTGCCTTTAAACTATACTACAAGGCTACAGTAATCAAAACATCATGGTACTGGAACCAAAACAGAGATATAGACCAATGGAACAGAAGTAATGCCACACATTTACAACCATCTGATCTTTGACAAACCTCACAATAAAAAAGCAATGGGGAAAGGATTCCATGTTTAATAAATGCTGTTGGAAAAACTTGCTAACCATATGCAGAAAGCTGAAACTGGACCCCTTCCTTACACCTTATATAAAAATTAACTCCAGATGGAGTAAAGATTTAAACATGAGACCTAACACTATAAAATACCTAGAAGAAAACCTAGGCTATATCTTCAGGACATAGGCAAAGGCAAGGACTTCATGACTAAAACACCAAAAGCAATGGCAACGAAAGCCAAAATAGACAAATGGGATCTAATTAAACTAAAATGCTTCTGCACAGCAAAAGAAACTCTCATTAGAGTGAACTGGCAATCAACAGAATGGGAAAAAATGTTTGCAATCTACCCATTTGACAAAGGGCTAATATCCAGAACCTAGAAAGAACTTCAACAAATTTATAAGAGAAAAACAACCCTATCAAAAAGTGGGCAAAAGATATCAACAAATACTTTTCAAAAGAAGACATTTATGCAGCCAACAAACATATGAAAAAATGTTCATCATCACTGGTCATAAGAGAAATGCAAATCAAAACCACATTGAGATACCATCTTTCACCAGTTAGAATGGTGATCATTAAAAAATCTGGAGACAACTGATGCAAGAGAGGATGTAGAGGAATAGGAGTGCTTTTACCCTTTTGGGGGGAGTGTAAATTAGTTCAACCATTGTAAAAGACAGTGTGGCAATTCCCCAAGGATCTAGAAATAGAAATACCATTTGACCCAGCAATCCCATTACTGGGTATATACCCAGAGGATTATAAATTATTCCATTATAAAGATGCATGCACATGTATGTTTATTGCAGCTCTTGTCACAATAGCAAAGACCTGAAACCAACCCAAATGCCCATCAATGATAGACTGGATAAAGAAAATGTGGCACATATACACCATGGAATACTATGCAGTCATAAAAATGGATGATTTCATGTCCTTTTGAGGGACATGGATGAAGCTGGAAACCATCATTCTCAGCAAACTGACACAAGAACAGAAAACCAAACACTGCATGTTCTCACTCATCAGTGGTTGTTAAACAATGAGAACACATGGACACAGGGAGGGGAACATCACACACTGGGGCCTGTTGGGGGCTGGGGGAGCTAGAGAAGGGTTAGCAGGGGGTGGGGGTATTGGGGAGGGATAACATTGGGAGAAATATCTAATGTAGGTGATAGGGGGATGGATGCAGCAAACCACCATGGCATGTGCACGATCTGCACGTGTGCCCCAGAATTTAGAGCATAATTTAAAAAGTTAAAAAAAAAAAAAAAAGACTTATTCCAAGCCATTCTCAGTGGCTTTCTGCCTTATGGAGAAAGAGAAATAAACAAAAACCAAAATGTAAACCAATTAATACAATACTATGTAAAAGTGTGATAAATTTTACTCAGAATGCTACAGAAATGCCAAACACTTATAACTAAATTCAACAGGGTCTTATAAAAATTAAGTCTTGTGAAATGAGTAAAAGTCAACGAGATGAAAGGAAGTTAGTAAGAGGAAAAAAGAGACCCAGATAGAACAATGGGTGAACATAACATGATCATGGAACTGCCAGTAGTTATAAATGGTTAGGCTTAAGGATTCCTGTCAGGAAAATCTAAGATTACAAAAATCTTTTGTGATAAATCATGGAGATAAAATTGTATTCTGAAAATTATTGTAACCTGCTGAACTTCAAATACAGAGAAATTTCAACGTATTTTTCTATGAGGTTAACCATGCCACAAAATCTTTAATAACTTCACTTCCACATTAGTTATTTCCTCCAGTCATTGATAAAAATACAGAATGCTTAAGCACCAAGGGCAGAGCCCAATGACACATCACTAGTGATTTGTATTAATTAACAATTTTTAATTAAGAGTTCTTGCCAGATGTGAATTCATTTAATCATATTATTTTCTGCCCAATGTTTCTTCATCTTTCTGGGAAGACATAATAAGAGATTTTGACAAATGCTTTGTTGAAATACAGTCACACCATTGATTGCTGTACCTATACTACAAATAATGTCATCACTTGGAAGAGGTAGCACTTAACACCTTATAATGGAAATATTTTGTTTAAAACAATAAATTTTTCCTTTTATCTTTCAGAATCCACATTCTTCTTTTGGGCAACTGCTTCTTTTCAACTCCAAACTGGCAATTATTTCATTTTACCCTCATAGGCCCAGTGAGGGTTTCAAAGAATAATCTTGCAACCCAACCCTTGCCAACCAGAATTCTTCACAAAAAATTATTCAAACTGATATGGAAAAAAGTTATTTTTGTTTTTCTTAAGTTGTACAAATGTAAAGACATAATCCTGGTAATTACCTAAGATTCAGCAACTCACCTGTTGAAAAGTGGGCCTGTAAGGGAGATAGTGTAGATTCAAAGACAAGTTTGGATAGGTGTGTGTCTCTGCATGTAGTCATAAGCATCTAGCCATGACACACCCATGCTGTATGAGTTATTAAATGTTTTTAGAATACAGACTAGTTTATATTTGTATTATATTGGAATTAGATTAGTGCAAAGTATAAGCAAAAGAATTCTTACTAATGTATAGCACATTGATTGTGATTATATCACAAGTAGTCACATATGGCCAAAATCATTAAAATATTTGTAATAAATATTGTATAACAATTATACCTCAGTAAAGAAAAAAATGTGTTTGTATGTGTGTAGGTGTATTAGTCCATTTTCATGCTGCTGATAAAGACATACCCAAGACTGGGTAATTTACAAAAGAAAGAGTTTTAATTGGACTTACAGTTCTTCATGGCTGGGGAGGCTCTCATAGTGGAAGGCAAGGAGGAACAAGTCATATCTTATGAGGATGGCAGCAGGCATTAATTGAGCTTGTGCAAAGGAACTCCCATTTTTTGTAAATGATCAGATCTCATGAGACTCATTCACTATCACGAGAACACCGTGGGAAAGATCTGCCACCATGATTCAGTCATCTCCCACTGGGTCCCTCCCACAACAGGTGAGAATTATGGGAGCTACAAGATGAGATTTGGGTGGGGACACAGAGCCAAACCATATCAGTGGGTGTGTGTACATATCTGGCACTTCATAACTGATAGGACCAAGGCAGCCCAAACAGTGAGAGGTGCTTTGCTGGGAAAGTTGTGCATAGACATGAAGGGGAAGTTGTTCCTTGTAAAGACTTGCAGCACATACCTTCTAGCTAATGTTGGTTTGTGAAGAAAAGAAGGTACAGCATAGAAAAAGATGATACAGAAAGATACAGGAATAACAAATTCCACATGGATACTGACATGGAAAGTGAATTGTGTTGTTGATACCTTATATTAGATGCAATTATTTGTGTGATTTTTCTGTATTTAATAATTTCTGCCTTTAAGTATATTGTGATAATTCTCTCACTTGCAACTAAGTCAATTTGACTAAAATATCTATATTCTGATCATGAATCTCCAGTCTCTTTCAAATAATAAAATGTTAAGAGATGACAACAAAAAGAATGAATCAACCGTTATAGATTCACATGGCTCTTATGAATGCATCATTGGCTACAGATAGTATTATTTTTATTTTTAATGGAGAGAAGACAAATATCAAATCTAGCTGGCAAATTTTTTAGTTGATAACATACAAAAATTTAAATGAGTTCCTTACCTAAATTTTCTATAGCCTATTGAAACTACTTCTATTCTCCATGATGCTTTTCCTTAAGGCAGAAATACTTAAAAGTGCTCAGACTCATAGATCATATTATATTTAAAATATCTATTTAGAGATATACTAAAAAATGTCATTACTTACTAGTATATGATAGACTGTAATAGCGTGATAGCAAACTACTTTCCTGCTTTTCATAGATATTGTATCTTGGTAGATGTAATGGAAAAATACAGATATACACAGCTATAAACAGCAGCCAAAAATAGCTATAAATAGATATAAATACAAATAAACAGATATAAACAGAAAGGAAATAGGGATTAAAATACCGTAAGAAAATCAATAGTACATAGTGAAAGAGAGTTCAACTTGGAGGCATATCAGACATGATTATTAGATAAGTTTTCTCTGGATTAAAAGAAAACATTAAATTTGAGACTTGAACCAAATAAAAAGGAGATGGCCCTGAACCAAAAGTTAAAGAGTCATGAAAGAGGAAATGGAAAGTGAAAAGGCCTGGAGACAGAAAAGACAAGGATTTTGGAAACAACCAAAAGAAGCCAAGAGCAGCAGGGAATTCCTAGATAAGGTTGCAGGGGTAGACTGGAGACAGATCACAAAAGAACATGTAGGACATGGTAAGCAGGCTTGGCTGTATTTTAAATAAAATGGAATACTACAGGGCACCCATGATGTGAATTATATTTTTTAGGGGTTACTTATAGATACTTTATTAAAAATATTTTATGACAAGAGCAAGAGGAGAGGCAAGAAGATCCTGCAAGTGACCATTTAAGCACCTTCAGTGTAAAATATTGTATCTGGGATTCAAATTATAATAGACCTGCACGCAAGCAAGACGGATATTCAAGATTCATCTTTGGAGGAAATAGCTTGCTGGTAGTTTAGATAAAGATGTTAAGGGAAAGCAAGCTATCCAGGATGACCAATTTCCTGGTGAAATTAGTTAGACCATGGTGTGAACTAAAACAGGGACACTTCAGGGAGAAATACTCAAGGTTGGGAGAAGATGGAAAAAGTGATGATCTTGAGTTGTTAGTGACTGACCCAGGAAGAAAAGCATAGTAGCAATGTAATGAATCAGTATGAAAATTGAAGGAAATATCGATGCTGAAATTTTTGCATTGAAAAAGAGAAATCTGATTATAGAAACTGTCAAATAGAAATACAATATAGAGACATCTAGGAAAGATACAAAGAATCAAAAGGTAAATACCACCCACTGATCAATTCTGAAATAATTGTTTAAGAATGTATTCAACAAAGTAAATTAAGAGAAATAGGGAAGAAATTAAATGGTCTAATAGACAATAGAAAATAAATTGCTGATACATAAAATAAAACAAACGCTAGACCAAAATCTCAATTTAATACAATTTTAGAGGTGACAGCACGTGAGCAAGAGTAAAATATGAAACTTGCTAAGTTTTGGTCCTGTTTTACAAAGTATACAACTACTGTTTAACTTTTTGAGTTGAAATTAAAATGTTCATTCATAATGTTTGGCTAACATTTATCTTATGTTATAAATATTATATACTCATACATATGAAAGTACACTACTTAGAGGTTACCTGTCAATTTTAGCATACCCTTACCATTTTGAATTAACATTCTTATTTTATTAATTATTGATCAATTAAATTATTGATTTGTGCAACAAACCCTTGTGTTTTATGGATATACAACTGTATTTACTATTCAATGTATTTTATACAAATTAGGCTAAAAGACTTCATAGTTAAGCCAATTTTGTTAATTTATAGTTTTCTGACAATCTTCCAACCTTTAAAATTTTTATATCATCAGGGTTAAAATTCTATGAATTTCATTAACTTACTTAATATCCTCTTGTTCTAATTTCTGAAAGAACTGTAGAAAAGTCTCCCATTAAGGTGTGATTTTGTTTTTCATATTCTCAGAAGCCCTTTAATGCCCCTTCTCAGGCACAAACTCCACTGAAAATTTGCTGATAAAAATCTATCAAACTATTTTCTTTCATATATATTATACTTTAAGTTCAGGGTTACATGTGCAGATCATGCAGGATTGTTACATAGATATACACATGCCATGGTGGTTTGCTGCCTCCATCACCCCGTCACCTACATTAGATATTTCTCACAATTAAAAAAAAAATAGAGGAGCAAGATCAAACAAATTCAAAAGCTAGCAGAAGACAAGAAATAACCAAGATCAGACTAGAACTGAAGGAGATAGAGACACGAAAAACCTTTCAAAAAAAAATCAATAAATCCAGCTGGTTTTTTGAAAAGATCAACAAAATAGATAGACCACTAGCCAGACTAATAAAAAAGAAAAGAGAGAAGAATCAAATAGATGCAATAAAAAATGATAAAGGGGATATCACCACTGATTCCACAGAAATACCAACTACCATCAGAGATTACTACAAACAACTCTATGCACATAAACCAGTAAACCTGGAAGAAATGAATAAATTGCTGGACACTTACACCCACCCAGGACTAAACCAGGAAGAAGCTGAATCCCTGAATAGACCAATAACAAGGTCTGAAGTTGAGGCAGCAATTAATAGCCTACAAACCAAAAAAAGTCCAGGACCAGGTGGGTTCACAGCCAAATTCCACCAGATGTACAAAGTGGTTCTGGTACCAATTCCTCTGAAACTATTCCAAACAATATAAAAAGAGGGAATCCTCCCTAACTTATACGAGACCAACATCATCCTGATACCAAGACCTGGCAGAGACACATCTAAAAAAGAAAATTTTAGGCCAATATTCATCATGAACATTGATGCAAAAATTTTCAATGAAATACTGGCAAACCAAATGCAACAGCACATCAAAAAGTTTATCCATCACAATCAAGTAGGCTTCATCCTGGGGATGCAAGGCTGGTTCAACATACACAAATCTATACGTGTAATCCATCACGTAAACAGAAACAAAGACAAAAACCACATGATTATCTCAATAGATGCAGAAAAGGCCTTTGACAAAACTCAACAGCCCTATATTCTAAAAACTCTCAGTAAATTAGGTATCGATGGAATGTATTTCAAAATAATAAAATGTAGGACAAACCCACAGTCAATATCATATTGAATGGGCAAAAACTGGAAACATTCCCTTTGAAAACTGGCACCAGTACAAGAACGCCCTCTCTCACCACTCCAATTCAACATAGTATTGGAAGTTCTGGCCAGAGCAATCAGGCAAGAAAAAGAAATAAAGGGTATTCATTCAGCTAGGAAAAGATGAAGTCAAATTGTCTCTATTTGCAGATGATATGCTTGTATATTTAGAAGACCCCATCATCTCAGCCCAAAATCTCCTTAAGATGATAAGCAACTTCAGCAAAGTCTCGGGATACAAAATCGATGTGCAAAAATTACATTCATTCCTATACATCAATAACGGACAAACCGAGAGCCAAATCATGAGTGAACTCCCAGTTACAATTACCACAAAGAGAATAAAATACCTAGGAATACAAATAACAAAGGATGTGAAGGACCTCTTCAAGGAGAACTACAAACCACTGCTCCAGGAAATAAGAGAGGACACAAACAGATGGAAAAGCATTCCATGCTCATGGTTAGGAAGAATCAGTATCATGAAAATGGCCATATTGCCTAAAGCAATTTATAGATTCAATGCTATCCCCATCAAGCTACCATCAACCTTCTTCACAGAACTGGAAAAAAACAACTTAAACTTCATATGGAACCAAAAAAGAGCTCATATAGTCAAGACAATCCTAAGCAAAAAGGTATGATTTTGTATTAGTGAAGCCTTAATAAAATCCTTTCAAATTATCTAAACCAAGACAAATATATTTACATGGATATAGGGACATAGATGTATAGATATAAATACATTATATACATTTGATTGATCATTCTAGCCTGAACATGACACAAAACTTCAACAGGAATTTTTTATAATAAATATAAAATAGGGAAAACTACCGAAATCATAGGGAAAACTACCGAAATCATTCTATAAGGCTAGCATATTCTCAGCACCAAATGTAGAAAATTTTTTAAGTGCAGAAACTAATGTGATTTATTCTAGCAATCAAATAGATAATTTTGACTTCATTTTATAAAGATATACGTCAGAGTTTTTAATAGCTGAATGATGTTAGGCAAATTCTTTGGACTCTTGAAGTTCAATATTTGGCAATAAATTATATAAAAATTATTGTATTAAAAATTCCTTCAAATCTGTATAATCCCTTAGTACCTTTTTAGAGTGCCTTTATCTGCCCTAGAAGGCACATCTTTATATTCTATGACTTTACATAACAACCTTAAACCAGTTGGCTGAATAAGCATGAACATACTTAACAGGGAATAGTCCATACAGGTGTCATCCAGTCTCATGCGTGTAAGTACCATTTTTTTTAAGCCAGTAACTACAATTGATATCTCCAGCCAGACCATTTGTCTGAACTGTTAACTTCGTATATCCAAATATTTGCTGAACATTTCTACTTGAATCTTTCTAAATATCAAAATTATAATGTATGAAACTTGTTTGTTCTTCCAACCCAAAACCAACTTTACCCTCTCTGCTTTCTCATCTAATTTGATAGCATAAATATCCTCCCAGCTGCTTTTCCTTGGCTCCTCACATCTTTGGCAGTTGATATTCAATGTGCCAGGAATTAATCATGGTATTGTCTTCAAAATATATCCAGAGTCCAGTGACTTCTCTCTGCCTCTGCTGCTACCACCTGGTATTGTACAACTACCATAATTTCTTTACTATACAAATATTTACTAAGAATATAAACATGTTATTATAAGCATAGGTACTTGAATAATATTTATGGAATGTTCAGTCACATACTATAATAGCAATAATCCTATATATTTAGTGTTATTACTTGATTATTCATGGTTTTATTACAAGGAAAAACACATCCTTCAGAAGGTTAAGGCCCAAAATGATAATATACATATTGAAAACTTTTCAATATATCTCATGGAACAAAAAGATAGGAAATATAGCATGAACACTTGTAAGACTAAATAAGAAAGTGGCAAATCAGGAATTGGCCCCCGGTTCTGGTATTTTGAAGACAATACCATGATTAATACAATATTCTCTCTAATGTGAAACGAAGTAACTTCTATTAACAAAATGTAAAGAACCACATTTATTTTTATTAACAAAGATCCAGAAAAATAGAAGTCAGCCAGTTCTCTGAAAGCTCAGAAAACATTCCAGTTTGTATATCTTGAAGTTTATGGAATTTCCTAGAAAAGCTTAACTGACTCAAGAATTGTAATCTTACCATAAACACCTGAAAAACTGAACAAAATACATGTTTTCAGATATTGGACAATGAACCTTGAAGTATTGGGATACTTGAAATAAAAAAAAATGAGGTAAGTCCTACAAGTGTCCTAGATTGCTGCAGAAATTTGTTTCTAAGCCTCAGCAAAGATGGTTATAAAACTAGTCTAGTGATCTTGCTGAGATGAGGAGACAGACATTAAAGTTTAGAAAGGAAAGGCTAAGATGGCTATTATTTGTATAGCAGAATACTGGAGATAAAGAAGCTTCATAAACAAATATAGATCATGAAAAACTGCCCAGGAAAACCTCCCCTCCAGTATTTGGTAGAGTACCAATCTGTGTATGCATGGATAAAATTTCAAGGCCAAAGAAAACATTACTGGCAAGCAATTAAACAATTTTACTAGACAGAAAGCAGAGCCCTCATTCTCCGTTGGATACTGAGTAGAATCTACAAAACAACTGTGTTTAGTGGTACAACTATAAAAGCATAAAGGTAAGGGCTGCTCCATATTTGTCATTACAAAACCTCAGAAGCAAATGAATTCCAAGTAATTTAACAATGTAACATATTTTCATTATTATTCATATATAACGCTATGTTACTATATGATAAATTAAAAATAAATATTTAAAATATTTTATGGGATTAACAGGTTATTTACTGCAGAAGAAAACATCAGTGAACTTGAAGACACACTAACAGCAACTATCCAAAAGGAAACAGAGTGAGAGATAGAGAAACTAATAAATTAATAGGTAGATGTCTCCTGCTTTGTTCTTTTTGTTCAGTATTGCCTTAGCTATTTGAGCTCTTTTTGGTTCCATACTATTTTCAAATAGCTTTTTCTAATTCACTGAAGAATGTCATTGGTAATTTGATAGGAATAGTATTGAATCTGCATAGTTTTAGGCAGTATGGCCATTTGAGCAATATCGAGTCTTCTAAACCAAAAGCATGGAATGTTTCTCCATTTGTTTGTGTCATCTCTGGTTTCTTTGAGCAGTACTTTGTAATTCTCATTGTAGAGATTGTTACCCTCCCTGGTTTATCATCTGCAAAGAGGGATAGTTTGACTTTTTCTCCTCCTATTTGGACACCTTTATTTCTTTTTCTTGCCTGATTGCTCTGGCCAGGACTTCCAATATTATGTTGAATAGGAGTGGTAGAGAGGGCATCTTTGTCTTGTGCCACTTTTCAAGGGGACCATTTTGTACGATGTTGGCCTATGGGTTTGTCATAGATGGCTCTAATTATTTAGAGGTATGTTCCTTCAATGCCTAGTTTGTGGAAAGTTTTTAACGTAAATGGATGCTGAATTGTATTGAAAGCCTTTTCTGCATCTATGAAGATAATCATGTGTTTTTTGTCTTTAGCTCTACTTATGTGATGAATTACAATTATTAATTTGCATATGTTGAACCAACCTTGCATCCCATGGATAAAGCCTACTTGATCATGGTGGATCAACTTTTTGATGTGCTGTTGAATTCAGCTTACTAGTATTTTGGTTGAGGATTTTCGCACCAGTGTGCTACTTAACTTTATACTACAGGGCTACAGTATAAAAAACAGCATGGTATTGGTACAAAAACAGACACATAGACCAATGGAACAGACAAAAATCCCAGAAATAAGTACTTATACCTGTGGGCATCTGATCTTTGACAAAGCTGAAAAAAGAAAAGCCATGGGGAAAAGACTCCTTATTCAATAAATGGTGCTGGGGTAACTGGGTAGGCATATGCAGAACATTGGAACTAGATCCCTTCTTTTTACCACAAAAAAAAATTAACTCAACATGGACTAAGGACCTAAATTTAAAACCCAAAACTATAAAAACCCTGAAAAACAAACAAAGCAATAGCATTCTGGACACAAAGATTTCATGGCAAAGATGTCAAAAGCAATTGCAACAAAGGCAAAAATTGACAAATGAGATCTAATTAAACTGAAGCACTTCTGCGCAGCAAAAGAAACCATCATCATAGTGAATACAAAACCTGCGGCACTGGAGGGTATTATCTTAGCAAACTAACTCAGGAAAAGAAAAGCAAATGCTGCATGCTTTCACTTATAAGTGGGAGCTAAATGTTGAGAACAAATGGACACAAAGAGGGTAACAACAGTTGCTGGGGCCTAGTGAAAGGTGGGGGGAGGGGGAGTAGAAAAAATAACTATTGGGTACTAGACTTAGTACCTGGGATACAAAACAATCTGCACAACACACCCACATGACAGGAGTTTACCTATATCAAAATGCACATGTACCTTTGAACCTAAAATAAATGATTAGGAGAGCATCAGTGTATTAGTCCATTTTCATACTGCTATGAAGAAATACACAAGACTGCATAACTTAATGGACTCAGTTTCACATTGCTGGGGAGGCCTCACAATCATGGCAGAAGGCAAAGGAAGAATAAAGGGACGTCTTACTTGGTGTTAGGAAATAGAGAGTGTGCAGGGTAACTGCTCTTTGTAAAACCACCAGATCTCATAAGACTTACTCAATATCAAGAGAACAGCATGGGAAAAACCTGCCCTCATGATTCAGTTCCCTCCCAATGAGTCCCTTCCACAACATGTGGGGGATTATGGGAAGGACAATTAAAGATGAAATTTCGGTGGGGTCACAGCCAAACCATATTATTATGGTGGAGGGGGAAGCAGACACATCCTTCTCCACGTGGTGGCAGCAAGGGGATGTACAGAGCGAAGTGGGAGGAAAGCCCCTTATAAAACCATCAGATCTTGTGAAAACTCACTCACCATGACCAGAACAGCATGGAGGTAACCACCCCCATGATTCAATTATCTCCCAATGGGTCTTTCTCATAACACACGGGGATTATGAAAGCTACAATTCAAGATAAGTTTGGGGTAGGGACACAGGCCAGCCATATCAATCAGTATCTAAGGAATAAAATTTGGTAGTCTAATAGATATCTATTTGGGATACTGAAAAAAGTCTAGGGTAAGGCAGAAAATAATATTTGAAGAGATACTGACAGAGTATTATCTAAATGTGATCAAAACTATGAATCCAGAGATCTAAGAAGTTTGATCAACTATAAGCAGAGTGAACATACAGAAAATGGTATCAAGGCACATCATAAGAAAACTGCTGAAAACAAGTTATAAAGAAAAAAAATTTAAAGAAGAAGAAAAAAGACTATATACAGAGACAGGAACATTATGACAGGTATATTATGACATAGCCAACTTTGTGTCAGAAATTATTTGAGATTGAGAAAACCAGAATACCACCACAGAAGAACTAAAGAAAAATCTGATCAACTTAGAATCCTACTCACAATGGAAATAGATCTTAAAATGTAGGCAAAATGAAACCTTCTCAGAATAAATGTATTCCCAACAGACGTGAATATAAGAAAAGTTAAAGGAAGTTTTTCAGGGTGAAGTAAAATATTTTAAGGAAATTGGGATCTATTCAAAGACATGAAGACTTACAGAAAGTTTTGAGGGTGAATAGAAACATCTTTTTCTCATTTTAATAACTTTAAAATCAATTGAAAGAAAATTACAACTGATGTTTTATGAGGCTTATAAACATATAACAAACAAGTACAGCAGTAAAATGCAGGGCAATAGTACATATAAGGGGATAACTAGATTCTTACATTTTAACAACTGCTTTAATGTTGTTTAACATTAGATAATATTTAATACTAAATACTATTTAAAATATTTTTATCTAATATTTAATATTACTTGATGTTATGTTATGCATCTTAGATAAGAGTTTCTCAATCTTGACATTACTGACACTTTGGCTTAGATAATTCTTTGCTATGGAGGGCTCTCCGGTGCATTATAGGATATTGAGCAGAATCTCTGACCTCTACCCATTAAATATCAGCAGCACACGCACTCCCTGTCCAATATAAAATCAAAAAACCTCCCCAGACACTGACAAATGTACCCTTGGGGGCAATATCGCCCCTGGTTGAAAATCACTGCTTTAGAATAATGAAAATGTAAAAAAAAAGAGACATAGATAATGAAAACATACTAAAAGTAAAGTGAAACACTACAATATATTATTATTCCAAAAGAAAACATGAAAAGATTTTTTTAAAAAAAAACAGATGAGACAAATGGAAAGCAGACGTTGGACTCAAACCCAATCATATTAAAAAGTACATTAAAAAGTGTAAGTCTTTCTTTGACAGCCCTCCTCTAGGTCTCCTCTGTTTCAAAGCTTGACAGAGAATATGTCCTGCACCCAAGATCCAGGGAACAAGCGTATTTGCAGGTCTAGTTCCTGCTTTCCACCCTGTGAATTAGATTTATCTCTAACAATACCACTGAACCTCTACCAATTCAGAATTCTTTTGTGCTGGCTCACAATAATTCTCTCTCCAGTTTCTCCTTCGGAAAACTAGAAATTTATGTAATCATCAGTGCATATAGTTCAGACACCCTCAAGAGTGTGTGACACCCTCAAGGACCTGAAAGGGCTGGGTACCAACAAGGTTTCACCCTTTGACTGGAATTTGGAAGAATAGTTGCAAAGACATTTGAACTCTTTGAGCTCAAAGTGTGAACTTATTTGAGTTCAATCTTCTCATATTTTTATATAAAATACTGGGTTTGAAACATACTACACACTGATATAAAATGGCAAGGTATGTCTATACGATGTTTCTGTGACTTAAAGTTAGCTATATTTGGGTGTATTTTTAATGTTAATGAATAGGTAAAATTCTCATAATTTTGAACTCCCTTTAAAATACTCGATATAGGATTCTGAAAGGCCAGGAATTTAAGACAAGCCTGAGCAAAATAGGGAGAGCCAATTTCTACATAAATTAAAATTCGCTTGGCATAGTGGCATGTGCTTACAGTCCTAGCTACTCTAGAGGCTGAGGCAGGAGGATCACTTGTGCCCAGTAGTCTGAGATTGCAGTCAGGTATGATATGTGATTTCATGAGGTCAAAATTCATATTTTTTCATTTAACTGCTTAACAGAATTTAAAAAAGGATTAGAACTCTTCATCTGATAAAATAAGCAAATCTCTAAATTGGGCATTAATAGATGGTGTTTCTTAAAATTACAATTTATAGGCCAGGCATGATGGCTCATGCCTGTAATCTCTGCAGTTTGGGAGGCTGAGGTGGATGGATGGCTTGAGCTCAGGAGTTTGAGACAAGCCTTGGCAACATGGGGAGACTCAGACTGTAGAAAAAATACAAAAATTAGCTAGGTGTGCTGGTATACATCTGTACTCCCAGCTACTCAGGAGACTGAGGAGGGAGGATCACTTGAGCCCAGGAGGTGGGGGCTGCAGTAAGCCAAAATCATGCCACTGCCTGGTAGCAGAGTGATACCTTGCCCCTCGAAAAAATAATAATAAATAAAATTTACAATTCATATAACTGGGTAAATTGTATATATTATATTTAAGCTATTGAAATAAGTGCTTGCAAAGTGATTTAAAAGCATTACCCTCAATGGAAGCACTTCTATTACTACAGAATATAAATATGGGACAAAAAACAAGAAATAAGGTGATACCCTTAACACTGTAATACAAAGAAAAATTAAATGGGTTGGTAATATGGTTTGAAGGATAAGTTATTCAAAAACCAATATAAGAGAAATAAAAGATATATTTGAATTTTAGGACATAATTTCCCTACTCATTTTGGAACTATAGAGTTTATGATCAGGTATATACCTGAAAACAAATTGAGCCAAAGAATGGTTCATAAACTACATAATGTAGCCTTGAATAAGACAGGCAATTGATATTAATCTTACTCTTTCATATTAAGAAACTTCTTTAGTTTTCATTGCCTTTTCAGCACATTTAATCTATTCTTCCTGAGTGATATATTGTCAAATAATAAAATGTAGAACCTGAAAATAATTTAAAAATTCTTTGAGAAGCTATAGTTCACCATTTTAAAAGAATGCTACATAGACAATTTAAAAGGCCCTACCAATTGAACCTGAAAATTATGAATATTTAGGTGCCAAAGACAGAATCCCCAAATAGGTCACAATACTAGAAAGAATTTTCTTTGCAGGTTTGTCGATCACAAACATGCTCCAAGTACAACACTACCATGTTTACTTTTGGCAATAATCTTTTCCTGTTATTTCAAGTTGTACCTTATGTTCGGTTTCTGGTATTTTTGTACTCCTGGTGTGCCAAACGCAAGCCAAACACAACCCATCTTCACAAACAAGCATATTAAGAAGAGGAATGAAGAAACAGATTTTTGAAATTTAAACTAATTTTAAGGTGATTTTACCAAGAGGAATAACTAATAAATAAAGATAGCTACAAAGTCATTTCCAAGTCTTAGGAAAGCTATCCCAGCACAACATTTTTTAAATTTTCAGGATTTATAGAACTTTCAATGATTTGAGCTACACATTGTACTTCATCAAATAAAGGGGTCTCTGACATGTGAATTTCTCTTAACTCTTAAAGAGCCATCCCTTAAAAGTAATGGAAATTTCAGTAAATGTGGGTGTTGGGTAGGCTTTTGATTTTTTAATTAAAGACCATACTTTATTTGAATTTTGTTAGTTTCCCCCTAATTTCCTTTGTTCTTTCCTGTTTCAAAGTCACATCCAAGATACCACATTCCATTGTCATCACATATTTTTAAGCAATTCAAAGCTGTAACAGTTTCTCGGGTTTTCCTTATTTTTGACGACCTTGACATTTTTGAGGAGTACTGGTCAGATATTTTATAAAATATACCTCAATTCAATTTTTTCTGACATTTTTCCATGGAAAGATGATGGTTATGGGTTTTTGGTGGGATGACCACAGAAGTGAAAAGCCATTATCGTCACATCGTCACATCACATCCAGGGTTTGTGCTATTAACATGACTTCAACGTTAACTTTAATCACCTGGCTGAGAGAGGTTTCCCAAGTTTCTGTGCTATAAAATAACCATTCTCATTTTTTACTGCAATCTTTGGAAAAAAGTCACTATGCAAGTCCTTGAGTGGGGGAGAGTATCTACATAAATTATATGAAACCCTGTAAAGAAAATTTCTCTCTTCTATCCCATTTATATGTCCAGTCATTTATTTATATCAGCATGAACTCATGGGTATGCACTTTATATTTTAGTTGAAATATCATACTACATTTTGTTTATTGCTCAAACTTCCCCAGCGTTAGCCAATGAGAGCTCTTTCAGTTGTTTACTATTTCCCTTTGACACACCTCCGTCATTGCATTTAAATTTACTATGTTTTTACTTGTGGTACTACAAGATATTCAAGGCTCATCTTTTATGTTCCATATTCCTTCCCCAGAATCAGCCATTTCTGCACGCAGCCCTAGTTCTTTTTATTGGATACTAGTATTAGAAAACAAGTGTTGAATGTGCTTGTTGTTACTGGGGCATTGTTGATTCCACAAACAGAACTATGGAATATATGTAAGTATACCAACATTACCTACAACAATTTTTATACTTATTTCTCTATCCATCTGTATTTGTATTACATTATACATGAATTCCGACTGATGGCTACAACTCTAATCCAGTAACATATGATTTATTCTAACCTTATTCCTTTTTGTATCTGTAGCTTCACCCTTTTACAAAGAAACCTACTTTCCACCTTCTGCTATCCTTGTAATTATTTGTTCAATACCAGTATACATGCAGAGTGGTTTCAGAATTATCAAACCATATGGAGTAAATTTTTAAGTTAAAGATCACAGATGGTACAATGTTGAGTTCATATGAAGGGAGAGTTCTGGTTTCATTCAACTTGGCAATGTTGTTGTTCATACATCTTTTGAAGAAGGCCAATCTCAAGGTTCATAATGTTATCTATAATCAAGTGTGTATTTGATGAGCAACGTCTCCTATACAACACGTATTTTGAAGTATATCCTACTACTAATGAAGAACTTAGTAAGTATAGTACTACTATTACTTATTTCGTGTCCTATTAGTATTCAGAGCTAGTACACACTATAATGGGAAATTATAGAAATTCAGCTTTCTTAATCAACATTGGTAGCATATTTTCCTACCATTATCTTCCAAGTTCTTAAATTCCCTTAAACAAAAACACACACAGTTTGTATTTAATATTAAATTGGTGCAAAAGTAATTGCTGTTTTGCCATTACTTTTAATGGCAAAAAGTGTATAATAATCCCATGGGTAATACTATTATAAATATTTATATATTTCAAAAAAGGACATTGCTACAATTAGTTCAATTGGATTCTATTGTAAAATACAACTGTGATAGTTAATTTTACATGTCAAATTGACTGGGGCAAATGAATGACAACTTGGGTATGTCTGTGAGGGTATTTCTACAAACAGTGAGTATTTGAATCAATAAACTAAATAAAGACCATCACATTCACTAATGTGGTCAGACCTCAACCCTCCTGTACAGGGAGGGCCTGCCTAGAACAAAATGATGAGGACGTTAGTTTTCCTGAGATATTTCTCTGGAGATTGCTAATACAATAATCAACTCACTCTCTGAAAAACAGTCTTGATTATTGATAAGTCATGAGGTTTATTTTTACAATCACTAAGTTTATGAATGGGCAGCACATTCTTATCAAGTGATCTATTCTATCTACTCGTGTCCTCAGGCTAGAACTTCTGTTAAACAATTGGAAGTTTTCTGGGACTCAGGGATAAATCTCTAATGTGTGTACTTACAGCTTTATTCCACGAATTTTACTACAAGAGTAAATATTAAATTTGAAAATTGCCATAAAGTATCTATTTGAATAAATCATGACATAACTTCTAAAACTCTAGCTTTCAGTCCAAACTACTATGGTGATTTTCTAAAACTAACTAAATAGAGAGTTATTTAAGACTTATTCCAAGCTAGTATAGTGCATATTTCTTTAGAATAATAGAAATGTTTCAAATGTGACACACTGTCTTTATCTCAGGGAATATTTAATTATATGTATTTTAAGTTCAGAAAAAATCTCCATTAATTTTATTTAAATGGAAACATTCATTCTCAGAGTCTAGGAAACAATAATTACTTTATTAATTATTCATAGTAATATAGTAATGATTATTACAATAATTTGCACTTGTTTTAATGTACTTTATCATGTGCTTTATAACCTATGGATCTTGTTTAAATGTTTTAAAATAGTATAAGGGAAAAGAAAGTTCACAAAAGCTTATGTCAACTGCTGCTTAGTTTTTATTATTGCAGGAATAAATGAAATGTTTAACAACTTTTAAACTAGACATTTAGCTGCCACATTTTTTCATAATTCTTATACTTGAGTAGGACTATTTGACTACGTCTGGGCAGTGGGTCATGTAACGAAGCAATATGTATTACCTCTGCTCTGGAGCATTTAACGGTAAATGTTAAAATCTCAAATATCTCTTCCTCCACCACATTTATCAAAGATACACTTCAGATTGTTAGGCTAGAAGTTGATGGTGGAAAAAAAAAAGTTGATGGTGCCAGAAACACAATATTAATTTCTGTAATTTCCCAATGACAGATACGATTATCAAAGGTGGTTCATTGCTCTAACTCAAGCCTCAAAAATGTGAGATTAGCCTTTAGATGTTGAATAAGCTGAAATAGGACATTAACACGATAACATGTTATGTAGTTTCTAAATATTTAGTAAAATTTTCTATCGCCTGTGGCACTTGAGAAGTAGATAATATACCTAATAAACTTGAATGTGTAATTATTGTAAAAACATTAATAGTGTAGATTGACTGCTGGTGGTTGTTTTTTGCAAGGTATTACAAGAAACAGAAAAAAAAATTAGCTATGCAAACAGAAATGTAATGAAATAGAGGAAGTCCAGAAATTTGGAAGCATTGGAAGAAGCAGATTATCCTCAATTCCAAAGAGTAAATTATAAAACTAAAAATGTTTTAGAATTAAAAGGCCCCTAAAAATTTGTCCTCGAGGATAAAGACCGAATCAAGGGTATGGCCTTCAGCTTATTGTGTAAACATCAGAAAGGACTAAACGGCCTCTACCTAATGATCAACCAAAGGTGGGGTGCTTAGTTAGGCCTTTCAATTAGACCATAAGGATCAGGAAAAAAAGACTTGAATCTTGAGACTCTCCCACCTAAACCTGATGGGATTAAAACACTTTCAATTTAATTACAAGCTGACTCTGGGGCAACTTCAGCATACCTAGGCTGAGGTTTAAGAATTTAATGAAGTTGTAACTATGTTCTTGGACAATATTAAGATACATTTGACTTTCCACTTTGTTTATATTTTCACTGATTGTGCAAAACCAATGGTGGTTAAAGATTGTGGTGTTTCAGCATGAACCAAGGGACCGTCAGGATGCTGCAGTAGTATTCATTGAATTCTTCCTGGCCAAGCACTTCCAGAAAAGCAAACAAACAATTTTACTTAAGAACTTCCTTGATAAGACACCATCGTTATTGATTTAATTAAATCTTGAATCTTGTACTTACATATTTTTAACATCCTATGTGATAAATCAGGAAGCACACATATGTGTCTGTATAGGTTGGGAAAATATAACTGAAAACAAAAACTTTCAGTTCAGAAAAATTCTACACAAAGGTAGTAACTGTTTATGAAAACAGTTTTACTACTGAACAAGTATTAAACCAAAATGAGATGTACATCATAGGCAACCTGCTAAGAGATTACAAAAATAGAAATCACACTCTTTTACATAGTCAAGCAGTGTAACCTATTACATCCATATTACATCAAGATAATAGTGCTCAAGTTGTTACCGGTGGAAGGTATCCAAATTGCCAGTGGAGAATCCCTATGGGTTTGCAGCAACCTCAACTTCTGACTCTTCAGAAGAAAGAATTTGACTGAGGGCATAGGGGAGAAAAGGGGACCAAGGCAAGTTTCAGAGCCAGAGTGCAAGTTCTTTTAAAAAGACTTTACAACAGGAAATAAAAGAAAAGACACTTAGAAGAGATCCAAGTGGCCACATAAAGGTCAAGTGCCATGTTTAACTTTGAATCTAGGCCTTTTAGACTAGACTGGCTGCTTTCCCATGATACTTCCCTTTGGGTGGGCTGCCCAGAAGCACAGTCCTCTCCTTACATTGGAAGGTGAGCAAAGACAGTGTTTTTAGGAAGTTATATGTATGCCCACCTGAGGCTTTCTTCCCTCTTCCAGTGTCATGCCCCTGGGAGGTCATAACATTTTGTCTCTCAATGCACATGTCCAAGAAGTTGCATCCCTTAAGCATCTGTATTAACACTTCAGTGCAACAGGTATAAATCATCAGAAAATGGCCTCTCCCTGGCACCAGCTGCCAATTTATCATGTTTAGAGAGGCAATGTGATCATTGCTGAACTATCTCTTGACATTCCTAGGGGGTGGGGGAGAGCCCTCTCCTGCCCTGCTCATGCCTGTCTAACTACCTGTAACAAAGTTAGAGGACTTGACAGCACCATTTATTACACAATATTCATCCTAAATTCATCTAGTAATTGGATTGACCATCTCTGTTAGTTAATTGCTTTTAGGCAATGTAAGAATAAACTTTTAATTTTGACAAGAAGTTTTGCAGTTGAGTAAGGCACCTACTAGTTAAGCTTCTACCTTCTCACAGACACACGCAGGGATACAGAGATGAAAGTGCTATCTGCCTTGGATATTTACATTCTCAAGGGATGATTTTCAGGTGCTTGAGACTTCTCTGAGTTGTAAAGCTGGCTTAAGACTTGTTATCTTTTAAAGAGACTTAAATTCATTTCAAAAAGATTGAGAAGGAATTACAAAGTTTCTAAAGTAAATCCTCTAAGAAAAGTGAGGGAGGGAGTGAGAAGTCTTTTCCTTTATTGATCAAAAGAATTGTCTTTTTATTTTTAATTTGCATTTGCTGTTATCCATATCAAAGAACAATAACTGGTTAATAGAAAAGGACTTGTACAATTTTTTGGGTCACAAGTGAAACTAGAAGTTTTTTTAGTGGAATAACATTTTTACTTCAATGTTCAACTAACAGATAACCAATGGTTATGCACATTTAAGCATTTGGCTAGTATTCTCTCCAAGATGAATAAGTGAACCAGTCACTTTGGGAAAACCAACTGATAGCATTTGTTGCCAATGATACAATTCAAGCTTTCAATCAATATTAAAATTTAAAAAAACTTCTATCTGCTTTCATGTGCTTGACATTCCATTTCAAATGTTCTCTTGATGACATCAGTAGTAATGACAAATGTAATTTTTAAATATTGCTTAATAAAACTTGTCAATATTGAAAAGAATTGCTAAACTCAGTGAAGCCATACTTTCCAAATGACCAATATATGATCATAAAATCACACATGGGTAAACAATCCATTCACAGTGCAAGATACAGCAATGGATTTTGAAATGACAGAATCCAGTTTTTTAAATATGGTTTTAAATTCTATATTGCACAAAACTGAGAAACTATCACTTGTTCAGATTTAGTGCAGTACAAACAAACAACATCCACAATTATCTGAATACACAACCATCAAAATTCTCCAGGTTTTTCCAACTTGCAATGTGAGACCAAGTTTTCTTTATATACTTCAACCAAGATAATATATTGCAAGAGACTAAAGGCAAAGCAAAACTGAAAATCCAGCTGTGTCCCCTTAAGTTAGGCATTAGAGAGATTTGCACTCACAATGAAATAAAACACTTTTCTCACTATGCTGTTTTGAAAAAGTTATATTTTATGAAAAGATGTTATTCTATTAACATACAACAGATTTGATATTTTCAAATAAACATTTATAATATTTATGTTTAAATTTGTATGTAATGTAGATATAACCCAGATGAACAGAGTCCTTGATTTTTGTAAAGATTTTTAAAAAGTAAAATGGTTCTTAAGGTCAAAAAGTATGAGAACCACTGATTTAGAGAAACAAGAGAGGTATAGTGGTTAGAAAACAAGTATATAACTCTTGGAACTGTGTTTTTCATAAACATAAGGGAGTGGCTACTGGTACATAGGGCTGACTGCTATAAAATACAACACATGCTGTCAAAAAAAAAACACAACAAAAATGGCTTAGATGATGTGGTGATGGTTAAACTCTTAAGATGAGTCTTGAGCTTTCAGTCATATCTGGAAAGAAAAGAGCTGAGAAAGCTATGCGGTTCCCAGTGAAGGTAGATCTTACGTATACTTCTAGTGCTAGTGAAAAAGATAGTGAGAAAGGGATGATCTATTGAGAAAGGGGTGGTCTCCAAAAGAGAATATTCTGAGACTAGAGAGAAAAATAAACCAACATTTATTTCATATCTGTTAAGTGTACCTTTTAATTAGTCCTCAAAACAATTTTCTCAAAAACAAACAAAATCAGCCCCTTCATGCAGAAAAGTAATCTAATAAGGCACAGGAAGTTGAAGTGACTTGCCTAAAATTACAAGGCTAGTAAGTTATGGAGGCAGCATTTAAGCTGCTGTTATGTCATTATGACACAGGAGTTGGGCCGGACTAGTTTCCCAACACACAGGTCACAAAACTATGCTGATAAAACAGGATGCAGTCGAGAAGCTGGCCAAAATCTGCCAAAACCAAGATGGCAACAGAAGCAATCTCTTACCCTCACTGCTCATTAGAGGCTAATTATAACATATTATCATGGTAAAAGAAACTCCCATTCATACCATGACAAATGCCACAGCAATTCCCGGAAGTTACCCTCTATGGTCTAAATAAGGAGAGAACCCTCAATTCCAGGAACTCTCCACCCTTTTCCCAGAAAACTCCTGAATAATGCACCCCCTTATTTAGCATGTAGTTAAGAAGCAGTCATAAACACAGTCAACAGCCCAAGAGGGCTACTTCTGCCTATGAGGTAGCCACACTTATTCCTCTACTTTCTTAATATATTTACATCACTTTACTCTGATGACTTCCTCTTGAATTCTTTCCTGTGTGAAGACAAGAACTCACTTGGCCTCCCTGGCTGAACCCCAACCTTGCCGTAAGTCTGCCTGTAACAGTCAGATAATATAGTCTTTTCTGATTAAAATATGACTGTGTGTTCATTCATTTATTCATCATTCAGTACATTTTGAATGGCTAATCCTGTAAATGACATTGTCTTTGAAACTAATTACTTGTTTAAAATCTGACTTACATTTTGCCTTCAAGGTACTTATAGGCAGATAAGATATGCACCTGAATCTTTGTAATATAGAGAAGATGAAAAGTAATTGAGGGTGTGGGGGTATGATGGTTAATACTGCCAACCTGATTGGATTGAAGGATGCAAAGTTTTGTTCCCTGGGTGTGTCTGCGATGGTGTTGCCAAAGGAGATTAACATTTGTGTCAGCGTAAGAGGCAGACCCAAGATCAATCTGGGTGGGCACCATCTAATCAGCTACCAGAACAGCTAGAATAAATCAGGCAGAAGAATTTGGAAAAAGCAGACTTGCTGAGTCTTCCGGCCTTTGTTTTTCTCTCATGCTAGATGCTTCTTGCCCTGGAACATCAAACTCCAAGTTCTTGAGCTTTTGGACTCTTAGACTCACACCAGTCGTTTGCTACGAACTCTCAGGCCTTTAGCAACACATTGAAGGTTGCACTATCAGCTTCCCTACTTTTGAGGTTTTGGGACTCACAGTGGCTTTCTTGTTCCCTGGCTTGCAGACAGCCTATTGTGGGACTTCACCTTGTGATTGTGTGAATCCACACTCCTTAATCAACTCCCCTACATATATATATTTATCCTGTTAGTTCTATCCCTCTAGAGAACCCTAGTACAAGGATCATAGGCTCTTGGACCCCTAAAAGTTCACTTAAAAATTACTGACATTATCAATTAATAAGAGAAAATGCATACAAATTTACTTAAGGTGTATACATGGGAGCCTCCAGAATAAACACCCTATTTTTCAACAAGTAACAGAAGCTTATATACCATCTAAGGTTACAGAATAAATGGGGACTTGGATCCTTATACAACAGATTTAGCAGCAAGACAGGTTATGAGAGAGACAAAGAGTTGGCCAAGGTAAGCGGCCTTGCTATGTAGATGAAGTCTCTGTCAGAGCGAATACCTGGTGAATGCTTCTTTTCAGACATTTACAAGTCCCAGACTCTCAATGTCTCCCAGATCTAGGAAAGGCATAGAAAAGGAAGACATGGAAGCATTAATGGAGATTCTCTACTGATGTTAATTTCCTCCACCTCAGTCTGCTAAGCCTAATGCAGCCATTTCAAAATATGCCAAAAGATACCTTTTGGAGTAAAATAGTTTTAGACCATTCAAGGGGATTAGTACAAGCAAAAGTCTAAATCTTTAATCAAGGATTATCAGAAGAGAAATAGTGAAAAGGTCACCTTGGTTAAAGGTTTTGTTTTGTTGTTAATATTCATCATTTCAGTTTTTCTCCAAAGTCCTCTTGGTATTTTGATATTTTCACCATATTAAAAAAAATCTTATTTGCTAGAACAAGAATTATCTGCATATACAATGTGTTGAAAAAATACTCCAAGGAGAAGCAACACGTTTTAGTTAAGGTTATTAAAACAATGTGTGGATATAGCCACGTGTCCAAGTATCATTTGTTCTAGATATTATTCTGGCTTGAAAAGTAAAAGAAATTCAAGGTAAATGTGGTGTTAAAAGCAAAACCTGAGACAAATTAAATTTAACAGAGTTTAACTGAGCAAAGAAGGACTCATGAGTCGGGCTGCCTCCTGAGCTAGAGTAAGCTCAGAGAGACTCCAGCGTAGCCACGTGGTGGAAGATGATTTATGAACAGAAAAAGAAAAGTGACATACAGAAAATGGAAGTGAAGTACAAAAACAGCCAGATTGGTTATAGCTCAGCATTTGCCTTACTTGAACAGTTTGAATGGTTGGCCACATTTAATTGTTCAAAACTTAGTGACTGGCACAAAAGTAGGTTACTCTGTCTACATATCCAGTTAGGTTTCAGTTTACTATATAGGGAGAAACCTTTAGGCTGAACTTAAAATATGTAAGAGGCAGCTTTAGGCTAAGCTTAATGGTAGGATTATAGGAGGTTTATTGTATAAAGCTAAAGAGACATTATGTTGTTTTCAATTTACAAACAGAAATGTAAATTTTTGTGATTAGATTAATAGTCTATCAAATATGCACAAATATTTGACATCTTATCTAGTAATGATAAAATAAAGCAGAGTAAGGGAACTTAGAGCCATGGTGAGGCTTCTAACTTTGGAAGTGACATTTGAACAGAGACCTGAAACAATCACTAACAGGGAAAACTTTCCAGGCACAGGGACCCATAGTGCAATGTCCCTAAAAGGAAAATCATCTTGCTGAAAGTGACACTTTCTAAGGTGGGCCATTCCTTCAGGATATCTTCCACCATAAAGCCACCGTGCTGTAGCTAAATTCAGGTCTGGGCTACTCATCGCCTAGCCAAAAGACTCCAGAGATCAGTTTTGGTGGAAGGAAAGTTAGCTCTACTTAAAAATCCAGCAACCCAGGGAAGTCAGTGAACTACAGCTCAAAGACCATCATTCCAAGCTGTCCCTGTGGATCAGGGGGATTTTAAGGACAATTAGGAAGAAATATGATCAGCTCATTCCTGTGCAGCATGCGTAGTCTCAGGCAGGCAGTTAGTGATTGTTTTCTTGGTCAGTATTTTGTGGTTCTATGCAGACATGCTTAGCCTATTCTTATCAGGCTGGCCAGCCCATTCCAGGGTGGTTGTTCTGCCTATTTTCTTTTATCTCTGCTGAAGGTCCTGTATTCCCAAGGCTGTTTTAAATAAATAATCTTCCTACTTAAGAAAACCAATAATTATATTCAAACAAGCAAACTTCTCTAACATGGAGTCAGCACTGTTACACTGCTGCTTTTGTTCTTTACCAAATTATTCCCTGGGCTTGTATAAGTGTCTCTCAAAAACTACGGTTTATTGAAGACCTACTCCGTCTCAGGAGTTTTCATCTATGTTATTATCAAGACACATGACAGTATAGATTATATGGTAAATCACCATTTACTAATAAGAAAACTGTTCCAAAGAAATCTGATGATGCTCTCAAGGAAAATCATCCTGTGAGATTCGGATTTAGTGCTAATCGACTACCCAAAGCCTGGGCTTTCTCCTCTCTTTACACAGTCTCCAATGAAGTTGAAGTACATTTTATTTTTTTCAAATATCCAGGTCTCACAAAGAATTCTAGGAACTAGATTGAGACCAGTTTCATAGAAATTGGGAAAGTAAATATTGAAAATTGTGGTGTTTATAGATAAGTAATTTCACAGGATTCAACTTACTCATATCCCTTGAATCATGAGCAATTTGAGGAAGACTCAGTCATAGAGGACTGCATGATAATGAATAACATAGTGGTTGTCAGTCATCTCTCTACAATTTTAAGGACTTGGAGCATGCATATCTTAGCATATGCAAAGGTAATAATATTAACTCACAGTTAGTGGCAGAAAGAAGTAATTCTAGACACTTACGTTTATTTTCCATATAAATCTGAAAATCACTGGCTATTCACACTTAGTGTAAACCTGCAGTTCACAAATATAGTTGCCCAAATGTGAAAGGATCCTGTCTACTGGGAAAGAGTTCAACAGTTCCAGTTGATAAAGACTGTCCATCTCATTCAAATATTTAATGTTCATATATACCAAGGAACATATCCCCGGAGCACAGTGAGACTTGAAACTTTATTTTGATGGTAGGTTTGTGTTTTTACTGCAAGCAAAACAGAAATTAAAACTGCGAAAGAATCATTTATCTTCAAGATCCAAACCTGGGGCATTCACCGATTTGTATTTTCTAGTTTCGTAGAGGTTAGAGCAGATTAGAATGTGGAGTTTCCTCAGATTTTCATTGTTATTTATTCAATTTAGTTGGTGGGTGCATATTTTCCTAGTGCTTTAAAAGAATGGAATACAGCATAAGACTCTTATGGCACAGATCATGCAGTCCTCCAAAACTTTTAGTATATATTTGTATTTAATTTTAATTTTTAACATTGTTTTAAAATCTAATATGAAGTTAATTTACATTTCTTAAGCATACTAAGTAAATTGCCAAGACCTGGTAGAAGGAGCCATAAACCTGGAAAATGCTGATGTGTATCTGTCATGTAGAATCCATGTAGGACAGAAAAAATGAACCAGATAATAGGAATAAAAGCCAAGTACAATATTATGGTGTGATATATTTTCAGTATTATCATTTAACTATTGATAGTAAAGCAACCCCAGCAAGAACATAGTTTTTTGTTACTGTTGCTTTTTTGCTTTTTTTTTTTTTTTTTACAAGCTATTTCTTGATTAAGCTTATCTAACTAATGCTTTTGCCTTTGCAAAAATACCTTAACCTACTGGTCAAACCTAACAGTCTCAAATCTGATCATAGTAAAATGTCTATTAACGTTACCTTCCTCTTCACAAAACACCATAAAACTTTGATGTAATTATAGAAATAAACATATACAGTTTTGTGCTGTATTAGATGCCATCTTGCACTATATTCTGATGAAAACCAATAGTAGGTATCAACTGAGAATATTTAACATTTCCCACATTCTTAGAGAAAAGAGAAAGAAGGAAGAAAATAAAGAGAAAAAAAAAAAAAAGGGGGGGGGGAGAGAACGGGAATCTTACTCTATTGCCCAGGCTAGTATACAGTCTACAAATGGATATTAAAAGCTTTTTTTATACTAATAATTGTGTTATATAATGGAGACAGGGAGAGGAATAAGGGAGGAAAATAACAAACAGCCAGCCAACCAATATTTCATTTAAACCTATGAAATGCTATGCAATTGCTAGGGAGTGATTTACTCCCAACCATGTGGTCACTTTTAGGATAAATGTGATGTGTTATGAAAAAAAATGTATATTTTGTGGATTTGGAGTAGAGAGTTCTGTAAATGTTTATTAAGTTTACTTGTTTGAGGTTTAAGTTCAAGTCCCGGGTATCCTTCTTAACCTTCTGTTCATTAATTTGTCCAATATTGACAATGTAATGTTAAAGTCTCCCACTATTATTGTGTGGGAGTCCAAGTCTCTTTGTAAGTCACCAAGAAGTTGCCCTATGTATCTGGGTGCTCCTATATTGGGTGCGCATAGACTTAGGGTCGTTAGCTCTTCCCATTACATTGATCCCTCTACCATTATACAATGTCCTTCTTATCTCTTTTGGTTTCTATTACTTTAAAGTCTATTTTATCAGAGATGAGAATTGCAACTACTCTTTTTTTTTTTCTCTCCATTTGGTTGGCAAATCTTCCTCCATCCCTTTGTTTTGAGTCTCTGTATATCCTTGCATGTAAGATGGATCTGGATGCAGCTTACTGATGGGTCCTTTGAAGTGGTTGATACTGGTTGTTCCCCTCTATACATAGTGCCTCCTTCAGAAGCTCTTGTAAAGCAGGCCTGGTGGTAATGAAATCTCTGAGTCTTGCTTGTTTGCAAAAAATTTTATTTTTCCTTCACTTATGAAACTTAGTTTGGCTGGATATGAAATTCTGGGTTGAAAGTTCTTTTCTTAAGGATGTTGAATATTGGCCCCACTCTCTTCTGGCTTGTAGGGTTCTGCTGAGAGATCAGCTGTGAGTCTGATAGGCTTCCCCTTGTGGGTAACCTACCTTTCTCTCTGGCTGCCCGTAGTATTTTCTCCTTCGTTTCAACCCTGATGAATCTAATGATTATGTGCCTTGGGGTTGCTCTTTTGAGGAATATCTTTGCGGTGTTCTCTGTATTACCTTGGAGTTGGGTATTGTCTTGCCTTGCTAGGTTAGGAAAGTTTTCCTGGATAATATCCTGAAAAATATTTTCCAGCTTGGATTCATTCTCTTCGTCACATTCAGGTACACCTATCAAACGTAGATTAGGTCTTTTCACATAGTCCCAAATTTCTTGGAGACTTTGCTCATTCCTTTTTACCCTTTTTTCTCTAATCTTGTCTTCTCGTTTTATTTCGTTAAGTTGGTCTTCCACCTCTGAAATCCTTTCTTCTGCTTGATCAATTCGACTGTTAAAACTTGTGCATACTTCTCGAAGTTCTCGTATTGTGCTTTTCAGGCTCCATTAATTCACTTATATTCCTCTTTAAATTGTCCATTCTCATGAAGATTTCGTGAAACCTTTTTCAAGGTTCTTAGTTTCCTTGCATTGGGCTAGAACATGTTCTTTAGCTCACAGAAGTTTCTCATTATCCACCTTCTGAAGCCTGATTCTGTTGATTCCTCACATTCGTTTTCTATCAGGCCTTGTTCAATTGGTGATGAGGCACTGCAATCCTCTGTAGGAGGGAGAGGCATTCTAATTTCGGGTGTTTTCAGCCTTTCTGCGCTGGTTTCTTCCCATCTTCATGGATTTATCCACCTGTCGTCTGTGCAATTGCTGACCTTCAGACTAGGTCTCTGAGTGGACGTCCAGCTTGCTTGTGGTAAAGTTTCCTCTATTTCTTAATTTTCCTTCGGCAGATGCCCCTCCCCCACAGAGCTGGACCTTCCCGGGTTCAGCTGCACTTGCTGTGAAACTCTCAATCTTCAGCAGTCCAACCGCTGTTTTTATTTTTTATTTTTTTGTGGAGGCGGGTACCAGCCTTCCCCTGCGGCAACCCACTACGCCGGCTCAAACAGCGGCGTTAAGATTCGTGGCGCTTTTCTGCCCGGGAATCTCCCAGTCTGGTTCCCCACTTCAGTCCGCTTTTAATCAGCTGAATGGGAGACTCTGCTTTCCCGGAGCTCCAAATGCCAACCAAAAGGGCACTCAGTCCCGTATACTCCGGACTGAGAACCGCCACGTCGGGGGCGCCTGCAGAGCGGCCGCGCCCTCCAAAAGGGTTGCGCTGGCGACCCGTGGGGCTCCTCCGCCAAGAATCTCTAGGTCCGTAGGCTATGAAAATTGGTCTGAAAATGTGGCGTCCACTCACTCTCTGCGCTTTCAGTGGGAGCTACAATCCTGAGCTGTTGCTAATCGGCCATCTTCTGCTTTTTTTTTTTTAAGCTACATAATACTATGTAGTATTGGTGAACGTTTAGGTAAAGAGTAATATGCTAATATGACAGCTGACTATGGCTTTAGGCATATTTGAAGTGATTAATAGACCTACCATCCCCATCATTCCAATGCTCTTAAGATTTCAAGAAGGTAAACATAGTTCTATTTCAAAGTCAATCTTTTTATCAATGTTAAGACATTTCTTATTAATCATATCACACTTCTGTTTCCTTTTTATTTTTTGAGAACCCCTGGACATAAGCAACTCTCCCGCTTCAGCCTCCACCTGTTTTAATTTTCTGTAGAGATGGATGTTGCCCAGGTTTGTCTTAAACTCCTGTTCTCAAGCAATCTTCTCACCTCAGCCTTCCAAAGTGCTAGAATTACAGGCGTGAGCCACCGTGCCCAGCCTGTTTCAACCATCATTTTATATAGAAGCTTCATTGAGTTGGTGTAATACATTTGCAATTATTTTTATTAGAAGTAATTCAGTATTTTAACTGTTAATGACATAATAGTTCATGCTTCACACATTCCAAGCCCAGTTCTTTCTTTGCTGAGAGGAATATATCTTCAGGTGGGCTTGGGAAAGTTGAATATTATTCATTGTATTATTTGAATGTGTATTAACTTGCCTCAACTAATCACAAATGAATGTAGCCAAAATTTCTGCTTCTGAATATTATTAGTAATAGCAAGTTACCTGGGGTAATTAAAAAATTATTTAGTATATGACATTTAAGAAAAATAAATCTGAGTAATATATTCTGCAGTGTTAAGCATTTGAACGTGTAAAGAGTAAATTTTAAAATTAGAAAGATAAATGGCAGCACACAATTTTTATGTATGCTAGTGTAAGATTCTAGAATTCTCCCAAAGGAAGAAACCTATGGGAATTGTTAGATTTCATTATTCTCTAAAAAATAGATAAAATTGCACATCAAACAACATTATTATTATTAGGGGAAAAGTTAAGTATTTTTCATATATAGGTGGTTCATTTAAATCAATTTAAAAAACAGATTGAAAATCACTGTGTTTAGTGATCTCCCAGTTCACCAAACATATTAAATACAAAAATAATTCAATTGTTTTTCTATTTAATTGGCAAGTCTTAAGATATGTTAAAATTCACATACAATTTTTAACTATTAACATGTTAAATTTTCAGAACTCATTGAAAAACTTGGAAACTGGTAAGGAGTTGAGGTAATTGCTTTTCTTTTCATACTAAACTTCACATTTTCTGAATGCATAACACATCACACATATTATGTCTTGTCTGATTCTTAGAATTTATAGTTAAGCAATTTTGTATTTTTCACTTACCTTCTGCTTACAGATTTTTGTTCTAATGCTCCCCCCTGAAAATAGTACTTAAAACGTGGTCTTTTAATTATTATTTCAGCTAAATTACCAGAAACTGTATGAGTCTTTTGTGAATCTAGTATGCCTATATATAATAAGCAATGTTGTTTGATGAGTTTGGGCAAATAGCATCTCAGTTTGCCAGACAGAAATGGACTAATGACTCCACTGAGGCATAGAATTTTGAAAGATTCACAGTTATTTTATTGAAGTTTATCTGTACATAGACAATTAAGGAAGAATTTGTGCAGATGTGCTGTTTCTTCAGATTTTTTCTTTCTCATGGCTTTTCAAATCAGTCAGAAAATTGTCTCCCTGTTTCTGGCTCTAAGTGCTGTATGTTACCCAGTAACAAAATTGCTCAGTGAAGGTTTAAGTTCTTGCTTTTTTTTTTTTTTTTTCTCCAAAGCTCAGAATCAAAGTTCATTATAACATGCTTTCAGTTCCATGGTATAAAAAACTTGTGTTACAAACAGAAAGCATAGCCTATTACAGAATAGGCTAGCAGGCCATGAAATACAGTTTGACTGGGGCAAAGTCTCCTGAGAAAGAACTAACAATATCCTGGCATTACTTTTTAATGCATTCCCTTCGCTGCTTCAAGTTCCCCCAATGAGAATGAGTTCTGCAGAGAGTCACTATCTTTCCAAAATTAGTAAAAATATTTGAGAGACTTTGTAAGGAAAAAGAGAGCAGCATTACTATAAAATTTACTGAGTCATTTATTTGAAACTTCGTAAAATATTAAAAAATCGAGGGATTTTTCTTTCCCTGTCTTCCTTTGACTGATAGAATCCGGTTAAAATTGAACACCAAGAATTGAATATTACTTGAACACGAGTTCTTTACTCACAGAGGTAGGTACTTGTGGTAGATTAACTGCAAAACTTGCACACTGAGAAAACCCAGCCGGAAAAGGGTCTGTTCATGCCCAACATATAGCAAATACAGACACATGACTGGGTTTAGCCGAGAACAGAACATCTTGAGTCTTATATTCATGAGTAGCAATAAATGCTTACTGTTTTAAGCCACTGGGTTTTAGGATCTTTTAATCATCATCATGTAAGCATTTTATGGTATATTTCATTATTTGAGAAATTCAAGGTTAACAACCCAATTAAATCTCAAATCTTTTGATTTGTAACTTGTGTTGACAAAATCCTCAGGCTTAAGGATTCAGAGATGAAATTGAGGCTACAGAATTATATTTTTGAAATTAAAAAGGATGTCACATTTATTTACATCTTAATAATTTGGCTTGCAAAACATAGAAGGACTTTTTAAAAATATTCTACTGTAATGACATTCCCTGTCCACTGAACAGTGAGGGAATTTGGTTCTTTTCTACATAAATCGCATCCTCCTAACGTAACTTTGAAGAGGATCAACTCCACTGCATGTTTAGCTATGAGAAAGAAGAATGTTCTTGAAGAACAGAAAATAAGTTTTGCCCTGTTGAGCATTAACATGTAGATGTCACTGCTATAGACCCATGCACTGTATAATTTGAGTTATATTTTACCACTTTCTTATAAGTGCTCAATAATTGGTTTCCTTGTGTTTCCTATATTCAGCTCAAATAGATGAGGACTAAAGTCAATAAAATTTGATTTTCTTCATTACATCAAAATTTTTATTGCTGCCCATTTGCCTTTATATTGTGTAGATGTGGGAAACATGCATGCAGCTATCCCTATGGACATATAATGTAGTCCAGAAGAAGAAAAGCAGTCAAGATCTGTCATTTATGTCTTTCCAGCTACTGAGGTATTGGGGCAGGAAGGTGGTAGCCTTTCAAAGACACCAAGATACACACTTACCATCTGAAACATCTCAAAACTTTGCGATTGATTAATCACTCAAAACCCTTAGATGAAGAACCCATCTCTCATTTTCTTGATGCTATTTGTTGAACTACTTATTTAATATAAAAAATATCCTAGTACAGTATCATTTAGAAGGCTAGCACTTGGCTAGTGCAGCCATTGCTTTAATAGGAATGGGTTAACATTCTTAAATTATTGCCATGAGGATAGACTTAAAGACCAGACAGATAAATAGAGGAGGGAAGAAAGTGAGTCACTTCACCTAGAGGAATTGACAGGGCATGAGGAAGCGAGTGACAAACTGCTTTAAGGCAATCCTTGCTAGTAACATGGATCAAAGGATTTATCATATACTACTAGTTGAGATGTTGGCTAAATTTCTAGAATCTTTAGCTTTAAGATAGCCCACACCCAGAAACATCCTTGACTCTAAAGTTCTCAAGACCACTTAAAATGTGCATGGGATCCTTTTTATCTTTCAGTGGGAGAAAACATGGTAACCCATACTAGTATTATCAAGGAATACCTGATCAGTTATGATCTCCCACTTTCTTCTTAGGCTCCCACTCTTACTAGAGTTGCAACTCCTTAACCTCTCTACATTTCCTCACATGTTCAATCACTTTTGCCAGTATTGTAACCACTGGTTATTTCTGTTATGATCCCATAGAACTTTTGTTCTTCTTGTAGAGAAGAGGCAATGCCAGGAGTCCAGCAAAGCAGGATCAGACAGAGTGAAAAACAAAACCAATACAAATTTAAAAAGTGTTTTTTCCTACAACAAAATGTTCTAAGCAGCAGTAGTCATTCTGTTACCTAAATGCTAGGGGTTTGGTCTAGGTCCCATTCTTGTTGCACAGAAAGCCAATCACTGAAACGATGAGTACTGCCAGGGAAGAAGGTTTTAATTGGGTGGTACTGCAGCTGATGAGATGGGAAATCAGATTCAAATCCATGTCTCTGACCTACTAAAATTAGGGGTTTACAGCCCAAGGAAGAAATGAGTGAGAAAATAGGAATTAGGGAGAGGTAAGGGAAAAGGGTTGGTTAACAGGAAGCAGTTAGTTGCCTAGGCAATCATGACAGGTGAGGGGTTTGACGTCTCATTGTCCAGATGCCATGATCAGTAAGTTTCAGTTCCTTGATACTATCTGGGAAGCCTGATAGTTGGTTTCCTGATAAAGGAACTCAGATAAGACAGATATAACTTTCTCAAGTTTTAGACTAGGAAGGTCAATTTTACTGTTTATCCAAAAGAAACCATAACCATCAGTTAATTGGGCTGATTTCAACTCCAGCAATTGTTTATGAGAAAAAGAGAGAAAACACATTTCAAGCTCCTATAGTGCCATTTGATATCTAATATTCATCCAAGGTATCTTGAGCCCAGTATCACATGAATTTTAAATAATCTTATAGTTTTACTAACTAAAGTAAACTAAACATTCTTTGCATATTAAAACACTTAAAATATTGTTAATCAGAAAAATATATGCAATGTAAATTTCTCTATGTATTATTTAATAGTTATACCTGTATGTGACTATACTTTAGATTCATCTTTCTAGTAGCATATCAGTGTGTTTTAGCAACACACAAAAAATAGCCTAAGCAAACCATTGGTGTGCAAGATTTGTTCCTTACCTTGCTTTTATTTAATAAATGAGTTGAACCCTCCTTATTACATAAATTTTTGAGTTGTTAAAATACCTAAGACAAATTAAACTTAACGAGTTTACTTAAGAAAAAAAAAATGGCTGTAGAACAAAGAGTTCACAATGATCTTCCCCACCCTTTCAATGTGGTGAGCTGTCTCTCATTATCTGCTAGAGATTGGTCTAGGACTCACCACATACACCAAAATTGGCAGGTGCTAATGTTCCTAAGATGTCACAGTATTTGCATATAACCCACACACATGACCCCTATAATTTTAGTCATCTCTAAGCTACTTGTAATCAATGCAATGCAACTGATACATAGTTATTATACTGTTTATGTGTTATTTTTTATTATTATTGCAGTTGGTTGATTCTGTAGTTGCAGAACTGTGGATGCTATGTAACTAGAAAATAGGAAGTGACTTACAAGGATTATCTGACTGGTAAAGTTTGTCATTTGCCTTACATGGGCATAATTTGGCAGCTTTCAGCCTGAGATTTCTGAGGTTTTGACCGCTATGATTGGGTGAGACTCAGTTTCAAGATTAAAAATGTTTCCTTCTATATTAGATTATTACTACATAACAAGTTTCAGTTACAGTTCACTATGTAGCAAGACCATTTGAGGGCAAATTTGATTACCCAAGTATGGGGAGAGATTTATGCCAAACTTAACAATTTAGGATTAAAATACACATTGTACAGCATTACTGTATTTTCTCTTCAATATCCAACCCTCTCACTTCTCCTACTTATGTGTACTCCTATGCTGGATCAGTTTAGGACAGAGCCTTTTCTTCAGTACTTCCAACCTGTTCCATAGTTACTAGGAAATGTGTAGGATCTGGCATTAGCCAATCATATGCTAGCAACAAGGATATCAGAGTAAGTGAAACAAATAACTGCCTGTGGTGTAGGCATCACATCAAGTTGTGGTGGAAAGGGCTCAGCAGCAGTGGATGGATTGAAGACCTCACCTGACAGTGCTATTTTGTATCTCTTACTGCCTTGCTTCCATAAGCTTTTGCTTTATGTGCTTGGTTTTTGAGCTTGCCCATATAATTTGTCAAGGAGTCAGTTCATCACACACACACAAAAATTTTTTTCATCAGAAAGCATTTTAGGCAGTTTGTTTTTTGGAATAAAGAATTCTGAATAATAAGGCAGTTGGATCTCTATAGGAAAGGATCCTAAATACTAAATATTAGCCAGGGAGGTAATCTTTGTTTATGCAGGAATTTGCTACTTTTCTCATAAGTCAGGTATACTAATCTTTTTCCTTTAATCATGATCTTGGTCTATTGTAATCTACAGTGTAATGTATGCTATGTATTTTTAAGCTTTATTATTAACTTTAAGGTCTTACTCTTTTCTTATATGCAACGATCACTTCATAGCTATATCCATACTACTCAGTTAAGATAAGGCTTTCCTCCCACCCCAGAGGTAAGGTTTGTAGTTGTATTAACACTGTCAATTACTACACCTAGAAATGTTCCACAGAGGTGAAGCCAAATAAAATACAGAAACAATCTCCGATATTAAAATGTTTTATTTGGGAAGAACTGCAATTTGGCACATATATGCAGACTGTGTGTTCTTCACTATGTCCAAGAGCAAAGGTTAGAAGAGTTATAAGAAAGAGGCATGTTCCATCTTGCTTCTTAAGAAAGCTCCCTGGCACTAGTAAGGTTCTGGAAAACTGCCATGTTTTGATTGGTAAATGTCGTCGATGGGTAAAATTAGTCTTAGAGTTGCCAAGCAAATCGTTTTAGTAGCCATTGGATAAAACTGGCTTTAAGTTTTAATACACAGTTTTAGCAGTCAGGCTTGCAGAGAATTATATTTTTGAAGCAATATGATTGTGCCCTGAGTGTTTTCCCTCTGATCTCTCAACTGTGTTTTAGTTGGGTATGAAAAGAATGACCAAAATTTGTATAATCAATTTACACAGGGGACTTGGCCTTTTCATTTTTCATTGATTTGGTTAGAAATGTAACTTTCTTTCTATAATCTGGATTCTAATAAACCACATTTACTCCCTACATGTCATTATTAAACATCATTTCTGTTCTAATTTACCAGTATCCATAGGTTATAATGGACACTTCCAAAAACAAGGTTTTAACTTTAACAGGAAAATGCAAAAAAAAAACAACAACAAATGTGAGTGGATGCAAATGTTCTAGCCTGTTCTAAGTGTGTTACAACTTTTATATTATAAATTCTCAGGAAGTTGTAAGTGCAAACCATAAATCCAATAAGGTGTTCATGGACTAAGAGCCCAGAGATATGGTTCAAATCATTCAAATTGTAGCTGAAGACTGTGAAATTGTCATTTAATTTTTCTCTTTATTTCTTCTACTATGATTTTAGTAACTGGAATGGAGGTATCTAAGAGATCTTGCAACACTCTACGTTCATCATTATATAAGTGTGGAATATAGAGAATTTGAGACAAGTATGGATGATCTGGTTAGCTAATAGTATGTGGTTCATATTAAATCTGATGAATTATCACAGGATAAAAAGTAGTCACTAAGTCTTAGATTTAAATAACAGAAATTGGGAGGTAAAATTAAAAACCTATTTTAAGAGTTGTCTTCCACATAATTTATCATATTTATGGATTAAAATAGTGTTTTCATTAAAAATACAGCATGAGAAAGTGATTTAGAAAACCATTTTCCAAGCCTGATTTACCCACCATCAAGGGAATTCTAGGCACACTAAAAATGCCACTTATGCACATAGCTAGCAGAGAGAATGTCTGAAAGTGCTCTTAAAGTGTTCCAATTTACAGAAGGTTTCTTAACAATTCTGACTGAATATTCAGGTGAGTGATATTAACCTGCTAGATGTTGTGGAAAAAGATGTACCCATCTAAGTAAAAATAATAAAATGATCTGAAATTGTAAGTGAATTCTAATTTACACAAAAAATGTATTTTCCTTAAATATTAAGAAAATTTTTAAGTGGCTTCAATAACAAATACTTTATATATTAAAATATGATACCTAATTATATACTGTCCTATAATCTTACCTAAAAAGGTGATGTACCAATTTGCCCTTTTGATTTAAATTTTATACCTTTTGAAATGTATCATCTAATCTTAAATTTGTTAATATCCTCCATATAATGGTTCTGAGTATCTTGAAATTTTTAATTCCTTTAACTTGATTCATTGACATCAAAGGATCTTTTCTTCTTAGAATAGTAATGCATTCATTTTATAATTTTTACAAGTGTTAGTAATTAAACAGAAGGATTACAATAATAAACAGAAGGTATTTTTAATCATTTTATAACATTTTATGTGTATGTTTATTTAAATCAAGCAAAGATTCATTATAGAATTTAAGAAAATTCTTCTAAATTACACCCGCCCTAAATTACAGCAACTTAGAAACTCAAAGGAAAAAGTAAGCAAATGAGACACAAACAAAATATAAATCACAGCATATCCAGGAATATATAGCAGTTTTCAGTTTACTGATATTTTAGTCCAAATTGCTACCTTTGCAATAAAGCAATCCCATTGGAAAACAGTTTGCTTTCCTATTCTAACATTTAAATTTATAAACTAATGTCTGAGTACTTATTATATGCCCAGGAAAATTATAATTATGGATGTTGCAACCCATTTGACATATCTTCTGTTATTCTAATTTTATTGATACAATTCTATTTGAGACATGTTATTTTTCTAGGAATAAAGCAAGTTTAAATGCTAAAGAAAATTTTATAGTCTTTTCATGTCTGTCTCCAATCACTTGACCTCATGGCCATATAATTTTATCAGTATTCTCAAAGCGTTAAAAATCACACTTTTGCTAGTTTTATTTTTTTCCCTACTTTACTTTCTATTATGGAGTAGAAAGAATAAATGCTGTCATGGGATTAACATTTGAAAAGAAGTGATAATAGAAATGAGAAATATGTAATACCTCAAAGGCATTTCAGAGACAAGACAATCAATGAAATTAATTTACAAAATGAAATTCACCTGTGCTCTAACTTATTGAAGGCAATGTATTAAGACAATGAAGAACTACCTGAATTCAAGCATCATGATATAAATGCTACTAAAAGAAAATTACCTGATGCAAAAGATTTCCCTAGACAATGGTTACTATACAATGATTCCCAAAAACTATGTAGAAACAAATAATACAAATATATAAATATTATTGTATAGTACATCTAAACAGTTAATAGCAAGGAGACCTGAATGTTAAAGAACTAACTACGTATTTTATAGCATGTATCAGTCAGTTTAAGTAGAATGCCAAGTTCACCTGTAAGGGCGGTTAAGTAGCAACAACATGACCCTAGATACTGCAGAGCTACCTGAACATGTTCATACAAGGACCACCATCTCTCTGGGAAGCTGCCGACAGTGCAAAGGTGCCATAGAACTCACATAAGTGGAGCTGCATATGTGGAATATGTAAGAACAAGACTTCCATATTCTGAATATATAAATGATTTTTGGTACACAAGATACTCTCCATTAACAGGTGGTTCAATTACAAAATCATTTTTGTATAGTCCCTAGAAGGTGCATATTCTATCTTAAACTCAGCAGTAGCTTACAGTCATACAGGAAGGAGGAGTTACTAATCATTATTGATTTTTAAAAATCAAAATATGTCAAAAATAGAAAAGGATGAAGTACAGAGGAAATAAATTATATTTTATTAATCTTTGCACTACAAAGTACCAAATAACCATAAAATGTTTGCCGATTTGATTTTAAATTACAAAATTCATAATTTACCTCAAGCATATTTTTTGCAGATACAAATATCCATGTACTTTTAAAATTTTGATTAGTCCATCATTTAACTGTAGCTATTTTAAGAATAATCTATTCTCCCCACCACATGACTTAAGCAAAAGAAAGTAAAAGCAATATATATATTACTATCTAATATATATAATATGTAAGTACTACTATATTATATAACATGTATTACTATATAATATACATATATAGTAATATTGTTTTCTATGATAAACATCAAAGACAAAAATAATGACCCGCAACAATGAAATGTTAAACAACCTAAATTATTGGCATAATGGTGTCACATGTACACTAAGCTTTTGCAAATAGATTTTCAAAATAATATTTTCAATTCAAACCCATATACTCAACATTTAAGAAAGACTGTTAGATCTATCTTCATGTCATAAAAAATAGTACAGTAAGAGCTCAAAACATGTTACTTGATTTGGTGCTTTTACTGACCAATAATCAGTATTTTATGCCATTTGAGAGATTTTTATTCCAATTATATAGAGGTAATCAATGTCATGGAATACTATAATCATCAGTCAAACATTCATCAAGACAGCTTCCAGAGTGGAGATTTAAAATCTAAAACAAACGAAAAAGGGTAGTTTGGCATATTTTGGCATGTCAGTAAGTCTCACTAGCCAGCTGACATTACGATTAAAAGGAAAGAGTGAGATACTTTCATGAAAAACTTAAATAAGTTCTAAAGCCATTCTATGTGTCTAACCTAGTTGGCATTATTTTAATAAAAATTTTGTTTTAATGTAAAAAATAGATTTATGCAGAATGGTTGAAAATATGAAACAGTGTGTACATATTCACAAATATTTATCTTTTTAAAAACAGGAGAAATGCTAGAAACAACTTTTAGCTGCAGGAATATTAGAATATCTTCCATTGTTTTTCTGAGGTAATAATGTTCTGCAAGGAAAAAATATCAAAACATTTAGAATAGAAAATTATGTAAAATACATTAGTGCTAAAATATGACAAAATTATATTTGCAAACAAAATTATGTGCAGAACATAGTGTTGTATGTATAAAATCTAAAGAAATCAGTGAAAAATAAGTAAAAACAATAGAATGTATCCAAATATAAAATTTACAAGCAGCAACATCTTACAATGTAAAAAAATCATGAAAATGATGGTTTTAATATCAATACAAATTAAATAGCAAAACTTTAAAATATTCAGAATTTATGGAAGTATATTGAAGTAGAAACATAGAAGAGTAAAAACAACTATTAGGGAATACTGTAATGCTCTCTTAATTATTTACTACCTATTACTTCTACAATATTTCAATATTTTGAACATATGTTGCTTCCTAATTTAATCTAAAAATAGAAAACTGTGCCTATAAGAAAGATGTTCTGTTATTTTTAAAAATATGAATAGCTATTAATAGACGGTTTTATATGGTCATAGAATTATTTTTTAGAAAGTTAATAAACACAATGTAAAACATGAATATAAGAATTTTAAATAAGCACATTCTAAGCGCCAGTTTCAGGACTGTGTAGGAAGGTAATACAGTTGATCCTTGAACAACATGGGTTTGAACTGCATAGGTCCTACTATATACGGGTTTTTTCAACAAAATGTGGATTGAAAATACAGCATCTGAGGGATATGAAACCATTTATAGAGAGGGGCTGACTTTGCGTATATGAGGTTTTTGTAGGGCCAGCTTCAAGACTTGGAGTATGTGTAGACTTGGGTACACATGGGAGTCCTGGACCAATACTCCTGAGTATACCAAGGGACAGCTGTAATTTAAGATGCATCTAAATATAATTTTATAATAAATATATAGCAAGTTATGATAAAACATTGGAAATCATTTAAATACTTACAAAAGTACCAATATGCATACTGTATGTCAATACTAAGGCAGTTCAACATTTTTTAAGCTATTAGTGTTCAGCATCTAATATTAAGTAAAGGAAAGGTAGATAAACATGAGCACATACATACGATACAAAGCATTATGCATCAACAAATCCCTTCTCCTTCCCATTCAACCAATTCCCATGGAAACATCCGGAGGCATACCGATTAAGAAACACAATATTTAAGAGGAAACACTATTACTCAGGTATTATTTCTGGGTTTGAAACATTCAGTTATTAAGTCTTAATGTTTCAAACCCAGAAATAATCCCTGAATAGCATTAAGTGATTGTCTATTTATAAAATAGCATTAAGGTATTGCATATTTATAAAACATTTTTGAATTTAGCATAAATGATATATGCTTTAGGTTAAATAAAGGTCATAATCAAGTCTCCCTCCCACCTGCAGCCTTTAAAACAAGATGAAGTAAATTTAGTGCTTTCAAATACTACTTCTATATAGATCACACGTAGGCAGTTATTTCTAAAATACTGAGGACAGGGTACAAGACAGTAGTACCCTCAAACCATTTTGGCACATTAAGGTATTTTACTAAAAAAAAAAAAAAATCATTAAAATGTGAACTAACTGGAACTGTTCAAATCTGTTAGTAAAATATTCACTTGTCATTTGGGTCCACACTAATGTACCAGAACATCTCCAGATTTGTGGTTCTCAATCCTATCTATATCTTAGAATCTTCTATGGATGACATTCTAAAACTACCATTCCAGAGCTCTGGGACTGATGCCAGGCAAGACTTTTAGACTGCCTAGGTAATTCTAATGTACAACCAGGCTAGAATCACTATGCTGCATGAGATTTAAACCACCTTTCTACCTCCCAACTGCGATTCCTTCCCTTGAAGGATTAATATCCATTTTGGCTTTTGGAAAGGACATCAGAACAATACATTTTATTTGGGATCCTGTGCTTGTAATATGATATATTTTAAATTGTTTTCTAAAGCATTAAAGCATATGGACACATGTTACATTTTGATGTATGGCTGCAAGAACTGGAAACGAATTGCTTGAAGCTAAAAATGAAAAAGGCAGCTACAAAAGGCTTGGAAACAGACAGCTGACAGCCACTGTAGAGATCAGCTACTATGGGATTTCTCCCATTACATCCCTCCTCCTTGTCATGGTCTATCCCATTCTTCTTTCTCTATAAACAGACTGGTTTCCATATTTTCTTAGTTTCTCCTCCCTGATAATTTCGTTTATTCATACATCTAATGTTATCGGTTAACCTGATTGTGTTTGCTAAGTCAGTCTCATTCGTCTCACTAGCCTTGGGTGGAATAATTCCAAAATAATTATTAACTTTGTTAAAGTTATTAAAGCCTTTAGCTCTAATGACAAATTCACACACACACAAAAAAAAAAATACAAGACACAGAATATATGATTAAAAAAATCCCTGCCAAAATGATCTGAGATAACGAGAACATTTGAACACTGCCTGTTCAAATGTTCTGATTATATCAAATGTTCAGTGATATGAAGAATCAATCTTGAGTCATATCCAGCTTAAGTATTTTTGGTTGATGTTGAGGACAATTAACTTTTTCTTGTTTCTCCTAAAATAAAAATGTCCAGTATCTGGTAAGATCTTGCCCAAGAGTTCTGCAGTCCCACTACAAATATCAGATTAGTAGTTTCCTAATACTATAATATTCACTAGTGGCATAAAACAGAAATTCTTTAAATCTGTTCAATCTGGTTGCTTAGAAGAGTTTCTGCTTGTGTCCAACATCATCTGGTTTGAAATGTATTCCAAGTCAAGTGCTGCAGAAAGGCATTCATTTTTTATAGGGAGAAAATAATATTTTAAAAAACAAGGAATAACAAATATACCCACACCACCTAATTACCAGCTATTTAATGTTTGTAACCAGCTTAAATTTCTGCACAAATGTGTGATTATTTTAAACATACAGAGAAGTTCATCCTAATGTTTCAATTATTTTGTTTTTTAGCCATAACAAAAACTATCTACTATTCTATAACTGGAGCTGAAAAGACATCAAAATTTAGGCTCTATTTAAATTTAAAATACAGACCAACAAACTCTACTTGCTTAGAGTCACACCAGGACTAGATTCCAGACTTAATCCTAGACCATTATTTTTCTAACACAATATAACTTATGTCAAAGCTCTGCGTATTATATACCATTTCTGGCTTTATCTAGGAGAGAAAAGAGGGAAATAAGTTAAAGTTCCAAAATAATTTTGTATTGCTATTTCTAGTAAAATGTCAGCTGGGTAACTTCAGAAAAAGGCTACTGAAATTTCAATAAATGAAACTGCTAATGTTCAGTATTAACTTCTATAGTTACATAAAAACTAATTATGTCCTTTGCTTGGTTTGAATATCGTTTGTGCCCTCAAACTCATGTTGAAATTAATGGCTATTTTGGTACTGTTGGGATGTAGGGCCTAATAGGAGATATTTGGGTTATGGGGGCAGATCCCTTGTGAATAGATTAATCTGGTCTTAAGAGAATGAGTTTTCACTCTTTCGGGATGTGATTAGTTAACATAAGAGCAAGACGTCATAAAGCAAGGTGAGGTTCCTCCTTAGGTTTGTTTTCTCTTTGTACATACTCGCCTGCTTTTCCGCCATGTTTTGATGCAGTGCTATAGTACTCAACAGAACCCAAGCAGATGCTGGTGCCATGTTCTTGGGCTTTCAAGCAACCAGAATTATAAGCCAAATAAACCTCTTTTCTTTATGAATTACTCATTCTCAGGTATTCTGTTATGGCAAAACGAAGAAAATTGGTAACAAGGAATGGGATTATTGCTATAAAGACACCTAAAACCTTTAAAGCAGCTTTGCAACAGTGAGCAGAGATCGCAAGGAGTATGCTAGAAAAGCCTGCACTGTAGTCAGTCGATGAAGCATTAGAGGCAGTTCTGGTAAGTGCTCAAACAATGAATTACAACTTCATAGAGATTAAGTGGTTTTGATGCAAAATGCCAAAAGAAATATAGCTGGTAAAGACATTATGAGGTTACAGATGAAAATGAGGAGAATCTTATTGAGTAATGAAGTAAAAGACACCCTTTGTTATACAGTTGTAAAGAACGTGGCTGCACTGTGGCCATATCCTAGCACTTTTGAAAAATGAAATTTAAGGGTGCTAAACCAGGATTTCTGGCAGAATAAATTCTAAGGAAGAAAGTGCTCAAGAAGTTCTATAGTTACTGCTAACCGCTTACATTGAGCTATGCGAACAAACAAATGATCTAAAGGCAGAGTTTATAATTAAAAGAGAAACAGAGTAAAAATGTGACCATGTTAACAAAAGATGTGTTCAGGAGAGTGTGCCAAAAGTGTAGGCCCAGTGACCACTTGCTAAGGAGATTAGCACATATCAAAGGGATTCAGGTGTTGTGTAATCAGGACATTGGAAAGGCCTAGAGACCTGGGAGAGCAAAATTTACTTCAGGGGACAGAACCGAGGCACTCCTTCATGGGCTCACTGTCAAAGGCCGCCCCAGGACACTGTATCCCATATCCCAGTCATTCTGACTGCCCCAGCCATGCCTAAGGAGTGGCTCAGGCTGCTGCTTCATAAAATATTAGCTATAATCCTGGGTTAGCACCCAGCCATGGCTCATGTGGGCCCAGGTATGGCCTATGTTGCAAATCCAGAGGACACAAGCAGTAAGCAGGTACATTGAATGTGTTGGCTATGGGGTCTTGTGAGCTTCCACAGAGATATTAAAATAAAGGATGTATCGAACAACTGGAAGGCCCAAGCAGAAATCTGCCACAGGGGCAGAGCTGTCACAGAGAATCCCTCCAGGGCAATCTCTAGTGGAGCCATGGGAACAGAGCTGCCCTTGAGACTCAAGAATCATAAATCCACCAGCAGCATGAAACACCTGTCTGGGAAAGCTACAGGTTCTGGAGGATAGCCTGTGAGGATAGCCATATGGGCTGTACCCAGCCAATCCTTGGGGCAGGGCTACCTGAGGACGTGAGAACCTAATCCTTGTATTAGTGTGTACAGAAAACACATTGAATGTTTATTTTGAGGTTTTAAGATTTAATGTCTGCTTTCCTGGATTTCAAACATACTTGGGACTTCTCACTCCTTTGTTTTGACCTATTTCTTTTGGAACGGGAATGTTTACCCAATGTCTGTCTCACTGTATCTTGGAAGTAAATAACTTTTTTTTTTTTTTTTTAATTTCACTGGCTCTCAGATAAGACTTGAACTTTTAAGTTGGTGCTGAAACAAATTAAGACTTTTAGTAGTCTTTCAATAGATTGTATTTTGTATTGTAAGAAGGATGTGAGCTTCAGGGGAAGAATGCAATGCCTTGAATATGGTTTGTCCCCTCCAAAAATCATGTGGAAATGTGACTGCCATTATGGCAATGTCGGAGGATGAAGCCTAATGGGATGGTTGGAGTCATAGGGGCAGATCCCCCATGAATAAGTTAATCCAGTCTCCTGAAAGTGAGTTCTTGTACAGCTGAATTAGTTAATGAAAGACCGGGTTTCATAAAGCAAAATTCCTTCTTTTGCTTTTCCTTTTGCACAGGCTTACTTGGCTGCCCACTTTTCTGCAATGTCTGGATATAGCACACAGCCTTCAAGAGAAACCAAGCAGATGCCGGCACTACGCTCTCGGACTTTCCAGCCACCAGAATTTTGAGCCAAATAAGACTCTTTCCTTTATAAGTTACCCAGTCTCAGGCATTCTGTTACAGCAACACAATTTTGGTACTAGGAGTGGTTCTAGTTAAACAAAATTTTAAGAATAAACCTTAATTTGTTTTAGTGTTTCTGGGGCTCTCTGATATGATTAGACCTAAAACTGCTAAAGAATGACTTCTGATAGTACAGAGAATACTGAGAGGCCACAGCATTAACTGTTTATAGAGATATGCAAAATGAATGCATTTGATACTAACTCACCACTTAGAAGCAGGAAATTTGGTAGCTGTATATGATACTTTCAAACACTTACGGAAAATCAGGGAATATAATTACATTGGTTGGTTGCTACTAATATTGCTGGACAAATTGATGAAAGAAAAAGATGAGTTCAGAGATTCAAATTCTTGGCTCCAGATATGCATAAATAGCCTAAAAGCTTCTAAATATGTCCTGCAGAAGAATCTTCTCTCCTGTAGTCATAGGGTTGAAATTGCTTCAAACCAAACATAAGCCTTCATTCTGCAATTAGTTGACTGACTTACAATGAATGGCAAACTTTCATCCACACAGGGTATCTACTGTTAAACAAGAGCTTTGGGAAAGAAAGAATCAAATCCTGTTGAGATGAGGATGTGTGGAGGATAATTAAGGTGCTGCAGTTATTGGGGTCCTACATTTTTATTAGTGTTTTTTGCCAGAGGAAGTGGCCTCCCCACCCCTAACACCATCCCAGTGGTATCTGTCTTTCTACTTCTTTCTGAAGGAATTAACCCTGTATTTCCCGAGGAAATGTAATGGCCTCCCAAGTCAGTCACCAAGCAAGACAATGCTTCTTATGTTCAAAATCCACTTCCACCACCCATTTTTTCTTCTGGACCTATAGCTATACCCAAGTCCCAGCAGACACTCAAAGGTGCAGTGCACAATATATTTCATAAGAAGTTATGCTACACTCCAAAATAATTACTTAAGTTTTCTAATTTATACATTCAGATTTCCATAGAGCTTGTGTGGAAATGGATATTAAGAGTGTGATTAATGGTGTAAGAATCATAAAATTGCATTAGGCTGAATTTATGATGGACCCACTAAGCAGAGATTCTGCATTGCATGTTGTAGCTCAGGGAGTTTAAAAAGGTGCTAATACTTTAGTTGTTTAGCCAAAACGTGGATCAAAAGGTGGTCCAACACAGGTAAGATGAAGACGACTGATCTCTCATTTTAATGTAAGGAAAGGGATTCAAAGGCTTATGGAGATGGGAATGTTATAGTGGCTCTGCACATAAAACCTACCTACCCATATTGGGAAAGTTCAAAAGATATGCTTTTCACCAATACTTTGAGGAATAGAATGATGAGGGGACTATCAACATCCTTGAAGCTCTCTGTGACTGCTCTTTTCTATGTTAGACTTTACAGTGGGAACTGCAGTCACTCAATTGGAAAGCTTAAATCTAATGGGAATAATTTTATTCCTGGTTAGCAGAGGCCAAGTGGCAGTACTCGACCACCTAAAGCAAAGTGGGCATAGTTAGCATAATAAACAGTAGAGGCAAAGGAACAGTTCAAATAGTCTGACTCATTCAGACTCTGATGTTAAGCTAATTAAACATAATGTTGCTAGAAGTGAAACAGATGGAAGCCTACTACATTCTTACTTGATCCATATAGGCAGAAAACTCCCAGGTTAAGTGAACAAAAGTCTAACTCAAAGGATAAGAGAGATCATGGCCCTTCAATCAATTTCCAGACTTGAGCCAGCTTACAGACTGCTAAATGAAAGGGAGGTCCTTAAGGAAAGACCTGAGTACTACACTGAAAATTTATACTGTTGATCTTTGTCCAAATCCTCACCCAAAGGGACCTCTAACATTTTACCAGGGTAACTGTGGCATTGAAAAAAGGGAAACAATCAGATATTCTGAGGATTTCTTGACACTGGCTCTGAATTCACACTGATTCCAGAAGACAGAAAACATGACTGTGGCCTCCAATCAGAGTACAGGCTTTTGGAGTTAAGCTGATCAATGGAGTTTCAGTTCCAATATGGCTTACAGTGGAACTGTGGATCTCCAAACCTATCCTGTGGTCATCTCCCTCGTTCCAGAATGTATAATTGGAATAGACAAACTTATCAGCTATCAGAATTCACTCACTGATCCCCTAATATGCGGAGGTCAGGGATATGATGATGAAAAAAGCCAAATGGAAGGGGTTAGAGCAGCCTCTACCTAAAAGAAGAGTAAACTGAAAATACTGCATCCCTGAAGGGACTACAGAGATTAGTACCATCATCAAGGAATAGAATGACATGGGAAGATGATTCCCACCAAATCCCCATTAACTTTATTGTAAGCTCAACCAAGGGACAACTTCAATGGCAGCTGCTGTACCAGATGTGGTTTCATTGCTTGGGCAAATTAATGCATCTTCTAGTTCCTGACATGCAGTTTTTGATCTGGCAAATGCCTTTGTCACCATCCCTGTCCATAAGGCTCACTAGAAGCAATTTTCAGCGAGCAAGGCCAGAAATATACCTTTGCTGTCCTATCTTAGAGTATATCAACTCTCCAGCCCTATGTCATAATTTGATTTGCAGGAACCTTAATTGCCTTTCCCTTCCACAAGAAGTAATGAACCACATCTGGTCCATTACAATAATGACATTATGCTGATTAGACTTAGTGATCAAAATGTAGCAACTGCTCTGGACTTATTAGTAAAAGATTTGTGTGCCAGAGGGTAGAGAAATAAGTCCAGCTCACAAAATTCAGAGGTCTTTCACCTCAGTAATATTTCTAGGAATCTTATGGCCTGAAGCACGTCCGGATAGCTCATCAAAGGTGAAATGTAAGTTGTTGGACCTGGCCCCTCCTATAACCAAGAAAAAGACACAATGCCTATTGGGACTATTTGGATTTTGGAGGCAAAACATTCCTTATTTGTGTGTGCTACACCAGCCCGTTTATCGAGTGATTCAAAAGCTGCTAGTTTTGAGTGAGATCCAAAACAGGAGAAGGCTCAGCAATAGGTCCAAGTTGCTGTACAAGGTCATCTGTCACTGGAGCATATGATCTAGCAGATACAATGGTACGTGAAGTGTCAGTGGCAGACAGATATAAACAGCATGCCTGTCACTGACAACTCATGTACCATTGCGTCTGCTAGATCATATGGCATTACAGGTGAATCACAGTGGAGGATTTTGGAGCAAGTCCCTGCCATCATCTACAGTTAACTACTTTCCTTTTGAGAGGCAGCTCTTGGCCTGCTATTAGATTTTAGTAAAACTGACAACTTGACTATGGGCCACCAAGATACCATGTGACCTGAGCTGCCCATCATACACTGGGTGCTATATGACCCAGCAGGCCATAAAGTTGACATGCACAGCAGCACCCTGAGCAGGTCCTGAAGGCATGTGTTACACAAAAAGGTGGTCAAATGTCTATGCTTCCTACCCCTAACACACTGCCTTCTTTCTCCCGCCCTGCACACATGGTGTCATTGGAGCACTTGAGAAAGAGAGAAGACTAGAGCCCGGTTTACATATGGGTAAACCCAGCACTGCAGCCCCATTCTGAGACATCCCTCAAGGACACTGGTCAGGGGAACTCTCAGTGGCAAAACTTTGGCCAGTGCACCTGGTTTCGCACTTGGCTTAGAAGAAAAAATGGACATATGTGCAATTAAATACTGATTCCTGAGTATTTACTGATTCCAGTGGTTTGGCTGGATGGTCAAGGACTTGAAAATAACATAACTGGAAAATTAGTGACAGGAATTTGGGAAGAGTAATGTGGATAGGCCAGTCTGAGTGGGCAGAAGATACCTATATTACATGAGAAAGCTCACCAAAGGGTGACCTCAGTAGAGAATAATTTTAATAATCAAGTAGATAGGATGACCTGGCTATCAGTGAATGGCTAATCTGCCAGCAGCAGAGACCAACACTGAATCCCCACTATGTCATTATTCCTTAGGGTGATGAGCCAGCTACCTGGTGGCAGGTTGATTACACCAGACCAATTTCATCATGGAAGGAGTAAGCATTTTGTCCTTACTGGAATACTTACTCTGGAAATGTATTTCCCTTCCCTGAAAACAATGTTTCAGTTAAAACTATTATCTGTGCACTTATATGCCTTATTCACCATCACAGTAGCCCACACAGCATTGCTTCTCACCAAATAACTCACTTCACAGCAAGAAAAGTACAGCAGTGGGCTCTTGCACGAGGAATTCACTGGTCTTACCATGATCCCTAGCACCCTGAAGCAGGTGGCCTGACAGAATGATAGCAAGGCCTTTTGAAATCAGAGTAACAGCACCAGATAGGCGACACTACTTTGTAGGACTGAAGCAAGGTTCTCCAGATGGCTATACATTATCTGAATCAGAGTTCAATATGTGGTGGTGTTTCTCCCATAGCCAGGATTCAAGGGTCTAAGAATCAAAGGACGAAAATGGGAATGGTAGCATTCACCGTTAACTCTAGTGACCCACCAGCAAAATTTTTGCTTCCTGTCCTTAAGACATTATGTTCTGCTAGCCTAGAGATCTTAGTTCCAGAGGGAGGGAAGCTCCCACTAGGAAAAACAACAATTATTCCATTGAACTGGAAGATTGCCACTGGCCACTTCAGGCCCTATGCCTCTGAGTCAATAGGCTAAGAAGAAAGTAACATTGTTGGCTAGAGTGATTGCTTCAGAAAACCAAGGGGAAATTGGACCATTGCTCTACAATGGAGATAAGGAAGAATAACTCTGGAACACAGAAGATCCCTTATAGCATTTCTTAATATAATCATCCCCTGTGACACAGTTCAATGGGAAACAACAATACTCCAATCCAGGCAGAACTAATAGCCCAGACCTTTCAGGAATGGAGATTTGGGATATTTTTCCAGGCAAAGAACCATGATCAGATGAGATGCTTGCTGAAGGAAAAGGGGAAATAAAATGGGTAGTAGAAGGTGGTTATAAATACCAGCTACAATCACATGGCCAGTTACAGAAATGAGGACTGTAATTGTAATAAGTATTTTCTCTCTGTTTTAAGATGTTTGTGTATCTATACATACATATTAAATAAATATCTTCTATTTCTTTTTTCTATTATTTATAAAGGAACTTAAGACTTATTGACTTTACCAGTACTTAAGTATTGTCAACTTTATGTCTTAATATTTAAGTTATAGGACATCAATAGAAAAGTAAACTTCACTCAATAACTTCACCTCCTTCGGGGAAAAGAATTGGCATGTTTTGGGTTGTACACAGGATAGTTGTATTATGTTAGGTGGAATTATGACATTGCCATTGGCCTTATTCAGAATTAACTATGCTTTAAGAAGATGCCTATAGGGGTCATATTGACAAGAGGTGGACTTGTGTTGGATAATTTTAGGTGTCAGTTTGACTGGATTGAGGAATGCTGGTGAAGCACTGTTTCTGGATATTTCTTTGGCAGTGTTGCCAGAAAAGATGGCTCTGTGAGTCAGGAGACTAAAAGAAAGACTTCCCCTTGATGTGGGCAGGCACCATACAATTGGCTAGTGGTCAGGCTGGGACAGACACGCAGAAGAAGGAGAATTCTCTTTTTGCCCCCCTGTCTCTTCCAGAGCCTTTCTCCTCCTGCTCTTGGACATAGACTCTAAGTTCTTTGGCTTTTGAACTCTGGGATTTGCACCAGCAGCTCCCCGCAGGCTGTTGGCTTCAGATTAAGGGCTGTACTATTGGCCTCTCTGATTCTGAGTCTTCCAGACTGAGCCACGCTACTGCTTCTCCGGTCTGCCAGTTTGTGAATGGCCTACCATGATACTTTCTCCACCTCTGTAACAATGTGAATTTCCCCTAATAAATCCCCTTTCATGTATCTTATTGATTCTGTTTTTCTGGAAAACCCCATACATTGCCATAAAGACAAGTACCTCTGTCATGACTCAACTGTATTGTTAAGTACTTCGTGTCGCCTCTCAGCATCAGCTGCATCAAGTACATAATAAGATGCTTTTTAAGGTAATTGCCATCACTAATAATGATTCTGAATTATAAAATTTAGATAATTTTAAATATTTTTCAAATGTCAATTTACATAGAACTGTTACTTAAATTCTAATAGAATAGTAAGCTTCCTATTATATATGCAGAGGCCAATAATTATGTTGTTATTAATTTTTTCAAGTCTTCCTCTTCTGTAGACTGTAATAGTGCAATATACTCCTAAGTAGCTCTCCCCTGTGGACAGTCCATACTGCTGCCAGGATGGCTTTTTACAAATAGAATCTCATCAGGGTTAAAATCCTCCATGGCTTCCCCAACATTTGTAGAATAAAATCCAAACCCTTAATACATCATAGAAAGTGCTTTGCACACTGGTTTCCACCTGCCTCTCAAGCTTCCCCTTGACTGCTTTCAACATTTCTGTGTTCTCATATCACTTTGTATAAACTCTCTAACATTTTTACAGTGTAACTAACTTGAAACAGATAAACATAAAAGATGATCAACAAAATTTGGTTAATAGAAATAAACAAAAACTCTAGAAGAGAAAAAAATAGCAGTAGGAAAAATTCACTGTACTTATCAAAACTACTGGCAGACTCCGATTTTGGCTACATTTACTGTTTAGAAAGTAACATAGCCAGTCAGCATCACATGTAATAACGCACACACACACAGACAAAATCCTGCCAATATCCCCAAAACAATCTACTACATATAAACCTGGAAGGTGAAGATAGTCTGTTTTCTGTGTAACTGACTGTCTTGGTATGGTATCATGAATCTATAAAGGCTGCAACTATCTTCAAATACAGGTTTTTGGTCTTTTCCAAAGGCAATAATAGCAATTCATTAAAAAGCATAATCCCTGTTATATGACAAATGATATTCTATGTTCTAGGATGCAATAGTGAACAAAGTAAGTTCCTGTTCTGATGGACTTTCACTCTGTGGAAGGATGTAGACAATAAAAATCAATAAAGATGTGTTAGATCAGTACTAGGGGAGAAAAAAAAGGTAAGGAAGAGAAAGACATTTTAGATAGAAGTCAGAAAAGACCTCTTTGATAAGATGATATCTAAACAGAAATCTGACTAAAAAGAAGCCAGTCATGCAGATATTTAGGCAGCAAACAGGAGGCAGAAAGGCCCTTCGGAGGTGGTAGTATGTGGTGACACAACAGGAAGGAGGCCAGCAGGGCCTGAGTGATTTGAGTAAGGGAGAAAACGGCAGGAAGTTAAATCCTAGAGGTAATGGATGCATAGTTCAGGGTGAGGACGGGGCCAGAACAGGTTCGACCTTGTAGTAGTTATCTGTTATGCATAAGCCACTCTATTTTTGCCTTAAATTTTTAGTCTTCATAGCAACCCTATGAGGTAGACATAATCTCTATTTGAGAGATGGAAAACAGATTTATAGAGGTAAAACAAAATTTCCAAACATTGTATTGTAAGACGCAGTACTAGGATTTGACCTCACGGTCTACATGACTCAAGGTATTTAGCAGGCACTAACATATATACATTTTGTGTATGCCTTATACATGTGTCTTTTAGCAATAAACCAGTTTTTAGCTGCCTGTTTATACAGGATTATGGGTTAAACACTCTGTAAACAGTGTAAATTAACAACTTGGTTTCTGCTCAATAGGAAATTATAACCTACTACAAAGTTACGGTAGGCATACGAACGAAGCAAGGATTTAGCTAAACAAAAATAAATAAGCTTTCAAAATGTTGCTACTTTCATGTAATTCCTCATTGTAGTGAACTAATATTTGGCAAAACTACAAAGAAAAGAAAAACTCATACAAACGAAATGGGATGTCAGTTTTAGTGAGAATTGAGACTACTTAGTCATTAGCTTTGTGGTTGTCTTAAAAAAATGCAGCGTATGCCTTTATTTGTATGTCAAAATTTGGTTATCTGTTTCTAGTTACAGTTACAGTGTAATAAAACTATTAGGCTCTGATTTTTATTGAATATATTACTTCCTTTATTTTTAGGATACTTTGCTAGAGAAATTAAAGTTATCATTGCCCATAAATTAACCTTAAAAGAAAAACAATACATGCCATCATAATAAGGAATTGAGGGGAATTATGATAAAGAAATTGTTGCTTGAAATTGCCTTCCTACCTTTTAGATAAAACAGAATGTGTAAGATGAAAGCATAGATAAGTTCCTAAAGGATATTAAATCTCCACTTAACGCATTAGTTATAAATTTTAAGTATGCCATTTGGAATTTATCTTTTGTGTTGCAATAAATATAAGGAATGCAGTGAACCACTACAGTGTACTCACTTGTAACATAGTTTTGCTGCATAGCTACTAGCAATTTTAACATCATTACCATGAAAATTACTAACATACACAAAGTCATTACTACTTGTATATTTCCAATACAAAAACATATGGATAATTTATCACTTGCCCATTACTATGATTTTAGTTTAAAATAATCAACAAGAATCCTTTTTTGATGTTGGATTTTGTGTTTCTATTTATAACAATATTTTTAAATGGAAGATACTTCATAAACATATATAACACAATAAAAAAGTAACTGTTGCCAGTCTTCCAAAAAGCATGTATGCAGTTTTGAGGTAGGAGGCAGGACTCAACTCCAGAAGTGGGGCTCAGATTGAGGACTAGCTAAAACAGGTCCAGGGCTAAAGCAGCTTTCATTCAGACACACTCACCAGTGTGCCATGTCAATTTACCACTGCCATGGCAGGGGTACCAGGAGTTACCACCTTGTTCCATTGCAATAATCCAATGACTCAAAAGTGACTACCCCTTCCCTAAAAATTTCTGCATAAACCACCAGTTAATCTGCATGCAATTAAAAGTAAGTGTAAGTATGACGAAAAACTGCCCTGAGCTGCTACACTCTGCCTACAGGGTAGCACTGCTCTGCAGAACAGTCACGTAGTTGTTAACACCCCCAGAGCTGTCATACTGCCTCTTTAGTAAAGCTGTTTTCTTCTACCTCTGGCTTGCCTTTGAATTCTCCCCTAGGTAAAGCCAAGAACCCTCATGGACTAAGCTTCAACCTGGGGCTAACCTGCCCTATACCAGCTTGACTCCTGAAGCAGGGTGAAGATAGAAGACAGTGATTGGCGATCCGGGACTGGCAGTCTGTAAGGACAGCAGTGTGTAGGATGGCCATCTGGGAAGTGGCAGTAGGAGCCTGGCAAAGTGGCAGCCAGTGATCAGCAAGGGCAGGGTCAGCAGGATAGTAGTTGGCAGGGCAGCAGTTGGCAAGACAAGGAGTAGAGAGGCAGAGAATCAGAGGCCTATCACTTAAGGTCTACCACTATCCAAAGGCTCTCTTCAGAGCCATCATTTACCCTGGCAGACAGCGGAGCCAATCAAACAGGCAAGCAGCCATAGTGCCACATGCCTCCTGTGACACTCACCTCTCTGACAGGCAGCCCAGTGGATTACAGACCTCCGCAGGTCTCTCCCATCACAACAGCTGGGCCCATTGTGGGGCTGGCCATACTGCCATCTGCCTCGCGTGACATCCACCTCTCTGACTAGCAGCCCAGTGGGTTGCCATCCATGTAGACTCACCCCACTGAGAAAGCTGAGCCCCACTGGGCTGCTGGTCAAAGTGGCCATAGTGCCATTCACCACCTGGGGTGGCCATGGTGCCATCTGACTCATGTGACAGCTGCCTCTCTGACCAGAAGACAGGTGGATTACTACCCAGTGCAGACCAATCCTACTATGGCAGAGGTGCTGAGGCCACCCACATTGAGGTACCCTGGAGAGATCTTCACCTGGGTCCTACATGGAAGATCAGTCAATGCCATTTATGTCTGTTGAACGGGTGAGTGTCCCTTCTGCCTCCACTCCATAGTATCAGGAGAACTAGAGAATAAAATAAAATCCTTTGGCTAGGTGATTAGTTAGGCATCTTTGATTGTTTGAGTGCCCCAAAGCATGTCCTTGGCACCCCTTCTTCCTGGTCCTTTCTCTTCTGACTTCATTGTATTGTCCCTGTATTAGTCCCTTCTTACACTGCTATAAAGAACTACTTGAGACTGGGTAATTTATGAAGAGGCTTGATTGACTACAGTCCTGCAGATGCAACCAAAGGCATGACTTGGAGGCCTCAGAAAACTTACATTTATGATGGGAGGAAAAGGGGAAGTAAGCATGTCTCACCATGGTGGAGCAGGAAAGAGTGAAGGGGGCAGTGCCACACACTTTCAAACAACCAGATCTTGTGAGAACTCACTATCATGAGAACAGCAAGGAGGACATCTGTCCTCATAATCCAATCACCTCCCACCAGACTCCTCCTCCAATACGTGGGGATTAAAAGTTGAGATGAGATTTGGGTGAGGACACAGAGCCAAACCCTATCAGTTCCATCAGTCATTTTATTTCAGTCCCCAAATATGTCTAGTCTTATATTTTCTTTTAACTTTATGTTCATTGTAGGTAATTCAGGCAGGACACTTGGTTATGTGAGGTCCCCCTTTGTGTTAACTCTGGAATGCCAGAGTAACATTGTTCTGTGACCCCAACTTGCTGTTAGGTTCAGTTACTGATCCCTCTGTGCCTCAGGGTATTTGTGTTTGGTGAGCAAATCCTCATTGGCTGAAACTTGGGCACTCTATATTTTCAGCTTTGGTATTTTGATCATCCCATCCCACCAGATGCTCTGTGGTATAAGGTACTGACATTCACTCTAGGATTGTGGATTATAGCCTTTCCCCCAGGAGACCATTGATCTTGCCTTTTTCTGCCTTAAAGTTAGAAACATTATTTTCCTAATAGCCAGTTGCTAACCTCTTCCTGTGTGCTGTCTTACAACTGCCTTGTTCAAGACTCTCTTGGTTAAAGAAATGGGGAGTTCCCAGGCCCCTGACCTGACAGACAGCCACCTACAGTGGCAGAAAGTAGTCACTTGGATATTTTCTTTTCAGTGTCTCCACTACTGGGTAAGTCCTCTGGCAAGTCAGGGCCTCTGAGATCACCCCTTGAGCAATGCTATTTACCCTTTCCATCTTCCCTTCCACAGTCACCATTTGCTTAGCCCCCGTCTCTACATAACCCGAACTCTCTATGGAATTTAGGCTTAACAGCCAACTGCCCATTTGAGGCTCATAATCTGCTTTTGTAACACCTTGCTATTTATAGAAAGTGGGAAAATAAAAGGGAAAATAAGTAGGTATTTGCTAAACTTAGGCTAAAACCCTTCACAGAGATCTTTACTAACATGGGGACAGCAGTGAACACCACATAGAACTCACCACTGAAGTAGTTTTTAGGCTATTGAAGCAAATTCAAATTCAGTTAAAAGAGAAACCTCCTTTACTATAATCATATCTGGGTTCAGTACATATTGGCAAACCAACAAATTTTGCCTAAACATAGCGCTACATGTTATAATATTTTACAATTAGACTTATTTTGTTTAAAAGAAGAGAAATGGGAAAGCTTCCTCATGTGCACGGTTTTATGGTCCTTTCCTGGCTCACAATACTTGCAGGCACCAGAAAGCCATGCCCAGTGGATCTACTACTAGCTGTTCCCCCCCCTAGAATGCCTACGCCCTCCCCAGGCTCTCTTCAGTCCCCAAGTTCTGAGGGGTTTCTGATAGTTCTTTAATAAATGATTTCACCCCAAGGTCATCAGGCATACCTCTCCCTTATCCAACCATCCCTAGCCTATACCCCTCACTGCCTAAGAAAATTAGCCCAACCAGTACCATCAAGAGTGGAGCCCCACATTCTGGGCCCCACTCATGATGGGAAGAAAGGGGAAAAGCCCTATCAAACCTGTTTCCATTGTGGGAGATAGCTAATGGAAGTGAGGGAACACTTAGAGTCTATGAGCCATTTTCCATGTCTAATTTGGCTTTATAAAAAAAAAAATCTGGAGTTTTCAGAGAATCCAGAAAACTTTTCAGAGGAGTTTGGTTGAGTTGATCATGTTCTTTGATTTAACTTGTCATGACTTACAAATACTATCTGTTTGCTGTGCTGTGAAGCAAAAGAATAATTGTTTGGTTTAGCCAGTCAAATATGGTGAGGTTAGATAAATAACTCAGGGCAAAGATGAAAATCCCACTCTATTTCATGGCCATTTGGTTAAGATATTAAGAAGTACACTAATGCAGAACGAGACTCCACAGAAGGGCAAGCTCACCTGGGTATACATTACTCAATCTGCCCCTGACATTAGGAGGAATCTCCATAAAGCAACCATGAGGCTTCATACCCCTATGAGCCAACTTTTAAATGTAGTCTTTAAAGTTCCCAACATTAGGGACAAGGCAAAGAGAAAAAAAGACCAGAAGAAATAGCCAAAAAGTATAATTGATAACAGCTGTTTTATGCACCTTCCCCCACTGAAGGTTACTCATCTTGTCATGAAAATCATGTCTGGGATGCCTAGACAAGAGCCACCAACTCACTCACCCCTGGATCAAAATTAGTATGCCTACTATGAGCAAGAGGGCCATTGACAATGAGAATGTCCTAACTGTCCCTGGTTAGAGAGAGGAAAAATAGCTCCCTATCAATACTAGAGCTAAAATTTTTCCACTAACCCCAACAAGCTGCCTTGTTCAAATATACTTACTCAGAGTCTTAGACCCTTGACCCAGCAGAAAGTTTCCTACAGTGGCAGGCAAACAGTTGCCAAATATTTTTCTTCAATGTCTCCACTGCTGGATGAGCTCTCTGTGACTTGGGGACTCTGGGGTCTCCCCTCAAGCAATACAGTTTGCCTCCTCCCTTGTTTATCTGATGCTATGGGATCCTCTTCCCTGCCTCTTCATGTTTTCTACAGTTATTGCGGCAAACAAAATTTGACCAGGTAGATAGGTCTCAATTGTGTAAATAATTTGAATCCATTTGTCTTATATAGCTTATTTTATTTAATGTGCTTGTTTAGGTGTACATACAGGTATTGTGATATATGTTGTATCCAGCATTATATCAAATTGGCTAATAGAAGAGTGCTCATAAATTAAGACTAATCAAAGCTTATTAGTTTGAAGAGAATGTTATTTCTTCTGATATTTAACCTTAAGGTTTTTACCTAGGTAAATCACCTATTTTCATGGGCTATAAATGGTTAAAATGGCTTTAAATGGTGACTAGCTATGCATAGTATCTTGGTGCTTGGAGGTGGTCTAGATAAAACTCGTAGCGAAAAGGTCAAATACACATGAATGAAATAGATGCATAAATAGTGAACTTACAGTGTGGTTTAAAAGCTTAAAATGGCAGAATGGTTCTTATCTATAGAATGCCAGTGTCTGATGGCCACTTCAGAACTAATTCCTTCCTAGGTTTATATCAAATGTGCCAAACTGTTTAATGGAAATTTTTTGTCTGATTCGCAAGTTATTAAAAGGGAGGTTGAAATATGGGAGAGCCAGTAAGTAAAGAGACAAAGATTGTTATGGATAGAAAATGTATTGTGTTTTGCAAGGAAGGATACAAAGAAATAATAATTTAATATGAGGGATCTTGTGCAGTAAATTATTGTCCTAGAATAAAATTACTGGTTATTTAAGAAAGAGGTAGTATAGGACAAGTCAGGAAGTTCAAGCATGTTGTAGATGGTCTGTGTAAATTATGATATTGTTCATAAAGGGCAATTTATGAAAGGAATTTTGTGTATAATTAAATTTGTTATGATTAAAGAAAATTGGGATAGACATTCTAAAAATTGGTCTATATATCAGAACCAAATTTTCTTAAGCTATCAATTTGCTAAATTACCAGAAATGTTGCTTTACAATCACAATCTATTTTAAGAGGTGGTCAGATTCATGGAACTTTCTCCTTTAGCATTTTTGTCAGCTCCTATGAGCTTTTCTCTTCTAATTATAACTGCTGCTGTGGCCTGATGCTAAAAGGTTGTGTCTTAGTCTATGGGAGCAGTGTTTTCTCCCAATATAGCTTAATTCTAAGTTCATTGTTTTCCTTGATGTGTGACATTATTTTGGCTTTTGGTTTTTGATTCCTATTGCTTAGAAGGGTTCTGGGGGATAATGGGTAACTTCCCAACTCCATTCCCTTTGATCTATGGTTTTTGTTTTATATTCCCCCTTTTTGTAAGAGTGTGTCAGAGGCAATGTTGATAGCCAAACTTTCATTTTGTCCTGTGCCTATGCTACAGTAGTGTGCTGCCTGCCCCAGGTCCATTGAGTCCCTCAGTAATAACTGCACCCCCCCCGGCTGGGGGACTTGAAGTCAGGAAAATTGTAGCCAGTTTGATGTTCTGGGCTGGACAGGAGCATAAGTGGGTGGACATTCATTCACCCTTGAACCCATTTGAGCAGTGTGGGAGCCAAAAACTAGGAGCCAGGAAATGAGATTCTAAAACTGACTCATCTATGGATTCTGTGTTTAGCTGCTGTAGTATTGGCTTGTAGTACTAACTATACAAACCTTTTTCCTACCCTTTATGATGTAGGCAAGGTTCTGAAGGCTTTTCAATATAAAAATAAAATACCGCATTCCTCACAAAGGTAAAAAAATCTCCTCTGTTCATTTATAGAAGTCTGAGTCTTGCTTAAAACTTGAAAAGAAGGATCCCCTAAAGATCAATTACAACCAAAATGGAAGGGTCCTTTTCAGGTTTTTTTTTTAAATACCTCCATCGCTATTAAATTTCAGGGAATAACTAGTTGGGTATATTTGTCCATGATTAAACCTGTTTCTCAGGAGTCAGGCACAAAAGGAGGACCCCACAACCTACAGCCGTGAGCCTTTGGAAGACCTCGGCTACCTATTTTTAAAACATCAACGCTCAGCCAGAAGTGGTAACATGATAGTGTGAGTGAGAATAGGAACTTTAGTTATTCTCTTCCTCCTGAGTGTAATAATTCTTTTTTGTGGCTTTAGCTAACCTCCAGGGAAACACCTCCTTTGTCCTCGATGGGTGTAGAGGCCACACTAAGGCCCAGTGAAAACCATGTTGTCACTGTTCAGCCTGTTTGTTCTCCCATTTACCATGATCTACCATGACCCAGTGTGGATGGGAACATAACACTGTAGTAAATATTTCAACAATTATTGCATCAGGGAATCATCTTCATGATTGTTGGATTTATCATCAACATTCCCAGGATACAGAATTTTATCTTCTGGTTTATCTGGAAAACATTATGACTATCCCCCAGACCTCCTAACTAACCATAGAGATCCCAAAATACCCAAACCTCTACTTGTTAAATGGAATTCTTCCACATTTAATGGATTCCACCTGAACATCCCACCAATATCACCACTATTACCTGGACATGGAAAGTTGAGTGTATCTACATCTCCAGTGCGCTAATAATTCTACTTTTTTAACCCACAGTTGTATTAATGACACAAAAGTGGAAGCTTCCCTTCAATATTCTAATCCAACTTCAGTTGCCAAGTTCCCTAGGGTGCAGCAAGGTAAACGAGATTCCACTTGTCAACAAGGAGACCATGTATGGTGCCTTCATCCAGAGCAGAACATACAAGAAGAAAACAAGTGCCTAGTCTGGGAAGGTGAGAGTACTACACCTTCTAGAAAACAAAGATGGTCTGGCCACCCCCATTAGAATGGGAGAAAAACATCTCTATAGACCCAACTTGGCAGCAAGGAGTAGACATCACAACCCATAGAGTTTTTGTTTGTGCCCCAACTCAGCTCATTTTTGTTTGTGGCAATAAACAGGAAGAAGACATAGCCCATAAATGCTCCCAACTCCCTGGGGGAGTCACCTGTTCTCTTAGTAGTAGCTTTCCCTTCTATCTCAAAAACTTGAAACAGAAGTGAATGTATGTTGGCCACCTTGCTCCTCCAGAGGTCACTGTCTATTACTCCTTAAGACACAAAAATATCGGAAGTAGGCAAGCAATAGGATTAATTCTTACAGGAACCATGGCAGTGATAGGACTAGCAGTACCCAGAGGCAGCTTTGCCTACCATGAGTTAACCCTAAGAAACTTGACTCACACCCTGGAATCCTGAGCCACCAACACAGGTCAGTCACTAAAGGGAATTCAAGAATCTTTTGACTCTGGCAAATGTAGTTCTTGATAACAGATTACACCGGATTATTTACTAGCTGAACATGGGGGAATTTGTGTATTTATTAACAAAATCTGCTGCACATATATTAACAACTCTGAACAAGGTGAGATAAGCATTCAAAAGATCTATGACCAAGCTACCTGGTCATAACCATGGCCCTGATACCAAATATATCCAGTCAACTATCAAAAGTGTTTTGCCAAGTCTCACCTGGCTTTTACCTCTCCTAGGACCTTTTGACAGCTAGCTTGTTGTCACTAACTTTTGGTTGTTGCTTGTTTAACTGTTTAGTAAAATTTCTGTCTTCTAGATGAAACAGTTCCATGTAAAAACAATGCTGGCACAAAGCTTCCAAACCATCACATCTACTGACCTGAAGAATAAAAACCATCCTGTCTCTGTGCCCCTTAGGATCAGGTATCCAGACATTTTTACTCCTCCAGGGCTAGACAGAGCTTATGCACATGGACCTCCATCCTTCTGCAGCCTCTTAGGATTAAGGAGGGGCAATGAGGTAGGAAGCGGGACTGGACTCCAGAGGCAGGGCTACCTGGACACCACGCCAGACTGAGGATGAGCTGGCAGAAGTATGAGTGTCAATCAGATCCTCCCACCAGTGTGCTATGTCAATTTATCACTGCCAGGGCAACACCTGGGAGTTACCACCTCTTTCCATGACCATGAGCCAATAACCCAAAAGTTGCCCTTTCCCTAGAAATTTCTGCATAAACCATCCTTTAATTTGCATGTAATTAAAAGTGGATATAAACATGACCACAAAACTCTGAGCTGCTATTAATCTCTGTCTATGGGTAGCCCGGCTCTGCGGGAGCAGTCACAGACCTGTATCACCCTGAAGCTGTAACACTGCCTCTGCAATAAGGCTGTTTTCTTCTACTTCCGGCTTGCCCTTGAATTCCTTCCTGGGCAAATCCAATAAATCTTGTGGGCTAAGCTCCACTTTGGAGCTTTCTTGCCCTGCCCTGTCCAGGTCATCCCACCTAGGTCCAGGGGTAGAGCCCTAGCCAGGGACCACACCCTCCTCTCTCCAGCACTTCCCTTCCTCCCTTCTGTATCATTTAAAGGGACAATGATCTTCCCTTCCCAGCACTCCTATATCAATACCAGAGGTTATAAGTGAGATTTAAATGCATTCAATGCCTGCTCAAGTCTTCGTTTTATTATTTTCTTAACAATAGCTAATGTTTGAGTATGTACAATGTGATAGGCTTAGTCTTTTCTCATTTAACGTAATGAACTTTTCTGCAAAATAGTTATTAGCAGTCTTATTTGGAGAAACTTAGAGAAGTTTATTTACCTAACTAAACTTGCTCTTATGTATTAGTCTTCCTTGGGCTGCAGTAACAAAATACCATATACTGAGTGGCTTAAACAACAGAATTTTATTTTTTAAAAGTTGTGGAGGCTGGACAGTACAAGATTAAGATTTTAGCCAATTTGTTTTCTGGATAGGTTTCTCTTCCTGGCTCGTAGATTCGCCTTCTCACTATGCTCTTACAGAGCCCCCTTTCCTTGGCTTACCCACTGAGAATGGAAGGATGATCTGGTATCTCTTATAAGAACACTATCCTTATCTGATCAGTGCTCCACATTTATGATCACATTTAACTTAATTACTCCTTTAATGGTCCCATCTCCAAATATAGCCACACTGGGAGTTTGGTGTACAATATGTAAATTGTGCAGAGACACAAACATTCAGTCCAAAACACTTCAGTTGCCTACCTAGAAAATACCTCCAAACTTTTCATAATACTTAAACATTAGAAGTCAGCCACCATGTAGTTTTTATGTTAACCTCTCATTGGAGACTTGGGTCAAATAGCTTTCAGAGTTGAAGATACCATAAGAAATAAAATGAATCTAAGATGTATGAACCCTCAACCAAGCTATTTAAAAATATTTAGTGGTTACTATTCTAAAATAAGGTAGGATACCAAAAACTGACATTAAAATACCTGCTATAGTACACACGTACAAGAAGTAAGACAGTAAAATAAACACAGGCAAGATTCAAACTCGTAGAAACAGGTTAGTGATATTATTTATAGAGCTCATCTTTAATGTTAATACCTAAGCTATAAGTAGGTTATCATAAAAGTCCTTAGATAAGGCTGATGCACTTATTAATTTGAGATCACTAAGACAACTGCAAGGGATAAAAATGGGAAAAAAATATAAAATCTTAATGACATGGAAAGAGCTAATTTTCACAGGGAATTTAGAGGTACAGAATAAATTTCCCCATATTAAACTGCTACATATATATGAAAATTAGGACGTTTTTCAGACTGAATAACACTACAAATAATTTAAGAACATAATAATACAGAATAGTGCATACCTGCAAACAACACAGTGTTTCCAGAGTCCTCCGGGCATGAGACAATTCAGCAATTTCAAGTCCTCTCTGTTCTCACTATAATTACCAACAATTAACTCCTTGTATATTTCCCCTGTACCACTACCACCCACAAGTGCAAACTAGACCATGTTCATACAGATACCTTAGTAAATAATGAGCCTTGGATGTGACAAATACAATGGCTGCCAAAATCTAGTCAGGCAACCTGTTTTTGTTTTTGTTTTAATACTGACTTTACCAGGTAAACACAGATTCCCCACATGTTGGCTGACAGCTATTTACCTATTATCATCTAAGACCAAATAAGGGTTGCAATAGAAACAAACTCGACCATTCCATAGACCGTTTTATTTGTTTTTGAGTTTTTAATAAACATAGAAATTGACCCTTCTGGTCTTAAAGCTTAAAACTTACATTTGTTTTATCTGAGCTCCTTCCTTATGAAATGACCCTCAGGACTCCTCATATTAGAGGAGTGAAACTCACCAGATCACCACATGCAGACAATGAGATGACAGACACATCATTCGTCATGATTGCTTCCTTATCCCTTTCTACTTCCTGTCTTCCCACACATATTACATTTATTCCCTGTTATATAAACCCCTAATTTTAGTTGATCAGAAGATGGATTTGAGACTGATAGCCCATCTCCTCAACTGCAGCACCTGATTAAAGCCTTCTTCTTGGCAATACCCACTGTGTCAGTGAGTGGCTTCCTATGCAGCTAACAGCAGGACCTAGACCAAGCCCCTGGTGTTTCCATAACGAATCGAATACTGGTACAAAAAACCATGGCTCAGTAAGGTTATGTGTAATCTCTTAGCAGAATTCAAGAGAACAAAGAATTCATTTTACCCTTTAGATAAATCTAGCAATCAGAATGTAAACTTCAGCTTGTCTTCAAATCACACTTGGATATGGTCAGGAATACTCACTCTTTAAAATTCCTAACTTTCTACATCCTGATGCTGACTCATTTTCATCTGGTAAAGCATTTTTTGAATATCATGACCAAGGAATCGCAGTCTCATGTCTAGTTATGATAATCCTGGAGACTTCACCATTGTAGAATTGTTTCTTCAACAAATACAGGTGTTCAACATGATGTTTAAGATTAGTTTTGGGTATAAGTTAATGATTTTAGGATTGTATAGAATAAAATTATAGTTCCTTCCAGTTAGATATGAACAACCAATAAAAGAGGGCAGACAAGTAAGAAGTAAAGCATACAGACAAATTTGTTCCCATCAGATACAAAGCTTTATCAAAGTGGCTCAACAAGCTTAGACATTGCTTCAGCAAGATCTATAGCTCACTACACATGCTCTTAAGCACTATGTAATTCTAGGATAGTTAACATTCACTTTTTAAGCAGGATTTTTTGTTTTTGCTTGAAAACAATGGCTATGGTTCAAAAGCAAAGATCTTCCTACACATTTGAACACAATCAAAAAATTTTGCAAATTTAACAAGAGTTAAACTTTCATAACAAAACAATATTAAACACTAACATTTGTAATACTATTAAAATCATCTTTGCCTCTAAGGATGCACACTAAATAATCAACTTATAATAATTCCCTAAAAATCAAGTCATAAAGCAGATATATCACGTAAATTGCATTTACTCAAAAGTTACAAGGGGATAATCATTATCAACCATGATTTATACAGTGAGCATCAATGATGGCCCTGCTGTGAAAACTACTCACAGGCAAAAAAATATTTTCTATAATCGCTTCCAAACCCTTCAAAGTAGATCAATATACACATTACAAAATTGGTCCCCAATGTAAGGTAAACAAACACAGAGTTACTAAAACACGGTATGTTGAATATTTGGTCATTTTCTTTTCATTCTGAGTCTTTAGGCTGAAAAAATAAAATTCGAATGGTTCATGTCATTCCACAAAACTTTCTGAAAGTTTAAGAAACTAAGAAGCAGTAGGCTAGGGATTTTAGAAACAATAACCTAATGCATTTCTTTCAAATGTTACCCTAGTTTCTAAAAGTTCAAATTAGTTGCCTTATAGATTATTTAAACTTAGTATAGAGATTATTCAATGCATGTTATAGATTATTGCCATCTACTAAAAACACTTTTTAAAGGACTGTTCACCCACTATAGGACATCTGACACAATCTAGAGACAATTTTGGTTATTATAAGTGGACAGCTGGTGGAAAGTGGATGGAAAGGTGAGAGTACTACTAGTATCCTGCGAGTAGAGGCCGGGGATGCTATTAAACATCCTACAATCACAGAACAGCCCCTATAACAAAGATAATGTTAAGAGTGCCAGGGTTAAGAAAGCTTCTGTTGACTGAAATAGAGTTCAGACACGGAAACTTGTGCTAATGCAGCAGGTACGGTGCTTGCTGCTACAGATACAAAGAGCCAGACAAGAGCCTTGATTTTGGAAATGCAGAAGCCTGGATTTCATTCTTGGTTCCATCATTTAATAATAATGCAATGTTGGACAAATTAACTTTTCTGTTACCAAACAGAGCAAATTCCACTTTTCTTATTTACACTGAGAATCATGAGATAATATATGTAAAGTGGCTAGAGCAGTGTCAAGGAATAAAGAGATGTATAACTAAATGTGTAAGAGGAAACCATCACAGTATAGAGGAGACTAAGTACATATGATGAGTCAGTGTAATATAGTATCCTGGGTGATATCCTGTAACAGATAAAGAACATTAGGTAAAGACTAAGAAAATTTGAATAAAGTATGAGATCTGGTTAACAATGTATGAATATTGATTGATGCACTAATTGTGATAAATATACTGTACTAATGTAAAATATTAGTAAGGGAAACTGGATATGGGGTATATAGGAACTCTGTATTAACCATGATTTTTTGTACATCTAAATCTATCCTATTTAAAATATATATTAAAAGGAAGATAATTATTTTTTTTCCCAGAACTCAGTGCTACTGTCCCCCACTGTCAAGTTTTCTCTTTAGTTACTCCTGCGATATGGATAATGGTGTCTGGCTCCAACAGCATTCAAATAAAGACTAGATGAGAAGACAAGATGTGATACATACCATAGAGTTTAACTCTACCAAAAATCAAGACATATAAGTCCCAAGTCATTTAGAATATAAAAGAACTTAGTTTTTTTCAAAAGAGATTTCAAAAAATTACAGAATTGTCAAGATAAAGGAAATGGATGACACTTATTAGTAATCAAAACCTCATAAAAATAAATTTAAAAAGTGTTTGGTGTTATAACAGCCCTGTGACTGAGTGGAAAATACTTTCTATGCTATGATCTCAAGACAACATGTTTACTGGATAGATATTGGTTTTTCTAGTATAAAATTTTCTTTCTATATGGAGATTTATAGAGATTTCATGCTAAAAACTGAGATTGCCCCTGAAAACAAGGCTACAAGCAGATAAAACATGCAAAGCGAATCTCTACTAACAAGAACCATTTTTAAATATGTTAACATAAATAATTAAATACTAACAGGCACATATTTTAAATATATAAAGAGAAATAACAAAAGTAGCTACTGGCTCCTGCTTTAAATCATACAGATAAATAAAACAGCATATGGAAAGTACCTTGAGCTACCTAGAAAAGTGATATCAGGTAAGTAGAAGAATTAGGTTATAAAATGAGGAGGTAGCAGCATAACATACCACTTCCTTGGTGCATTTGTGTACATTTAAAAAAAAAGAAAACAGTGTATTTGAGTTAGCAGCTGAAGGTTGGCATAGAGATCTTATTTTTTATTTCTTGGATAAATCAGGTGGCCAGTCTTTACAGCCTCTTTAAGGGGTATAGAAGAGCTACAAATTGGTAGAGAAAGGTGCAAAGCTGCTTGCCAGAGCACACAGAAGAGGAGGGGTAAATTTTATGAGTTGAATTATTTCTGCCAAAAATACGTTGGTATTCTAACCCCAGACACCTGTGAATGTGACCTTAAAATAGGGTGTTTGCAGATGGAATCGAGTTGAGGTAATTGAGGCAATTACGGATAATCCAATATGACTGGTAACACAGACCTCTGACTAAACATCACGTTTCTCTGAGTGTCCTATTTGACTAGATTCAGACTTGAGTTTCCCTCTCTGTCCTTATAGAATCCAATTTATGCAAGAATCCTGATAAATCATTTACAAATATCCCTTACCCTGGGTATGTGATCACACTTGCTATCTTATCACCCTGGGCTGTCTTCCGTAATAACAAGTTGATTTAGCCGGAAACCTTTTATCCTTGACATTCCCTTTTAATGATTTTCCATCTACTGACCCTCATCCTTCCCCTTGGTTATAAATCCTCACTTCTTGTTGGAGTGAAAAGTTGAGTCCAATCTTTCTCCCCCAACTATCAGACCTCATTGTAGTGGTCTCTGTAGCTATTGCTATGTATCCCACCTTCCATAAAGTTAGCCTTACTGTCTTTAAGAAGTGTCATGAATAATTTTCTCTTTAACACCAGCATCATTATAGGACAAAGACATATGCACAGAAGAGTCATGTGACAATGAGGCCAGGGATTGGGTGATGCATTGAATAAGCCCCAAGGATTACCAAGAACAACAACAACAAGCAGAAGCTAAGAAGAGGCAAGGAAGGATTCCTTAGAGCCTTTAGAGGAGAGACCTGCAGACACCTTGATTTTGGACTTCTAGTTGCCAACACTGGGAGATATATTTCTGTTGTTTTAAGCAACCAGTTTACAGCAATTTGTTATAGAAGCCGTGGGTAACACATATATTAAGGAACCAAGACTCAGAGGCTCCCTTCACTGTGCTCACAAGAACTGTGATAAGGCAACTAAATAGTGGAAGAGCAATTAAAGAATGCCAGTAGGTAGGGAATCCAATTGCAGCAAGCCAAACAAGCAAGAAAGCACAATGGACCCATCCCTGACCACTGCACCTGACGTCGCGAGGACAGTGATCTTTTCCTTGGGATAAGATCCACTAAGTAATATGACTCTTTCCTCTGAGAGTCATCTACTTGATTTCTGAATGCATCTTTACAGCACTAAGAACTTTTTAAAAAGTGCCCCAAGCCAATGAGTATTCCTGCTGTTTTAAAAGACAGGTGCCATGTTTTTCTTCATCACTTAAAATCTGGCAATTTCCTTTACTCAGAAAGTGAACCTGAGACTTATCAAGACTGTCTCCAAATATCACTTGAAAGGGTCTTAAATTATAAATGCCAAAGAATTTCCCTTCACTCTGCAGTGTAAGACAACCCAAAATCCTGCCCTTTGCAGTCATGTGCTTATCTAAGTTTTTCCAATGTGAGCAGAGTAAGGTCGGTCGATATTCAGATCTTTCTTAGAAAAGTGGTTCTCTATCAACATTTATCATTATCATTTCGAAGACTAAAGGAGTGTTAATTACTAACTCAGACATAAGACTGGAGCCTATGAGATGCACCCATTTGACCTAAACCAGGCCACCTGTAGGAAGAGGTCAGTTTCACTGTTTGGGATTTTACAAATGAAAGGCTTTTGTAGGTGAGGAACCAATTCCTAGATCACTCCAAAATGCGACTCCAGACGTGAAAAATTGTAACTTAACTAAAAGAGAAAATTAGGCAACCAGATATCATAGTCATCTAAGTCACCCTATTTACTGACTCACAGACATGCTAGAATTAGAATTTTAGAAATGATCATCAGATTCCATTCACTTGTTTGGACGTCTGCAGAAACAGATTCTAAGCAAAGATAATATTAAGCTGTTCGGAGAAACTACCAACTTCTCTACCAATGTCATTTAACAACAAAAAGTCGAAAACTTGTTTTACTGAACTACTACTTATCCACAGAAAACGTGACATATCTTTTATGCTACATTTCTGCCATTAGAACTTATACAACACAAACCTCTCATCTCAGCAAGTTTGCAGGAGACAAGTGGGGACACCTGAACCTCACTCCACTGGAGAAAAAAAGGGGACAAGTGAGGCACCCCACCGGAACGCCGGGCGGACCGTGAAACCAAGGTTGTTGGCTAAGACAGGTCAAAGAGAGTCACAAATTCCACCCGTCACCAAACCCCACGTCACCCCACTTGTCACCAGTAATGACTTATAGTACCCAGGTACACTGGAGGCACACTGGGAGCCCAAGGGGCCCAAGAATTAGAGACTGTCTAACTCAGGAGAAACTGACCTGTGAGGGCGAACCAACCAGCAGCAGTCCGTGGGAGGGAGCGGAGCTGGATTTGTCCTCACCCCGGAGGGTTCCGCGTAAGGCCGCGCTGAGCGGTGTGGAACCGGCTGTTTGCTGAGGCAGTGGCTGCCCCAGGCCAGGCACCACCACCACTGCCGCCCACCAGTCCCGAGCGAGGACTACGGTCCACATTACCTGACTGCCCCAGTCCTAGAAGGGGTCGTCTTCACCTACCTGGGGAGCCTCTGTGCCAAGTCCTGGTAACCGAGAAGTTCCTCCGGGCTGCTTTCTCTCCAGATTGCCACCCTGGGGAGTCAGCACCGCTGTCTCCACGGCTCATTAACCCGCCCATGGAGGACCTAACTCTCGCAACGCCCTGCCTCGCCCGAGGGACGCTGGGTTATGACCTATGCCCAGGCCTCATGTCTCCTTGGTCCACGTGAACACGTGGCCAGTAGAGTTAGAGGCAGGTGCAAGCCCATGCACTCCAGGGCACCTGAGACCCTTAACAATGCCAGCAGGCAGTCAGATGGAAAGTAATTCACTGTCTCGTGCCTCGGGATGCTGTGCTGGTCCATGCCCTGCCCAATCACAGAGGGGAAAGGGCCAGCGCAGACCACCTGGGTTCAAAGCATTCACCCTAGATTAACTACCTGACTTAAATAGTGGTTAAACTACGTAAACCACTCTGTGCCTAACTTTCCTCACCTGTCATGTGGAGGCACTATTAGTACCCACTTGATGTAGTTTTCTGTGAAGAGTATACAAATTAATCTGCATTTAGTAATTGAATCAGAAACATAAATGCTTAAATGATGTCATAGTAATAAACGCACTAAGTTTTTCACATATAAAGAAAAAACAAATCAATATCAGGCCCAGAAGAGCAATATCTGGAGGTCACAGTCAGGAGGGCCTGACAGGCTGGAAGAGCCAGTTGCTATAGAAAGGAAAGAATTGGAGTCAGGTCAAGAAAGAGGATGCAGCTAATAATAGGAAGTATCTTAATTGCAAGAGAAGTTGAAGCCAAGGAATCCATGGAGATGCCCATTGTGGGAACAGGTGACCCAGAAGCTGTAGTTACCTCTAAAATGATAAGGGGTCTGAGACCAAATAATTCAGTTGCCAGGCACTTGGAACTTCTTCAAGTTTTAGAATTTTGTATTTATTTTAACTATAACTTTGGTAACTATATTCATGTCTTTTCTTCCTAAGAAGGATGTTTGTGTGATTTGGTTATAAATTAGCACAAGGTTGGAAAAGGAGCTCATTATTTTGCTTATTGGAATATCTGCATGTGGTTGTTTTAGAGACTACATAGTGAGAAGCTGTGAGCTTAGGGGCAGGGACTAAATCGTGGTTGGGAGCTGGAGGGGAAGGGGACAGCAATAACTTATTCTAAGACTTTGAAAAATTTGCCAACGAGTGGGCTTCTATACTCATTCCTTTAGAGGTGGGGGGTGAAAATGCAGTCTCATTTCTTTTCTTTATATATATATATATATATAATTGTACTTTAGATTCTGGGATACATGTGCAGATCATGCAGAATTGTTGCATAGGTACATACACATGGCAATGTGGTTTGCTGCCTCCAGCCCCCAGTCACCTATATCTGGCATTTCTCCCAATGTTATCCCTCCCCAACCTCCCTACCCCCTGCTGTCCCTCCCTTAGTGCCCCCCCAACAGACTCCACTGTGTGAGGCTCCCCTCCCTGTGTCCACATGTTCTCATTGTTCAACACCCACCTATAAGTGAGAACATGCAGTGTTTGCTTTTCTGTTCTTGTTTCAGTTTGCTGAGAATGATGGTTTCCAGATTCATCCATGTCCCTACAAAGGACACTAACTCATCATTTTTTATGGCTGCATGGTATTCCATGGTGTATATGTGCCACATTTTCCTTGTCCAATCTATCTTTGATGGACATTTGGGTTGGTTCCAGGTCTGGAGCCTCACTTCTTTTCAATAAATCTCCTTTTTAATTGTTCATTTGACTATTGCTTGCAGAGTTAAGATACAACAGAGGGCCAGTTTCATTCACCAGATAGATGGATGTTAAAGAAAACTAAATATGGCCTGAGAAGGACTCCCTACTCCTGTATTTGCGTACTTGTGGATGAAGTGCAACCTAACTTAATAGGTAGACAAGATTGAAAACTTGTACTGTGTACAAGTGTATCTTAGAGAATGTCAAAACCTTATACTGAGTACAAGTGTATCTTAGAACCTTTAAGCAACAATTTCCATTAATTATCAGCTGAGATTTATCTGTTTGTTTTCTGTAGTTCATTGTTTTTCAAAACCCAAAGGTATTACTCCAATTATCAAGATATTGCAGGCACATAGTTATTATCATTATTTAGGGGTATTTCAAATTAGATTTTTTTTGTTCTTACAATTTTCCAACATTTTAAAGAAATCATTCTTTTGAGAATTCAGTATGTAGTACTATAATTTCATGAGACAGTAATTATGGGATCCTAAACATGGATTTGATAAATATCTAATCCAAAGTATTTACTGATTATCTATTATGTTCCAGGTACCACAGATGGATCCAGATTCTATGATCTGTATTTTAAAAAATACAAAATTAAAATTTGGGTTCATATTTTCATTTACTTAAAGATAGGGCATAAATATTTTGCCCTCTTCTTCCTACTAAGTAAGAATAAAACACTGGATATTATATGTATAACAAACATTAGAAGACTCTAAAAGGTAGACAGAAGGAGGTAGGTTGGCTTAGGCCCTTGGGATCCAGGAATAACGTGATGATGAGTTTTTGTCTCTAACCAAAGAGCCAGGAAAAGGACAGCCTAGCAAGACAGCAATCGTCGAAAGACATAAAGTTTTGAAATGATATTTGCTTTACTCCATCCAATTACCACAAAAAATAACTATACCTACAAAACTCTCTATCCTACAGCAAAGGCAGAGTGAGATGCCTAGAATTCCACTTCTCCAGGCTTCAGTAAAGTGCCATCTCTCTCCAACTGGTTTTGTTCAGAGAAAGCTGAATAGGGGAGCCAGCACATTCTCCCCATTGAGAAATAATAATTTACCCCATAACCCTTTCAGTGTTAATGGAGAACAGGTGAAATGCATGTATTTCCATCACCAACCAGCATTAGTAAGGTGTCCCATCTCTCCCTGCTGTAGTGGCATCAGAGAAGACCTAGTGGAGAGTCATGACTTCACCACAACCCAGCAATGACAAACTCACCCACACCTTCATAATGACAATGGAAGACATGTGGGAGTAATAATGAGGTATTCCTACCTCTCTCAGCCAAGTAAGTATCAGTAGAGGGTTAGTCAGTAGCTGAAACTCCTACCAACATCCAGCAGTAACAAAGAATGCCGCCTCTCAGTGTCAACAGAAGCTGAATAGGGAAGCTGGAATTCAGGCCTTACCTGCCAATAAGGCGGTAGCACTCCCACCTTCTCATGCTGAAGCAGTGTCAGGAAAAAAGCAACTGAAACAGAAGATTTAAATGAGATCCAAAAGTCTCCTAACATAGTATAAAAATATCTAGGTTTTGATTAAAAAAAAAAAAATCAAGAACCAGGAAATGTTAAACTAAATGAATAAAATGACAATACATGCCAACACTAATAGGACAGATTTGTTAGTTTTATCTAAAAAGACTTTAGAGCAGCCATCATACAAATGTTTCAATGAAAAATTTCAACACTTCAAACAGATGAAAATATAGAAAGCCTTGACAAAGAAATAGAAAGTCTCAGCAAAGAAAGATTAGATATAAAGAAACAAATGAAAATACTACAAATGAAAAATATAATAACGGAAATTTAAAAAAAAAAACTAAATGTGAATGAGCCCAATAGCAAAATTGAGGAGACAAAGACAATAATCAATGGGTCAAAAGATATTTTAAAACTTACCTAATCTGAATAACAGGAAGAAGAAAATAGAATGCAAACAAGAATGGACGGAGTCTCAGGAACTTGTAGGCTGATGACAAAATATCTAGCATTTGTGTTACTGGAGCTGTGGAAGGAGTAGAGAAGGAAATGGAGCTGAAAAAAGAAACCACAAAAATAATGTCTGAAAAATTTCCATAAAAGACATAAATCTGCAGATTTAAGAAACTGAATGAACTTCAACAAAGATAAACCTGAAGAAGTTCACAACCAGAAACATCAAACTTTTCAAAACTGCAGACAAAGAAACGGTCATAAAAGCAGTGAGAAAGAACAGCTTACACAGACATAAAGAAGCACATTTCTAATAACAGCAGATTTCTCATCAGAAACCATAGAGGATAGAAGAGAATGCACAAGTTTTCAAATGCTGAAAGAAAGTAACTGTCAACACCAAATGCTCTAACCAGTGAATATAATTTTTTAGGAATTAAAGAGAAATCAGTGCTTCTGAGAGGAAAAAAAAACCATGAACATTTGTTTCAAAAAGTCCTACCCTAAAGGAATGGCTAAAGAAAATTCTCTGTAAACATAAAAAAGTCATAAAAGAAGGAATCTTGGAATATCACAAAAGAAGGAAGAAGAGGATGAGCAAAAATACGTGTGATGTAATAACAAACATTCCTTTTTATGTTGGGACTTACAGATTTTGTTGATAGGTGGAAAATTAAAAAATTGTCTATATTGGTTTCAAATGTTATAGGAGAAATACTTAAGACAATTATATTATAAATTGGAGAGAAGGAAGAAATGTAAAGAGAAGAAAGTTTCTATACTTCACTCAAATGTGTAAAAATGATTTCAACAATCGACCACGGTAGAATATGCATATGTAATGCAGTGCCCAAAAAACTACAAAAATATGCTATTCTATGAGATATACGTTAGCAGATTATAGATACATCAAAAGAATTATACAACAATGTTTCCATAAATCCACAGAAGTGCAGGAAAACGATAACAGAAAATGAACAAAGAAAAAAGCAAAATGGCACCCTTAAGGCCTAACATGTTAATGATTATATTAAATGCAAATGGTCTAACTACACCAATTAAAAAATAGATATTTGTAAAGGCTAGAAAACACAATACAACTATATACTGTCTTCATCAGACTGGGTCACTCATATATTCTTTGTTGGAATATAACATGATACAGGCATTCCAAAAAACAACTTGGCATTTTGTAAATATATAACTGTTATATGACTCAGTAATTGCACTTCTGGGCATTTATTTAAAAAATAAATGAAAACTTGGATTCATACAAAAACCTGTTATTGAATGTTTACAGTAAATTTATTTGCAATAAATTAAAACTGGAAACAACCCAGATATCCTTCAATGGGCAAATGGTTAAACCAACTGTGGTACACCACACCAGAGAATACTGCACAGCAACAAAAAGGAATAACTATAATATGCAACAACCTGAGTGAATCTCTGGAGTTTTCTGCTAAGTGGGAAAATGAAAAGCCAATTCCCCAAAGTTACATACTGTAAGATGTTAGATCTAACATGTTTGAAATGGCAAAATTATAGAAATAGAGAACAAATTAGTAATTTCTAAGGATTATGAAGGAGGTAAAGGCAGGAGGGAAGTGAATATGTCTATTTTTTTTTTCATTTTTTTTTTTATTGCATTTTAGGTTTGGGGGTACATGTGAAGAACATGGAAGATTGTTGCATAGGTACACACATGGCAGTGTGATTTGCTGCCTTCCTCCCCCATCACCTATATCTGGCATTTCTCTCCATGCTATCCCTCCCTAACTCCCCACCCCCCCACTATCCCTCCCCTTTTTCCCCCGACGGACCCCAGTGTGTGATACTCCCCCTCCCTGTGTCCATGTGTTCCCATTGTTCAACACCCGCCTATGAGTGAGAACATGCGGTGTTTGATTTTCTGTTCTTGTGTCAGTTTGCTGAGAATGATGGTTTCCAGGTTCATCCATGTCCCTACAAAGGACACGAACTCATCGTTTTTGATGGCTGCATAATATTCCATGGTGTATATGTGCCACATTTTCCCTGTCCAGTCTATCATCGATGGGCATTTGGGTTGGTTCCAGGTCTTTGCTATTGTAAACAGTGCTGCAATGAACATTCGTGTGCATGTGTCCTTATAGTAGAACGATTTATAGTCTTTTGGATATATACCCAGTAATGGGATTGCTGGATCAAATGGAATTTCTATTTCTAGGTCCTTGAGGAATCGCCACACCGTCTTCCACAATGGTTGAACTAATTTACACTCCAGCAAAGTCTCAGGATATAAAATCAATGTGCAAAAATCACAAGCATTCCTATACACCAATAACAGACTTAAAGACAGCCAAATCAAGAACCAACTGCCATTCACAATTGCTACAAAGAGAATAAAATACCTAGGAATACAACTAACAAGGAACGTAAAGGACCTCTTCAAGGAGAACTACAAACCACTGCTCAATGAAATAAGAGAGGACACAAACAGATGGAGAAATATTCCATGTTCATGGCTAGGAAGAATCAATATTGTCAAAATGGCCATACTGCCCAAAGTAATTTACAGATTCAACGCTATCCCTATCAAGCTACCAATGACCTTCTTTGAAGAACTGGAAAAAACCACCTTAAACTTCATATGGAACCAAAAGAGAGCCCACATAGCCAAGTCAATTCTAAGCAAAAAGAACAAAGCTGGAGGCATCACACTCCCGGACTTCAAATTATACTACAAAGCTACAGTAATCAAAACAGCATGGTACTGGTACCAAAACAGAGATATAGACCAATGGAACAGGACAGAGACCTCCGACGCAACACAACACATCTACAACCACCGGATCTTTGACAAACCTGACAAAAACAAACAATGTGGAAGCGAGTCCCTGTTTAATAAATGGTGTTGGGAAAACTGGCTAGTCATGTGCAGAAAGCAGAAGCTGGACCCCTTCCTGACACCTTACACTAGAATTAACTCCAGATGGATTAAAGACTTAAACATAAGACCTAACACTATAAAAACCCTAGAAGAAAATCTAGGCAAAACCATTCAGGACATAGGCGTAGGCAAGGACTTCATGACCAAAACACCAAAAGCAGTGGCAACAAAAGTGAATATGTCTATTGAAGGGTAACATGAGGGATCTTTTTGATGATGGAAAAGTTCAGTATTTTGAATATATCAATGTCTGTCTTTGTAGTGATATTATACTCTAAATTTTCAGGATGGTAGCATGAGGGAAATTGTGTAAAAGGTACACAAAACTGTCTGTGTCATTTCTTACAATTGCATGTGTATAGTCCATTCTCATGCTGCTAATAAAGACATACTGAAGACTGGTAATTTATAAAGGGAAGAGGTTTAATTGACTCACAGTTAAGCGTGGCTGCGGAGGCCTCAGAAAACTTGCAATCATGACAGAAGGGGAAGCAAACACATCATTCATCACATGGAGGCAGCAAGGAGAAGTGAGGAGCCTAAGGGGAAAAACCCCTTATAAAACCATCAGATTTCATGAAAACTCACTCAGTATCATGAGAGCAGCATGAGGATAACAGCACTTTGATTAAGTTACCTCCCACCAGGTCCCTCCTATGACATGCAGGGATTATGAGAACTTCAATTAAAGATGATATTAGGGTGAGGACACAGCCAGACCATGTCATTTCACCTCTGGCCCCTCCTATGTCATGTAATCACATTTCAAAGCACAGTCATGCCCTCCCAACAGTCCCCCCAAAGTCTTAACTTAATCCAGAATTAACTTAAAAGCCTAAGTCCAAAGTCTCTTCTGAGACAAGGCAAGTCCCTTTCACCTATGAGGAAGGAAGTAACTAACTTGCAAAATAAAAAGCAAGTTAGTTACTTCCTTGTTATAATGGGGGGTACAAATATTGGGTAAATACACCTATTCCAGATAGGAGAAATTGACCAAAGCAAAGGGACTACAGGCCCCATGCAAGTCCAAAATCCAATAAGGCAGTCATTAAACCTTAAAATTCCAAAACAATCTCCTTTGACTCCATGTCTTACAACCAGGTAACACTGATGTAAGGGGTGACCTCCCACAGCCTTGGGCAGCTCTGTTCCTGTAGCTTTGCAGAGTACAGGCCTCCTCCTAGCTGCTTACACTGGCTGGCATTGAGTGTCTACAGCTTTTCCAGGTGCAAGGTGAAAGCTGTCAGTGGATCTACCATTCTGGGGTCTGGAGGTTGGTGACCCTCTTCTCACAGCTCCACTAAGCAGTGCCCCAGTGGAGACTCTGTGTGGGGGCTCCAACTGCACATTTTCTTCCATACTGCCCTAGCAGAAGTTCTCCATGAGGGCCCCATCCCTGCAGCAAACTGCTGCCCAGATATACAGGCATTTTTATACATCCTCTGAAATCTAGGTGGTGGTTCCCAAATCTCAATTTTTTACTCCTTCTGTGCACCCCACAGACTCAACACCACTTGGAAGCTGCCAAAGGCTTGGCGTTTGCAACCTCTGAAGCAATGGCCCAAGCAGTACCTGGGCCCCTTTTAGCCATGGTTGGAACACCCGGGATGCAGGGCACCAAGTCTCTAGGCTGCACACAGCATGGGGGGCTAATAAAGACATACTTGAGACTGGGTAATTTATTAAAAAAAAAGAGTCTTAATTAACTCACAGTTCATCATTGCTGGAAAGGCCCCAGGAAACTTACAATCATGGCAGAAGGGGAAGCAAACACATCCTTCTTCATATGGTGTCAGCAAGGAGATGTGCTGAGCAAAAGTGGAAAAGCCCCTTATAAAACCACCACATCTTATGAGAAGTCACTCACTGTCAGAGAACAGGATGAGGATAACCACACCCATGATTAAATTACCTCCCACCAGGTCCCTCCCGTGACAAGTGAGTATTATGGGAACTATAATTTAAGATGAGATTTGGGTGGGCATGCAGCCTAAACATATTAGCATGTGCATCTATAATTATCTCAAAATTAAAAGTGTAATTTAAAAAACGAAGTGCAGAGTGATTGAAGAAAAGAATGTAAGTTTAGGATCCTGAAGCTTCAGTATCATTGCTTCAGGGACAAACTGCCTCTGCCAGACACAGTTCTAGTTCTAGTCACTGCGGATACAGAGGTAAGCAAGCCTTACTTGGTCCCTGCTCTCATAGATATGACATTCTAACTGGGGATTTAAATAGAGAAAAAAATGTTGGCAAAATAATTTCAGTTAGTTTTTAATTGATATGAAAAATTAAGTGAATGGGGTGAAGTGATAAGAATACCAGGGGAGGGGGGAGGAAGATTAATTTAGGCTCCTCTGATGTGATGATCCTTTAGTGGAAACGTGATTGAAGTGAAGGAGACAGTTAGAGAAAGAGTATCCCAGAGGAAAGAGCAGGTACAAAGATCCTAAGGCAGGAATAACTTTGAAAGCTTGATATATTTGGAAGACAAAATAAATCTCGTGGGCTGGAGCTCTGTGAGGTAGGACAGCCCTTGAGGTGGCCAGCAACCAGATAAAGCAGAAATTTTTAGGCCATGATAAAGAGTTTAAATTGTATGTTGAATGTGAAGAAAAACCATTCCAGAGACTTAAGTGGGAAATGGCATAATCTAGTTTATTTATGTATGTATGTTTGTATTATTTTTTTAATCATCCTGGCTACTGTTTGGAGAATGAGTAGAGAGGTCCAAGAATAGAATCAGAGAGAACAGTTAGGAGGTTTTGAAGCAAGTAAGAACTCCTAGAAGAGTCAGATGTCAGATTAGGTAGACATAAATATCTTAAAAAGTTCTTCCTGATTCAATAAGCATGGAGCCTGAACTGAAAATAGAAGCTGTGCAGAAAAAGATCTGTTCATAAATCCGGGAAGCCAAAGGTAAAATCTGACAGGCTGTGATACTATAATTTTGGAAGAACGATGCCAGGCATAGGTGATCTCTAATAGCCTGTAGCTTAACTGACCATGAGCTCCCTTCTTTGGTGCATTTTATAAGGAACTTAAGCTTAAAGAAACAATTGGAGGTTAGTTAAACATGATCACCAATTAAATGGCCACTTTGTTCAGGTGTATTCTAAAAGTTATTTACTGCTCTTTGAATTAAATGTCTAATTAGTTTCTTACTTGAGTGTTAAACAGGGCTAATGGCAGTTGATGCTTATCTAGTAAGAAGTTGAGGTTTCCAACATTTTTCCTACAATGAAAACTAAGATATCCTTCCTATGTATTAAGACAGATTCTTTATATATCTTTTACTTCCTGCCCACCCCTTAAAATTCCCTTAAAGCATTTTTACCTACCTAACTTGAATGTGGTTAAAATCATACCACAAGCTTTTAAAATATATTTCTTTCTAGTCTCAAGTTGTAAGATTAATATTTGCATAAGAACAATAAGCAAAAGATTGGTGCTTAAGAATGCAGGTTTGGAAGGCGTGCTTCCTGTGTCAGAATACCAACTCTACCAACTGGCTGGTGACCTGAAGCAAGTCATTTATTTTTCATAATACTTCAGTTTTCTCATGTGTAAGTGGAGATAAAAATAATAGCTCATCCTAATGTTGTTTTGAGAATTGAAGCCTCCCCTGGAAATCTCAGTCTTCTTTATGCCCAGGAAGGACCGGAAGCAGCTGTATGGAATTGTTATATTCGAGGCGAGATTAAGGGACCAGCACCAAGACAAAACTATGCCAAATAGCAGGGTTTATTAAGCCGGCGACCATGGAGGACTCGCGTCTCTCCAACCCGTGGCCCCGAATGGAGGGGGTTAAGACCTTTTATACCCGTAAGAATTACCTTGGGGAGTCAGGGCGAGAGGCGGGGGTGGGGGTGAAGGGACACAGACATTTAGGGGTTTTCATAAATCATCTCCCAGACAGAGGGGAGTGAGCGGGGGCTCCGGACATTTCAAGGGCTTGAGGACATCTTGCCCCCCTCGATTGTTACCTAAGTGGCTTACAGAAGTTAAGATAAGCATTAGTTTGCACATCTTCTGGGCAGTATTGTAAATAACAGATCTTAGTTATTTATTACAGGGCACAGGGACCAGGATGGAATTAGCTTGGGCTGCTATTTTAGTTACAAAGACTGACAATTCTGGCTGTTACTGATAAGAAAAGTAGATAGTTTGCAGAGCAAACTAGCAGTTTTATGTACAGAAGCCAAAGGCCAGCAGTTATTGTGAGGAGAGTGGGGCAGCCATTACAACTTATTTTAAAACATAGCTTTGTTCTTTATAAAATGGCATTGTTCAGGTTCTAACTCTAGGCCAGCTATAGCACAGAATCTCTGGAGGTCTGTTCCACTGCAAGTGATGAAGAGGCAGCTTTAAAGAGATGCCATGGATTTAACACTCACACTAAAGGAGATAGGATTGATATACTCCATGATTCTTTCTTAAATGAGAATGGTTGTCACATTTGGTATACCTAATGCAATGTACATCCTACTAGATGATGACTTGTCAGATTTTGAGGAGATGCAGATATTCTGGAGTGGGTAACAGAAAGAATATTAGAGTCACCAATGCTCTGCTGATTTTATGTCCAAGCCACATGACTGCTATTAATCCTATCCCCCACGTAAGTGCTACCCAGAAGTCCCAGGACCCTCCAAACAGGACTTAACAGAAGACAGATAAAATGGCAAGTTCAAAGGCAAAGAGAAGGAGACCCATCTTTATGGAGTTGAAATGGCTTTCATTCTTCAGGCTTAAGAAAAGCAGTGGACACACTGGCCACTAACAGACCTGACAGCACTGGGCCTCATGATTTGTGGAAAAATAGCAACTAATACATGTAAACTATGAGGTAAACCTACAATTGCTGGGGTATTTGTAAGTGGGAGATACAGTAAGTGTTACTCTGGCTTCCTAGGTTCTCTTAGTCCGAATAGAGTAGCTGACATCCCATTCTTTTCATGGTATTAGCCTACTATTGTCTTGAGTTGTCTAAGGAGGAATATGTAGCCTTTAATCTAGCTCTAAGTTTTATAACCCTTATAGAGAATTTGAAGACAGAGAAAACAGTCCTGACTATCATTTGCCTACAGCCCCAAGATGTGGAGCTGAGTGTTAGACAATGACAGTATCTTTACTTGTGCATTTCTCTAGAGACTGAGGATGGGAAGCAATTATTAAAGCAAAATTCACTGGGTTTTCTTCCTCCGTGAGTTGTCCGAACACTGCATAGAATGTAAAGGACCCCTGATATTTCTGAAGGTTTTCTGCATACCTCTTTCTATCCAGATATGATTGTTTGGGGGAATTACAACAATAACATAAGAATTATTGGATAATAAAAATTCATCCAAATCCTAAGGTTCTTTCCCATCTATTTCTAATATCTGTATTAATTTGCCAGGACTGCCATGACAAAATATTACAGCCTGGATGACTTAAACAACAGAAATTTATTTTATCACAGTTTTGGAGCCTGGGAATTCAAGATCAAGCTGCTGTTGGGTTTGGTTTCCCCTGACACCTCTCTGCCTAGCTTACATATGGCCCCCTTCTCACTGTGTCCTCACACAATCTTTTCTATGTGCACTCCTCTGGAGTCTCTTTTTTTCTTTTTAAAAAAAAAAAAAAGGACACTAGTCATCTTGGATTAGGGCCCTACCCTTAGGACCTAATTTAATGGTGATGGATTTATGTCCAAACACAGTTAGAAATGGGGTTAGAAATGCTAGTGAATCACAATTCAGTCCATAACAATACCCAAAGCACAGGTCAGTTGAAGTGGTGATTCTATCTTTGCGCTGTCCAGGGAACACAATGCTATCAATCATCCATATAATAATGAGTGAAAAGTGAAAACCTAATATCTCTAGGAAATAGCTTTTCTTTTTTCTTTTTTCAATGGTAGCAGAACAGAAGCCTAAATCTGTAGTGACCTTTACTGTTAACTAATGGTGATGGTAGCCTAGAGTTCAGCAGACATGGAACACATAAGGAGGGTGTTCTTGAGAAGCCTGTCATGGGCTGGAAATTTAGAAAAGTCTAGGAATGTCTTAACCCTTTCATGGCTCCCATTTTTCCATCTGAAAACTGGTTATTATCCCTGGCTTTATTCCAGAGGTGTTAAAGCATGAGTCTGGCCAAGTCATATAAAGATATATAGAAACTGTATATTAATTATATATATTTGATATAAAATAGCTTAACTATTTTATATAGATATGGTATCTCGACATGTTGCCCAGGCTAGTCTCAAATTCCTGGGCTCAAGCAATCCCCCCTGCCTCAGCCTCCCAAAGTGCTGGAATTGCAGACGTGAACCACTGCACCTGGCCAAAATAGCTAAACTAAATGACAGCAAGAGTAATTTTCACATTTTGTAACTTCCCATGAGTGTTCTAAGAAAGAGACTTATTTCCCAAGTTGTAATAATAATAGATAGTATTTATCACATTTATTTTGGGTAAGGGTTTTTAAAATGTTTTTACATGTATTAGCTTGTCTTTCCCACAGCACAATCTTACTTTAAGAAGAGAAAATTATGTAGAAGAGATATTTTAAAACTTGCCCAATGTGAAGAGCTAACAAGCAATAGGGTTGTAATTAAAATTTAAGCACACTGGCTAAAAGTTATTATGCACTGTTTGTGCCTCTTTCCTACTTACCAAGGATGACATATTTAAATTATTTAAGTTATTCCTTTTTAGTCCAAATGTTTATCATATGAAATAGTTAACAAAACAAGTAATGAAAAGATCTTGCTCTAAATACCTGCAAAGGTTTAATACGGAGTATTCATGACACAGAAATTATTATAATGCAAAAATATGTTTATGAGAGAAGCTTAACATTTGTCATTGTGAATACTTGGGATGAAACATGCTTAGAAAAAAATGGGGAAAAATTTCAACATATGCAAATCAACAAATGTGATTCACCACATAAATAGAATTAAAAATAAAAACCATATGATCATCTTAATTGATGCAGAAAAAGCCTTAGATAAAATCCAACATCATTTCATTATAAAAATCCTCAACAAACTAGGCATCCAAGGATCACACCTCAAAATAATAAGCACCATCTATGGCCAACCTCATACTGAATGGTCAAAAGCCAACAGGTACTGAATGCACAAAAACTGTAAACATTTCCCTTGAGAACTAGAACAAGGCAAAGATGCCCACTCTCACCACTCCTATTCAACACAATACTGGAAGTGCTAGAGCAATCAGGTAAGAGAAAGAAAGAAAAGGCATCCAAATAGTCAAATCAGAAGTGAAACCATCTCTCTTTGTGGACAATATGATTATATACCTAGAAAACCATAATGTTTCTGCCAAAAGACTCCTGAAACTGATAAATGATTTCAATACAGTTTCAGGATACAAAATCAATGTACAAAAGTCAGTAGCATTTCCATACACCAATAATGTTCAAGCTGACAGCCAAATCTAGAATGCAATCCCATTTACAATATTACAAAAATAAAATACCTAGGAATACATCTAACCAAGGAGGTAAAATCTCTCTACAAGGAGAACTACAAAACATGGCTAAAAGAAATCATAGATGACATAAACAAATGGAAAAGCGTTCCATGCTCATGGATTGGAAAAATCAATATCCTTAAAATAGCTACAACACCCAAAGCAACCTACAGATTCACTACTCTTCCTATCGAACTACCAATGACATTCTTCACATTAGAAAAAACTATTTTAAAATTAATATGGAACCAAAAAACAACCTGAATAAACCTAAACAAAAAGAACAAAGCTGGAAGCATCATGTGACCTGACTCCAAACTATGCTATAAGGCTGCAGTAAACAAAACAGCATGGTACTGATACATAAACAGAGCATAGACTGATGGAACATAATACAGAACCCAGAAATAAAACTGCACATCTACTGTCACCTGATCATCAACAAAGTTGACAACAACAAGCAATGGGGAATAGATTCCCTATTCAATAAATGGTGCTGGAATAACCTGGCCAGCCATATGCAGAAGAATAATCTGGACCCCTACCTTTTATCATATATAAAATTCAATACAAGATGGATTAAAGATTTAAATGTAAGGCCTTAAACTAAGAATTCTAGAAGAAAATTTAGGAAACACCATCCTGGACATTGGCCTTGGGAAAAAACTTATGACTAAGTTCTCAATAGCAATTGCAATAAAAACAAAAGCAATTGCAATAAAGACAAGTCAGATCTAAGTAAACTAAACAGCTTCTGTGCAGCAAAAGAAACTATCAACAGAATGAACAGACAATGTATAGAATGGGAGAAAATATTTGCAAGCTATGCATCTTACAAATGTCTAACATCCAGAACTTACAAATGTCTAACACTGGAACTTAAACAATTGCATAAGCAAGAAACAAACAACCACATTAAAAAATGAGCAAAAGGCATGAACAGAAACTTCTCCAAATAAGACATACAAGTGGCCAATGAACATATTAAAAAATGTTCAACATCGCTAATCAGAGAAATGCAAATCAAAACCATGGGATACCATCTCATGCCAGTCAGAATGGCTATTACTAAAGGGTGAAAAAACAACAGATGTTGGAGGGTCTGCAGAGAAAAGGGGAACACTTATACACTGTTGGTGGGAATGTGCAGCCTCTGTGGAAAACAGTTTGGAGATTTCTCGGAGAACTTAAAACAGCACTACCATTCAACCCAGCCATCCCATTACTGAGTATACATCCAAAAGGAAACAAATTGTTCTACCAAAAAGTCCCAGTGCTTGTATGTTTATTGCAGTACTATTCACAATACCAAAGACATGTAATCAACCTAGGTGACCATCAGTGGGGAATGGATAAATAGAACATGGTACATAAACACCATGGAATACCACACAGTCATAAAAAAAGAATAAAATTGTGTCCTTTGTAGTAACATGGGTGCAGCAGGAGGCCATTATCCTAAGTGAATTAATGCAGGAACAAGGAACCAAATACTCTGCACATTCTCACTGATAAGTTTTCTAGAAGAAAACTTAGCAAACACCATTTTAGACATTGAGTATTCATAGACATAAAAATGGCAAAAATAGAGAGTAGGCACTACTAGAGTGGGCAATGAGGAAGGGATGCAGGGGTTGAAAACTACTGGGTACTGATACCCAATATTGAGTTTGGCTCTGTGGCCCCACTCAAATCTTATCTTAAATTGTACTCCCATAATTCCCACATGTTGTGGGAGGGACCCAGTGGGAGATAATTTGAATCATGGCGACTGTTCCTCCCATACTGTTCTCATGGTAGTAAATAAGTGTCATGAGATCTGATGGTTTTATCAGAGGTTTCCACTTTTGCATCCTGCTCATTTTCTCTTGTCACTGCCATGTAAGAAGTGCCTTTTGCCTCCCACTGTGATTCTGAGGCCTCCTGGCCATGTGGAACCACAAGTCAAATTAAACTTATTTTTCTTCTCAGTCTTAGGTATGTCTTTACCAGCAGCATGTAAATAGATGAATACAGGCACTATAGTACTTGTATACCTGTGTTGAAGTACCCCATACTTCAACATCACACAACACACTCAGGTAACAATCTGCGCATGTGCCCCAAAATCTAAAATAAAATTAAAAAAAAATAAAGAAACAGTATTAGAATATAGTTGTATTCAACACCAACAATTATGATTACACTAACTGAACAGATAGCAGCTAAGGAGAATGTTGAACAAGGAAAGAGAATAATAAAAGTTTATCCATCAGATTAAGTGTGAGTATCAGTTCAGAAATCAGCTCCAAAAGGAAAAATGTATTCTGGAAAGATGCTATTTCTAGGATTTCAGATATCTGTATTGGTAAAGAAGGACTTAAAATTCTCTCTTATTAGAGCTTTTCGCTGACTCACATACACTCATCTCTACACCCATGCATAAATATCTTCTGTTTGACAATGATAGTTTCACAAATAGCAAATTAAGACAAAATAAAACTATGCTCCTGAGTGTAGTGATAGTTTACAATTGTATCTCTTGTCTAGAACTGGATACAAAGTGCATTGTATTGAATACTCTAAATTTGTTACGCAAAAACTTTTTTTGATGAATTAACAGTTGAGAGTTTCAACATATGACTAGAAAACCGATGATGGTCTATTAAACAAGACTTCATAGAATGCTTTTGCTGAAGCATCTAGAAAAATAACTTTTCATATTGTTTCTTAAGAAAGTCTTGACATTTTAGTCCATTCTAACTCATCAAAAATACTGCACAACTTGTATAGGTTTCTCGATGGACACAAGGATACAGTGGATCTGGAATCCAGGAGATAGTTTTAACTTCAATTCAATCTTTTATATCAGGGCTTTAAACAAAATTGGATGATAAGTTCTGGCTTCCAGTTTGATATACATAGAACTGGAATATGTAGAGAATAGATATTAGTGATGATTCCAAACTTATGACAAAAAAAAGAATCAAACTACATTGAAATTCATGACTTTTAACAAACTCATTGGAAAACTGAGGTCACAGAACAAATAACTGGCCCCAAGTCTAAGATACAGTGTCTCTAGGGAGAAATGACATACAAATGCATTGCTCACCTAAGGTCGATGCACCTGGACACCAGTAAGAAGAATTCAGCTAGGACTGATGAAAAATTGAGGTAGGCCTAGTGTGGGTTGGTAGAATCATGTGGAAATCCCTGGGTGCTACAAAAAATTGAAGGAGGCTTTACTCTTTTGCAGGATCTTCTCTGTTAACCACAAGGAGCATTCAAAATACAGATTGGAAACACACAAACTTGAAAGGCAGTCGTCCTGCAGGAAGGCAAGAAACTTCACTTTTCCTCCTATGAATCTTTTGTTTTATGGTTATTGCTTTAATCTAAACCACCCTTTTCTCCTGCATACTTTGCAATGTCAATCTATATGGCTTCCCCACCTACCAAAGTTCCAGAAAACTGATGTCACAATTTATTTTTTTATATCTGGTGATTGGAATAACAATAGTAGGAAGACTAATTTCTATTAAATGAAGGATTAGAGATCATGTACAATAAGTTTTCCATTTATGATAAAACAATAAAAAGAAATGAAGAGATGTGGAAGTCAATATGGTGAATACATGTGTACAAATACATATACATGTACATACATGCCCTCATCTGCAGAGTAAAATCTTTTGAGGTACTCTCTTATCTCTACTTGGGTTGAATTTATGATCGTAAGTGACTATTATATTGGGAAGGGGTCAATGCCTGTAAGGTATCAAAATTCTGTAAAAGTCATCAAAAACTGGTATCTGTTCTTGCTAACATGCATGCCATTCCTATAGTAATTCAAGTTTTTAAAAACTAATTTAAAAATTGAAAACATCAAGGAGGTCATCCTATTAAATGATTATTTTTTTAAAATTTTGTTTACAGCAAACTCATATAAAAGAAAAACTGAATCACACATGCCAGAGTAAAAAAACTAAGTAAAGTTATAAGATATGGACCCAAGGAGAATCCCGAGATCCAGGAGCAGATTCAAGAGCTCCAGCATTGTCTTAGAACTGAAAATATTTAGCGGTCTTCTAAGTGCATGTCCTTCAGTGCTGTTTCCTCTTATTTTGCTTTTTATTGTGATCACTCATCCACTGATCCAAGACAAAAACATGTTAGTCACCTGGCTTGTCATGTACAGATAGAACTGGCATAATGACATTGGAACTGGTTTACTTTTAAATGTTTTTAGAAATCTTAAGTCAAATTATTTTGTGTTGCCTTATAACACACTGTGGATCTGCACACATTCTGTACAGTCTGTTGCAGACTGTTATAATTCCCTCATGTGTATAATTAAGTGAGCAACTCACGATTGCTGAGACCTTTCTTGCTCTGACATCAATCCTCCAATCTTCTTAGAATTCAGGTGCATCATTCTTCATGGGACTATTGAGTGTAAATAATATATTTAGCAGAGCCAGGGTCAGTATGGCCCACTGGCTACAAACAAAGTAATAAAATTACTTTCTATAAATTAACGTTTATATAATACTTTCTTTATACACATGGGTTTTTATTGATCTTTTGTTTTCTGTAATTGTTCCCTTCTTCTTCCTGGGCCTTCCCTCTATATTATAAAGCTGTCACCCTCTCCCCTGGGTAAATTGTATATTATAACCTATAGTATATTAATGGTATAGATGTATTATACTATGATCTATTTAGTCAGTTACTTATTTATTGGCCTTCCTTTTTACTTATTTTCTTCTACTTTTGCTCTCTTTTATGAAATGTCTTTGTAAGATATGTCTGTATGTATTGATATTCACACTCAAGATCTGAGATTTTACCCTTCTTGCAGGCCCACAAGTTGGCCTGTGGCAATTTCCTGGGTTCTGGCAGAAGACATGAGGGACTGTATAATTCACAGTACAGCAGGCAGCAGGACGTCATGCTCATGTCTATTTCTCTTCAAGTTCTACATGGACTACAGTGAGTAGCCCAGGTGAATGCTTTGCATGCAGTGAAAGAACCTCAATTTTAAAAAGTTCAAATATTTTACCAAGGAAACCTGCCTCACCTTTGACCCAAGAGATGTATTATTTTTATTATAAAGCATTTCATTTATCTTTTTTCTATTACTATGTTACTGGAAACTAAACAAACCTGCCCCCTACTCTGTAAGGAGACTCTATCTCTGTCTTCCAAGGCTTGTCGGAAGCGTTCTCTGAAAAAAAAAATGCTGACAATACTTATGTTTACATGAGAGACTCCTAAGGTTCTTGTTCATTCACTGTTTGATTTGAGTATTATCTCATTGAGGTTTTTATTTTTTATTTATTTATTTTTTTTGATATGGAGTTTTGCTCTTGTTGCCCAGGCTCGAGTGTAATGGCACAATCTCAGATCAATGCAACCTCTGCCTCCCGGGTTCAAGTGAGTCTCCTGCCTCAGCCTCCCAAGTAGCTGGGATTATAGGCATGCGCCACCATGCCTGGCTAATTTTGTATTTTTAGTAGAGATGGGGTTTCTCCATGTTGGTCAGGCTGGTCTCAAACTCCCAACCTCAGGTGATCTGCCCGCCTCAGCCTCCCAAAGTGCTGGGATTACAGGCCTGAGCCACTGTGCCCAGCCTCTCATGTATTTTTCTTAAATGCAATATAAGAGTCCTTGTATATCTTTTTGATTGCCTTTCTCTAACGGGTCATGATATTTGACTAGATAAAGATTACAGGATGACAGCCCTCATCTTACCGTGTTTATTGCAGATAATTTCTATTGTATCAGTTAATGGGAAAAGTTTGGTGTCAAAATATATTTTCCTTGTGAATTTTTTTTGTATTGCATGAACATTTTATGGTTTACATTTGTCATGTACTTCTCTTGTGCTTCTATTAATTATTGAATTAAGGACACTTATTGTGTGTGTTTTAATTCTAGAGATGTCCTCTATTAATCTTAACTTTTTCCTCATGATTTCCAGTTTATTTCTCTGGAATTTGAAATATTTCCTGTGATATGTATTATATATGTATATGTAACACATATATAGAAAGAGGTATCTATCAATAAAGTATAACCCTGGACAAAACCTTGCTGCTCTCCAAAATTCCTATATTCCCATAGTGGTGAAGCAGGTCAAAGCAGGAAAGATTCCGCCCATAACCCCAACATTTGTCCTTTTTTAAAAATGAGTGTTAGGGTGAAGGATAGTTACACATATTTCTTGACTTCAGCCTGGGAAGGCAAAGGTCAAACACTTTCTTGTACGCTGTGTTCTCCAGCACCATTTCTAGCACCTTCATGAAAATATTTTCCACCAGTTTTATTCATGCTTTAGCTTACCCAGCCTCTTGGAGATCACAGCATTTATTGTACAATAAAAGAGAAGTATCTTAGAGTTGAGATTAGAGGAGAATGGAACTGAATTCAGACCATCATGTTCTAGAATCCCTATACACATCTCAAAAGCTCTTAAGCATTTCCTTTCAATTTGATCTCTACATTATTTTAAAAAGAAATATCAAGGTTTATACACCTAATACAGAGAGATCGGGGCTAGAAAATCTAGCATTTTCTCTAGATAGTAATGATAATAAAAAGAACCCAAGCCCCTAAAATCTTATTTTTCACTATATTACTTCTGGCCAAGAGAGATAATTTAGTTTCACTAGTTTCATATAATCCTCTACTCCTATAAAAATACCAGAATTTAGTTTTGGAGGTTTGTTTAAAATTTATTTTATTTGCTTTTCTCCCCATATTAGAACTTGTTTAAACATCATATTAATTAATATATCTGTTACATCATGTATAAGAAAGAAATGAGGAATTAGATTGACATAAATAATGTAATTTGCCAAAAATATACATAATTTATTCCATTTATCTAAATGCTTAATTAAGAGAATCAGTTTAGCAAGCTCTACTGCTAAAAATAGAATATAATTTATTTTCTGCTTATCCTATCTCCAAGAAATTTTTATCTACAGAGGATTAAATGTGATGGACGATCTTCTTCCATAAAGAATCCTTTACAGTGGAAGAAAAAGTCTCAGTCCTTTTTAAGACAGTCTCCCTTGCTCTGTTATCAAGCACAATATACATCTCATTTTGTAGTAGCAGACTTTTAAGCCCTAGTAACTGATGTATCAAAACGTAAGCCTGAAATGTTACAGTGCTACCTTTATATGAATTAGATCCATTTTAGGACCAAATATCTAACAGGAGAGAGAGAGAGAGAGAGAGAGAAAGATCCTATGTCATAGATTTGTCATTTTTATGCTCTAGTTCAAAGCTATATGATTTTCTCTATCACTATCAATTATCCTTCAAAAGCTGTCAAACATGTTCTCTTGTACTTCCTATGCAGCCAGAAAATAGAAATAAGAAATGAGATTTCTAAAGGCAGATAAGTTATCAAAGCAGAGATGTCTTTGAATTAGATCATTCTTCCAGAACATAATGAATTTAAAATTCCCAGTAGAGTTGTCAGGTGCATTTAGCAATACTTACCTGGGGAATATCAAACCTTGGGTACCAGTGAGCTTTTTCTCATAGTCCACACTTTATATCATAACCTTAACAGTAACTGAGAGGGGGGAGCTCAGATCAGTATCTGAAAACACAGTGAGGAAGGATGTATATCTCTCCATGAGGTGAGCAGTTCTAGTGGCTATTCTTTCGCATTTGTCAAAACTCATCATTTTCTGGGCCATAGTTCAAGGCAGGGATTAAATGAGGCTTTTGGAATCACAGAGGTAGCAGCTATGTTTCAGAGGCTTTTCTATAAAGTTTGTACATGTCCAAATCATCAGCTCATTGGAAAGAGAGTCTATGTAGAGTGATTTAACAGAATACTGGGAAAGGATACAGAGGACTCTTCAAACTTTAATAAATAGAAAATACATTTACCAGTGCAGAGGGAATCAAACTATGAGGATGATTTTATCTATTTTGCATTTCATATATTGTTCCCAGAGTGATTTAAGATCCCTTACCAGGGTGTATAAAATGGAAAGATAAGAGTGCTATTTCAGAAAAAAAGTGGGAACAAAGTGGAATCAAGAAAGAGAAAAATATGTCATAATAAGTCACAAGCCTACTGCAGATAAACCGTAATAACCCACAAGCCTACTGTAGATCTAAACATAGACCTGAGTGATAAATAAAAAAAGATTATAAGTTATGAAATTTACAATATCCATGAGATGAAAATGAAACAATTGCTAAGTAGAAAAAAACTTCACACTGAAATCAGACAGCAATTGCTCCTGGGGGTCCTTATGAAAGAATGTTGACATGCAAATGACTCAAGCAAACCCAGAGTTCCACAATCTATTCTTAAGAGATGAGAATTTCTTTGTTTCAGAACCTTACATCTCTTGAGATAAAACACTAATATGAAATTTTATATTTTAAAAAATTCTTATTTTTGTCTTCATAAAATATATTTAACTTTCTAAAAATGTAGATCCATAGTTGAAATAAAATCAATATTGCTAAACACACTTTAGAGATTAATATTATATTACATTTGAAAAGCAGGGGTCACATATTACAGTAAAAGCAGATGCTATTAATTTTTTTTACAATCTTTTTTTTTTTTCTGTTAGGAATTCACCTTTAAAATCAGCCTTCTCTTTGGCTAAAGACATCTCTTGGTACCATGGATGTAGGTTCTGTTTTGTTAATATCTCCCCAGTTGTTGTCCATTCCACAGAGCCAGCCCCACTGCCACCATTCGGGTTCCCATCATCTCTTGTGGATCATTCCCCTAACTGCCCCTTACTTTCTAGTTTTGCCATAAGCTTTGTTTCTCCTTAATCATGTCTTTCTTCCACTTCCAGGTTGATTATTCTACATTGCAAATATGTTTATGCAAATCCTCTATTCAGTATATTTTAAGTGTTCCCTTGGTGAATCACTTGCCACTTTATAATATGTTCTTTTCCTTCCCTTACAAATATATCTGGAGCATTAACTTCAAACACTCCGATGCTTTCCTCTTTTTCAGTCCTTCTCAAAGACATGTACTTCCCTAATTTTGTCATTCTTTTTTTTTTGCACATCCTATTGTCACTGTTTTAAATGTCTCTCTTTACATTAGTTTTAGTATAAATGTTACCTTTTCTAAAATCCCTTCCTTGGCATATTGGCTTAAGTTGATGGGGCGCTGTCTTATTCCCATAATGTTTACTTTAGCCCTTATCTCTGTTAAAGCACCTTTTCTTCTCTGCTTCCCAGAAGACTGTGAGCTTTCCAGGGATGGCAAGTATGTCTTTTTATTGTTCTAACTCAACTTCTTATCGCTTTCTTTTTTTTAAATGTGACCCAAAGATCCATCAACTTCTTATAGAAGATATAAGTTAGTAAGTTTTGCTAGTGACAAAAACTATTGTCCTATACATAATTCCTCAACTGGGACAGCCTGTATTATAAGGCTTACCATGGATATACACATTTAATTCACACAATAACTGTGTGAGATAAGTAGAAATGTTATTTTTAGTTGATAGAGTTTAAAAAATCTGACAAATGAGAGGTTAATCAACCTGTGAATCTAACACAGACACCCCAAAGATAAGGCTGAACAACTGCAGTGATTAAAAAATAAAAATGTCTACATGAAAAAATATCATTCTTAAGCGCAAAAACCAAGATCTGAAAGAGGAATATGTTTTAACTAGTTTATCAGAAAAGGATTAGATATGTTAATTAACAAAGAATCCATTCAAATCCATGCAAACAAGATGAAATCAAATTAAAAGAGGAACAAGAATAGGCAAAGCAGATACTAATGGTATCATAAGTAAAATTCCATCAATACACTGTCACTATTATTCAATACGGGCACTTTGCATGATAGCACTGCACTGTAGAAATGACCATGTAAGCTGAAGCTGTGCAAAGCAATCATAATTGATGGGGAAAATTACAATTGTTTCATGGCCTTTAATTTTTTGCCAATATGTTAATAAATCTCTTTAATGCATGAATGTAAAAAAATAAAATTAGTAAAATTAGCATTTACTTAGTATATTGTAATTAAAAAAATTAAAAATATTGAGAAGCGAAGTATTTCATTTCTTCATAAAATATTGCCAGTAGCTAGGACATTGCTTCCTTCTACCTCACGTTGTTTAATTTTCAACAGATGTGCTTCTGTGCCTTGGTAAATTGTCATTCTCCGTTCTAACATTTAATCAGCTCCTAGCATTTTATGCTTTGTGCTTTCAATGTTGTAAAATACCTCAGAGAGTTCCTATAACATGAGGTATTTTCCCAACGTTACTTCCTTCAGACATCTTCATTCTTTTTGTCACAACCATTTTATTCATGCATATTAATAACTATCTCCTTTCACTGCATTTACTTTATGATTCTAATTTCATTTTCATGGTTATTTCTTTTCACTTATTTGCTGCACCTTCGTCTTTCTTGTTCAATTCCCTCTTTCACTCATCTATTTTTATAAAATGTCACAGGGGTTTATCTCTGGGAGACAAGGAGGAGATCCAACTAAATGCATTGGTGTCTGTGTGGGAACTGAATAACAGGTGCACAGTAACCAGTCAAGGACAGAATTTGAAAGAAGTAATGGGAATGGCCACTGATCAGCATGTACATCTATTATTTATATAGATTTTTGTGTACTGAGGAACCAGCAGAGAAGATTTTATTTTGAGCAAGTACCACAGTTAATATAATGGGGTAACTGAAATTGTAATTGTGTTTTGGTTGATGCTATTTAAATCATGGTCAATGAAATTACTGCACATCAGAACCATGCAAAATAAAATTCTTATACTTACTGTATACCACACCTTCTGCTTCCTATTCACTAAATCTTCTCACAATGATAGTAAGCAGGTATTATTACTATTCTAATACCACAGATGAAGAAATTCAGAATAGAGATATGAAATAATTTGTCTAATGTTACATATTTATCTGTTATCAGGATTCAAATCCAGGATCTTTCTTTGGGAGACTGCATTCTCAGTCACAATCCCCCTCTTACCTTTGATATTCTAAATAAGTGAACACATTAATATACTGGGTATGAGGTGTTCTGTCCTTTGTGGTTTTACATTAGAGTTATATTATTAAATCCTCTGTGAAGAGATGAATTAGTTTTAAAACCTCATTACCTGATAACGTTAGATACAAATGAATAAATCATGAATGCCCATTTTTCAAAAAGAGACAAAATGTACCAAACAAAACACTATAATGAGATTAGTAATGAAACTTAGATTTAAATTAATCTCATTCACTCCAATTTGATGTGAAATACCTGTATGCAAACCAAGTTTTGTTTTCATTTTGTTTTTCAGTTTGTTTAATTTGTGAGATTCTGGGAAGCTGTGATGAGAGAAAAGAGATCAAGGATATCCTTTTAAGTTTCGATGAAACTGTGAATACTCTTCTAAAAGAAATACACATACACTCAATATTTTGCATGTAATTTAAGTAAAAGCATTGACTCTGAAACCTGAAGATTTCCTATGAGATTTAGAGCCTAGGTCCCAGTTTCTTAACAGATCAAAGGATCATTTCTTTCTCCTCCTACAACTTTTAGTGAATCTAGGCTTACTGAGTCTCCAGCATAGTATGATGTAATCCTCTCAACACTAGGCTGCAGCATTTACCATGGAGGAGAGAACAGCATGAGTTAGTATGCACCACCTCTAAAAGTTTCCTTCGAAAGAGACTGTATAGGCACTATCACTTACATGGCACTTTGAGAAACAGAATTTTAAACATTTGTACATTTTTTTTGTTTTACCTACTCCTTTCATTTTATATTGTGTCTCGTATTTGATTATTTCTACTCTACCAATGAGTCCATATTGATTGCCATCCATGTAGTTATGAAATCAACTAATATTTATTGGGTACAAAATATGCTAGTCATATTTCCTAGGTGCTGAGGATACACCAATGAACAATTCATACAAAGGCTCACAAGCTGACAGGAGCATAATGTAAATACTAAATTTAGTTTATTAGTATATTCAAAAAATTGATTACAGGGTGATATATTACAGAGTGACTGTTCAGAAGAGCTTACTTAGCATCTATGGTATGATGAGTCCCCTGCCAGGTTACTTATTCGGCTGTCCAAACCCTGAAGGTCAGGCAGTAAGCCAAGGCCATGATGCTCAGTCAAGGAGCAGGTATCCCTGAGAACACAAAGGAACCTACCAAGAAAAACAGTCCCATTGCACACTATTAGAACTACCAAGAAAAACAGTCTCATCACACACGTGCAGTAGCCAAAAAGGCAGAAAATTAGCTTAAAAGCAGCTTAGGGATGAGAGGCAGCCTAGATCTCTAGAGCTGTCCTGTTGCCATCCAAGAGTACTTCGTAAGTCTTAATAAACTCATCTCCTCACCAAGCTGAACTTGGCCAAGTCATTCTTTGATCTCTCGGCTCCATCCCAGTTGGGGAAAGATATTTTAAAAGTATGATTGCAAGTTTTTCTCATTACAACATCTTTTGAGGAAAAAATAATTTAAAGACATAATATTTAAGATGAGATCTTTTTGGATAAGGGAAGAAATATTCCAGGCTGAGAGAACAGCAAATTGTCTCTGTAAAGTCTCCTAAGTTAAAAAGACCCTGAGAAGAAGGGATCCTATTTGTGCATTAGGGAAACCCTGCACCTGTTGGAATTAATTAAAAGTGATAATAAAAGAAACTACATCAAGCTACATCAAACACCTTGAGGATTCTGGAACAGGAATAGAAAAGGACTGAATAACTGGAACTAGTAAGTGGTTTATGAAATGAAATTGGAGTGTTATAAAGGATATTTGAAGCAATTGAAAGTAAGTGATTCATCTAAAATATCTCTATAATATATTTTGCATTACACCATTCTGACCCCTTCTGAAGGATTGTAAAAACGTGTATGGGGGAAACAGTAGTAATACCACCACAAGGCTAATTTTATAGTTCAGATCAGAAATGATGGGGTTTATGTTAAGCTGAAGGCAATGATAAGAGAAGGGTGTAGAAAGCTTAGAGACTGATTTTTTGACAGCCCTATCTAATTTGCAATAGGAGAGAAAAAAAAAAAGCTTAGGTCAAGTTATTGACAAGTTATATTGATTTAAAATGTTTGTAGAGCCCAATCACTGATAATAACAAAACTTCAAAGTTTTGTAATGAATGATTTTTCAGCTAAGCTCTGTATGTGTGAAAATATCAAGAAATTTGAATATGTACATTAGGTACCTACACACTTTGCTGAAATACTTTCTAAAGTTTTAGAGAACGATTTCACATTATGAATTCTTTTCATTTAATCAACTTTGCACTCAAGTTTTAGATATTATAGTGGTCTATTTAGAAATAATTTTTTCTGTGATTTTATAGCACATTTCTTACTTTTGAAGCAACATAGTTTCCTAATATTTTTCTAAATATCAACTAACTCATATATTATTCTCTTATAGCTTCTTTAACTGATTTGGTTTATATAATAGATCTCATTTTTTAGCCATTTTTTCTTCTTATCTAAAAGTCTTTCATACTTTAGTTGTGCATATTTGAATGCTGTGATTTTAGATGGATTTTAAATATTTCAAAATCATAAACACGCCATTGTAAATTTCACCAAAATATGTCAATGCTAAGATGCAAACTTATCTTCATCATATATAAACTAAATCAATGGCTCAGGTGAGAAATATCTGCCTAATAATTCAGTTCAGCAAATCTCAACGGAGAATGTAATCTGACAGGCATTGTACCCATTGCTGTGAAAGGCTCCCTGTACCTGAAAGTCATTACCAGTCTTTAAAAATTGAATTTACATCATTAACATAGCAATGATCCTCATTTTATTTCTTAATAGTATGTTGATAGTTGACAGGTAGATCGACCTCGCAATTTTATTCTTTGAAATGTCATTTGTCATGCTCCCACCAGTGGCTATGAGTTTCAGTGATTTTCTTGACTCATACCGGTTGCTAAGTAACATGGAGAAGTACAGCTGCAGTTTCACTTTCTTCAAACTGCTGCTCCTAAATATGAATAAAACCACAGACATTCTATTTTTGTGTTCAGATCTCACTGCTTTCAAAGCTTCTGTGTCAGATACTCTGAAGCATAATGGTGAAGGCAGTAAAAATTACAGGTCAAATAGTACTTGTAAAAAATATTTGCTTCATTTTTTGTCTTCAGATGCCATAAGATTATTTCTCTTTTACCTCTAGGAATCAATGAGAGTCCTATAATGGACAAAATAAACTAAGAACAAAGAGGACTTATTACTTGACCTTGGGCAAATTATTAATTTCTCAATATCTGTGTTTCTTAATCTGTAGCATATGAAGTGACTAAATTTGATGATTGTTCTTCCTCTTCCAGTTGAGTGATTCTATGAAGTAGTTGTGCAAAGTATCACTAAACCACCAAATGAAATTATTTCTAAATAAATTTCAAAAATTGTCTTTTTTTTTTTTGAGACAGAGTTTTGTTCTTGTCACCCAGGCTGGAGTGCAATGGTCCACAATCTTGGTTCATCAGAACCTCTGCCTCCAGGGTTCAAGCAATTCTCCTGCTTCAGCCTCCCTAGTAGCTGGTATTACAGGAGTCTACTACCACTCCTGGCTAATTTTTATATTTTTAGTAGAATTGGGTTTTCACCACGTTGGCCAGGCTGGTCTTGAACTCCTGTCCTCAGGTAATCTGTCCACCTCGGCCTCCCAAAGTGCTGGCATTGCAGGCAGGAGCCAACATGCCTGGCCAAAAATTGTCTTATTATTTTTATTTCATCTCTACTTAGCTTACACAGAATACAGAATAAAAATATTTAAAAGAAAATTCTACTTCTAGTCATTTTATAGTTCATTGCACTCTCTATGGACAAGTGAATATATTCACATGAAGATAATGTGAAGTAATGACCCTATGACAATGTTCTGAGTCATTTCTCTCTGCAACATCTACATTAAGTTCATTCCTCAGTTCAGCTCACTTCTTTGTGAATAAGCAATATTGTAGATTACTTTGCCTTCTGTCTCCCTAGATTTCAAGTTCCTGATTGCTTTAGTAAGGGCTCTCTTGGTGCAAAGAGTTCAAGTAGAGTATGTTGAGTTTTTCAAATAGAATGTGTATCCTTGTCCATTATGACTATGAATGCACGTCTGTCTTTCTTCTTGGGTTGTGACTTCCTGCAGAGAGAGTGTTTTATGTATTCCATTTTTAAGTTTATAGGACTTAGAAAGTTTCTGGCGTTTGGCAGTTATTAAATATGTCCTTTTAACCCAAAAAAGTAAAAATGCCTTAGAAAATTGTATATATCCTTTGGCTAGTGGGGGATATAGTTAGCAAATTACTTTGTTTTGGTACAAAATTTCATGGAATATGTATCTCCAGGTTCTGTATCCTCAAAAACAATCTAAGAATTAACTTTTTATTTGTTTTCATAGGACCTATCTTTATTTAATCATAAGGGAAAGTGTAGACAGGAAACAAGCAATCAATTAGACTCATTGACCTTCTGTTTTACCATTGTACTCACACATGTGTGGTACTGGGAGTAACTGGAAAGGGAGTTACCCTTTACTTCAGAAGGATTTTTATATTAACAAAAATATTTATAAAATATATTTTAGTATAGAATTATTACAAGAATGCTTTAATTTATCATTAAAGAGAAGGTCTAACAGCACCTTCGTTCCAAGTAGCACTGTTGGAAAGTTATACGTGTCTGTAAAACTAAAGAAAGGAACTAGCATCATATAAGATTTAAAGAATTTAGATTTTTTTAAAATAATATAGTTTACTAGCAAAATACTCATTCTTATTTCTACCTTAAACTCATCAAATACAATGTTTCCGACGTATGCTGCAGCCTGCGCTGCACAAGCGTTCAAAGACCTAAGAGGGAACCGTGGGAGATGAAGAAAAACACAAAGACAGGCATAGAGAAAAGCAGGGCTACCCGGTCCGGGAAAGTGAAACTATCATTTTCTCCGTCCCTGTCCTGCCTCAAAGTACTTTATTTTAGGTTCACAAAACATATAGCAGAGAGAGGGTGCAATTACCCAGAACAGCCTGTGGTTATAATTCTCATACTTCAGTTAACATACCTCAGGTAACAACTATCCTGCAGCAAGGTCGGTAAAAGCTGGTTATCTTCCGCTAGGTGGGACTGCGCTTCTCTGAAACAAACACATTCCCCCTATTGCGGTTTCACTTCTCTTGGAATTCAGCCAAAGTTCACAGTAGCCTTGCTACTGCCCCCAGAGGGGGGTGGGCTACTCTGGCTCTCTACAAATGTTAAGTAGAGAAGTAAAAGAGAAATAATGTAGATATTTTATCACAGAAAATGAATAAAGGCAAACTCTTTTTTCTCAGTACTCCAAATAGGCTCAGTTTCTCCAAAATTTAAACCAAATTTAAAGGACTTAGATTATATCCAACTTTCTAGCTTTCTTTTTCAAATATGTTATAATTTTGAATAGTAAGGTGTAGGTTTTCAACATTTCTTTTTAGATAATAGTTCTATCTACTCAGTAACAATTTAGTTGAATGAGGATTCTCCCAAAAATGTGTTTTCTTGCAATATTGATTATTTTATCTCACAAGTGGTTGGTTATTTTGAAATGCATTAATAAGTTGTCTAAAGTGTTTTCTTTGTCTTTTTACAATTTAAGGATTGTTCTGTTTTTTAAGTATAAACATAATATCAGAGAAGAATGTGTATAAAATACATTATAAAATACAGTGTATACTTACATAATTTTATTGTCTAACGGTAAGGAAACTTTTATATCATGAAAGCCAATTTGGATGAACTGAAAGAAAGAAATAAGAAAAGGGAAGGGGTGGAAAAGGGAAGGAAGGGAGAAAGGAAGAAAGGAAAGAAGAAAGAAAAAAGGAGAGGAGACAAAGGAGAGACAAAGAAAGATGAGAAAAAGAGAAATATGAAAGATTTCTCTTTTTGGTTTTTTTGTTGTTATTTTCTATTTTTAGTACTAAAATGTATATGAAGCAAACTAAGTGTAGTATCTTGGGCATAGCACTTGCCCTACATAGCGCTTAAGCTAAGACTCTTAACTCAGGAGAAAGACACATTGATTAATACGCTGGTAAGATTACCTCTCAAATACTGTATCAGTATGCTTTTTACACATATCCCAGCTTCTTTTTCAGTAGAACCAGCAACACAGTTTTGTACACTATTCTAGCCTGATTTGGACTTGTCTCTGAGTCTTAGCTGGTATGTAGGCTGAGGATGACTACTTAGGATGGCTTTGACTGAGACCACATAATTCTGCTTCACATGGTTCCTCTTTCTTAAGAAAATGAGTATGAACATGTTTCAATGGTAAATCCAAAGAAACAAGTGGAAATGAGAAAAAACTTTTTCATCTTTCTGACTGCATTGCAAGTTTGCTAATATTCTGTTTCCCAAACGAAGTCACATGGAGAAAACTGAGTGGACGTGAACTACAGGTTGATAAGAAAAAGAGTATGGCTACAGAAACACCATAAGCTGTTCCAGCAATGAGGCCTCTTACACTTTTCAGAATGTGGAGGGAGGGCTGTTCCACTGAAAAAGGAATACAACAGGGATCAAGGGATCAACATACTCATATTTACTGGAATACAACCAAACATCTATTTTTCTTTTCTTTGACTTCTTTTATTTGATGAACAATGCCCTAAATTTGACATAAGAGACCTGGAAGTATTGTGAGTTCAATTTTCATTTTATTCCAGCCACCCATAAAATTAAAAACTGATTTTATTCAGAAAAGTTGTCTTGTAGCTATAAGATACATTCACTCAGGATAGAGCTAGATCTAGAAGCTGTTTTCTTTTTTTCTCAACTCTTATCTTGACCTGGGAAATAAAAGTTGGGAAAATGAAAGCCAATTGAGAACTGCAAAACCTCCAGGCACAAAGGACTCCATTCAACCTTCTGCCCTAAGAAACTTGATCAAACTCTATTGTGGCTTCTAGCCGCCTAAGGCCCTGTGGTTGAGATGACCCAACCCTGCTCCACCCCTTAAGTTTCTGCCTGAGACGTTCAAGGCTTCCAAAAGAAATCAGTTTGTTCCAGTCCAAAAAAGATAATAGGCCTCTGACTTCCCTATCTGGGAGTATTTGCTTTAAAAAAAAAACTTTCCGTTTTAAATCTTTCTCTGTCCCTTAGAGATATTTACGTATTTTATACAACCAAGGAATGTCTTCTTCAAAAACTTGGACGCTATTTGTTCGAAATGTAATCTTAAGGAACGATAAGACCTCTATCTCTTCGTTTCTGTGAGAGGGCAGAGGTTTAACTTCAGCAAGCACTGGGTAGCAAACATGGCCTAATTGCATCCCTTAATGTCCATCAATACTTTCAGTTTAATACAGCCTATTGTTTAAACGGTCTCACATCTTTTTTTTCTTTTGACAGAGCTGAGTTTGGGTTCCATGAGACCTCTCTCCCACTGCAGGAGTCATGAATAGAATCTGCCTATGGCTTTTAACCAATGTTCAGATTTGTTTCACTTTGCCAGAGCCTGAAGGCAATGATCTAATTAAGGATGGCGCCTTTCTGCTCAAAGATTTAGTTAAGACTCTAAAATTTTAATTTATTTTTATATCTGCTGCCAATTTCTAATAGTCTCTGGATCCTTTCTCATTTGTTTGATTTACACTTTATTTATATGAACTTATTATACATATACTTATTTATATTCTGTTTCCAGTAGTTTAAATATCCATAATCTTTGCATATATAGTTTCATTGTTTCTATTCTTTCTAATTTTCTTCTGTGAATACTTGGTTTTTTGTACATTTTGCATGTTGTGTGTCTGATTCCTGTTTGTTGGAAAGCTATTTATGAGAATACTTAATGACTGAATTGAGGATGCTTTTCTCCAGAACTATTTACATTTTTTTGGTGACGGCATGACTAGGTCTTGGCAAAGATTCTTTGCTCTACCAAAATTTCATCAGGCTTCTAAATCTTCTCATAGGCTCACCTGTATATTTCCTTGTAAACTCCAGTTTTAGATAAAATTAAAATCTTTCACCCTTCATACCCCATCAAAATTTCTCATGTCTCACAATTGGTATCTGATCACCTAGCTTGCTTTCAGCAGGAAACATTTAGGTTAGTTCAGCCAGAATTTTCCCCAGAATTGATGTTTTCTTTCAGTAATTTTCTGTCCATCAACCCTCCTAGTCCTTGGCTATAAATAAATCCCCACTTGTCCCTGCTGTATTCGGAATAGAGACCAGTTCTATACTGGGGTATTTGTTTTTATATTGTAATAGTCCTGAATAAAATTTGTCTTCGCCACTTTGACATCAACTTGCCTCTGTTTTGACAGTCAATGTTAAATTAAAATATTTAACATTCAGTTTTTAAAGTGCAAATGCCAAATACTCAAACCTCAAATCCATGTGTCAGCTAATCACTGGTCATGAATTCTTATGGATTAATATTTTCAACGTCCAGCCAGAACCAAGATTGAGACAAGTTCTCTGCTGAATACTACAGCTAAATATGTATTTTTTTACTTCACTTTTCCATGTAAGTTTTTCTAAGTTCCAATTCTGTGCACTATGATTTATAATTAGGCCTACTGTGTGTGAATGCAATATGTTTCTTGCATTATACATCCATGAACCAAAGTATAGATAACCCAAGAGGACCCAATATCTTCTGAACTCAGCACTGTCAAAGCAAATGATGTGAGGCCATTTAAAACTAATAATGCATAGAAAACCTGAGAGTATCCAATATCCTCAATTCTCATTTCTTGATATTCATGATCACAGTTTTTACTGACTTCAGAAATAAATTCTGTTATTTTATTTAAAGCACTAGTCACCATTTTAATATTTCATTTTCTCTAGCACTATTAGGGCTTTGCAGCAAGAATCCTTCAATACTTATAGCCTATAGAAAAGCCAGAAATTAAACTTTTTTTGTTCACTTTTATGTAGTATTTGTGCTGATTAATGTATTGGCCCCTTCTATTAGAAAATTGAAATTATTGCATTCTTTAAAAATATCTTCTTTTAATTCCTTGATAATTAATTCTTTCTTTTTACTCTGTTTTCTGTTTCTGAAACTCCTGTTATTCAGATGTTGGATCATGAATTGATTCTGCAATTTATTTAAACTTTCTCTTCTAATTTTTATTTATATTTATTTCTTCTACTCTATTTTAGTAATTTTATTGTTTTGAATTTTTTAGGAGTCCATCTTATTCTTTGCACAATTCTTTTTATAATATTATTTTACTGAATCATATAGCCTACAATTTGATTTTACCTTTGAAGTTACTAATTAGGGCTTCTAAATTTTTTCAAAGAATAATCTAAATTCTTATTAAGTTTCTTTTCATCTGTTTATTGTAGATTCTGTATGTCATGTTAAACATCTGCCTGTAACTTCTGGTTATTCTTGCTTGCTTGTTTCTAAGAGTAGGATATTAGAGAGCTATTGGGAAGTTTTTTTATTATTCCTGCTGAATAAACTTATTAGAGTTGTTTGCAGGTGTATGCTCATGTTTTTGTGCAATCTTATATTTGTTGAAAGTCTGTATGTGTAAGTTACTTGACATTTTAATTTGTTGTTTTTCTGTGGGAAATACAGTAATTTGCTTCTAGAAGTTTCAAAGTCGTCTACTAAGATTCATCAACTGATTGTAATGATTTTCTGGAATATTTCTGACTAGCAGATTCTTTAGGTCGGTTGTCCTTATCGGAATCCTCAGAGTGATGTGTTATAATCTTATTTCTGGAAAGCATAAGATATGCCCCAGCATCCTGGGAATAATATGTGTGAAGGCTTATCAATCAAAGACATCTAGTTTATGCTGTAGTAAAAATGATCCCAATGTCTACATGATTCATACACATTTTTATTTTGCTCTTATGTTACTTATATTTGAAGGATCAGTGCATCTCCTTTCCATATCATCTTTACTCTAGAGCCCAAGCAGGGGATCTAACATTCTATGGCAAATCTTTCGATTGTATTGCTCAGAAGTTAAATATCTCATTTTCCTTCACATTTTATAGATCCAAACAAGTAACACGACCATCCCGTTTTTTATGGTCAGGGAAGAGTAATCCTTTCCCAAAGAGAGGCAGAAAATTTATGCCATTAATGAAATAATCTACTATGAAAGAGGGCTGTTGATCTTACTTTCTGTTTGCAGATACTTGTTACTTGTTCTCTTACCTGCACCCTTTCCTGTTTTCTATGAGTGTGGAGTCATTCTTAGTTACCTTCTGGAAAGAACTAACCATTCTTCTCCCTGGGTTGTTTTAGGACAGTTTCTCAGTTGCTCAGGCTATGGATCATGACTCATGTCCATATGTTCTGTGAAGTTCTTAGGCTCGATTTCGATACCACTTGGGGTACCAGAAATGGTTATTTTCTGAGTTTTGATATACAATGACAATGAGAAACTAAAATATATACCAGCTGATGGATTAAATCAGATTTTTTGTTAAAAATATGTTATTTAATGTTATATTTATTAAAAATTGAAGGTAGCATAATGACAATGATAAAATATGGGACATAAGTATAGAAAACATATCTAGACAATTGATAAAAGAAGAAAGAAGGAGATAACACAATCTGTTAACGTAACTGTGCATCTTATTGCCTTCCACCACTTTCACTGAAAGAGTTTTAGGTCATAGAAATAAAAAAGAAATATCACAATTCACGATGATATAAGGACAATTTATATCAGTAAAATCTAAATGAAAATGATGACTGTGTTGGAAGTTCTAAACTGTTTAGTTTAGATTGAGGTAAACGTGAAGAATTGAGCTTTCAATTTATATGTGAGGAGGAAGAAGCAAAGATGGCAGAAAAATACCCCTGACGAGGCATAGCATAGCTGAGGTACAAGGGCAGGGAGGGCTCTACCTCATTGAGGAAGCTGAGTACTAGATGCATGGGCAACTTCAGGAACATTCCCTAAATACCAGCCTTATCTAGCAAAGTTTTGTAATTCAATAAAATATAAGACTGAATCTAACCATTGCCACCCACTGATACCGACACTGAAAAAAAGGCACTTAACTTTGCTAATTTTAAAATTTATTTATCAGAAAACAAGGATGGTTGTGTCTGTGTATTAGGACATAAGTAATGAGTAAATATTTTAATTATTGTATCTTTTACATATTTTTGTTATTGTTCTTTGACACATAACTAGAATTTTAAAAAGTTTCTATGATAAATTAGCAGTATATCAAATAAATTGTATTTTAAATATAGTATTAACTTGAGAAGAATATAATAAAAATGTTGAATCATTCAATATAAAAAATAAAAGTATGTTTATGGAAAATATAGACAAAAGAAGAAAAGTGATAGCAAAATCTATTTTGTATCTGTACGTCTTAGTCTTCCTTTCTTACTACTTCCATTGAAAAGTTTTGAATAAAAAGACACAGGCTTCCCTTTGCTAAAATTTCTGAGATAAAGGCAGAGCTGGAGAAATAACATAACGGTTCTAGCATCAGTCCTAGGCTTTCTGGGCACCATAACAAAATACCATAATCTGTGTAGCTTAAGCAACATACATTTATTTTCTTACAGCTCTGGAGGCTAGAAGTCTAATATCAGGGTGTCAGCATGGTCAGTTTCTGGTGTGGTCTTTCTTCCTGGCTTGCAGGTGGCAGCCATCTTTCTCCCTGTGTCCTAAATGGAGGAGAGAGAAAGAAAGAGGGAGTCCTCTGGAATCTTTTCTTTTAAGGACATTAATCCCATCGCATCAGGGCTCTGCTCTTGTGACCTAACTACTTCCCAGTGGCTCCATGTTAAAATACAATCACTTTGAGTGTCAGGGCTTGAGGATGTAACACAAGCATTCATCCCATAACAGGATCCAAAATGTCTGTCATCCTACTGATGATAATGCCAATTTCTATGACTATTCAAAGAAATTCTCCAGATGGAAATAGTTTAATTTAAATTCTGTGAGCTCATATAGAGTATTTTTTCAGTCTAGACTCTGACATAATAATAATTTTTCCAGAAATTATTAATAGTATTTTCATGACTTATTTCTTGAAGTATTTTATAAAAAAGAAATAGAAATCTATAATTAATTTTTCTTTCAATAGTGCAAAATTTAAATTTCAAGTTCCATTTTATGATTAAAAATAGTTTGAATTTTGTTCAATAATATATTTATTATATCTCTGAAATTTGAAGGTCAACATGAAAATAGAAATGAAGAGAATGTGTATTTAAATTATGTTAGTTAGTGTTTACTGAAATACCTGATATCTGATAGGCAATAAGAGCATTTTAGCAATGAAAGCAGAAATTGTTGAAACTGGGAGATAAACATCAGGGAGTTCAATATAGGATGTTCTTGTGTGCTATGAAACATATCCTAAATAAAAGTAAAAACTTCTAAGGCAACAAATGTGTACATGAGCATTGAATTTTGTCCTCAGTTTGTCTCCACCCCTCACAGTTGGTGTTTCTCCAAAAAAGTAAGTAGGCATTATATGTAGTGGTAATTGTTGTAGTCTTAGAAGATATCATCTGTCCCTAAATATATATATGACCCTGAAAATTTTCTTACCATTTAGAAATCTTTTTGGCCATTTTGAAGATAAAGAAAGGTGACAAACTTTCACAATTCTTCAGATTAGAAAAATTACATTTGTAAGTCATATGAAATTATCCATGTGAAAATTATAATAATTAGAACTTGATATATCTCATAGTCAACTCAAAATTAGCATGGGAATGTCCAACTATAGATTCTCTCCCCCAAACCTGCTATTCATGCTGCATCCCAAACTCAATAAATGGGTGAAAATTGTGTCCATTTTTTTCAGATCAAAACTCACAAGGTCTTTATGAAGTTGTAATTTTCTTTCATGTCCTCTATTTAATTCCTTGGCAAGTGTATTTAGCCCAAATCACAAAGTAATTTCTTAACACTACCAATTCTCAATACAATTACTATTCCCATCTTCATCAATTTCTTGCCAGGATGTTACAGTAGAGTTTATATCTGTTTCTCTGCTTGTGTTTTTGCCCATTTTTAGTCTAATTTTCATAAGATAGGTAGTGTCATCCTTTCAAGACAGCAATGTAAATGCTAGGTTCAAAATCCTCTGATTTCTCATTACAATTAGAATAAAATTTTAAAACTAGAAAATCATATAAAATGTATATAATTGTCCAGGCATAATGACTTATGTCTGTAATCTCATCATTTTGGGAGGCCAAGGCAGGCGGATCACAATGTTAGGAGTTTGATGCTAGCCTGGCCAACATGGTGAAACCCCGTCTCTACTGAAAATACAAAAGTCAGCTGGGTGCAGTGGTGGGCATCTGTAATCCCAGCTACTTAGGAGGCTAAGGCAGGAGAATAGTTTGAACCCGGGAGGGGAGAGGTCGCAGTGAGTCAAGACCGTACCATTGCACTCCAGCCTGGGTGACAGAGTGAGACTCCATCTCAAAAGAAAATAAAAATGTATATAATCTCATCTGTCATTCATTCTCCAATTTAATCTGCTCTTTACTGACTGCGTGGCAATGACATGTCAAATACACCCTGTCTTATGTCCTTTGCACATCCTCTTTAATCCTCAAATCGTGTATTCATATGACTTGCTTACTTGCATAATTTGCATCTCTATTTTAAATTCCATCTTCTCAATAAACACTTCCCTGGCTCTCTTACTTAAGTTAGCATTTCCTTATACTGGATCTGATTTCTCTGCTATTTTGTGTATATCATTTATTGCTGCATAAGATTGTGATATATGTAATTGTTTATAAATATATTGTTTTTCTGTGTAACATGAATGTTAGCTCCATGAAGAGAGAGACTTTTTTGTTGTTGTTGCCAATTCTATCTTTGTTCTCTAGGACAGCACCTGTTGGATAGTAAACCCTTAATAGATTTGTTAAAGTTTTCTATCAAATAACTTTAACTTTTATTACATTACCCAGATATGTAATAGAAGGCTCAAATTTAGAAGTATGTGCTTTATATTTTACTGGGCATTGATTAACATGATAGCCTTTAATCTCTAGATTACTCTTCCTATAAAAGAAACATTAAATCTGAGTCATCTCTAGCACACAAAGGAAAACTCTAGTAGACTCACAAGATGTTAAAATTTCTACAAATGATATAGTTTGTAAAGAGCAAATACAAATTTAAAATAAGAGGCTTAATTCTCCCTGCTGAAAGTAAGGGGAAATGTTCCTTTCTCTTCTTTTTCTTGGAGATTTTACCTTGAAAAATTTAAAATCATATTTTGAAAAAGTATTTTCTCCTCTGAACTATATAAAGTCATTCACTGCATAATGACAACTCAGCCAACAACAGGCTGCAAATATGACACTGATCCCATAACATTATGAAGCTGAAAAGTAACTATTACCAAGAGACATTATAGCTGTTGTAAAGTTGTAGCACAGTGCATTCCTCACATGTTTGTGGTGATGCTAGTGTAAATAAACCTTCTAAGCTTCCAATTGTATAAAAGTATAGTACATTCAATTATGTACAGTACATCATGCTTGATAATAATAATAAACTGTTACTGGTTTATGTATTTACTATACTTTTTTCATGATTTTAAATTGCACTCCTTAGACTTATAAAAAAGTGACTGAACACAGCCTCAAGCAGGTCTTTCAGGAGATATTCCAGAAGAAGACATTGCTACCATAAGAGATGGCAGGTCCATGTGTGTTACTGCCCCTGAAAACCTTCCGGCGGGACAAGATGTGGAGGTGGAAGACAGTGATATTGATAATCCTGACCCTGTGTAGGCCTAAGCTGATGTGTTTGTCTTTGCCTTAGTTTTTAACAACAACAAAAAAAGCTTAGAAAGTTAAAAAAAATTTAAGAAATAAAAAATAGGAAAAAGTTTGCAGAATAAAAATTTTTGTACAGTTACACAATGTGTTTGTGTTTTAAGCTAACGTATTACAAGAGTCAAAAGTCGAAGGTTCAAAAGTTTATAAAGTAAAAACATTACAGCAAGCTAAGGTTTATTTATTTTTGAAGAGAGAAAAATACTTTCAGTGTATCTAGTGTTGCCTAAATATGTGGTAGTTATAAAGTCTGTAGTAGCGTAGAGTAAAATATTTATAATAAATTTAGTGTAGCCTTAAGTGTGCAGTGTTTATAAAGTCTACTGGAGTGTACAATAATATTCCAGGCATTCCCATTCACTAACCACTTATTCACATACCCAGAGCAATTCCATTCATGGTATGTACCATACATATGTGTACCATTTTAATCTTTTGTACCATGTTTTCATTGTATCGTGTCTATGTTTAGATATATTAGAAACACAAATAATTACTATTTGTTACAATTGAGTACAGTAACATGGCTGTAAAGTTTTGTAGCCTAGAAGTAATAGACTATACCATAACCCTAGGTATGCAATAGATGATACCATCTAGGTTTATTAAGCACACTCTGTGATGTTTGCACAGTGACTCGATTCTCACCACTGTGCTTGGTATTAGCAAATCATTTAGATTATAAAAATTTCTAGGCTGGGCATGGTGGTTCACACATGTAATCCCAGCACTTGGGAAGGTCGAGGCAGGCAGACCACCTGAGGTCAGAAGTTTGAGACCAGCCTGGCCAACACGGTGAAACACCATCTCTTCTGAAAATACAAAAATTAGCTGGGTATGGTATTTGATGCCTGTAATCCCAGCTACTGGGAGAATCTCTTCAACCAGGGAGGCGGAGATTGCAGTGAGCCAAGATCACACAACTGCACTCTAGCCTGGGCGACAGGAAGACTTCATCTCAAACAAAAAAAAACAAACAAAAAAAACCTGTTATATATATATATATTATATGTAATGTTTATGTATAATAAATATAATATATATGTAATATGTATACTAAAACTTTTATCATGAAAAGAATTTTAAAATAGAATTATAACTTTTTTTCTTCTCAGATTTTTTAAGAATTCTCATCTTTGTTGAATTAAAAGTTTATTTTATTGTTTAATTATTTAGAAAAAATCTCATAGGTGTTATATTCTCTGATTCTCACATATTAAAGGGCATTATGTGCTTTATTCCTTGAAGAAAATTGGATGACGTTTTGAATGTTCTCTTTGCAGTATAGAATTTTTGTACTATTCACAAAGTCACAATTACTCTACATCCTGCTCCGTCTATATTTTTATTTGTTCACTTAAAATTGGAATATACTTCTCTTACAAATTTTGATAAGTCTATTTTAATTTCTATCAATTTAACAAATGTTTTGTTTAAAAAAATTCTCTTTAACATAAACATTACATTGACATTGTATAAATTTACCATCAGAAGTTTATTTATATGTGCAGAAAATCTGAAGAATTGAAGTTTTATTTTTCCAAATGTTTTACATATGTGTAAAGGTTTTTGTTAATGTCCTAAATTGCTAGGATTTATCTCTTCATAAATAATTAAAATCATCTCAGAAACACTTGTGATTTAATGGGCTTGATCTTACCATCAGTGCCTTCTTACTAAGACAATGGAAACTCATGTCTTACAGAAATGTTTAGCAGTATATCTGAACTGAAGTAGCAATTTTACCTCATTCTAGCAAAAAATTATTCCCTTACCAATATAATGATATTAACCTTAATCTGCTAAACAGACATGATGTGAATTCCAATTAATTATCATCAAATTCTTATTGAGAGGCACATTCAATGTGATAAAATATGATAGATCATTATAGAATTTTAATGTATAAAATAAACTGCATCATATTAAAATATATTATGAAATAAATGTATTTCTAGAAAATATTTTGAAAGCTACTCTTCATATTGAAATTAGAACATGCAGAAAATACATAACTATTTGGAGTTTTTTTCAATAATTACCAGATCATAGAAGTGTATTTTTCAGTATGTTCAGCTCAATAAGAATGGGCGGCCAGGTGCGGTGGTTCATGCCTGTAATCCCAGCACTTTGGGAGTCCAAGACAGGCAGATCATGAAGTCAGGAGTTTGAGACCAGCCTGGCCAACATGGTGAAACCCCATCTCTACTAAAAAACTACAAAAATTAGCCAGCAGGTGTGGTGACACATGCCTGTAATCCCAGCTACTTGGGAGGCTAGGGCAGGGGAATTGCTTGAACCTGGGAGGTGGGGGTTGCAGTGAGCCGAGATCGTGCCATTGCACTCCAGCCTGGGAAACAAGAACAAAATTCTGTCTCCAAAAATAAAATAATAATAACAATAATAAAGAATGGGCAATAGTTGTATCGGCAGGAAATGAAGTCAGGAAGACATTCAGCTTAAAACTAAACCTAAAGTTTGTATAGAACCACAAAAGACCCACAATAGCTGAAGCCATCCCACAATAACAAAGCTGGAGGCATCATATTGCCTGACTTCAAATTGTACTACAACGCATAGTAACCAAAATAGCATGGTACTGGCATAATGTTAGACATATAGAACAACGGAACACTATAGAGAACCCAGAAATAAATTTACTCATTTACTGTCAACTCATTGTCAACAAAGTCTCCCAAGAACATACATTGAGGAAAGGAAAATATCTTCAATAAATACTCCTGGGAAAATTGAATAATTCTATTTTGAAGTAGGAAAATACATAAATAGACATTTCTCAAAAGAAAATATACAAATGGCAAATCGGCATATAAAAAGGTGCTCAACATTATTGATCATCAGAAAAATGAAAATCAAAATTATAGTGAGATATCAACTCACCCCAGTTAAAATTGGCTTTTATCCCAAAGACAGGCAATAACAAATACTGGCGAGAATGTGGAGAAAAGGGAACTGTTGTTCACTGTTGCTGGGAATGTAAATTACCACAACCACTATGGAGAACAGTTCAGAGGTTCCTCAAAATCTAAAAATAGAGCTATCATGTGATTCAGCAATCCCACTGATGAGTATGTATCCCCTGTGCAAAAACATGCACTTTCATATTTGTTATAACACGGTTTATAATATCCAATATTTGGAAGCAAACTAAGTATCCATCAACATATGAATGGATAAGGAAAATTTGGTACATATACACAATGGAGTGCTATTCAGCCATAAAAGAGATGAGATCCTGACATTTGCAACAACATAGATGGAACTGGAGATCATCAAGTTAAGTGAAACAATCCAGGCACAGAAAGATAAACATTACATGTTCTCACTTATTTGCATGATCTAAAAATCAAAATAATTGAATTCATGGACATAGAGAGTAGGAGGATTGTAATCAGTGGCTGGGAAGGGCAGTGGGGGTGTATATTAAATAAATATATGTTTGAAACATTATTCTGTCATCTAAAAATTTATTTCTATCAATTTTTTAATCATAGAAAAGGTTTGCAAATATATGGCTTGAGTAAACATCTGAATAATTTATTTTGTAACACATTTTCATATAACAAGAAAAACCTCTTTTTTTATAAATATGTGCTTCTTATCATCTCAAGAAATATGTACTGATGTCCCCCAGAAAAATTGGTAATTTTTACCCAATTTCAGGAGGTTTACAGAATCCGTATAAACCATTTGTGAACTATTTTCCATGTGATGGGTATTCAGAACCTGTGTTATTGACAGAGATTGAGACCCATATATGAACAACTAATTTAAGTCAAGGCATGTCTCATTATCCTCTCCAGCAGCAATGCCAGGCCAAATGTAAGACCCTATGCCTTAACACCAGTTTCTTTTAAATTTACTAAATTGGCATCCATCTTTTATGGACACTATCTAGAGAAAAATAATAACTGGTGCATTCACCTGTATAATCCATAATATGCCTTCACATACAAACTTTCATTTTATATAAAACTTCGAGTTACAAATTATTTTTTTAGCAGACAAGGAAATGGTGGCTTGAAATGTAATAGAACTCTCAAGAAAACTAGCAAATAAACTAGTAAATTCCATCTTAAATTCTGACAACTATTCTAGAGGATCCCAAATGCCAATCTGTTGATCTATACTTGATCACACAAAGATTTTACCCACCACAGTAAAAAAGGAACAGCAGACAGAATTAAACGGAGGTTTCATAAAGCTAGAGGTACATGTTCTCAGAATTGTCCTCTATTAAGAGGTTGCCTTTTTTACTTTTATGAAGTTATACATAATTTCCATTATTAATGATATTTATAGTAAGGCATATGTACATAAGATTTATGTCTCTGTGCATGTGCATGTATGTGCATAAAATTCACTTAACATTAGTGGCAAAATAACATGACAATAAGAAAGTACATTAATGGCAAAGTAAAATGTCGCCAACCCTAAATCTGAGTCTTGGTTTGTTTTCTAGCATACAGAGCTCCAAATCCTAAGTAATGTCTTCTACACTACAGATGCCTAAAATTCATTCACTTAACATCGGCCTAATTGAATTATTACCAAATCTCCTTTTCTCTCTCTTCCTCACAAAAACTCATGCAAATTTTTGACTTAGCCTAAACTTAAGATGTATAATTGCATAAATATTATTTACCCAATACATCATTAAATCCAATCGAAACCTGAAGCAAATTTGAATTGATGATTCAATTAATATTTATTATTAATAATTATTGATCTTAAATTTTAAGTAATAAAAAGCCACTTTAAAATAAATCTTGCTAATCAATGTCATCTCAGATATTAATTTCACTTCCTATTGCTCACTTCAGGCAATTTTTGGCTCAACATATCCTACTATTTTCAGATGTTCTTTTATTCCTCCACTTTGCTCACAGCCAGGAATTCTTATATCCGTATCTACTGTCAGTAAAATAAAATCACATTTTTATTTTTTTATTTTTAATCATCTGTTCAGAAAATATTCGCAACTAAGAATATAGAGACTATAAATTCTTTTCAAAATATATTCAACAATTTTGGGCTGTTTTCCAATACATGACTTTGAGGAACATTTTCAAAAGTACTCTGTATATTAGAAGTCTGCTTATATTAAATCAATAAATATTAAGTATTAGTCACATAAGCCAACTCGTAATTTTTCTTTCTGGTACAATTGCATTGGCCTGTTTTCTTGTTTGTGTTTCCTCAGCTATTTACATCTTAATGCAAGAGCAATCAAGCTCACTTTTGTAGTAATCACTTACTCATGCAATAAAGTCCAGGAAAAGCAGTGCTTTTATTTTAAAAGATGTCTTCAATCTAGTTAAATGTTATAGTCAAAATGGACTAACATGCGTTTTTTAAAAAGTGCAATTCTGCTTTACTTTGAATTAAGGAACTCTTACTATGTTTTTTCTTTTTCTTTTTTTTGTAGGAGAATTTAAACATGCACTTTTAATTTCAACATTATGAAACTTATCCTTGATGCAAGAATTGGTAAGTAACATGCAAGTTAAAATAAGATGTAATTTGAATGGAAGAGCTTAGAAACTCGGTTACCAAACAAAGCAAAACAGGAGAGGGCAAGTTGACCGATAAGACGGTTGTTTTCACTGAAGTATTTTATTGACTCCTCCAAACCAAATTTGAATATATAATTTCTATCACTGCATTTTATAGGGCACGAAGTGTACATGAATGGATTGGCAATGATTATGCCAAGAGAACCTTCTATGTCTTCTGTGTCAAGTATCTTTGGGAAGACTTAAATAAAACACTGACTTGTTACACTGTTACTTTAACCAAAGTTAATTACACTTGGAAAGGGTAGTGCAAAAGGAGCAGCAGACTCTTAAGAGGACAGCAAGGTAGGCTTGCTCAATAGCTCTCAGGATGTTTAAATGTGATACATATAAAAAATGTAGGCCCAGCGTGGTGGCTCACGCCTGTAATCTCAACACTTTGGGAGGCCAAGGTGGGCGGATCACGAGGTCAAGAGATCGAGACCGCTCTGGCCAATACGGTGAAACCCCGTCTTTACTAAAAATACAAAAAAATTAGCCGGGCGTGGTGGCATACACCTGTGGTCCCAGCTACTCGGGAGGTTGAGGTGGAAGAATTGCTTGAACCCAGGAGGCAGAGGTTACAGTGAGCCGAGATTGCGCCACTGCACTCCAGCCTGGTGACAGAGCAAGACTCCATCTGAAAACAAAACAAAACAAAAAAAATGTAATGCACATAGAATGTGAGCAATAAGTAATGAGTCACACTTTTGACACCCCCTGACTTGCAAAATCACAAGAAGTTAAAACCAGTAATCTATATATTTTAGATAAAGACAGCAGGTAATAATCATGCCAACTTGATATTTTCAGTTTGAACTCATAACTCAGAGAGTCCATAGTGTTGTTTGACATTTCTATTATTTATTTCAGTCTATGTAGTCTCCCATTATCCTATAAATCTATTTTTCAAAATATTGAAGCAGAATCTGCGGTCTCTGGATCATATGTAGTCCTACCTCATCTGGATATTGTTTCTCTGAAGAGAAGGAACATATAAACTGCAGAGCTTCTGTACAGCAAAAGAAACAATCATTAGAGTGAACCAGCAACCAACAGAACGGGGAAAAATTTTTACAATCTACCCATCTGACAAAGGGCTAATATCCTGAATCTACAAAGAACTAAAACAAATTTACAAGGAAAAAAAAAAACAGATCCATTCAAAAGTGGGCAAAGGACATGAACAGACACTTTTCAAAAGAAGACATATATGAGGCCAACAAACATATGAAAAAATGCTCATCACCACTGGTCACTAGAGAAACGCAAATCAAAACCACATTGAGATACCACCTCATGCCAGTTAGAATGGTGATCATTAAAAAATCTGGAGACAACAGATGCTGGAGAAGATGTGGAGAAATAGGAACACTTTTACACTGTTGGTGGGAGTGTAAATTAGTTCAACCATTGTGGAAGACAGTGTGGCGATTCCTCAAGGATCTAGAACAAGAAATTCCATTCAACCCAGCAATCATTACTGGGTATACAGCCAAAGGATCATAAATTGTTATATTATAAAGACACATGCACATGTATGTTAATTGCGGCACTGTTTACAATAGCAAAGACCTGGAACCAACCCAAATGCCCATGGATGTTAGACTGGAAGAGGGAAATGTGGCACATACACATGATGGAATACTATGCAGTCATAAAAAACGATGAGTTTGTGTCCTTTGTCAGGACATGGATGAAACTGGAAACCATCATTCTCAGCAAACTGACACAAGAACAGAAACCCAAACACTGTATATTCTCACTCATAGGCAGATGTTGAACAATGAGAATACATGGACACAGGGAGGGGAGCATCACACACTGGGGTCTGTTGTGGGGGACTAGGGGAGGGACAGCAGGGGGTAGGGAGGTTGGGGAGGGATAACATGGGGAAAAATTCCAGATATAGGTGACAAGGGTATGGAGGCATCAAACCACATTGCCATGCATGTACCTATGCAACAATTCTGCATGATTGGCACATGTACCCCAGAACCTAAAGTACAATAAAATATATATACACATACATATATATATATATATATATATATATATATACACACACACAGTAATGAACACACACACACACACACACACACACAAAACTAACCCCCATAGCTTTATTTGAGTTCATCTTCTTGTGTGACTTGCTAAAAGTAGCAACCAGTCACTTATTACTGCATGTAATGTTTTAAACATTTTCTGCCATTTTCTTTAGTTTTACAGTCTCATTAAGCATGTAGTTTATTTTTAAATATACATCAAATGATGGTTTAATCAAATGGTTATTATTATTATTATTTTCTCAATGCCAGCTGTGTCTTGTACCATATGAAGCTTATCCAACTACTTTCTCACTGCCTTGTTTGGTCACATTTTAGTTTGCATTACTATCAACACCTGATGTCTAAATTATGCCTCTTTCAAGAATTGTGTTTAGTAAACACACAAAAATGTATAACCTTAAAATATGTCTGGAGGAAGATAGTTCATGGCTGCTTCTGGTGTATTCGTACTCGTTAAATAAATGACAATTATCTGCCATTCTCAGTATATCAGAAATACAAGATTGCTAATTGGAATTCAGCCTACTCTTTCTCATTCTAAAGAAGTCAACAGAAGAATGGTTGACTTTTATCTCTTGATTTATTTCTCACAGAGAATGAATCATGCCTATTCTCACTGGCCAAAGCTGTTGCAAGAGTGGCTATGCCAATTAGTTTTTAGCTGGAAATATTGGCAAACTCCAGTAATACAAGGATCATTCAATAATTAGGAAGGGGAGATTACATATTGGAAATACCACATGTTCCCATCAGATATGCATGGGTACTCACACACTGTGCTTCATCTTCTGCTATTATGAATGAAAGTTTTGGCTTCTATCTGACGCTAAGACTTTCCCTTTACACTATATTCCATACTCACATTAACATTTGTTCTACTCAAGGATATAGCTCCTGTGATTCTGTCTTCTTTTGGATAATCAAGATCTACTTCTCTGCTAGGTTATATAAATCAGCTTAAAAATATGCAACCATTATGTACAACTCCTGCATCAAAACATGTTTATTATGTAAATATCCTCTATCAGCTTATGTTTCATTTATTTTTTATATTGAGATGTCTAACAAGGTGAGCATTAGCTATATGTAGCTATTTATATTTAAATTAATTAAACATAATCAAATATTCAGTTTCTCAGTTGCACATTTTAAGTGTTCAATAGCCACTAGTGACTATCATACTGGATAGTGCAAATAATATAATACTTGCATAGTTGTAGAAAAATCAGTTATACAGCCATGTACAATGAAAATATACAAGTTTCTTAACACCTGAAGATAATTAAATAGTACATATCAAGGATTGGGAGACACAACAAATGTTCTATGCAAAGGAAAAATTATAGCCTTAAATGTATAAATTAGAAAGGAAGGAAGTTGAACTCTAATGAGTTTAGAAAATCAGCAAAAGAATAAATCCAATGATTGTAGAGTAAATAATAAGAAAATAAATTCATAAAATGAAAACTAGGCCAACAAAGATCACCAAAGCCAAAAATTGGTTTTCTAAAATTAGTAACAACATTTATCAACATTTTCAGGCTTATCCAGGAGCAACAAATGTTACCCAGAAAATAAATATTAAGAATAAAGTAAGTTTAATGGCATACCTAGTGATTAGAAAAAAAAAAAACCCAAAGGCACACTATTAACTACTTTGAGTAAATTCAAAGCATAAGAAGAAATACACAACTACCTAGAAAAATATCTTACCAATATTTAATCAAGAATAAATAAAAATCCTGAATAATTATTTAAGTATTAAGTAATTGATGTAGTAGCAAATAAAAAAAGAAGTAGCGCTAGACAGTTTTATAGATTAACTCTATAAAATTCTCATGAGCAGATTATTCCAAAACTACAGAAAAGTAGACAACAGATTGTAATCCCAGCACTTTGAGAGGCTGACGCGGGGTAGGTCACGAGGTCAAGAGATCCAGGCCATCTGGGCCAACAGGGTGAAACTTCATCTTTACTACAAATACAAAAATTAGCTGGGCATGGTGGCACATGCCTGTAGTCCCAGGTACTCAGGAGACTGAGGCAGGAGGAGAATAGCCTGAACCTGGAAGGCAGAGTTTGCGGTGAGCCAAGATTGTGCCACTGCACTCCAGCGTGGCCACAGAGAGAGACTCCATCTCAAAACAAAACAAAACAAAACAAAAAGAAAAGTAGATGACAGAGATGAAGAGTATTCTGCAAATCATTCTGTTAATTCATTAAACTTAATGTTATACCTGACAAGAGTATAAAAAGTATACCGAACATAAACGAAGATGAAAATTTTTAAAAATACATTACAATTAGTGTTAAATTATTTAGCACATAATAGTGTACAATATGAACAAATCAAAATTTCCCTAAAAATGCCAGGTTGATTAAACAATAGAAATATAATTTACCGGAGAGATCCAAGATGGCCGATTAGCAGCAGCTCAGGATTGTAGCTCCCACTGAAAGCACAGAGAGTGAGTGGACGCCACATTTTCAGACGAATTTTTATTGCCCACGGACCAAGAGATTCTTGGCGGAGGAGCCCCACGGGTCGCCAGCGCGACTCTTTTGGCCGGCGCGGCTGTTTGCAGGCGCCCCGGCGCGGCAGTTCTCAGAGTATACGGGACTGAGTGCCCTTTGGGATGGTGTTTGGAGCTCCGGGAAGGCAGAGTCTCCCATTCAGCTGATTTAAAAGCGGACTGAAGTGGGGAACCAGACCGGGGAGATTCCCGGGCAGAAAAGCGCCACGAATCTTAATGCCACTGTTTCAGCCAGCGTAGTGGGTAGCCGCAGGGGAAGGCTGGTCCCCTCCTACACACACAAAAAAAAACAGCAGTTGGAACTGCTGAGGATTGAGAGTTTCACAGCAAGTACAGCTGAACCCGGGAAGGTCCAGCTCTGTGGGGGGAGGGGCGTCCGCGGAAGGAAAATTAAGAATTAGAAAAAACTTTATCACCAACGAGCTGGACGTCCACTCAGAGACCTAATCTGAAAGTCAGCAATTACACAGTGTTTGATAAATCCACAAAGATGGGAAGAAACCAGTGCAAAAAGGCTGAAAACACCCGAAATCAGAATGCCTTTCCTCCTACAGAGGAATGCAGTGCCTCATCACCAATTGAACAAGGCCTGATTGAGAATGAATGTGAGGAATCAATAGAATCAGGCTTCAGAAGGTGGATAATGAGAAACTTCTGTGAGCTAAAAGAACATGTTCTAGCCCAATGCAAGGAAACTAAGAACTTTGAAAAAAGGTTTGACGAAATGTTAACGAGAATGGACAATTTAGAAAGGAATATAAGTGAATTAATGGAGCTGAAAAACACAAAAAGAACTTCGTGAAGTGTGCACAAGTTTTAACAGTCGAATTGATCAAGCAGAAGAAAGGATTTCAGAGGTCGAAGACCAACTTAATGAAATAAAACAAGAAGACAAGATTAGAGAAAAAAGGGTAAAAAGGAATGAACAAAGTCTCCAAGAAATATAGAACTATGTGAAAAGACCTAATCTACGTTTGATAGGTGTACCTGAATGTGACAAAGAGAATGAATCCAAGCTGGAAAATATTTTTCAGGATATTATCCAGGAAAACTTTCCTAACCTAGCAAGGCAAGACAATACTCAACTCCAGGTAATACAGAGAACACCACAAAGCTATTCCTCAAAAAGAGCAACCCCAAGGCACATAATCATTAGATTCATCAGGGTTGAAACAAAGGAGAAAATACTACGGGCAGCCAGAGAGAAAGGTCAGGTTACCCACAAGAGGAAGCCTATCAGACTCACAGCTGATCTCTCAGCAGAAACCCTACAAGCCAGAAGAGTGGGGGCCAATATTCAACATCCTTAAAGAAAAGAACTTTCAACCCAGAATTTCATATCCAGCCAAACTAAGTTTCATAAGTGAAGGAAAAATAAAATTTTTTACGAACAAGCAAGTACTCAGAGATTTCATTACCACCAGGCCTGCTTTACAAGAGCTTCTGAAAGAGGCACTATATACAGAAAGGAACAACCAGTATCAGCCATTCCAAAAAACCCATCGGTAAGCTGCATCCAGACCCATCTCACATGCAAGGATACACAGAGACTTAAAACAAAGGGATGGAGGAAGATTTGCCAACCAAATGGAGAGCAAAAAAAAAAAAAAAAAAAAAAAGCAGGAGTTGCAATTCTCATCTCTGATAAAATAGACTTTAAAGTAATAGAAACCAAAAGAGATAAGAAGGACATTGTATAATGGTAGAGGGATCAATGTAACAGGAGGAGCTAATGATCCTAAGCCTATGCACACCCAATATAGGAGCACCCAGATACATAGGGCAACTTCTTGGTGACTTACAAAGAGACTTGGACTCCCACACAATAATAGTGGGAGACTTTTAACACTACATTGTCAATATTGGACAGATTAATGAGACAGAAGGTTAACAAGAATACCCGGGACTTGAACTTAGACCTCGAACAAGTAAACTTAATAAACATTTACAGAACTCTCTACTCCAAATCCACAAAACATACATTTTTTTTCAGTAACACATCACATTTATTCTAAAAGTGCCCACATGGTTGGGAGTAAATCACTCCCCAGCAATTGCATAGCATTTCATAGGTTTAAATGAAATATTGGTTGGCTGTTTGTTTGTTGTTTTCCTCCCTTATTCCTTCCTGTCTCCATTGTATAACACAATTATTAGTATAAAAGAGCTTTTTAATATCCATTTCTAGACTGCATTCTAGCCTGGGCAATAGAGCAAGATTCCCGTTCTCTCTCCCTCTTTTTCTTCTTCTTTCTCTTTCTTTCATTCTCTTTTCTTTCTTTCTCTCTTTCTTTCTTTTTTTCTTTTCTTTCTAAAAATAAATAAATAAATAAATATAATTTACCACAATAACAGATTAAAGGGAAAATTATATAAACATTTCTATTGATGCAACATATATGCTTTTAAATACAAACTTAAAACACAACATTTTAAAAACAGGAATATTCAGTAACTACTTATAAAAACTATTCTTAGTGTACTAAAAATGGAAGGAAACTAATTTAAATTAACAAAGGGTATCTACAAAAACAACCCTACTTCATTATTAAAGGTTAAATATTTGAATCATCTCTCCTTGAAGTCAGAAATAAAATATGAATATCTATTATTGCCATCTCTGTTCAATATTGGAATGGTAGTTAGAAACAATGCATTAAGACTAAAAAATTCAAAATGTCAATAAATAACAAAGATTCTTTAAAAGGCAGCAAAAACATTCATTATCTAGCAAGACTATTTTCCTGTTCACTTAAGTCTTTTCTCTCACATGTATCTGTATCGTCTGTTTTCTGATTCACTCTATATAGCAGGCATCTACAGTTTTCAGGTTTCCATGAAAACAGTCTTCCTTGTAGGTGCAGCCAGTGGAAGAGTCTTGCAGAAATTTGGAGTCCAGGAAAACTAAGAAGCCTGAACATTTTAGTCTCTTGTTCTCTCTGTGCTGATATGTCCAGCAGAGACTCTGTTTCTTTGTGATGCTAAATTTAAAAAGATAGTTTATTTCTCTGTGATCATAATTTCTATAGGAAGGTTCCTTATATCCCACTTTCACAGGGTTCTACCTGCTCCTGGAATGCCTTGGTTTCAATGCACAAATAAAACTACCTTCTTTCATGATTTTATCAGTAAAGTAAAGTGTCAGAGGGTTTTGAAAGTGGCAGAGGTTTTTGGACATTGCTGAAGGTTGGTTGCTTCACCTTTCCCGGGTTGTTCTTTGGCTTTTCCATCACTTTTGAATCTGATCTCTGGTATTAGCGTCACTCTCAGTGAAATAATTACAATGATTTCTCTTTTCCTGACCTGACCTGAGTGATACAGCTATGATCCAGGAAAAAGAAAAGGGTTTCTAGGACGATGATTAACAACTATGTATCAGGCTGAAGGATCATTAAGGAAAGACAATCAATTGATAAAATCCTAAAACTGAAGACTCAATAATGTGAGAAAATTTGGTTTTGAAGTATCCCTTGGGCTTCTAACTCAGTCTACAGTAACTATGGTATGAAATTTCCACTGCTCAGTGATATTAATTTCAGATCATCTAACAGCACCCAAATCTTACTTTCATGACAAGACCTAGTGCAAATTGTTCTAGAATTGATGATTATTCTACACAAAGGGTCCAAAGGTTGCCACGTCCTTGGAAGGCAAACTGGTAAAGGAGATATGCTTCCAGAAGAGATTCAGGGTCTTTCCTTTATAACAGAAAATATGATTTCAGAGGATGGAACAGACAGATTTCAAGAGAAAAGTTTCCAGTGGAAAAAAAAATGTGGAGTTGAGGACACACCAAATAACATAAACACAGTATCTATGGGAGGAAATAGGAGAGTAGCAACTTCCTGTGTGGCACAGGTGTGCTGCAAAGTGGAGTGGGCTTACCATGGTCTTCAAGGTTCTAGTAAAAGCAGACTGTATCCTAGTAGATATCAGAACTGTAATTGATTATGGTGTCCTAGATAGGTGTGGTCTCATCTTTGTTTTCAACTGAAAATTGGTAGCCACTAAGAAATGTTGTCTTTCACATCCCCTTGAAACAGAGATGCTGAGTAAGTCTTTGAGATATCCAGGGCTTTAATGGAATGGCAACTGGTTGATATATTGTAGGGTTGGTTGAGTAACTAAATAAAACATCATTTTTTTATTTTTTTTTACCATTTTATTTTTACTGGTACTGTGGCAGAAGTGGGGGTTCGTTGTGCAAAAAGACTTAAGAGCCAGCCTCCTGCCTTTTAATCACTCACATTCTAATGGAAAGAACCCACAGATAATTAAGCAAGCTTGAAAAATCATAGGAGACTCTGTGTAGAAAGCAGTGTGCGAATTATCGAAATGCCAATTAGTATGTAGTCAATTTAAGACAGAATGTCCATTTCAGGAAGAGGATATAACATAAGCATTGCAAAAATGACTCAGATGAGAATAGCACCAGAAGGCATATAAATAGCTTTGCATGTCAGGGGCAGGGGGATAAGCAGGAGATATGAGAGGAGATGGAGGGGATGAATCATTAATGACATTTTATATCTTGCTAAAGTTATTGAATTTTATTCTGGAGATTTTAGGTGGAGAAGTGACCCTACCAGGAGTATGTTTGAAAAAGATTCTTGTATCAGCAGCATGAAGGATAGATCTGACAGGGATCTGAAGCAGGATGGACATTTAATAGATAAGAGAGATGCATAGAGCAGCAAAGACAGTGCACATTAGTGAGCCTTCAAAAATGTTTATTGAGTTGAAATGAATTGAAGAAGTTTGTCGAAACTTTCCTTTCTCAAGTCTTATTTTTAGAAAATGTCAATAGTAGCTATTCATTGGGTTGCTTCAAAGTTACTCAGCTGAACCCCAGTGAGGGTGTGAGATAGTTGAAATCTGGGTGAATGACCCACGTCATCACAGATGCTTCAAAAATGTCATCAAACACTCATCTACAGATAGTTCCATTGTTCCTCGTGGTCTTTACAGGTCCTGAGTCTTATGATTCAGTCTGATGCACAAAATCGTATTCTGCTTTTGCAATGAAATTCGGTATGCACCTTAATTATTTCCTTTGCACCTTGCCAAAGGCATGTGGGTGATTGCACTGACTTTGGTTGTTATGCACACTCCTTGATTACTAACTTTGTTTACAGATTTTGTTTATTTTTTCTGTGTCATTTTCAGAAAGTTTTGTCAATAAAATAAGTAATTTAGCAGTTTCCTCAATAATTTTCAAAGCTAGAATATACCAGAGAAGAAGCTGCTTTCTGATGATTGAAAGCTGACTACAACATTTTTATATTTAAAACATTTTCACATTTTAATAAAGGTGTCATCATAACATTGTCATATAAATGAAAAGAAATATAATTTTTCCCATGTTGCAAATGAGTAGTTTAAAGATTGACTTTGGAGAAGTGAGTAAAAGGGCTTAGTTCAAAGGAAAAAAATCTCACCACTAAAAATCACTATTTCAATATCTGTAGTACGTCTACTGGCGGTAACATTTTGTTAGTTTGGCTTTGGCAATAAAAATGTTATTATAGACATAGACATATTTTTATCTTTTATATTCATATATGTTTCCAAGTCTCACAGTCTAAAAAGCCGAAAAACAATGACAAACCCAGTAATTCTGACAACCTGGGCAAACAGATTGTAGCCTCTTATACAGCATTTTCTATTAAAATAAATCAGGGGACCTCCAATAAATGATTAAATCTAGATACAGTGCAAAAAATGTACAAAATTGGCCTGAAATGACTTATTATTCTAAAAAAAGTAAGGAAGCTTTCAAAAACTACCAGGAACATATCAAAAGGACTCGTGGTACAATTGGAAAAGGATTCTATTGTCAGGATGAGGCAATTTTAGTAGCAAAACAAGTGGAAAGTTACTGAAAAGTTGATTGACATTTATTAGTGATAAAAATGATAATTTTTTTTATTTAATAAAAATTTCTTAATCACATTTGGTGAATACTAGGTAACCAATGCCTTCTGTAAACTGAGAAAGGAAGAGGACTCCAGCATTCATCCTGATATTCTCATACAACTGCAACTAAATAATTGATGAATATTTTTTAAATTAAGAATTCCAGCTGATAAAGAAAAAAAAGGATAATAAAATTGTAGTATTATCATATTGCAACCATGAATAAAATTGTAGACACAAAAAACTATTATCAATGGCTGCCTAAATTATTATGAGAAATGCTGCCCATTAGTCAAATGCTTGAACCCACTGTCAATATTAGCACTTAAAAAAAAGGAAAGGAAGGGAAAGTATACACAGTATTTATGTTACAGGAAATACAAATATTTCACTATAAATTCTATAAAATAATTCAATTTATTTCTTTAATAATAAGAGGACCAAGGAGTAGCAAGACAGAGTTTGCTATCCTGGGAAGGGAAGATGTTAAATGACATGGGAGGTGAGGTGTGGTATGTCAACCACCTGAGGAAATGCACACTCAAATATGTCAGAAGGCTCTAGGTAGCAACAATGGCCCAGAGGCTGTTCCATAAATAGGACATAGACTGGGGCTAAGCATACATTTTGTGTGAGTATTTGTGCCCTGGGTTGTGATAGAGAAGTTTAGAAGTTAAAGATTTCGGCAGCATAGTTACTGAGGGAACAGATGAGCTATTGAGGCTGCCTACTTGAGATGTGTTAAGCCACACATATCCAAAAACATAGAAATCTCAAACAAAATTAAAGCAATTTGTCTAAATTGGGGGAGAAAAATAAGATTCAATAATTACGTCATAACTCTATATTTCAAGAGCAAAGTTTTGGAATCAGTTACACACACACACACACACATATATATATATATACATATAGTGGAGATATATGTCTCTAGATCTATCTACATTCAAGTTTGAAGATCTATATATCTAAGTTCTAACATTATATAGCAGTATGGCCTTGGATTCTTTATCTGATTTCACTGAAGGTATCTCTCAATTGTTTAATGAGAACAAACTGTATATATCACAGTAGAGTTGTAATGGTTAAATATTATACAAAAATGACTATTAGAATGTATGTCATATTTTAGGTACTCACTCAATATTTTCAATAGAGAATAGAAAGCTGCTTATTGCTTGTGCTGGGGAAACATAGGAGGAAGGAAAATAGGAAAAACACACACTCTGAGAAATGATAGGATAGACTTGAAAGGAATAACTTCAGTGATACAGGAATAGAATTGGAGGCCCTTGGTTTACGGTTATCACTCCTCAGTTTAAGGCAATAAAGGAACAATGTTGGAAATCAGAAATCCACGTTGGATATCATAGATTTGGGGTCTGGACAAAATAAGAAGTCACGAGACAGTTTCTTGGATGTAATTATGATTTCCCGCTGGCAGAATATACTCAGATACGTGAACATGATTAATCCTGGAGCTGGAAAGATTCTATGGGCCAAGATGACTGAAGCTGATGAGAGAAAACTGAAGAACTGGAGCCGAGCCACAGACAGATGTAGCAGATCCTCCAAGGCTGCCTCCAGCCCCTCTTGTTGCTTACTAAATTTGTTAATATTCATTGTGTAAAGGCTGCTGGTTTGTCCTTTTGTCTTGAAAGAATCATATCTTTTGTTGGCTGCTAAATTGAAGATTTGTTTACATTAATGTTCCACCTGAACTTTATCATAATTGATTTAAACAACATTATCTGGAATCATAGAAAGGCAGAATATTAGAAACAGAGACATCCACAGACATTATGTAATCAACAACACACATTGTACCAAAGAAGTGGTTCCAGAATCATGATTTTACTTACTTGTAGTTGGTTAACGGCTTAGCATAAGACCTTTTACTCAATTCTGAGCTCTTAAAATGTCTCTTATATTACATAATTACTATTAATACCTGGTAGGAGTATCCATGAGAAACATTTGTGGTTTTATGTGATATTATTTTATTCAGAAAATGAAACAACAACTAAAGCATTTTGTTGATTTGGTTAAATGAAGATTATCTGTCCCACTCTATAACTGAGAGTAACTTTAAATTTATATTACATTAACAAACAAAAATAGATTTCAAAAAATTATATAGCAGAATATCATTGTCTCTACTTTGTTCTAATATGAATATTTCATTTCTACAGTAATTCCATTAAGAAAAACTGTCCAAATAAAACACAGGTACGATTTCTTTCATTTAGCATTCACCGCATATAGGAATTCAGACAAACGATGATCATATTTTGTCAAAATTCTTGTTAATAGAACACAATATAAACTTTATAAGAAACTCAACTTTATAAATGAATGTTTTTCAGATTTTAAGTGTTTGTAATTTAGATCTCATGCTATATTTTCTTTTGAAAGAAAATGTATTTTGCATAAATTCCACGAGTGCTGCATAGATTATATGTCTGTGCTCTTAGCAGCAAAATAAATAGGAACACTACATTTCTTATTCATATCTTAGAGAAGGATTCATATTATAATGAATTCTACGGTAAAGAACGTGTGTTTAAAGATATTGGCAATCCGTGATACATGGCGTCTTCCAATGCCTACCCAAGGAATACACTAGGAAATGTTTAAAATGTTGGTAGAGACTTTCACTTGGAAGATACAGGTGACATGCATTGCATTTTTTAGTGGAGAGGGTGGTTTACTCGTGTCAGTGCCAGTTTCTGGAATCCAGTGCTCTGTTCAGTGCTGCGAGACATTGTGTCTCTTACTACAGCGTCATAAGTGGGATCGCTTCCAAGAGAATTCTTCCATGCCTTTGGTGGGACTCTATGAAAAACAGATTCTGAGATACAGATATATCCACTAGAGTTTACCTGGGAATACTTCAAGAGACCCATTTATAAGAGCTTGAAGGACACAGGATTAGACAAAAGAGAAGTTGTGCTTTCTGAAAGTTGCATCAGAGCATTCAGCCCATCACGTGGGACACTCAGGAGCTAGGATGGCAATTCATTGTTTTTCCAAATTGAGAAAAGGGGCCCAGACTTTGCACCCATCGTAACAAGTCATCAGATGTGGATTGGTTCTAAAGACAGGGCAGAATCTTAGATGAGCACCTTCTTTCAGTTGAAGCCAATATCTTGAGATAGACTCAGCTTTGATCCTTTAACATCCAAGACCTCTGGCATCTTAGTCTTGAGGGTAAAATCCAAACAAGGAACCAAAGCAACAACTCTACTGTGTGGTTTGAATGTCCGTTCTGGCCGTGTATCCTCCAAGCCCAGTGTTCAGGCTCTGGAATTAATGAGACTTAAAAGGCTGAATCCCATGTCTTTTGATTTACTAATTAAAACAGGTTACATTTCATGCAAATAATATCTTGCTGATATCATCTCATATTTTCTTAATTTATTATAAATGTTTTCATGAGTTTTTTAAGCTTGATAACTGAAAATTAGAATGTATCATCAGGCATTGCAGGCAGAAGTCTTTCAAGAGTTTCTAAGGATTGTTTCTATGAAAATAGGGAATAGCAAAAATCAGTCTTCATGTGTGTGTTTCTCTTAATCTATCTTCATATTAGAGATTATAAATGAAAACTAGGTACTACAGAGACAATAAATGGTTTATTCTAAGCATTTATTCTAAGCATTATTTTAAGATGCAGCTGCTACAACAAGCTCCATTTTGACCAGCACTAAAATGAAGTAAGAGAGCCAGAGTGACGATACAACAGTCATTTCTTATGCAAACGAAGGAGGACAGAAAGAAGATAAGATATCCAAATGGCAGCAGCTGAGATAAAATTGAGATACTTGGTTTTGTCTTGTTATTTCTCCCAAAACACAAGCAAAATTTAGGTAAAACTTAGCCAGGGCTACTCGTGTGGGTTAAACTTGCCAAAATGATATAATATAATATAAATAGATAAATAGATGATAGATAGATAGAAAGAAAGAAAGAAAAATGAAGTGAACCAGGTGAATTTTTTAAGCTAGAAGCTACTTCATTTTGCTCATTAACTTCTTCAGTCTTGTGGCCTCTCATTCTCTAATTCTGATGTGTGGCTATTAAGATGGCAGGAATAGTCTCTTGGCAAGAGTGACGCAGTGTGGGAGCCAGGAAAAAGAAAAAAATGGAGAAAATAGTTTCAGAAAAAACTAACATGTAGAAGACTGTTCTGGAGAACCTTGAGAGGAATCTCAGTAGTAATTGTGGAGGAAGCATTGGCAGGAAGCTTGGATGCTCTGAAGGCCTATGGAGTATAGACAGCACTACTGATTTTCAAGTGTTGTGGGCTGCTGATAGAACTATTAGGCTCATGAAGAAAATCTGTGCAGCCCCTGCTGTTGCTCCATCTGCAGAAAGTTTTATATGCCAGTTTTCTTAATTAGGGTGGGCAGGGAGAAATACCCTGTTGAGATTAAGTCCACAGCACAATAAAGGAAGAAACTCTTTTCCTTGTTTAGCTGCTACCAAGAAATGTGTTAATTATCAAAATAGAAGAACACTTTGTATATGTGGTAAGTGCAATTCTTAACAAATGCAAAGATTTGAGGTGATCTTGGGAATTTTTATTCAATAAGGAACAGTGCATCCTACTGAGAATGCTTATTGAACTAACTGTTCTAAGTATATTTATTTGATTTCTAACCCTGATTTATTGAGAATTCCACTGTGCTACTATGTGTTGGACCTTTTCCTTTTCAGCCAAAAAAGGTCATTTATATTGCTTTCAACTAGACAAAGATATGTTCTTTAATTTCATTAAAAATTTATGGTTATGATAGAAATTGAAGAATGTTTTGAAATATAGGAGAATCTTTTACGGATAGAAAGTTATGGCTGTTTTCCTCATCATAAGGGTCACAACTGACACTCCTACAAGAAAAAAGCATAATATGTTTGTTTAATCAAAGTTTTATGTGACACAGGATCCTTCAGAAAATGAAGACTCAAAGATCCAGAGAAAACTGTCTGTTTTTATGATTAGGTTTGATGAAGAATGGAAAATTGTGTAGAAATGTGATTGGACAATGGGTATGACTAATGTTGATAGACTGAATAGGGAAGCCCCAACAAAGCCTGTCTGTTCAGATTTTTCTAGGTCTCTCTGTGTGCCATTCCTTACTCTTACGTAAGACCTAAGAGTAAGGGGTAGGACCCTCTGGAATAAGGATCTTTAAGAAAGAAGGGAAGGAGTGAACGAACCTTTTAAGTTTAATGGCTTGCTTTCCAGGAGAGGATTTCTAGTTTCTATGAACAATCTTAATGAAGAGTTCTGGTTTCTATAACTCACTTCAGGGAAGAAGCAAGGGCAGGAAATAGAAGGACAGGAGAAGGAGTGATCTTGTATCTGAAGTCTTCCAGTGTCTTCCTGTTCAAAGTACTCAGCACGTCAAGGCTATGTACTTTGGGTTATTGTGTTCTGAGTCCCAGAAATGTATACTATCAAGGCAAGAAATGTCCAATACCATGGAATCAGATATAAATAGTAATAACAGAGCCTGGCCAACATGGCAAAACCCCATCTCTACTAAAAATACAAAAAAATTAGCTGGGCATGGTGGTATGTCCCTATAGTCCCAGTTACTCGGGTGGCTGAGGCAGGAGAATCCTTTCAACCAAGGAGGCAGAGGTTGCCCAGAATTATATTTCTTATAGTTCTGGTAGCCAGGTTGCCAGCAAGATCAGGTCCTGGTGAGGACTCCCTTCTAAGTTGCAGAGAGTCACCGCCTCACCGCGTCCTCACATGGTGGAGAGAGCACTTGTTAGCTCTCTCTTTTCTTATATGGGTACTAATCCCATTAATGAGGGCTTTTATCCTCCTGACCTAATCACCTCTCAAGGGCTTCACCTCCAAAAAATTTCATACAGAATTTAGGGTTTCGATGTATAAATTGTGAGGGTAGCTAGAAACATTTGGTCCATAGAATACCAAGTACCTGTAAAATACGGGAACATATGTAAAAATAAGTTTTCTTCCTGGTGCAGGTGGAATGATTGTATCCACAAAAGCTACAAGAGCTAAAATTTGAGCTGTATCTAGAAGAATGGAAGGATTTTCTAAAAATTACTCATTAAGTGTTAAAGAAAGTTATCTTGAATAGAAAAAAAAAAAAAAAAACCATGTACCTTGCTACAAAGCTTTACAAATATGTTGCGGGCAACTGGGGCGATGATTGTGCCCAGTATTTCCCAATCTTGTTTTCATTATTACTCCTCTCCCTGCCAGGATCTCTTTTAGATGCCTTTACAAAATCACCACCTTTCTCTCATGAAATTCAATTTCAGCAATGAAGATCTTGTCCTATAGTGTTAAACCCAAACTGTTGTAATTCTGAGGAATATTTTCCCCCTTCGAAAGCCAATCATAGCCACATTCTGGACAATATTATCCTTTTGAGAATGCATGACGCAGTCTAGTAGGGTTTTAACCATGTGGGATTCTTGAGAAGGAATGAAGACTGAGGAGATTACAGAAGTAAGAAGTATCCAGATGTTATGAAAACTAACGAGTTATATTAAGGGTTTTGCATCTCTGTGGGTAAAGACTCAGTGTTAGAAGTGGAGGCATTTTCAAGAAATAGAGAGTAACTTAGCTTAAAAAGATAAGAAGGCAGAAGGCCAAGATAGGGGGAAATGTGTGAGAAGGCACTTTCACTATACTATGGCAGATATGAATGTAAGAGGATAATATAAATTAATTTCTAGGCAGTGAAAATGGCTTTAGAATCATTCATATTAATCTTACATTCTAGGTGTATAAGTTCACATGGGATGTATAAGTTCACATGGGTAGTGATAATGCTGATGTGTTCAGTTTCAAGAATTTCAAGGATTGTGTGGAATAGGAATCTGATATGTGCTGCTACATCGTAAACAAGCTGGATTGCTCCTCCTTGCCAGTTTAAAACAACCCTCCGGGTTTCCAGGGAACTCAGTCAAATCTTAGGAAACAAAAAAAACTTTTCTCTCTGTGTACATTCATGAATATTTACTGTTTATTCCTCTGTCTTGATTCAGGTTATATAAATGTAATTTAATATTTAGCTTTTCTCTTAAATGATGAAAATTATTTGCATGTCAATCATTTTATAATCATAAAATAGTTCATAAATAGATTTAGCAAACAATCATAAACAACATTTATTTTTCTCGTAGTGGCAATTACTTTCTGATCCTCTGTTTTTCTAACAGCATTATGATAGATTTTGATTTCTAGGCACATTTCCAGACTTTGTCAATTCCTAATATTAATGAACAACTCATTGCGCATGCTTTAGCATATTCTGAAATAACAATGTACTGAAGATAATGACTTAGATTGTGTGTGTTTCCTTTTCGCTAGACAATTTTAGATTTTGGAATTTCTGAAAATGCAGCAGAAGTACTTAGATCCACTTGGGACAAAATCATACCTGGGGCTAGTTTGTACCCACTGCTAGAGGCCAAGGCTATACAAATAAGCAATGCTTGGGGCTGGACCAATGTGACATTTTTGCTCTGCAACAATGATGGATGCATATACTTTCAGTCAGGACACAAAGATGCTCTCTAATCATTTTTTTTCTTAGCTTAAAAAACTAACGATGAAATTTGCTAAGGGATATGGGGAATGTGGGAGAGAAATATGAGGAAGTTTCTCCTTTTATTATCAGATCTCATACTGTTCTAATAGTGTGGAGCAATTAGTCACAAAGGAAAAGATACAAGGGTGGTAATGACACTTGAAAAGAGTAGCAGCAAATAAAATTATCTATATGCAATAACTCTGGGTGTGTGTGCATGAATGGCTGTGTGTGGAGTGTGTGTGTGTGTGTGCACGCGCCTGTGAGAGAGAGAAAGAGTAATATGCTTATAATTACTAATTTCATTATTGTACACGTATGTATATTTCATAATTAATTGCCAATCTCCAATGGGGTGAAGCAGGTAAAACAACCTGTTATCTATGTTTTATTTCAGGTATATGACTGCTATTTCATAATAGAAGCTTTATTTCTTACATAGTTTTACAAGAACATTGAGTGTTCATAACAAATTCTTAGTGAAACCTGTCAGTTTGATTTAAATTGGAGCTAATGGAAGTTCTGTGCTTGTTACATAAGATGGTGATTGTTATTGCAGCAGATTTCTGTCAAGAATTTATCCTTTTGAATTTTAACAATCATTTTTCTACATAGTGATCATTTATTCATTTGCTGCCACCAATTTAATGTTTCTAAAAGAAATCTCAAAATTATATATCTTTATAATTTCAAATCAGTTACTACTAAACTAAGGAAAACCATATATAATCTCTTGTAATGAATTAATTATAGCAGATATAGAAAGACTTTGCTGTAGTTCTGTTCCCTTTGGTCCTCCTTTCTGGTCTAATTTGCCCTTAATGCTTTCTCTGTTATTCCTTCTGCCTTGCTCCTCCGCTTGCATCTATTTAACCTTCTTTTGCAGCGTCTTCTCACCTCTTCAGTATTCACTATTATGTTTCTTTCCTTTTCTTCTCATCACTATGTTGTTATTTTTTGCTATCTGTACATTTTCTATTCCTCATACTTTTCTTCCACTTCTATGTCACTTTTATTCAATACTGTCTCTTCTTCTTTCTCCATTCTTCATGCTATTCCCTCATAAAATAGAAAGACCTTAGGCAAAGATAATGACTTTTAAAATTTGCATTTCCCATACTTTGCAAAATGTTTGGGCATACATGTTGATAAATATTGACTAACATTTTTAAATAATGTATTGATTAATTTGGGAGTAGGAGTTTTAACATCTATTCAAGCCAGCCCTGTGCAAGATAGTAAAGATAACTCAATAAATTAGACCTGTTTCTTTTTTATAAGAAATTTATTATTATAAAACTGTAACATTATTTTGCTAACCACAAATATATTCACTGTTTATCGTATCTCTGTAGTTTGAATACATTCCTGCTGCAAGATTTATTCATGACAATTTATGTCTCCCCCAGTTCAATTAAGCTGTTCTCTGAAATCTAATTCAGAAAAAAATTGGTTAGAATCTTGGCCTCTGATACATTCTTATATCAAAACATCAACCAAAATACTAGTAACTGCTACTTTTATATCTGCATTTTGTCTTTGTACTTGCTGAGTTCATTACCGTCGATCACAGAGCTATGCTTTGAATATAGCCGTCTTGCTAAAGATTACTTCACTTGGGGGTTTATGTGTCAAATAGTATTCATCTCCTACACGGGTTCTCAAACAAGAGCATATTGAGATAAATAAAAAAGTTTTAGACCAAGAGTAAAGCTGAAGTAAAGCTTGACTGAAAAAATATGCCTTAGGGTAATTTATACCTATAATCCAACCATTTTGGAAGGTGGAATGGGCAGATTGCTTGAGCTTAGGAATTCGAGACCAGCCTTGGCAACATGGTGAAACCCCATCTCCACAAAAAATAGTCAGGTGTAGTGGCACATGCCTGTGGTCCCAGCTACTTGGGAGGCTGAGGTGAGAGGATCACTTGACCCCAGAATATTGTGGCTTCAATAAGCCATAATCCACCACTGCACTCCAGCCTGGTCAACTAAGACCCTGTCTCAAAAGAGAGAAAGCAAAATATGCCTTAGTAACAAAGTTAACACTAGTATCTTACTTCCTATGGCAAAATGTAGATTTTGGAACTCACACATTCAGTTTTATCTGAGAAAAAGAAAATAGCCACTTGTAGATCTTCATAGAAGTCCTCAACCCTCATCCAGTTACTCAATTACACAACAACCACCACAAACAAACAAAATAACACAAATAAAAGAACACAGTGAAAGTCAAGACGTGAGTAAACAAATGGTCACACTTCCTCTGCATGACAAAGTTAATACTGGAGGAGCATAATAGATGAAATCAGTCATCTCTCTAGGTTAGCTTTTTTATAGATTTCAAGAATGGCATCTGAAAAAGAAATTAATTCAAACATAACATATCCTAGAGAGGATATTTTAAAATCTACATTCCAGCAGCTATAAATACCTGCTAAAACCAGAAGCTATAAGCAAGCTTGTACTAATTCAGGAGAATTTGGCAGAAAAATATGTACTCTTTTTGAACCTGACCTAGTCACTGAGATATGACATGCGTGGGGAAACAGATTTAGTTGTAGGGACTTATGGGAAATTTGAGTTACTCAGGAAGCTCATGGTATGTACTTGGTGGTATCAATCAGGTTATATTCCAGCAAGACATCAGTGATTCATTATCAAGGGGAGGAATTCACTGGAGTTATGTAGAAAAAATAATGGAGATTAGTGAGGTTGATGACTCTTAGAATTGTACAAACACAGAATTATGAGGACATATTCTCTGATAACAGTGAGAAAATACCGAATGTTTCTGTGCCAAGATCCATTTCAGGGCCTAGTTAGAAGGCAAAATGATGCAAGGGACATATTATCCAAATAGAAACTTAGAGAATCAGAACAAAGAAGAAACCTATTTTTATAAAAGCATTGAAACTTGAGGTAGGAATGTAGGTATCGGGATAAAAAAAATGAAGTGGGATACACAAGCGGTGATAATAATTTTAATAATGTTTAAAATACTGGATTAAATTATGAAAATGCACCATGCTTAAGGTTATTATAAGCCAAAGAAATCAAAGATTACCTTATACATAGTAGTTAAATTATGTTCCCATGGTGCAGCAAAGCAAAACTATACAGGAATAATTCTCTCTTGAACAAAATAATCCTCTGTTCTTTCCACAAGCCTACTAGGGATTTATTGTCTATCAGCTTCCTTCCCCATATGTTCCCTAGAGTGTAGGAGTATGTTTGATGTGGTTACCCAGGTGATTTTATTATTCATGCAGTCTATTTATTCATGTGACCTATTGCCACATGAATCACCACACCTGCTTTAGAATGACTACTAGGATTTAAATGATCACGGTAGGAATGACACCTTCAGCTATTGTTTTTCTGTCACAGCAGTCTGCCTAGGCTATCCTATATTGTATCGTCCAGTCTTCTAGTCATCCACCCAAATCTACCCAAATTCTACCATGTCATTTGCTGCCTCCTTCACTGCTTTTATATCCACATCCAGCTATTGTATGACACCATATTTTCTGGGTGTCATATTTCAATGTTCATCTAGCTATTCAAATATTTTTTTATTGCTGGTTCCACCTCCAAGTGAACCTTATTTTGGATTTTATTGTGACCTCGCAAAAAGAAGTCACTAATGAAAACTAATAAAAACAAAATATATTTTCTATTTAATAAAAGATTAATTTCTCGGAAAAAGTACATTTTCCTGGTTATTATTTTTGATTATGATATATATATAATATATATATTTATATGTGTTATGTATTACAATGTGGATATTAAGGGTGCTGATTTCCCACAAAGGCAAAAATCTGTGTATAATTTTTGACTCTCCAAAAATTTAACTAATAGTATACTGTTTATCAGAAGCATTACCCATAACATAAACATTTAATATATCTTTTAAATGTTAAATGTATTATGTACTGTATTCTAACAGTAAATTAAGCTAAAAATAAAATTATTAGGAAAATTATAAGGAAGATAAAGTATATGTACTATTTATTAAGTGGAAGAAGGTCATCATAATTTCTTAATCCTTATCACCTTCACATTGAGTAGGCTGAGGTGGAGGAAAGGGAGTGGCTGACCTTGCTATCTCAGTGGTAGCAGGGGGCAGATTTGTGGAGGTGATAGAAGGGAAGTCGGGAGAGGCAGGCACAGTGGTCCAACTTTATAAAAATACATGATAATTTCTGACTTTTTTTTTTGCTTTTTCTCTAAAAATATTTCTATATGGTAAAAATCTTTCTTCCACCATGTGCTTTAGTTTCAGTGTCATATCAAAGAAGTCTCCTTGTAGTAAGAAAAGTTAAAAGCAGTCTTGAATAAGTGGAAACCTTTTGACATATTGTCAAAAGTCAGTTTGTTTTCTGGCATTGCTTCTTTTACATCTTCCTCCTCATCATTATCTGGCAGTAGTTGGAAACACTCATCTCTATCAATCTTCTGTTAATTCCTCTTCTGTAGTGTCTATTAATTCTTGATTTTCTCAAAGACTCATATCTTGAAACCCTTCATCCTTCACCTTTTTGCTGTATTCACAGTCTCTTTTATCATGTACTAGATTGGCTCTGTCAGAAATCCTGTGAAGTCATGCACAACATCTGGACACAGTTTTCTCCAGCAGCAATTTATTGTTTCAAGCTTGATGGCTTTCATTGCTTTTCTGCAATATTGATAGCAAATTTAACAGTGTAATTTTTCCAGATGATCTATCAGGGTTCTCTTCCACAGAGCTGAAAATTATTTCCATAGAGTACCATGCATAATGAGCCTTAAATGTCCTTATGACCCCCTGATAGGGCACTTTCAGCTGCATTACAAACCTGGTAAGATAGAAATCTTTTCTTTTCAATGACTTTTATGGCATCTGGGAACTCATCTGCTGCCTTTTGGTTCACAGAAGCTGCTTCTCCTGTTACCTTGACATTTTTAGGCCAAATCGTTTTTTTTAATATTATCAAACCATCCTTTGCTGGCATTAAATTATCCAGCTTTGATACTTCACCTTCCTTTTGATTTAAGTTCCATATAATGGTTTAGTTTTTTTTTTTTTAATGATATGAGGGTCTATTAATATGTCTTCTTTATGACAATTCTACACTAATATAAGAGCTACATTTTTCTGTACTAACATAAGAGCATGAGATAAAAAAACGTATTTCCTGAAAAGTGCAAGGTTTCTGTACCTGCTAGCATAGCTGCAGCAATTTTTTTTCTTACATTGACAATGGTGCTTACACTAGTTTCTCTTATTTGAAATGATGAGCGACCGCAGATCTCAATCTTTGGTTTGCACCAAGCAAGTCAACATTTTCCGGTAATGCCATGGCATTTCTATGCTTCTTTGGAGCACTTCCACCATCACAATCACTAGTAGCATTGCATATACATCCCCCTGTAGTATTCAAGGTCTGTGATATTGCATTAAACGTAATGAAAAATGACATCAGAACTGTAAGAGAACACTGTTTAGCAGAATACACAATTTACTGAAGAGATGAACTGTTCACCTGAAGATGACTAGAGTCACACTGTTTTTAGTGGATACTTACAACACAAATTCACCGAAATACTAAAAGGAGATGGCTACAAAATCATTACAGTAGTACAGAATGTAGTATAATTTTATGCAATTATGTTTTAATACTACACCTTTATGTGTGTTTCCATTTCTCTTCATTATGAATGATGTCACATATGGTCTGTAAGCTTTGTATAAATTTTGACTTTTTGTAATAAATTTGTGTGTATTTCATGGTAGTTAATTATAAAATTGACTAGTGTCTACATATATTTTATGCATTCATGGCCTACCTAACTTTTCCTAAATTGTATTGATAAATTATATTTTGTGCAGTTTGTGTACAATCTTTTCAAAATGTTGCAAATTTTTAAAGCATTGTCCAATATATTTATTGAAAACTAATTTAAGTAAAAGTGAAACTGTGCAGCTCAAACCCATGTTGTTCAAGGGTCAACTATATTTACAGATATTATGTATTTACAATATATGTTTACACATATAAAGCAATTAGAACTATAAATATAATATCAGCATGCTTAATTTTTACTGACTTTGAAAATCCTATTTCTAATCTTTCCAGCTACTTGTGAGGTAAGTAAATTTAAGACTAAGTTAAATATTCTAAACCTCATATGGCAAAGCAAGATTTTCATTCCACCTCATCTCTTTTTCTGTATCTGTTTAGCTTTGAGAGGAGGAAAGACAAAGACTCCATGAGCATGATTGATCAAGTTTTGCTATCAGTGTGCTCAACATTTCAAATATTACATATACTTTTATATATAGTACATTGTATTATATACATGACAAACATTTATTTATTTTTAAAACCTCTACCTTCAAGAACCTGGAAGCTGAAATAGCACAGAGTGGAACGTGGTAGAAAACTGCTGTCACCGCTCCAAGGTGAAACCAAAATGGCGAAGCCCTCCAAATAAAGCAGAATAATAACTGCTGTCAGTCTTCCAACTTGAAGCCAAAACAGTGATGAGGATTTCACGGACCTCAAAGTATTAAAGTTAGAAGTCAGGGTCAGGGCAGAGAAGATAAAAGACTATAGCTATGAAGACAGAAGAAGATAACAGAAGGGACTCTGGCCTGGCATAACCATCAAAGCTGGACAAATAGCATTTCAAGGGGAAAGACAAGTATTGTTTTCATCCCTTTCTGGAGACTGGGCATATTGTGACCTTTTAATAGGAAGAATGTATTTCTTTCAATAATGGGTTTTATCTCTACACTTACTCAGACTATGCTGGCTTAACTACAGACTCAGGGATTTTTACATAATTGAAAACAAAGTTCAAATTAAATTTAGTGTAACAGCTATGTGCATAATGGATATAATAATGATCTAAGAATCTTATAAGAATATTCACAGCATATTCAGGCTGAAAATGCAAGCAAAGCTGTGACCCATACTTTTTTATGTTGAGTAAACAACATTGCCTTCGGTACCTGAGAAGGTTACAACCATAGATCAAAGCACAAAGAACACTGTGATGAATGCGAGGCACTTGTGAGTTTCTACTATTAATACAAATTCAAAGAGAAACAAATAAAGACAGTATCTAAAATCATCTTTCCAGTACCAGTCTTAGAATTTTTAGTATAAATATGCATCCTTTTATAGAATGACGTGTACCTGAAAAGTCCTGTAAATTTTTACATTCAAAGGAATTGTACCATGTATTATATTTAAGAGAGACATTATCAAAATTCCAAAATGAATTACTGTACAAAGTGAAGAATTTTATTTTAAAGAAAATGTTCACTTGAACTTACTTAACATTTTTAAAGTTAATTCTTATATACCGAACATGCTTTAAAATATAAATTGTTCTATTATAAAGACACATGCACATGTATGTTCATTGTGGCACTGTTTACAATAGCAAAGACCTGGAACTAACCTAAATGTCCATCATTGATAGACTGGATAAAGAAAATGTGGCACATATAACCATGGAATACTACACAGCCACAAAAAATGATGAGTTCGTGTCCTTCATAGGGACATGGATGAATCTAGAAACCATCATTCTCAGCAAACTGACACAAGCACAGAAAAACAAATACTGTATTTTATCACTCATAGGTGGGTGTTGAACAATTAGAACATGTGGACACAGGGAGGGGAGCATCACACATGGCGGTCAGTGATGGTGGGGCTAGGAGAGGAACAGCAGGGGTGGGGGAGGGTTAGGAAGGATAATGAGGAGAGAAATACCAGATATAGGTGATGGGGGGGATGAAGGCAGCAAATCACCTTGCCATGTATGTACCTATGCAACAATCCTGCATGATCTGCACATGTACCCCAGAACATAAATTACAAATAAAAAAAAAATAAAAATGAATGTAAAAAAAAAAAGGGAAACAGATTTCAAGTTTTAGGAAAGATGTAATACACATACTTCTCAATATTCTTCATGCTATGTACAGCAAAAATTGTAAAACAACCTAAAAACATGGAGAGAAGAAGGCAGACCAGCTGAAGGCCTTGCACCAGAAGAACTAAATGAAGGTGAGTTCCAGTGGGGTTTCTTTTTGCTTCGTTTTTATTGAACTGGATATTGGAGAAGCCTACACCCTAGAAACAGCAAAGCATCACAGCAAGAAAAAACTAAAGCTTGTTCCTTCTCAACAAAGAGCTAGAAAACGAAGATCCTAGCAAGAGGTAAAATTTTTCAATAATGATACTGCTCTACTCCTACCCTAGCCATGAGAAAAACCTACGTCTCCATCTACACACACATTAGCAAAGGCTGAGTGGAGAGCAAATACTTTCATCTTTGCCTAACTCTAAGAGGTGCCTGTCCCATTCCTTTCTCAGGTAGTGTGAGAGGAGGGTTATTGGAAAACAAGAAATTTCACCAACACCAAATAAAACATCTCCTCCCACTCCCCAACCTTGTAGTGTCAGCGGAGGCACATGGTACTTGGACTTCTACCAGCACCTGGAGGTGATGAGAAACTTCTGCTGCCCTCTGTGGCAATGTTCTAAGAAGTTTAGTGGAAAGGTGGGACTGTCACCCTCTTCAGTGAATGAAGGGGATGTAGGTCTCTGTGTTCTATATCTGCAACTTCCTATGCATGTATAATTACTTAAAAATGAAACGTTTAAATACAAAAAGAAAGATTTAAACATGAGGCCTAACACCGTAAAAACTCTGGAAGAAAACCTAGGCAATACCATTCAGGACATAGGCATGGGCAAGGACTTGATGACTAAAACACCAAAAGCAACGGCAACAAAAGCCAAAATAGACAAATGGGGTCTAATTAAACTTAAGAGCTTCTGCACAGCAAAAGAAGCTATCAATAGAGTGAACCAGCAACCAACAAAATAGGAAAAAATTTTTGCAATCTATTCATCTGACAAAGGGCTAATATCCAGAATCTATGGAGAACTTAAACAAATATACAAGAAAAAACACCCCCATAAAAAAGTGGGCAAAGGATATAAACAGACACTTTTCAAAAGAAGATATGTATGCAGCCAAAAAATATATGAAAAAAAGTTCATCATCACTGGTCATTAGATAAACGCACATCAAAACCACATTGAGATACCACCTCATACCTGTTAGAATGACGATCATTAAGAAATCAGGAGACAACAGATGCTGGAGAGGATGTAGAGAAATAGGAACATTGTTACACTGTTGGTGATAGTGTAAATTAATTCAACCATTGTGGAAGACAGTGTGGTGATTCCTTAAGGATCTAGAAATACAAATACCTTTTGACCCAGCAATCCCATTACTGGGTATACACCCAAAGGATTAAATCCTTCTATTATAAAGACACATGTACACATATGTTTATTGTGACACTGTTCACAATAGCAAAGATGTGGAACCAACCCAAATGCCCATCAATGATAGACTGGATAAAGAAAATGTAGTACATATACACCATGGAATACTATGCAGCCATAAAAAGAATGAGGTCATGTCCTTTCAGGGACGTGGATGAAACTGGAAACCATCATTCTCAGCAAACTGACACAAGAACAGAAAACCAAACACTGCATATTTTCACTCATAAGTAAGTGCTGAACAATAAGAACACATGGGATGCAGGGAGGGGAACATTACACACAGGGGCCAGGGGGGTGGAGGGACTAGGGGAAGAATAGCAGGTGGTAGGGGTATTGGGGAGGGTTAGCATTAGGAGAAATACCTAATGTAGATGATGGGGTGATGTATGCAGCAAACCACCACCATGGCACATGTATACCTAGGTAACAAACCTACATGATCTGCACATGTACCCCAGAACTTAAAGTATAATAAATAATGTTTTAAAAAAAGAAAACAAATTTAACGGTTGCTCAAATTTGATTTCCAATAATCTATTCTCCTCACAAACACATAGACCAGTAGAATATAATAGAAAGCACAGAAATAATCCAAACTTATATGTTCAACTAACTTTTGACAAGGGCAATAAGATGTCACAATGGGTAAAAAATAGTCTCTTCAATACATGGTGCTGGGAAAACTGGATTTCCACATGCAGACTAGTGAGACTGGATCCATTTATTATACAAAACACAAAAAGGTTAAAATGGACAAAAGACCTAAATGTAACACCTGAAACCATAGCATGTTTAGAAGAGAACACAGAGAAAAAGTTCCTGTCAGTAGCCTTGGAAATGGTTTGATTTTTTGTTTTTTTTTTTTTGGTATCATATTTAAAGCTTTGACTACATAAACATATTAGTCCATTCTCACATTGCTATGAAGAAATATACGTAACTAGGTAATTTATAACCGAAAGAGGTTTGATTGACTCAAAGTTCCTCAGGGCTAGGGAGACCTCAAGAAATATACAATCATGGCAGAAGGGAAAGCAAACATGTCCTCTTTCACATGGCAGCACGAAAAAGAAGTGCTGAAAAAATGGGGAAAAGCCCCTTAAAAAATATCAGATCTTGTGAGAACTCAGTCACTATCATGAAAACAGCATGTGGGTAATCTCCCCCATGATTCAGTTACCTCCCACCTGGTCCATTCCATGACATGCGGGGATTATGGGAACTAAAATTCAAGATGGGATTTGGGTGGGGACACAGCCAAACCATACTAATAAGCAACACTATAAAAATAAAACATCAAACTAAAAAGCTTCTTCAGAGCAAAGGAAACAACAAAATAAAATGAAAGCCAGGGATTTAGAAAATATTTGCAAACCATGTATCTGAAAAAGGATTAATAGCTAAAATTTATAAAGAATTCATACAACTCAGAAAGACAAATGCCTAATTAAAAAATAGGCAAATAATCTAAAGAGATATTTCTCCAGAAAAGATAAAAATGGCCACCAAGTATATAAAATGGTGCTCAATATTGTTAATCATCAGGGAAATACAATCAAAACAACTATGTGATATCACTTCGCACTCTTTAGGATCAGAATGTCAAGAGATAACAAACATTGGCAAAGGTATGAGGAAAAGAGTCCCTCTGTGTACTGTTGGTGGGAATGCAAATTATTATAGACATAATGAAAAACAGAATGGAAGTTCTTTCTTTTCTTTTAATTTTAAAATAGGACTATCAGATTATACTGCCCCACTACTAGATATATATCCAAAGAAAATGGTATCAGTAAGTCAAAAAATATTTGCACTCCCATGTTAATTGCAACAAAATTCACATTAGCTATGATATAGAATCAACATAATTGTTCGTTAATAAATGAATAAATAAAACGTGATATATTTGATCAATGGAATATGATTCAATCTTTTTTTAAAAAAGGAAATCTTGTCATTTGTGACCCATAGTGAATCTTAAAGACATTATGTTAAGTGAAATAAACCAGGCACAGAAAGACAAAGACCACATAATCTCATTTATGTTTGGAATCCAAAATGTTGAACTCCTAGAAGTAAATAATAGATTGATGGTGCCCAAGGGCTGGGAATGGTGGGGGCGGTGCTGATGGGTGTTGGTGAGATGTAAAACAAAGGATAAAAAATTTCAGTTAGCTAAAAGGAATAAGTTCAAGAGTTATATTGTACAACACGGGTCTATGGTTAATAACAATGTCTTGAATTCCTGAAAATTGTTGAGAAAGAGATTTTAAGTGTTCTCACCACCAAAAAATGATAAGTGTATGAGGTAATGAATATGTTAATTGGCTACATGCAACAATTTCATAATGTAAACATACTACAAAACATGGTGTACATGGTATATATATATATATATAATTTTATCAATTAAAAAATAATAAATGTTTATAAATAAATAAGAAAAAACACTAAATCACATAAAATACATTAAACATTGCAATGTTTGGAATTATCATAGCTACCTCACTACATACATTAATCTTCTCCTTTTTAAGAGGCCACATTAAATTTGTTTCAAAAGAACCTTGGTAATTTAAACCAAGCACATTTATAAAACTAGGACAATTAGTGTAAATAACAATACTCTTCTGGAAGATAGAAAGCAGACAGAAAGGTGGTAACTGATAATTCAGAGAAAAGTACCTCAGCCTATGGTTCTTATGGTATCTCAACATATGAGATAAAAGTCTTTCTGTGCTTTAGACATCCAAAATTCCCAGGTTTCAAAAATTCTGAGATAAATATTTGGGAAAAGGTAAATTTTAGGAATTTAAAACCATCCTTGAAAATGTAAAACCAATTTAGAATGGTGCTAAAGACTTACAATGCTGTAGGAAGATTTCAAGCAAGTAACGATGGGACAAACATAAAATGGCACATGGGGGAGGCAAAATTTCCTTCAAAAAGCCATTTTATTTATTTTTCCACAGATAGGTTTGGAGAAAAAAGCAGATAAAACCTTGCACTTGGAGTAGAGACTGGGTAAATATATAATAAATATATACTATAATGTGAAGTTAAGTTACTTGACAAAAATCAGGATCCGTTTTTCTTTTCAGTTTTGACTTCATATTTGTGTTTACTTCATATACACCGATGCTCTGTGATTAGGAACATACACATTTAAGATTGTGACCGGGTTCCGGTTCGGTTCCGGGGCTCAGGGGAGGCTCAGCTCCCCTCCTAGGATGTGTTCTCCAGGCTCTTGGTCCCTCACTCACCAAAGAATGTGAGAGAGAACCCTGCTGGGCAAGGTGCGCTCCTAAGTAAATATCAGACCCCAAAGAGTTTTGCAGAAAGTGATTTATTTAGACAGAGAAAGAGAAAAAGGACAAATAATATATAGAAAGAGCAGCTCTCTCTATATTCTATATATGAGGTCATGAGAGGGGATTCAGAGATGGAGTCTGCCCGGATGTGGGGGATGGAGACTTTTAATCTGGGAGAAATTCCCACCCTATTCAATTTTCCCATCCTATGAAAAGAGTTGCTTTAATCCTCCGCTGAAGTGATTGATCTGTGATTATTTTCCCACGCGAGCCAGGGTCAAAGACCTCTAAATCCCTGAATGGTGACGTGGGTGGAGGTATGGAGCTGGGAAGTTCTTGCCTTTGAAACTACGCCCCCTTGTGGACCTCGGAAGAGAATACATTCCCTCGAGATTGTTATGTTTTCTTAATAAATTTACACCATTTATATTTTGGAATATTTCTCCTTATCTCTAGAAATAGTATTTTATCTGAAGCCTACTTCAGACTTTGTTTTTCCATGATATATCATTTTCCAACCTTCTAACGTATTTATAACAGCCTTTCTTTATTTGGTACAAATACAGACTCCTTCTACAACATGACTTTCCTCAATTGTTCCTCATGTCCTGCGAATTATTAGAATGTTTCTCCAACCTGGCTGGTGGACACACAAAATGATTCCTAGCCCTGTGGAAGCTTCACTAAGTTTGCTGTGTGCTTCAAGGTGCGTCTTTCCATTATCTGAGGGAGATTCCTTACACAGGTGTACATCACTTCTTAGCTGGATTCAAGAGAATGCCTCAGCACATCCCTGAGCTGTCACTCTCTGTATAAGCTTCCTCTTCTTAGTACCCTGCACAGCAGCCTAGCCATCTTTGCCTTCCTGAACTTAATGCCCTTATCTCTACATTTAAGCAGAACACTGTTCCTCCTAGGTTCTCCCTACTTGTTCTGAAGCCTGGCTATGACTTTGAACTTACTCTGTTTTTCTTCTCTCAGGTATCATGTGTGCTACCTAAAGTTCATTGTCTTAAAATAAATTGTTTTACATTTTTGGAGGGGAGGGTTATAGCTGTTTATAGCAGGAGGGCAAATTTCTTAAAAGTCAATCCTTCTTGGACGAAGTAGCCACCCAGTTATTTCTTAAAACATGAACAGATAGTAACAGATCAACATTTACATGAAGAAAACCAGCAACTAGGAATAAAAGAGGGAGATAAATATATTTTGAGACTTAAGTATAAAAGAGAAATAAATAAAGGCACAATGGATAATATTTAAGAAATTACTAATTGATTTCTTCAGTGATATTGGAGAAGATACTATGCACAAAAAGATAAAGAAAGAATGTCATGAAAAAAATAGAGACTATAAATCTCTGGGAAATTAAAACTATGATTTTCAATACAAACTAATGTGAAAGGGGGAGTAGCGCTAAAGGAAATTCTCTAAGAATGTGAAAATATATGTAAAATAGAGAGAAAATAAGAAGTAGAAAGTTCTATAGTGAAACACAGGTGCATTTGTGCTGCAAGGAGAAAGATCGTAACTAGGAAATATAAGACAACAATGCAACAGAATGTTGTGGGAGGGTCATGAACAAAATACAAAGTTAAGATAGAACATTATTAAAAATTGCTGAAGTGAAAATAAAAAGAACCCAGATTGTACATGACACTATTAATAACTCAAAAATGATGACTTGGCATTTTGAAAGCAAATGTGATCCTAAAATGCTAATTGGCTTCATATGTACATATTTGCAAAATCAAGATCACTAAAAAAAATTTTGCATCAATTTACAGAAAAATGCTTACAATAAATGAATACACATTCATATGTTCATAATAGATATGGTACAGCTGAGAATAGTGAATAAAAAAAAGAAGGCAAATGTTAGAACAATGTACAGTCCTCCCTTGGTATACACAGGGGATTGTTTTCAGGACTCCTTTGGATACTAAGATCCATGGATGCTCAAATTCCTTATATAAAATGACATGATATTTGCATATAACCTATGTACATTCTCCCATATTCGTTAAATCATCTTTAGATTACTTATAATACCTACTACAATATAAATGCATGTAAATAGCATACTGTATTTTTATTTGTATTTTTTTACTGTGCCAGTATTTTTTGTGTTTTTTAAAAAATATTTTTGCTCAGTGGTTGGTTGAATTCAGGGATGCAGAAACCATAGATACAGAGGGTCAAATGTAAACACAAATTATTATATCATGTAGTGAGCAGTCAAGAAATTGAGACTGATACAGAAAATGCTGAAATTAATTTGAAAAGTTTTATTTTCTTTAGTTTTTTGCAGTTAGATTTCATTTTTTAAATTTTTATATGTTGATCAACACAGCTTTGTTGCATTAATTTTGATTTTTAAAAAAGTATTGAAATATTCTCTGTCTTGATTGGTGATTTTAATAGCTTCATTGAGGCATAATAGATATACCAAAAGGCTGCACATATTTAATGTGTACAACTAGATGAGTTTAGGACACATGCATACACCCATGAGACCATCACCACAGTCAAGGATATGAATATATCCATCACCTCCAAAAGTTCCCTCAGGCTTCTTTGTTTTCTTGATTGCTGTTGTGGTTTTGCTTCTGGTGTGTGTGTGTCTGTGTGTGTGTGTGTTAAGAACACAACATGCGATCTACCTTATCAACAAATTCTTTAAGTCCACAATACAACATTGTTAAATTTAGATACTATGCTGTATGAAAGATCTCTAGTATTTATTCATCTTGCACAAAAGAAACTTCATACCCATTGAACAACAGCTCTCCATTTCTTTCTCTCAGTTCCTGGAAACCACCAATATACTCTCTGCTTCTATGAATTTGATTACATTAGGTGTCTCATATAAATAAAATTATGTCAACTTTTTGAGAATTAGAAATGTTAAGATTAACAAAAGTATTTCCCAAATTATTCTAGCTACTCTCACATGCTAGAGTGAGTTTCCATTATAGGCATTTTTCATTATATGCAATTGCTATGGTCTATAAATTCACAGATAACACTGAATTAACAAATACTGAACTCCTACTCCTGGAAGAGATAAAAGCTTAGATTTCTGTGATTCTCTGGTCACAACATTTTTACCAAGCATTCAACACATAACCTAGTTTCATGTGTATTTCTATTTAAAGACAAGTTATTTATTCTATGGTAAAATACAGATTCAATTACATGAGCTCACAGCCAACAGCACTATATAACTTACACCTGAACAAAGTTGGCTAACTCACGTATTTCTTCCTGAAACATATCAGCCTTTTTTCCCTTAGAAAAATGAAACAGCACTTCAGCATTATCTTTAGGAGACCTTTAAATAGTGAAATCGCCAACAAAAAGGACAAAGGTGTGAAAAATATGGAACCAATTAGACCATGAAAGGGCCATCTCTTTACAGCATAGAGTTGAAACCAACAGAGCTGTGGCTTAATTTTAGCTGGGACCTGCGCACAGTATGAATCAAACTTTTTGCCATTCACCACTTGGCCACAAATGACCATACAAGAACTGCTAGTATTAATTTTTAGGTGACAAATAAATTTTATGCAGTAGGCAAATTTGCATGGGATCTGTTAATAATGAGGATCAAATGATATTAAAAATTAAGCAAAATAAAACTAGGTCTTCATCTTACAGAGTATGAATGTAAAAATGAACAAAGAATGGTTTGCATAGGGGATTTTATTCTCAAATTGGAAATAAATAGCAAAAAATTAAGAAGAAAACATTTGATTAAGGTTTTCTCTTTTTTTAAGACAGGGTCTTGCTCCAGTCTGGAGTGCCATAGTACAATCTTGGCTCACTGCAGCCTCTGCCTCCTGAGTTCAAGAAATTCTCATGCCTCAGCCTCCCAAGCAGCTGAGAGTATAGGCATGCGCCACCATGCTGGGCTAGTTTTTTAATATTATTAGTAGAGATGGGGTTTCGTCATGTTGGCCAAGCTAGTCTCCACTCCTGGCCTCAAGTGATCCTCCCATTTCGGCTTCCTAAAGTGGTGGGATTACAGGTCTGGGCCACCACGCCCAGCCCTAAATTGTAATTTTGATTAGGATAAATAAGATACTTTCCTTCTGTTTGAAGGAATTGCTCATAAACTACAGATAGCAGCCTCTCAAATATTGGGTTTTACCTAACAGAAGAGTGCATGCTTACTTTCTTTTCATGATAAGAACATTATCTCTCCGTATAAAACTGAAAATATTTCATTTTAAAAAGATATCAAAAGGTGTAACTTACTTCATTAAGCATATGATACCACATAACTGAGTGAGGCATGAGGTCAGTGATGGGCAAGATGAACTAACAACTATTGGTCCAGTATATGGAAATTGACGTTAATGAGAAAAATTTGGTACATAAAACTTTACTGTCAAAATTGGTACCTATGTTATTTTACATTCAAAAAGTACTTAACAATTCTATGAAACAGTTGCTGCTCAATTAGAACTCAATTATATGTTAAATGAACTAAATGCCATTTCATTTGCACAGAGGAATCTTTAATAATGATTAATGGAAATTTAATCAAATATGAGTTGAGACTCCAGTGTGTTTCACAATAGAATATGAATGAGTTATGTTGGTACTAACTATATCTATTGTCTGTATCGTGATGCTGATGAGGTCAAGTTTGAGGGTCTAATCCTTATACAACACATCAAACAGAAAGACCATTATGTAGAGTAACAGATGGCACCTTACAATCAGCTCTTCACCTTATAAATGTACCCATTTGGCCTCAATAGAACAAAATGATCATGAATAAAGAAAATTACTCAAATAGGCTAAAAATATGTTAGACAATAGTTTTGTTTTGGAATGCAAAAAGCAACAATTGAAAATTCTTAAGACTCATACATTCAATGAATTACATTTACTTTCATACAAGGAAGAATGAGATCTTTTGTTTCTCACTCTTTATTACCACAACCACCTATTAACCAAAGTTTGGGTAATTGCATGACATTTGCAAATTAGGGAATAATTAGTAGTTTCTAATGTGTGTATTTCAATCCAAATAAAAATAAAATTTACTAATTTAAAATATGAGTTTTTGTTTTTGTTTTTTGTTTTTGTACATAAACACCAGGCACACATTGAATAGCAAATACTTGCTACTTATTTGTAAAAAGTACATTATTGTAAGCTTTTGCATGTTTTATTCATATTCTATTAGTTCTTCTATTTACTTTATATTAGTACAAATAACTATGTACCATGTAATTTTCTGAAACATTGAAATCTAAAATGTTTATAAATGCATTCTTACATTTTTCCCTTAAATTAGTTGTGTTGTGCTATCAGAATCACTAATATATTTCCCTTACATTTTAATTCTAATACTGACCCTCCAATTTATCTGTGTAATTATATTGAATTCCTAACATCCTAGCATTATTAAGAAAGTCAAAAAGCATACTTTATTTTCTTCATTACCTAGTGTTTTACGAATACCTTTTGCTTCAGTAAAAATATTTGACTTACTAAATATTTTCCCTTTATGCTTGTAATTCCTGTAGAGTAGAATACAAAATTGTTTATGATTAATATATTATTATAAAAACTAAATCAAGCTAACATCTTTCTTTATTCATGAGGACATTGTGTATGCTGTGCCGGTGATTCTGACAGGTATTCTAGGTGATGCTTACACAATATCACAATGCCCCGTTGACATTTCTGCCACTTTAAGACCAAAAAACAATCATTGTTGCATTTAGTTTGAAATCACTACTAAATTTAATTTGGCTTTACACACATTTCAGCATAGCAACTTGCTTCATGTACTTTTTAAATCCAAATCTCATCTTTGCGGACAAATACAGGTACTGAGTTTTTAAGGTCTCATGTAAAGACACCCACTGAGAAAATTACCTGCTCTTCAATTGAACTGTCTCAAAGAGATGACAGAAGAGACTGAGTTATTGGAAGTCAAACTTCTTTATAAAAGAATGTGAGAAATGCATAGTGGATTTCGAGTTCAACACAAATGGTATTATTAATGTAAAACCCATGTGAACTATTCTTTCATTAGCAGTTACGGTTTGTAAAAGGCTCTCCCTGTGCTAAGTATTCTTTTCAGCTGTATATCTTACAACTGAGCCTACCAGTAGACTTTGAAACACAGCAGTTCTAAAAGGTGTCCTGTCAAAGAGCTCTAACCTAGCTATGTTATAAGATGCTACTTTTAAACATTTTAGCTTTGAATGTGTGTTGAGAGGATCTGAAAGATCATGTTAATAGATTTTAAGGTGTTACATCCATCATAAATTTTCTTAAAGAATATTTGATTAAGTAAAGTATGCTATTTGGAATTACAGTTCATGAAATATCAGAATTGTTTTTAAAATGTACACAGTAGGCTTTTTATTTGAAAACCAACCAAAATAAATTTGTTAGCTTGGCTTGCACAAAATAACAAAATACATAAGGCATATTGGCTCTTTCTAGCTATAAATCAATTGAGTTAAATTCTATAATTCATTATTTATTTATTAACAACTCATACCTTTATAAGTTTTTAGATAAAGTATTATGTCAGGTCTATAGCATATCTTTCTCTCTCCTTACATTTCATGACTTCTAGTACAGATACTAAAATATTTTCCTTATTACTACTTCCATCAGCTGACACCCTATAATCACTGACATAAGAAAAGGCTGTATATGGCTAACTGTCCTGCCCCAGATCCCACACTAAATAAAGACTCTGTGTGGCATCTCATTTTAACTCAGTCTTACACATTCCGTTTAACACCACATTAAAATCTTTTCACACATTGGGACATTCTTTGTAGTTTTTTTCCTAGTACTTAGATACGTAAGTGTTCGGCTTATATATCTAAACTAACCTCACAAAAAGATTTTTTTCTCATTTCTTCTCTTTATTCCCCTTTCTCTTCTGTCTTATTTCAATTTTATCCTCCTATTCATTACATTTATTAGCCAAAGAAAGATAAAAACAAGCAAACAGATAGAAATACAGTTTTAACAAGGGGTCAAAAGTCAAGGTAAATGTGAGCATTTGGAAAAAGAAAAATAGATGGAATCCTGTTTTGAGTTTTAATTAGACAGTTTTTAGTTAAATAAACTTTCAATGGCTTTAAGTGCCAATTCAGTGTATTTACCCAATTCAGTAGTTACTTCCATTGTTTTTTTCACAAAATGTAAGTGGGTTTTCCAAATTCACATAGGTGAAGAGTATAGAGAAATGGTATAGGGGAAAACCCTGACAAGTAAGGCATCATGCTGCCGGCTTTCTGTTCATGTCACTCTGAACAAAGCGGATGTGATTACGGAGCAGTCACATGTCCAGTGGAGCTATCATTCCCTCTCTCAGAAGTTACTGGTAGAGTTCTGTTAATATTGCTTATTTTTCATACTCATGACGTAGGGGACCTGTTTCGGGGACTCAAGTTTTATTTAATTCTTGCTGATTTCCATTCATCTTGCTCCATTGGCACAATATCTAAAAGAATTTTCGCTAATTTGAATTTGAAGATAGACACTTCTAGAATGGCCAGCATACATCTAGTTTTTCCATTGTTTCACATACTTTTGGGCTAATCAAATATTTTTGTTAGGTAAGGATGGAGGGCATATCCAATGAGGAAAATGTTGGAAGCATGTGCTCATACCTCTATTTTTTTTAAACCTTTCTTATTTTTTAATGGCTCTTTTATTTAGAAAGGCTAGTTTAGGTTTTTCAGTTTATGCATTACCCAGTTATCCCTTCAAAACCACACAGAATATATATAGCAGTTTTGCATATGGCATTCCAGTTAATTCTCAGGTCATCATACACTCATGTTCCAAATACTTCACTTGTCTGTGCCAGATCTTGTACGTTTAGATATTTCTATGACATGATTTTCTTGATCTTCCTGGTCACAGTTTTTTATATCTTCATTAGTAAACATTTCTTTTCCATGTAAAACCCTGATCTGAATATTGTAGAACTCCATTGGATGTATCTTCTTCGTTTAAAATATAAAGATACTTAATTTAAAAGTTCTAACCTGAAATAAACACTAATATTGATGACTTTCAGGATTCCATTGGACTCTTCATTTTCCTCATTATTTTTCTTTTAAATAATCACTTCATCTTTCCCCTCCCTTTTATTCCTTTCTCTTCTTCAACTACTCTATTCCTAGGTAGGGTCAAACAAGGCAGCATTATGTTAAGGATGGGGAAGACAGTGTTCTGGAGGAGGTGACAGGGGAGTGGGAGAGATGACAAGTGCCATGGGGGCAGATTCTTAGTGGTGTGATTCAAATAGTGAGAAAGTAATGAGTGGGATGGTGACCAAGGACATCATTTCAGAGCCAAAGCAGGGTGAGGTTTGTTTCTACAAGAGATGGACAGACCAACATGAGATGTATTAGGAAGGTGTCTCTATGCAAAGAGGGGGGAAACAAAACAGAGGGCATATTGTCAGAGATCAGGCTGGGTCAGAGATCAGGCTGGGGGAGAAAGAAAGGATATGGCATTTAAGCATGGAAATCAGAGTCTAAGAGGAGCCTACAAATGTGTGTGCAGCCAGGTGTGGGGTGTTAGAAGTTGAGCAGGATGACAACATTCTGTAAGCGGACACCTGGGCTGGAAGGTTCAAGTCTAAACAGCTTAAGAAGGGCTTTCTTGTAAACAATGGTCTGTGCATTATGGGGAAATCTGAGCGAGGAGGGGAGGATGTCTATGCAGGGGAAGGAGCATCAGTGCATCCAGAAAGGAACAGAGGTGATGAAAAATCTGCATATTAAATATGTATTTGTTATTTGTCTTATTTCTAATTCTGATCCAACCACACAAGTTTTCACCCCTTAAAATTTGTAAATTCTTTCTTTGATAAAGAGAAAATCTGGCTCTCTATTCTTAATATCTTTACAGATTTGAACATTCTGTGTTTGTACATGAGAGTGTGTGTGTATGTGTATGTGTGTTTGTGTGTGTGTGTATGTGAGTGTGTTTGTGTGTGTGTGTGTGTATGTGAGAGAGAAAGAGAGAAGGAGTTTAGTATTTTTGGCTAATATTGAGATTATTGGTAAATTAAATGATTTTTAATTACTGTGTATTGAAGTTTTGTGACTACTTTTCTTTCTAGCATTTTATGAAAAACTCTTCAAAGTGATGCAAGACTTAGTAAATAATACTTTTTAAAGTCAAAGTCTCTTACAAACTAAATAATTGTATAACATAATGATTAAAGTTACATCTGCAAATGGCTTGGTTAAATTCTTTACTCAATAATGTAGTATATAAATTTATAAACCAAAGTAAATTCTTAATTTCAAATCTAATATCTGTAATAATAATAAAAGAAGATAAAGGAAACTTTTAGTAATGTGCTCTTGTGCATTTTAAATAGTTTTTATTCAATTTATGAAATATATAATTTGTATATTTATTCAAATGCATTACATATAGTCTCATTTTTAAGGCAGTAAGGCTACATTTTGAAAAAGACCTTATAAAATAATTTAATATGAAATAATTATTTTTTGCAGTGAATAATTTCAGCTGCATATCCATGATCCTGGTGTCATAGACAGAATAATGACCCCTCAAAGATTTCCCTATTCTAATGCTTGAAATCTACTAATATGTTACATTAAATGGCAAAGAAGAATTAAGGATATAGATTAAATTGAAGCTACTAATCAGCTGATCTTAGCACAATTATATTCAGTCAAATGTAATCATAAGAGCACATAAAAGTGGAAGAGAGGACCAGAGATATGGCAGTGTGAGAAGGATTTGACCCAAAGTGACAGATTTTAAAAATGAAGGAAAGGGCCAAAAGCCAAGGAAAATGGGTAGACTCTAGAAGCTGCAAGAGGCAGGGACCAAATTCTCCTTTGCAAGAATCTTCAGAAAGAAATGCACCCTTTTGACACCTTAAATCCATTTTGGACTTCTGATTCACAAAACTCTAAGATAATAAATTTGTTTACTTAGCCATTTTTTATGGCTGCATTAAAAAAATGAATACACTCGATTTAAAAAATTTCATAACAGTATTATATATATCACACTTAAGTTTTATATGATGTTATTTGTATAGTTTATGTTGGCATAATATAATTTTAATGTAGAAGATATATGCTATATAGATAAAATATTATCAACTACATTATGATGGTAATAACAAGTAATTTATTTTTTCCCCAAAATACATTTTCCCCCAAATTGTAACAGTTTATGATTAAGAAATAAATGAACATTTACATGTTTCCTTAAACTTTCTAGAATATTTTAAAATAACTATTTTTCTCATCTGAGAAAACATTGTGTTAAAAATGAATACACTGCTAATCTCTGTGCAATGTGTGATATGTAATGCTGGTGTGGTAAATTAAGAAACATAACTAATGAATATGGAATCATATGTTTTGAGGCTTGTAGACATTAACAAAATAATAACAAAATCCATAAAATACTATATATCATCCTGAATGTTCTTCGTTTTGCAAATAACTATTAGGACTTTTAAATCAACATTTTATTAATGTAATCTCAATTATTGTGCTATAAGCATGGTTTTTGAAAATTACATATTTATATGAAACTACTTTGGGACTGACTGATTTATTCTATCTTAGATGCCCTCCCTTCCTTTCTATCTTCCCTCCTTCCTTTTATCAATTTTATTTTTCTGTTATTTTGTATACACAAGTACTTAAATTAAGTGCTAATGACTGATAAACAAAAGTACATATAGTTATTGAACAGCCTTACCATCCAATATAAAAACATGTTATATAGGATATTCAGAAATGTTGAAATATTGGAAATGACAAGTTATCATGCTAATATTAATAAACATAAAATAACACAAGCTTATGGCATCATATCCACACTGTAAAAAATTATAAGACAAACAGTAAAAAGTCACACCTTCTTCCACTTTTAATATACTTTCTCCAAGAAAAAAAAATGGTTTCAACTATTTAAAATATTAGGTGTTACCACAGAATCCCATTTCTAAGTACATAGCCACTGAACCTTTATTTCTTGAATTATCTGCATAAAACAACTCCCATTGACTTCCCACACTCACTGTGAGAGAGAAAAATGCAACATGTTTTCCCTCTCACAATGCTTTGGATATAATAAGGAATATAACTATATAGCACTATACTGCTATATAGCACTATGTAGCACTTAAAGACCCTGGTATCCTGGATTTGTGGTTTGTTTTAATGGCAGCTAAGTTTATTGTGTCTTCAGTATAAGGTAGCTGCATGTCTAAACTAAGAATAATTAATTCTTTTGTTCCAGGAGCATGACATGTCTTTCCATTTGTTCATGTCCTCTTCAATTTAATATTATTAAATTAAAATGAACATACTGCCAAAAGCAAATCTACAGATTTAATGCACTTCCTATCAAAACATCAATGTCATTTTTTCATGAAATAGAAAAAATAACAATTCTAAAATTTGTATAGAAATAAAAAAGAGCCTGACTAGCCAAAGGAATACTGAGCAAAAACAGCAAAGGTAAAGGCATTGCACTGACTGACTTCAAAATATATTACAAAGCTACAGAGAATAAAACAGCATGGTATTGGTATAAAAACAGACACATACACCAATGGAACAAAAAGAGATTCTAGAAATAAATCCTTATATTTACAGCCAACTGATCTTTGGCAAAATTGTCAAGAATAAACATTGGGGAAAGATATCTTCTTCAATAAATGGTGCTGGGAAAACTTATTAACCAAAAGGAGAATGAAACTGGACCTCTCTCTGACACCATATAGAAAAATCAGTTCAAGATGAGTGAATGCTCAAAACTACTAAAATGTTAGAAGAAACCATTTGGAAAATTATTCAGAACATTGGTCTAGGCAAAGATTTTATGACTGAGACCTCAAAATCACAGTCTACAAAAATAAATAAATAGGAGTATATTAAACTCGAATGCTTCTGCAAAACAAATGAAATAATCAAGAGTGAAGAGCCACCCTCTTGAATGGGAGAAAATATTTGTAAATTAATCATTTGAAAGGGGATTAATATCCAGGAAATATAAGAAACTCAAACAAATCAGTGGTAAAAAATGAAAAATAAAAACAAACCAATAATCCCATTAAAAATGGACAAAGGGCTTGAATAGACAGTTTTCAAAAGGAAACATAACAAATAACCAAGTATATGAAAAAATGCTCAACATTACTAATCATGAAAGAAATGCAGATCAAAACCACAATGAGATATCATCATACTCCAGTTAAAATGGCTTGTTTAAAAAAGACAGAATAACAAATGTTGACAAGGATGTTGAAAAGGGAATTGTTATACACTGTTGGTGGGAATGCAAATTAATAGCGTCAGTATGGAAAACAGTATGAAGATTTAAAAAAAGAAAAACCTAGAAACTGAAATAAAACTACCATACAGTCCAGCAATCCTACTACTGGGTATTTATACAAGGGAAAAGAAATCGCTGTATCAAAAGAGATATCTGCACCCCCATATTTGTTCCAGCATTTTTCACAATAGCAATGATATGGAATCGACGTAAGTATTCATTAATGAATGGATAAATAAAATATGGCATATATACACAATGGAATACTATTTGCCTATTAAAAAAAGAATGATATCGTGTCACCTGTAGCAACATGGATTAAACTAGAGGTTATCATTTAACTAAAAGAAGCCAAGTACAGAAAAAGAAATACCATACTCTCTTACTCACATGTGGAGTCTACCCTTTCCTAATTTTTTTTAACACTGCCTTGCTCACCTTTGAGTGTTGTCTTTGATTTAGTGTTTTGGTTTTTTTTGCATACGCACAAACTGATCAGCATGCATTCCCACATCAGCATGCACTTCCACATTCTGAGCCCATAAAAGTCCCAGATCCAGCTATGCTGAGAGAGACCACCCAAGTAAAGGTGGGCGACCATCCTCATATCACCTCTCTGCTGAGAGCTACTTCATTACTTAATAAAACTCTTCTGTGCTCCTCTCAACCATTGATTGTCAGTGTAAGCTCATTCTTCTTGAATGTGGGACAAGAACTTGGGATGCTGCCAAATGCAGGTACAAAGAAGGCAGTAACACTTTAGTTCTCTGACTCTTGTTGGCACCCTGTGGCCACCCCATGTAATAAGAAGCAGGGATGGGGCTGGGCCAGCCCCAGAACTGTGGGGCACAGTGTAGCAACAAGACTGAAAGAGCTGTAACACGACCCCATTCTTCAGGCTGTGGTGGCACTAAAAAAGCTGTTAGCATGCTGTAACACCCCCTCTACTGCTTTGAGGTCATACGCTTTCTTGTTTGGGTGCCACTGTGTTACCTTCATCTAGATGTCAGTCCCACATGGGAGTCACTTGCAACACACCTGATCCAGCCACAAACCCTGCATTGAGCCTGGTCCTGTGCCAGCGCTTGGAATGGCTGGTTGGACCTGGAACTTGCTTGCCCATTCACACTATCCCACTGGGGTTGAGTGCACCATCATGGTGGTCATGGGATCTGTGCAGAGCACAAGCCAGGCATAGCCTGGCAGGCTGAGTGGGAGGGGCACCTCCTGTGGTGAATCCAGGGCCAACCAAACAAGGCGTGGGCAGAGGTGTCACCAGCTGGGGAGGTCTCTGGCTGGCAAAGTGGCTGAGAAAATCCTGCATCAAGAATTTTATTCAACTTTTGGAATGGGGCAAAGGCAATTCATTTACTGATTTTAATTTTCTCTATATTTTGCCCTAAGACCTAAAGATTAGAAATGTATCCATATACTACTATACATGTATTTAGGGTTAACACAGATAGGCCTTTTTGCACTTGACTCTGGAAATTATATCAGACTTAAGTATTTAGTCTTGGATATTTTGGACTTAAATTTTGACTTTATATTTTTATAGGCCATACCATGTGATGAATTAAAATTATTTGTGTATCATTTGCCAAGTAGAACAATCTATCTTCCTGAAGTCTTATTAACCACTCTCACCACTTACATGGTAGCTTTTACAGCTTTACTCTTCGAATGCTGAGTGTCACTAAGACATCAGAGAAAGTTACATCACATGCTTTAGACAGATGCTTAGCAAAAATGTTAATGCAATTTGAAAAATTTAAATACCAATAAACTATGTTCTTGTTTAAATTGAATGCAGTGCCTTACTTAGAAAATTTAACTCCTCACTTAAGTTTCCTTGGGTATTTATACAAAGGAAAAGAAATCACTATATAAAAGAGATACCTAGCAACACCATAAATCTAATTGCTAATGTCAAATTCAAGGCATAGCTATTCATCTCTTATTCTCAAATAATAAATCACTAAGTCAATTTGACTCCATCATTTAAACATTCTAGATCCTCCACTTGGTCCTACCATCCTTGTTCCCACAGGTATAGTGCAGGCAACTCTTATGTCTCATTTAGATGAGTGACAGCCTTCAATCATTTACCTGAGAGTATCCTGGGTGAATTTTTTCAAAACATACATTATCACCCCTCCTTGACTGGCCTCCTGTGACATTTACAATGAAGCTTTAATGTTTAATGAGTCACATAAATTGTTATTACATAATACTAGCCTACGTAGACTCACTACTCTCATTTTCTATTTCTAAGCCAGCCATACAAATATGATCTGGGTTACTTCTTTTTTTTCTGGTTTTTACACATTCAAAAATGTTCTCTCAGGTTAAAATATTTCTCTTTCTTCTTACCCCATTTGACCTATCCATTAACTGCCCATAATCTAGGACTTAACTTTTCAATTTTTCTGATCCAGCAACTAGGCATACTGGCACTTCTATGGGCAGCCCTTGAATTACCCACCTCCTTTGCTCCAGGGTTTATTGTGCTTTTGACTGACATTCTCATAGGCACATCACACTCAATAGTTCTGCACCTAGCAACTGTGATGTGCCCACGAGGATGTCACACAAAAGTACAATGGCCTTTTTTTTACTATTTTTATTTTTAATTTATTTATAATTGATTATATAAACCTATAATTTTATGTAATTGAAATAGTAATGTGAGATATAATAATTTGTTAATTATTTCATCAAGCATTTTTTGAGCACATTGAATTTGAAATTTATTGGTTGACGCTTTGCAAAGGTAACTTCAGAATGCATGGAACTTATCGTGTATTTGGAGGTATGATGAACAGGCAGACTAACGCCATTCTGTTTATTCTATTTAATGCCATTCTACTTAAAGCCATTCTAAACTTTGGATAAATATTTGTTGAATGAATCAATAAATGACATCAATAAATGGCAATCGTTAATTTATCTATATTATACAGTAAACTTACATTGTCATGTGCTCCCAGTCTATTGATTTTTGTTTTTGTTTTCTTTATTTAGGTGTGTGATGTCAGTGCATATCAACTAAATAAATCCACATCTCTTGTGTGTTAGTCAATATTCTTGAGTTAAATCTGTTCCTCATAACAAAATGCCCAGGTGGAAGATATTGAGGGAGATAGAGTGAAAAATCTGGATAATATTGAGAGGAGGACATATATGCATATTCTGTCGTCAGTAAATAAAAGAGAAAAAACAGATTTAAATTTAGAAGGGAGACTTGTTCTTTCAGAATGGTTGACATTATGCAATGATTAAAGAAAATAAGCAGTACAGTAGAAATAGACAAACTTTCTCTTTCTGTTTTAGTAGATGATAATCAGGATATGCCTAAGAAAGGGATATTACTAATGTAATAATCTTATAACTTAACAGTATAAAGCAGTGAATAACGAGTTTATAATATTTTTAAAAGTGATATTTCTTGGCATAATTTTAACATTATAGTTCTTAGATGAAAATTATTATGGAAAACGATGTTTGGAAAATCCTTCAAATATATTGTGTTCAGTGTTACTTGTATGAAATCTACTGCAGCCTAAACTAAAGCCTTAGCATTAATCTTATTGTCACTGAGAGTATAAGGAAAAGATAAAGCATATTGGGTTAATGTGAAAACAGAGCATAACAAAGGAATGAATTAGAAACATGTGAAATGGTCAGATGGTAATACTTTCTATCCCCCTTTCTCATTTTCAGGGGAATTTTTAACATTTGCTTCCAGAAAGATATACTCACTTTGTATTTTTTTCCTAGGATCATCCCATTAAAATTACTACTATGATCTATTTTAATGGCATGTGAATTCTTTACTTAAAATGAAGTCATTAAAAGCAAACAGTATATGGATTTACATTTTTAAGTTTATTTTCAGAATTTTCTTTTTATCCATATATGTTATAACTTTAGTTTCTAATTAAAAATGCTTTTATAATTGTTCCATTTTCACTGTCTTCTAAGAAGCTCTTTGCCAACCCATTTACTTCATTAGGCTCTGACTTTCTCCCTCAGTTAATGGGTGCTGCAGCTCTTCCACACCCCATTACTTTTCAATTGTCTTCTCTGAAGCACCCCAGCATAGAGCAAAATTAGGTGATACAGAAGACTGAACAATGTTTCCCATCATCCATTTTTTAAATCTTCTATATTTTTTCTTTCTCTTTCACTCTTTGTTTTCTCTTATGTTTCCAGGATAAGCCACTAGATCTGTAACATTTTGTGAAGATCTGCCCAACCTTTCTTCTTATCTGCTTAGCATCCCATCATCTGAGATCTGTGCTCTTTTCAACATGACAGCCAACTAATCTGAAAATGTAATTGCTAACCATGTGTAAAAGAAGTATTATTATTCCTATGCTCATAAAAGGTTAGCACCATGCTTTTACAAGTATTTTTTGCATAAGCAATATTGTAGCAAGAGTAGTATAAAATAAAATTAAAAAATCAAATGATCTTCACCAAAAATGACCATTTTTTTACTATTTTTATTTTTAATTTATTTTTAATTGACCATATAAACATATAATTCTAGATAATTGAAATAGTAATGTGATAAAATAATTTGTTAATTAGTTCATTAAACATTTCTTGAGTATTTACATTGAGTTTGAAATTTATTGGTTGGTACTTTTCAAAGGTAAATTCAAACTTCATGGACGAATCTTGTCACGTATTTGGAGGTATGACGAATAATTAGAATAATACCATATAGAATGAGAGCAACCATGTTAAAGCATGTATGCTGTGTCATGGAAACATATCAGTGACAACCCATAAAATTCCTGGGAAGTATTTGAATCAGAAGTAATACCCTAAATGAGACATAGAGAATATAAACAACATAACAAGCAAGAAGTATTACAGGAGAATGGCAGACCCAGTGGTGAGTTAAAATTTGGGAACTTGCAACAGTTTGAGGAGTTGCACTATAATTTTTTTTCTTTGTGAGAAAGACTTTAAGGGAAGACTTTGAAAATGTATTTTAATAGCATAAATATGATATCCATGTATCTCTATCTTTATTTCTATATCTGTATGTATCATTCCTTCCTCCATGCCTGTTAGAGATCTTGGAGTTGTGGATTCACTTGATTTTACACACAATGGTTGCAAATTTTATCTTTTCATGCTTACTGTAGGTGTATTCTCTGTAACTGTTGTCTAAAAGGGATAAGAAACTTCTGCTTACCCAGGTAGTCATAGGGCTGATTTCTACATTTGTGACAGAGTCCTGTTATTTAGAGGAAAGTTAGCAACAACCAGGGTACCATTCCAGGAGCTGCCTTTGAATCTACTTTCCAGTACTCAGCCCGTAGTTGCTCTTTTTAATTCCCCCTCATTAACAGGCATCAAAGTAAAGGACCATTATTACATGGATAACCATATGATTTATTCAATTTTCGCAATACAAATTCACAGGTACTTTTCTCAATCTCTTTTAATTGCCCTACAAGATCTCATTCTTCCTTTTCTAGAAAGCCATATTTCTGTCAGTATCACCTTCTCACACACAAAATTGTCAAGAACTGTGAATAATCTGAGATGTTACCCTATTTGCAAGCTGAAAATTAGCCTCACAATTTCATGAATGCTGTCAGAAAACATGACCCTCTTGGATGAAAGCAAGTAAGTTAGTTGATCACTCGTCAGAAGAGCAGGTTCTTCTTGCCATCTGTTCCATAAATTTAAATTTCTGTAGTGTGATGCAAAGAGAAACAAAGGACACTTGCTCACACAATGAGTTGAATTACAGAGGAGAAATTCTTTTCTTAGGAAATGTAAATCTTTTACAGGATGGGAATCAGGGAATCATGCCTGTTACCTGCTCTGGAGGGGAAACACTATCTCTATCTTCCAAGATTGTTTGCTAAAAAACAGCAAAGTAGTCTGAAACAAAACCAATCAGTGTCTTTGATCACCAGATGTGTAGAAAGGGGAGCATACCCATGGAGAATTATCTCCAAGTATGCAAATTGTACAGAAAAAAGGAAACCTGCACCCTCGGTGTGTAAATAAACAAAAAAGGAGCTTTCCAATGTATTTTTTTAATGAGTAATAATATTTGTGCCCATGCCTCAAACATGGATGAAATTCTCCTTAAGACCTACTTGCTGCAAGGTTTGTAATAAAACTAGAATAGAATGTCATCCAGACAGAGAAGTGAAAGACCTGCTTTTAGAGAGTATAGCTTATGCACTAGAACTCTTAGATAATTTGGCAAAATTGTTTTGGGTAAAACATCTGCTATTGGACATGATAAAGTAACTAAGACTAGAGTTAGTCAACCAGGACAATTTGGATGTTGAAATGCAGGCAGTGGCTGAAGACACTTTCCTGAAATGGCAATGCAGAGAAGCAGATTCTGAACAGATCACGGTCTTATTGAACTGAGGAGGCAGAGACTGAAGCTCAAAGTTACAAAGTGCTTATGACATAAACTTGCTTGTATCCTGTATTTGCAGTTTCTTTTATTTGCCATTTCTACATATTCCTAGGATTTCATTTATTATACTGTATGTTACTTTTACATTTACCCAAAGTTGTCTTTGAAGACATAATAGAATAATACCATACCAAATTAATAAAATTTTGATTTCTAGAGGAAAGATCCTTAAGTAGAAACCAAGATAGATATGTTTAGTCCAATGAGATTGTTTTAAGTTACAGCATTCAAAACGTCCCTGAGCTTTTGTTTTTTCTTAATGCAATCAAGCTTTAGTTTTTATATCATGAGTTTTATGTCTCTGTCTTTGATACAAATGTTAGCTTTTGAAATTTGGTATCTTTTCTTAAAATAATATATTAATTACATTTTTCATGGCCAGGAAGTAGCAGGAGGCCATGTTATAATAATATATTAACATGATTTCTCAGTATTATTGGAAATTTATGTCTGGAACATCAGTTTTTTTTTTAAAACTTATAAAGTGATTTTGAAGTTTTCTCAATTCTCGAATAAGGGAATGTGTGACACAAGTCAAAAATCCATTCTTTGACACATTTGACATTTACATTTTTGGAAGAGTAACTTTTTGACCATTTTATTAACTGATCTTTTGGTATGACCACCAGTGAAAGTTGACAGTTGCTTGCACTCACTCTAAACCTTTTCCTGGCACCATTTCTTCAGCTCTTGATGATATTTTTTTCTGACAATTTTAGTGTTTGTAGTTTTATGTTTTTACAGCCTCCTTTGTATATGTGTGTATGTGTACACACATATATGCATATATTTACATGTTCCATAGTCAAGTACATCCACATAGAATATCACTTTGTATGAAGATAATTTAAAATTATAATTATTCTATCATTGTCATATTTTATCTCTTATGAGTACATAGATTGTCTTGCACTTTATGCTTTTGAACATGTAGAGTTTTATCAGTGTAAGCTGATCTAAATGAGCATAATAATTGCAATATTTCATTGTCTACTTAATTATTACCACTTGCCCAATGATAGTCCCTTTTAGATAGCTTTAATACCTCTGACAACCTTAAAACTATCCTAAAATTTGAACCGTTATGAGAGGTTCCAGACCCAAGCCTTTATTTTTCTTGTCCCATAGCAAATAATCAAATGTGTTTCAAGAATTCCTACTTTTAGTAGGTACTAGTAATGAAACAAAATAATATCTAGATTGTTTTGTGTGTGCCTTCATGAGGATTTTTCATGGAAAAAAAGTACAGTTATAGTATTAAGATAGGGTTAGGAATAATAGAGTTAGAAAAATATGTATTTTGTAAATTATGACTTCCAAGTAATTTTTCCATTGTTACCTCTAGTTATGCCTTTCTTTCAATGTGAGGGGTTATGAATACAGAAGATGGTCTCATTTATTGATAGCGCCTCCTCTTTACCTTTTAAACTGCAAGATTTTAGACTCTCAGCACACTGAAGGCCTATGTCAGTTAGATTTATAGGTGTTATGATATTAATTGGGAACAGCAATCACATCAATTTTATAAGGACTGTGCCACATCTTTTTACTGCCTGTGAACTCTCAGTTCCAATGGAAGTTTTTTTGTGGGATAATCAAGCCCAGTTCATCACAGAATACATCAGTCTTTCTAGAGTTAATTATGACAATTCTTCAGGCACACATTAAAAACACATGAGTTGACACTTTCATTTCTCATCTGCAACTTTCAAAGCTAGAATTCTTGAGATTATTGTTCTTCCCTGTTAACTTTCTTCTCCGCATCCAATTTTCTGTCAGATTCTCTCACTTATCCTTCCTGAATATTGTTAGAACCTTCCCCTCTGCAAGGTCATTACTGTCACTGCCTATGAGCCTATGATCAGGCTACCATTTCTCCTTTCATTTATAGTATTATCCTCTTAACTTTTCTCTATTTCTCCAGCTTTGACTCTCCCCTGCCATTCCTTCCCAGGCTGCTGTCAGTGATTTTTCTACAATGAGTATATAATGGCATTTTATCTCTTAAAATGCTTCCATGGGTTTTCTGCTACATTTAAAATAAAACTGAAATACCCAACCATGGCACAGGAGACATTTCATTCCCCCTGATAATCTCTTCAGCCTCTCATAACATCAACGTAACTTGCTAAATGGAAGACACTTTTCCAAAATTGTCATTTCTTTTCCTTTGAATTACAAACCATTTTTTAAAAATGATCTTGCTAAATTCATCTTTTTCTTTCATTGGAATCAATCTTTTTCTTTTCCTCAAGATCAATTTATTCTTTGGTGTATAGATATCTATCCACTACTTCCTCACCTCCCATCACTCACTACTCTGTGTTAAGTGTCTATGGTAGGCAGAATAATACCCTCTAACTCAAATGCCCATCTCCCATTCTCCAGTCCTGAAAATATGTAATGCAAAACTGAAAAAAAAATGGAAAATATAATTAAGGCAAAGGACTTTGAATTACCAATATTATTTTGTATCACCTGTGTGGGGCCGGTTGAATCATGTGAGTCTTTAAAAGGGAAAGAGGAAGCCAAAAACGTGAGTTAGAGAGATTTGGTATGAGAAGGACTGCACCCACCCTTGCTGGTTTTCGAGGAAAAGGAAGTAAACTAGGAGCCAAGGAATGTGGCAACATCTGCATGTTGGGAATGGTCCACAGTTTACAACCAGAGAAACATAGAGACCTTAGTTCGACAGCTGCAAGGAATTGAAGTTCGGCAACAATACGATTGAGCAAAGACCTCTAGGAGCCTCAGGAAAGGAACAGAGCCCTGCAGATGCCTTTATGACCCATACAGAACTTCTAACCTACAGAACTCTAAGAATATCTCTCTTATGTACTCTCTTTGACTACGTAAGAGATTATCTTTATTAAAACACTCACAATACAATGTCATGTTTGCCAGTTGACTTGCCAGTGTCTCAAAGGATTGTGTACTCTTCCTCTTTGGCACTGTTTTCATTCTTATCAACCGGCAGAGTGCCAGGAACATAGTAATTATTCAATATATCATACATAAATTAGTATATCAAGGTAGCACAATTTATACATTTAATTTAGTTTCTATGCTTTATTACAAATCAAAAATACCCTTAAATTTCATATTAATTTTTAAATTAAAATATCTGTTCCTTTCTCTTTCATTTTCATCCTCTTCATTCTTTTTCTTTTTTCTTTACTTTTGTTTATTTTAACTTTTCTGCCTCTTTACATGAAAAAAGCTTCAATATTTTACAAATGCCAACAGATTTGGCTATTGAATACCTTAAACCTTTTTTCACTTCTATTCCCCTCCAAAGAAAACAGAGTCAATGCAGGCATAATTAATTTGACAATTTAGTACAAATTACTGACAAATAGCTTACATTTGGCACAAAAATTATTTGGCTAAGAAAAATGCTATCACATTTCTTTTTGACATTTAATAATGGTAAATAAATGGAAGAAGTATAAATAGATTATATTCAAGGCGACAACTATGCACAGTGTTTCATTTCAACTACTTTCAAAACTTTAAAAATCCATTATGAACTACAAGAGTTTACAAATAAACTCAATTAATTAAGCTTTGTCTAATAACTTAGCATCACTATATTGATTGTAATTTTCTATATCTGAAAATTATATTACTTATTTTCAGGAAGCATAAGATTTGCATTGCATATTCAGTTAATATTAGATTAACTATAGTACAGCCTTAGAAGTTGGCCTGACTTTGTCTTTACTCATCACATAATTGCTTTGAAATACAAAATATATTTGGGTAATGAAAGAGAAAGTGGAAGAATGTAGTATAATTAATAAAATTTGAATTTATCTTGTCATCATGGATAAGTGCTATTAGAAATATCTTAACCTTTTGATTCCAAAATGTACATGTTTTCTCTAATTTCACCTTTTTCAGGAAAGGAAATTTGAGTAGAAGAGAAATAATAATTTTATATCCAGATTGGCAAGTCATTCTAACAAAATATATTACAATATTTATTTACTTATTTTGATTTTTCAATGATATATTTTTATTTATTCGCAAATAGTTAGACAATGGTGGACCATTTGATAAATATATTTAGGAGAATAAACTTTAGTTGAAAGTAGTCCACAAACCAACTCTTAGAAGATGATGGAAACAGCTTCTCTGGACTGCATCTTCTGCTAAAGAAGATGAACTGTATGAGGGCACTTTCAGCTCTGCTTCTTAAATTTCCAATGAGATTATTGGAAGGTACTTCTGTAGGAAACTCCGGATGGTCAATGTGAAGGTTCAGAATCCAGAATATTGGACCCTCTGTCTTTACTTCACATACAGTGGCTGCACTCAGCTTTTTCCCTATCAAGTACTAAGATTCTATGTAACGTTTATTTAAAACTCTCAAATTCTTTTACATTTAAATGGACAAATTACAGTATGCCAAATACTTTGTCTAGATCTAAAATGCTGCATTTCTAAGTAAAGGGATATGCTGTGGAAAGGAAGTGGTCATGAAAAAACTCTTTATTCATAACCTACTGATCTGAAAATTGTCTTAACAGAAATTGTTATTTCCTATTATACAGTCAGTGGCAGATGTTGAAGAAAGGTTATATTGGAAGACAGAATGTACAAGACAAAAGAAAAAAATTCTAAACTAAATCATGACTGGTTAGAGAGTAGCAAAATTATATAAAATGAATAAATAACTTCCCGACAATATGAGACTCAAAAGATGCTCTATAGACTTATGAGCTTGTTAAACAGATTCTTAAAATACACTATAAAATTTATTTTAAAATATGAGTAACAAGCCTCAACAAACCTCAAGAATAAACCTTCATAAAATGTTACCATGTTATAGGGAGATTCAGCTAAATATCAATAATTAACTTAGAAAATTCTCAAACTGTTTGAAATTTAGTCAGTGTTCTTACTTAAAAGATGATACAAATACAACATCTTGTAAATTATGCTGTGCACTCAATCTGTATGTAAAGGAAAACGTATAATTTTAATCCTTATAATTTAAAGTTGAGGAGTTGACACAATCTAATTACCCATCTCAAGGTGTTAAAAATAGAAAAGCATAAAAATCAAGAGCATAAATGAGACAAATAATATATTGAAATGTTGAAATCAATTTTACGATTGTATAAAATCCTTCTGAACTCTTACATTTGTTATTTGAAAATGTATAATTATAAAAAATTTTCACCAAAATTAAACAGAAAGAGATACCAACATCAGAGGTGAAAACGGTGCACCACTACATGTACTACAGTCACTAACAGTAGGTCTTATCAAATACTTTCCCTGAGACCATGAATTACCACTGTATATTACTGGTCCAGAGCTCTTAGCAATAAAGTAACAAAGAAAAATTAAAGGAAATTGGAAAGAAAGAAATGTCTGTCTTAATCTGTATACAACATGATTGGTTCTATAAATAATCCAAGAAAAACTATAAATTATAAAAATTTATAAGAACTTTTAGAAAAGTTATCAGATACACTCATGTCAAATATCAATTTTTATATAAAAGCATCCACCAAATAGAATATATCATGTAAAACATTATTACTATAAATAATCAAGCATCTAGAATAAACCTATGAGAGTTATGCAAGAATAAAACAATACTAAATTTAACTGAGCAAAATCATAACAGGACTAAATAAATAGAGGTATAAATTGCATTTGATGTTTGTCATTTGGAAGACTCAAGCATGTAAAAATGTCAATTTTCTGCAAATTAGTTTTGGAAAGTACTATATTTGATACCAAGTCTTTTAGGCCCACAGAAATTAAGACAGTATGGTACTGACTCAAAGATAGACAAGCCAATTAATGTCATCATGAACTGAGAGCATGCAAAGATTTTCTAAACTGAACACAAGAAAACAAAAGCAAAAAACAACTAACTATAAAATTTGAAAGTTGGAAAACAGTAAAATTATGAACTTTAAAAAATTGAAAAGGCATAAAAAAATAATAAATAAATTTAAAAAAATTGAAAAGGCAAACCACAGACATAAAGAATATAGTTGAAATGCTTATACTGATCAATGGATTCACACATCAAATGTATTAAAAATTTCAGCATATAAAAGAGATAAATGTAATAAAATGAACTAGAGACTTGAATAGGCACTTCAAATAAACAAGATAAGCACATGACTAATAAACATATGAAGAGAGGCTCAATCTCATTGTTTATCTAGAAAATGCAAACTAAGCCACAATGAAATTATTTCATCAAATTATTTTTACTATAATAACCAACACATCTATAATGCCTTCTATGTGCCAAGCATAGCTGTAAAAGTGTTACATATATTTACCCTATAATCTTTACAACTATATTATTTTTGTTTTCATATGAAGTGGCCAAATAATTTAAAAAAGTTTTAGAGCTGCTGAATGGGAGAGTCAGTATTGGCATATTATTTATTTAAGCTGGAATTATCATATGAGAAACATAACCTTTCATTATTCTCTGTGAATTCGTTTACATATAGTAATATATTCTTCAGAATTAAAGAGCACAGAAAAAATTACACCATATATTTTTTACAAATTGATGAATGTATAATTGATATATCTTAAAAACCATCCATATTATGTATAAAATTTTATGAGTTTGGACATAGGTATACCCATGATACCATCACCTCAGTTAAGGTAATAAACACATATCTACCACTTCCGAAGGTTTTCCCATGTCATTTTTGTTGTTGTTTGTTTGTTTGTTTTGTAAGAACACTTAACATGATCCTCTTAACAATTTTTTTAGACACAGTCTCATCCTGTCACCTAGGCTGGAGTGCAATGGCACAATCTTGGCTCACTGCAGCCTCCACCTCCTGGAGTCAAGTGATTCTCCTGCCTTAGCCTCCTGAGTAGCTGGGATTATAGGCACCCGTCATCATACCCAACTAATTTTTGTATTTTTAGTAGACACAGGGTTTCAACATGTTGGCCAGGCTGGTCTCAAACTCCTGACCTCATGATCCACCAACTACCAGGCCTGGCCCTCTTAACAAAGTTTTAAGTGTATAAACTGTACTTCAAATTATAGGCATTATGCTGTATACCAGATATCTAGAACTTATTTCGTGTAACTGACTTTATACCCACTGAACAACAATGACCATTGCTTCCTCCACCTACCACCTGGTAGTCACCATTCTATTTTTCCTTTCTGTACCTTGACCATTTTAGATATCTCATATATATGGAGTCATTCAGCATTTTTCTTTCTCTAACTGACATTTCACTTAACATAATGTCATCCAGACTCATGTATGTTGTCGTAAATGTTAGGATTTCCTTCTTTTTCAGGCTGAATTATATTCTATTGTACATGTATTTCACATTTTCCTTTTTTTCTTTACCCATTCATCTGTCAACAGACATTTGGGTTATTTCTATATCGTGGCTATTGTTAATAATACTGCAATAAATATGGGAGTGTAGATCTGTCTCTGAGATCCTGATTTCAGATCTTTTTAATATATGTCCAAGAGTAGGATTGCTGAATCCTTTTTAAGTGTTTTAAGAACCTCCATGTTTTCCATATTAGATGTGCCATTTTACAATTATTTCTACCAAAAGTGTAAAGGGTTCCAATTTTTCTCCATTCTTTTCAACACTTGTTTTGTTTTTGTTTTTGGCAATAGCCATCCAAACAGGTGTGAAGTAATATCTCATTGTGATTTTGTTTGCATTTTCCTGATGTTCACCAAATCTTAATTACTGTTCTTAACTGTTATTCCCCAATTCCAACAGAGCAGCTTGACATGTCACAGATTCCATATTTTTGCTCATAAAATTAGTAAAAGCAAACACTGAGGAATAGATACACATTCTTCATCAGCCCTGCCTTTTTGGCTGATGTATCCTCAGGGTCCAATGGAGTAACTAGTGCATAAATAAATGTGCATATAATAGGTGAATGCACTTCTGTAGGATTTGTTTTCTTATTATATACATGCAATATACCAATTATTCAGACTTATAATTGTTATATATTCTAACCCACTAGACAATGAACGCTTGGATAGTATAAATATTTCCTTAATCAACAGAACATGTTTACTTCCTTCTCTGCATTTTTGCTCACAATGTGTGAATATTTAAAATGAATATCCCCACTACACTCTCTTCTGACTACTTAACTCTTAGTCCCTTGCCATCTAACAGATTCTTACTCCTCTGCAAGCAATTTCAAAATTAATGTTTTTCTTATAGTTCTTAATATTATTTTTGCAATTCTGTTCTCTCATTGCTTTTGTATTGAAATTAGTATATTCACATTTTTCTTGTGATCATGTGATTTCTTGGTATATAAATAAGTTATTGTTATTCAATATCATGACTTCTGTAAATTAGTGTTGTTTGAAAGGTTCTTTGGTTGTACTTTTGATTTTATTTTTCAAAATGGGTCTCAATTTAAACTTACTCACTAATATATCTTTTATATTTAAGGACTCACTAACAAATAGTGCTAAGTTTTCCTCTGTTCATATTTACAGTCCAAAGTAGATATTAAGTGAGATATTACTGCTTTCCAAAAAAACACATTTTGAGTGTTTATCTCACAAAGTGTTACTTTATCATTTTATTAATCATTTTTATGTCAATAGGAATTATCAAATATAATTAAATTTTATGAAGTAATATTTATAATAAGTGTCATCTCCAAACAAATAGCAAGATCTCCTATGCTGATTCTAAAATAAATTGGCACTCTATGTTATAAGCTACTTTGATATTAAATTTTTCACCATTATAAAATTATAAAATTTTACCATTTTTTAGGCTTGTATTTTTAAAATATATTTTAAATATTTCAATTCAAAAGTAAAAAGCAAATATATGAAAAAAGTAAGTCAATTTGACCTCAAGTCACATTTTGTATTTCTAAATGTCAAAATATCTTGATACTGATAATCTACTTGCCACTGTATTGCAAAGAAAATTCAACTTATGGAAGATCATGCTCTTATTTGTGAGTCATTTCTAAGATTGCAAATATTTTCATATTTGCATTTCATAACTTTTTTATTTTTGTTTTCTTTTGTTTGTGTGTAATAATTGTACATATTCATAGGTTACATGTGATTTTTGATACATATAATGTGTTATGATCAAATCAGAGCAAGTGGAATATCCATCACTTCAAATGTTGATCATTTATTTGTGTTGAGAACATTTCAAATCTTCTTTTCTAGCTACTTTTAAATATACAGGAAATTACTGGTAAGTATAATCACCCTAATGTGCAATAAAACACTAGAATTTATTTCTTCTATCTAACTATATGTTTGTACCCCTTAATGAACCTCTCTTCATCTTCTACCCTCCTCCCTTCTTAGCTTCTTGTATCCAGCATTCTAATCTCTATCTCTATAAAATAAACTTTTATAGCTCTCATGTATGAGTGAGACAAAAACATGATAAAGTTTTGATAATGGCTTTGTAGTTTCATATTAAAATAGATTTCATCATAATGTGGCTATTCAAATATTTACTTTCAATAAATTAATTAGCAGCAGAAATGGTTAGTAGTTTATGTTGTGACAACTTTGGTCAAAACCTAATACAATAAATTTTAAAAGGTAAAAAGTACATTGCTTAAATATTGCAATGTTAGTAATTAAATAAAGTGAAAATAAAATTAAACAAAATGTAGTTTTCATTTTCTTTGAAACTGAATTTTAAAGGAATTTTAAATAGAAAATGAAAAAGATAAATAGTTTTTGAAACTTGAAACAAAGCTAAATGGAATGGATAAGACCTAGTATTTGATAGCACAGCAGGGTGACTACAGCCAAAAATAATTTATTGTAAATTTTAAAATAGCTAAAATAGTGTAACTGGATTGTTTGTAACACAAAGAAAGAATAAGTGCTTGAAGTTACAAATACCCTATTTGCCCTGATGTGATTATTATGCATTGTATTCCTGTATCAAAATATCTCATGTATCCCATAAATATATATACCTATTATATACCCACAAAATTAAACCTTAAAAAATCAAATTAAATTTAAAAAGAAGACTTCTGGCATTTTCAAAGGTTCCTGCTAACAATACTGGCTTTTTATAAAAACTCAATTAGGTGTGGTATGGTTGCTCAAACCTGTAGTCCCAACTAATAAAGAGGCTGAGGCAGGAGGATCACTTGAGCCCAGGAGTTCAGAGTTACAATGAGTTATAATACCGTTGCCCTCCTAAAATTTAACTTCAAATGGTGTGGGCATTTCATTTTAATCACTGAGACAATTAAAATACAGTCATCAGTACTGATTATTTTCTGTCTTTCTGTTTATGAAAATGTTTAAACATTCCCAAAACAATTCTGCTTTGAGAATTGTTTTGGGAAATGGACAAAGCAAATCCAAAATATACTGTTACAGTTTTATGGCATCCTCAATTTTTCTCTATGTTCTTAATGCCTCACCTTTGGGGCTTATTTCCTTGGTATTCTGCATCAGTAGCCAGGTTTTAAGCAATCATTACCACTTCTCAAATCTTTGAGTCCTGGCTTAATAAGGTCAAGTGTCTCATGTACTATTTAAAATTAAATTGATTAAAATTACTATTCAAAATGCCATTGCTAAATTACAATCAGAGTCCAGGCTGGTTATTGAGCATTTCTTTATGTTGATGAGTTTGAGCCTAACCATAGACTTACTGAGTTTTTTACAGGAATATGAAGGGCTTCACCACTGGTTAATTACCCTAGCTATTGTCGACTCTTTCCTGGGTACCAGTGTGTCAGAGAAGAATAAATAGACACTGATGTCAAAAATCTAACCAATTATAGAGCAATGTGGGAATTTTCAGCTCCTCTTCTACAGCACTGAAGTGAAGAGTGATTTGCTTCTGTAAATGCCAATGACCAATCAGACAGCAAGGCTGGAGATTAAATAAGTAGATAAATGTTAAATAATCAGAGATAAAAATGATATTCTTAACATGGTGTGCTAATACTGTATATAGAGAATCACTTCTTCAGCTGAATAAATGTTTCTGATATTTTTTTTAAAAAAATGGTCAATTGCATTCTTATCCATCTAGTTTAACCAAGATATTATGTGATACCAGTAGAAAATTACATAAGCATATGGTTTTGTTTCCTTCCACACTCAGTAGCTGAAAAATTAGATTTCATATGCTGAGCATAATCAGACTGCCTTTGATACAAGTATAGCCTTTGGTTATTAAAAAGATAAGACCTAGAAAAACACTCTGTCTAAAAATCTACTATAATAATGAATTATTTATCCTTGAATGTATTCTGCTCTTTGGAGAATATTACCAAAAAGAATTTTATTAAACATTAAAATAAGTTCTGATCTGGGAACAATGTTAATTGTCCATAAAAATCAGGCTTATATATTCATTTTGCAAGGCCTGAGCAGAAATTGATAAAGGTAGTAACGCTTATTACCTATATTTTTTTTATTTCATTATATCCAATTCATTCAATACCCAAACAGTAAAGTAAAAATTGATATAATGCAGAAGATTAATTAAATGACATAAAACTGATAAAAATTATTTTAAAATGTGTATGCCACATAGAATAGATACAAATAAATTTCTGAGAAAATGATATTGAACCAAGTAAAATGTAATATCTAAATGCCAAAATACATAAATCAAGAAGCCTAGAAAATACTCAAGTATTTCTCAAATAATTTATTATTTGTTTCTCTCTAATAATTGACAAAGGAGATAATGCATAAGGGCACTAACAGTATGACAAGCAAAAGAAAAGGAGCTAAAATTAGAGAAGACAATTAAGTGATGATTGAATTAGGAAATGAAGCAGTGATGAGGGCAAGGACAAATAAAGAGAAATGTAAGAAGAAGAAAACCATAAAGAGCAACCGGTGAAAGCATAAGGAACACTATTTAAAATGTGAAATTGTTCTCAGATTTAAAATTCAAAATCATTAAAATGACCCAAATGTCCTAAATAGTCTTGATCTTTTATTTCTTTCTATCTTATATTCTTTGTGCTCACCTCCAAATCTTCCATCCTCACCTCCCATCCTCCAGATTCCAACCCCCACTTTCCACACATATTGTCACTTCTGATGTCTCAGAGATCCAATCATCCACAAGGATGTAGATATTAAAATGTAGTAGAATTTTATCAACTCTTATCCCACAGTAAGTTATTTGCACAGAACACAAGAAATTCCACCTGTGCTGCAGTTACTCTGGACTTGCCATGACATTAACTGAGACGACTCATTTTGGATATTGATATTCCACATAATGAACCTGCTCCCCCAAACACAAGTTATTAAATAGAGCCTCCAAAGACAGTAAGGTGGTCCTTTCATATGTAACCTGGCAAAATTGAATACCTGGTGATGTAATGAGGTTTTTTAAATAAAATGTAAAGGGCATTAACGTATCTAATATTATTGTCAGAGACCCTGTGCCTTCATAAATAAAATACTAATTTTCTAAAATATTCCATTGTTCTGACTTTGTTCAAATTTCTGTTTGCACAAGCATCTGGCTTACAACATCATCATGCCCAAATAGTTTCATTGCAACTCAGGTGTTCATATGTGGCTATGTATGATATTCAATGATTAAATACCCAGAAATATCGTAAATCACTAAGTTCTCAATTCACCATGATTCATTTGAAATATTTTCGCCGTGATTGCTCCATTAACCAAGCTTCTACAATTGTGTTTTTTTTTTTATTTTTTGGTTCATTTGTTTCCTAGAAGTACATTCTGACTCATTGCAAATTCATTTGTGTGAAATGATTCATCAAACTCAGAATTGAGGGCAATTCTTTTTAGCAAGACATTGGTTTCTTTCTATCTGTTGCAAAATATTTGAAAAAGTATTGTTATCAGAATAAAATCTGTATCTGTTGACCTACACTATTATGTATTAATGATTAAGAGTGGAAATTCTGGTATACATGAGCTCAAACACTGGCTCTGATATGTATTACCTTTATGGCCTATGGATTATTACATAACTTTTCAGACCCGAAATTTCTTTATCTACAAGAAGAATATTAATATGAACAACATATGTGCTTGTAGTTAATATGAAATGATGTAATGCATATAAGTGGGCCCATTCTTCTCATTTACATACTTTACACCTATATATTTTACAAATATGCTATTCCTATTGTTATATTTATTACTGTTGTTACTGTTATTTCTACTGGCATATTACTCAAATATGCTTTTAACTAAAAATTTGCTGCTAATTTATCTGTTCTATATCAGCAGTTACATATAATATACACATACACACTATATGCATATATAATATATGATCCATTATGTATTCATGTATATTTGTATACATATATTTGGTTGTATGCTGTCAGGCTAATGCCATTAAAAGGAAATAGAAATACAGGAAAAAGAAAGATCAACATAAATAGTCTTGGGAGATGTATTAATAAATTAGCTTAAGAAAGATTTGTTTATTTTGGCAACATACAGTCATTCATTCAAGTGAGAGAAACTTATGAACCCAAAGATAAAAAAGTCCATAAGGAATGGTTGTTAATCTTAAGAAGCTTACATTGGATTTCTCTGATTTACCAATTATTATTGGTGACTTAGTATATAAATGAGCCATGTTTTGAAATAATGAGAAAGGCTACTTTTTTTATTGAGACTGTATTTTTGTAGTGATAGGAAGAGCACACAATTTAACTTGGGGAAAAAAATCAACTTTACATTTTACTTTATAATCAAATTTCTGTAATAATATTAAGCATTGAATCCATTGCTAAGGAGTGAAGTGAAAATTTACTCAGATCAACATACTGTAACTAAATTTTTAAAGTTTGAAAATTTATAGAAATGTAACCTGTTTTACTATATTATTGTCTCACTTTATCTTTGGTCCAAGGTAGATGATATAGGATGATGCATTCTTTTTTAGAATAAAAAGAAAAGAAGAATCCTAGAAATTCCCACGTAGGGGATAATTTGTCTATCCTTTGACATAGGTAATTCTGAGGTACTTGTTGCTCCTGGTTACAATTACTTTTTTTTTAATAGCATGTCTCAGGCAACATTATTTTTATGTTGCAATTGTTGCTGACTTTAAAAAAATCATATGACTTCAGTCTCTTATACTTATGAAAAGAAAATGTCTTCTTAACTCTATTTGGAATATTTGACTAACCATTTTCACACAAGTAAAATATGTGTGCCAATAAGTGTGTGTGTGTTTGTACATGTTTTTACATGTATATTATATACAGATTGATACAGATATGCTCACATATTTTCAAAATCATATCTATATCTACATATGCATAAACTTGAAAATTTTATCAAAAATGTTTATGATAAAAAATTATCTCATCCTAATTTTTTATAAACCATTCTAAATTTATTGTCCATCAAAGTCATTAAATATAAGTTCCTATTATCAATAAAACCACATTGCTTAGTTAACACATAATTTGTAAGTGTACATTTGATCTCCCCAAATTACTCAAGGCATTGAATAGATAAACATGACCTTCGGATGGACAAATGCTTTACATTGTACTGACACTGGTCCTCTAGACATAAAAAAGGCATAAAGAGACTGTGTGTACATTAATGTTTACTGTATTTTATTCATCAAGGGTTTGATATATGTTACTTAGAGAATATAAAAGTAATTTACATATAATATAAAACCCAAATATATAATTGTCACCAAGATAAAAATGTCTAATGTCTACTGCCTGAAACATTAGATGCTATACTTTATACCATACTTTGTGTTCTCATCAGGGTTATATCATCAAGAGAAAAAAAAGAAAGTTTGATACAAGATAATATTTAAAAATCCTGTATTCTGAGCATTGAAAATGAACATGTGGGAAAAGTAAAAGAGAAGATAAACAATCTCTGCCACAGTGAATGTTACATGTGGTCGTAGACATATGTCAGTAGAGGACATTCATATTTACAATAAAAAAAGAAATTAGAGAGCCCAGAAGCATCTGAGATCAAGATCTTGGAAACCTCCATGACAACCAGAACTTTATGAGACTTGAGAATGTTTGAAATCTTAAAGGTAACAGTAACTGTGCCAAGACCAACTCATGTCTCTAGACAAGAGACAAATGATTACATACATCCACAACTTTATCAGATGAAGCATTGAAAGACTGAAGTTCTGTACTGGTTGGAAATCATAGTAAAATACAGTCACTCCTCAGTATTCATAGGAGATTGGTTCCAGGACCTCCTGTGGATACCAAAATCCATGGATGCTGAAGTCTCTTGTATAAAATGATTCAGTATTTGATTATAACCTACTAATATCCTCTTGTATACTTTAAGTCATCTCTAGATTACTTATAATACCTAATAAAATGTAAATGCTATGTAAATAGTTGTTATACTGTATTGTTTATGTAATAATGAAATGGAAAATGTCTGTACATATTCAGTACAGAGGTAGCTATACATTTTTTATCAAATGTTTTTGATCCATGGTTGGCTGAATCCATGGTTTCAAAAAACATGGATACACAGGGTCGACTATATTATGGTTCGTTTCATATACAAGGCAGCACTGTTTTAGTTAAAAGCCAAAAGAAACTATATCTACTTAAGAAGACATAATAATAGCTGAGAATATTGGGAAAATGTTTTTGATGCATATCATGATATAGAAAATAACTCCTCTCCTTTTTAAAAAAAAACACCCTACGAACGAACCTTAGAAGTATTTAATAATCATGGAATTTAGTCGGATACATGATAGATATATAATTGTCAGTTACTTTTTTATATTAGCAATAAGAATTTTACACTAGCAATACATATTTTATTATATATATTGCTATATATATAAATATTATATATAAAATATATTGTATACTAGTAATATATAATTAACAGTTACTTTTTTTATGCTAGCAATAATCATGGAATTTAGTTGGATACATGATAGATATATAATTGTCCATTACATTTTTTATACTAGCAATAAGAATTTACCAAATAAATTTCAATAGAAATGAAATTTAAATGGAGAATTCTGTTACAACAGCCAAAACATTATATTTCTAGAAATGAATCTAGTAAATATACGAAAAAGTTGCAATATCTTTACATTGAAAACTATGAAAAGTATTTCTTAAATTATATCTAAATAAAATGGAGAATTATTCTAAGTTAATGGATTGTTCTACTCTTACTAGTAAAATGCCTATTCTCCTCAAGTTTCTCTAAAGCTTCTGTGCAATCACCACAAAAATTTCAGCATGATTTTCCTTTTATGGAAATTGAGAGTATGATCCTAACATGTAGATGGAGAGTCACATGTCCTAGAATCACTGAAGCAATTCTGAAGCAGAGCAAAGCAGAACAGCTATTACCACATACCAAGGCTTACTATAAACACATAGTAACCCAAATAATGTGACATTTGTTCACGGACAGACAAATGGTCCAATGGTGCATCATACAGAGTCCAATTACAGACCTACACATTAATCTTTAATTGATTTTTTTGAAGTCCCCACTACAAATTCTCTTGGGTAAGACTGGTTTTTTTATAATCAATGGGGGAAAGTGGTTATATTAACTCACTTCCTTTTCCAAACAAACACAAACTAAGGTTAGATGGCAGATATACCTAAATTTTAAACATGTATTTATGAAATTTCTAGAGGAAAACACATAAAAGTCTTAATTAACTCAGTCGATCATGAATTTCTTAACACACAGCAAGCAGTATCTATACCAAAACATTGATAAATGGTGCTTCATCAAAATAAAAAAAACTGGTTTTCAACAGAACTGATAACTGAGGGAAGTGATACAAAAACCACAGTCTGAGAGAATATATTTTCTTCTCTCTCTCTCTCTCTCTATATATATATATATACACACACACATGTAAATGCATATATAAATATAGTCATATATAAATATATGTACATGTATGCATATATAATATATACATGCATAATAGATGTATATATAAAATACATGTATATATAGATATGCATGTATATATGTATATGCATATATATGTGTGTACATTTATATATGCATATATTTATATATGCCTACATGTACATATGTACATATTTATATATATGGGTACATGTATATATGTATTTCTTTATATATTCACATACACACACAGAGACATTCTTACAAATCAGTAAGAAAAATAAATTGAATTGAGTGTGTACCCCACAGAAAGATATCACAAAGTTTTATAAACTTGTGGAAATGTTTCATTATCATTATTGATCACAGATATGAAAATTAATATTATAATTATCACTACCTAAATATCAGAATATCTAAATAAATGATTGAAAATACCAAGAGTGTCTGAGGGTGTGGAATAACAGTAACTATATTGCTAGTGACAATAAAAAAATGTAAAACCATTTAGAAGAAAATGTTTTGCTAGAACCTATTTGAAGAAAACAAAACAGGATCCTTTTATATGCCTAGAATGAGTAATTCCATTTCTACATTCTATATGCCCAACAGAAATCCACCAAAACAGATATGAAAGAATGACCATGATAATTTTATTCATTGCAACTCCAAACTTGGTAAGACTCAAATGTCCAATAACAGTAGAACGGGTTAATCACGGTAGTGTTTACAGTTATTACAATTGGGTATGATCCTGACTGGAGCATGGCATGAGGGAGTCTACTTGGGTATTAGTTATACAATCTTTATGTGTATTATATCAACTATTTGTTTAATATATGTGGACTTTTCATATGAGATGCCCTCAAAATAGGGAAATAAGAATACTTGGCAAATTTTGCCCACACTAATCAACAATAAATATTACAAAATAATGCTTTTGACAATAAAAAGTATCTTCATCTGCAGTTCACAAAGGAAGCCATATATAATTATATTTTATAAACCACATATTAGTGTGTCACTGTGAACTACATGTATTCAGTTTTTTTGTTTCACTATTGCAATATTATACCAAAAGCATACTATATTATAGGCAAGTATGCAATTTGCTTTAAAAAGTAAATTAGTATCATCTTCTATTGTTATCCTATTTTTTTAATATCTTAAGAGTATTGTATTAGTCCGTTCTCATGTTGCTATAGAGAAATACCTGAAACTTAGTAATTTATAAAGAAAAGGGGTTTACTTGGCTCACAGTTCTGCAAGTTGTACAGAGGTATTGCTGGGGAGCCCAGGAAACACAATTGTGGCAGTAGGTGAAGAGGAAGCTAACACATGGCCAGAGCAGGAGAAGAGGGAAAGGTGCTAGGCAGATTCAAACCAGCAGATCTGGGGAGAACTCTGTCACAAGACAGCACTAGGGGGATGGTGCTAAACCGTTGGTAATAACCCCCATAAACAAATCACCTCCTACCAGGCCCCTCTTCCACACTGGGGATTACAATTTGACATGAAATTTGAGTGGGAACACAAATTCAAACCGTATCAAATATAGTATTATAAAAATGCCTAGAGCAAAGCATATAGTTTCAGCTTTATAAGGACTCTATAATGGCATGAGAAACTGTTATGTAAAAATATATTAACTTCCATAGCATTTTACTGCAAATTGTTTTCATTTTTTGAAATTGTAAGATTTGAAAATAAAAAACCCACAACAGTGGAAGGAATTTGATTCTAGATTTTGAATATTTTTAGAAAATGAAAATTACATATACAATACCAACTGTGTGAGACAATGTTATTTTTGTCCTAAAAGTGTAGTATATTACTTAATCTAACAATAACAATAAGATTATTATTATCTAGATTATTGTTAGATTAAGAAATATATTACACTTTTAGGGGTGTGTATTGTTATCTTTTTCATATGATTCAGAATTAATGCCTACATTTAAAACAAATCCTTATACCTTCTACTATGCGTAGGGACACAAAGAAAGAGTGAATCTATCCTGGAATAACAGCCACAAGTTCAAAACCCATTACAACATTAACAGTATGCTTCTTAAAACTGCTATTGCCAGAAATCCTTCCAAAAATGGCATATTGGGAGGAATTAAACAAAAATCATTCTTGGCTCCCTTAATTAAAAGTGTGTTTTCTTCCTCTAAGTCTGTAGGATTTGGAGCAAACCAAAATACCCTTGGATAAAACTTATAAAATTCCTACTTAATAATACCAGAATATTTGTTAATTTAAATTGGAATATTGACAACATTTTACTGGCATTTTAGTCAAGAATGAAGATTATTTTTCATTCTTGCTGCTCTAATATCTGATAGAGTAGTAAACATTACTTTCTATAATGGTTTTCAGGTAAGAAACAAGGGAGCCCGAAACAAAACAGCCAAAGTTGCCTTTTTTTTTTTTTTTTTTGGCAGTCATTCTGGGTTGTCACCTCATCACTATCTCCTAGACATCTTCCTTGCTATGAAAACTCCACATGGGCTCACCATTCTGCAATTTGCTTTCAACAGTGCTCTGCCTTTCCTAGGAAACATGGAATGTCTCTTAACTGGCCTCTGACAAAAATGTCAGCTCATTTGCCTGATAAATGACTGTTTTAGGCAAGGTCATCTGACAAAATTATGCCAATTTAATTATACAGAGAAGTTCTCTCAATGTGAATGTATTCTGTGATGAATTTTCTGGTTCTTGATGGAGATGAAGGACAGGTGATTTTTGTTTGTTTGTTTGTTTCTTAATCTTGGCCTCTGCATGTGACACAAGTTGCCATACTGGAACTACCAAAGATAACATTCTGAGGAGGGTAGAAGGGAAAACTACATTCTATTCAGCCACTGAGTTAGCTATATCAGTATTGCCTTACAGCCAGACATGTTTTTATTTTTTCTGTTACTTTCACATGTAAACATTATAACTTTTATTTTTCCTTTCTTATATTTCAAACGAATTCCTACAAATTACAGAGTAGATTCTAAACATTTTAAAGTAGAATAGAAATACTATTGGAATGCCATTAACATTTTGCTAACTTGGAGGAGAGCCAAAGGAATCAATTCAGGAGGCAACTGTATATGTGTTCTCTGAAGGGAATAAAACTATGGTTCCTGTCTTCAATGAGAAATAAGTTGAATAATTTCAAAGCAGTGTTATAGGGATCAATCTATATGCACCCAGTAAGTTTTGAGCATACAGAAACGTTCTTAAACTACTAAACGTTAAAATATAGCTATATTTGAAGCAACTTGCATTTGTTAATAGCAGACATAGAAGGGTGAAATTTTTAAATTTCATTTCTTATAAAACTATGGTTGACTTTGTTATATTTGAGGATACCACCTAAGAAGAAGGCTAAAGGTAAGTTCAGCACTCTGACTGTACATGATTCTTTGACTACAAAAAGTTGAGTTGACAGTAAGCTATTCTCTTGTAATGCCATCATGTTGAAGGTAGTGTGAAGAATCATGACACAGAAAGTGAAATTGTAAAAAGAGAAGCCAAATGCCATTAGAAGACACTTCGCAGAGTATATAAAAGGGACATGTTACTCATATAATGTCATATCACATGTGAATGAAAAGAATATTTTTACCAAGCCTCTTGTGGCTGTTCAAAGGCTGTCCGCCTTTAGTTGGGAAGTACACTTCCTCTCTCGTTGGCCATAGTCCTCAATACCTTGCATTGATTCTCAGAACCTTAAAATCAATGGTCAGTTGCTATTGACTTTTACATCTTTTTTGCTTTTACTCGGTTAGTTGATGGCCTAATACCTACAGGCATTTGTGTTTGCAGTCTTGGTCATGGCCTCCTCTGATTGATAATGTCGATGAACTCACCACAGATATTTCAGTTTTGTTTTGCTCTTTGATACTTCTTTTGTCTTTTCACTTTGAGTGTTACCTCACCCTGACTCTGACCATAACCCCAGGACATAATTCTCTTTCAGCTATCATCAGACTTTTTCTGTATTGAATACAATAATTTGTACGATATTGACCTGTTCATTTTTCAAATAAAATGAATACTTTTCTATAGCACTGTTTTCAGAGTAGACCTAGCACTGTAGGGAGCTGCATGTCTAGAAAAGAATACTAAATCTTCTAAGAGTTAAAGGAGAATAAGAGATTCAAAGGGAATTATTTGCTAAAAGAAATACTTTCTAAGGCTTGATTGTATAGCTTTATCCAGTGTTACTATCAGCATTTCTTTTTTCTTCTATTGATAAATTTTATTGGTTTTAATCTCAATTTGCAGAACACATTGATTACTTTAAAAACTCTTTGTTGAAAGAATTTTTTTTTTTTTAATTGAGACAGAGTCCCGCTCCATCACCAGGCGCAAGTGCAGTAGCGCAATCTCGGCTCACTGCAACCTCTGCCTCCCGGTTTCAAGCAATTCTCCTGCCTCAGCCTCCCGAGTAGCTGGGACTATAGGCGCGTGCCACCACGCCCAGCTAATTTTTGTATTTTTAGTAGAGACGGGGTTTCACCATGTTGGCCAGGATGGTCTCGATCTCTTGACCTCGTGATCCACCTGCCTCGGCCTCCCAAAGTGCTGGGATTACAGGCATGAGGCACCATGCTCAGCTGAAAGAAATTTTTCAAAAAAAATCTGTCCCCATATTTAGAATGTTTTTATTAAAAGTTCACATATACTTTCAATTGTGTTCCATTTTTTGGCTACAACCAGAAGTTTGAAGATGTCTTGTATATTATTCATGTTGTTATATTGATTCAATTATTTATTCATCACATAATTTACTGACGTTATTTTTGAATTGCTAGAATTGTTGAAGAAAAGTAAGATATAGCAGCAGAAATGATATAACATAAAATAATCAATATAATATAACATGATATAATAAAGGCTTTACTTTTAAGGTGGTCCCTAGTGTCAAATAATTATGCATGAAATTGTTTTCATTATTATAAACAACTAAAGTAATTGTAAAACTATATCTAAGCTTGTGATATATATTTTATTTATTATGAAAACTGAGATAAACAGATCAAATTGTAAGCTAACTTCAAAAATCAGTAAATAATTTTATTATCTACTTCCCAAGTAGAATAACAGTACACAGTTTACTTTCTAGAAAGAAATAATGTTTCTGCAGTTGTAGCTATAATTTCCTAGCATTGTTCTTTCAGTCTTTTCCTTAAATAAATTTTCTTATTGTTTTTTACTGACAATTGCTAAAATTCATATGAACAATTTTAACCTCTGTTTTCCCTTTCTTTCTCTTTCTACTTCTGTTTCTCTGTCTCCTCATCATCTTTGCTTCCCTCCTCCTCCCTTGGCCTCCTACTATACTGAAAAATATTTGCATAATTTTCAATGGCCTACCACTTCCAAATAAAATGTACTCCTCAAAGAAGGTTCAATTGGATATCAAGAGAGGAACAATCGATGAACCACATTTGGCAAATAGATAGTTATCGGCTACACAAATGGATGGTAAGAATGATGCACAGTTTTGGTCTAAGTTGAAATAATGTATGTAATTGTAGTACATAAAATAGTATTAATGATACAGTCTTACAATTTGGTTTAAACCTGCTTTCATTGGATATAGAAAATATAATTGCAACAATATATCTGAAATGATGTCATTTTATTATTTCAAGTTCACAATGAATTCTCATTTTTGTCAAGTACACCCTTAAAAAGATGTTTTTATATTGTAAAAGTTATGTTTTATATTCATTTAATATTAACAGGTCTAATTTTTGGAGATAAAAGTAATTGTCAGCATTACAGAAAAATCTAAAGGTTGCTCAACAATGTATTTGCATGAGCTATAAGAAAACAGTTATTTACATACTGGAGATTTCAAAATGAGGATTGTTGGGAAACAGAATCCACAGCATGTTTCAGCATAGAAAGGAGCAGAGCTTGAAAGGTACCTTATAATAAAGTACTCTGGTAACATGCACATTTCTACTTACCAGCTTACCAGATTTCTTGATAAATGGACTTTATGAGCTTCAACTCCTGGGTTTTTTACCTACCAAAGTGTTTTTTTTTTTTTTTTGTAGTTTTTGTTATGCTTAGAAATTAAGGGAGAAAGGAACTCATGTATATTTATACTAGAAGCACCTTTACCTTTTGTAAGCAAAGGTAAGTTGGTGATGAGAGTTAATAAGCAAAAGAGCAACATACAAAGGAGACAAAGATGACAGTAGAGGGCAACTGCACACCTCGGTACAAATAGGAGAAGGACAAATAGCGATTCGGTAGAGAAATTACATTTCACTCATGGCAGTTTATAGTTGACCTAATGACAAGGTCGAGTATTATGCACTGAGTGTAAAATTAATGTCAAGTCGAAATGGGCTTTTCATCTGGATAGCACTTGCTAATGCAAAACATTTTAAAAAGAAGCCATCAGCAACACTTGGGAAAACATAATTCTGAAAGGAGAAGTAATTCATGTCATTTATTTTAAGAGAAAAAATAAACCCTTGAGAGCAAAGCTTTCATTTTGATGTTTAATTTTGAAGAAAAAGAGTCAGTTGCAGACAAAAGTCAGATAGATATCAATAATTATTTCTGTTCACCTGGAACCAGGATAGTAATTTAATTTGTATTCAGGCAAAATTAAACATTTTTCATTTTGCTGATAAAAGACCTTTGTGTGATGTTCAAACTTAACCAAAATAGCATTTAGTGTCCTAAAAAGAATATGGTAACAACATAACTCATATTAAAAACACTTGATGTGTTAGATGAGTGACAGGTTTCCAGCCAGGATTACTTTTCACTCATTTGGAGACTAATCAGGGCCATATGACTTGACAGAATTTCAGAGAAAGTGATAAATGACACTTCTATATTAAGAAACACAGGAATTGATTATGCTTTCCTTACCTTCTCTTTGCTTCTAAATGCAGAGGATCCAGATGTATTAAGACATGAAAAGTGTCATCATCTCTGAAATCATTACATTTAGGTCAACTCACTGCCCTTAAACAAACCTCCTTAGAATGAAATGAGAACAATGAGGTTCTCATTTCTGTGGGATTGAACCTCTGAAGTTTAAGAATTTTATTTTTCATACCCAACTAATACAGTTCTTTGTGCATGTGTGTGTGTAAAAATAGTCCTCAAATAGTTAATTTTCAAGAAGAAACTTTAAATTCCTAAAATAAAATAAAGATTCCATGGTGATTTGGTAAATAAGTAGGTATCTTCCAGAATCTTCTAGATAGAATTTTCCTGTATGGGTGGAGTCCATCTGCCTGAATATAGCTAATGATTATCAGTACCTTACAAAATGAGATCAAGCTGACATTTTCACTTTCTGACTTTTTTTAGTTTTGCAATACTTCCTTTAAATTTTTAATTCAACTTGTACTTTAATGTCCTGAGACACACTATGTATTTACTTTACCTAGTGGAATTTGTGGTTTAATTTGTGACGTGTAGTTTCATATGTCTGTTTTAAACTATCAAATACATGGCAAAAGTCTCAAAAATGGGCAGTTTTTTGTTAAAATAAATAAATATAGACTAAACACCATAAATTTCAGCATCAAGAATATCAAACTCAATTACCAATTCAAAGAAATAATCAAGTCAAATTCCATATCAACATATTTTGCAGCCAACCCTGAGCTGGATTACAAAGGCTGATAAAAGCAGAGCAACATCAACATCAGGAGAGAGTCTTCTTTTGTAAAGATCAGGCAGAAAGGAGAGCAATGCCAGATTACAAAGCTAAACGTCAGTATCAGGGAAAGAGAGTAAGAAAGTAACAGACATACACACTCAAAATTTACATATGCAGTGAAACAACATATTCTTTATTAACTGAACCCCTAACCATATTCATTGTAGTTATTTTCTTTATTTATCTTTGATTAGCTGCTTGTTATACATTTTTTCTGGCTAACCTGTCTTTCAAGGCTGTGTTTATTATGAATGCTCAACAATGTTATTGACATTGTGTTACTCAGGATGTTTACAAAGACAAATAAGAATTAATCAAAAAGGGGTTATTTAAAAGGTGTTATCTGCAAGCTATTATTCTCTAAAGTAGATGAAAATACTTTTACCAGCTTCACAAAGAGAAGCTCTAAAATTTGAATTTGAAAATCCTTTAGAGAAATGTATTGAGATAACCATCAGAAGTTATATTAGGAAAAGACCATGCTTAGAGCACTTAAAATAATTTTTACTTGGAACAATGCATAGAATTGAAGTATGTAGCATATCACCTGTGTGACTTACAGAAGACATCCCATTAAATTGCTCAAAATTCTTATAGAAATCTTATTGTATTACTAGCTATTGTAAAGTCAGATAAAATTTGTTTTAATATAAGAATAAAAATAAATTATAAAATATTATCAAATTTCCAAAAATAAAAGAGATGTGAGTTGAATCTATAACACTGGTCTTAAATGAGAAGCAGGAGTATGATTGCTGTGTGGAGTATATATGAAGAACCAAAAACGTTGTGTTTTCATTTTTGTTTTCAAATTAATATTATCAAATCATATTATTTTTCTTCTGGGGATCTTTAATTAACTTCACCAGTTTAAAAAAGAAGAATACTAATCTCTCCAGGGGATTATATGTGTTCTTCTGTCTTTTCTAAGAGCATTATGTGTTTTAAAATTTGAAGAACTTTCATTTGTATGGGTAATGTGTAAGAATTATAGCAGGTAGTGATGAAAAAATGTGCTATAGTCTCAATTGACTAAATAGAAGAATAAAGGTAGTCACAGAGAAGAGCTAGCAGTGTTTTGCATTTCTAATGATTTAGGTAAGCAAATGCCTTTAAATAGTTTTGATTAAGTTGGCTGTATTAGTTTGTTCTCAAGGTGCTAATAAAGACATATCCAAGACTAGATAAGTTATAAAGGAAAGATGTTTAATTGACTCACAGTTCCACAGGGTTGGGGGAGGCCTTGGGAATCTTACCATAATGGCAGAAAGGGAAGAAAACATGTCCTTCTTCATATGACAACAGCAAAGATAACTGCCAAGCAAAAAGAGGAAAATTACCTTATGAAACTATCAAATCTCTTGAGAACTCACTTACTGTCAAGAGAACAGCATCAGGTTAACTGCCCCCATGATTAAATTATCTCCCTCTGGGTCCCTTTCAGGACACATGAGGATTATGGGAACTATGATTTAAAATAAGATTTGGGTGGGGACATAGCCAAACTTTATCACCCCACACCTGCCTCCTCCAAAATCTCATCTGCTAACATTTTAAAATACAATCATGCCCTCCTAACAGTCCTCCAAAGTCTTAACTAATTCCAGCATTGACTCAAAAGTCCAAGTCCAAAGTCTCATCTGAGACAATGCAAGTCCTTTATACTTATGAGCCTATAAAATTAAAACAAGTTAGTTACTTCCTAGATACAATGGAGGTACAGGCCTTGGGAAAATCTACTCATTCCAAATGTGAAAACATGGCCCAAACAAAGGGGCTACAGACCCCATAAATGTCTGAAATCCAATAGAGCAATCATTAAACCTTAACGTTTCAAAATGATCTCCCTTGATCTCTCATCCAGGTCATGGTGATGCAAGAGGTGGGCTTCCTCCCTTGCACAACTTCTGCCTCTTTAGCTTTGCAGGGTAAAGCCCACCTCCTGGCTGTTTTCACAGGCTGGTGTTGAGCATCTGTGGCTTTTCCAGGTTCACAGTGCAAGCTGTCGGTGAATCTACCATTCTAGGGTCTGGAGGTCGGCGGCTCTCTTCTCACAGCTCCACTAGGTAGTGCCCCAAGGGGGACTCTGTGTGGGGGATCCAACCCCACATTTCCATTCCCCACCGCCCTAATAGAGCTTCTCCATGAGGGTTCCATGCCTTCAGTAGACTTCTGCCTGGACATCCAGGCATTCCCTACATCCTCTGAAATCTAGGTGGAGGTCCCCAAACCTCTACTGTGGACTTCTGTTTCTAAGTCTCTAGGAAGTTTCAAACTTCCTCACATTTTCCTGTGTTCTTCTGAGTTCTCCAAACTGTTCCAACCTCTGCCTCTTACCCAGTTCCAAAGCTACTTCCTCACTTTCAGGTGTCTTTATAGCAGTACCAACTAACTTTATAGCAGTACCAATCTACCCAGTACCAATTTACTGGGTAGAGGGTACTGCTATATTAATTAAGCAGTATTAGTTAATTTTCATGCTGCTAATAAAGACATACCTAAAACTGGGTAATTTATAAAGGAAAGAGGTTTAATTGACTCATAGTTACACAGGGTAGGGGAGGTCTCAGGAAACTTACAATTGTGGTGGAAGGGGAAGAAATCATCTCCTTCTTCACATGACGGCAACAAGAAGTGCTGAGCAAAAGCAGAAAAAGCCTCTTATCAAACCATCAGATCTTTTAAAAATTCACTCATTATAATGAGAAGAGCATAAAGGTAACCACCCCCATGATTCAGTTGTCTCCCACTGGGTTCTTCTCATGACACATGGGGATTATAGAAACTACAATTCAAAATGAGACTTGGGTGAAGAAACAGCCAAACCATATCATTGGTTCTTTCTCTAATTTCTAATTTTGTCTACTTTATTCCTCTTATAATGAAGAGATTTTCTAGCTAGATCTCTCCAACTTAGCAAATGAGTAAAAATTTTTTGTAATTACTTGGAATAAATACTTATGAAGGGATTCAATCTTAATATTTTTTCAAAATGAAATTATGGAAGACTTTAAAAATATGTTATTTATTCTTTACAGCCTTCTTAGGCATGTTTGATACTTTGAGAAGTATATAGGTGTGGGAGAGACAATCTACATGCACAAGAAAGAAGACAGATAAATAAGGATCCAGAACAGTCAACAGAAGATAAAAGGTAGGATACATGAAGAAGCTAACAGTATATGGAGAGAAATACATATAAAGAAAGAGTTACATTGGCTACGTACAGTGTTGCTTACCAATGGGTACACATTCTGATAAATGTGTACTTAGACAAGTTTGCCTTTGTTCAAACCACATAGAGTATACTTACACAAAACTAGATGAGGGAGCCTGCTCCACACCTAGGCTATACAGTATAGCCTATTGCTTCTTGGCTACAGACAGTAGAGCATGTTACTCTACTTAACTCTGCAGTATAGCATGTTACCCTAACAGTACAGCATGTTACTACTGAACTATGTGTACAGTGTATTACTCTACTCAATACTGCAGGCAATTGTAACAAAATGATGCTTGTGTATGTAAATGAATCTTTTTAAACTTTTTTTGTTGAGAGGTAAGACACCAACATACACGCTATACTAAATCCATACACACAAGATATGGTTCATCAGCATCACTGTCTTCCACATCCATATCTTGTCCCCCTGAAAGGTCTTCAGGGACAATAACACACATAGAATTGTCATCTACTAAGATAACAATGCATTCTTCCAAAAAGCTTCCTGGAGGACCTGCCTGCGGCTGTATTGAGTTTACTTTCTTTTTTTAAATAAGTACATTCTGAAATAATCATAAAATGTATATATAATAAATACATAAACTAGTAATAGAGTAACATTTATTGTGATTATATTTGTATGTGTTATACTTTTATATGACTGGTAACATAGTTTTTTACACCAATGTCAACACAAGGAGGTGAGTAGTGTGTTATGTTATGGCCAGCATTATGAAGGCTATGACTTCACTAGGGTATACAATTTTTAGGCTCCACTATTATTCTATGGGAACATCATCATATATGTGTTCTATTATTCACTGAAATCTCATTATGAGGCACATAAATATTTTGTGTCAGGAGGAAATAAGGAAGTAAATGTGGAGGCAGGTAGAGTTATAGGTTAAGGGTCTAGAAGTTAAGAAAATTTCCTTATACGTATTTATTATATCCATGACATGTAAGGCTAGAAAAAAAAGAGGGTAAAATAATATGGGATTTAAGGCCAGGTGCAGTGACTCACATATGTAATCCCAGCACTTTGGGAGGGGCGGGTGGATTACCTGAGGCTGGGAGTTCTACACTACCTTGGCCAACATGGTGAAACCCTGTCTGTACTAAATATATAAAAATTAACTGGGCATGGTGGTGTAATCTCAGCTAAGTGGGAGGCTGGGCAGGAGAATTGCTGGAACCTGGAAGGCAGAGGCTGCCATGAGCGGAGATCACGCCATTGTTCTCCAGACTCCAGCCAGGGTGAAAACAGTGAGACTCCGTATAAATAAATAAAAAAAAAAAAAAGAAGAAAGAAAAGAAATGTGGGACTTAAATGGAATCAAGAAGGTAACATCAAGTTTGGGCTTAGATATTATGAAAATTCTTTTATACATATTTATTATCTCCATGATATGGACAAGTAAGACTATGGGAAAAAAGGAGGGTAAAAAAATGTAGGATTTAAGGAGAATAGAGAATATACAATCTAATTATTTCAGAAAGTAGAAAAAGAAATACAACCAAATGTCTCTTTGTTGTTGTTGAACACCCAGTTGAAGTTGCTTATTCATATTTTACTTATTGTGCTGAACACACAGTAAAGAGCTCCACGAGTCAGACAAGGAGGAGAAAAGAAAATAACCAGAGCTATGAATATATTAAATGGTTACATAATGAAGGAAAAGCAGATGCCCGTTAAGGGAATTTGCTTTTTTTATTATCCTATCATAAAATGCGTAAGAAAATTAGGTGGAAACTACAGTTGTTAGACTACAAAATAAATAAGTGAAATGAAAAGATGAAGTTAATACTTTTAATTGATCACAGAAGTTTTAGCAACTGAGAGCAAACAAATATATGGCATTTTGAAAGTTGTATTATGAAGTTCTTAATTATCTATCTACAGAATTAGTATGTATTATTGCTGTTATCTTTAAAATGCAATATACACCAAAAGTCGTGTTAAAAATTATCTTTGAAAGGTTTTATAATCCATGAATTTCAAATTCAGTAACAAGAACTGAGAAAATTAAATACCTTTCTAAAATCACCCTCTGGAATGGTAAACAAATGGCTGTTTCATGCATTCATGCTCATGGGGATTGTTGAGGAAAGTTTTGTGTTTTTAGCATATTTTATCATGGTTTGAGCAATGTTGGATGGGATATCAATCAATCAGGCAAGATTAGCTTATGTGGCAATAACACAACCACAAACACTCAGTGGCTTAAAGCTACAATGGTTGTATGTTTTTGCTCTTGTTTCTTAATTTCTTACCCAAGTTACATATTTAAAAATAGTCAGAGTTGCTGAACTGTGTCACTATCCTCCTAATAAAGTAGCCACTATTAAAAATGTTCTCTCTAGAAGGACACAAATAAACAAACAATGTCACAAAGCATCCTCTGAATTGTAAATAGATCTAAATCACCTGGAAATTTGAATCACTTGTAAATGAGACAATTCATTTCTGGTCCCATTTCACTGGAAATAATCAGAAGAAGAAACAACTTCAAAAAGATGGGAAAGTGCAAACATACAAAGTGACTAAAAAGAAAAAAGAGCTAGCATATTGTGAAGAAATCTAATGTGTGTTAGACTCCCTATAAAATAAAACACATTGAAACTTCTTATTGTGTAAATGTCAAGGTTCTGAGGTAAACATCAATTTTTCCGTGAGTCTTCCTGGTTAGGAAAATTAATTTACTTTTCATTTTCTCATACCAAGTAAACATCAGAGTTGAATTTAGAATTCAAACCGCCATTTAGCAACTGGTTGAGAAAAAAATGATTTTATTTTTTTCAAAGTTAAAAATGAAAAAAGATTCCTTGTAGAACTAACTGAATGCAAATGGCACCATAAATTTGATTCTAACTCTCTTGAAAATAAATTCCACATTTATGTGCCTCTGTAATTAGTTCCAATCAGCACACTATAAATATGTAAGGATTTTACCTATCTATTACTTGCATCTTCAGCTTAAAGCTCTTCAGTCAAAACGACAAACACAAATTCTGAGCAGGTAATACTTCAATGTGGATTTGTCTAAGATTTAAAATAAAAGCTATTGACAATTCTTCCTTTGTTCTTGAGTTTTAGTCTTATTTATCCTTCTACTGAATACAGTAATCATTTCTATCTAAAAATCAGAGAATACTAAAAGAGATGATATTAACTTAGAATTGAAAAGAAATGAATTTTAGTTATCATGGGGACCTGGGAGTTAGGGATATATTCTCGTTATTAATAACCTAAAAGATTTATCAATTGAAGATAAAAAGTACATATTATATATAGAGAAGAAAGAGTGTTGGGGTTTCTAATAATACTTCTTCTTTCTTATGGTACTGTTCTCCTATTAAAGTCAGTGTCTTTCAGTACATTTGCAAAGATAAAATATGTAACAAATTTCATATACATACAGTAGCAGCGAATAATATACCTTTGCATTGATCCTCTTAAAGTTTAGATATAAGTTGGGGCATGTCACTTCAGAGATGCTTTGCATCTTAAACTTTGCTCAGGATGGTGATGCTTGAAACCACACAGTCAGAAAGTACTCCTCCATACATGTAATTCTGATATATCTACCTTCAAATCAGTTACTTTGGTTGAAAGTAAATAAAAACTATTCCAACATCAGTTTTCTTCATATGTCAAATCAGAAGGTTAAGAACAGAAAATTTAGTGGCTTCATATTTCTAGAGGTTGTCTGAATGTCATGTTAAAGATTGTACTACTTAGTACTTTCAAATCTGTGTCACCCAATGTGACTATATAAGTAAATAACCCCTACAACAACAATACAAAAAAAAAAAAACAACAACAGAAAGTAATAATTTCAGTATGCTCGGGCTAGGTGAAGTTAGGTACAGTCTAACATATCTACTTGCAATTTGTGAAATTATTTTAGTTTAGGCAATGAGATTTTGATCTCAAAATCAGTTTAAATTTAGTGGGCATTTCTTCAGGAGTACATCACTTTTATAGATAATGGAGATATTCAAATACTGTATTCTCAAGAGTGTTGTTGGTATCTTAATCTGTGTGTAAGCATTTTCTAGGATGTCAGCTACCCATTCATTCGTTTAACATATATTTTTTGAGTACCTTTTATGAGCAGGCATTGGTTACACATAAGAAGGTAAGAAAAATTGATACATTCTATCCTTTGACAGTACACAGTCTAGGGACAGAACACAAATACCCAACTAAATTCAAAATTAGAAAATGCAAATAATTGTGATAAAAGTCCAAAATACTATTCATAACACATAAAGTGAACTTCACTAATTTGGAAGCTAGAAAAGTTTTTCTGAAAAAAAAAAATACTTTTTAAGCCGTAAAATAAAGAATTGTTCAAAGTTAAATAGACAAAGTTTAAAGTTTGAAAGAAGTAACGCTCTTCAGAGAAGATTTCTAGCAAGAGAAAAATAGAGAAGAAAGCCAGTAACACAGGAAGAGCATCGAATGTTTGAAGAACCCACACTTGTCTGGTGAAGTTGAAACATAGACAGCTGGGTACAGAAGTATGAGATAAAGTGAAAAGATTTTACAAGGAATAGAAAATACTGGATTTTGTAGGTCAAGTTAAATGTTTGTGTTTTTATTCTATGAATAATGAGATGTAAAATATATTTTACAAATTCAGTGATATTATTAGATTTACATTTTAAAAAGATAACTTTGTTTGCAGTGTAAAAACCAGTCCGATTTATAGGACAGAGTAAGCTATGTAATGTATGAAGTACAGCTTTTCTATCACCATGCAATAATCATAACATTATTATAGAGAGATTTTTTAATATAAAAATAAACATACTACCCAAATAGAATAATTAAAAATTTTTTAAAATCACTGTGGAAGTTTTCTATCTGAAAACATGCATGTGCCCAATCTCTGAAAAGAAAGACACAAATTAAAATTGTTATGTGATTCAAAAATAAATGAAAGAACTAGAGGAAGATGGAAAATAAGATTCTTCAGAGTCTTCCTGCTGCCAAAATGTGGATATGAACAACTATCTACACTCAAAAGTAACTTCACAGAGCTAAGGAAACCAGGTGAGAGATCACAATACCTCACTGTAGCACGATAATAAGCAAAGACATATTGAAGAAACATTGAAAAGTATAGGAAAGACAGTTTTACACTACCTGTACCAACCCTCCCTGCAACCCCAGGCAGCACACCATGAAAAGAGATACTCTTTGCTTGGGGGGGAAGAGAGGAAAGTGAGCACAAGACTTTTCCCTGGACCTCAAAACTGTGATCCCCCACAGTAAAACTCAGAATCAATCAGGCTCCCACGTCCTCCAAAACCAGGTTATATTCTTGAGGATAAACCTTCAGACCCATCTTGGTAGAGGTAGGAATTTGCAGCACAAATCTTAAGGACTGTGAGATAAACTCAATCTCTGGATCACACCATGGCTTGGCTTCAGTGGTCCCAGGACCCCGACAGCCTTTGGTGGCAGACAGACTTTAGGAGTCCTGTGATTCTGGTCTGCTCCAGAACCTCACCAGTCACAAAAGACTGACTTCAGCTTTGTCTCAATGCCATACCACCATACCGGCTACAGCAGGCCCAGGCATTGGGCATGTCCAGTGCTTTGTCAACCACAGTGGTCCCCCAGGTCAAGAAACATGCCAGACAGCCTGCCTAGAATCTCTGAATGGGCTGACTGCTGAAGGTATTTCCAGAAAAAGCTAGTCTCTAATGACTGGAGTGAATACCCACTTTTTCAAATCTGCTGACCTCAATACATGGCCATAAGGAATAAGAAAAGATGGGAAATATGACATCATTGAAGGGACAAAACAAAGTGCTGGGGATCAACCATAAGTAAAGGAAGATGTATAACGTTCTTGCCAAAGAATTCAAAATAACTGCTTTAAGAGGGCTCAGAGAACTTAAAAAAAAAAAAAAAACACAGGGGAACAATTCAAAGAAATATAAGGGAGCAAAATTTAACAGAGATTGAACTGATTAAAACAAAACTAACAAAAATTTTTGAGTTGAAAAATTTAATAAACAAAATGAAAATTATAATACAGAGCATCAGTTGCAGAATTAATCAGCAGAAGAAAGAATAAAGAATCTGTGAAATTGAAGGCAAGTTATTGGAAAATATACAGGAAAGAATAAAAAAAAAGAATGAAGAAACCTTATGAGACTTACAGGACAGCATCAGAAAGATAAATTACTGAATTATAGAAGATAAAGCAGGAAAAGAAAAGAAAGGGGTAGAAAGTTTATTTAAATAAATAATAGCAGAAAACTTTCCAAATCTGGTGAAAGGTATAACTATCCAAGTATAGAAAGGTCAAGATCTCCAGTTTCAATTCAAACAAGATGATCTCAAGACACATTATAATCAAACTCTCCAAAATTAAAGACAAAGAGAAGATCCTAAAAGCAGCAAGAGAAAAGACACAAATAACAGAAGACAGTTTCAGTAAGACTAGTAGCAGATTTCTCAGCACATCGCTTACAGGCCAGGAGAGACTGAGATGAGTGCCTGAAGAGAAAAAAAACACTTTCAATAAAGAATGCTGTTCTCAGCAAGGCTATCCTTTAGAGATGAAATAAAGAATTTTCCAGACAAATAAAAGCTGAGGCAGTAAGTTTCATGAGACTCAACTTACAAGAAATGATAAAGGTAGCTCTTCAAACTCAAAGAAAAAAAGATACTAGTGAGTAACATAAAAACATCTAAAAATATAAAACTCACCAAAAAAAGTAAGAACATAGTTACATTCAGAATATTCTGTTACTGTAATGGTGATGTATAATCCACTTATATCTTTAATATAAAGGCTAAAAGAAAAATCTATTAATAATAATTGCTACAATAATTTGTTAAGCAATATGAAATATAAAAAGATGTAAATTGTGACATCAAAAAGACAAAATCTATGGGAGTGGAGTGAAAGTATAGAGGTATTTTATGTGATCAAAGTTAAGTTATTATTGGCTTAAAAAAGCTGTTTTATGTATGATTTTTTTTAAGCTGCATGGTAACTACAGCAAAGACCTATACTAGATACAATCAAAAATGAAATGCAAAAAGTATACATATACCACTGGAGAAAAACACTTAACAAGAAAGGAAGGTAAGAGCAAAAGAAGAAAGGGAAAAAGGATCTACAAAAAAAGTAGAAAAAAATTAACAAATTAACAATATAAAGTCAATATATGTCAATAATAGCCTTTAAAATAAATGGATCAAATTCTCCAATAAAAAGACATCAAGTAAAAGAATGGATAAAATGTAAACATAGCCCCACTATATGCTGTCTGTAAGAGACTCAATGTAAAGACACACATAGATTGGAAGTGAAAAAATGGAAAAACATATTATATTCAAATAGAAATCAAAAGAGATAAGAATACCTGTATTAGATAAAATACAGTTTAAATCAAAAACCGTAAAAAGAGACAAAGAAGGTCATTGTACAACAATAAAGGGGTCAATTCAAAAAGAACGACTAAAAAGTGCAAATTAATAAACACATCACACACACACACACACACACACACACACACACAAATATAAACACCACCACAAATTGACATAACGTATTCTACAGGAAAGACATATCCAAATTTGATGAGTGTTTTGTTTGTTTGTTTGTTTTGGTGGAAGCAAGTAGTTTGAAATACTTTTATACCCACTATGAAATTGTAACTTTTCCAAAACTCAGAAGAAATGTTTGTTACAAACCCAACAGTACATATTATATTATATTTTATTATATTACACTACAGTATATTATATCATGTTACAGTATATATTGTTATGCTACATTATGTTAAATAATATTGCTCCATAATCTTATAAAAATATTTCCCTCTCTATACTAAAATGAATATTTTTGTATTAAAGCAGTCAAATTTAATTGCTTAAACAATTGTAAAATTTAATTCTAACTGGTATAAGTCAATAGAGGTTTACATATTACTAAAATATTGTTAACAAGAAAATCAACATATAAAAACTAAAATTCTTGTCTAATTCGGCAATGGTCATATGACTTCAGTAAACATCAAAAACATGCCATTTTAAGTTATTAACTGTTAGTGACTTAAGATAATTTTATTAAGTATTAATCAAACATAATTTATGATATACATGTGCTACTAATATAAGTAAATTATGATATTCAAAAGCCAAATTTTTATTCTCTGATAACCATAAAAACAAAAATAATGAAGTATTAGGAAACATCCTCAGATGTGTTCACATATCTGGAAAGCCAGGAATGACCTTCAGATGAGGTCATACTTGTCCAATTTATAATTTCTTATAAAATGATCTTTCTCACACTTGGCATTCTCCATTAATACATTAAGTTATGGCAGGTATTAATTAATGATGAATGCCCTTTTCTTCACATGGTGAGTTTCAAAAATACTTTGTGTCTCCCTAGATTAGGGACTCTTAGAAAATGCTAAAATCAAGAATAGGAATTAATTAAAGATTTTATTAACCTCAATAGTAATGTTTGATTTGTTATGAAGCTGAAATTCACAACAGTCATGTTAGAAATAAGTTCAAATCAGGAGACTCAATAGAGTGTTTATTCAGTGCACCATCTAGCATCAACATTCAGAAAGTAAATAAACCCAAGTGCAAGCCATTACAGGACTTACAGTTATATTCCTCTACAGGATAGATACTTAAAATTTTAAATTAATAATCATTACTAGATATTCTATATGATTATTTCTATCAACATCAAACTGAGCCATTCAGAGAAGTGTATGGTGTGCTTTAAAATTTTCTAGATCAATTTACATTCATTTAAAATACTCATTCTTGTCCTTATTCTAAAAATATAGCACTTATATTTAATATGTGCTATATTGAAATGTGCAACAAAAAAAGTATATTTTGTTGTTTCATCATGGTGATTAAATATTTGTCCTGGGGTATCATGTCTCTCTTTTAACCGTGAATGTTATCATAAGTACGTAAATGGTTTTTCCATTTTCACTAAACAAAATATCATCATCATCTACCAGGACTGTTTTTATTTTTGCCTCCAAGATGGCTGACTAGAAGCATTTCTAGCATTCCTCTTCCATTTGGCAGAACCAAAATAGTATGTGGACAATCACACTTTGAATACATTATTCAGGAAGGGATACAGGAGTTCAACAGAATGTTGAAAAGAAGTCTGCAGATCTGGGGAGGAAAAGAAAAGGGGAGGGGGCAGCCTGAGTGGCCAGGATCAGCCAGGCACTGGCTGCAAGTCCTCAACATGGGAAAGGGTGAGTGAGTGTGCTTCTGTGGTCCACTTTTCTATTGGGGAATTGTGCAAGCAGGGACACAAGTGGAGCACCTGTCCCTCCCAATCCCTGAATCTAGCTTGAGAAGCAGCCAGAAGACTGGGAGAAGGAATTGCTTCAAGAGTGTCTCATGGCCTTTCTAGACCTGGGATGCCATTCTTGATCCTAGTTTCTGGCCATCTGTGCATGGTCCTTGAAAGCAGCAGCATTTGTCCTGGCTGTTAGGGATGCTTAGGAGGCAACTATGGAAATGAGACTTTACTGCAAGATGGGTTTTCACAGGTAGTTCTGAGAATTGAGTGTGGAGTGGCACCTAGCCACTGGTGGAGTTAGGTATCCTGAGGATTACCTTGTCCTGTCCCAACAAGGGAGCTGCCTGTACCTGCCATTAGGAGGCCTGGTTTCAAGGTTGCCTGGCTTAGCTCTGCCAAGCTTGTCCCCCACTTTCTGAGACAGTGTGGGATCCATGTTTATGGGTGTTCCACAAATCAATCCACCACAAAGGACACCCAAGCACTTTTCTTAGGGAACCTAGGTCAGATTTATATATCCTAACACTGGCCCCACAGCTGTATTTTTTTTTTCACCTGCAATTGCCACCTACTGGCCTAGAGGATAGCCCATACATTTCATTACCATTATAACAACTGCTAACACAAAAACACTCAGGAACTACATAAGGATCTCATGACAACTGCTCCAATTTTTTAGTTGAACAGGCAAGACAGAAAAACAAATATTTCATCTTTTCACTTATAGTTGGGAGCCAAATAATGTGTGCACATGGATGCAGAGTATGGAATGATAGACAATGGTATCTTGGAAGGCTGAGGGTGTAGGAAGCAGGTAGAGGATGAAACACTACTTAATGTGTACAATGTACACAGTTTGGGTGATGGATACCCTAAATGCCCTGACTTCACCACTATGCAATCTCTGCATTTAACAAAATTAAACCTGTACCCCATAAATTTATGTAAATTTAAAAAAGGAATCCACCAGAAAAAATATATATGTATATATCATTATCAAAATATGTTTCACAGATATTTTATTGCACTAAAGGATTTCACCAGAACAACTACTGAAGAAGAGGAGTATATTCGAAATAATTCTTTAGCCTTTTTAGAAATATTCTTGTCATTTTGATTTATCTGTTACACAGTTCTCTCACTGGAGGATTAGTAAGATTATAGATGCCCTCCATTTTGAAGTTTTACTCCAGAACTAGCAGCAAAATTTTCTATTTGTAGGCATTTTAAAAAGTTAATTTTATTGTTATTTCAATAGTTTTTGGGGTACAAGTGTTTTGGGGTTACATGAGTAAGTTCTTTAGTTGCAATTTTTGAGATTTTGGTGCATCTGTCACAGGCGCAGTATACACAGCACCTAATATGTAATCGCTTATCCCTCACCCTCTTCCTAACATCTCCCACTCTGAGATCCCAAAGTCTAGTATATTATTCTTATGTCTTTGCATTTTTTATCTGAGCTCTCACTTATAAGTGAGAGCATACAATATTTGATTTTCCATTCCTGAGTTATTTCACATAGAATAATGTCCTCCAGCTTTATTCAGGTTGCTGCAAAAGACATTATTTCATTCCGTTTTATGGCTGAGTAGTATTCTATGATGCATATACACAACATTTTCTTTCTTCACTCATTGGTTGATGGACACAGGTTGGTTTCATATCTCTGCAATTGCAAATTGTGCTGCTATGTGCATGTGTCTTTTTCCTATAATTCTTTCTTTTCATTTGGGTAGATGCCCAGTAGTGAATAGCTGGATTGAATGGTAGCTCTACATTTAGTTCTTTGAAGAATCTCCATACCGTTTTCCATAGTGGTTGTATTAGTTTACATTTCCACTAGCAGTGTGAAAGTGTTCCTTTTTTCTCCACATCCATGCTAACATCTGTTGTTCTTTGACTTTTATATTTTTTTCTTGCAGGAGTAGGGTGGTCTCTCATTGTGGTTTTAATTTGCATCTCCCTAATGGTGATGTTTAGCATTTTTTCATATGTTTGTTTGCTGTTTATGTAACTGCTTTTGAAAATTCTCTATTCGTACCCTTTGCCTACTTTTTGATGGAATTATTTGTTTTCATCTTGCTAACTCATTTGAGTTCCTTATAGATTCTAGATATTAGTCCTTTGTCAGATGCATAGGTTATAAATATTTTCTGTCACTCTGTGAGTTGTTTGTTTACTCTTCTGATCATTTATTTTGTTGTGCAGAAGCTTTTTAGTTTAATTAGGTCCCATTTATTTATTTTTATTTTTCTTGCATTTGCTTTTGGGGTCTTAGACATAAATACTTTGCCTAAGCCAATGACTAGAAAAGTTTTTCAATATTACCTTCCAGAATTTGTATGGTTTCAGGTCTTAGACTTAAGTCTTTTATTCATCTTGAGTTGATTTTTGTATGAGGTGAGAGATGGAAATCTAGTTTCATTCTTCTACATGTGACTTGCCAGTTTTTCCAGCACCATTTATTGAATAAGATGTCCGTCCCCAATTTGTTTTTGTACGCTTTGTTGAAGATCAGATGGTTAAGTAATCATTTAAAAAATGTGAAAATCATCTCCCTAAAGTGACTAAGAATATATTTTTAGAACAATAAAACTGAATGTTTATTCAAATTCACATTTACAACACCTGAAGACATATCTTTACAAATTGAATTAAATTATAAATGATTTCAACGAAGCCTCTGAAAATTCTAATGCTCCTTAAAGCTTGACTTTTGTTAATAGTTTATGAGAAAGAGTTTATCTGTGATTAGTAACAAAGAACATTTGTGTCATCTATTTTACTGCTAACTTTCCTCTATGTAGAAATTCATAGTTTGTATGTCTGCTAAATTTGTAGCTTTAAAACTAAACTATATGATATCCAATCTAATTTTTAGCTTGAAAAGGTGATACGAGCTGGCAAATTCTAGTAATGAGATAAAAATTCCAAGCTCTTTGACTAGAAACCAAAACAAATTTAGCTTTGTGTATTCTCTCTGAGTCACATAGACTATAAACCATATTGACAGGTCATATTAGTCTGAATTCTTCATAGTGTGGTGAAACGGGCTTCCACTGGAAGTTAGAAGTTATGGCGTTTCATCCTAGCTCTGCTAAAAATAGCTGAGCAAATCACTGAGCAAACCAAAGCCTGAAGTTCCTACACATGATTGTACAATTCTTATTTAGAGTAGGTCTCTACAACTCTTTATAATCTTTATAATATCCTATTTTTTTAACATTAACATTCCCGGAAACAAAAAAAAATTATACCTTTTACTCACAGATACATTTTTACTATGTATGAGTTTGTTGAATAATTAATACATAATTAACTATATTTGGGTTTATCTTCCCAAGACTATGGGCATGTGTGTCAAATAAGTGACATTTATAAGGCATTTATACATTAAGTGAACAGAACTTAAAAGCTTGACTTAACTAAAATATTCTATGTGATACAAATACAGATTTTATTATTTCAAACTTATTTAGTATGATGCTGTATTTTTTTAATATTTTAAGTTTGTAAGTATAAAAAAGCCACCACTAGTTCACAAAATTTAATACTCTGATTTACATGTCAAAACAATTAGACCATTAATGGTTAACATTTCAAACTATTTATTTTTGGGGTCAATTTTTACACTCATTACTTACCTCATAATTTTCTAAGGCTTGAGAGCCTAAAGAATATCTAAATCGCCAGGAGTGGTGGCTCACACCTGTAATCCCAGCACTTTGGGAGATCAAGGTGGGTGGATCACAAGGTCAGGAGTTCGAGACCAGCCTGACCAACATGGTGAAATCCGTCTCTACTATAAATACAAAAATTAGCCTGGCGTGGTGGCGGCCACTTATAATCCCAGCTCTCCAGGAGGCTGAGGAAGGAGAATAGCTTGAACCCAGGAGGAAGAGGTTGCAGTCAGCCAAGATCATGCCACTGGACTCTGCCTGGATGACAGAGTGAGACTCTGTCTCAAAAAAAAAAAAAAAAAAAGATCTAAATTTCTAAATTACCCCTTTGACTACCATTCAGATGCAAAGAGAAACTCAATATAAAAGTTAAAATGTTAATGAGACAAAAGAGTAACAAAAAGGGTAACAAAGAGAAAATAAAGAGGTAAAGAAGGAGAAAGAAAATGAGGAAAAGAAGGAAGGGGAAAGAGGAGGAAGAGGAAAAGAAGCAACATGTGTAAAGAGAGTAAAACTGACCAATGATTTGGAGCTAATTTAAATATACTCTGATGCACAGGGACCTTGAAACAGGAAAAGCTCTCTTACTGAAATATTAAACATCAGTGATTATTTTTATATCGCATACAAGTTTCATAATATCTTAACTTTAATTCTATTTTCAGCTAATGAAATATTATCTAACTTCACAAGCTGACACTTGAAAATAAACTTACATTGGTGAAGCATTTTTGACAGGCATCCATTCATTCATCAGGATTTTCAAAGTACTGATTTTGTGCTGTTTTGGGTTATTTTCTCAACATACACAGTGAAAAAGCAGGTTTAAATACCATCTTACAGAGCAGTTCTTAAAATACAAGTTGCATGTGAATCACTAAAAATCTTATTAAATTGTCAATGTTTGAGGCACAGCAGAGTGAATTTATTAATTTGTTAGAAAATGAACTCCAGGAATTGGAACGTTTAACTATGACCTGTAAACCAAAAAGTATCTGAGACAGATCTCAATCAATTTAGAAGTTTATTTTGCCAAGGTTAAAGACAGTCCTGGAAAAAAAGTCCGTACATTCTTACAATGATGATTTTGAGGACTTCAATATTTAAAGGGAAAAAGTGGGGCTGAGGGGAAAGAAGGAGGGTATAGTCACATTACTGAATCCACATGTTACAAGAGGAGAGTAGCAGTGAGGAAAGAGTCAATTACTTAAACTAGCACTCAATAAATCAGAAATTTACATAAGAAAGGTGAGCATAGAGTAGCCACCTGTGGAGCTATTTAACCACCTATCTACAACTATCTGCTTAGGAACAAAAGGAAAGGAAGTTTCATGCATGACTCAGATTTTAGCTTAATTTATTATTAATTAATTATTTAATTTATTCTTATTTATTCTTTATCATTTATTCTTATTTATTCTCTGTTCTTTATTTATTCTTATTTATTTATTCTTTCTTTATTTATTTATTCTTATCTACCACCTCTGCTTAAAAAAATATCTTTTAGGGAAAGTACATTGGAAGAAAATAAGTCTGTGGTTTCAGATTTTGTCCAATCTCTCATGGCTAGGATGGTTTATTCCTAGATGGATGAGTCCCATATTGTGAGAAAAGTAAACAAAGCTCATTGTTAGCAGCTTGTGAAGTCTCCCATTCCATTAAGGAAAATAATGGAAGGAAGAGAGAAAGATAAGAGAAGAATAAAAAAGAGAAATAAAAAATACAAAAGTGAAAACAATAGTGGAAAACAGATATAGACCATATTACTCTGAAGTCCATACATCGGTAGGCAGGTTAAAAGTATGTGAGTGTATATATATACTTTTATAAAATATATTATATATTATAATATAATAAAATATAATATAATACATGTTTATTTTATATATATATATTAGATATATATGCATGGATTGTTTTCATTTTCATTTTATTGTTTAAATTTTCCAGCTTCAGGTTACAGAGCTTTAAGAAAAACATATTTTGAATTTTTTGTACTTTCAAATCATTGAAAATGGAGAAAAAAGAGAAGAAAAAAAAAAAACATGACTTTAGAGACTTGTAGCCAAGAAAACTCTAGGATTCAGTTCAAATTTTAGAAAACAATAAAAATTGAAAATTATTGGACAAAGCTAGCATCTGGTAAGATGTATACTATAGTTTATTTTAAAAAATAATTCATATCTGTAATTATCCAATTTTATTAAAGACAAAAATCATAGCAGGACCAATTTGTTTGTAAAATAAATTTTAGTCTTATTGTACTTCCCGTGGTTATTTGCCTAAACTTCAGAAAGAAAAATCATTTGCCATGTAAGTGTTTTTAAACAAAAACAACAAAAAATGGCCTTGCTAGAACCTTTTGCATAAGGCATCTAAGATTAGACCTTTCTAAAAGCCTTGATCCCAGCAAAAGATTTATCTGTACCTGGAGATACTTGTATGAATTCAATGAATTTCTCTCTTTTGAGGTCCCATGTAAGCTTGGGGTTCCTGGGCCAGTCAGAAAGTGACATTCTTTGTCTACCACAGGTCAGGATCCTCTTAAGGACTAAGTATGAGATCTGGTTGTACAAGGGGCTTTTATAATCTCTGTAGGTCAGCCCTATTTTCAGAAGGCCATCTGAAAATATGTCATCCTAGTCAAAGCCTTGATAAAATAACTAATGTCTCTAATCATATTTTGTTATAAAAGAAAACAGATTCTTACTGATCTTATGCAAATAGCTATATAATCTATAAATTAAGAATAATAAAAAAGTGTCCATATTTTGGAAACATGTTGAGAAAAGAGAATTATGTTTTAAATTTTGCTCATAAGAATTTATTTTATTCAGTTTTTAAAAGCTTAAATAGCATAACAAAGGAAAAAGTTTTATTGACTCTGAAATACAAAAACACCATTGATGATTTAAACAAAAATTGTAAAAGGTTATTTTAAGTCTTCTATTAGTTCATTCCATGCAATGAACTCTTCTTCTATTCCATATTAAATCAGCAAGCCTCATGAATATATCACATTGACATGAGAGTCCTGGAAGATTTTCTCTTCATTCCAATAGCACAATCTCTAAATTTATCAGAAACTTATATTTTAGAGAACTCCTCAGAATTCTGTAGCTGATTATAAATAAGCTATACAAAGCACCAAAGTATAATAACAATTGTGGATAAAATAAGTCTTAGAATGGCGATGATCAAAAAAAAATTGACAGGAAAATTTGGTTATTTCTGTGGCTTGAAACTATTTAGCACAATCATAATTACTACTAATAATATATGCTAAGACATCAGAGTCACAGAAATCTCATATAATTTTGCAACTAATACTAATAACACATTTATATAAATAGAATACAAAACATGTTAGACATTATTTCATAGGTGACAATGCTTTCTATGATATTATTATATCAATATAAGCAAATATATCTGTTTTGGAATTCAGAGAAACCTGTATAGAAAATGAGGTCAAAATGAATAAATTTAGCATTGGATTTTGGAAAGTTTGTGAAATAGCAAAGGTTTAAGACACTTAATGCCATCAAATGGGATCATAGCTTATTGTAAAACAAGTCATTAGTTTAGCCTACATAATTCAATTCTTTATTTAAAAAAACTAAAAACCTTTATTCTTTATTAGAGGAGAATTACTTTTCCAAATAATAATCCCTAATAAAGACAGTATGATGCCAGTTAAATATCTCTCAATTCTTATCAACAAATCTGTTAAATATTTATCATCTTTACTATGAGATATGATTTTTGCAAACCTTTTTGTAAACTTTTATAATTTTTTTTTCTTAAAATGAGGATTAATACTCCAAGAAAAGCTGGTTAAACTGATACAAGGTTCCAAATGCTAGTCTTGCATCTGTGTGCCTTTGATATTAATGTTTAATTTATGGTGCGACATAACTTATTGTATCTCTCAAAATTGGCTCTTACAATCTCACCTACCTACATTTTCCACAATAGTTCCTTGGAATAGAGGGGTTGAGTAGTTTTAATTTTCATCCCTGTGTCTCGGGAACACAGTCGTTTTAACAGTCATCTTCTCCTGGGTCTGGCGATGAGGTTTCAACTATAGTAAATGTTTAAGATTTAGCAGGAGTTGGTGTCCTTTTTGCATCCAAGAATCAAAGCCCTGTTACATAACAGCACAAGAATTTTAAACACCATAAATGTATATGTAATAAGATTAATTTTTTTAATCTCATTTTTTTCTGAGCAAAAACTGAGATTTTTAAAAAACTTAAAACATTGACATAGAAATTTTTTCAATAACATTTAAATGTTTTTCTTAGACTAATTACCGCCCCCCCCCCAAAAAAAAGATCTTGTGCAGTGTGATTGCTTTTCCTTATGGGGAGTTCATTTAGATAACCTGCAATTTCAAGCTAATAAAAAGGGTACTTAAATTTATTAGACATAGTAAGAGTGAAATCACTGAAGATTTTACATTTCATAGAGCCATTTAGACATGAGAAGCCAAGAGTATAGAATTATTATATCAGAGGAAAACATTTATTTTAGATCTTCAAAATAAAATATTTTAGCATAAGACCACAATGACAGTTAGAACCTGAGAAAAAATGTTACATGAGCTGCATGAACTGACAAAAAGCTTAAGGAGAGAACTATTTCAGGCCTCCTCAAACAGGAAAGAAAGCTGAAAATTAGATGAAATAAAAGTTGAATTTTGGGGTGAAAAACTAAAATCTCTTGTAGTTTTATTAAAAGTAAATACTTTAAAAATTTTATTATTGTAACCAATTCTTTAATGTATTAGTGTATTCTTAATATGAAAACCCAATTTCTAGAAAGACTATTATACATAATTTTCCTTTTCATTATAGCCAACTTAATTACATGAAGTTTTTTCAAAACTGATCTTTTTACAAATCTAATTATGACTAACAGAAACTGTCTATGACATACTTGGACTTCCTGTTTTATCCTAAACAAGTATCTTTCTTAAATAATCAGACACATTATTTAAGACACAAAATTACCATATAAGATTCTTTCTCATATAAAAATATTTTCCTCAAACCTTTTTTACCAAAATTATCTCTTTGTATTTAAACTATATTTATTTCTCCTTTATTTATTGTTTCCTTTTGCCTTTTATCATAAATAAACTTTGAATTAGACAAAGCTTATTTTCTCTTTTATAAGAACACTTGTTTTAGAAAAATGTTTTTCTATAGCATAATTATAAAATATTGGATATAATTCAGACATTTAATGAATAGATATTATTTTCATATATATTCTGAATGATATGACAAGCATATTTATAAGCAATTATTTTATTATCTTTAATTAAGTAGTTTATTTTTAATAGTTTACCTAGATTACTTATAAAAACTATGATATCAGGTCCGGGTGCAGTGGCTCACACCTGTAATCCCAGCACTTTGGGAGGCCAAGGTGGGCGGATCACGAGGTCAAGAGATCAAGACCATCCTGGCCAACATGGTTAAAACCCTGTCTCTACTAAAAATACAAAAAAATTAGCTGAGTGTGGTGATACGTGCCTGTGGTCCCAGCTACTCAGGAGGCTGAGGTGGAAGAATCGCTTGAACCCAGGAAGCAGAGGTTGCGGTGAGCCGAGGTTGTGCCACTGTACTCTAGCCTGGCGACAGAGCAAGACCCTGTCTCAAAAAAAAAAAAAAAACAAAAAAAAAAACTGTGATATTAGTGAAAGTTAATCATCATTTAAAGTTATTCCCTGTTAAACATTTTTATAGCCTGTGAACACTGGGTGTTTACTTGAGTAATAAGTTTAAATAAATGGGCTTTTTGCCAATAACCCAGATGTAGCTGTTTTCATTAAACCAATAATACTGAATGCCTTTTTTGATCAAAAAACTGTACAAAGATCATTCTGTTTGGGCTGCCTTTGTAGCTTTATAACCTTCATATCAGATTTTTACCTTAATATGTAGTAGAGATAAATATAAAACCACTTGAACAATTAGTCTAAATAATAATGTATATTGACAGTTTTGAAGGCATTACTGATTTTATTTTATGAATAAATTTAAAGCCAACTTATGTGTTAAATATTTACTTAAATCACATGAATTTGAAAAATTATTTTAGCTTATTATTTTTATTTTCTAATAAAGCATTTAAGTGCCTTTTAAAATTTAGGCCAGTTAATTAGAGCTCTTTTATATAATCTTAGTAGTGCAATATTGTACACATGACACAAATACATAGACCTAAATACATACAGGTAGACATCTTATAGATTCATAAGAAATTTTTCTTTCCTATTATAGACTTATAATTTCTCTTCTTTTTTTATTCTTCTGTGAGACAAAGTCTTGCTCTATCACTCAGGCTGGAGAGCATTAGTACAATCGTGACTCACTGCAGCCTTAAATTCCCTGGCTCAATTAATCCTCCCACCTCAGCATCTGGAGTAGCTGGCGTGACAAACACATGCCATCAGGCCAAGCTAATTTTTGTATTTTTTTGTAGAGACAGAGTTTTGTCATGGTTCCTAGGCTGGTCTCAAACTCCTAGGCTCAAGCATTCTGTCCCCCCTCAGCCTCTCAAAATGTTGGGATTACAGGAGGGAGCACCATGCCCAGCCTTCTTGATACCCTCTTTCATTACCCTAAGCCATGGTCAGCAACATAACCCTAAATTTGCATACCAAAGGAAACTCTTAGTTGAAAATCAGCAAAATTTACATTGCAAAGTACAGAGAGAGAAAGAGAGAGAGTCAGTCAGGGTGTGTTGCAGGAAGACTAAAATGGATGCCAAATCTAACATAAAATTTTAAAAATCTACCATAGGATTTTATAAGAAGATCAATTTTATTTACATAGGTTGTTTTAAATTTATTTTCTATCTTTCAACTGGACCACTGAGCTCTTCCAATGCAGCCCATACTGCAGGCGTTCCCACACCCAGGCTGCAGACCAGCACTAGCTTGTGGCCTGTTAGGAATTGGGCCACATACCAGAAGGTAAGTGGCAGGTGGGCAAGCACTGATGCCCAGCTTTGTCTCCTGTCAGGTCAGTGGCAGCATTAGGTTCTCACAGGAGCATAAAGATAGATATAGATATATATCTTAAATCAGCTTTTAATTAAGCTGACTTTTGTAACCAGATTATAGATGCAACCAGTTTTTCTGGAACTCAGGTTCTTGGCCTCTCCAACCCTGACAAATGGGGATGGGGGCCTCGGTGTCTCAGTGAGTGTTACAGCTCAAATAGAACTCATGGACCCAAAGAGTGTGCAATAGTGCAGTTTATTAGGCAGAGCAAAAGGACAGCTTCCATGCCATGGAAGGGGACCCAGAGTGGGTGCCACTGCAGGCTTTGGCAGCTGGAGATTGTACTGCTGAGTTATTCCTTCCCTCTTCTTGTTCTTGTCCAATGAGAGGGATTTTTTCACACTTTCTCTGAATTAGGTGATCTTTGAATCCTTTACTGGATTGGTTACTGTTTTAAAACCCTGAGTCACTGAGCCTTTGACAGAGGTGGGAAAATCTCTGCACTGGGAACAAAGCCCTACCCGACCCTGGAAGTTCCTCTGACACAGTCCCTTGCTTTTAAATATAAAGCTCCTAAAAAATACTTTCAAATTTCTTACTACTATATTTTAGCTGGGATAAACAGCTGATATTCAAAAGGAGCATAAATATCAAACCAGAAAGGACTTGATTTAGGAACCAAACCTAGGTTACAGCAGTAAAAAGAGCAGAATTTTAGCTATTGAACTATAGCTAATGGTAGCTGCCATTTCTTTTCTCAGAAGAAAACAAACCAGTGGCAGCTTGGTTACTAAAAGTACCCTTGCTATGTGGCTGAAGTGCCCAAGGTAGTCAAAAAACAGTTTTTTAAAATCCCTTTTGCTGGGGTTTGTTGCTTTTATTTTTGTTTTGTTTTGTTTTTCAGTTTTGCAGCTGTAGGGGATTTCAGCCAATTCAGAGGCCTTGTTCTGCATAAATTGGAATTCTCATTCAGATTTGACCAAGCCAGGTAAGGTTGGTAAAATCCAATGGGAAAAGGACTGAAAGGCCAAAACAACAAAAAAAACAAATAATACGATTACTGAGCACTCTAATGGTAAGAAGAAATCAAGGCCAGCTGGTTGCCAATCTTAACTTTTAATCATTAAAAAATGACTAAGACATTTCAAGACAATACCCCAATTCAGCTACTTACCTAGGAATGGGGCCAAGGATAAAAGCTGATCTCTATCATCTTAGAAGCAGGAAAAAGCTTAAGCTTGCCTTCCCTGTTGGAAGTGAGTAAAACTACAGAAAAGGAGTCATGCAGCTAAATCAACTTTAGATCTTAACCAAATTTGAGGAGATCAGGATTCTCTAGAGGGTAATAAAATCTTCAGTGCCTCAGCAAATTGTCCTATTGGTGTGAGCAATAAAATCTTGGTACCAGTGTGGGTACCAGGGTTTGAGGTTTGGCACCCAAGCTGGTACCAAGCACCAATAGAAGACTTGTCAAAGGTCAGGGCCACCTTCACTCAGAGTCCTGTGTTAGTCACCAATTTGTAAACCAAAAAGTATCTGAGACAGGTATCAATCAATTTAGAAGTTTATTTGCCAAGGTTAAGAACTTGCTTGTAAAAGAATTACAAATCCATAGGAACAATCTGTGGTCCATACCTTTTGCCAAAGATGATTTTGAAAACTTCAGTATTTAAAGTGAAAATGTGGGCTTGAGGGGGATAGGAGAGGATATCATGATATTATTGAATCCACATGTTGCAAGAGAAAAGAAGCAGGTAGGGGAATAGTCCATTAAGTTTTCAACTAGCTCTCAGTAAATCGGCACTCTATACAATGTAAGGTGAACATAGAGTAGCTGTCTATGGAGATATGTAACTTTTATCTGTAGCTATCTACCTAGGAACAAAAAGGAAGCAGTTTTTTACATGACTCAGTAGTCAGCTTCATTTTTTCCTTTTGGCATAGTGAATTAGGGTCCTGACATTTTATTTTCCTTTCACAGACCCCAGGGCGTTGTAGTCCCCTTAAATAAAAACAATGCTTTAGAGTAAGATAATAATGCTAATTAATTACATAATAATATATAATAAGATGAACTGCTTTGTGAAGCAAAATACATTATAGTATACATGGACAACTGGAAAAATGTCATGAAGCCTGTGAAGAGGACTGAGTGGCACTGAGAGACCTGCAGGATATGTACTACTGAGCCAGATGCAAATGTTAGGGGATGGGAGAGATTACCAGCAATAGGAAACAAATGAATGTCAAGATCTCAAAAACTAAAGTAGAGTTTGCCACAGTTGTGTGCTATGGAAGTTTTTGTGTGATAGAACACAGAAGAGAATGTCTGATAAAAGAGCAATAAAGCGTCTTTACCTTGAGCCCCTTATGTACTCCCAGCCCTCTCTAGAGAACCTCTAGCCACTCAAAATCCATCAACTAAGAGGCAAATGCCTGGCAGAACACAGGTCCTCCAGGTGGTATCTCTCTGGCAACTACATGCCTGTGTTTTGCCAGTATATAAATATTTTCAATATAATCACTGTATATGAGTAGAAGATAAAACTGGAAGGTTAAGTGGGAACTAATAATGAAGAACTTTGTGAATAATATTTAAGATTTTTACCTGCATCCTAAGAGTAATTCTAAACCAAAGATGAAGTTTAAACAAGTGAATTCCATGATTAGAAATACACCATTATCAAAGCTGTGGTGAATATGAGAGTGAAAGGACAGAGGTAGAATTTTTCTTACCTTTTCTTCAGAGCAGAACAGAGGGGAATGTAAGGAGGGCTATTACACCATGAATGTTGAATATTAATTCTCAGAACATAAGAATCAAATTTAGAGTTCTCATCTGGTCCCACAATATTGAAATACTGTCTAGACTTGCTGATTGGCATCTGAATGCCTGTTTCTCATTAAAGTGTAATACTCTAGCTAAACAGTAGAGAGGAGAGTAGTTGAGTCTTCAAATGAGATTTTCTATTCAGAGTCAGTATAATTTGGTTCTCTTCTCACTGAAGTCTATTATCACTTTGTCAAATTATACTACTGTATAACATAAAATCTAGTTATAGAGACTTGAAATCTAGATTTGGCAGCATTTAACACATTTTTATCTTTCTCTAAAAATCTCTTTTACCACTATAAGCTCAAGCTTTTCACCCTATCATATCCAGGAAGGCAGTTGAATACACAATTACTGCACAGTTCAGGTCATAAACTTTGCACTATTTTTCACTGAGGCAATATGTATTATAATCTTTCCCTCAATTATTTTTCTTTTGAAATGTTGCTCTCATTTCTGATCATAATATTAAAAAGTTTTTAGTCTTGCCATAAAATCTGTGATGTAATTGTTTGCTTATATACTCTGCCCAATGAATAATGAAGTCTCTGAAATATTAAAATGTTCTTGTAATTAGTAGTGTCTGCTGTATCCATTTAATGTTGAGTGTGCTTTTTTTTTAATGCTTCTGGTAATTTACTCAAACAAACTGCATACTGTAAATGAAGTCAGTCATTATATGTTGTATGCTATTAACGAATAAATATACATTTAAAAGTTTTGTTTAACTTTGGTGACTTAAGTTATATGTTAATCACTGAAGATCGGAAGAGGCGTCTACAATTACTACTTAATTGATAAACTGAAACTGATAATACATTTCATCATTGTGACAAAGCATTAAAGCAGTAACTTTCTCTTTTTTATTTTTATATTATCCTTTTAAATGTCTTCATTGTTGACCTGACTTCCAGAAAACTAATTCTTCACACATTTTATTTGTTCTATCAGCATAACAGAAACAAAAACATTCAGCCATAAATTGTACTTGCAGTTAGAGCTTGATGATAAATTCATTCTTGTTCTCTGCTACTTTGAATGATGAAATGCTATTAGCACTGAATTCTCGCTTTACTACCCTAGACCCAATGAATAACATTAATTGTTTTATAACCCTACACCAACTCCTTCTGCCTGATTCATAAAACAGTTATGCACCATTTAGAAGTATTTCTCAGTAGGGTCCATTTTTCCACTTTGAAAAGGAGTTTAAATGCTTTAATCTCCCTTTCTTATTCTGAAAATGCAGCATGAACTTTGAATTATACATTAAATTTTACCCAGTTCTCAGTCTCTAAATTAGCTGAGAAAGAGAAGAATCTCTTAAACTTCATTGAAACGTAGACTTAGCACAATAGAGTTGCAAGGAAAATATGCCAATTATTTTGAACAAATATGTATGTTATTTGAAGTCTTAACATATTTGCAAGAATGGTATTTGCTCTTTAAACTTCAGAGAATTAAAGTATTGCAAGTGGACACCAAAACGCCAAATACTATTCAGTCTAGTATTCAGAAATACGAGAGAATCATATACATCCTCTATCTATATATTAATTAGAGGAAGGAAAACAGTTGAGTTTAAATATTGGCAAAAGCTCTGAATACTCCAAATTCTGTAACCTAGTAATCCAGACAGGCAAAGGAAGTAGGAAGTGAAATTAAATTAGCAATTAAATTTTTAAAATAACTGTATTCTCTAGGGAATGTCCTAAAAAATATTAATGTCACTTAGAAATTCAGATAATTAAAGCAATGCTTAATATGCTTTAGTTTAGAATGTACTCCTCTAAGTCAATGAAGTAGATTTTAATTTGTATGAACAAGTAAGACCAAGAGGCAAAAGTTTTGATTTGTCTCATGAGTTTACCTTAGTTTCCCTCTGCAGAACAGAAAACGTAATCTAATGATAATTTTTATTATAAAAAGAAATCATTATATCCCTGCTTTTAGCACATACTAAAAGTTAAAAACCTAATGGAAAATAAGACATTGGCAGAAATTGACCTGTATGAAACTATCCAAATTTCCAGTGAGTAGGAAGCAGGAGTGGGACAAACTCTTAAACAGCACCATATTTATTTCCAAGGCCAGACTACTGAGGTAGAGTGCAGGCATCTTGCTTTTTTTCACTCAGATGACACCATTAGGAAAACCAGAGCCTCTTTTTGTTCCCACATTATATAAATATCAAAAATTAAGACCAATTTCAATCATGGTGGCCCAGAATGATTCACTATATCACATTTGTTGCAAATAATGTGTTGGATATGAGAGAGATCAGTTTTTTTCCTGACCTCCCGAAATGGGGACATTGTTTTCTTTTTTGTTTTGTACATCATCTACTTTTATTTTATTGTTTAGGGTATTTTGTGAGGTTTGGAGAGGCAGCACTGAGAGCACCAGTGTTAGAAATATAGGTCAGTTGAGTTCTTGAACTGGAAATGATAATCACTACATATTAATGAATTTTTCTAAATGGAGTGCAATTCATACTTTGGAGATATCCCCTTCATTTAGCTATGGTTAGCAGTAGGCTCATCATTCTGTGTTTTCACCTTATTATTTGTGTTTGGTATATTTTGACTTAATAGTGGATTTTAAGATATAATTTTGTTTGAAAATAACTTTTTCAGTAATCAATTTCCAATGAAAAGGAAATTGCATTTGCTACAATTGAAAGAATATATGTACCCTAACTTTATTTTTTAATTTATTTTATTACAGTAAGAACACTTACCATGAGATCTACCTTTTAATAAAATTTTAAGTGTCCAATACAACATTGTTGACTACAGGTCCAATCTTGTGCAACAGGGCTCCAGAACTTAAATATCTTACTGAATAAAAACTGTGTGCCCATGGATAAGTAATTGTCCATATCCCCCTCCTGCCATGGTTGCCTTGACACCCACCATTCCACTTTTTGATTCTATGAATTTATTTTAGATACCTCATATAAAAGGAATTATGCAGTATTTGTCTTTCTGTGACTGGGTTATTTCACCAAACCTAATGTCATCCAGGCCCACTCACATTATCTCATATGAAAGAACTTGCTTTTTTAAGGTTGAACATTATATCCTATGTATATATCACATTTTCTTTATTCACTCATCCATCAATGGACATTCAGGTTGTTTCCACATCTTGGTTATTGTGAATAGTGCTTCAGTGAACACTGAGAGTGCAGACATCCCTTTGAGATTCTGATTTTAATTTTTTTGGTAATATTTCCCAGAAATAGGATTGCTGGCCCAAATGGTAGTTGTCTTTTTATTTATTTATTTTTTGAGGAACTTCCATTTTGTTTCCCAAACACTATGAGTTATCTGACCTGTATTGTGTTTCCACCAACAGTTTGCAAGCTTTCTAATTTCTACATATCATCATCAACAATTGTCTTTTTTTTTTCTTATTTCATTGCTCACTCCTGTCAGAATGGCTATTACTAACAAAGGACGCATTGCTTTTTTTAGTGGTGACTGCTAAGAGTGCTCAAAGCAGTGAGAACATGACAGAAGATTGAAACAGACAGTCTTTAATTTTAGCTATATATTTAGCAGCCACATAAAAGCTATGCATTTCTAGAATTATCTGAATTTATGAAAAGTGAAGAATATTTTTAAATAGGTTCTAATGATTTTTAATCTTTATAACCATTTGATAAGAATTTTTTGTTTATTTGGATTAAGAACATGCAGTGACAAAATTGAAATCACTAAGTCTTGATCTTCCATCAGGAATCTAAGAGCAAGTTTATAAGGCAAAATAGCTGTAATAGTTGTAGATACCTAAATAGCTGAAATAAAGATAGAGAAACATTCTATTTTAAAATAGATGTAAGCCCCATAGTGATTGTTACAGATTCACAAACACACACACACTACATATATACACACACATATATAGAGAGATGTCTTCTGCAAAATAGCTCGTCTCTTCATTTAATTCTAAGTGCAGAGGAAAACTAGATAATTATGAATTTAACAATGATTGAGATCAGTGAGACATGCACAAATCTATGACAGCACAGAAATGAAATTCCTTGAAGTATATGCATGTTTTTGCCTTGTAAAGAAATGGAGAAATGGCATAGAAAAAATAAGCACAATTGCAAAGCATTCTATTAAATTTTGTGTGTGTGATCTCCATGAATAACTCCATAGTAAAGATATTGTTTGAATAACAAAGAGTTTTCATCAAATTTTGAGGAATTATAGTCGGCTTCAAATTATATTTCTAAATTGAAGGCAGATAATTTAGTTATTACTTTCATGAACTAACAGTTGTATAAATTGTGGTATGAGCAAATAAGAAAGTTGGCTTGGCTAGAAATGGTTTATGATGACTGTAATAAAATAAAATTATATTAATAAATAATACAAAGCAATTCAAAGATTTTAACAGTGAATCTCAAATACTTTATAACAGGCTGAAAATATCATCCCTTAGGAGGCATTTTTCTTTCACTTCCTGAAATACATGTGTGAGATGCAATGCAAATTTCAACTCTCTTAAAATAACTTAATTCTAAATAATAATGAAATGTCTGTAAATGTCACCTACATATTTACTCCACTGTTTTCTATACAAAATAAATAATTATAACCTTGTAAGAAATGAGTGAAATGATCATCATTTTATCCCATTGACTCTATCTGGAACCATTTGTAGTTTCATTACAGTGTAATAGTTCTGTAAGCAGAGCTTCAGTAATATATTGTAACTTGCAGCCTTTATAATTTGCATCGATTTCCAGATAGCTTGGCTCACCAGTAAAGGCAGTTTACTTCCTACTCTGACCTCAAGTTTAGAAGTGCTACAAACATGAGATAGGTGTGGATGATTCCAATACTAACAAAAGAAACTGTAAGGAAAAACATGGATTTCTAGAAATGAGTCAGGAAACTCTTATGTTCTTAAGAAAGGGCAGCCTATGAAAAGAGAATACCAAGATCAATTTACATGACGTAGGCTGTCTACATTGTACTGGACAGTTAGTGACTAACTCAGTCAGCAGAGTGTAAAAGCTACAGTGCCTCATCTGTATAGGTAGAAAATCAAAGAAGGCTATAAAGCTGGGAAACCTGTAATATTGTGTGGATAGATGCTGGCCAACTGTCTGCTCTCTTTTCATTCATGCATTGGAAAATTACGAAAAGTTCAGTGTGATAAGCATGGTGGTATTGGGAGTTTCTGTGAGTCAAAGTTACCTCAAAATATGGTGGCAGGGTAAGTAAAGAGTGGTTGACTCTTTCTTCTCTAAAGTCTTCTACAAGAGTTCAAGATAGAATCCAACCCCAACAGGTTATGTGCCAAGGTAGCTGAGAGATGTCATGCAACATGAGCTAACATGGGGGGAAATAAAGAGATATTTAATGTGTGTGGGAATTGCATTCATTATTTAGTTATTAATTTGTTATATCAAATTTTATATTGCATTTAGTAGTTGGCAGCACTGTTCTAGACCATGCAGTTGTAGTGAGAAACAAAATGTCAAAAATTCCAGTCTCCTTATAAGTCATCTTACATCTAATATCCTACAACCTTATTGTAGGCGGTTGCCTACAAAAAATAAACTATATAAATTATATGGATTATACATTATATGATGACAAGTACTGATGAACACATATGGCAGGGAAAGTTTGAATTACAGAGGGGATGGATAGAATGTCTTTACCTAGAAAGTAAAGTTGAGTAAAGATTTGAAAGAATCTAGGAAGTCAAGTGGCAAAGAATAATATTCAAAGCATGTATACATTTCCCATTCTTTATATTGAAATGGGGGAAATGCCTGGTACTTCAACCTAGTGGTGAAGAAGACAGTGGTATCTGAGATTATTGCAGGGACTTGGGAAGTAAGCTTATTAACTTTGGTTATAATTCAGAGTATAACAGGAAACCATGAGTATTTTAAGCAGAGAGTGATTTATATTTTAATAGAATCATTTGGACATCTGTGTTAAAAATAGCCTATAAGTGACAAAGACAGAAACTAGGTGACTCATTAGGTGAGCTATGACAATTACTTAGGTAAGAAATAATGTTTGCATATACTGATAGTTGCAAAGGTGGTAAGAAGTGCCCTGTTCCTGGACTGATTTTGAAAACTGATTTAACCACTTTAGCTACAGTGGTAGTTGAGAGAAAGAAAGAAGTTAAAGCTGACGCTTAATATTTTGGTTTGAACCAGTATAAAAATGGATTTTTTAAATTAGCTAATATGGGAGATACTGTAAGAAAAGCAAGAGATACAGAACACAATATCAGCAGGTAAGTTTTGTAATTGATAATTTTTAGGTGCTTATAAGATATTTAAGTAGAGGTGAAGAGTAGACAACTAAATATGAATGTGCCAAATTGGAAAGACTGGAAATTGATGGTATAAGTTTATTTAATTAGAACCATAAATAATTCTAACATAGTTGGCAGGGAGGAAAAGGAAGAAAGAAAATGAAAGCGAGGAGAGAGAAAAGAAAATGAGAGGGAGACAAGAAACAGAGAGAGGGAGAGGAAGAGAGAGAGAAAGCGGAACTGAGTGGGTAAGGGAGAGGGAAGGGGAGGAGGTAAAAAGAAGGAAAGAGAAGGAAAGGACAGAAGGAAATAAAAGGGAAGGAAGGAAAAGGAAAGGAAAGGGAAGGAAAGAGAAGGAAGATAATGAAAGAAGAAAGCAAAAGAGATCAATACCTAAACCAAGCTCACTACAATATGTTGAGTTAGAGATTTGAAGACCATCAAAGGAGACTGAGAAAAGCTGTCACTGAGAACAAAGGAAAACCAAGAAAGCAGGATACTCTGTCAACCTAATAAAGAAAGTACTTCATGGAGGAGGAGTTATCACTTTTGCTTATAGGTCCAGCAAGATGAGGTTGAAAACTAGACATTAGATTTAGCAAAATGGAGGAAATTTTAGATTAGATAATTATCTCTCAAACTGACCATGTAACAGGCTATAAGAGAAATCTTAAGAAGCTTCCTGCAAATGCACATGAAATTTTCCAACAATAACCCAAATATTAAAATGCACTACAGAAATATAAATTTTAAAAACTATAACTGAAGACCAAATAATATACTACTATATAATCCTCGGTTTACAAGAAAATCTTTTGTAACATAGAACACACTGCATATCAGTTACACCAAATCTGTATTTAGAGAGATTTTGTAGATATGAAAATTGTTTTTAAGAAAAATACAATAATTAGTGCAAAGGGATGAAGGATTAATAGTGAGGCTAAGAAAACTAGCAAAAATATAAACCCAGTGATATGAAAATGCTAAGGTAGTAAATATACAAATGTAAATGTAAAATGAATTAAAAATGAAAAAATTAAAAGTATTATGGTAGATGAAATTCTTGCAAAGCTAATCTTTAAAAGCGTGGTAAAGAGAAAGTAAAATAAATGCATGAAATAATAAAATCTGTTGCAGAGCTTTTAAAGACTATAATAGATTCTACAAACTCTAAATGGCAAAATATAAAAATTCTAACTGAAATGGCCCCATTTTCTAGAATTTATAATAAGCAAACTTGCTTATAAAAACTACTTTGAATGCTACAATAAACATCTGGTAACATGCAAGGAAAACCAATCACTCATCTCCCACACTGTACACCTTGATGAAAGCTTCAGAACCAAGCAATGTATAGCCAATTTCCACCAAATTATTTAGAAGCAGGTAATTTCTACCTCTCACAAATATATCCTGGAAGTAGAAAGTGTGAAAAATTTTGTTCAACTCAATTTATGAATTCAACATACTTTTATAATAAAATTCTTCAAAGCACTACAGGAGAAAAATTATAAGCAAAATATCCTTATGAACAGAGTTTAGTAACCTTGGTATAATTAGCCAATTTGTTATATAGTATATTAAATATTACCCATTGTGCTTCAGTAGGTTTTATCCTGCTTGTGCAAGCTAATGCCATTTAAAATTTCTCTAAATGATTAATGGAGAAAATAGCATAGAAATCTTGATAAATATTATGAAGAAAAGTTAATAAATTGAAAGAAAGATTTTCAAAAATTAAAAATATAAACTCTTAGCAAATAAGAAACAGGTAAGAGTTTCTTATTTTGACATAGAATATAAACACACCCTGAGAAAGAATGGTAAGACAGAAGAAAGAAGGCGAGTGTCAAAGTCAATGAAAAAACTTAAAAACATCTTATTAAAGATTAAAAGGACAAGAATGCCTGCTTTTACCAATAATGTTTACAATTATTTTAAGTAACTGAAAAGTTTAGTACATAAACTAAATACGAAGCCTAAAGACTGTGAGGAAAATTTTTTTACAGTAATTTGTAGATTGCATGTGTAATGGTTAATTTTGTGTGTCAATTTAGTTGGCTATGATGCTCAGTTGTTTGGCCAAACACTAGTCTAGATATTGCTATAAAAGTATTTTGTATGAGTGATTAACATCCAAAAATCAGTTCACTTTAAGTAAAGCACATTATCCTGGATGATTAGGGTAGGCCTCATTCAATTAGTTGAAGGCGTTAACAGCAAAAACAAATTTTCTAGGAAAGAATAAATTCTGTCTTAAGACTTCAGCATAAAATTCCTGCCTGAGGTTCCAGCCTGCCCTATGGATTTCAGCCTTTCCAGCAGCCAATTACGTGAACCAATTCCTATGTATAATACATACACACACGTATGCATGTATATACACAACTATATGTATATATGCATACACATACATATATAAATATATGAAGATATTTATAACACTATGTATTAATAATGTATTTAATATATTCTATTATGCAATATACTAATATAAAATATATATTTACATATTGCCATTTATTGACTTACAGAATTTATCTCTCCTATTGCTTCTTTTCCTCTGGAGTAGCCTGATTGACAAATCATGATTACCAACAGGATAAATCAAAAAAATTTATACATACATTTCGGGAAACTGTAAGGTTCTTTCAGCAATTTTGCATGGTCAGAATGGAAAATTCAATAGATGTATACCAGGAATTACCAACTAGAAAATACAATATAAAATGATATGCCCTTACACTAGTAACAAAAATATTCAGAGGGAAATTTTTGAATTAACATATTCCTTGATCTTTCTTTGAAGAAGATAATTTTTGAATTAATATATCTCCCTAGATCTTCATAGGGAGATACGTGAATTAACGTATGTCAGTTTCCACGTTAACAAATACAAAGCTAATCAAAACGGCAAGTTTATGTTAGAAGCTGATTCTGAAAGTAAGGAACAATAAAAATTCAGGGAGAGCCAAGACAATTTTGAAAGAGAAGAACACACAGGGAAGATACTTCATGTAGATATAATGATATAATTTTAACAAGTAGCTATATAAATGATACAAAATACGCTTGCAGAAGGAAAATATATCAATAAAGCAAAATAGAAATCTTATTTATACCTGTAGGCTTACTTTATTATACAGATGGCTTTAGGATAGAGGTTACTGCAGGATGGATGTATTATTTAAAAGCTAGTATTATAATTTTTTTCTTTTCAATCTGGAGAAAAAGTTTCTTGTTTTAAATGTGTCTTATTTGGGATGTATCTGATTCTAAAGATTAAGAGCTAAATAAGGATGACCTGAAATATCAAGTCAATGGGTGAAAATTTAAAACATATATATACTATATATATAAACTATGATCAGGTATTAAATGGTTTCCTTAAACGGGGCATCAAAATGAAATGAACAAAAAAGAGAAAAATTAATTTGAGACAATACAAAGATGTCTGATTAAGAAAGCATAGCATAGACAAATGGACAGGAGGTAACAGGTTAGGAAGAGACTGGCATTTTTGAAAGTTAAGAAATTAAAACAGATCATTAAATAAAATTGAAAATTGGGCAATGAAATGGCTAATACTGAGCGTCAACTTTATTAGATTGAAAGATGCAAAATATTGCCCTTGGGCATGTCTGTGAGGGTATTGCCAAAAGAGATTAATGTTTGAATCAGTGGACTGGGAGAGGCAAACTCATCCTCAAGCTAAAAACAAAGCAGAGAGAAGAAATTGGAAAGAGTAGACTTGCTGAGTCTTGTGGCCTTCATCTTTCTCCCATGCTGGATGCTTCCTGCCCTCAAAAATCAGACTCCAAGTTCTTCAGCTTATGGAATCTGGGACTTATCCCAGTGGTTTACCAGGGCTTCTACAGCCTTTGGCCACAGACTAAAGGCTCACTGTCAGTTTCCCTACTTTTGAGGTTTTGGGACTCCCTCCTTCTCTTCAGCTTGCATGTGGCCTATCATGGGACTTTAACTTGTGATCCTGTGAGTCAATTCGCCTTAATAAACTCCCTTTCATATATACATATACCCTACTAGTTCTGTCCCACTAGGAAACTCTGCTTAACACAGACAAATAATATGAATATGCAACTCTCAGAAAGAAAACTGGAATCTTAGTAATCGCATACAAAAATGGTGAACTTCACCAATTTTTAGATAATCAAAATTCACAATACAGTGAAGTACTACTCTACACATCAAAGGGCAAAAGTATTATGTTAGAAATAAAAGGACCTGGCAAGTACAATGGAATAAGTACTATCTAACATTTAGAAGAAATGAACTAAACAAGTGTAAATGAAAACAGGTATAAAAATGAAAATTTATATTTAAAAAGGTAAAACAATTAAGATATATAACATAATATGTTTTGTAACTTTAAAGCAAAAGCACAAAAGCAAAATCATACTACATGTTTGCAGGGTATATTAGTAGGATACATTTAAAATTTATTAGTGTGCCTAAGAAAGTAATAGAGAAAGCAAATAAGATGGAAGACAAAAAAAGAAAAAATGAAGAGAAATGAATCAAAAGCAGGAAAGCAGAGAGAAGAGAGGAATAGAGCAGCCTCCAGACCTGTGGTTTGTTGAAGATTTGGTACCATGAACAAAGAGTATCATTAACTTGGGTCTGGGCTCCTCAGATAAATAAACAACCAAACTACCTTAGGTTGCATTTGAAAGATGATTTTTTTTTCCATAAAATCCCAGATATGTTTACAAAACCAAAAAATTTTAAGACATATTTAAACATATATATTGAATATGTGTGTGTATATATATACATAAAATATACAATGTGAAGAACAATGTTACAATTATTTATAATAAATGCTATTATTATTATTTTTTTTAAAATATATTTTTATTGCATTTTAGGTTTGGGGGTACATGTGAAGAACATGCAAGATTGTTGCATAGGTACACACATGGCAGTGTGATTTGCTGCCTTCCTCCCCATCACCTATATCTGGCATTTCTCCCCATGCTATCCCTCCCCAACTCCCCACCCCCCCACTGTCCCTCCCCTTTCCCCCCCCAACAGACCCTAGTGTGTGATGCTCCCCTCCCTGTGTCCATGTGTTCGCATTGTTCAACACCCCACCTATGAGTGAGAACATGCGGTGTTTGATTTTCTGTTCTTGTGTCAGTTTGCTGAGAATGATGATTTCCAGGTTCATCCATGTCCCTACAAAGGACACACACTCATCATTTTTGATGGCTGCATAATATTCCATGGTGTATATGTGCCACATTTTTCCTGTCCAGTCTATCATCAATGGGCATTTGGGTTGGTTCCAGGTCTTTGCTATTGTAAACAGTGCTGCAATGAACATTTGTGTGCATATGTCCTTATAGTAGAACGATTTATAGTCCTTTGGATATATACCCAGTAATGCGATTGCTGGATCAAATGGAATTTCTATTTCTAGGTCCTTGAGGAATCGCCACACTGTCTTCCATAATGGTTGAACTAATTTACACTCCCACCAACAGTGTAAAAGCATTCCTATTTCTCCACATCCTCTCTAGCATCTGTCTCCAGATTTTTTAATGATCCCCATTCTAACTGGCATGAGATGGTATCTCAATGTAGTTTTGATTTGCATTTCTCTAATGACCAGTGATGATGAGCATTTTTTCATATGTTTGTTGGCTTCATGTATGTCTTCTTTTGTAAAGTGTCTGTTCATATCCTTCGCCCACTTTTGAATGGTCTTATTTGTTTTTTCTTGTAAATCTGTTTCAGTTCTTTGTAGATTCTGGATATCAGCCCTTTGTCAGATGGGCAGACTGCAAAAATTTTTTCCCATTCTGTTGGTTGCTGATTCACTCTAATGACTGTTTCTTTTGCTGTGCAGAAGCTGTGCGGTTTGATTAGGTCCCATTTGTCTTTTTTGGCTTTTGTTGCCAATGCTTTTGGTGTTTTAGTCATGAAGCCCTTGCCTACGCCTATGTCCTGAATGGTTTTGCCTAGATTTTCTTCTAGGGTTTTTATGGTGTTAGGTCTTATGTTTAAGTCTTTAATCCATCTGGAGTTAATTTTAGTGTAAAGTGTCAGGAAGGGTCCAGCTTCTGCTTTCTGCACATGACTAGCCAGTTTTCCCAACACCATTTATTAAACAGGGACTCGCTTCCACATTGTTTGTTTTTGTCAGGTTTGTCAAAGATCGGATGGTTGTAGATGTGTTGTGTTGCCTCGGACGCCTCTGTCTGTTCCATTGGTCTACATCTCTGTTTTGGTACCAGTACCATGCTGTTTTGATTACTGTAGCTTTGTAGTATAGTTTGAAGTCTGGGAGTGTGATGCCTCCAGCTTTATTCTTTTAATAAATGCTATTATTATAAATAATTTGTAGGTATTACAAGAGAAGGGAATGAATAGATTCTAGAAAGAGGGAACTAATTAATATACAGTATAGTGCCTATATTCAAATAAATATGGCCTCCTAAAGCACTGGAATTACAAGTATGAGCCACCACACAAAGTCTCAATATTATTTTTATAGCCAAATATTTTGTATAAGTTTATGATTACTTTTTAGAATAAATTCCTAGATGTGAATTTATTGAATTAATACTCAAAGATTCTTATGATGTTATCAGATTTTACTATTATCAGCACTGTGAAAATTTGGCCATTTCTAGTCCCCGGGAAATCAAGCACAAATTTATAAAAACATAAACAAGTGGGTAGACACATTATGATATTATCATTATAAGCTTTCTTTTCCAAATTTTTGTAGTTCTTCCTCAGTTGTGATTGAGAATTCATGGGAATTAGAATAGAATTAGAACAATGTATCTGTTTTGTTTTCTGAAGTGCTTACCTGTTGCTGATTTTATTTTACTAAACAATTCATATCCCATGGTAGAAAAATCAAGAGATTCTATTTTTTTTAAGTTGTTTGTTAACTACTTACATCTCTGTGGTTTCATAATATAGCAGACTTCTACAACTTATTTTGGTAGCAGAACATCCAAACTGTTTCAGAAGTTTTATATAATCCCAAAGATTTTCCATTAGCAGAATGTTATATTACACTAGCTTCATACTACCTTCAGGGACTTGGATGAGTTTACTCACTTGATAAATAAACTTATGACTGATAATTATCATTTTTGCACAGATAAACTTTCTAACATAGAATTTAGTTTTTCTGCTAATAAGATGTGACAAATTACTTGAATATCAAATGCCTTTTGTAGTTTTTTTTAAGATAATTGAAAAAAATTTAAAAATGGATGTATTGAAGGGACTTTTATAAATTAGAAATATTAAATTACTTTCTGCCTCAACTATGACATATAAAGGGCTTAGATGTCATCTCTTCCATCCTCTCAATGTTAAACATCTGAATGAATAAAAAATTAATAACTTCATGCAGTCATCAAATAAAGCAAAACTGATTTTCAAAAAATTAAGAAAATTGATAAACCTATAGCCAGATTAAGAAAAAACCATCATTCTCAGCAAACTGACACAAGAACAGAAAATCAAACACCGCATGTTCTCACTCATAGGCGGGTGTTGAACAATGGGAACACATGGACACAGGGAGGGGGAGTATCACACACTGGGGTCTGTCGGGGGAAAAAGGGGAGGGATAGTGGGGGGTGGGGGAGTTGGGGAGGGATAGCATGGGGAGAAATGCCAGATATAGGTGATGGGGGAGGAAGGCAGCAAATCACACTGCCATGTGTGTACCTATGCAACAATCTTCCATGTTCTTCACATGTACCCCCAAACCTAAAATGCAATAAAAAAAAAAAAAGAAAAGAAAAAAAACACAAATTGCCTATATTACAAATGGAGAGGAATCATCAGTAATAATTCTATAAATACTAAAACAACAGAAAGAATATTATAGACAACTCTATGCTCACAAATTTGATGATTAAGTAAAGCGGATCAATACTTATAATGACACAAACTACTGAAACTCATAAAAGAAGGATACGTTACCTGAATAGCTTCATTATTGAAGAACCGAACTGATAGTTAAAATCATTTCAAAAAAGAAAGCACCTAACCCCAGTGATTTCACTGGGAAATTCTACCAAATGTGTAAAAAAAGAAACAATATTCTGTGAAAAATTAGAAATAAAGTGAGCACTTCAAGACTCATTCTATGAGGCTAGCATAGCTGATATCAAAATAAGATAAATAAATTATAAAAAAGAAAACTATAGATCAATATCTCACATGAATACACATACAAAAGTTCTTAATATTAGTAAAGTTTAGCAATTTATATAAAGGGTATATACCATGACAAGCTTATATTTTAATGCAGAAATTTAAGGTTGGTTCAACTTTCAAAAATCAATGTATTTTACATCAGTATGGTAAAGAAGAAAATTCATATTATCCTATCAATTTATACAGAAAAATAATTAGTCAATATAGAACTGTATTCATGATAAACATACTCAGTAAACCAAAAAAAACTGAAAATTAATGACTTTTTGTGCAGTCATCAAAAAAGCAAAATGAGTCTTTGGAAAAATGAAGAAAACTGATAAAACTATTACAAGATAAGAAAAAGAAAAACACAGATTATTAATATTACAAATGAAGAGGAGTCATCAGTAATGATCCCATAGATATTTAAATAGAAATCCGAAATTTCTTGACTTCACAAAGATCATCAAATATCTTACAGCAACCCTCATATTAATGATTAGAAAGTGAATTCTTTTCAAGTAAAATTAGACATAAGACCAACATGCCCTTTCTCACAAATGCTATTGAATATTTTTCTGAACGTTTTCTTGTGCAGTGACATAAGAAAAGGAAATCAACGGTATACATATTGAGAAGAAATATATAGTACTGTTTATGTTCACTAATGACATTTGTCTATGTAGGAATATGGTTTAGTTGAAAATGGATTGTGGATGTGAAAGTTAAAAATTCTGGTACTGCTGTATATTATGCTGGAATTGAACAGCTAAGTAAATGAATGTTAATGGCTGGGTAATACAATAGGTTTCTTACTTTTGTGATAGATGTTTACAAATAAACAAGTATAGGAGGCTAGAATAATCCAGATAGCAATAGATTTGAGTTGAACACTTTAATATGATCTCATGTTTAGCTTATCATCAATATGAATGGTTGTGTATAGAAATATTTATAGATACGTGTAGAAACCCTGTTTGATATTCATACATATATTTCCTTGCTCTGCCAACTGAAAGTGCCTAGACATGACTCCACAATTACACACGTAGTTTCTAAATTTTGTTTTTTTTTCCTAGCAAGTACACTATATCATATTTTTGCTTAGGGTTGAATTAAAAAGAAAGAAGAAGGACAACCACAGAGTAAATATGTATAGCTACAACAGTCATCTGTTCCAGTTTTATACCTTCAGTTGGTAAAAGTCTAATAAGCAGGATTATAAGCCTCCCTCCTCCCCAGTATGCTCATTCCACCAGTAAGCTAACAGGAAGGGAATCCGCAGAAGTAGCCAGATGCAGAGGAGCTTTCAGACTAGTTTATCCAAATCTTCTCTATCCATCCAATCATAATCCTACCTTCCCTTTTCCCATAGTTCACATGGTCTATAGTCACATATTTCGATCTCTATTCCAATATATATATTTTCAACATCTGGGCATCCATTTCCAGAGGATAGATAAGGCTGGTGACAGATAGGGTCTTTGGTGAGCCATCCTGGCCCATGACATGATTTTACTGCCCATAGATTTTTCTCTAGGCTTATTCTGAGAAAATTAAAAGTGTCTGTTCAGGATTCAGAACATCAATGAGACAGATAACTTGCCCTGCCTGCCCAAGGCTCGCATTGTTATAGTGATGCCTTTCTATTAATTTTTAACCATGAGGAATCTGTCTATCCCTGATGCTCCCACTCCCATTTTTCCAAAGACAATTACATGAGAAGTAGCTGCTAAATTATTTCCTTAAAAGGCACAATGAATTATTTGTGATGTGTAATTATTACTCAAAATATCATACATTTAATAGTCACCAAATAATTTATATATATATATATATATTTTTTTTTTTTTTTTTTTTTTTGAGATGGAGTCTCACTCTGTTGCTCAGGCTGGAGTGCAGTGGCATGATCTCAGCTCCCTGCAACCTCAGCCTCCTTTGTTCAAGTGATTCTGTGCCTCAGCCTCCCAGGTGGCTGGACTACAGGTGTGCCACCATACTAAGCTAATTTTGGGGGGGGATGATATTTTTAGTAGAGACAGAGTTTCACTTGTCCTGATTAGTAATCCAATTTTACTCTGTACCTTTAAGGTTTCACTTCATAATTAACTCTACCTCACTTCCACATAACAGTTCAACTTTGGTTTCCGGAATTCACAATCCATGAGCAGCAAAATCTATAAACTTTGTTTCTTCTATTATGTTTATAACCTGTTGTTCTAACTGATATACCCCACCAGCACCAGAAACTTTTCCTGCAGCCTTCTCAAGTGATGGTGGTGTGTTAACTCATATTTCTCACCGTGTTTTTCCTGGTCAGTCATGCACAGGACAGGACACAGTCTCTTTCCTCTTTGCTGCACTTGGTAGATCATTTTAATTCCTTCCTACCTGAAACTTCCCAGATTTGATGTTACTGTATCAGCCTATGCTATTCTCTACACATCTTGGTTTTTGTTTGGCCATCAAAAGACCTTCCATATCATTTCCCCTTATTCTACGAGGACACTGAAAAGGGACTCATTCTAATACGACTGCCTTAATTTATGGTAGTTCTAATGTTGAAGTGGCTGATCCTTTTGGTATCTTAACTTCTCTTCTCTTAAAGTTTCCTCTCTGATGATGCCGTTCTTCAGTCTTCTTCACCCACACACTTCTTTCAGCATTCCGTGGGCTTCCACAGCACTGGCATCCAGGGGGTAACTTTTAAGCATTTTTGGCATTGCCTTCTTCTGTCATCACTTCCTTTCTTTCCTAATCATCATTTATAGTTACCTGACTCCAGTGATTCTTCAGTTATCTCAAGACCTATAATCCATTGATTCGAGTGCTTTAACTAACTTACCCTCCCTTTTCCTGCACTTTCTTCCTTAACAAATTGCATATTCTATTATTATAGCTTCCTATGTATATCCTCAACTTCCTGTTCTCCGTTCCTCCACCATGCTTGTTAGAATCATCACTAATCTTGGTTAAATCAAATTACTGCTTCCCCTACACATCAATAATTTCCTCTGATATGTCTCAGAAGATTAACTTCTACTGAATGCTTCAACTAAGTTTCCTATCTTAGTAGATTTCTATTGGAATCAACACATATAATAAAATAGGAGGAGATTGGAGGGTGGAGCAGAAGTGTTTCAGGGTACTTATTCTGCCAACTTGCTCCCCCATCAGGCCATAGGTTTGAAGGGGCTACCAATTCTCTAGCTAAGCCCCAGAATCTACGGAGGGGAAACTCTGACACTTTTCAGCTTTAGTCCTCTATATCTTCTTAATTCTTCAGTTCTCCTCAATCTCTAAATAATGGTCTCTGAACTATGATTCAGTCCTTATATGTCTTCTCTACTCTTTGTCTCCTGTTTTCTCTAGAGAGCCCATTTATTTTCAAGACTTGAAATTCCAGTTCTATGATAATTGATGCTCACTTTTATCTCCAGCACAGACTTCTCCCTTACACTCCAGACTCTGTACAATCACCTCAACACGTCCGCTGGGATGACTGATGGCATCTCAAACTGAATAAGTCAAGTTTGGAGCTTCTTATTTGGATATCTCAAATCTGCTTCATCTTTAGCCTTCCTCATATCAGATAGTGGCAGCTTTACGCTTCTAGTTTCTGAGCCGGACTTGACCCTTTCTTCTCTTATTTCCTCCCACTATCCCCCGTATTCATTACTTTCAGCCTCAATATTCCTTATGATCATTCCACTTCTTCAAGTCCTTAAATATGCAAAGCACGTTTGTACTACAGGGACTCAGAACTTGTTGACTATCAACCTGGATAACTATTTCCTAGATATGCCGTCTCACACTCTCCTTCAAGTTATTTTCTTAAATATCACTTATTCAAGGAGACCTGCTTCACCACCCTCTATAAAGTAAAAGTATTCTCCACCACAGGCCTTCCCTATATCTGTGAACATCTCTGACTTTGCTCAATTTTTCCTATACTCATATTACTAACCATACCACATGTTTATTTTGCTTCTTACTTTGTTTATTGCTATATTCCCAATCTCTAGAATAGTGTCTGGAATACATTATATGCTCAATAAATATTTGCTTAAAGAATTTATAAGCAAGCATAACACAATATAGTTATATATGTGTGTGTGGCACACACACACTCCATACATAAACATAAACAAGTTTGAAGGGATATTAATATTCATTTTTAAATAATATACCATGACATAGTGGCTGCAGTGTAAAATGCTACATTATTAACATTCTTCAGATATATTTTAGAATTGTGATATTGAGGAATATATCTCTCTTACAAATAGAAGCAACTGGGTGTTCTAGCAACAGTATATTTTACATGAATTAGAAATTATTTCTTCTCCACATTAAGTCCCTCATGTCTTACTACATAACTAAATGGAAACAAGCTTTCTTATTAGAGACTAGAAGATTGGATTCAATATAAATGGCTAAATGTTAAAAAGAAGTAATTATTGAAAATGTATCAGACTCCATTACAATTCTAGGTTCTTCTTAAAAATGTATCACCATTTTTACTTAAATATTTGCTTAATTTATACTAATACAGTTGATATTCTATGACATATAAGCATTTATTAAGACTATAATGTATCCCATTATTATATTAATAAATGTACATGTGAGGGGTCCATATTTGCATTATGGTACTTCTAAAAGCTTATGCAGTTTTGAAGATAACAGTGTGTTTTTAATACATGTTACAATAAAAAAAAACTAAAATCTTCTGGAAGAACTCATTAGTGTTTTATCTGCTCCCTTAATCAGAAATACTGTTCTTCCTTTGCTTCCTAATATGTATAGGCTAAAGTAGTATGCTGGTCACAAATGTATGTTTGGAGATATTTTTAAATCTGTTTGGAGATATAGGTTATTGCAAACAAAAGAGATATGAGTAGAAAGTTATTATAGACATATTTTGTTGCCAGAGTGGAACCACCAAAATGCCTTTTCTTTGATTAGTAAATCAGAAAAGTAGTATTAATATGATTAATAAAATATATGAATGTATTACCTAAACATATTAGCAATTTTTTAACCATAAGAGTAAAGTATTACATGTAAGGCTAAATTTTGCTCAGGCAGTCAAACCTTCCTCCAGATATACCCATTTTATTTTTTTGTTTAAACTGCTTAAAGTGTTTATCTCCCTTAGTTTCTGGGAAACAATTTGATAATTTCAGCGGCTTGCACATATGACCTTTACTGTCAGCCAAGTTTCTTTGTGGTTTTCCAACTGCTCTGATTTGCTCCTGCTATCAGCATTCACTCACCATTGTGATTTGAAATAAGCAGACTTAGATAAACAGACTGTGTTATATCTAGAGTGAAATACTATTTTGCAATGTATAAAAAAAGAGCACGTATTTCCACATTCCATTTATGTGACATTCTAGAACAGGCAAAAATAAGGTATGGCAGTAGACATCCAAACAGTGGTTTCATAAGATATTCTGTAAAGAGCCTGAACTAAAAAGATATCAAAGGAAATTGTCCAATTGGTCAGAATGTTCTATAACATGATCAGATTGGTAGTTACTTATTGAATTGTTTACCTAAATATATAGTAGACAAATTATGGCTCAATAAGACAGGAAAATAAACTCACAAGACAGTACAGCTCAAGAAGACAATAAGGGTTATGCATGGTGGCTCACTCCTGTAATCTCAGCACTTTTTGGGAAGCCAAAGCAGACAAATCACTTGAGGCCAGGAGTTCAAGATCAGTCTGGGTAACATAACAAGACACCATCTCTACACAAAATAATATTAAAAAATTAGATGGTGTTGTGGCGTGCACCTGCAGTCCTAGCTACTCGAGAGGCTGAGTCTGGAGTATCCCTTTACTTCTGTAAAGACTTTAGTTTCAGTCTTATCCCTTTAGTTTCAGTAGCATCTGTAGTGAGCTTTGATGCTAGTGACCTTTGCTCTGGCATGGGTTATGGAGTGATATAAGGAAACAATAAGACAAGAAAAGAAAAACATGTAGTTTCCCTGCTTTACCCCTGGTGATCTCAAGGTTGAAGTGTTTGTTACTCTTCCTGTTTGCATAATGTGTGGTGTACAGTGAGTACCTGCAAGGTACCTAGTAATTTTACTTGAAGGAGTAGTCTTCTCTAAGAGGTATTATTACATGAAGTTTTAAACATTTTTCATGATTTCTGGAAGGTGAGGGTAATGGAAATTTCAATTTTTCAAATGTTTGAGCCTCAAAACAGATTGTCTATAAGAAAAAAAGAAACAAAAATAAAAATAAGACTGATCTCATGATAATTTGAACCTACATTATTATAATATGGTTTTTAAGAGTGGTATGTGTAATGTTCGTACTATTTATTAATTTAACAGTAAATGAATAAAATTTCATAAAAACATCATATAGCCAATTTTTCTCTTTAAGTCATAGCCACAAAAACACTCCATGTTTTGTCTAATATTTAACTAATAGTAAAAGAACATGATACTTCTTCTTTCCTTTTCTTTTTAGACAAGTCTGTTTAAAAACCCATGCTGTTATCAAAACAGGCCATCTGGTATTTAAGTATAGTATAATGAAAGATGAATAGCATAATTTTCCTATACATAAATATAAGTAAAAAGTGAATCTTGTTATTGCTATAAGTTTCAATAACTACCCTAGATCACCTGTAGGGATAAAATCATCTATTTCATTCACATTTGAATAATGCAAAAGATGATGTACACAGTTATTCTTTATAGAAATACATTCTTTAGAAGACTTTGCTGCTTTGGACTAAATCCAAGGATATTTGTAATAAGGTGAATTCATGCAACCTGAGAATAGTATGTTATATACAGAGACTTCATTGAAGTCATAATCTAACTTTCAATACACTTGAATGGCAAATATACGGTTAACCTATTAAGCAAGTTATTAAAAATGCTATATGTGCATTTTTATTTGTAAAAAAACGCCTTGAGCCCCTTCCCCCATTTTTTATTTGGTCATTTAATAGGTATAATTAAATTGAATCAGAAACTGGTACCAAACAATTACTTTTCTGTCTCAAGGCTTCTAACACAGAAGCAACTATATGTTTCTTCAATAAACCTTTAAATAATATCCTGATCTGATTTCAAAAATTTATACCTAAAACAAATAAAATACTTGTTCATTTTCATACTTCCACATTTTTCTTCACAGTAATAGGCAAGTCGTTGTGAATGGTCATATGACTCTAGGTTCTGGCATTCTATTCATTTACAGATCCCCATAAAGTTCCAGTTATAAGTTTATTGTCATCATTATATACAAAAGGAAAACAAACTACAGTCATACATCACTTAAAGATGAGGATACATTCTAAAACATGCATTGTTAGATGATTTTGTCATGTGAACATCATAAAACATACTTACGCAAACCTGTATCTGTAGCCTACTACATACCTAGACTATATAGCATAGCATATTACTCCTAAGCTCTAAACCTGTAAAGCATGTTACTGTACTAAACACTGTAGCCTATCTTAACACAATGATATTTGTATGTCTAAACATAGAAAAGATACAGTAAAAATTATTGATAGCTAAGAATTTATGCCAACTACAAATTAAATAATGTATTTCAATTTTTAAAAGTTTTCTTGACACATAGCATTTACTGTATTCTAGCTACTTTTAAATATTATCTCAAGCTCTAATTCACCGAGATATTCTAAATATTTAAGTGTTAATTTGGTTAATTTCCTGTTTAAATATGGTGATTAAGAGTTTTCACTTGAATATTGATTTTTTGTTATTGATATAGTGTAACTTTATGGATGATGTAATTTTTAGAGTATATACTCTTTAAACCCCTCTACTATTCCTCTTAGTCATTAAAATATCATGTTAATCAGTTTGGATTTTGCAAAATTTGACCCTAACAATGTAATTCAGCCTGTAATTAATTACAATTGCTTCACAGGTGGTTCTACTTTTAAAAGTGAATTCAAATTTGCTAGAGAATGTAATACCAGAAAAAAATAATTTCTCTCCCTTTGCTTGGCTACTTCTTACTGGGGACATGACTGAAGCTGTGCACTGTGAAAAACAGTACCCAATAAATATTAAATCAATCAATCTATTGATTAATCAAAAACGACAAGGGACATTGGCCTGTATTCATCTTCTTAGAAATTGGATTACAGAACTGATTTCAGAGCCAAAGCACAGTGTGTTACAAGAGCCCTAGCAACCAATATTCTGAGAAAAGACTGTGATACTGACTCAATGCAAATATGTTAGCACCTATCAATGTAGGGCAAATCACATAATTAATTCTCCAAGTGCTACAAATATCTGGCATAATAAGGTCGATGACAGTGTTCAATGTCAGACTAAGACATCTGAGTATCAGAGATACAGTTTTCTACCCATTGTTCTGCTTTGGACAGCACACAGCTTGCTTAACTGCAAAATATATCAAAATATTATATTAGAGGGAAATAATACCAGCAGAGTTAAAGGAGTGTTACTGTTTTGATCAATCTTTGAGGTTACTGCTTCAATACTGCATTTTAGATCTCTACAGGAATACATACAATGTTTGATTCAGATAATACATGATGTATAACTCATAACATTTTACATATTTTGAACTAGAAGAGAGCTGACTTTTCTCTCCATAACTTCAATTTAATTTAAAGAAGAAAAGGGGTTCTGGAAAATTTGATGTAATCTCAACTAATGATGCAGATGTGGTAGCATAAAATATATCCATAATATCATTTACCAAAAAGTAGAATAATAGAAAATGCTGAAGAGATAGTATTGTGGTAATATTTAAGTAAGTTAGGTTTGAATGGGAGACATCACTTTGTATACATTCAATCCTATTTAGAGGAGAAAAAGTGTTGAGTCTGTGTGTTTGTGTACATATAAACAAAAAGGGAAGTCATGCATATTTTTACAGCTGTGTGACAAAAGTACTGAAGTGCACAGTTTCTGGCTCAAATACAAAGGCATGCCTAGAAAATTGATCACTTTCTCACATCTATTTTCTACATACTTTTGTTGCTTTCGGTGGTAATTCTTTCTTTTCTTCCCCCTCTGTAGGAATAACACATTTCTGCATGTTGTTGTTGTTGTTGTTTTCGAATTCCCCCATCACAGTCTCTAAGTGTTTGATATGTTCATTGGTTTGTTGCTTGAATTTTTAATCCTGTTCTTAGTATTTCAAGAATTGGCAAGTGTGCTCTGAAATCTGCGGTGTTACGTGGACCTAAATATTCCATGAATTCATGTTATGATAAATTGAATAAAAATTGCTTCTTTTCTATCATCTTGAGAAAGAGCAAGAAGGGGCAAACTTAACGCTTTCATAAAAGCACTAGTCCCACCTAGAAGAGTGGAGCTGTCCTGTCCTAGTAACCTCTTAAAGCTTATCTAATAATACTATAACAGTGGCAATGACATTTCAGCATGAGTTCTGGATGGGAAAAAACATTCAGACCACAGCACCCTATGATCTGGATGCCTCTCTGTCCTTCTCAGATGTGTCTGAATTGTTTCTTCTTTCTTTTTCCACCTAAGGACTTCCACGCTCACTCCCTTGCAAAGCACAAATTAAGTTGCCAGATGTACTTTCTCTGAATAAGATACTTAAGATATATATACATTTTTTCTGTATAAAACATTTGGAAATAATTAATAAATTAATCATAACAACTAATAATTAATAATCACTTTTATAATTTCTTTTATTTTCCTTCTATATGTAATGTTTCTGAGAATTCTTGTGTAGTTATTTTATTCTTCAAGAAGTCAAATAAAATTCAGTTTTATCATAAATAGCTCTCATATGACATTTTATATTATGTTTTTGTCAAATTTTTTGATATTCATGTCGAATTTTAAATGCACTGTAGATATTCTTAAAGATAGTATATGTCTAAAAATTATATTAAGCCATACTGTAAAAAATTAAAATTTTCTTTTATGAATTAAATAATGAAAATAAATTATATATTGTATGTGTTATATAATAATGAAATTAGCATTTTTCATATTCAACTACCCAGCACAGCAAAAAGATATGAATGTCCAAATAAAAAATGTATTATCTCATAAACCAATGTTATCTATTATAAAATAATAAATAGGACAATACACATGTCAAGTGAATATTTCTTAAATCCTCATTTTGTTAAGATAGATTCAATAGTGTCAAAATAAATGAAAAACAGCCAGGAATCTTTGAGGCAGAATGAAAATCAGGTCAAATGTAGCAATTTTTAAATTGATATTTCCACTTCACATAATAAAATCAAGTAAAATATATTCAACATGCTCAGAAAAGGTATTAGCTATATAAATATTAAACAACTGTACAGAAGTACTTGAATACTTGAGTGAATTAAATTTCTCTATGTAAGTAGTAGAAGGAGATACTCTTTAATCCTTTGTTATTCAAAGTAGAATAAACAAGTTAAAAAGATGTACTTCACTGATATCTGATCAAGAGTTTAGTCATTGATTCTGTGGTGTCTCCAGCTCAATCAAATGTAAAGCAATGTCTCCTTTAAAAGTTATATTTACAAGTAAGGCTTTTAATCAGAGTTGAAAGAAAAAGAATTAATGTCCATCTTGCCCAACATAGTCATTTTGCAGATGATTAGTTTAAGAATATGGCAGTATAGTGCCTTACAAAAAAAGAAAAGGAAAAAGGAAAAAAGATTGCCAAAAATAAATTTAAAGGAGAAAATGTGAACTTGACCCTATGTCTTCTGATTCCAAGGTCAAAATATTAAGTTATTAGAAATTGTTAGAATGTTTATTTATCATTGATTAAACATTGGACACTATAGTAATTTTTGAGAAATAGCTGTGAAGGTGATGGCTCCTCACAGTGTTTCATGGAATTTACCTTATAATAGAAGTAAGCATGATCTCAAGATACTCTACAGTAAATTACAGAATTAATTTGGAAAAAACAACATGTTTTCAATTTAACTAAGAGTGACATCTGTTATGGTCTCAAAGGTAGGAATGTGGAGTGTTTTAGGGAAGACTGATTGGACAAGATGAAATAAAGTGGAACCTCCAGGTTTGGAGTTAGCCAGGCAAGGCAAAGAGAACATATGTTCTTTGCTTGTGGAACATCCTGGGGGGTAAGAGAGATGACACAAAGTTTAAGGAATTGAAAATAATTCTGTTTGATAACTCTTCTTTCCACACTATTTTTTTAAGATAGGCTTTGTAAACTCAAGGTTTGGATGGAATGTGAAGAGAGGAGGGGCAATAAGAGGGCAAGAAAACTAGTAGAAAATGTGTCACCTGATTGATATAAGAAAGCTGTCAGCTGCCTCTGAATGACAGATGCCCACATATGCTGATTATTTTGTGTGTACATGTTGTGAGTGGGGGACACTGTTCTTCCAAAGACTTTAACATTCACACCTCTGGAATAGATGACTGTTCCTAGTTGGCTGCTCACACTTATCTGTTAACACTTGACTTCTGCTAGGTCCTGTCTGCTTTATTTGTCAATCTTCACCTATTTTATGAGAGAGGTACCTAATCTTCAGCATACCTCATTAAAAGACATATACCAAGATTGTCATGAGTTTTTCCAGAAGACATTCTCACTTGGAGAAAAATGAGGGGAAATGTTCTCTTTCTTGCTTGCAACAGGAGTAAAAAATGCACCAAAGAAATTCTCACTATTGACTTTTCTGTTGTAATAAATTCTATTTATACACTCTCCTATTTGTTCAAATTCAATGATAATAAATGGTTTTCAAAATTAGTTTTTGTAGGTTTGGCAGTTTCTCAAAATGTTAAACATAAAGTTGTTCAGATAGATTAGACATGCAATTCATATTTATATACCCAAGAGGTTGAAAATATGTCTATCCATAAAAACCATGTATATGTATGTTCACAGAGCATTCTTGATCATAGCCAAAAGGTAGAAACAACCCAAATGTCCATCAATGATGAACAGATAAACAAATTGTGGTAAGTTCATACATAGGAAATTATTCAGCAATGAAAAGGAACAAAAGAATTACCGATACATGTTACAACATAGATAACCCTTGAAAATGTCATGCTAATTGAAAAAGCCAGATTCAGAATACTATATATATTGGGTGATTCATGAATTTATATATGAAATGTCAAAAATGGGTAAATTTATAGAGTCAGAAAGAGATTACTGTTTGTTAACCTGGAAGGCAGTAGATAGGGACTTGTGGGATTGGTGTTGCCCATGGGATTGGTGTTGCTTTTTGGGTGATCAAAATGTTCTAAAATTAGATTCTAGTGATATTTGCTCAGTGTTGTAAACACAGTAAAACCATTTTATCATGTACTTTGTGGGGGAACTTTGTGGTAGGTACATTGTATTTTAGTAAGATTTTATAAAAAATTGACTACAGTCTTTGTAAGATCCCCACGGATCATTTTGTACCTTGTTTTAGATCAGCGTATGGGATTACTTTGCACCCATTGTTTTCACCTTTGAAACTCCAAGATAAAATTACTTCTTTAAACACACACACACACACACACACACACACACACATAAACACGCACATATATACATACACATATATAAAGAAGTATATATATGTGTGTTTACATATATGTATATATATGATTTTATTCTGGATCTATTGACAAACAACTAGAGACGCTTTATGAGAATACACAACAATGCAAAATTAACACAATTTTTGCTAGAAAATGGTCTAATATAAAATTTAAAAAGCAGTGGATCAGAAAAAAGAATAATTTTCAAAAATGCATTTCATAGACTAAAGCTTTTATAAATATGTCAGAACGAAAGCTTGTTCTAAGCATTTTAGTTACCAAAACAAATGTGACTAGCTGAAAAATTCTTAAATTTCTAAAGATTGAAACAAGTCCAATATTTGAGATTTACAGGTTTGTTGTTTTTTTTCCAAAAGAGAAAACTGAGACAATTTTCTTTCAAAGGACCTGGTAAGAGTATTCTACAAGGTACAGACTAATGCAGACTCAATGTCATGAAAATAATAAACACAATTTGAGAACTCCAAATTGTTTCTGTTTTTCATAGTAGCTCTTAAGGCTGAATTAAGGTGTAACTCTGGGTCTATTACTGGTTTAGTCTATAGCTTCAGGTTTAAACTGTTTGAAGTATAAATAGAAACATCACATCCAGATTCATTAAATTCATGTGCCATTTTATTTATTTTAACTGGGCTTTTCATTGTAGAGCTGAAAAAATATAAGTTGTGTATTCTGAAAAAAAAAAAGTATTTTGTGCTTTCATGGACCCCTTGAATTGGTTATTAACAAACTACTGTAAGATAATACCTTCTCATTTCATGTAAGAAATCCTAAATATATCATTCAGGGTCCCAACAGAAGACCAGTTGCAGACTCACTCTGGGAAATTTTTTAAGTTTAACAAAGAACCATTTATAAAGGCATGGAATATAGACAAACCACAGGAATAATTCAATATTCTGAGAGCTAGCAATTATAGGGTTTTCCCCAATTCCAGTTCTGAGGGGACAAAGGTAGGAGGCAGGTACAAGAACCTAGACTGAGAAACTATGAAAAGGGTTGCTTTGAAAAATCTGTCACCTCAGCTCAAGGGAAACCACCACTTTAGACAACCCCACAATGAGAGTTTCAAGGGAGTAACAACCCTGACCCTTGTTCTCTCTTGCATAGATCTCCAGATCTATTGGTTGTAACTAATTAGAAGCTTGAAGACAAGAAAAATTATTGATACATCAGAGTTCCTACAGTTCAACCTTCAGGGTCGCAGATCAGGGTGCAAAATGATTGCCAATGGATCATCTGGGGTGACACTAGCCTAAATATTCATCTAAATGAATGGCCAGCTAACTCACAATAGAAAGGTGACCCTCGTTACCAAATCAGCTTAAAACTTGGGCTCATTTTTATTATTTTTGTGATTTATTGGTTGCATTCTTCATGGTATTGAGAAATGACAGTATTTTGTACCAAAAGATAGTCCTTGAGTAATCATTGTAATTATAGATATTTTTAGTAAATTGTGAGTTTCAAAATCTAAGGTCATCATTGTCAACAATTAGGCAACATTGTTGCCAGAAAATGCAGTGGGTAGGTTCTAGGAGACAAAAACGTTGGAATGAGATTTGAAAATGGCGACAGTAATTGTAAAGTCACTCCAGCATTATACCACAAATAATCTCCTACCTGCCTCCCTATTCTCCTCTTTTAAGGATATTACCCTGGGTAAGATATGGCTAGGTAAGATGCAGATCAAGCGGGAGAACCTGAACTTCTACAATTTTGTTATTCAGGATTTCCTTGGTTTGACACAACACAACCTAGGGCCACTGAGGGAAGCACTGGGGTCAGTCACAAGGCAGAGGGAAATAGTGGAACTCCTGGCAAGTGCCTTTACTGTAGTTTCCTAGGGAAGGAATGGGTCAGGGAGGGTAAACAGGTTTATGACTGGTTACTTAGAATAACTTCACTGGGCTTTGGGGCATAGTGGCTACTCCAGGTTGTCTGGTACCTGGCCTTGGAGAAATTACAGGGGTGTTTGGGTGGAAGAGCCCAATAAGCGAGGAGATTGGGAAAGAGGACTTAATCTTCTGCTTAAGAAGGAAAATTGACATGCCTTCTTGCCAGGGCTTTAAAACTGAGTCAAACAGGATTTCAGATATATATCTATTACATCTACCACTTAAATATAATTAAAAGTAATAAATATATTTCAAAGTAATTGTAACAAAAAGGAGGAGGAGAAGAAAAATGATAGGTTCTACAGTAAGACAATCACATTGTATTATGATGTTTTTCTTCAGTATAAACACATTAGGGCAGATTTTATTATAATCAATTTTTAGATTTCACAGAATGTATTATTTGATCACCAAAATAGGTCTCTTCTATTGACACACAAAATTATTTCTCTAATCTCTTGTTCCTCATAGTATATCCTTCTTTCAGAATGGAGTCAGTGAGTACAATAAGATATTGATCATATTATCATCATCATTATTATTATTATTATTATTTTGAGACAGGGTCTGATTCTGTCACCCAGGCTGGAGTGCAGTGCTTTCTTATGTTACTTATTATATCAAAAAGATTTGAGATGGGTATATGATAATCTCCATTTTATAGATTAGAAATCTAGGACATGAAATATTATGCTTCACAAACTCATTTAATTGTAAGGAGAAGCGAAACTTGTATTAGACTTTTTGTCTTCAGTACTCAGGCACATAACTTCTATCGATATTAAGAGAGTATATTGCTTTATAATCCCTAATTACACATACATTTCTCTGTTCTTGAGCTTAATATGACTGCAGAAAACAATGAAGAAGCAGTTACGACATTAGTTATGACTACTTACGTAGTTTTTTAGAAGGCATTTTATGGATATGTTAAATCAAAAAAATATTGCAAGAAACAATGGTTACTTCTACTAGAAAATGATCTGCTTCCTAGTTAGTTCTTGAAGGCTTAAGCAAAACAGAAACCACTCTCAAGAACTTTTAAGCATTCTAACATTTTAGTTAAATAACAATATACCATCCATAGTTTTATAGCACCTGGAACTTTTTAAGAATATAATGGCAATGGAAATACCCAAGAGAAAAAATATATATAAACATATATATATATATATAGTCTCTTCTCTAAAATGACAATTTAGTGAGGTTAAACAATATATAAGAAGATTTATACAAAGTAGTGCCCTGTCAGCCATTCTCTACATTTTCCATTATTTCTGTTTTTTCATTTGATCTTTCCTGTCTATTGCAATAAATAGTTTTATAATGGATACAAAATTTTTTAAGCATTGTGTATTTGCATGTTGCTTGGGAAGATAAAAGTCATTATTTTATTTTATTTTTTGTTCATGACTCCATGCTCTAAATCTTACCTGGTGGAGTTAAAATTTTTTTAAAAGCATCTATAAGTATGTAATTTACAACCCAGGGCTTGCACAAAAAATGCACAAATATAGTGCAGTAAGTCTGACATTGATTGGGTTTTTAAATACAATAGATGCTCCTGCAAATGCTATGGTAGATGCTAAGATAATTTTTAGGAAGCGAGTCATGACAAATAATACTTTCCTACTATCTCTTGTTTCTGTGGTGCTATTATCTAATGTGATATAGATATGCATTCAGCTTCTGTCCTGCTTCTAACTGTTCCCTATTCTGATTAATGGCATATTTGGAAAAACTACTGACACAGGAACGCGGGAAGAAATGCCACTCCATATAAACTACGCAATCCTTTTTGCACAAGTAAGAACATTTTACTATCCTCACCATGGGTTTTATGAATATGAATACTGAAGACATTTTTGTAATATATGTGTTTCTGAAAAGCATCTATCTCCAGACATAGTGAAAAATTTTTCTTCACTGACTGGAGGAGATTAGTTTATGAGTGATGTGAATGATTTTTTGCACAAACCCAAGAAAGACTGTGATGAGCTAACTAGCAGCTGGTAAAAGAAAATGAAGCAGCTAGGCGGGAAAATTAGTGATGCATGTAAGGATGACAAAGTCCCTCATCCTTTGTCAAATATATCAAAGCATTGCTGTCTGCATTCTGTATCAGTGTCTGTCTAATAAGATTTAAAATATTTAACAGTTTCATAACTCTTTTGCATTCGTCTATCAGGCATTTCTAGATAATTTATCACAATTGATCCTTATAACTATCCTGGGAGCTCTTATATTTTTTTAAAATAAATTCAAGCCTCTGGGTGAATACCCAAAGTATGTTCCATCATTCTTACACCAGGATGAATGTTTCCCTTCCTGCTCTATCCTCACTTTAAAACACTCAATGGAATAAACTATAAGTAGATATGAATCATATTAGCAAGGTTTGAATATCATAACCTTTCAAAAATATCTCTTCCATTTGTGACATATCAGAATTAATGAGCGTGAAAATAAAATGCCTGAGGCTGAAACCTCATAAGAGGATACATGGACCTTCACTGCCTGACTTTGCAAAGTCTTTTTTAATTCTTTGTTTCAACATTATTGCAGAACTGTTCTTCAGTGGGTCAGTAAAGTTTGTATGTGTGGAGGTGGTAGGTGAAGTTAGAAATTACACACCCTATTTGTTCAAGAACACTGAGTTTTAATGTTTGTGTGGTATTCTCTAGCAGAGAAACTGGCTTCTTTTCAAAGGGTAAAGGCATATTTACTGAATGGTATTGTTGGAAGTAAATAATGGTTTCTCTGAATGCATACGTATGGTAAAAGAAAATTAATTCTGGGCTTGGATATTTTTTAAAAAATTTTGAAACATTATTCCAGATTTCTAATTGTGGTTTCTATTTAGATATTTATCATTAAAATTATATTTTATTATTTATTTAACACTTTTAAAAGTAATTTTTAGTTTATCTTTTAAAGTTTGGGAGAATGTTCTATATTTTTATTGTGTTCCTAGAACATTCTCATGCCTCCAGTTTCCACATCTCTAATTACATGAAACAGACCATGTAGTATATAGTACTTCTTTCAGAATTTAGAATATATACTTATCTAGACTTCTTTCCAGTCTTTTTAATTCCTATATGTCACCATTGAATTGTGTCAATCTCCTGGTAAAAATGACATAATCAAATGAGCAAGTAACTAAGTGCACAGACACACACACACAGACTGTTAGCCAAATAGATAGATAAATTTATCTGGATTTTTGAAGTGAAAATTTGCTAAAATTTATATTCTTTTTTATGTTAACTATTATCTCATGAATATAATTTTCACTTCATTTATTTATTTAGGTTTAAGGATGTAGCCTAATGTATTTGTTCTGCTTTAATAAACACTAAACTTTTTACCAAAACAGTATCTAATTTTGTTTCTTTTAGATCAAAACCCACAGTATCTCAGAGTCAAGTGATAAAAAATGTGATATATTGGATCCATCCATTTTCCAAATACATTAGCATATTTTGGCAAATATATCTAAATGCATGGTTGTCTAGAAACATTGGACTAACTTTGAATTTAAATTAACCCATTGATAATATTAAGTAGCATCTTCTTAAAGGTTATTCTAGTCTGATAATCAACATATGCGTTTAAATTAAAATTTTATCTTTATTTCACAATTTACTGTGAATGTACAAAACATTGCACAATAGTTTTAAATAATCCTGTAGGAAGCCTCACATAAATTGAAATGTTCAACAAATGTACTTTTACTTTAGAATTTATTTAATTTATAGCAATTTAAGGTAAGTCATAATTTTATGTTAAACAGAAGAATTCAATGATTCATAATATTTATATTTGTTTCATAAGTCTATGCTAGACATAAAACATATTCCTTTTATTCACACAATTTTAAATACATATAGTTATTCCAAGCAAGAAAATAACTGAAATTATAGTTACCTTGCATCTTAAATAATTTACAGTAATTTCAAACACTTTTCTAATGGAAAGTGTCAGTGATAGACACACTCTTAATTTATCTGAGATGATAATTTTAAAATGAAAATGTCTGCCAGTAATAAATTTTTGCATCTTATATTTTACAAATAGTTTCAATACCAATATTTTATCTTTCCTTTTCATTTTGTGAATTCCCACAGGTTTTAAAAGATTATTTATAGACCCTTCCGTAACAATCTACTTACTACATGACTTAGAAGCTTGAAAGAAACATTGCTATGACCACTCAATCTCCTTCACAAGTTTCTTGGGACCAACTGTCCTGCAGATTCTCAATGTTTGGTAAGAGACATGCTTAGATTGTGCTATACATTGTCCTATAATGTGAAGTCAAATAACACTTTGACCAACTTCAGAAAATGTAGTAAGTACACTGAGAACTATTTGTATTATCTCATTAGTTTTTGAGTGTTTCATACACAAAACGTTTCTCTGAAAATGCAGTAACTCTTTAGTCTTTAAAATTTATAAATTTTAAGCATGTATTTCAAAATACCATCTTAGGTAGCCCCTTTAACTTAGATTTTCAAGTTCTACTAAGAACAGAGGCAAAAATAATAAATCATAATATTTAAGAAATTATACAGGAATTCTATAGCATATCAGACATAATCATTTATATTCCCCTAAAGAAAATACATTAAATACTGTCATATGACAGTAACATGAATAATAGTCATAGTGTGAAATTCATATTTTTGGAGTGCTTTTTGTTCAAAAATACCTATACCTATTATATTATGCTTTTAAAAATAAATTATGGTTTATGTTATGCATGTGTACATTTTCAAAAACTTGTCATTAAGGTAAGTGGATCTCTAATCACACAGTGTGAGATCTTTGTAAATAGCTGCCTTTTAAAAGCAATCAAGGAACTTATGTGATATCATAGTGTTAATCAGTAATCAGCTTTCAAGAGAGAGCACTGATTATTTGTTTTATAAAAGAAACAGGCACATAATTGATAATTTTAATAATTAAGATAATAATTAACTGTATAACTTGTTGATACAATGATAATCCCAATTATGTGTCCTCAAATTTTGACATTCCTAACTAAATAGAATTATAGGTCAGGTGTGGTGGCTCATGACTGTAATCCTAACACTTGAGTTGGCTAAGAGAAAGGATCACTTGAGCCTAGGAGTTTGAGACAAGCCTGGACAACATAGTGAGACCCCATCTCTACAAAAAGTAAATCATTTAGCCAGGCATTCTGGTATGCTTCTGTAGTCCCAGCTACTCAGGAGACTAAGGTAGAAGGATTGCTTAAGCCCAAGAGGTCAAGGCTGCAGTGAGCCTTGATTGCTCTACTGTACTGTAGTCTGGGCAGAGAAAAACCCTGTCAAACAAACAAACAAACAAATAAGAACAGTAGAGTTATAGAGGTTTCATATAACTTTATTTTTTATAGGACTGAACATTTTTGATTTCTGATCAATAATGAGGTATTTAAGTTGCCCATTGCAGTAGACTCTTATTTCTAGAGAATATTATGATATCTTTCTTCTTACATATTCTGCAAAGTGAACTTGTCTCTTTCTTATCAAGAGATATAATCTATTTCTTCACTCACTTGAATGTGACCCATAAAATGTTGCAGAAGAGATGCTGGACTAATATCACTTTAAATGGCCTGGAGGCCATATTTCCTAGGAACTCTACAGTAAGTACAATTACCCTGAGACAAGGAGACCATAGAAAAAAGCCCAAGTCCCAAGTATCCCTTAGAAAATGAGATGAAATACAGAGAAAGGAAGAGGACAAGGACACTTAGATGCTGGATATGTAAGTGAGGAAACCATGAGGAAATGGATCCCCCAGTGGCAGGCACTCCATCTTCTGTCACATAAATCAGATATGCACCACTGCCTGGGCACTTCCACAAAATCATGAGCAAATAAAAATTTATATTTTAAACCACTACATTTTGGCTGGTTAGCTATACAGCAATTGATATGTAAGACAACTATGCTCACATGCAAGAAATATAAAAACAAAAATATAGGTGATCAAATTCTATTACTAATAGAGAATCATAGATCAACAATGGAAACTAGACTGTGTAATGTACTTTTATTATTTCTTGACACTTTAATATTTCTTTTTCCCTTTCAGAATCTGCCCTTTCCCTCCTCTGATGCTGTCAATGCTATCATTGCCCTGCATTTCTTTTTGCAGGTGAATGACTCAGCATAGCCAATAATATCCCACTCATCAGATTTAATGTAATCTGATCACATTAAAGATTACACAAACGTAGGTAATAAGGATCCTGTTTGTGGTTTTATTGCTGATTCTAGGAAGGAAGGAATCTCTCTTTTGAGACGGATATAACTGAGAACCCATTGATACTTGGATTGCCAACATCTTTAGTAAGGGCGACATGTGAAAAAATGCCTGCCTGAGAATTAAGTCAAAAAAGTATATAAAATGGATCAAAGTGAACAAGAAAGACACAGACAACAGATGATATGTTTTGAACTCCTGGACTCAGTCATGCCTAAAACAAGAGCTTTCCTTTTGATTTCACAGATATGCGAGCTGCAAAATATTATTTTTTCTTGAACTAGTGTTAACTGTCTTTTTATTACTGAAATCTAAATTCCTGATTAACCAAACTATATGGACCACTATGTGATCTGTGAAGGTGAAAGGAATAACAGAGATCTTGTCTATCATGAATGTATTATTATGAAGTTCAATATAGGTTGAAGGTTGTACCAATGTTTATTTCAAAACAATTATCGGGCATCTAATATGTGCAAAAACTTGCACTAGACATATAGAGGTGTGTGCATATGTATACATATACACATATATATATACGTGTATATACATGTATATATACTGTATCGTATACACATCCGATATTATATGTGTTCTCAATGATTGACAATCTGTTGGGAATTTTTGTGTTATTATATACCATAAAAGCTATTGGTTTCAAAAGTATGAGAATTTTGGGAGAAAATTGTTACTACAAAGCATTTCCATGGGAACATATAATTAGTAGACACTGGGAAGCTAAAACTTCCACTTAGTATGAGTTCTTTATGTTCTTAATTACCAATGTGGAACTCTTAGACAAATTAAAAGAGTGCTCTTTTCCTTTATTTCCATATACTCAAACCAATTATTATTTTTCTTTCCACTAGCTGACCTCATGGGGCATACGTCTAAAGGCTATAGTGTCTGCATTTAACAAAGATTTTACAAATCACTTTATTTCAATTGCAGTAAAGTTTTCAATTTCATAACAGATCCTTTCCCTAACAATCACAAATATCATATCTCTATATAGTCTGCAGGTTTTCCTGCAAAAAAAAAAAAAAAAAATATTGGAAAGATGTTCTACTTCTATTTCTGATGAATAAAGTAGAATTTTCTTCTGAAAATTTATAATTTACAAATAAAGCAATTTACATACATATATGTACTGAAAAAGGTAGTGAGATATATACATAATTTTAGACACATCCTTTATTTCTTCTCTAGTAATTTATTCTAGTAATTTCATAAATGAATCTAGATTTATATGAAAACAGACCACTAGCCATGCTTGAATAAAATTGTAATTATATTATAAACCCTAAACATTAATTAGCTGCCATCAACAGTGAACTTAATCTTTCTTTTCCCCCAGGCAACTTCACTTCTTATTCATATAATTTTATATTTTATTTATAAATAGTAATCTGAAATAAATACATAAAAATACTATCTCTGGGTAACTTAATAAACTTCTGTTAAATGTTTATTAAAAGTTATAAAAATTAATAATACTTATTGATTTCCATTAAAGGTTATGTGAAAAAAATGTAGATGTAAATATACAGGTAGGTGCCTTCCAATTCACTCTAATTAAACAGAATATATAATATCTATGTTAATGTTAATTGAAATACATAATGACTTTCATATCTCTCTGCATCTCATATTTTCAAGAATAATAGCAAATTGGAAATATTTACAAAATAAGATTTTTCACACCATTATTTCTTTCAAACTTATTCTTTTTTTTTTTGAGATGGAATTTCGCTTTTGTCACCCAGACTGGAGTGCAATGGCATGATACCAGCTCACTGCAACCTCTGCCTTTCAGGTTCAAGCAATTCTCCTGCCTCAGCCTCCTGAGTAGCTGGCATTACAGGTGCCTACCACCACCCCTGGCTAGTTTTTTTGTATTTTTAGTAGAGATGGGGTTTCACCAGGTTGGCCAGGCTGGTCTCAAACTCCTGACCTCAGGTGATCTGCTTGCCTTGGCCTTTCAAAGTGTTGGGATTACAGGAATAAGCCACCATACCTGGTTTCAAATTTATTGTTAGAAGTAAACAAAAATTATATTATGTTAGATGCATAATGTTGAAAGTTATAGAATCTTAGTAACATGTGGCTCAACTAATTATTTCTTAAGGTTAAAATGCAAAAGTGCTGTAAAATTATAAAATACTCTTTTGTTATTACTAACTTGATTATATATTTGATTTTATATATACTAAATATTCAAGCTTAAGTATAAGGTTAACAGATTGTACATGTTGTTATTTGGATTTCTGAACTAGTTGTTTAATCAATATTGTATTATGTGAGCCCAGAATTTATTCTATAGAGTGAACTGGCCCTATGCAACATAAAGACTGAATGGGCTGTCTGTTATCCAGACTGAACAGGACCTCTGGCCCTGTATTTTTCTTTAAAAGAGATGCACCTTGATAAGGACTTTATTCTAGTTGAAATTAAGTAATGAGATGGGAAAAAATTAATTTTATATTTAAGCCACAGCTCTCGAATGTATATTTAAGAAGAAATTATCATCCCTACATTCTTTAAAAGGTTTACTCTGGCTTACATTGTTTTAGAAAAACTTTGAATGAATAAGGTCTATATGCTTACACCTATTGCATGTATCTTCAAATGTATTTAATGCTAGTATATGTTTACTTTTGATCTTTCTTGCCTTTTCAATGTGGATCAATGTCAAATACTTATAAATTATAATCCTCAAAATCTCTGCTACATAGATAAGTCTAACAGATAATTTTTACCAAAAATTTGACTTGTTGACTATTTTTAGCAGTAGGAACTAAAGGAAAAAATTTTCTTCCATATTTCCTTATCTTTAGGCTAAACTATTATCTACTGCTGCCATAATTACTACAATTCTTTGAACTGAATTTGTTTTTCCCCTTCCTGTCTCTTATCTCCACCCCAAAGCCATTTGATTAAAATTACAAGTCTTAACAAAACTTCTTTTTGAGTAATTCCAACATACTTATGTAAGTTCTTTGGGGTTTTGTTCAATTAAAAATATCATATGAGATATGGAGGTAATACCAGAACATTTATACATAATTATTTAACAAGTTATAAATAAGGCACATTTGTTTTTGGGACCAACCTAAATCTAAATTTTTAAAAGAAAGTTATGTGAAATATGGTAGGCATTTATAAAAGATCACATAGAACAATTAAAATTGTTTTTTTCAGATTTATTTCAAAGCTATTTAGCTTTCAGGGGGAGTGAGCTAGGGTTGAGCTGCATAAATAAAAAAAAGAGCATCAGAGAATGCAATCTAATGTGGGAAATAAGTATTAATAGGTTAGCTTGAACAGTATCTTATTAAAATAACAACTTTGAAATCAGCCAAAGTTTAAAAGTAACTTCTCAGAAGTCTGTTAAGTTAAAATTTACTTTAAGAAGAGAAACATTTAAAACTAAAATAATTAACTGAGACTGAATTAAAGGAGCATTTTTTTCCCTTAAATTTAGGGTGGGAATGTATGACCATAATGTCTTTATAGAGTCTGTTCTATTGTGACTCTGAGGACTTCAGAAAATGATTAATTGTGGTTCCTCTTAATTGAGATTTAGTTTGACTTTATTGTTGTAAATTAGCCCATGCTTTGCTTTATCATAAATGCTCCAATGAACACACACATTTTCAAATTTCAAGTGAATTCAACTGATGCATTGCCATGAAGGTACCTTGATGAGATGATGCAGTCTAACATTATACAGAAGTTCAATTTAGTTTCTCATTAAAGAAACTTTCAGGCAAAAAAATAAATTTTACTTATTATGATAGTGGATTAATATCTTTTTGGAATATTTACTCTATATTTCGAACTTAGATTGTTGTATCCCAAAATGTATAAGGGATTTTTAATGGAAATTTAAAGAATAAATGTTATTATTTGATGTATAAATAACTTTAAAATTTATAGTCACTGTAAATATGGGTACCACAGGTGATGTGAACGTGTGAACAAAGAAAAGTCTGCCAGTAATTCAGTAAACTAGAGGCAGTGAAATGGTGTTGGTACTAGTAGCTTTTAAAAAATGAATATGTTTTGAATTTAAATTTAAAAATTAAATATTGTCTTATATTTTTGGATTGCATAGGCAAAAAAAAACAAGGTTTGGATCTACCAGTAGATACCCAGGCAAGCATATTGAAAGACATTCTTGAAATATGTAGCAGGTCACAGGAGACTTATCATCATGATGAGATTACACCATTCTGTTGATGATGTCCAGGTTGGATTACAGCAGCAGTCCTCAAACAATTTCATTCGAGGACCATTTATACTCTTAAAAATTATTGAAGATCTAAAAGCGGCTTTGTTTATGTGAATTGTATTTCTTTTTTTGGCTTAAACAACTGATATTACATATATATATATATATATATATATATATATATATAAAATTGCATTTTAGGTTCTGGGGTACATGTAAAGAACATGCAGGATTGTTGCATAGATACATACATGGCAATGTGGTTTGCTGCCTCCATCCCCATCACATTTTTTAGATTTACAAATTGGAAAGTAAAATGGAGAGATATTTGAAATTATTTATTTGCTAATTTAAAAATAACAAAAATTGACTACATGTTAATGCAAATAGCATACTTCTATAATATATAACTATGTTTTCCAAGCAAAAGAATATTTACTGAGATGAGTAACATCGTTTTACATTTTTGGATTCTACAATGAACAGCTTAATATAAGACCACTAAAAGCTCTTATCTCTTCCTGCATTGAATGTGTTGCTATATAATGTTTTGGGTGAGGTATATAAGGAAAATTTGGACTCTACAGATATTTTGTTGAAAAAGAGAACACAGGTATCTCCAGAGATCCTCAGATCACATATTAAGAGCCACTGGATTAGAGGAAAGATGTATACCAACTAATTATAAGACTAAGAAAACACTTGAGCTGTTAGGTAAAAGACTGCAAACCATTTCATCCAATTGCTTAATGAAGAAATATGTATTTTTTAAGTAGCTCAGACTTAATTTCAAAATAAAGACATTTTATATTCACTTATGTGAACCCTGGGTTATAACTGAATTAAATTAAATAAGCTTCATGTCACTACAAGGAATGAAATTATTGTCATTAGAACAAAAATCTGGAAAAGCAGTATTAAGAACATGTTTAATACTGTTAGGTTTCTTCCTTTGTAATAAGCCAGAGACAACATAAGAGGAAATACTCACTTTATCCCTATTAGTGTATTTACACCTCTCCTGAAGTGAATACTCAGTGGTAGCCTAGCATTTTCATGGTGACACAGTATATAACTATGTCTTATATTAAAAAGTGATTTGTTTCATTACTTTACATCTTCCCTATCTCCAATCTGCCTCATCTTTCTCCAACATCTGTCCCATCACTGTATCCATCAAATTATTCCACTAGTAGTATTATTGATTGTTTACTTAACTATGTGTCATTACTACCTAATTGTATGTGCTGTGACAGGCAAAGTCTCTATTTCTTAGACAAAGATGACCAGAGTCTGCTGACTTAGCATTTCTCTTGTGACATTCAGCCAATCCATCAGTGTATAGTACTGATTTCTCTTCAATGATTTTTTGTCACTGTAAATATGGATGCCAGAGCAATAGACTCTATGAAATATAGAATATATTAATTCTATGTAGAATCTATAATTCCTGTAGATTTTCACAACTATCCTTATTAACTACACCTGCTTATAAGTGAAGCTTTTCTATTTGTACTTTTTAGATTTCAGACTGGTGTAACGATATGTACTTTACAGAAGACACAAAACACTTATACATGTCCAAGTTATCTGTATAAATAATCAAATACATAATAAAGAAAAAGATTAATGGGAATAATGCTTCATAAAAAGAAAAATAATTACTTTTCTCTTAAAGCACATAACTGTATATGTTTCCAATTTGAGTTGCTGTCTTGAGAAATCTATACTCTTTGTTCCAATGTGTCTTATTAGCCACGTCTTTTATCAGCTTTCTCCCATGCCCTTACAGAACTCTATATTGAACTATGTTGCTGCCTCATTGCTTTAAACATTGATTTTGGGCAGATGCTCCCCAGTGTATATTTGTGTTTCTTCACCCCAAATCTAACTGGGAATATGACTGAGATTTTCACCTTTTCTCACCTCTTTGTAGGTCTAATGTTCTTTGTTTTTCTATTACTAGAATTTGGATAATGTATTCTACTTGCTGTGCATCAAGGATATCAACAGTGTCCAGATCATTATTGTTCTTAACAAACTGAAAAGCGCTTAACTCATCAAATGCCTGCAATTGTATCTTCCATAAAGCAGAGGTGCCTTTTGCCATTTTACTGTTCAAAGCCATTGATATAGCTGATAGACTAACATTCAGATCTATGAATGCTAAAAAATTTGAGAATATTTATTATTTTATCCCCCTCTGCTCTTTTTAAGAATTCCATAGCCAAATAGATGGAATAGTTTTAAAACAGTTTAGTGGTAAGCCAGCCAGCAAAAAAAAAAAAAAAAAAAAAATTGTCACAACGTATGGCAGAGCAAGGAGAGATGGTGAGGATGAAGTGTTATGCAGACAACTTTGAAGATAAAGGAAAGTGTACGTTGGTAGTGGGGGAGAGGAAAAGGGGAAACAGTTTGATTCCATACAAAGATGTATGTAGGGTAGCTGCTTCAGTCCCTGTCCAAAGAACAAAAACATAGCTAGAAATTTTCAGGGGCTTCAGCAGACAAATCAAGTGAACCAACCAGGTGATTAAAAACAAATGAATAAAAAAGGATTCCAACTAATGCATGCAAACCTGTGCACTGTGCACTCAGTGTCTGACTCATTCAGCATTGTGGGATGTTGAAACACCATTTTTAGTGCTTTAATTTGACATGATAAAAATTAAATGTACTCCACATTAATGGAGTACATTAAATGGCCAGGGTAATGAGGGTGGGCAGACTGTCACCTGAATAGAAAGTATAAGTGGTTTTCAAAAAGTGGCCACATGGGTTCATAGTTACAAATCAAATACTACAAATCAAATAGCTCTGCAGATTGAAAGTATTTGCAACTCAGTTTTCGGCAAAACCTGAGCCTATATAAAACCATGGGACAGAACTGACATAACTTTATGTATGCCCATTGTTTATCTAATCTTATATAGATATTTTTGTCTCACTTTTAAAAAAATGGAATATGTTTGGTAAAGGACTGCTACACAAGGTATTTATGATATTACATTACTAAAATCTGAAAAATTGCAAATGTGAAATATATGTCACTACAAGACGTTTGGATCAACCATAGTGGGTATGTAGGCAGGTATAGCTGTGATTGTTAAAGAAGAAGGGACTCTATGTTCCTCTAGAATTAATCAAAGAGGGAGACCTCTCCTTTAGTCTCACTGCCCATGGCAATGAGTTATTTTAATTGGAAAATTTTAATCAGACCCAAGTGAATATTACATAGAAAAGATTATCTTCTCTAAAGTTACATGTTTCCATCCTAGAAACCAAGAAGAAAAATATGAGATATATGCATATGATATATCCTAGCATGTAAATGATCACATTAAAAACCATTAAGTTCTAGCCATTCTCCTTATGATCAAGAAAACATTTTGATGCTTCAGGTTTCATATTCTGGTATGACAGATTTTGGTGTTGCTCGTGTTTGTTTTTTCTTTAGAATTTCCCAGGGCAAAATACATTATATATATAATGAGTCAGAAATGATCGTTATTCATTTACAGGTTCTCCCGTTAGAGTGAAATACTGTCATTTTTAGGTCATTGTATAATGATGTTTCTGGCATACGTGATTTGAATAAAGTAACTTTCAGTGCCAAGGTTAATGTATCAACTTCAGGTAGTTGCTTTGTTGAATTTTGTTAAATATTCTTGAGCTTCTCTAACCCTCTGAGACAGACTGAAATGAAAAGGAACTTAATTAGAGTGTGCTGGGAATGTAATGCAATATATTAAGTTTTTAGTAAGAAAACTGGTACTGAACCACAATGTTATTGGTTCGGAAATTATCCTCCTAGATAAACAGAAGACACATATGTGCAGAAAAGCAGAGTGAATGTAAAGGGAACTTATCAAAAATACTAATTCAATGAAAGTTTACATCAAAAAGTGATTTTAAAAGAGGAAAACTTTCTCATGCCATGTAAAGTTCAAAATTATACCTCCTGTTTCATTTTAAAACTATCGTACAAGAGTGGTTATGCCGTGCCAGTTTTAGTCATTAGAATTCGGTACTCCTGTGATTAATTTCAAAGGCACATTGGTTCGGGGTTATTATTAGGTTAGTCTGTTAATGCAAAATCTGTCAAGAAGGCCTTGAAGTGGAAAGCAAGCAGATGCATACAAAGTTCTAGTTTAAAATACCTTTAACCCAAGAATTTTACTATTTTGGTTTCATTTGTTAAAGAGATTCCAAAATTAACTAATTAATTCAATTGAGCTATGTTTTCTAGCAGCATGTCATTCAGTTTTTAAGAATACAAACACTAATACTTCTTAGAAAAAGATCCATTTAATAAGTCTATGAATGTTAAGGAGTTAACATGTATTCTATTATTTTATTTACTTTGTTAGGAACAAATTAATCAAAATGCATGTAAATAACAGCATTCTGTATTAGGCCATTCTTGTGTTACTATAATGAAATACCTGAGGCTGGTTAATTTATAAAGAGAAGAATTTTAATTTGCTCATGGTTCCCCAGGCTTTACACAAAGCATGGTGCTGACACCTGCTTCTGGTGAGACTTCCAGAAGACTACAATCATGGCAGGAGGTGATGGGGAGCTGCATGTCACATGGCGAGAGCAGGAGCAGGAGAGTCAGAAGGTGCCACACTTTTTTTTATTATTATACTTTAAGTTCTGGGGTACCTGTGCAGAATGTGCAGGTTTGTTACATAGATACACGCCTGCCATGGTGGTTTGCTGCATCCATCCCCCTGTCATCTACATTGGGTATTTCTTCTAATGCCACCCCTCCCCTATACCCCCAACCCATGCTATCACTCCTCTAGCCCCCAACCCCCCAAACAGGCCCCGGTGTGTGATGTTCCCCTCCCCATGTCCATGTGTTCTAATTGTTCAACATTCACTTATGAGTGAGAACATGCAGTGTTTGGTTTTCTGTTCTTGTGTCAGTTTGCTGAGAACAATGGTTTCTAGCTTCATCCATGTCCCTGCAAAGGACATGAACTCATCTTTTTTATGGCTGCATAGTATTCCACAGGGTATATGTGCCACATTTTCTTATCCAGTCTATCATTGATGGGTATTTGGGTTGGTTCCAATCTTTGCTATTGTGAACAGTGCCACAATAAGTATTCATGTGCAGGTGTCTTTGTAATAGAATGATTTATAATCCTTTGGGTATATACCCAGTAATGGGATTCTTGGATGAAATGGTATTTCTACTTCCAGATCCTTGAGGAATCGCCACACTGTCTTCCACAATGGTTGAACTAATTTACACTCCCACCAACAATGTAAAAGCATTCCTTCCCTATTTCTCCACATCCTCTCCAGCATCTCTTGTCTCCTGATTTTTTAATGATCGCCATTCTAACTGGTGTGAGATGGTATCTCAATGAGGTTTTGATTTGTATTTCTCTAATGATCAATAATGATGAGCTTTTTTTCTTATGTTTGTTGGCTGCATAAATGTCTTTTAAACAACCAGATCCTGTGTGTACTGAGTGCAAGAACTCATTCATTTTCACCAGGAGGGCACCAAGGCATTCACCCCCCAGGAGCCAAACACCTCCCAACAGGCCCCACCTCCAACACTGGGGATTACATTTCAACTTGAGATTTGGAGGGGACGGACATCCCAACCGTATCACATACAAATAGATAGAGATAAAATTCATAAACATCTAAGTTTCTTTCCAGAAATGTAAACTCTGACATTTAAATAGGTAAGACTTTTTTTCTCCTTTTTTTTCTTTCCTCTGCCTCATAAGCTTCACTGACATTATCTATATGAATTTCATTTAAAATAGTCATGGGTGGTTATCTCTTAAATAGCAACTCAATTTCAATAAAGCTGAAAGTCAGGTGATTCAACACTACAATATTTTATGTGATTTTAGATACTATAATTCATCATTTAAATTGCTGGAGTAATTATTTAATTTTACTTTTAGCTTAGTTCTATGTAAATATAGGCAATGTCATAAAATAACCAACTATTATACTTCATTATCAGTTTGATATCTCAATCATCCACTGTTTGAAATCAATCATCTAGTTAGAGAATTTTTACATAGAATTCAGATTAAAATATAAATTGTTCTTTTTAAACTTACATTATTATTAGTTTAATATAGAATAGTTTATCTTTTTGACTGGAACTCCGTTAAAGGCATCAAAACTTCATTTGCTTTTCTTGTAATTAATAAGTTCATTTTCTTAAAGAAAATCTGGTTCATCTTAAGTTTTATTTAAAAATGTCAACTATATTTTCTCAAAAGTAAATGTATGCTACACCATACTTAGTATAAACCTTTACAAATTTTAAACCATTTCCCCTCAAGAATCGTAGTCTCTTTGAAAAATAGGTGTTACTTTCAGTGCCTGTATTTAAGACCACTTAGTACATCTATTAAACCACATTCTCAATTTTAAATGTAATGAATAAAAAACAAAGATACCTACCATGTATGAAATAAAGTTATTTTCCTTATGTTTGCATAAATAGTATTTTTTCAGTTTTATTTTCTCAAAACTCCTATAACTGTTGATGCAGGTATACATTAAAAGTGACAAGCACATTATTTTGAGAATAGATGCAAAATAAAGTATGTTATTATATTAATGCAGTACAGTGTTTTTATAAATACTTCAAAATTCTTCCTTTTTTAATGGTAAGACACCACATTATCTTACTAAATAAGAGGAAGATATTCAGTAATTTGCTGGGGGAGATTGGCATAATTAAAATTTAAAATGGTATATTAATAAGTAGTAGTTATGTATTCTTATTTAAAACATATTTTGACTTTAGAGTATATACTTTGAAATCTCAAAGTCTGAAAAAATAGAATATAAAAAGTGATTCTTTATGAATTCATTTTATTCCTATAAAAGACTGTTATTTTCAAAGCTTTGAGTTTTCGTTAACACTGATTGATAGCGTCTGATTAGAAGTAATGCCAGCAGATTCTCAAATCACTGCCCTTTCTTGCTTTCTTGGAGTCATTTTCAACAATTCATTTTAACATCTTTATTACTTTATTGCTCTAAGTTTGATATATTACAGAGATGTTTTCATCTTAGTATTTGTTTGCCAAGAAAATGATACCAAGAAAAGACATGATTCAATGTGGTTAATTTATTTATGAATACAAATGTTACTGTCGAGATCCTCTTTTATAAAATATAGTAGAAATGTTTGCATTTCCCTGTGTTCATATGTATTTGTCTTTGCACTTGTTATTCACATAATTCAGATTAAAATATAAATTTTAATAAGGTATATAAATAAAGAGTTTAAACAATAATTGAGGAATTTATATTATTTAAAATGTATAATCATAGATTATCGTGATTACTTATCCTAAAGTCTATCAAAAGTTGCAATATATATATATATATATATATATATATAATCTGTAAATATTTTAAATGTATAATTGCAAAAGTGTAAAATCTGAGCAGAGACAAAATAGTAAATGAGATTATTGAGATGTAGACTAGTACCAAAACTGCATTTTATCTGAAGGGAACATGCCCACCACAGGTGAGCCTGAGCTTAGTTTTGAAAAACCCATGATGAGAGGTGATTAGGAAATAAGTTAGAAATTTAAGAAAAGACTCCAACACAAAACTAGCACACCAGAAGCAAAGCAGCATAAAGAAGAAAAATAAATAAAACAATTTTCTAATTTTCTTAGATTTGGTGGTAAGTGCGTGGGGGAAAGAAGGTCCTTGCTAACTTATAATAACAAGTTGATTTTCTTCACAGAATATACAGTTGGATTTTCTCTATCTGTGTGTTTGAAAAATAAAATAAGTAGATAATTTAAAGCAGTGCCCTCTTGGTAAAACCTTGGGAAATGACTGAGAAAAAAAAGCACATTCTGACTGGAGAACTGAAATTCTACCAGGTTCAAATAAATTCTTTCAAAATTTTCATAATTCACAGTCAAAAATTAAAAACCAGGTAAGAATGGAAAGCACTATGAGCAAGAGTCAGAGAAAAACAAAAAAACAACTCCAATTAAAAAATAGGAGCAAAAAAACACCAGGCAAAGTCAGAAGATACTGGACTAATGAGAAAATGAATGGAAAATAATTATATTTTCTATGCTTAAAGAAATAATGTGCCTGAAAATGTAAAAAAGAATGTATACAGTATTTGAAATACCAATTAATTTACAAAATGAACCAATTTGAATTTACAGAACTCAATAATAAGTTATGAGGATATATAAACAAAATAAAAAGACTTAAATCAGAAAAATTCAGACAGAAGATGAATTACATACAAAAACTTTTTAGACACATAATTTCCTTATAAATAAAAAGTGTATGTCAAAGGTCAATCGAATGCTGTCTTCCACGTGCTGAGTAAAAATAACTTTCAGCCTGGAAATATAAATAAGCAAAATAACATTTCAGGATTACTAGCAATACAAACATATTTTTGAATTGTAAGAAGTAGAAAGAGGAGTAATTGTACAACTCACATTAAGGGAAATTCTAAAAGATATTCTCAAAGAAAAATGAAAATAAAACCAAATGAAACATCCGAGTTTGTAAACATGTGGGTAATTCCAAATAAAATTTGATGGAAAAGACATAGCGAAGTCTAGTTTTTGAGTTAAAGTAAGCAAAATAGGAACAGTGTATAAGTTAGGAGTGGAAAAGAAAGACATAGGAAAAAAGATTCTACTGATAATTGGGAAGAAGGATAATTTCTTTTTCACTATAAATGTAATTTATTTTTCCAGCCAACAGGACATTCTATTGCTTCCAGCTCAATGCCAACTAAAATAATAATAGCAGATATGTTTCCCCTACCCAGTATCAACTTGCATGGTGTCAAGTAACTTTTCTTTTAAGTTGTCACGTAATGAGAAAAATATATTTTTCTAAAAAATATATTTTTAAAAATAATTTTTTAGAATTTTTTAAATTTAATTTTTCATATATTTAACTTTTTGTATTTGAGGGGATAATAAAACAAATATGTTTCTTCCTTAAATTTTAAAATCAACAAATAATTTTATAAATAATTTAAAATTTGGTAAGTGTATAAAAGTATAAAGTTCTCTTCCCTTCACTTTCCTAATATGATGTGCAAAAACCAACCAGTTACTAGTTTTTATGCCTTTGTGCATGAGTGTTATATTTTATGCTTAAAGTTTTCATCTTATTGAGAATAGTAGAATTCACCTGTATTATAAGCATAGAATCTGTATTGCTCATCATTAAGCAGTCCTGCTTATATGTCAACATTCCAGGCATTGTCAGAAAAAAAAATGGTCAATGTCATATTTTTTTCTGAAAATTAATTACTATTCAAAATAATACACGATATAAATCCTGAACCCTAGGCAAGTCTTTTTTCTGTTCAGAGTAGTAGAAATATATAATGTAGGTAGTTCTTTGAGACTTTAACTTCATGTTTTTTATTAGTCACAACATTAGCAGCTGTGTTCTTTCTTTACTAAAAGATCCTAGAAATAAATGCAGGTGTTCCTGAAGACAAATGCAAATGATATCAACTTCCTCATTTTTAATCCACTGAGTGTTTAATTATGGAATGCTGTCTTTAGATTTTATTTATGTTAATAGTAATGCCTTACGAAACAGATTCAGAGCAAGAGTTAAACTTCAGAGCAGTTCATGAATTATTCTTATCAATCTTGTCACTGTTGATGAATGCTCCATATGTTCACAAATTCCCATGCTTTGCTTGATTTTTGATTTACATTCAATATCAATACTTGAATAGAATCACATGTAAAATTTAAAAAAAGATAGTAGACTACTATGAAATTTGGAATGTTAAATATTATTTTACCTTTATTATTATTTGTTGCAAAATATTTATTTCTACCTTTTGCTATATTTACTTACATAGATATCTTATGTACTCTACTAAAGTACAATCAATTCAAGGCTAAGGTTCATGTTGTGTATAATTTTATATGTTTAACAACAGTTATAGGGCAATATTTTAAGAGATGTTGTAAAGTGGTGCACAAAAAAAACTTACAAATAAGAGATATACATAAAATATTCTGTATGAATGTCTCTTTACTTCACTAGGCAATAAAGATTTCAAAGGCTTGGATACATCTCATGCTTTGATACAAATTGACTTTAGGGAATATTTAGTTCATCTCTGCCTCAATTCTCTTATCTACAATAGGAATGTAAAGTGTACCTGCTATGTTTGAATGTGTCCTCTGCAAAATTTAGGTGTTGCCAATTTGATAGAATTAAGAGGTAAGAACTTCAAGGGGAAATTAGGCCATGAGAGTTTCTTCTTCATGAATGGGATTAGGTGTCCCTCTAAAGAGGTTTCACAAGGGAGTTTGTTCTTTCTTGCCCTTTTTGTCATGTGAGGACATGAGAAAGCCCTCTAGATGCCTTGATCTTGGATTTCCCAGCCTTTAGAACTGTAGGGAATACAATTCTGCCCTTTGTAGGTTACCAAGATTTAGGTGTTCTAGTAGAGCAGCACAGATGGATTAAGACAGTACCTATCTCGTTTTTATCAAGAGGATTTCAGATTTTGTAAATAGCAAAATGTAGTGCCATATATACAAATGCTAGGCAAGTATCAACTATTATTATATTAATTAACAGTAACAATATTCTTATTTTAGCAGTGATAAAAATCTGCATATATGCTAAGAGGCTTCTTCAAATATCCCCTGAATACAGAATGATATATTATAGACCCAGGAGAAGTGGCCTCATGTCAGTAATACCTAAAGGGACACTTACTATGTCTCAAACCTCTCACTCATACCCCATGCTTCCTCTCACACTAAAAATAGGAAAGTCCTACTCTGGTAATATTGGCTCAGTCTTCTGGTTATAATCAAATCCATCTCTCTCGGGAACTAGTTAATAAAATATCTTCATGTTCTTTTGCTATTCAAATAACCTCTTCTTCTCTTTGATCCCCTCCCACTACTCAGTTCTTTCCTTTGTTCTGTGGCTTTCTATAAATTCAGAAGTAAATTAGTTAGTAGTTAGTGCCAGGTTAGTATATACCAACATGCTACATGGTTAAATTCAGATTTGCATTGAACCTTTTTCTCTAATCTACTGTTTATTTGGAACAATTTTTCCAGATGGACTATCAGATTTTTATATTATTCTAGTTTTATTATTCTAAGTTTTATTATTTCTGAGTCTTACAAAACTTTTCCAAATGTATGTGAGAAAGCCATGTCGAATGCAAATGACCTGCCTAGTTATAAGCAGCTAACCAATGACACATATTAATTTTAATTCTGAGTTATGAAACTCAAAACACACTAAAAGATTGATTGACAGGATATAGATTATAGAAGAGGAGTAAAAATGTTTGCCTCACGGTTCAACAAGTGAAACAATCTCAATGCCTGTCATTATACAATTTCTAATAGGAAAAATTAAAATATGGGTACAGGGATTCACAGACCCCAAAGTCCCCTGTGAATAAATTTCAGAGAGTTTGTGAGCTAAAATAGGAAGATTTACAGCATAATTTTCATTAATCACTAACAAACATGTATTACTTTTTACCACTATGAATGTAGGCAACAAGTCAATGTAGTCTTATCTTTTTTAGAAATAGAATTCCAAAGTAATGTAATATAATACTGCAGGTTTTGTAGATACTTCATGTCATTCTATTCATCACCATTTCAAAGTATAGTTGTTTTTAAATGTGTTGTTATATCTTATTTTATTATATTAATAAGGAAACGTACTATTCTAATTTTGTGGGTTGATTATTTTTACAAGTAAATTTTAATATAATTTATTTTCTTTTCAAACTTACATCTTATATTTTATATACTAAAAAATTTTTCTAAAAAGTGGTCCATAGTCTTCACCAGACTGTCAGAGGTACCCATGTCAAGAGAAAATGAAAAATCCCTGTGTTAGGAAGTGTGGTACTTGAACACATGAATTTCAAAAACTAATCCCTAACATTGGATGACTTTTTCAGAAAAAAATAGCATATGAATTTATTCTATTTCATAGGCTATAAAGAATAACAAACATATAATTACACTATTTACAAAATGAAAGTTTCAAATATTTAACTAATGAGCTTAAATCAATAATACAGAGCTAACATTGTAAAGCGGGCTGAAAGATCTCAAGATGCCAACTGAAAGCATATATTAGGTATCTTTTGAGAATGTATTCACTAAACATTTACTATCATAGTTTTCAGGTCAAAGGAGAGGTAAACTTTGGAGAATATGCAGTTATTATAAGTCATCATAATTTTTAAACATTGAATGGGTATAAAAGATATTTATCGTGAAGGCAACAGAAAGAATACTTAAAATGAAAACAACAATAATGCAATGCAATGGGAATAAGGATGAGATATCAATTTCCCTTTATGAAAAAGATAGAAATTTCATTGTACATATAATATTTCTTGACCAACTTGAATAATCATTTTTTTTCAGGCTATCTTAGGGCCTCAAGAAAGAAGACATCATTTGCTAAAAGAAAACTTGGGTGGTGATCAGAAATTCGGTTTCCATCCTATTCAATCTGGAGAATCTCACTGTCTACAAAACTGCTTGTCAGGAAGCGGGGAGCATTTCAGAATTAGATAATAGAGAAGTTCAGTGAACTGTAATGTGCATTAAGAAATAGAGAATTTCAGTGCTACCTTTGGGGAAAATGTCTTTTGGTTCCACTATGATACACTGTCATTGACCTCCATTAAACATAAAATGTAATATTGATTTTTAAATGCATTTTGAAATGTATTCTACGCATACTACTTAGATGAGAAATCTTTTATATTTTAGATAAAGATTGTGGTATTTGTACATGATGACTCCAACTGATTTTAAATTAATTCTTCAGCAAGCCACAATAATTTAATAATTTATCTAACTACATGAAAGCAATCAAATCTAACATTTATAATTGTTACAGATTCATGATCTTTAAGTCAACTCTTGCTACTTGTCCCTAATTTGACTCTAACACTAGCACCCCCAAAAAAGTCTTATTCAAGAAGACATGTGTGAAACGGCAAATAAAATCTGATAGAATAACAAACATATTTTTAAGAGAAAAAAAGTTTTGTTTTACTGTGTTTTTTAATTGTTTTGCATTTGATTGTTTATTACAACATTTTAAAACACTTGCTAGGTTATGGGGTGACATTCTACCAGAGTAATAAAAAAGAAATACCATTTTTGCCAACTAGTTGCTCAGATCTAATAAGGAAAGGGATAATAAATAAACCATTAAAATGCGGCACAATGCATCACACACAAAGGTACATTGTATTTGAATGCAAAACATTTGGATTTGAAAACTAAATATGTACAACAAAGCACTTGGCGTACTATTTAGCACCAAGCAGAAAGAAAAAAGATGGTCATTTCACTATTATACATCTGGTTTTGTATTATAAGGATGTAAATGATCAAGTGAGAGGCCCCAAATTACAGTATTATCAGGAAAGATCAGGAGAGCTTTCTATTAAGCTCATGAAATTATTTAGTTGATTTGTAAAGAGAAAGTAGAATAGTACAGGCAAAGGAAAATGACTGCAGCCATGACTGAGGAGATACCTTCTGCTGTGCAGTATAAAATCTACTGCTAAAATTAGAAGGACAAAGAAGAAGGTGGTATTGGTTCTGCCTTCAGGGAACTCCAAAACAAGATATACCCTGTATATAACTATAGTAGAGAAACAAACAAAGACTTATGGGAAAACAGAGTATGCATTGATCCTTTCCGACTGTTAAAAATATCAAACTAATGGTTCTAAAAGTATATTCCAAGTTGCAGAAATACTACAGATAATGAAGTATTGGTTGGTTAAAGCATTAACAAATAGCTAAAAGGGTATTCAAATAGCCAGAAACTCCTTGAAATACATATTTTAAAATATGCCAGGAAACTAGAGGAAGGTATGAAGAGTGGGAGAACAGGAAAAATAATTATTATTGGTATATGTAGAAAGGATCTTATTTGAGATATACTGAAGAGGCAGATATCAAAAACATTTACCATCAGCTGCAGAAAGCTAATCGAGGAAGGAGGAGTCTAGTTTAGATCTCCATCAACTGAAGTAAAAGGTTTCTGACCAATATCTCTTTAATACATAATAGGAATATATTACTAGGAAACAATATCTAAAAACTCATAGATAGATAATTTATTTTTTTATTACTAGATTCAACAGACATAAAATTATGTTGTGGCACAAACAGAACAAATGCATAGGGAAACAGAAAAATCTTACATAAATGTATGCATTACTTATTAGAAGTGTGTATAATAGTGAGTAATTGAATTTTAACTAAATTATTATTGAATAATTTAATAATAAATTAATATTTTAATTAAAATATTAATGAGCTATTGATTATATTTTATGATCCTGAAATTTTATCTAATAAAAACATGGGATTAAATAGTAACTCCATATTAGATGCCTCTATACACAATTTGAACTCACAATAGTGTACCAATTTTTACACATTTTATTATGACAATTGAGACTGTTTTTTCTTTTTTAACCTAACTGGTACTGGATTGATGATGGTGCTACACTAAGGGAATCATGCTGAAATTACTGGTATTTCTTTTCTGATTTTTAATTGTAAAATACACATAAAATTTATCATCTTAACAATTTTTGAGTATACAGTTAAGTGATGTTAAGGAAATTCATGTTGTTTGCAAACATCACTACCATTTATCTGCAGAACACTTTTCATCTTGCAAAACTGAAATGCTGTACCTATTAAACAATAACTCAACTTCCCCTGCTACCCTAGCCACTGGCAATCACTTTTAAGTTCTGTCTCTTTGGTTTTGACTACTCAGGGTACCTCATACATGTGAAATCACTTGGTCATTTTTGTTTTTGACTGGCTCATTTTACATAGCATAATATCTTCAAGTTCCATTCATATGCAGAATTTTCTTCTTTTTGAAGGTTGAATAATATTCCACTCTATGTATATACATTTTATTTATCTATTCATCTGTCAATAGACACTTGCGTTGCTTCCATGTTTAAGCTTCTGCTTACTATTTTGCTATAAATATGGGTGTGCAAATAACTCAAGACCCTTTAAATTCCTGCACAAATTTATCTGAATACAGAATTGCTGATCATATAATAATTCTATTCTTAATGTACTGAGGAGCTACCATGCCATTTTCCACAGTGATTGAATCATTTTACATTCTCGGCAACAGTGTACATATGTTCCAATTTCTCCACATTCTCAGCAACCCTTATTTCCTGTTGTTGTATTGTGGTTGTTTTGATAACAGCCATTATGATGGATGTGAGTTGGTGGGCCTGATAGTGGTTTTGATTTGCATTTCTCTAATGATTAATGATGTTAAGTATCCTTTCATTTGCTTATTGGCTATGTGTATATCTTTTTTTATTTTTCCAAAATTAAAATCCTTTGCTTATTTTTGAATTGGGTTGGTTTTATGGTTGTTGAGTTTTAGGGGTGCTGTGTATGTTCGAGTTACCAATTCCTTATCAGAAATATAATTTGCAAATATTTTCTCTGATATGGGTTGGCTATGTCCCCCACCCAAAAATCGCATCCTAAACTGTAGTCTCCATTATCCCTATAATCCCCACGTGTCAAGGTCAGGAGCAGGTGCAGGTAATTGGATCATGGGGGCAGTTTTCCCCATGCTGTTTTTCATGATACTGAGTGTGTCCCATAAGATCTAATGGTTTTATAAGCCTCTGGCATCCATGTTTGCAGTTACTCTGCCCTGAAGTCCTGTGAAGAAGATGCCTGCTTTTCCTTTGCCTTCTGCCATGATTGTAAGTTTCCTGAGCCTTCCCCAGCAATGTGGAACTGTGGGTCAATTAAACCTCTTCTTTATAAATTACCCAGTCTGGGGTATTTCTTCATAGAACTTCTGAGAATGGACAAATACATTCTCCCATGCTATAGATTGCCTTTTCATTGTGTTGAAAGTGTTATTTGATGCAAAGCAGTTTTTAAATTGTCATGTAGTCCAATTCATTTTTTTTCTTTCTTGAATAACTTAGGTATTATATCCAAATTATCGTTGCAAATCTAATGCCATAAAGCTTTTGTCCTATACTTCCTTCTCAGGTTTATACTTTTAGTTATGATGTTGGATTGTTTGATTTTGAGTTACGTTTTTGCACATGGCATTAGGTAAGGGTAAAACATGATTATTTTACATGTGAATATCAAGTTTTGGTACCATCATTTGTTGAAAAGACTGCTCTTTTCTCATTTAATAGTTTTGGAACTACTGAAAAAAATTGTTTGACTATATACACAAGGAATTTTTTTGGACACTTTATTCTATTCCATTGGTCTATATGTCTGTCTTCATGCCACAAAGACACTGTTTTGATTACTGTAGCTACAAACTAAGTTGTGAAACTAGGAAGCATTAGTTCCCCAACTTTTGTTCAAAAACTCCTGTGTTAGCTAGCAGGCTTCTGAGTGTATCGCTGTGGTCCACAGAGAAGGCTGGGGAAGGTAGCAAGGAGATGCTGTATCAGCTGCTACAGCCTTAAAGTTGGTGTCTTTTTGGACTTTAAAATTGTTCCTATGCAGCTTATTTTATTTTTGTTTAATCAAATAAACAAGAGGGTTTTTCCATGGCAAAAAAAAAAAAGAAAAGATTGTTTGGCTACTCAATGTCCCGTAACATTCCATATAAACTTTAGTATGGATATTTCTATTTCTGCAGAAAACGTAACTGTATTGTGACAGGGATTGCACTAAATCTGTGGATCATTTTGAGGGAGTGATATTAATATTTTGACCTTTGACCAGCATTTCTCCATCTTCCCTCCCTCAATATCTGGAAGCCATCATTCTACACTGTTATATACCACATTTTCTTTTATTTATCAATTATTTATTTATTTTTAAATATTATTTTTGTTTTTATTTTTTTGAGAAGGAGTCTAGCTCTGTTGCCAGGCTTGAGTGCAGTGGTGCAATCTCAGCTCATTGCAACCTCCAGCTCCCGGGTTCAAGCAATTCTCCTGCCTCAGCTTCATGAGTAGCTGGGACTACATGTGCGCACCACCACACCCAGCTAATTTAGTGTTTTAAGTTGAGATGGGGCTTCACCATGTTGGCCAGCATGGTCTTGATCTCTTGACCTCTTGATCTGCCCGGCTTGGTCTCCCAAAGTGCTGGGATTATAGGCATAAGCCACTGCACCCAGCCTATTATTTTCCATTTTTATGGATACATAGTAGGTGTATATATTTATGGGTTATACAAGATATTTTGATACAAGCATACAATACATAATAATCACATCAGGGTAAATGGGGTGTTTTTCACTCAAGCATTTATTATTTATTTGTGTTACAATTAACTCTAATTATAGTCTCTTAGAATACCACCTGTGCAGTGGTTCACACCTGCAAGCTAGCAGTTTGGGAGGCCGAGAAAGGTGGATCACTTGAGGTCAGGAGTTCGAGACCAGCCTGGCCAACATGTTGAAACTCTGCTCTACTAAAAATACAAATTTTAGCCTGCATGGTTGTTGAGTCCAGTCATTTGGGATGCAGAGACCAGAGGATTGCTTGTACCTGGGAGGCAAAGGTTTCAGTGAGCAGAGATCATGTCACTGCACTCCAGTATAGGTGACAGGGTGAAACTCCACCTCAAAAAATATTTTTTAAATAAAATGTAGAATACATTATGCTGACTGCAGTTACCCTGCTGTCCTATCAAGCACTAGATTTTATCTTATCCAAGATGTTTTTCTACCCATTAACCATCTCCAATTCTTCAGCCCTGCTGCCCTTCCCAGCATCTGGTAACTGTCTTAATACTCTCTATCTTCATCACATTTTCTTTTTAATTGTTTTGTTTTGCTTTCTTAAAAATTTCCAAATTTTATTTTAAGTTTAGGGGTACATGTGCAGGATGTGCAGGTTTGTGAAGAAGCTTTTCAACTTGATGTAATCCCATTTGTTTACTTTGTTTTAATTGTCTGAGCTTTAAGGGTCAAATTCAAAAAAATCATTGACCAGACCAATATGATGTAGTCTCCCCACTATGTTTTCTTTAGGAAATTTACAGTTGCAAATCTTACATTCAAATCTTTATTTAGTTTTAATTCACTTTCTATATGGTTTGAGGTACGGGTTTAGTTTCATTCTTCTGCATGTGCATATCTCATTTTTCCAATAACATTTGTTGAAGAGACTGTCCATTTCCTATTTTGTATTCTTGGCACCCTTGTCACAAATCACTGGAGTGTAAATGGGTAATTTCATTTTGGGGCTCTTTACCCTATTCCATTGGTTGGTGTGTCTTTTTTATGCAAGTTCCATGCTGTTTTAATTACCTAATCTTTGTGACATAGTTTGAAGTCAGGAAGTTTGGTACTTCTAGCTTTGTTCATTTACTCAAGAATGCTATGGTTAATTAACTTTAATTTCTGGTTCGATGTACATTTTATGATTTTTTAAAATAGTTGTTTTGGTGGAATCTGTAGGGTTTTCTTTACATAAGGTATTGTAATCAGCACACAGCAACAGTTTCACATCATTTCCTATTTGGATGTTTTTTATTTTTCCTTTTCTGAACATTTTTTATCTAATTATTCTTGCCCAAACTTCCAGTCCTATGTTGAATAAAAGTGGTGATAGTGGGCATTCTTGTCTTATTTCTAATATTAGAGGAAAGCCATTTAGTTTTTTGTCATTTAGTATAATATTTGCTGTGTGTTTTAAGTATGTAGATTTCATTATGTTGAGGTCGTTTCCTTCTATTCTTAGTTTTTTGAGTGTTTTTTTTAATCATGAAAGAGTCTTGAATATTGTCAGATGTGTTTTTTCTACATGAGATGTTTGTGAGTTTTTATTTTTTCTCTTTGTTCTGTTAGTAAAATACATTACATTGAGAGAGGTCTATGTAGATTTTATATTTATTTGTAATTCAAATCTGGTATGTCTGTATTTCTATGAACTTGTCCAATTCATTTAGGTTATCCAATTTATTTGGCATGCAATTTTTTTCTAATAATTCTTTTATAATTCTTTTTTACTTCTGTAAAATTGGTAATGAAGTACCTGATTTATTTCTTAATTTTGTAATTTGAAGTTTTTTTTTTTTTTTGATAATTTTGTTGATCTTTTTGAAGAACCATCATTAGTTTTATTGATGTTCTCTACCACATTTCTTTTTTCCATTTCATTTATTTTTATTCTAATGTTTACTATGTTTTTCCTTCTGGTAGTTTTGAGTTTAGTTTTTTTGGTTGTTGTTTTCTTTTCTTTTCTTCTTAGTTCTTTGAGTTGAAAATTAAATTGTTGATTTGGGATCACTCCCAAATGTATAATGTGTTTATAACTATAAATTTTCCTCTTATTCCGCTTTCACTGTGTCCTATAAATTTGGTTTTTGTGCTTTCATTTTTATTGATTTCTATATATTTTCTACTTTCTTTTCTGATTTCTTCTTAGAGCCATTTGTTGTTTAGGAGTGTGCTGTTTATCTTCAAAAAATATGCAACTTTATTGGTTTTCTTTCTTTTATTGATTTAACTTCATCTCACTGTGGTCAGAGAAGATAGTTTGCATAGTATCTATCTTTTTAAATCTATTGAGACTTAATATGCTACCTAAAATATGGTCTATCCTAAAGAATGTTTCATTTGAACTTGAGAAGAGTGTATATTCCCTTGATATTAGTTAGTCTGTACTGTATTTGAGTCCTATGTTAGTGCATTAGGTCAAATTAATCTATTATGTTGTTCAAGTACTCCCTTTATTTATTTATTTTTAGTCTGTTAAGTATATTATTGAGAATGGGGTATTGAAATCTCTAATTATTATTATAGGAATGTACAATTTTTTTGTTTAATCTTTAATTCTGTCAGGTATTTTATGTATATTTTGATAGTCTGTTAAGTGTGTAAATGTTAATTATTTTTGCATCTTCTTGCTGTATTATGGCTTTTCTTAATATATAATATCATTTTGTCTTCTACAAATTCCTTTGATTTAAGGTCTATCTTGTCAGATATTAATTTCATCAACCCTGCTCTGTTTTGGCTATTATTTCCATGGGATAATTTATTCTTTCATTTTCAACTTGTTTGTGTCTTCAATCTAAGTGAATCTTATTTATATGAAAACTTTTGTTGCAATAATTTTAATGAAAATTGCTGAACAACAGAAACTTTAACAAAATGTATCAATGTTCTCTAACAATGGTTAATCATTTTAAAAGGGAATATGAACACACATTTATCAACTCAAAGAGATGTACACATGTTGGAGATATAAGTAGTTCTCAAAGAATATGTATGATTCTATGTATTAAGTACAAACCAGAAATTTAATAAATATTAACCTAAAATGGCAAATAAATATATTTGAATAGATAAACACCAGTAAATAGCAAGACACTTTTAGACAGCTTATAGTTGGATCTTTTTATTTAAAAAAACCATTTGGTCAATTTCTGCCTTCCGATTAAATAATTTAACCTGTTTACATTTAAGGTAATAATAAGAAAAGACTTATTGCTATCTTTTCATATTTGTTTTCTATCTTCCTAATATCTTCCTCTTTTTATTTCCTACATTACCATTTCTTGTGTATTTAGTTTATCTTTTGTCTTGAAACATTTTGATTACCTTCTCATTTCCTTTTGTCTATTTTCTGTAACTATTTTTTTGGTGGTTACCCTGTGGATTACATTTAACATCCTAACGTAATAACATTCTAACATAAATGTATAGCAACTTGCCTTCAATGTTAAACAAAACCTCTGATCATTTACAGCTTCCTCCCTACTCTTTTCAGTTACTGATAGTGAAGAATTGTATTTTTGTATATTGCGTTTCCAAAAACCTAAACAATATTTGTTTCTTAATAACATTAGTCTCTTAAGCTTTATAGAAACAAAATGTGAAGTTACAAAACAAGGCTACAATACTAGTTTTATAGTAATCATTATTTTTAAATACATTATTCTCAAGTCATAGAGAAAACAAAATGTGTAATACTTAATCATTATTAAAATAATACTAGCTTTTATAATTGCCCATGTATTTAACTTAATTAACAAATTTATTTCTACTTGTGGCATCAAGTAACAGAACTTATCATATACAATACACTTTTGCAAAGGTTACTGGATGGGGATGGAAGACAAAAAAATTATTTTAAATATCTCAGTGAATGAGATAAAAAAATGAAGTAACTATTACATTTTAAAAATTAATTTCAACCCTCTGCCAAGCACATTTTATATATATTTTTAAAACACATATTATTCTGTAAATCTGTTAAAATTATATATAGATACTTATAATTTCTTTTTAGTTTAATGTATTCTATATTCATATATTATATGTATGAAGATATTTATCTGATATAAGTAGTATTTTAAAATTCTATTGTATTTTCATATTTCTGATAACTTCAGCAGGTACTATGTATCAAGATCATTATGCACTCCATTGTTTAAACACTGTTAAATTAAGGAACAGGTCATAAGTTACTATAGAAATTATCTTTTGTTTTTTGCCATGAAGAAACATGTTGCCTTCCTTCCTTTGATGGAAATGTATAAGTAATTTGTTTAAGTTTCAAAAAAATACATCTTACTGTCCAATTAGCATCTTTCAAAATTGAGACCAAATTGTTTTCAATGTTGTAGATATCCTGTTTATTTTATAATTCAAATATTCTTGACAATTTTCTTATGATAACATTCTATTTTAATCTGTATTATCAGTTATTTACAATTAACTTTCATATTTTCATGTAAAACAGAGAATAATATTTAATAATATATATTATATTATTTATAAAACACTAACCTTTTTATTATTCACAATTTTACTGTGCTTGTAAGCACACTTTATTTCAACTGACTTTTTTTTCTATAGAAATACTTTCTCAATGAAGGAAACATTCTGTTGATTTACATTCTGGCATAGGCTCCTTTATGTGGATAGCTATTCTATTATGTTTCTGTAATTGTAGCTGTGTCATCAGATTCTATTTCAAAACAAATCTTTAACTCCAAATTATGTATGTTGACAATACAAACGTTTATAGTTTGTTTCAGCACTAATGTTTGTCAGCAATTAAGTTGAAAACAGAAATCTTCTCTTTATATCACCATTATATTTGAATTGCACATATGCTAGAAGAATATCTATGCTAGAAGTATTTGTACATTCATCATATTATAATGAAATGTACATTACTAAATGTATTTGTCATATAACTTGGCTAAATGATGTGCTCTGATGTTATTGGAAACATACTTAAGCTAACTTCTTTGCTACATATTTATATAACTTATAGGAGCACACTCTTTGAGGCATGCTATGATTAATGTCTTAACAGTCATACATATGTATTTGTTTTAGTCTTAGTCCTAACTTGTGAAGAACCACAAAATATCAAGTTTGATATGTAAAATATTGTGCATTTGCTTCTACTAGCTTTTAAATATGGTTATACTTCTTTCAAAGAAATTTGGAGTGTTTATGATTTATATCATTATGCTTTTTATCTTAGTGCCACTTATGTAATACTGTCATGAAAGTTTCTATTTGTTTTCACTCAAGTTGTACACTCATATCATGGATTTGTAACAGTTTATAGAACACTACTTATTTATGCAATAGAATTGCTATAGTGTGACTCCAACTGTTCAAATTTTGGTGAGCTGATTAATGATGTCAATATAACCAACGAAAGGAAATACAGAAGGAAAACATGCATGTATGTGGAGAGTCAGTGTGGAAATTTTTGTTTTCATTTTGCCTGTGAACATAGAAAGTTTCATATACATCTCTGTATAAATAAATTACAATTGAGAGAAAAATTGGCCAGTTCCAGTTTTTAATTCAGAAAGGAATCAGAATTCAATGTCTATATGGGGTTGTTTTGAATGAAAAGTACCTAGGGAATATATATGCTGAAATGTCCAGTGGCATATAGAATTATAATCCTGGAGTTCAGAGAATTCTGGATTTAGAAGGAAAATATAAGTATCCACAGAGAAATGCACAAGTATAGACACACAAGATAATATAAAATTAAATAATGGGTTATAAATGTTGCATAACCTATACACTTGCTATGATGAAAAGATGAATGTTATCATTAGGAGAACTTCTGCATTAAGAAACACAGAGAACAGTAGTAGTCAGAAGAAAACATGAAAAGTAGATCTGGAAATTAAGAGGTACACAGGGTTACAAGTCTCAAATATTGCTAAAAGAGTTATAAAAACTTATACCACATGGTTTAAACATTTGTAGACTCCTGGTTTGTTGAGTGTCCCTGGGACCACACCTAGTCTCAACAATTTGCTAGGAAGATGCATGAATTTCAGAAAAGCTGTTGTACTCATGTTTGGAGCTTACTACTTTGAAAGGATACAGACTAACATCAAAAAAGAAAAATGCTCATAGGACAAAACCTGGAAGAAAGCAGGGGCAAACTGCCAGGTGTCCACTCCCAGAGTAGTCTCCCAGGGTTGTACATAATTCTAACAGCAGTGACATGTGAGAACACACGCCAAGTATGACTGATAAGGAAGACTATGGTAGCCTTTCTACTGGAGATTTTTGCTGGGGATCCCTCCTATTAGAACACAACTCCCAGGGGACTGACCTCAGTTACCAAGAATACAGTTCTGACTCCCCCACCTTGAAGCAATAGCAGATATTCAACCATTAATCACATGCTTAGGACATTTAAAAAAGAGTAAGAAAGAGATTGGTTGTATAGGAATAAGGGAATGAATTTCAGAGACTTTAAAATGACAGAATCCACACTGAGGAAGCAAAGTCAAAAAGAAATAAGTTTAAAAGAAGGTGTGTTTTGTCTTCTTTTTCCATTCTTTTTTTCTTTTCCTTCACTCCCATTTTCTTCTTGTTACATTTCTAAATAAAAGGTGGATCTGAGAAAGATGTACTTTGTATGGGAGCCCGCAATGTACTTTGTATGGGAGCCCACAATGGGAGATTAGTTACATACAGTAAGATTGATGAAATAAGTCACAATCAATTAACTGTGGACAATAAGAGCTAAATTTCTATCAACTAAATAAATAACAAATATGGAAATGGAGAGCACATACACACACACATATACACAGATGGATACATATTGTATTAAGGTTATTTAGAGAGACAGCACTAATAGGATAGATATATATATATATATAAAGGAGAGTTTATTAAGGAGTATTGACTGACACAATCACAAGGCAAGGTCCCACAATAGGCTATCTACAAGATGAGAAGCAAAGAAGCCAGTCCAAGTCCCAAATCAGAAGAACATGGAGTCTGATGCTTGAGGGCAGGAAGCATACAGCATGGGAGAAAGATGTAGGCCAGACTAAACCAGTCTAGTCTCTTCACGTTCTTCTGCCTGCTTTGATTTTGGCCATGATGGCAGCTGATTAGATTGTGCCCACCTAGATTGAGGGTGAGTCTACCTCTCCCAGTGCACTGACTCAAATGTTAATTTCCTTTGACAGTACCCTCACAGACACATCCAGGAACAATAATTTGTATCCTTCAGTCCAATCAAGTTGACACTCAATATTAACCATCACACACAAATGCCATAGCCCTGTCCACTGAGAAGTCCCAGGAGAAGTTTCATACCAATAGCAGTGAGCAAATTAGGCACCAAGATCCTGGTTCTAAATTCCATTTTCTATTAAAAGAAACCATCGTCTCTTGGAGAAATGGTGGATTCCAGAACAGAGAATGGAAAATATGAGTTCCAAGCATCTTTTTGTGCCAGAAAGTAGGAAAATTGTCACTCATTTTCAAAGGACAGGGGGCCCAACATTGAATCTGGACCCAGGTTTTGCTGCTCACTATGTGCTAACTTACCCTGTGTTAGCCAGACAGACTTCATTTTGCTGAGAGCCAGATAGACTCCATTGACCTCCGCCTCACCCCTCCTGCCAGTCCTCCCTTAAGTGCATACCTGAGTCTTGCTACTGTGCTGGGTCATGCTGTACTTAGAACTACAGAAACGTATAAGCTTTGTAACCATAGCCTGCTTGGCAAGCCTGCTTGCCATTGTGAATGCCCCCCCCCCCCCCAACTGATTATATGACAGTTATCGAATACCCCCCTTGGTAACCAGCAATCATGGGAACCGTTTTGTATACTCTCCTTAAAAATCAACAATCATGAGAACCTCCTGCCTCCTAGTTACCAGCCTCCTTATTTAACTTGCTTGTTCTGATTCTGTAAACTCTGCTCCAACTAGGCTCCCCCCGCCCCTACCTAAAGCAAGGTATAAGAGATAATCAAGCCCCTTCCTCGGGCTGAGAGAATTTTGAGTGTTAGCTGTCTCTTGGTCGCTGGCTAAAAATAAAGGACTCATAATTTGAAACTCAGAGCATGACACTGTTCCATTTAACTTGCCTGGATACAACAACTACTTGAAAGCCAAACATGAGAGGCAAGGGTTGGTGAGAAGAAAAGCAGGTTAATTTAGAAAGCCAGAAAACAGAGAAATAGTAAATTAGTGCTCTAAAGTACCATCTTAAATTTTAAATTTTACCACAGGGTTTTAAAAGGGAAGCATGGTATGACAAACCTATGGGAGTGGTGCACAGTGCAGGGTCTGTGAGTTTTGTTCCACATAACTGACTTCAGCCCCATGGTGGCAGACTAATTGCTTGTGACTCCCACTAAGTGGGAGGATTATCCAACAAGGTCTATGCCTGATTTGTTCCAAGATTAGCCTCTGGAATTTCTGAAGCAGGAACATAATTAGATAAGCATTCAGTGCCAGAGGGGAGTGTCTAGAGAGGGAAGAAATAAACAAGTGAGAAAGGAGGGAAAAAGAAAAAAAAAATAAAGTGGGTGATGAAAGTGTGTGACTAAAATGTATTTTTTAAAACTGAGGTCCCTGGTAGAGTTTGAGGGGCTTCCAACTGGCCAAGTCTGGAATAAATATATCATCAAATATTTTTAATAGATTATTATCCATAGAGCAATATAGTAATCCTTAAATATATACTGATATAAATAAAATAAAGTAAAATCTGATGAGGAACAGAAAATTTACAAAGATTCAGTCTTTCCAGAAAACACATATAAATTAAAAAGAGAAAATGAGTAACTTTACTTTGACTAACAGGCACCAGCTTAATCAAATTATCAACTTTAACAACAACAGTATTGGACAATAGAAGAAATTCATGTGCCACTTGATAAAATGGAATGAGTAAAGCATGGCATTGCTGATGACATTCCTGCCAAAAATGCATAAACTGCACCTCATCATAATGATATATCAGTCAAATCCAAACTGACAGGCATTCATCAAAATAACTGCTATATAATCTTTAAAAGTGTCAAGGACGTGAAATCGAGGAAAGATAGGATTTTCTCCAGATTAAGGGAAATGAAAATGACATGAAAATTAAACATAACATGACATAATGTACTAAATAAGTTTGCTCTAAATAATATAAATGGGACAACTTTCAAACTATGAATGAAGAATGAAAATTAGATGTTAGCAATGTGTTGATTATAGTTTCCTGATTTTTATGGTTATATCGTGACTTTGTAGGAGAATGTTCTTGTTAGTAAGAAATATACATTAATGTATAAAGATGACGGGCCATGCTATTAGCCCCTATTTCTCCCCTAGGATTCATGAAAAGGAAGTCCATTACACTATACTTGCACATATTCTGTAGGTTAGAATTTGTCTTAAAAAAATTATTTGTATATATATATATATATGCACACCTATATAAAGCTTAAAATTATATCTAATAAAGGAGAGAAAAATGAAATGTCAGTAACTTGAATGATCATGAAGTTCAGAGAAAGGTGTTATTAAGATTGAGTTTGTAAACCTAACACATCATCTGATAAAAAGAAAAAAATGAAAATACAAAAATATTGAATATATAATTGAAATAGCAAGGTGCCTGATGGTATCAAACAGTATCTGTAACTGCATGAGAAAGATCAGAAGCCAACATGTTCTTAGAGTCAGAGGGAAAAGTGAAGAAAAAATGTGAACATAAAGAAGTATCTTCTCTTACAGACAGAATAAAAGCATTCTCATCTGATGACCTGTATTTCTTCAGTGAATAGGAGACAATGGCAGAACATAAAACACTTGGAATTCTAAATAAATGTTTATCGAAATGAATTGATTAACAGACTTCAGTCTACAGGAGAGTGGGAAAAACATTTATAATAGACTCAACTGTAGTTGACAAGAAATGAAAGAAAAGTCACACTAAAGGCCAATCTGTGTTGAGAAATCATTTATTTATATAGAAATAAAATACTACTTTATATGACTCTTTCTGACTACTCTCAGATGCTTGGATGGAGAATTGAAGAATAATATTACCTTATATTTGCATTGTGTTTCAAATGTACAATTATTTTATTTAATCTTATGGCAATTCTGTAAGTTTCCAGTATGTTGACTTGAAACTCTAGAGATACACAGTTATTATGTGATTTTCTAAGGACTCAAGATTAGTAAGTGGTTGACATGCCAACTGCGCTTACTTGACTCCAAAGTTCTGTGACCTGTGGTCCTCATGTTTGACACTTAATGTTAATATGCTAATCTAAGAAGTGAAGGGATTGATTTTGGTGAGAATGCATTTGAGATATTTGTTCTATCTAGTCTGCACTGACCTATTCACACAATACAAGGCAATCCAGGTGAAGAGTAACTGGAAGATAAGAATCAGTCAAGGGCTTATAGATATGGTAAAGGGAAAGATCAGGTTTGGTGAAAAGAAAGAGTTACGAGAATCATGAAGATTAAGACATTTGTACAAAGAAAATATTTGTGGATTTTACCCTTTCATTACTTGTATGTCCTTTTCATTTCACAATCTTTGTCCATTAGACAAAAGAGTTGATCATATGCTTTATATTTCACTTGTGATGTTATTTAATTTAGTGAATGAGAAAGTGCCTCCACACCAATCTAAGTAGAGTAAAACAACAGCCAAAATCCTCAGAGATATTAACATGCATAGGAGTTACAGCTTGCTTTTCATCTCTCTGACTTGAAGGCTTAAACTCTTCAATAGTTTTACTGCCCAGGAGTGATGGGCTCCAGCAGGGTTAGCTTATCACTGCAAGCCACACTTGGTTACCAGACCTAATTCAAAGAAAATGTAAAATGACTTCAGGCCTTTTGATATTTCTGTGCAGATTATGTAATATGTATGGAAGAATAGGAAATGCTCAACATCACACTGAATTGTAGGTTTAAGTCTATTACATTTGATAACTCATGAATGGCTCTAGTACAATGTGAGCATGGAAATAATAAGAAATAACAATTTGGCTTGTGGAATAACAGAACAGGTTTAGACAGACTTCAGAAAAAAATTATTTCTACAAACAATAACATGGTGTACTTTAAATATTATTTCATTTTATTTTTACAAATATTTTCCATCCTGATATTGCTGCCTCAATGCCAGGTAAGAGTGCAGGATGAAAGCACATTGAAATCCTCTGTAAAGGTAATGATGACAAATCAAAGCTCAGTTCTGAGATGTACTTCCTTGTGTCTACTAGAAAAGTATTTCAGCCACATAGCGGCTGATCTACAGGTGGTATCACTTTAGGTAGACACAAATCCAAGGAGATTGTTTTTAGAACTTGGAAACACAGCAAAGTCACTATGTGATTCAGTTTGAAGTAACCTCAATTCATCCACTTCCAAGTAAAAAAATTGTACTTTGTTCTTACACAAGATTATTATAATGGATGCAAAAACATGTAGAAAACATTTAGATGATTTCAAATAAATTCTGCTTATAGCAGAAGATGCAAAGTAAATTTTAATACTGAAAACAACGCATCGTGGAGAATGGGGTATCTATTCCCTCCATTAGTTATCCTTTGAGTTACGAACAACCCAATTATACCCTCTACATTACTTTAAAATGTAAAATTAAGTTATTGACTATAGTCACTCTATTGTTCTATCAAATAGTAGGTCTTATTCTTCTATTTTTGTGTGTGTTTGCCCATTAACCATCCCTACCTTCATCCAGTCCTCCAGTACCCTTCCCAGCCTCTGGTAACCATCTTTCTACTCTCTGCATCCATAGGTTCAATTGTTTTGATTCTTAGATCCCAAGAATATGTGTGAGCATGCAATGATTGTCATTCTGTGCCTGGTTTATTTCACTCAACATAGTGATCCCCAAGTCTATTCATGTTGTTGCAAATGACTGGATCTCATTCGTTTTCTAAAAAAAATTCACATTGCATTCCAGTTTCAAAACCTCTCATCTGTGCCGTAAATAGGTACACCACAAAAACTAACAAAAAAACCATTGAAAATAATAAATAATAAAAGCAGCACAACATTTGACATCAATAATTATGAATGACATAATTATGTTGTCTCTAAAATAATTTTATTCATATAATATGTAACAGTGGTCATATTTTAATTTTGGATAAAATGTTAAGAAAAAATGACTATCTGTCATTATCTGGTCATGCTTTAGTGTAGTTAAGGGAGCAAAGTGAAATTAAAACATGTGTCATCTAGTGGCCAAATAACTTATTGCCATTTAATTATATCTGGACACAGGGAGGGGGCAAATATATGTTTAACATTCCTCCTTCCTTTTCCAAAGGAGATAAAGGAATACAGGTACTGTCAAAGAAAATTTGTACAAAAAGGGGTTAAACTACAAGGGAGGCTTTATTCAAGACTACACCAAATAGAGGTCAAGACAATTTCAAAAGGAGATTGAGACTGACTGAACTCAACTCTGTTGAAACAAAAAGTGAAAAAGTTCGTAAGCACTGGTATAAGAGAGTAGAAAAGTACTGGAGGAACTTAGAGGAAGTTTAGTTAATGTGATTACCAAAATTTTTGGTGAATCGGAATGCATAAAAATTAGGCTGCCCTTCCAGCCAACTGAAAGAGAGGGGCACTACATTCCTTGACCTGGGATGGCCCACACTCCATGAGAAAGACATCCTTGAGTTATAGAAGTGTCAAGAGGCTGGGAGAAGATTTATGTCTCAAACAGAAAGAGGAAGAATTTACAATTGCACATTTTCTAAAGTAAATGTTCTTTTCTTTTTGTTTTTTCACCCAGGCTGGAGTACAGTGGTGAGATCTCGGCTCACTGCAACCTCTGCCTCCCTGGTTCAAGCGATTCTCCTGCCTCAGCCTCCTGAGTATTTGGGACTACAGGAACGTGCCATCACGGCCACCTTATTTTTGTATTTTTTTGTAGAGATCGGGTTTCGCCATGTTGGCCAGGCTGGTCTCAAACTCCTGACCTCAAGTGATTTCCCCACCTCAGTCTCTCAAAATGCTGGGATTACAGGCATGAGCCAGTGCACCTCGCCTGTTCCTTTCAAAAGAGGAAAGAAAAAGAAAGGAAGGAAAGGAGGGAGGGAGGGAGGAAAATAAGAGGACTATATTCAGAAAGAAACCGCTGTAAAGATTAGTCCAGCTGCTCGTAATCCTAAGGTATTCTTTGTCAACACACACACACACATATGCACACACATGCACACACTTGCACACACATGCACACTATTTTTCCTCCTTCACACTGTTTTATGCGAACATGGTGTATTTGTCCATTCTCACATTGCTACAAGGAAATACCCAAGACTGAGTAATTTATAAAGTAAAGAGGTTTAATTGACTGACAGTTTTGCATGGCTGGGGAGGCCTCAGGAAACTTACAATCATGGCAGAGGGGGATGACTTCACAGGATGGCAGGAGAGAGAATGCACGCCAGAAGGGGAAACGCCAGATGCTTATAAAACCATCAGATCTTGTGAGAACGCACTCACTAACACAAGAACAGCATAGGGGGAACCGCTCCCATGATTCATTACTTTCCTCAGGTTCCCAGCCATGGCACGTAGGGATTATGGGGATTACAATTCAAGATGAGATTTGGGTGAGAAACAGCCAAACCATATTACATAGTACATAGTAAATGGTTGTAACAATGAAATTAGTTTTAAAAAATGTATTTGCTAAGGCAAATGTCAAATGACGCTTAGTTTTGTTACTATATGCTTACTTTCTATTTATTATAATTAATTGATCATCACTGAAGAGAGAAAAGAAATCATAAAATATGCAAATGGAAAAATTTTGGAAAGCCAAGACATGTATTAGAAACCAAACTATGCATTCAGGAATAATCGAAGCACAGTTGAGATTTTTTTTTTTCATTGATTCTGTTATCTCAATTTCTATTCACTCATAAAATACCTTTTTATGACTTAAAGTGATGAAACTTTCTTTAGTTCTTTTTATCTTTAATAAATGTATAAGGTCTGTATTTTTTAACAAAATTTTGTGCTATATTTATTTCCCTGTCACTGTATATTTTGTTAGCTGTGTCTCCTCAACTCTGCTGTAAGACTCTTGAGGGTAAGATCACATCTTCTCTCTTTATAACTCAGAATAACAAGAATGACACTATGGTCCTAGATGCTAAATACATGCCGGATGCTCAATCACCCATCATATTTTTGAAACCAGAGATGTTCTCTTATACCCATTGCAGGGCTTGTGACAGGGGTGTGGCTTGATTCAGCGCCCTGCTGCTCAAACCCCTCAGGGGAGCGTGCAGACCAGCAGGTCATGGGGAGTACTTTTTGGGCTCTGACCCCATGGCCTTAGGGTTGAGTGTTTACAGCTTCTGAAGCCCCAGTGGCCATGTGTTACATACAGTGCGCTCTTTGGGCTTTGCCGTCTGAAGGCAGCAGGCAGAAGGCAGCTTGTGTTAAGCAGCTCGATTAGACCCTCTGCTTTGTACACAAGACAGGGGGCTTTCTATATTCCAGGTTCTTGCCCTAGTATACCAGAAAAATCGGATCACATGTGGGCTTAGAGAATGAGTGCAAAGTTGTATTGAGTGGTGGAAGTAGCTCCCAGTGAGATGGATGGGGAGCCTGATGGGGATGGAATGGGATGGTGGTCCTCCCCTGGAGTTGGGCTGCCCAGCAGCCACACTCTCCTCTGACCGCCCCTGTTTAATTCCATATCCTTCTGCTGTGGATGGTCTGCTGGCGTCTGCTGGTGTCTGTCAATGTGCTCTTCTGCTCCTCTCAATGTTCAGCTGTTTGCTTCTGTGCCCATTAGGGTCTTGGGTTTTTAGGGACACAGAATGGGTGTGTGTGGTATGCCAAAAAACAACTTTTTGGGCATGAAAACAGAAATGCCTCTCCTCATTTAGGTTCGTGAGCACAGGATAGAAGGTGGACTTGGCCCTTCTCTATCCAGCACTTCCCTTCACCCCCCCCCCCTCATCATTTTTAGGAACTTGTTTTTGAGAAATTTAAAAAATACAGAAAAGCAAGAGGGTATAAAAATAATAAAATAAATCACTTGTATCCTCGTACCAGAATTGATAACTGTTACTATTTTATAATTTTTTAAGAAAAGTATGACTTCATTTTTTTATTAAATAGCCTATAACTACCTCAAGCATCCATTCAAAATCTTTCAGTAAAATAAGTATATTTTATAAGTTATTATTAATTTGTCTTCCTTATTATTACATTTCTTTGCAGATTTGGAAATTTGGGTTTGCCCACACATTTTGATTAAGAAAGGCATTCATATTTATTTATATTTTTCTCATCTCCACCTTCCTTTGTGCATCTCCTTAAATTTATGATGTAACAATTACCTTCACTAAATCTTGTGTAGCCCACATCTAGAAACAGGTCTAGTCATATCATATGGTGATGATGAGAAAAATAACTAAATAAATAAAAGAAAGTTCGGTCCTGAAAGCTGACATATTGTATCTATTCTAGTTCCCATTAGTGAGGCTGTCAAGTTGTCTTGCTGAAATTAAAAATGTTCACAGAAGACCAACATTGGCCATGGTTTATCTGTGATCATGATGGAACATGACAATAACAAGAATATTGTGTAATCAAGAACCATGAAAACAAATACACATGCAACCAGGTAAGTGATCAAGCATCCCTCTCTCCCAGCTACCATACGTAGGTGGAGGGCTTGTTATTCTCAGTTTCCCGCCTGTGAGAGGATACCCCTATTGTTTCTGAAAATGCTGACCTGGGACCCACACTTCCAACAAAAATTCCTCTACCCCTACAGCAGCAGCAAAAGCAGCAGCAGAAGCAACAGCGACAGATAAGTGTTTTGATGAATTGCAAGATGGATAGGGCTTGAGTGCCCCCAGCCCTGCTGATACCAAATGCCTTTAAGATACAGCCTTTCCCATCCTAATCTACAAAGGAAACAGGAAAAAGGAACTTAAAACTCCCTGTGCTCAGACAGAAATGAGACTGTTACAGCCTGCTTCTGTGCTGTTCCTTCTTGCCTCTAACTTGTAAACAAGACTTAGTAGGACGATGCGAATGGAAAGTCACAAACCGCTGGGTTTTTGAAAGGATCCTTGGGACCTCATGCGCATCTGTGGAAACTGGATGGAGAGATTTGGGGAAGCATGGACTCTTTAGCCAGCTTAGTTCTCTGTGGAGTCAGCTTGCTCCTTTCTGGAACTGTCGAAGGTGCCATGGACTTGATCTTGATCAATTCTCTACCTCTTGTATCTGATGATGAAACATCTCTCACCTGCATTGCCTCTGGGTGGCACCCCCATGAGCCCTTCACCATAGGAAGGGACTTTGAAGCCTTAATGAACCAGCACCAGGATCCGCTGGAAGTTACTCAAGATATGACCAGAGAATGGGCTAAAAAAGTTGTTTGGAAGAGAGAGAAGGCTAGTAAGATCAATGGTGCTTACTTCTGCGAAGGGCGAGTTCGAGGAAAGGCAATAAAGATACGAACCATGAAAATGCGTCAACAAGGTAACATGCCCCTAAGTCGTGGGCAGGTGAGGCCCCCTGAGGCACACACACACCTCTTGTCTTGGCAGCTGCTTCCTCGGGGGCGGGGCATGCACTGCCTGAGTGTAGCGCTTGATCTCCTCTGCTTCTTTCCATGCATCGCTGTGTCTGGTACATGAAACGTTAGAAATAAAGGAGACTATCCAGTCCAGCCCCTTAAGTAGACATTGTGCCTACTTTGTGAGATGAAATATTTCATATGTTCTACCAAGGGCTTCATGGTACTTATGGATATATGACTCTGTTACATGTATGTAATATGAAAAAGCAATGAAAAAAGTGTTCATTGCCAAAAAAAAAAAAAAAAGTCAGCTGTTTGCTGACAGCATTGACTCCAAAACAGCCTCCCATTTCTGTGCCCTCTCCTCCAATCTCAATGCTCCTCTAATCTTCTAACAAGTGCTTCCTGACATCTTCTGAAACACACCATGGTTCCAATGGCTTGCAATTCCTGATATCACATCAAGTACTCAGCATAGCTTTCTTTGAATTTAAGTGAATCCCAAGTAATCTGACTTTTTTTTTTTTTTTTTGCATTAACAGTATTAAGGAATATCTTAACCTCTATTCTTGGTCTTAAGGTTCTGTCTGTTTTTCTTCTCTAGGCCCAAATATATAGCTTCAAGAGGAATTTAGTTCCAGCATTTTTTTTTCATCATCTTTTTGTAAATTGAAAAACCATAGTCTGGTCTCTGGCTTCCCACAATAAATTTGGATCCCATCTTAAAAGAAATATTTTAAACACATTTATTATACTACTTTGGATCAAAAGCCTAGCAAGTCTACCTCCTTAGTCTGCTCACCATTCTGCTGTATATTTTTATGGCCTGCAGATACGTCTTGTCTGCAATCCTCATTAACACTTTTTGGTTTCCTCTTTATCTGTTAGTGTTACGTGTTTTGGGTAGAGAAACATTTAAACATAATCACACTGAGCCATCCCAACCAGTGAAAAAGCTCTTCCATATACATACATATTTTTGAGACAGAGTCTTGCTCTGTGGCCCAGGCTGGAGTGCAGTGGCAAGATCTCGGCTCATGCCACCTCCGCCTCCTGGGTTCAAGTGATTCTCCTGCCTCAGCCTCCCAAGTAGCTGAGATTACAGGTGCCTACCACCATGTCTGACTAATTTTGTATTTTTAGTAGATACTGGGTTTCACCATGTTGGCAAGGCTGGTCTCAAACTCCTGACCTCATGTGAACCACCCACCTAAGCCTCCCAAAGTGATGGAATTACAGGTATGAGCCACTGTGCCTGGCCCCCTCAATGTTTCTAAACAAAATAAATATAACATTATTCATAAAATCAGCATCTCTTTTGACAACAAGCACAAATCTATGCCTTTATTCTATCCCAAAAGCAATTTTCTCATGAGTATATTGTTCTTGTCTATATTTTTCTTCTTTTCCACACTACATGTGCAATTATGCACAATATATTTTTATGTTTTAAAAATTGCATAAATGGCTTCATTGTCTTTGTATCATTCTGCAATATTATTTTTTCACTTGACATGATTTCTAATCTGTCTATGCATCCGCAGTTTCAAGTGTTTTCTTTTAACTGCTGCATGGTATCCTTTTTCTTTAAGCACATCATCACTAGAGAAAATAAACATAGTATTATCATTCATATCTATCTATCTATGCAGTAAAACCACTTGAACCAGGAGGCAGAGGTTGCAGTGAGCTGAGTTCGTGCCACTGCACACCAGCCTGAGTGGCAGAGTGAGACTCCATTTCAAAGAATAATAATAAAATAAAACAAAAAATGGCACAAATTTATAATTTATGTATGGAGTAACGTAATTCCAAAAGGAAACTACAGATTTAACATAGATATCCCCCAAGAAAAAGAGAGGCCATCATAGTGAACAGTCATTTGTAGTGTCTTGTTTTTTTTCTACCAGAGGCTAGAAAGTGGCCACATGAACAACAACCTGACAAACACTGACTTCAAAGTAAAATAGAAACTAGGCCCAAGAAAGTTTATTAGGAGACCCAAGGCAAAGTTTGACAATTCCTGTCTTCTCATATAGCTCACCAGTCCAACAGTATTCCAACAGCGAGGTTTCAGTGCCAACTTTCACTTTTAACCAATTTAATATATTGGCTCACTCAGTAATTAATTATAAGCAACATCTACCTGAATTTAAAAACAAACTCAACCTGTGCATCTCTGATTTTAAATTGCAGTATATAGTAGTTTATTTCTATTAATTTGATACCTGATGAATATAGATTTCTTATATTTTTCATTCTATGTTTACTTTTGTTCTTCTTTTCAGATTTTGAAGATTTATCTAGTATTTTTTTCTATTCTTTCACAACTTATTGAAAAGGTATGTATTCTAATTTTTCTTTTTTGAATTATTATTTTGTTATTAACATATGTATTAACTTTAGATTTCCTAACAACTTTAACTTCCTGTCAAATCCCAATTCCTCAACTTCTGTTTTAAGCGTTAGTATTTTATTTACATAATACTTTCAAATAACATTTTATTATAATCTTAAAATTATTACCTAGATTTATATAGCTGTTGGAATAATTTCTATGCTTATTCTTGATTTTTTCACCAGTCTTTCTTTCCCAGTCTTAGTCCATCTATTGTTTTTATTGGTTTATGTACTTTAATAATATTGGGTCTATGAGCAGTAAAAGTTTTTAGCAACTTAAAACTAAAATGGTTTTTTTTCAGTCTCACTTATTGAGAAAAGTATAGCTTATCATGGAATTCTTGGTTTGACTTTTTTGGCTTAGTATATTAAAGACATTACTTCTGTGTATTTTGCTCACATAAGAAAACTAAGTTAAATCTCATTGCCATTCTCTTGTGGCTGTTCTCACTCTTCACTCGAACGTCTTCCCTCTTTGCCCTCTCTGTTTCCTGGACTCAGTGTGTTCAAGTTTTAAAATGCATCTTTCTCAGTATACATCCAGTTTTCAGAGATGGGGATTTATGTACTTCTTTAAACCCAAATCATTTTCTGTCACTTAACCTGTTCAGTGATTCTCTGTTCACTGTTTTGCGATCTCCCATGCTGCTGCTTTGCTTTGTAAGCTCCTGATCGCTTACATTTTGCAACTAGTTTATTCTTTCAATTTCTTTACCTCACCTGATGCATTTTGAAACATTTCTTCAATTGTATTGTCTACTTTGCTAATTCTGACTTCAACTGTGGGCAGTTTTAAGAGTTCCTATAATTTTTTCCAATGACTATGGTTTTATTTTTATAAATGGCCAAGTTTTTTTTGTCTCTACTTGTTTCATCTATATTACCTTTCTGCCCTGCTTAAACAATGGATATTTTAAAAATGCTTTTACATATTTTTCTTCAGGATACACAACTAATCTAATTTAATCAAGCAAAAATTTGTCCATTTGTTGAACCTGTTGCTAATCATATCAACCTTGACTCAAGCGTGGCACTGGGCTTATTCTTGCCTCTTAAAATATTTTGTGAACTCATTTTGAATTTTTTCCCAAACAGACCAGCTCTATGGGTTGTATAAGCTCTTCGCTTCATATCTATGACTTCACTGCGTTGGGTCTCTCCAACTGCACACAGTTGTAATACTGCTTATAAGGTGAAAAATGCAGTTTCTTGTCAGGCAGATGTCCTGTGGCTACCCTCAATCCTACTTCTTTCACTAATGAGTAAACTCTAAAATCTTTCCAGATGTAAGCTTGGAACAGGAACAGTGGGAGTACCTACTTGGTCCTAATCCACAGTTTTAGAAACCAACACTCGCCAGCTTAATGTACATATCCTGGTTTTATTTACAGGATATGTTGAGCTCTCAATCCAAAGCAGGCATTAAAGCATTGGTTCTTACTTTCCATAGGTTCTTACTTTCTATTCAGCCCTCACCTTAAGGTTAGACCCTCAACTTAAGGTTATAGATTTCTTCTATGAAAGTCCACGGTGATTGTTTTTGCTTAGTATTATCATTATTAATGTCTCTAAATTCCTAACACCTACCCTTTAAGTTTTTCTATCTTTGGATCAGGGACAGGATGTTCTCATTGCAGCAAATATCACAGCGGCAATTTTTCATTTACCTGTTAGTGTTTCTTTGTCTGTAAAACTCAATTCTTATATAAAGGATCAGGTTACTATCCCACAATTCTTATTATCTCTGAATTTAGAACAGGATTCAAAATAGTAGAAGAGTATTGCAGATGAACAACTAGGTATATTTCATGTAAACTGTGATACTAAAAGAGATTCTGATAAATATGTGAATAAAGAAGAACAGAGGGATGAGGATTAGTAAGAACAGAAGAAAAAAAGAGGAGAAAATATTCGCAAAAGGAGACCTTGTTTTTCCTCTAACACAAACCTAGATATTTTCCTCTAAGATGAAAATGATGTCACTTTTATCCATACATCACCAGTACCAAGAGCCTGACAAATCAAAACCTGTATATTTCATTGCTTTGGTTATCATTAGACTGCTGGGGAAATTTGTGTCACTGTAGCTAAGTCTTCCAAAACTTCAGTGCTCTTGTCAATAAATATATATATATATATATATGAAACATCAGAGTCTCTTATCTATATTTCTTCAAATTATATATGGCTAGAAAACATGAGAAAATCTGGTGTTCTTTCTTCTAGAGATGATTAAAAATATTTGTTTCCACATTAATACTTGTCAATTGGTGTAGCTACCTATATTGTTATTTACAAAGATTTGCACCTTGCTTTCAGACTAAGTGAAGACAATCCCTTATTGAGGAGCACACAGTTAATACCCCAGTTATAGGATACCAGTAAAAATATGTGTGCACCTATCCCTCCTTATGCTCCTAATGACACAGTTTAAGGTTACAATAACAAACTCTGATTGTAAAGAGCTCTTTGAATTAGGTATCAGAGACTATTCATCTTTCAATTCTCCCTAGTGTTAAGCACGATGCCTTTCCCATTGTAAACACTGTAAATATTTGATATGTATCTTTCTCATAGCATTTACTCTCAATCCATCTCTCTCTTTAACCTAATATTAATGAATAGCAATTTGGAATTGCAACACACACAAAATAATCAGATCTAGTTGTCATCATCATGCCCATGGTAAAATGCTCTCTACTTTGTCAGTTTAAATTAGTTCTTTTATCTCAAATCCCAATAGTACTAACTTTAAGCTCTTTACATCCTCCATTTTTATCATTATCCAGTTCTGAGTAAACTTCATGAAATCTACTGGGACAACATTTGGAAGCTATTGTTCCAAAAAGTAGGTCAATGTTCTTTTGTCTATAAGATTTTCTTATCTTTTAATACAGAGAGTTTAGTTAATGTAATCAAATTATAAGTACACATAAAAATCTGTGTTGGTCATAAAAATAATAGTAAGATTGCTTTTGGTATTTTTTCTATAGAAAATAATTCTGTTTAAGATAATTCTTTCTTGTTCTGTCTTAAAAGTTTAGTTACTGACAAAGCAAAATGAGCCTAATTATAAAATTATCTCACAGTTCCTTGTTCCTTATGCCATCATTAGAGTAAAACTTGAGCTTAATGTGATTCTGAAAGTATCAGATGGCCTAAATATTATTCATTAACTTATTTGTTTTGCAAATTTACTGTGTACACAAGAAAGAAGAGGAAAAAGTTCAGGTTACTGTACTCTGTTCTGCAAATAATTTTTTGTCAAAATACAGATTATCAGCAAATGCAAATAGGAAGATATGCAAAAACTAATACATGATTATTAATAAATTGATGAATAATAAATGCAATGTATATTGACTATATAGTGCTATGACATAAGTGTCTGTACTCCACAAATTCATATGTTAAAATTCTAACTTCACAGGTGATGGTATTAGGGGATGGAGCCTTTGGCAGATGATTGGTTCCCAAAAGCAGAATCCTCACAAAGCGATTGGTGCCTTTATGAAAGAAAGCAAGTTAGTCCCTTTCACTATTAAGGGCACAGCTAGAAGGTACCACTTATAAATCAGAGAGTGGGGCTCTCACCAGACTCTGAATTTGACAGTACCTTGATCTTAGACTTTCCAACCTCCTAACTGTAAGAAATAAAACTGTGTTTATAAGCTACCCAGTGCACAGTATTTTGATATAGCAGCCCAAAAAGACTAAGACACAGACTTCTAATGTTCAGTATTTTTCAGTGATAAGTCTCACTTCCTTACATGAAAGTACAAAATAATTTAGAAATCTCCTAGTGCTACCCAACTGTGTTGTTGCCTTTCAGTTTAATCTGCATGGGTTAATTTTTCCATTCAGTGTAGGAACTTATTGACTCAGCCAAGAATCTAAAAATTGTGTTTGTTAGCAAAAAAAAAAAAAAGCAATTGGCAGACATACATAATCCAGTTATTGTTTGACTTAAACATTTTAGCTGCCAACTACAAGAGAAAGCAGAAAAGAAGGAACAGGAATGGCCTAAAATTTATTTGTTGATTTGGTAAAAAAATACAAAATAGTCTCACTACATTAATTGCTTTTCATGTTTCCTTGCATTACACATATTTTTAGTCTTGAGGATTTTGAAATGATGGCTTGGTACAAAGTTACAATTTAAATCATGTAGTCATTTGCTGTTTTCATTTAAGAGAAACAAATTCCCTATGGATATAGAAGGGAAACAGAGTTCTTGCAGCATCTCATTTATTTACCAATGAAAGGAAGCAACTGGTTGACTCTACCAGAGAATTCAGAGGTACTTCCCAGTTAGGAAGGACAATCAAAGAATCTGAGAGTTAAAACATCTTCTAATAAGCATTCTTTTGCTAGAAAACCCTGGAACAGAAGCAACAGGCATGCATTCTGAGAAGTCTAAAAGTTACGACTACAATTTTGGAATTGTACACAGAATACAGTCCAACCATCTTATCCTGTCAGTGCTATTTCTTCCTATTCTTGAAGTGTAGTGACTGGACTTCCCACTGATCCTAGGTGGTAACTGTAAGCAAGGTCCTTAAATAGTGCTTTTTTTGGTAATTTTTATGAGGGAGGAAACTATAGGACATACTCATCCCATGTGAATAAAACCAACCTTTCTTTGCAAAGGATCCAAATGATCCCATGATCCCAGTGGAAAAAAAAAGAAAGAAAGAAAGAGATAAACAACTTAAAACCTGTCTTAATGTCTCATTCTAATGTGGCCTCATTATATAAAATGTGTTCCAAGAGCCAGTTTTTTTATGATTTTTTGGATCTTTAATGTGGCCCCAGTATCAGGGTCTCAAAAGATCTTATGTTTTTATTATCAGCACATTTCCTAAAGTGTTTTGTGTACCACTAGATTAAGAATCAAAGTGCTTGTAAAAATGTGAATATCATCTCATACCAGTTGAATTGGAGCTGCTAAGTGTAAAATTTTGTTTTAAAATGAAAGGGGCCGGGCCCAGTGGCTCACACCTGTAATCCTCAGGCTTTGAGAATTTGAAGTGGGAGGATCGCTTGAGGTCAGGAGCTCCACACCAGGCTGGGTGGTATAGTAAGACCCCATCTCTACCAAAAGATAAAACCAGCCAGGAGCAGTGGTGTGTGCTTCTAGTCCTAGCTGCTCAGGAAGCTGACACAGAAAGATCATTTGAGCATGGGAATTCAAGGCTGCAGTGAGGTAGGATTACACTCTATCCTACAACAACAGAACATGGCACTGTATTTAAAATAAATAAATAAAATCAAAGGAACTAGAAATTTGATTTTTGAAAGTCCTCCCAAGTGAATTGTATGCATACTAAAGTTTAAACACTAATTTTTATAAACTTAATGAGATAGGTACTGTCATTACCTGTCTCATCATCAGATATCTATAATCAGCCAGACACATTACAAAACTCAGAGATAAAATTTAAAATAACACTAAAATTGTGTAAGAATTTGTACTCACTCTGAAGTCACATGGGCTCAGCTCTCATTTTCAAATCCTTTCTGCAACTTCAGGCAAGTTACTTTACCTCTTTAAGTATCAGTCTATGGTGGTTGTAAAAATTTCATAGAGAACCTGTAAAGACTACTTGGCACTAGTCAAAGTCAAGTCAAACAATAAAAAGACTAATAACATTTATTGAGTACTTAATATATGCCAGGTTCTCTCCTAAGTGTTTTACACATCTTAACCCATTTAAACCTCACAGCAAAATGATAATATGGATGAATTTGTACCTACGTTTTACAGATGAGAAAACCAGGGCAAAGTGAGCTAATTTCTTTACTCAAAATTACAGTTTGTAAGTGGAAGGGCCTAAAACTAAAGTGTCAGTGCAAGCAATTTACTTAAGAAATGTGGGTAATCTTAGTAGTAGAGTAAGAAAGTGACAGAGAAAAGCAAATTCAGTTAGTAGAGTCTTCACCATAAGATGACTAATGTTGTGGACCACTGAAGTTTAATATCATGGGAAAATCTGAGAATTGTGAATGCCACACCTAGGAATTATCACAGCTGGGGGACAAGGATGTTGAATTAATTTTAGAGCAATGACCAAGTCAATTATAAAGAGGCCATCTTTTGTGAATTTTAATTCCTGATCCAATCACATGTGGGTAGTTATTACTTTCTATATATGAAGAAGAGAGGCAAAAAGAGCCATCAGGTATACCCACGCAGACCTTGATGGTTGGACGCAAACAGAAGCAGACGGCAAGTTCCCAGGGATGTGAGTTGGACTTAAAGTGCCTCTGCTGCAGAGCCCCAGCTGGAATTGTCTTTAACTCCAAAGCATAAACTCATATCTATTATGGTTGATTGCTTTTGTAGATTTATCCCTGCACAAACATAGCTCTAACAGTTTCAAGATATTTCTTAAATGTTTGCTATTGCCAGTCATTTTTTTTAGCTAAGAGGGCAAAGTTGTTTGTTAACTTATTTATTTCTAGATGCTAAATGAATCAAAATGCCTAATCTCTCAAGGAGAGGATAATCTCTCTTCTCAAGGAGAAGATCTTTTTATAAGAAACATAAGACACATTTTCAGATTCCCAAGAAAACATAATTGAGCTGTTAGAGAATTTCATTTGGAGTTAGAAAACTTCACATTCTTTCTATCCTTTTATGCTCTTTAGTCATAGTTTTAAATCAGAATTTAATGCAGTCAATCTACACATAATTATCGAATGCCTTCTATGCCATAATCTGTTATAGGCACTAGGTTTAAATGCAAATCTGTATGTTAAGACTCACATTGCATAGTGAGAAATAGAAATAAGAATACACAAGATAATTTCATAGAAGGTTAAGTGATATGACAAATATAAATAAGTAAATACACAAGATAATTCATAGAAATTTAAGTGATATGACAAATATAAATAAAGACTAAGTAAAAGGAGAATCATTGTATACAAATGGCTACTTTAGCTTTGCTGATTAAGAAAAGCCTCCAGAGCAATTAACTGAAGAGAAGAATGGTGATAAATAAGACTTGCAAAATTCGACGGAAATTTGGAGCTCATGAGAATAATCAAGATAGAAATATAGAGCAATGGAAACTTAAATTTAAGTCAGGAAAGAAAGGATTTTTTTAAAAAGCTTCAATTTATTGAAAAACTATTATGTGTCTAAAACTGACATTTTATTTGTTAATTTCTTAGCAATTTTGCAAATTATGTTATATGTGCTTTCTAAATTGGAAAAAATTAGTGATAAATTAAAATTGGATTAGAATCACACACAAACACTGGTGGTAAAATCCGAGCCTGGATCTAACTTGAATTTCCTTTACTTTTTCAGCGGTCTTTAACAATGAATGAGCAGAGGATTCATTTGAGGATACACTAGCTTAACACTGGAAGATTCAGAATTAATTGCTGTGGGTCTGTTTTAGGCATTTAGAATTACTGCAGGAAGCATTATCTCCCAGTAATTCTAACTTGCAGCCAGGCAGTGGCCCGTTGTCCTGCATCTTATTTTGAACAAGATAAAAGAGAATGAGAGATTGGCATTCTGGTAGGCATGTTGTGTATGTCATCTCATTTAATTCTGAAGTTAATTCTGCAAAGTATTATCAAACTCACTTTAAAAAGAACAAACAAGGTCAGGCTTAGAAAATTTAAGCATAGTGCTAGAAAGTGGCAGAGCCTGGTTACTGCCAGTATATTAAATAAAAGTCATGTTTACAAAACCATTGATATTAATCAAATATAGTGAATAAATGAAAATTCTAAAATTCATATAAACAGACACATAGAAAGGACTCCATGGACTTCACAAAGTCCATGGCCTAAGTCCAGATACGGACTTATTTGGCCAAATCAGTATGATCTCCACATTTTACTTACTCTAGGAAGATTAAAGAATAAATAATACACTATTATTTCATAACTTACAAAGAGATGTCATCAAGAGAAGGAGTTTATCTTCTTTATATTACCCAACAGATGTTCAGTATCATGCTTTAGACATCAATGTGAATAAAATGACATGAAATGCCTAGCTACTAAATCCACTCCGCTGTTTCTCCTCTTAGAGTCTAAAACACAGATTTCCATTTACAATGGCATTTGGGTGGTGTTTTAGGTGGTTCTCTGATTGAGAAGGATGGGATAAATAATACGTGGGGGAAGACACCCTGCTTTAAAATTGTGGTGTGCTACTAAGGCAGTGCAGAATATGTGGGGCAAGATTTCCAAGATAAAGGAAACCAAGAGAAACTACAAAGCACGTACATTATCTGCTTTTTCCTTCGGGTCAACTCTCAATTCTAGGGTCAGTAAACTTTTTCTGTAAAAGGTTAAATAGTAAATATTTCAGGCATTGTCACCCATAAGGTCTCTTACTTTTCAACTCAGCTGCTATTGCAGCAATGCACCAGTAATAGACAATATTTAAATAAATGGTCATGTCTGTGTGCTAATAGGACTTTATTTATAGAAACAGAAGCATGCCAGATTTGCCTTTTGCTCTAGGTAGAAAGAAATGTGGTTTGCCAATTTCCAATCTAGGTGAATGAAGTGGATTTAGTGGATTTCATGACCCACTAAAAGTTTGGAGGGGAGATTAACTCATCAATACATTGAATTTAGGTTGAAACATTTAAAAAGAGAAAAGAAGAAAATAGTGTGACTCTCACAGGATCTGAAAACCAGATTTAAATTATTTCAGTTCTGAATAATCTTGCTAAATTATCAGTGATGTTGCTAAAGTCCAAAACCCCAGCCTTCTAGATGACATAACTATAAATATTCTTGGTAGGAAGGTTTAAATAGCCAAAGTTTTAAATTATATGTATCATGTATACATATGTATGTGATGTTTGACAAGAAATGAAAAATAACCAGGTACACTGAAGACAAATTTTCATAATCAAAAACAGGATAGTGAATCTATACAATAGAGTTGCTGGAAGCAGACTGTTAATTATATTTAATATATTCAAGAAGAAAAGTCAGATATGATCATTTTAGGAAGTAGTCAGAAAATTTAAAGACAAAAAGAAAATTTCATAATTGAAAACTAGTAAAATTCAATGGCTGTGTGTAACAGCAGATTAGATCTAGCTATATAAAGAGAAAATGAAATGGAGTATAGATCAGGAGAAAATATTGCCCAAAGATCAAAAGGATCAAGGAGGTTAGAAACATAGAGACCAATGTGAGAAAATGTAATTACAGTCCAAAAAGAGGAACACAGAGAGAATGAAGTACAATATATTAAGATATATTTGACAGATAAGGGTTAAGAATTGAACAAAATTGAAAAAATACACAAAGTAAAATTGAGAAAAATACCAAAGAATTTCAGAATCTTGGCCAACTTTCAGCAAAACTACAAAGTAAAAGCACACTTAGACACATTGTAGGCAAAATGCCAAACCAAATGCAAAAGGAAAACTTAAAAGTAGTCAAAGATGGGATGGGAATGGCATAGTACTTTCAAAAGGTGACATATGAGACAGGCAGCTGATATGTCAAAACAAACACTGAATGCCAGAAGACAAATGAATAGTATTTTCAAAGTACTGAAATAAAAAAAACTGCCAGCTTTAAAGGCTATATACCGGAAAATAACCTTCAAAAAAGTGATGTAAAGTTATTTTTAAGAAAACAAAAATTACTGAGAATTTATTATCCCAGACCTACACCTAACTGTCCCACCAAATATAAAATAAATTTCTGAATGGTATTTTTCAGGATAAAGGCAAAGAATCTTATTATGAAAATTCACAAATGCAGAAATAATGTAAATAACATTTACCCAAAACATTAGAATATATTTTTTCCCCCAAATATTCATGGAACATTTATAGCAATTGGCCAGATGTTGAACTTTAAAATAGGTCTCACCAAATTTCCAAAAAGTAAAATGGTACGTTATTTTCTCTTACGTGAAATTAAATTTGAGTTAAAGAAATTATTCAAATGTTTGGAAATTAAGAAATGTACATCTAATTGAAATAATAATGAAAATGCTGAATATTTAAATTGGAAATATGCAGCTAAACTGTGCTTAGAAGGAAAGCATAATGTTCCCTTCTTTTAGCTTGTAAGTTCAGGGGTACATGTGCAGGTTTGTTATATAGGCAAACTCATGTCACAGAGGTTTGTTGTATATATTATTTTGTCATCCAGTTCTTGAGGCTGGTACTTATTAGCTATTTTTCCTGATCCTCTCCCTCCTTCTACCCTCCACATTCAGGTAGGTTCCAGTGTCTGTTGTTAGTCTCTATGTGACTATGTGGTTCTCATAATTTAGCTCCCACTTGTAAGTGAGAACATGCAATATTTGGTTTCCTGTTTCTGTATTAGTTTGCTAAGAATAATGGCTTCTGGCTTCATTCATATTCCTGCAAAGGACATGATCTCATTATTTTTTATGGCTGCATAGTATTATCCATGGGGTATATGTAACACATTTTCTTTACTCAATCCATCATTGATGGGCATTTGGGTTGATTCCATGTCTTTACTATGGTGAATAGTGCTGCAGCAAACACACACATCCATGTGTCTTTTTGATAGGATGATCTGTATTATTTTGGGTATATACCCAGAAATGGGACTGCTGGGTTGAATGAAAGATCTGTAAAGCTCGTTGAAGAATCACCACACTGCTTTCCACAATGGTTGAACTAATTTACACTCCTACCAACAGCGCATAAATGTACCTTTTTCTCCACAATCTCACCAGCATCTGTTATTTTTTTATTTTTTAAATAATAGCCATTCTGACTTGTGTGAGATTGTATCTCACTGTTGTTTTGATTGAAAGCATAACTTCCAACTCAAATTCAAAAAGTAAAAAGGGCATTTAATCATGTACATATTCATTATAGAAATTTAGAATTTAGGAAAAAAGAATATTGGACAAAATATAGAATATTTTTTCAAAAGTAGAAAAAATGTGAAATAGAAAACAAATAACAAAAATTAGAAAAAACCAACAGTTGATTTTATGAAGAAATTAACACAGTATATGAACCTTGGACAAGATTAAGCACATAAGGAAGAGAGAAGGCACTAAAATGTAGTGTCAATGCAAAAACAGCATCCTTGCACCACTCACAGACAAAAATGCGGCATCAGTAAAAAGATGATGAGGGTAAAATCATCCTAGTAAATTAGAAAGTCTACATGTTTTATGCAGATAATTTCCAAACGTAAATTAAAAAGAAACAGAATTGAAAAGTTTTATGACCATTACATAAATAAATCATAGTTAAAATTTCCAACAAAGAAAACTTCAGGCTCATATCCAAACTCACTGACAAATTCTACTAAATATTAAAGGAAGAAATTGGATCTATCTTGGCAAAAATCTTTTAAATGATAGGAAAATGGAAACATTTCACAACATGGTTTGCAAGGCCAGGATACCACTTTACTACCTACTTTGAAAAAGAAGAAATGAAAGAAATATGGGGTCTGTGAATCCTACCAGCAGAAGTCCAACTTTGGTGAATGTACTAATTGCAAAAACAGAAAGAACAGCCATCAGATCTGTAAGAAGAGGAAATATGAGGAGCTGATAAAGACATCATCTGTAACTGTGCCTTTGGAGATTATAAAGGAAATCAAGAGGCTCCAGATAGAAAAGAAACCCAAAGTTTTCAAGGCATATTTTGACAACAAACAGTAAATGGCCCCAAGGCAGAATCCATGGACTACAGTAGATGGGGAAGATGAAGGATTGGAATTGAATCCACATCCCCTTAAAAATGTAACTAAATTTGAACAAAGTATGACAGGCATTGAGATGGAGAAGATGTGAAACAAGAAATTACATTTAAGTGATTTTGTCAGAGAGTATTTCAGTGCTCATGTTCCAGAAGCTGAAAAATCAAAAAAAAATCTGAAGTTGACAGGAGACAAACCAAACCTCCAAAATTGTTTGTACAAACTGTAAGAAATGGCACTAAACATGTACACTATTTATCAACTGAAACAAATGTGTAATTTTAAAAATTTAATATTGAAGAATTTTACAAGACATTTGAAAACAATCTTATAAAGTCCTAAAAGACATTACAAACCATAATAATGTCATGAGCTCCATTGCTACTAATGCAAGTTGTTATCATCTCAAAGGGTGAGTAATGTTTTAGTTTTCCAGCAGCCTGACTTTAAAACTGCAATTTCCACATTCTTCACACTCCAACATAAGTTGTCATGGTAGTACACACAATAACGGTGATAAACCACAAACTCCTGAGATTATACCAAGCAAAGAACCAAAAGATGGATCTCAACCAAGTTTCTTACCCTATGGAAAGATAAGAGATTAACCATATGGTAGCCATAGAGGTCCTGACTCAGCTCTCAGAAGCCCCATTGGAGAATTCATCCCCATCAAAGTCAGAGAATGATGAAGAGAGTAGAGAACAGCCAGTTATCTCTTTTCATGCCAGAATTAAATTCATCCAAGAGTGATACCAATAAAAGTATTGCTCAATGTATGATTACTCTTGACAGTTGTTGCAATAATTTGCATCAGTTGTCATCAAAAAATAATGGTTGGGGTATTGTAACCACTTACTGGACAGCAGAAAAAATTTGGTTTAGATGGCGTGTCATGTCAGGATGAAGCCCATGCTCAAATTGAAGAAGATGTTGCAACACAGTTGACACAACGTGCTTCACTAACTAAATGCAATTGTATAAAACCAGAGGACAAAAAAGTTGAAAGTACATTGACGAGCTTTGTTGCATGTAACGTACAGCAAAAATACAGTCAGGAGAAGGCCATAATACAATAGAAACCACCTTCAAATGTACAGAATAATCATAGTTCATCATTAACAAAGCAAAAGAACACAACCCAGAAAAAGACAAAATCCACCTCATGAGAGTGATGGGAAAAGAAGCCTATCGTTGTTCTTAAACAGCAACTCATGTATCAGAAACTGACAACTTTACCTTGTATCTCTCGTGAGACACCCTTAACAAAGTCAGCACCAGCTCAGGAATGTAAATTTTCCATGTTCTGGTGGAATTACAATGGTTTCTACCAAAAGCGAAGGGGGAGAATATTCATCCAGTGTTGAAACATCAGAGTTTTCCACCACAGAGAGTGCACAGATAAATTCTGGTGAACTGATTATGCCATGAACTTCTTTACTATCCCTACAAAAAACCTGGTGTCTATAACTAAAGATTCTGAACCGCCTACCTTCAGCTGTCTTGATCAAGTTACATGAGAAGTCAAAGGTTCATATTATATATTCCTGGGGCAGGACCAGGTGTTGCTGCTGTCAGGGAAATCATGGAGAATAGGTATGGCCAAAAAGGAAACATACTAAGGATAGAAACAGTAGTGTACACTGGTAAAGAAGGTAAAAGCTCTAATAGGTGTACATTTAGCTCTAATGTTTCCTTCTCATAAAACACTAAAATTAACCCATGACAATGTTGTTGCTACATTTCCTTATGCTCTCACACACATTGCGGGGCCCTAGAACCACTGGATCTGAAGGCATTTCTCACCCTCATTAACCCCCAATCGTTAATGGGACTGTGAGAAGAAACACTGGTACAGAAAAAGTTATCTGGTCTACCAGCATACAGGCCACCACTGTCCAACTGCTGTGATGGTGGTGCTCATGATGGTGTGGGATGGTATTCCTCTCCCAGTGGCTGATTGGCTGTACACAGAGCTCACTGAGAATCTAAAGTTATACAACATGCATCCCACCGACGGAAGATGCACCCTCAATTAAAATCATACCTGTACATGTCGAGGAGTTGATCCAGAGATGTGTTGAGCTTCATTCTCCTTTGGCTGTTCATGGAGTATGTACTTTAATGGCAGTAAGTTTGGTAAAAGCCCAAGCTCCAGAAGACTTAGAATTGATTCAAGCTCTCCCTTACACACATACTATGAAAGAATTACTAAAGGACTTAATCCAGAAAGACAATATATAAAAGCAGAATGAATCGGTGTGGGACATGAGGCCATGGAAAAACCCTTAAAGATAACATACAAACTTTGGCTACACAATTAGCATTCCCCTTGTCACCTGCTAAGGAGAAATTGTCCCACCTTGATGAGTATTGGTCGGACAGTAAGCACATATTTTGGATGCAAATATTGGTTGGGTGGTTATGGCATGGCTCAGTTTTGATTCCATGTGCCCTGCTAGCACTTCCCACTATGACTCCTCTGAGCTCACAAACCCTAGTCAATCAACTCACCTCTCCCTTGTCTTTTACCAGAACAGAAACCTGAATAAGCACCAACATGGTTCTGAACTAAACAAGAGTAAGTTTCAGGCTAAAGAAGTTAAGAATAAGAAAATGAAGTCCTCAGAGCAAAAAGACCAGGAAGCTAATGAAGGTCCTGAACAGTCCTCTAAGGAAATGATTTTAACCAGATTCCTTCTCATAAAACATTAAAATTAACCCATGACAAAGTTGCCACTACGTTTCCTTATGCTCTCACACACATTGAGGGGCCCTATAACCATTGGATCTGAAGACATTTCTCACCCTCTTAATGTCCTTGCTAGTACAGTGAATTTTTTCAAGGTGCTATTAAAAGAAAATCATGTGTTGTTTACCGTATCTTTATCTCATGCCTTTCAAGTCTGAGGTAAAAAAAAATGAGGTGGGTATTCTTAACTGTGACTATATTTTGACAACTGGTAGAAGCTGCACATTTTAAGCAAAAACGAAAGTTTTATTGTTTTAAATACAAAAAAGAATATAAAAGAAAATTCATTATCAATTCAATAGATCTATAAAAAGTAGTTCAAAAATTCATTTTGCTTATGATTTTAAAATATAATTAGTATTCTTAGTAGACTAGAACTAATATTAAATCTCCTTAATCTAGATAGACACATTTGTAAAACTATACCTACATGACACTCAATCACTACACATTAACTGTACTATTAAGCTAATATAAGATTTTAAATGTCCACATTCTCATTTCTCTTCCCTTAGATTATTTCAACACCTAGCCAACTGTGAAAAAAAGGATTAAGATTAGCCAAAAAAATGCAAGAAAAACAAACAAAAGACAACAATGTACCCTACCTCTCATTCAATTACAAGCAATTGGGAGCTGTTCGTACTTCACATTTTTCCAGTTGAGTAGTTGTTATTAGTACAATTTTTAGCTAACTCTTTGGTCAAATTTTGCAGAAACACTCTGATGAATAGCAAACATACTAAGAAAACTGAAGAGCCCTTTCAGCTGAAACCATTCAGTTTTAAAGGGTTAGTTAGACAAAGCTTTCAGAAAGGTTTGCTATAGCTCTTATCTGTATTTGCTTCTACAATAAATGAATCTCTGTCATTGTATAGTTTTCTTGATTTGCTGTCATTATGAAGCGTTTATGTAAGGCAGGTGTTTGCTTGAGGAACACTATTGCTTCAGTTTACAGAGAATTGATTCCTAACAACTCTGCTTCATTGAATAAAATATTTGATCACAGAGGTTCAAGCTTAGGAACTTTAAAACATGGTCATTTCTGCTTCCTTGTCTTGAATAAGGTTTTGAAAGTAGTGCTTTAGCCCTCTTTGCTTTGTGTTCTTTCCTATTTTTTTTTTATATTAATCAACATTTTTTCCTTTTGTTTGTAGTTGACACATGATAATTGTACATATTTAGGGGATACAAAGCATAATGATTAAATCATGGTAGTTAGCATGTCCATCTCCTGGAATATTTATCATTTTTTGTGTGGGCAGTTTTTGCAGATGGCTGCTTGTTTCAAAACAGTTAACCTTATTTTATTTTATTTTTTTATTATGCCATTTTTCAAAAACAAATCTAGATTTTTATTCATTTTGTTTGTTTTTTACCAATAGTCTTTTAGTTGCAATACACAAAATTACAAAGGAAAATGCCATTATATTTAAAAGATGTTCAAAATTATGTACCTAGTTCTTCATACAGGACATCTTGTGATGCTTAATAAGCAAGTAGATTAGGCATCAATCAATGAGTTAAGTAATTTTGTAACCAGTTTTCTCTATAATACACAAAAGCAATCATCTATTGATCCTTCTATATTGGTTTTGGTAAAACTTGGTAAAACAGAAGCATAGAAAACAAAACAGTATTTTCCTAATTTTTATTTCTTATTTACTCATCTTCTTTGATTATTTTTCCACATTTTGCTTTACCATTCTCCACTGCAATGTTCTTTTCTGTTTCTTCCATTCAGCAGGTAGTGGAAACAGAAAGAAATGAAGCTTAGAGTTGGTAATTTGAGACTTTACAGCATCATCCATTGGCCACAATTCACTGAACAAATTGGACACTTTCATAGACTACTTAAGTAAATAAATAAAAGTTTTTTTGGCTTGTTTGTACATTTTCTACTTTTTCCAGCATTCACAATATATTACATTAAATAATCTTCCTAATTGCATATATTTTAATTTATAAAGATTATTCTAGGATTTTTCAAATGCCAGACTTTGTTAAGAATGGAGTTCTTAAGATAATTTAACAGAGAAGATAATTAAGATTTATGATTTATAAGAAAAATAACTACAAGCATGCTGTGATTTTGAGAGTCCCCTCCAAACTCATCTTTAAATTTATTCCCAGGCCAGGTGGGATAACACGTGCCTGTAATCCCAGCACTTGTGGAGGCCAGATTGGGTGGATCACCGGAACCCAGGAGTTCAAGAACAGCCTGAACAGCATGGCAAAACTTCGTCTCTACAAAAAATACAAACCCATAACTGACTGTAGTGGTGCACACCTATGGTTCCAGTTACTTGGGAGACTGAGGTAGAAGGATGGCCTGAGCCCTGGAAGTAGAGGCTGCAGTGAGCTGCACTTCAGCCTGGGCAACAAAGTGAGAACTTGTCTCCAAAAAAAAAAAAAAAAAAAGGAAAAGAAAGGAAAGAAGCTTAATTCCCATGTGGCTGTAATGAGAGATGGAGCCTTTAAGAAATGATTGCTTTATGAGAGCTATGCCTCCTGAATGGATTCATCCATGGATTAATGAGTAATCAAGGAAAGGGAACTGGTGGCTTTATAAGCAGCAGAAGAAAGACCTGAGCTACCATATTAGAAAGCTCAACTCCCTTGCCATGCAATGATCTGCACTGGCTCTCAGTGACTTGCTGAGAGCCCCCACCAGCAGAAGACCGTTTCCAGATGCAACCCATGGACTATGGTCTTCTCAAACATGCAGTCTCTGGACCTTGAACTTAGCCCCCATAACTGTAAGAAATAAAATTCTTTTCTTTATAAATTACCCAGTTGCAAGTATTCTGTTATAAGCAACAGAAAACAGACTAATACAATGTATATTTTGTGTGTGCAGCGTAAAACGTATAGTTCACAGTAGAATAAACATTGCATTAGTCAACCCTGGCTTCTGGAAAACTTCAGGGCTGCTCCAAATGTATTTCTGAGTGATTTTATTTCTGCCAAACCCAGTGAAAGTTATGCTGTTCAGGACCTCAGCCCGGAACTGCCCTCTGGATTTGTATAGCTTTTAAAGTAATGCAATCGGTTGTCCCATCAAACCAGTTCCTTTTGAAGGTATGTAGTACATGCTGTCAAGGATGTAAAAGGTATTCTTACTTTATATTTTCAGTATTTATTCCTTGGATGTCCATGTTTGTTGTTTCTTATAGATCTGGGGATCATACATTTCAGAGGACTAATCTTGGCTATTAGACTTGCTTTGCCTGGACAACAGTAACTGGGAGTTTATACCTATCCCACTGCTGGGCAGCATGGCAGAACAGGCAAAGATTTACTTTTATACCAGTGGAAACTCTGTTATCTTGCCTCCTGTATGGTTAAATGCTAAGATATAATTTATATCCCAAAGTGTCCTCCCTGGTCAGGCCAAAGCTGGACTTGGCCTGAAATTGCACCCTTGCTTGGGCTCTCTTCACCAGTTTATCTGAAAGCATTTCTGTAATAAACCTCTTGCACATGAATCCTGGTCTAATGATCTACTGCTGCAGAACTTGACTTAAGATAGATGATAAAGGAGGCCAATAGTCATAGCCTTATAAATCCCAACAGATTAAGTAAATTTTCCAAAATCATACCACCAGTGGATGATAGGTCAGAAAGTTGGTCTTCTCTTTTAAATGCAGAATATTTTAAAGCACACAAACTATAGCTTATATCATATGATCACATCTGGAATATAATTTTATATCTTCAAAGTGTCTTCATAATCAATGTTTTCATCCAAAATTAGAGGTAATATAAGAAGTGATAATATTTGAGCTAATATGTGCTATTAGGAGGAAAATAGAGAAGAATAAAATCTAAGGGCGAAGAAGAGCACAGAGTATTGTAATAAATAGGGACATAAAGCTAAGCTTTTTGAGGAAGTGAGATTTGAGCAAAGGTTTGAAGGAGGAAAGGTGTCAGGTAATATCAGGGCAAAGAATGTCTCAAAGAGAGAAAAGCCAGTGAAAAATTTCAATGCCTGATGCGATCTAAGCCTGGCAAGATATCTGATGTGGGTGTAGCAGAATTAGTGATGAGAAAAGAAGGTCAGAAAGAGAAGGTCATCTCAGATCATGTAGGACATATCAAACCACTGCTAAAATAAATTTTTACTGATTCTTAACATGCATGTGCATAATAAATTTTCCACTGCGTATTCCTAAGCCTGAAATTTGTGAGAGAATGCAAACTAGAATAAAGTTTGAAACATAGATGAAAGAATAAGAACAACTTCTTCATAGAAAATTGAGTAAAATTAGCCTAATAGTAAACTTCTGACTTTTGCTATCTGTGACTCAACTCTACCATGCAGACTCAAAATAATGGACTTGATGGGTAATCATGGTACCTAAGAAATCACAAACTGCATTGGAGCAGTGCAGAGCTCCACAACAAACCAATCCTGAAATGGCAAGGAAAAGATTTGTTTCAAGCAATTTATTACTTTTCTTTTTCCTCACTCTAGCTTTTTTCCCCCTTCTTCTTCACTGTGGCTGTTGCCATTTAAAGTTCTCCTCCTGGCCTGGGCAACATAGTGAGTCATTGTGTCTAAAAAAATTAAAATAAAAAGGTTTCACTTGCCTTTGGTTAAGATGGTCTTCCGCAAATACACCACTATCAGAGTAACTCTTCAATGCATTGAACTGATTTTAAGTTACATTCACAGTTAGTCTGAAGGCCCTGACCCATAGAGACTAATTTCTCTACATTGGATCAAATCTCCTCTTTCATGGTAGAAACACTGTTTAATACAAGCAATGCCACAGAATTTTCTAAAATTTTATTTTATCCTAGTTGGAAAGATTTGTCGTCTAGTAGGAGATGGAAGTCACTGAAAAGATTAACCGTAAGAGTAAAATGATTTTGTCTTTGTTTCAAGAATATTCTGCCTATTATGTAAAAATAGACAAAACAGGGGAAAAGATAGAAGCAGTGAGACAGGTTAGGTAATAGAATTAAACAAAGTGCAGTGGATGCTGTTGGCAGTCCTCTGATCCTACTCATTCACAGGGCTTCTTGGCTGCTGATGACTCATCTGAATGCCCTCTCCAGGAATTGACTTTAGCTGACAGCTACTGCTCAGTCCCAGATAATTTGCCTTTCTCAGGAGCAAGGCCTATCCACTGACTGATGGATGGTGCTGTGTGGGGAGGAGATCTCTGAAGAGCAATTCCAGCCCAAAGTTCTGTAAAATTGGCTGAGGCCAACATTGCAAATACATTCCAGTTCATATCCTCCCTTGCCCAATTCTGCTTCCCAAGATTTCCCTCCATAAATGTTGCTCCCAGGAACATTTCTCTCAAAATCTCCTGAAGATAATCACAGTATCTGAATGTGTTTCCTGTAGAATGCCACCTAAAAGGACTCGCAAATAGGGTGCAAAGTATAGAGAAATACACGAGTCAAAAACTCAATTTTCAGCCAAAAGAAAATTGAATTGAATTCATCCCATTTAAGGTAAGTTGGAGGTAAAAGAGGTTTGAGAAAAAGACCAGAAGTTAAATTGAGGACATAAAATATTTGAGATATCTATTAAACACTCATGGGAAATGCCAAGTAGGCAATGGATTATATAAATCTCGATTTGAGATAGATTAGGATAGAGAAAGAAATTTGGCAACTGTCAGTATATTGATTATTTTAAAGTTATTTTCTTGCATGGGAGAGAATATAGTCTGATTTTTAAATCATAGAAGGATACAGTCTCAGCTTTTGGATTTTATTGAAACACTTAAATCAAATATATGTGTCCTTTTTGGGGTGTAGTTAAAAATTCTGTTCTCTGTTAGACGTAGAGTTCTACATATAGAATGCAAACTTATTAATAGTATTATTTATGATACATGTCTATTATAAATACATGGATACTAATACGGTTTGGCCATGTCCTCACCCAAATCTAATCTTGAATTGTAGTTCCCATAACACCCTTTTGTTCTGGGAGAGACACAGTTGGACATAATTGAATAATGGGGGTGTTATCCCCATACTCTTCTCGTGACAGTGAGTGAGTTCTCAGGAGATCTGATTCTTTTTTTTTTCTTTTTGAGATGGAGTCTCACTCTATCACCAGGCTGGAGTGCAGTGGCACCATCTCGGCTGACTGCAAGCTCCATCTCCCAGGTTCAAGCAACTCTCTTGCCTCAGCCTCCTGAGTAGCTTGGACTACAGGTGTGCCCCACCACACTCAGCTAATTTTTGTATCTTTATTAGAGACAGGGTTTCACCATTTTGGCCAGGACAGTCTTGATCTATGGACCTTGTGATCTGCCTGCCTCAGTCTCCCAATATTCTGGGATTACAGGTGTGTGCCACCAACCTGCCCCAATCTGATAGCTTTATAAGCTGCTTTCCTCCTTTGCACAGCACTTCTTTCTCCTGCCACCTTGTGAAGAAGGATGTGTTTGCTTCCCCTTCTGCCCTGATTGTAAGTTTCCTGAGGCCTTCCAAGCCAGGCAGAACTGTGAGTCAAATAAACTGTTTTCTTTATAAATTACCCAATCTTGGGTATTTCTTCACAGCAATGTGAGAATGGACTAATGCAGATATATGCATATGTTCATATATTGTATATATATGCATACATAATTAGTGCAATTATTATACACAGCAACTCTGTGCATTATTTTAATTAATATTATATAATCCTTAGGAATTTTGCTAATTTCTTAATCTTGATTTATTTATTTTTGAGAGAGGGTTGTTAAATGCCCTTATTGCTTTCTCTGTTTCTCTCTACAACTCTCTCAATTGTACTTACATATATTTTGCAAATGAGTTGTTAGAGGAGTACATTTTATGATAAGTAAAAGAAAAAAACATTTTACCAGTGCATAATAATTTATTTTGTTTCTTATAAGGTTTGTTTAAAATTTTATTTTGTCAAAAATAAACCACAACTGAGTTTTAAATTATATATACCTAATCTGTTTTTCCCCTTCTGTTTGAAAATTTCCATTCTTTTTGTTGTGTATCCTGTCTTCCTAAAATTTAATTTGCAAACGTATACTATTTAAATATATATAATGTCTTTGTCCATTTTTTCTAAGAATTCTGCTTCAGTTGGTATAAGATGAATAGTTATCATTTCTTTGGAGTGTTTTGTATTTCTTAGATGGCTGGTTTTTGGCATATGTTGTACAAGGTTCCCTGACAGTATTTACTGCTCAATCTGGTAATCTTTCATGGAAATGGGCTAAAGGCCAGCCTTGTAGCCAGAATCTTAGGGGAGGGGAACCAAAAGTCACAGAAACATTGTATACCACTCACAATTTGTAGTTCCTCACCAGGCAATTGCTTGCCACTTTTTCCCTCATGTAACTATTGGGAAAAATTAGCATTGCCAAAACATGCTTCCTCAGCTTTGAATGGAAACTTTGAATGGGAGAAATTGAGGAAAAATGTTCAAGGGCAGATCAACTGGTTCACAACCACCATTTTTTATAGATTTCTTAACCCAATGGACACTTATGCTGTATTGGGTTCATCCCCTCCCCATTATTAGAACATGAACTATGGCAGAAAATTTTTATGTGAAGCACTAAAGTGAAAGATAGGAATAAGGTGAGGTTAAATGATTCCTTTCAACCTATCATCTTGCTGACACCTTCACCTTTATCCCCATCCTGGTCACAGTTTGAGACTGCAGTGAGTCTATGCAAGAGTTTCACAAATGTTTTTGTTTGTTTCTGGCTTATTCCTGAAAAAATGTGTCCCTTTTTTATAGTTTCTCTTGGACTAGTTTTAAGGGGAAGCTAGCATGATGATAGTTTGCCATCACTACAGGACAGGTAGGAGAATCATTTTATTCTTTAGTTGATTCCTTAATCTCTACCCATCTCTTATTTTGAAATTTTCATCTTCCTTAGTACAGTTTCAACCTTCTCTCATGAACTCATACATAACATTGCCTTTGCATTTCTTGTATTTTAAATATCTCAAGGAATTTAAAAATAGAGATAAGAATTAAATATTCTGAATAAAAATGTTATAATGATAATAGGCATTCCTTTTATTCAGTAACCCAAATAATATTATTTTGTTCTATTGTAATGCACTTAGAATTGTGAATAATTGACATAAATTGTAAAATAGAAACATGAAACACTCTTTGCCCTTGAGAAATATATAATGAATACTATAGAACAAATGTAATATGTCAGAGAATTATAACACATGATTATATAATTAGTAATACACTTCCTATCTTAGTATGGGCTACTATACCACAAATATCATGGACTGGGTAATTTAAATAACATTTATTTCTCACATTTCTGGAGTCTGGGAAGTCCAAGATCAAGGAACTGGCAATGTCTGGTGAGGATGCTCTTCCTAGTTTGCAGAATTGTCTTGTCCTTGTATCCTGACACTATAGCGGAGGAGTAAGAGAGGAGAAGCACTGTCCTGCAGTGTTTTTTCTTATAAAGACACAAATCCCATCATGAGGGATCCATCTTCATGACCTAATCACTTCCCAAATGCCCCATGTTTAAATACCACCACATTTGCTATTAGCCTTCCAATATATGAATGTTGGGGGAACATAAACATGTAATCCATATCACTTCCTACAAAATATTGCAATTCATCTGTACACATGCTGATATGGTTTGGCCATGACTCCACCCAAATCTCATCTTGAATTGTAGCTCTCAGAATTCCCATGTGCCTTGGGAAGGACCTAGTGGGAGGTAATTGAATCATGAGGGTGGGTCTTTCCCATGCTGTTCTCTTATTCTTAGTGAGTAAGTCTCATGAGATCTGATGGTTTCATACATGGGAGTTCCTCTGCACAAGCTTTCTTGTTTGCCACCATGTAAGACGTCCCCTTGCTTTTCCTTTGTCTTCTGCCATAATTGTAAGGCCTCCCCAGTCTTGTGGAACCATGAGTTAATTAAACCTCTTTCCTTTATAAATTACCCAGTCTCAGGTATGTTTTTGTTTGTAGTGTGAGAACAGACTAATACATGTGCTTACTATTTTCTGCCAGACTAGTGAAAGACAGACATGTGCAAGTATTATATCTTAGTTTTTAAAATAAACATTTCTTAAATAAGAGTTATTAAATAAGTGTTCACCAGAAGAGGAAAATTTCAGGATTCTAACTAAATAAAATATCAGCATAGACTGCAGTAGAGAAGGAAGATTATGAAACTGCCAACTTGAGACTCTTCTTAAAAGTTTAAAGGTTTGCTCAGGCAAAAAAGTTGACAAAGGTTAATGTACAATAATAAATATTTGACATAATTGATGCATGACAATTAATAAGTAAAGGAGAGTGGCAAGAGTAAACCAGTGAAATTTTGAAGGTGTTATTGGAAATGAGGTTTAATTAAACAGTTCATGTCATTCTATAGGGACTTTAGAAGATTTCTAATAATATATGGCATCTATTTTCCAGACAATATGCTAAATGATTTTCTAAAATATTCTTCACAATTCAGTCTAAGACTCATTAACTTCATACTTCAGATGAAGAAACTAAGGATCAGAAAAAAAATAGAAAGAAAAAAATCGAAGACATAAAATTAAAGTAAACCTGATCTTCACATATCAGAGGAAGAAATTATGAATGACAGAGAATCAGGATCTTAAGATCACACAAGAACATTTTGTAGAGTTGTAAGAGTGCTTTTGTTCCATGAATATCCAATTTCTCTGTTGGAAAGTAAGTTGGAACTTTGGTCTAGATCCGAGAAAAAATAATGATTCATTTTTTTTGTTAATGGAAACAATGGAAACATGATTATAATAGGGGCTGAAAAGCATTAACTAAATAATGACATTTAAGATAATGAAAGTGATTACTACCCTGCCAGGCCCTGAGCTAAGCATATTGCATGCATTGTCAAAAAATACTTTGACATTATTATACCAGTCTTAGATGTAAAGGAAAGTATTTATGGAGATTGTATAAATTGTTAAAAGCTGCATATTTAGTAGGTAGTGAAAAATGTAGGCCTATCTTAAAGTGCATGCCTTGCCACCAAAAGTTTAAAAAATTTAACCTATTAACCCTATTTAATAAGATTACTATGGAGTGTGAGCTTCTCTGAAGAAATACTCTGAAGGATTTGAGGCTTAATATTGGAGACCAATGAGACAGATGAGGCACTTGGAACTAAAACTATTCTGAACCTAATCTAGTCATTCTTTGATGGTTCATAATGCATTTTGGGAGCTTCATTATCAACACAAATTATCATTATACTAGTGATTCAAAATGTTGGAGGATAAGAATATTCAACAAGATCACATAACATGGGAATGATTCAGTTCATGAATAGCTAATTTTATTAGATTATATAGTGACATCCAATTCCAAAATGTCCTTTATGGAGTAAAGAATATCCATTTTTACCCTATCTTAAAAGAAGAATAGAATAAATTAAAAATCTTGCCCAATGTGGTGTTAAAAAGTTATAGAACCAAAGGTAAAATAAAGAAAACTAATTTTAGTGTTATGCATTAATCACCAAAATATATTGACCAGCACAATTGTCCTACAGGGTGATGGTGATTATCTGGCTCAAACAGGTGGGAATTTGTTGGTGGGTGTAGTGGTGGGGAGGGGATCTTTTATGAGTAAATTAGTTTCAATTTTGTATATGAAAAGGTATCTGAATCATAATTGAGTATAATATTCAGTTTTACATCTAATGTAGATTTTCACTAAGACTTCTGATGGCCATTTAGTATTGCAAAACTTCCCAAATAATACATACACATATAGATGCTGTGAATTTCCATAAATTTTGAAAAGACTATCTTGTAATCAGTGCCTTGTTGCTATTGTCCTGCAATTATTCTATTTTCAGTTGCTAAGATTCTTGAAAATGACTGGTAATTTATCTCTATCATCATCTTCTCAATTTCTGTTGGATTGTCTTTAACACTCAGTGAATGAGGGTATTTATTTGCATCAATAGTATATTGGCTCCATTGCATTCCCATGTTCTCGCTGTTCAACTATGAATTATTTGTATCTCCATTGCCAAAATAGATGTATTAAAGAAAAATCTTAAAGAAAATCTTGTAGCATTCCTTTTCACTGTTTTGGAACTCTTTGTGAATGTGTGCTGCTGAAATTATTCACAAAGGTGTTAAATGACTGGCTTATTTTTCAATGAATAGAACATATTAATAATAAAAATCTTGAAATAAAAGTTTATTCCAGCAATATGTTGCACAAGAAACTATGAGAACCTTTGCAGTAGCAACTATCAAAAAAATAACTAAACTAAATGAAACAAATGCATGTAGCTGAGCACCCAATTAGGTACAGGATTAACCACAGGACACAAATGAAGAGGAAACTGAAAATGAGACTGTGGATGGTCCAAACAGTTCAGTGATTGAAACTGAGGGAGAAGGGAGCTACTGTGCTTAGAATTCATAGTTTAAATGTCACTCTGGCACATAAGAAAAGGCTTTCAATTTAAGCAAAGCAGAGCTGAAAAACAGTAAAATTAATGTCTCAAGAAAGTACTACAATCATAATGTAGAGCATACACACAAAAAAAAATCTAGACAGCAAGGAAAATAACCTAAAATGAATGTTTTCTATCTTCTGGATTCTGAACAAAATAAAAAAATAATAATTATACTTTACAATCTATTATCAAAGAATTGACCTAAGATTTACAGTTACAATTTAAGCTTTCTTCCTGAAACCTCCAATATAATACAAAACTTTCACCAGGTAATGGCTTTCAGAAGAAAGAGATTCAAATGATTTTATTGTAAAAGCATTTGCAAGATCACTATGAAAAGAAAATAATTAAGATATTAAGGTAATACTAAACAAAGTGTCAAAATTTAACATGCCTATGCATAAAAAGCATCTGCTAATACAGTGTAAAGATGTAAATCCTCTTCAAATTAAGCTAAAAGCAATATGTAATAAGTTGCAATCAAAATAGTTTTCATGGTAGGTTTTGATGGTTTTCAAATAGAAATGAATGAACATAAGATTAAATACAGCCAAAAGTTCTTGAAGAAGGAAGAGGTGAGAGGGATTTTCTCTATGATATATTCATTCTTACAATCAGAGTCCTCATAGTGGTGCCAGTGAAGGTAAATCTATTAGTAAAATAGAGTTTATAGTAGAGAAACAGACTTATGTCAGTATGGAAATTAGATATAATGAAGAGCTATCTTTACAATTTTCTATTTTCTTTTTTAAGAGACAAGGTCTCATGCTGTCACCCAGGCTGGAGTGCAGTGACATTACCTCACCTCACTGCAACCTCTGCCTCCCAGACTCAAGCAATCCTCCCACCTCAGCCTCCCAAGTAGCTGAGAACACTGGCCACCTAGCCTGGCCAAGTTTTGTATTTTTTTTGTAAACAGGGTCTCCCTATGTTGCCCAGGCTGGTTGTGGCCTCCCATAGTGTTGGAATTACAAGTGTGAGCCACTGTGCATGGACCTTTAAATTTTAGAAGAAAGCAATGATTCCTCGAACAATGTAATGAAAAGAAACCTGGTTATGATAGGAGAAAGAGAAGTAATAGATTTCTACAATATACTAAATTCAAAAATAGATTTCTTATGCATTAAAGACTAAAGGTAGAAGAAAATGTATGTGATTATATGGCATTGACATATGAAATAATTTTTATATAAAGCAAAAAATAGAAAAATAAAAAATATTTGTAAAATTTACATTAATGATATTCTTCTGTGTATCCAAATATTTTATACATAAATTAAAATGTTAACAACAGATGGTAAGATGTTTACAATGCATATAATTGAGTAATATTCATAGCTAAAATATATAAAGAAGTTTTATTTTAACATTTTCTTTTTAAAAATTATTTATTTATTTTTGTCATTTTTTTTCTTTATTTATTATTCTTTAACTTCTGGGGTACATGTACAGATTGTGCAGGTTTGTTACATACGTAACACATGCCATGGTGGTGGTTTGCTGCATCCATCAACCCGTCATCTACATTAGGTATTTCTCCTAATGCTATCCCTCCCCAATTCCCCTACCCCCCGGCTATTCGTCTCCCAGCACCCCAACCCCCAGGCTCTGGTGTGTGATATTCCCCTCCGTGTGTCCATATGTTCTCATTGTTCAACACCCACTTATGAGTGAGAACATGTGGTGTTTGCTTTTCTGTTCTTGTGTCAGTTTGCTGAGAATAGTGGTTTCTAGTTTCATCCATGTCCCTGCAAAGGACATGAACTCATCCTTTTTTATGGCTGTATAGTATTCTATGGTGTATATGTGCCATGTTTTCTTTATCCCAATACAGGAGAACCCAGATACATAAAGCAAGTTTTTAATGACCTACAAAGAGACTTAGACTCCCACACAATAATAGTGGGAGATTTTAACACCCCACTGTCAATACTAGACAGTTCAACAGATCAACAGGACAGAAAATTAACAAAGATATCCAGGACTTGAACTCAGATCTGGACCAAGTGGACCTAATAGATATCTACAGAACTCTCCACCTCAAAACCACAGAATATACATTATTCTCAGCACCACATTACACTTATTCTAAAATTGACCACATAATTGGAAGTAAAACACTCCCCAGCAAATGCAAAATAATGGAAATCATAAAAATTATTTATTTATATTGTAGTTTAAGGGGTACTTGTACAGATTTGTTACAGGGGCATATTGCATAATGGAAGGGTTTGGGTTTCTAGTGAACCCTACACAAATAGTGAACATAGTACTCAGTAATAAGTAATTTTTCAGTCCTCACCCCCACTCCACCCTCCCCACTTTTGGAGTCCCTAGTGTCTATTGTTTCCATCTTTATGTCCATGTGTACCCATTAATAGCTTTTTCTTGTATGCAAGAACAATCAGCATTTGATTTTCTGTTTCTGAGTTATTGCACTTAAGATATTGGCTTTCAGATGCATCCATGTTCCTACCAAGGACATGATTTTATTCAAGATATATAAAGAAGTTTTAAAATAAAAAGTATAAGTATAATCTGCTTTTTAAAAACTGGTGAAAGGTATGGACATGCAGTTTATAGAGGAGGAGATCTGAATGGTCAGTAAAGGTAAGAAAAGTGCCAAGCTGAATAGAAACTGGAGAAATTAAGGCCCCAGTGAGATACATTTTCAAATGTATTATACTAGCAAATTTTAAATAGTCCGACAATACCTAGTATTGGTGATGATGTAGACCAAAGAGAACTCTCATAATTCTGTTGTTAAGAGTAGAAGCTGATACAACCAGTTAAAGAGCAAATCTGCAATACCTAATATAATACATTTTCACGTTCATGGGAAGCAAATCTGGAGGATGCTGGAGGCTGGATTAGTTCCCCCTTTTGATATCTCAGTGGAGGGCCCATTCAACTGGAAATAGCTAACCTGCATGGAAACAGCAAAGCTTTGGATAATGCCAGCATTCCTGGCAGGTGAGGATTTTCATCTTGGTTCTCTAATTTTTATACTCTATAGTGTAGTTCCTGTACCTGGATATCCTTTGACATTCCCTTGTTACTCAGAGAAAATAGTTTCTTACCACCTTTAGGCAAATCTAATGACCTAACTGATGTGGCAGAAACCTGAATTATCAGAGTTTTCACAGAGTTTTTCTAATGACTTGCCCACACATTTCTCCACAGGACATCTAGAGAACCTGCCATTTCCTGCTTACCAGGTCTAATTAACTTGATGCTATCAATATGTTAGACCAGCATAAAGTTTTCAGGAATATCTGAACAATCAAGGCCTTTACGCAATATGTAAATTGTAGTGGAGAACAGGAGAATTAAGGCATTTGTACTGATGCCCTGATAGGAAGTAGAAAGACTGCAGTCATCATATCGATAACCAGAAATCAAGTGCCAGAGTTGGTGTTAATCTCTTTCAGAAAACATTTAAAGTTTTCCACAGCAGATATGATTGATGTTACCACTAGGTTAAGGTTATGTTAATTTATTATCATCTGCCATTATCCATCCAGAGTTTGTGGGGCATGTAAGGCAGCAATTCTGTAACTATTAAGTCTTTAGATATACTATAACTGTTTACTATTCTACTTAGGGTATGGCTATGGCTTCTGAATAACTTGGCCAGGGGAAGTGGCCAATGGTTTGAAAGTACTTCCACTTGGTCTTTGTTATGATAGTTTTCATTCCATAGAGTGAGTAACCAATATAAGGTTTCTGCAAGCTGATACGTACAGTCGTGCATCAGTTAACAAAGGGAATACATTCTGAGAAATGCATCATTAAATGACTTTGTTATGTGGACATCATAGAGTATGCTTACACAAACCTAAGTGGTATAGCTGACTACATACCTGGGCTATATAGTATAGCATGTTGCTTCTAGGCTGAAAATCTGAACTTTAATACCATGGAAAATACACGTGTATTTAAACATAGAAAAGGTACAGCAAATATATAATTGTGTAGTATTACAGGACCACCATCCATTGTTGACTGAAATGTCATTATGACTGTATATTCATCCTGAGTATTCAGTTTAAGCATAGTGATACCCCAAACTCATTTGTCATGAGAGGGGCTTGGATCAGGACTTCATTCATTACCTTTCCTCCACACGACCCCACTCTAAAAGGGTATTATAATGACATTTGAGATCCCTAGTATCAGTGCCAGATAAGATCCTCTCACCAACATTTTTTCAAATATCTATTAGTTACATTTCTCCTGGTACATAATTACTTTGGTAAATTGCCGTAGGTTTCATTGGAAAAGGTTCGTGAATATCTACTATAAAAACAATGTTGGCATTGCAGGATCTTCCTCAAGATCAAGTCTCCCTTTTAATGGATGATCTTATTGTCTAGGAATTACCCTAGGTATAGAAACTGGGAAAGGAATCATAATTTTTTTTTATAGCTGCCATCATGATTCTTCTCCTGAACAACTCTTTGTCTATTTGACATCTATAATCCCAGCCAATATCTTTACTGGCTGCTTATCTGGCCCCTAGGAACATCATAGTTTATTAGCCACTGCTACAGATTCCTATAGGTAAGGTCCATGATTGCTGTTTCAGACTTCCTACACATACTGGAATTAAAACCAACTTGTTTCTGACAAGGTGAGATGCTACCACCTGTCCTCTACTTCACCAGAATATTATCATTCACATTTATACCATTAAGCATGGTTTCAGAGCTTTTTCTGTCATAATACATTCTGGACTGTGGTGGACTGCCACCACCAACCTTTTCCAGTACTCACTAGCATATTCCTCATTTTCTTTGTAAAGGGAGTCTACTGGGCCTTTTCTCTGGCCTTATACACTATATCTCTGTGCCTCTGACCTCTGTCTTAATACTCTGCCAAGGCTGTTCTAGCAGGTCCACTCATTTACTGTAAGCCTTTCGATCTTCAGGATTCAAATTTCCATTTCTGGCATCCTTACCAGGAAATTAAATCCTGAGTCATAAAGAGTCTCTTTCCATATAAATTCAGTCTCCCTAATGCAGCCTTTTATTTGCATACCCCTACTCTAATGTGTTTAAGAAGCACTGGCTTGCATATCATCCTGGTTACTTCTGGTAAACATTAGCAAAGTTCTGCAGGCCCTTTGGTGAATTATCTATTTCTTTTAATTTCTTCGTTTTGGCCATTTCTAGTCAATCTTAGTTACTGATCCAGAAGCAATGAGAACAGGTGACGGGTACAACTTGAAGATGGAAAACATCACATCTATGGATAGCATCCACCTCAGGAGTGGTCTTTGCATCATCTCCAGACTTTGGAAACTATTCTACTCAAGAAAGTTAAGGGATTGCTTTTATCAGCCTAAGCATTTACATAAATATGTGGATTTAAGGTTTATAAGTACATCTAATCAAAAGTCTGTATACCTTGTCTCAGACTCCCACTATTTTCTCATGTTTCTTATCAGAGTACTGATTTTGCCAATCTTACAGTAACACTGAGCCTGTTTTCAGCATACATAGGGGAAGATGGTTTTTTTAAACAACGTGATTCAAGGTCTGGTTTTCATGGCAAAGTCTGAATTCATAATTGGCTGACCTAAAACTATCCTTTTCTTTTTCAAGACTTCTATGAGAGTAACCAAAAGCTAACCAATTTCAGTCTTTCTAATTACCATTGCCCTGTATATTTCAAGTCCTAGAGATGCTGTACAAGCTAGTACTTCCATTTTAAGCATGTCTAATTTAAGTAACTGCAGGTGAGATTCTTAGTAATTATGAAGTTATAGTGTACCAAGAGCTATCACATTTATTTTACACAATAGTGAACTTCGTTCCCACCTAGGAGGCAAGCAATCATTTTAGAAACCATCTTGAAGACTATTCTAGAACCACTTCTGGTAACATCTATATAGTTGGATCACCCAAAAATGTAAAACCTGGGACAAGGATTTGGACATAAGTATTTTAACAGGGAAATAATCAGAGGGAGGGAAATTAATACGGTTTAGCTCTGTGTCCACACCCAAATCTCACCTTGAATTGTAACCCCCATATCCCCCATGTGTTGGATTACCCAAAAATGTAAAACCTGGACAAGGATTTGGACATAAGTATTTTAACAGGGAAATAATCAGAGGGAGGGAAATTAATATGGTTTAGCTCTGTGTCCACACCCAAATCTCACCTTGAATTGTAACCCCCATATTCCCCATGTGTTGAGGAGGGGACCGGGTGGGAGGTGATTGGATCATGGGGGCAGTTTCCTACTGCAGTCCTCTTAATAGTGAGTGAGTTCTATGATTTTGTAAGTATTTGACAGATCCTCCTTCACAGGCTCTCTCTTGCCTGTCACCATGGGAAGACGGTGCCTGCTTTCCCTTCTGTCATGATTGTCAGTTTTCTGAGACCTCCCCAGTCATTCGGAAATGTGAATCAATTAAACCTCTTTCCTTTATAAATCACCCAGTCCTACGTATGTATTTATAGCAGTGTGAGAACAAACATATAGAGATGCTATATAAAATGGACAGAGAAGGAAACAAAGCCAATATAACTGTGGCTGGGTAACCACTGTGGGATACCGGTTTCATTTCCTATAGAGATCCTTTAAAAAGCAGTATAGACTATAACCCAGCATTACTAATGCGCCACTTGACTTTGGAAGTGCAGGAAAAGATGCCCCTGCTTCCAACTGATGTTCTTACCCAGAGAGAACTGTCAATAGATGGCCACCCAGGAAAGATAAAGAATATGGGCAGAATGCCAATAGTATCTCCGGTGTCTGTTCAACAATGTAGTTTCTGGAGGAGACTATTGGAGGCCCCAATCGCTGCTTCAAATGGAAAATTATTTATTCTATGAATTTTTAAAAACATTTTGTATCGATTAAAACTTCAAAGTAGTTACTGAACTGAAAAAGCTTATACAGTAAACACAAATTAGATCACTAGGAACCTTAAAGATGCAGAGAAACTATGGTGTTTTTGTCAAGCAATGTATTCTTTGACAGTATGTTTCCTATTAGTTTTGCAAGATATCTAAAACTGGCTGAATCCGATAGTAATTATAAAAGTTTACCCCAGTAAATATCAGATACCCATGCTCCATGTACTTAAGCAAAATGACTATGCATTTGTTTGTTAAAACTTAACATACCCACAGATATTTTGTTCTTATTCTAATGATTTAAACATAGAAAAATAATATTTATTCTGATTGATTACACCATATATTCTATGTTCTGGTTATATAACTGTTATATAATATAACAGTATACAAAGCAATTATGTTTTGATAAAACAATTAAAGAGTAAATAATTTAGGAATGCCCATTATGCAAAAACATTAATATCAAATACAAAAAGAAACCCATTCAGACAAGGAACACATATTCTATATTTTTGAATCATCTTGAGAAGCTAAGGCTTTAAAAAGTAACAGAATGTAAATCAAAATTTAAAAATCATATGAACAATTTTGACCTGAAGTAATCCTGTTATCACTTGTCAATATTAAAAAACATAAAGTGAATTATACCATTTTGAATAACAATTTAATTACTCAGATATATTTATATTAGAAATTTTAAAAGATTTTCTCAAACATTATCTAATTTGAACACTCTAGAATTCCATTCAAAATATAAAAGCATATAAACAAATTAGTAAGGTCTTTATTAAATGCTTTCTATATGGTTAGCTTAACTCTATTGTAACTTACTATTGACAACACCTTTAAATATCTTAATTTTTTTATTCTTATTTTAAATGTTCTAAATCATGTTTGTACATTTTACATTTTATATACATATTACACACAACTTATCTTACAAAATATAGTATTGATTCAGTGACACATCTTCTAATAATCTGCATTAAAATTCAGAATTAGAACTAGAATTAGAACTTATATATACAACTAGATATATTCGTATTACATTATATAAAACATATATCACTATAATTACACTATATATTTACTATATAGCTCTTAAAATAACTAGAATTAGAACTAGAACTTTTAAGTCTTTCAAATATTTTGTATATTTATTTTAAGTTTTAAATATAGATAGTACCTGAAATTAAATGCAGTTATGTGCTATATAATGACATTTTGGTCAATATTGAACTATACATATGATACTGGTTCCATAGATTTTAATGTTGTATTTTTACTGTATCTTTTCTATGTCTAGATATGCTTTGATACACACATACATTTTGTGTATCTAATTGTGCTACAATTGCCTGCAGTATTCAGTACAGTCATATGTGGTACAGGTATTGCTTAAGAACAATAGGCCAAACCACATAGCCTAAGTGTGTAGTAGGCTGTACCATCTAGGTTTGTGTAAGTCCACTCTATGATGTTCCTACAATGGCAAAAATTGCCTAAAGCTGAATTTCTCAGAAAGTATCCCCACAGTTAATCAAGGTGTAACTATATATATAAACGTGTGTGTGTATGTGTTTGTGTGTATGTGTATACTTCGTGTTTCTAGGTTTAGGAAAGATTTTGGCTGAATGTGGTTTTTATTCTACAAATTAAAATATTTTACTTAACTTTTTAACATCTAACTTTATAAGATAGTACAAATAAAATTCACAATAGTGACTGAGTTATAGGAAGATGTATTAATCAGGTTCTCATACTTTGCAAAGAGGAAATATGTTATTTATTAATGAAAGATTTCCACTCCTCATAAAAGCTGGTAAGAAAATTTTTTCACAAACGGAGAAACTTTTAACAACCAGATGTATTTGTTTCTCATTAAATTCTGGTTAGCTGAATAGTTTATGAGACAATGCTTAATTCAACCAGCAAATCTTACAGACATGATTTCTGATAAGTTTAGTTTGTGAACAACTTATATTTCAATGCCTCCAGAAAGCATAGTAATAGGTATTTTAAAATTAGCTTTAATATATGTATATAGTAAATAGATATTTTAAATTTTTATTATTAAAATCATTTTTGAAAACAAATTGAAGTCTTTGTTTCTTCTTAACGAATTACCATGGCAAGGCATACACATTATAAGCTAGCTACCCATATCTTCTCTATGGTAAACATTCTTCAAGTGTAAAGATTAGCATATCTTTCCCTCCTCACTCCATTAGTCTCATCCCTGCCTTGTAAAGACCTCATTCTATAGGGATTTGACTAATGAAGTTTTGGTGCTGAGACAATAATGGCTTCCTTAGAGCAGAGACTGCCAATTCAACCATATTGTGCTGAACTGTAGAGAACTGTGCCAAACTGTGTGTGTCTACTTCAGAAACAAGCTGTTCATTAAAAAGCAAAAGAAAAAAAAAAGGTAAGCAGAAAAACAACATCTTAAATAGCAGCTACGAAGTCCTGGCATGCCTGAAAGATTTGATTTTTTTCCCACAGTATCAAAACAGTGCATGTAACAGTTTCTTTCTGAGTAGGAACAAGATTAATAAGCAAACTATATTATCAACCTACATGTACAGAAATTAACATTTAAAAAAGCATCTTGCAATTTACAGTAGTGCCTTAATATTCAATTATCTTCATTTATTCCAAAATAAAATATTTATTCCAGGGGAACTTTATGCCAGGCACTGTGCTGGGCTCTGTGTATACACCTACTTTCTCATTGTGCTTAAAAATATGTTTTGACATTTCAGATGAGATTTTTTCAAGTCAATTCAAACACAAATCAGAGTACTGTATGTCTTATGTTAAGAGAGTGAGTAATCTTGGAAATATTTTAGTCCTTGCTCTGGTGAAGATTTTCTCCTTGACCACACTCTAGCCAGACCCTTAGTCCTCTTCTGGACAAAGTCTTCACGTGGGCCAGACTCTCAACAGGAATGATTTTGTCCATCCCATCCCCCCAACATTAAAAGTCTTAAGCAACCACTGACATTGCTTCTAACAGTTCAAGGCCATATTCCTAGGATGACCTTGGCCTCTCTTGAAGTTCCCAAGAAAGATCTAGACTTCCAAAGGAATTTACTATTTGTTCTAGCCAACACCTGAAGACAGGCTCGTGACAACCCTTCTTAAAGCTTTTACTAAGAACAAGCTTTCAATTTTTGAAATGGTTAGGCTTTGTGTCCCCACCCAAATCTCATTTTGGATTGTAATCTTCATAATCCCCACATATCAAGGGAGAGACCAGGTGTAGGAAACTGAACAATAGGGATGGATTCCCCCATGCTGTTCTGGTGATAGGGAAGGATTTCTCAGGAGATGTGATGGTCTTATAAGAGGCTTTTCCCATTTCACTCTACAATTCTCCTCTTGCAGCCTTGTGAAGAAGGTGTTTGTTTCTTCTTTGCCATCTGCCATGATTGTAAGTTTCCTGAGGCCTCCCCAGCCATGCTGAACTGTGAGTCAATTAAACTTCTTTCCTTTAATAATTACCCAGTCTTAGGCAGTTTATCATAGCAGTATGAAAATGGACTAATGCAATTGTGAAATCCTTCTTTTGTTTTTTGAGATGCATATATATCCTAAAACTAAGGAGTGTCTTTCTCAAGGACCTGAAAGCAATTCTTTCCTGTGGCATACAGTCCTAACTTCTGTAATTGACAGTTAGCAAACACAGCTGATCTAATCAGCATTTACACTGAGCAGCCCTTGGCAATTTTTTACTTCCCTGCCTTTCCAAGTCTGCTCATTACCCTCTCTACTCCCACATGCTCCTTTTAAAACTCCCAGTAATCTCTGTACAAATTCAATGCAAGTTCAGTTCACACTGAGTATACTCACAAGAGTATATTCCTGATTAAAATCTGTCCTTATCACTTTTTTTAGTGTTCAGCTTGGTTTATCTTTGTCAGCTCCACTATCATGCTCTCTTTTTGGTTACTATTATGTGCTTCTATTGACAAATTAAGTAACAATGGGTTTACGGACCATTTCTTATTCTTCTGGACCTCCTTTGCTTCTAATACACTTGTCAATAAATAGCATAATTTAAATTTATAATTTTTGCATAAACATTAAACCAATCAATTGAAAAATATAAATTAAAGCGAAAAGGATTCAACAACCAAATATTCATACAGCAGAGTATTGTTAAATTTTTATGAATAATACACATTTATATTCATTTATTTTGATTTAATTGAATACCATGGATCTTAAAATATTTTTCTTCATCTTGCATTATTATGTTTCGTTAATCATTTAATAAATTAATAATTGAGTAATAAACCATTCTACTTCCTTTATCAGGAGAGATAAAATATAAATTATGTCCTCAATTTTAAGGAGTTGGGCAAAGAAATTACACCTTTCTCCTTCAAAGATCTCAAGAATAATTCAAGGCAATTTAAAAACCAATGCTTTTAGTATTTATATGCATTGTGCAATTTTTATGACTATTGCCATGAAAATTAATCTTAATTTCTTGAAAAACTATTGTGTAACAATTTGCTCTTTAATTTTCCATTATAAACATAAATGTACATAAAGTCTCAGATCACCATTAGTTTCTTAAACTGATATATAATTTTTAAGGTCATTTTTATTCTTTCTTACTCTTTTAACCTTAATATTTGTATATAAAATTTATTTATTTATTTTAGATATATATATTTTATTGCATTTTAGGTTTTGAGTTACATGTGAAGAACATGCAGGATTGTTACATAGGTACATACATGGCAATGTGGTTTGCTGCCTTCCTCCCCATCACCTATATCTGAGATTTCTCCCCATGTTATCCCTCCCAACTCCCCACCCTCTGCTGTCCCTTCCCTAGTTCCACCAAGAGACCTCAGTGTGTGATGTTCCCTTCCCTGTGTCCATGTGTTCTCATTGTTCAACACCCGCCTATGAGTGAGAACATGTGGTGTTAGATTTTCTGTTCTTGTGTCAGTTTGCTGAGACTGATGGTTTCCAGGTTCATCCATGTCTCTACAAAGGACACAAACTCATCATTTTTATGGCTGCACAGTATTCCATGGTGTATATGTGCCACATTTTCCCTGTCCAGTCTATCATCGATGGGCATTTGGGTTGGTTCCAAGTCTTTTCTATTGTAAACAGTGCTGCAGTGAACATTCATGTGCGTGTGTCCTTATAATAGAATGATTTATAATCCTCTGGATATATACCCAGTAATGGGATTGCTGGGTCAAATGGAATTTCTATTTCTAGGTCCTTGAGGAATCGCCACACTGTCTTCCACAATGGTTGAACTAATTTACACTCCCACCAACAGTGTAAAAGTGTTCCTATTTCTCCACATCCTCTCCAGCATCTGTCGTCTCCAGATTTTTTTAATGATCCCCATTCTAACTGGCGTGAGATGGTATCTAAATGTAGTTTTGATTTGCATTTATCTAATGACCAGTGATGGTGAGCATTTTTTCATTGTTTGTTGGCCTCATACATGTCTTCTTTTGTAAAGTGTCTGTTCATATCCTTCGCCCACTTTTGAATGGGCATGTTTGTTTTTTTCTTGTAAATCTGTTTTAGTTCTTTGTAGATTCTGGATATTAGCCCTTTGTCAGATCAGTAGATTGCAAAAATTTTTCCCATTCTGTTGGTTGCCAATTCATTCTAATGATTGTTTCTTTTACTGTGCAGAAGCTCTGGAATTTTCCCATTTGTCTATTTTGGCTTTTGTTGCCAATGCTGTTGGTGTTTAAGTCATGAAGTCCTTGCCTATGCCTATGTCCTGAATGGTTATGCCTAGATTTTCTTCTAGGATTTTTGTGGTGTTAGGTCTTATATTTAAGTCTTTGATCCATCTGGAGTTAATTTCAGTGTTAGGTGTCAGGAAGGGGTCCAGTTTCTGCTTTCTGCACATTGCTAGCCAGTTTTCCCAACACCATTTATTAAACAGGGGAATCCCTTCCCAATTGCTTGTTTTTGTCAGGTTTGTCAAAGTCAGATGGCTGTAGATGTGTAGTGTTGCCTCCGAGGCCTCTGTTTCATTCCATTTGTCTGTATCTCTGTTTTGGTACCAGTACCATGCTGTTTTGATTACAGTGGCCTTGCAGTATAGTTTGAAGTCAGGTAGTGTGATGCCTCCAGCTTTGTTCTTTTTTCTTAGAATTGACTTGGCTATGTGGACTCTCTTTTGGTTCCATATGAAGTTTAAGGTGGTTTTTTCCAGTTCTGTGAAAAAGGTCATTGGTAGCTTGATGGGATAGCATTGAATCTATAAATTACTTTGGGCAGTATGGCCATTTTCACGATATTGATTCTGCCTAACCATGAACACGGAATGTTTCTCCATCTGTTTGTGTCCTCTCTTATTTCATTGAGCAGTGGTTTGTAGTTCTCTTTGAAGAGGTTCTTTACATTCTTTGTATTCCTAGGTATTTTATTCTCTGTGTAGCAATTGTGAACGGCAGTTCATTCTTCATAATCTAAAATTTTTAACTTTCATTTCCAAGCTACTTGCTTATTGGCTCACAATTTATTTTTCTAGACAAGTATTCTAAATAATTCAGAAATTAAAGAGGTAAACAAATAATTAGCTGACAATTTTCTTCACATTTATTTTATGAAAATACAATCATGCTTCCTCCTAATAGCTAGGCTTAATTAGTTTTATCTCTATTGATAGGGAGTAGCTTCAAATAGTCTTCTTTGATATTAAAAATAGAAACAATAAAGACTCTCTTCTTCTTTCAATTGCATTTTTAGTACTCTGCTGAATGATCATTTGATTCTTTTTGTTTGTTTGTTTTAAGATGGAGTCTCACTTTGTTGCCCAGCCTACAGTGCAGTGCTACATCTCGCTCACTACAAACTCTGCCTCCTGGGTTCAAGTGATTCTCATGCCTCAGCCACCCATATAGCTAGGAGTAGCAATGCCCGCCACCACACCTGGTTAATTTTTGTATTTTTAGTAGAAATGAGGTTTCACCGTGTTGGCCAGGCTGCTCTTGAACTTCTGAACTCAAATGATCCATACCCCTCGGCTCCTCAAAGTGCTGGGATTACAGGAGTAAGCCATCTCGCCCAGCTATTTGATTCTCGCATTTTTGTTGAGATCACTTATTCATGTGCCTTTACCACTATCTTTTTTTTGTACAAATTATATAGAGATTATTGATGAAAAACACTTCTGTTTCACACAATTTGCAGATCATTCTTCATGATATGTTAGATCACGCAAATGTACAGATTTTTTTTTTCTATAACATGCTCAAATCTATCAATCATAGATCTTAATTTTTTGTGTGGTCATTTTGTCTAGAATAGCCTCTCTGTGAAAGCAGAAAATATTCTATTTTCTTTAAATTGTAGCATGTTTATTTTACAATGCTTAATCCATTTGGAATTTATTAAATTGTGAGTAGGAATCTATTCTGTTTTTTAAATTAATGTGTTTGTACTTTTCTTTAAGTAATACTTTCCTTCTATATTCCTATTTTTTAGTTAGTTTTATTTTTGTGCTTCCTAAATTGAAAATTTAATTAATTCATTTTCAGATGTTGAATTCTGGTACTATTATTCAACCTGCCATTAGACTCTAAATATGCTATAGTTCTGGCTTAAATTCTTCTTGAAAATAGAAACAATAGTTAAGATTGTGTGTGTTCAACACAAGCTTAATTTCCAAGGAGTTTCATATCATTAGTTAATTTTTTACTATTAACTAATAGGAAAGTAATCATTTAAAATAAGTGAAATGATTGCTATTATTTATATGCATTTTAATGCATATGGCAAGAAAATATCTGCACAATTTCCACTTTAGTAATTTGTTGATATTTGTTTTGTGGTCTCAATCATGAAAAGTTGTACAAACATGTATTGAACCAAAAATTAGTGTATTTTCTCTTGGAAATGTATTTAGCAAACTTGTTTCAATTTCCTTATTTGGCTCTTTTTCTGTTCTCTTTTCTAAACAACTTCTTTCAGCTGTACTCCTTAAAAACATTCAACATTTAAATTATACTAATAAATTCTGTTTAACTAGAGTTTTATCATTATATACTATTTTGAAATCAATTTAAAAATAATTATTTTAATTTCAGTTTATAATAACTTGTTTCAATGCTCAATCAAAGTTATTCTATACTGTAGCCTCTTGATTCTTCCCAATGTAACATCTATTTTTCCCCCTCAGGAAGAGTATGTAGCTAGTGTTTTAAAAATTTCAAGATGCATTTTGTGTATGTCAAGATATATTTCTGCAGCTTTTAAATACAGAGGCACAATTTTGCTAGCTAATTATAGGTCACATTTGCTTACTGTCTAAATTATTTTTTTTTCAGGCATACAGTATTACAGAGAACTTTGAGATCATCCTGATTTCTTTTTTTTCCTTTTGGACTATCAATGTTCTTATTTTTTTCTATTTAAACAAAATGAATATATATGACATTGTTATATTTGAAAATTAATTTTCCTGGGTTTTGCCATGCTACCATATTATTACTAACTTTTGCATAGGTCGATTGCTCCTATTTCAGTTGTTATTGTATTTTTCTTAAATCTCAACTACCAAAAGCAACATTATATGTCTTTTACAAATATTCACTGCTTTTTGTCTTTTTTACAAACCTTTACCAATGTCCTCATCAAAGAAAAATCATCAAATCTGTCCTAGGAATCACTTGCTTGACTTTCTGCAGAAACAACTCTGCTTTTTGATGGCTATAATAAATATCAATAATTTGATTTTGAGTATATTAGCTTTATAGCAGTTTTCCATGTCTTTTCCAATTCTTTTTACCTGGCCCCTTATAAAATGCTCTATTACCTTTGTTATCTTGTGGTTTTATATTGTTTTCTGGTGTTTTTTAAAATTCATTTTAAAGTGGCTGGGCATGATGGCTCACGCCTGTAATCCCAGCACTTCATGAGGCCCAGTTGGGAGGATCACAAGGTCAGGAATTTGAGAACAGCCTGGTCAATTTGGTGAAGCACCATCTCTACTAAAAATACAAAAATTAGCCAGGTGTTGTGGCATGTGCCTGTAGTCTCAGCTTCTTGGGAGACTGAGGTAGAAGAATCGCTTTAACCCTGGAGGCAGAGGTTGCAGTGAGCTGAGGTTAGGCTACTGCACTCCAGCCTGGGCAACAGAGCAAGATTCCTTCTTAAAAAAAATTATTTTAAAGCAAAAAGCAAATGCTTTCAATTTTTTTTTTCTATCACCCATCTTCAATGTATCCTCTCCTTTGCTAAGGTTACAGGAATTTTAATTGACTCCATATAAGAATTGTATGTATCTGTATTCTTCTGTCCTTGGTTTGGGGGTTATTTGTATTGTTTTGGTTTGTACTGGTTTTTCTTGTTACTCAATTTAGACATGGAATGGACTCCAGATCTAGGGCATAAACTATATAATAATCTTCCCTTTTTCTTGTTATCTGACTGTATGCTGTAGCAAATTTTTTCCTGTGTCTTATACAGAGAAGATTTGTAATTTACATAATAATTTTAATAATCCAAAGAGTGAGTATAGGTGTTAAAATTCATGAGTCTCATCGGGGGAATATTATGTGCCACACTGCAACTTTTGAATTTCTTCTTTTGGTTAAACCAACAAGCAAAGAGCATAGCATAGTGGAGAGTTCACACTGCCTGGATGTGAAGCCAAACTCCAGCATCTACTAGTGTAGGACCTTGAGAAAGTTTCCTCTTTCCCTCTGCTTACATTTCTTTCTTTCTTTTCTTTTTTTTTTTTTTAGACAGAGTTTGACTCTGTCACCCTAGCTGGAGTGTAGTGGTACAATCTTGGCTCACTGCAACCTCCGCCTCCTGGGTTCAAGCAATTCTCCTGCCTCAGCCTCCTGAGTAGCTCGGATTACAAGTGCCCACAACCACGCCCAGCTAATTTTTGTGTATTTAGTAGAGACAGGGTTTCACAATGTTGGCCACGCTGGTCTCAAACTCATGACCTCAGGTGATCTGCCTGCCTCAGCCTCCCAAAGTGTTGGGATTACAGGCGTGAGCCACCACATCCCACTGCTTACATTTCTTAATATACTAAATGGGGGATAAACATAGTGAGTTACTATATCATTGCCCTATCGCTGCTATTTGACTTAATATGCATATACAAAGTGCTCAGAATAGAAACCGCTTAGAAAAAGTGCACTTATTTGTCATTATTATAATTATTCCATTATTAGCAATATTATTAGGAAGAACTAAGCATTTTTCTGTTTCTGATCTTTGGTTTCATTTCCCTTAGTTGGCGGGTTCAAGATCACTCCTATATCTGGGGTTCCTTTTCAGGGTTAAGCTCTTATCACATCACAAGGACTTTGCTGGGCATAGCTACATGTCACCTCAGGGACTCTTCAGTGCTTTTGCCGAATAGTTCTGATTTTAGAAACAACTATCAGTTAATTCAAATAAAGGTCTTCTCCTCTTCTCCACTACCTGTTTTCACTTCCTGACCTTATCACTTTAAATTAATTTATTTCAGTGATGTTCTACAGGGTTCTATAACACTTACTTGTTAGCAATGCTATATTTTTTCTTCCTGAGAAGCCACACATTAGGTCTTTCAATTCATTAATGCAGGAGATAGGAAGAATTTCTCAGTTTTTGACATATAGACAAATGGCACTTTTATATAACTTAGCACAATCCTAGAGTGTTCAGTGTGTTTTTTTTTTTTCTGTTTATATTATACATAATGACATGGATATATGGATATGGGAAAGGGAGCAATCAGTGAAGAGTTCAGTTAGATACTGTGTCCACCACGTGAACTTTTTGTCCAAAAGTCAGAACAAATGTAATTACGTATTACTTTATATTTCTAAACAGAGTATCAGGAATGTCCCATCATATTGTTTTCCAATGGTATATTATATTCTCATTATTATAATTTTACTTATCCTACTTACCAATCCGTTTATAAAATGCTATTTATCTAATTTATGCAGTGACTGAAAAGGCGCTAGATTAACTGATCTCTCTCCAGTAGAGAAACTTTCATATACTGAGGGGGAGGTAACCAATATAAGCAAATATTCACATGCAAGGCAAGCATAGATTGAAACAGCCCTTAGAGGAAATAAAAATAAATGTTCTAATAGAGAGTAAGCAGGGATTTAACTACTGTGTTCAAGAAGCTCTATTTCAGCCTATAAGTCAGTAATTAGAAGAAGTTGGTGCTGTTTAGAACTGGGAATCTGAGAGTTGGAGGGAGTAAGCTCATTTGAGGAGGTGTAGACTATAGCATAGAGTTTGAATTGTTCAGCAGTTTAGCTGTGATGTGGAAGAATTTTAAGCAAAAGTACTTACAGTTCTGGTTTAAATTTTGAACAGATCACTCTGCTTGCAGCTAGTGTGTCTATAAAATATATTACGTACCGAGGAAGGAGATAGAAGCAGTTAGACCTCTTAGGAGACTTACTGATGAAAAAAAAAAAACACTAGACAGGTTTAAAATCAGTTTTTATTATATAACTAAATGTATCTGACAACATGTAGATACTTAGCTTCCTACTGGTACATCAAGCAAGCATGCCTCACATAAACAGCAATTTAAATAATTATCTTTGTCAGAAATCGACCGATATTGCTTATATTACTTTCTTTGCCTTTTTTCCCCTAATTTGTTTTCCCTTTATTTCCTTTTAATATGTAGGCATAATCTTGGAAAGACAAATAAGCAGAACCTCATTTTTCTTTTAAACAAAATGTAATACTTATGCTTACAATAATAGAAATCAATAGATTCAAAGAATAGTCATTGGTGCACATCAAGTGTCATTTTAACCATTGTTAAGCTTTTCCTATTTTAAGTAAAAATATTATTAAATGGTACTTTATAAAGCTACACAAATTAATTACCCAAAGAAAATAAATACAACTTGATGTACCATCTGAGTTTACAGACTCTGCCGATTTCTAATGTTTTGGAAAACACTATTGTTAAAAATAAGAAAACTCTTCTTGCTGTATTTTTCGTGTTTATACCACAAAAGTGCTCTCCTTTTTGTTTTTTTTTATTTTGAAAGAGAAGCCTGAAATTTTGGTGTATATAATAAATAGTAATCATTAAATCGGTCCTTATATATTTATTTCTTAAAGTAAATTTTGCTGCATCATAGAGCATTTTTTATGCCTTTGCTTGAATTTTTTCTAGAAGAATTGCATCTATGTTTTCAAATTTTGCTCTTGCATTCTGATAATACATTCTCCAGGGTAATGTTTTTAAAGGATGAATCTGATAATATTCCTCCCTTGCTTAAATCCTGCCATAATTTGCCATTGTAATTAAAATAAATCGTAAATCCCATAATAGAGTAATTTCTACCTCCCCAACCTCATTAATCATTATGCTTCTCAATTAACTATGATCCAGGGATATTAGCTTGCTTCTTGCCTGTTTCTTGAACACTTTCAACTGTAATCCAGCTTCTTTGTTAACTGAATTCTTTCACTCAGACTGAAAGCATAAAAATTCTACATTGACAGCTATCAGGAGGTTGGCCATTCAAGGAAGATAACTTAGCTTTAAGGTGTACCTAAGTGCTAGCCTTTGGTGTTACATTACTCACTTAATACCCACAACCCTATGTATTGGCATTTTCCTTATTCTACAGATACGTTCATTTATATCTTTATTTGAATGACATCTTCTCAGAGGGACTTTCCCTTACCACCCAAGTAAAGTAGGCACCACACTCCATGTTCAACCTATCCTAGTACCTTGTTTTGTTTCCTTCATGAACTTATTAATAGTTACATTTGTATTATTCTATTTATTTTCCGATATCCTTATTTCTTGTCCTACAACAGGGGAAACTCAGTAAGCATAGAGCGTTGGTCAGCCTGATGCATTACTGTATCCACAGCATTGAGGATGGGGTTCAGCAAGTCTTATATGCTTAATAAATATTTGTAGAGAGTTGAATGGAGGATGGGAAAAAATTCAATTGATAATCAAAATGTTTAATTGGACTTGGCAATTTCTTAAAAAATATACATCTAGATCAGAAGTGTGCAGACTTTTACCTGTGGGCTAGTCATGCCTGTAGCCCAATTTTGTACAGTCTTTCTTTATTTTTTTTTTGAGATGGAGTCTTGCTGTGTCACCCAGCACCCAGGCTGGAGAGCCATGGCATGAGCTCAGCTCACTGCAACCTCTGCCTCCTGGGTTCAAGCGATTCTCCTGCCTCAGCCTCCTGATAGCTGGGATTACAAGTGAATGCTACCACACCCAGCTAATTGTTGTATTTTTAGTAGAGATGGGTTTTCACCATGTTGGCTAGGCTGATCTAGAACTCCTGACCTCAAGTGATCCACCCACCTTGGCCTCCTAAAGTCCTGGATTACAGGCATGAGCCACTGCACCTGGCAAATTTTGTACATTCTTGAGAGCAAAGAATAATATTTACAATTCCAAGTTTAAAAACAAAGAATGAAGAATATAGGGCAGATAGTATATGGCCCAAAATGCTTAGAATACTTACTGCCTGGCCTGTTCAGAATGAGTGTTCTTGATTAAGTCCTCACTGAACCAAATCCACTGAATGGATTTGGATTCTGTTCTGCTTCAATATCCTCCTAAGAAAACAATAGAAAATTGGATTGAAAACCCCTCTTAATTTTCTTTCATTTTGACTATTGATAGTTCTTCAGAATGGAAAAAAATAAATAAATGTAGTAAACCACATCTACTTTCCTCATTTTTCTAGAGGATGGGGTCAGGAATGAGAAAGTATAAGTGTAAATAGATATGAGAATTTATAAAGGGCAATACACAAAGCAAGTCCTTTCTCCAAAATAACTGAAGACATACAACCACTGCCTTGAACTTCAGCAAAAGAAATACATCATCAAAAGACTACTCAAGCAAAATAAAAATCTCTCTTCGTGAATCTTTAACATATATGCCCAAGTTGTCAACATATAAATAAGATAAATATGAAAAAGTGAGTGTTCAATTATAATAACATTTTCATGTAGGTAAATCATGGATCTAATGCCAGTCTGCCTGGCTTCTCATCCTGGCACCACCAGTTGCTAGGTGTTTGTCTCTGAGCATGCTTATTGTCTCTGTATCTCTACTTAATTCACCTTTGAATTACTAATAGCAGAGTTTCTACCATAGAGAAATGTCAGAGAATGAAATGAGTTAAAATTTTTAAAGGGCTTAGACAATGATTGGCACAGCATACGTACTATGAAATATTAGTTAAGTAAAAGAATTTCAGGCCGGGCGCGGTTGCTTACGCCTATAATCCCAGCACTTTGGGAGGCCGAGGCGGGCAGATCACGAGGTCAAGAGATCGAGACCATCCTGGTCAACATGGTGAAACCTCGTCTCTACTAAAAATACAAAAAATTTAGCTGGGCGTGGTGGCACGCGCCTGTAGTCCCAGCTACTCGGGAGGCTGAGGCAGGAGAATTGCTTGAACCCGGGTGGCGGAGGTTGCAGTGAGCCGAGGTCGCGCCACTGCACTCCAGGGAGTGAGACTCTGTCTCAGAAAAAAAAAAAAAAAAAAAAAAGAATTTCAGTGCAGATTTATTTCATTTTTTCCATATTTATTAGGTAATAAAATTGCATGGTAAATAAAACAGTGCTACAATCAAATTTTCTCATATTTCTGTGACATACATGCCTAACGGAGGTTTCATAAGAATTAACCTTATGTTGAATTCTACAGCTCATTCATTGTGTGAGATGATGTATTTGTTTTGAAATAATTTTATCATTGTTAGAAAGAAAACCTCTGCCTTTTCATTCCCATAAATTTCAAAGTGAAAACTTAATTTTATTTTCAAAATGATTTTATTTTAATACATCAAAATAAAAGAGAATAAGCAGGCACTTATTGGTCACAATTGCTCGTAACCATTTAAGCTACAGGAAGGATGACAAAGAACAGATTCGTAAAATATTCTCAAGAGAGAACATTTCTAATATTATAAATAATAATATGCTCCAAATGTTGTTTCTTCTTCTTCTTTGTTGTTGTTATTGCTATTGTTTTTAAATCTTTATCTGGCTTTTAAAAATAAAATAGTAAAATAAAGAGTATACTCAGCAACAGAACAGTCTATCTGGACTCTTTTCCTTTTCCTTCCTATTCCTAAGCCTATTAGCTTAACTCTGCGGTCTGATGATGCCAAATTTAATCTCTACAACTAAAACCCCCATTTTTACCCATATGTCTAACTTCCTTTATGACATTTCAAATTTAACATCTCCAGAACCAAATTCTTAAATTTCTCCCTAAAGTCTTTTTTAGTTTTGCATATAATACTCCCTAGTTGCAATATTCTTTCAGTTTATCAAAACAAACACTCTAAATGCCATCATAGAGAAGCAGCAGAATCCTGTTATTGAGAACTAGCCAGTGGAATCAGACTGCCTGGATTGGAATGCATGATCTGTCAAGTAGAAGCATGTGACTGGGGCAAGATACAGTCCCTCTACATATCTTAATTTTGTCATCTGTAAAATGAGAAAAATAATGAGCTCTACCATTATTTTCCAATACTATATTTTCTTTATGAAATTATATTAGATAATACAAGTAAAACACTTAAAACAGTGATAGGTTCATCACTGTTTATTAACATTTATATCCCTTGATTCATTTCCTTCCCTCCTAGCCCACATCATATCCATCAGCAAATCCTGTTGGAAGTACCTTTAAGATACCACAGAAACTCACAAATTTTATAACATCCTGTGCCATTTTATTATCAAGCAATAGCCTTTTACCCAGGCTTTTGCTTCCACCCTTAATCTGATTAGTCTCCTCTGGTCAAAACTTTCCAATGGTTTCCATATTGATTTTGAATAAAATCTGTAGTCATTATAATGCTAACAGAAAACTACAGAGCTAGGTTCCAATTGCCCCTCTGGTTATATCTTCTACTATACCTTCCTCTAGCTCATTCTGCCTCAGATGCATAGACCTCCTCCTTGTTCTTAAGCCCTCCTGGCACACTGATGCCTCAAGGCCTTTGCACTTGCCCTTTCCTTCCTCTTTATTTACAAGACCCATTTTATTTCCATCTCCTTAAGTGATTATTGAAAAGCCTCTTCTCAATGAGGTCTCCATGACTCCTTTTAAATATTACACCACACACAGACACACACCACACACACACGCACGCACACACACACACACACACAAACATACATACACACCCCTACCCTAGCCACCTTACTTACCTTGTTCTTCTCGGTGACATTCATTACTATTGGATACACTATATATTACAATTATATATTTGATAGTGTTCATATTGTCCAATTAGAATATAAGCACCATGAAGGCAGTGAGGTTTGGTTGGCATTTTTGTTATTGTTGAATTCTTTTCCTGATCTATTTGCAATGCCTTGCAAAAATTAGGTACTTAAAATATATATAACAAATAAATGAATGAATTAGTAGTCAAAAGGCAACCTATAGGTTTATTCAATAATAATATATGTATTTACTATATGTAATTTACTGTTCCTATATATATATTTAATATAATTACTACCCAGTAGGGCCTAGGACATGCTTTCACATACCTCACAATGTACTCTTGAGAGAGAATAGTAAAAAATGCCAGCATATTTACACAAATGTCAGATAGCAGATTCTAGTAGTTGATCCATATTAGCTATGCTAAAGCACATAGAAAATGCAAAAAAAAATTCACATTTTGCACACACACATTTACACATATTTGTATATGTGGACCTCTTTCAGAGATGCATATATATTTTTATATGATAACAAATGATCTTTGGCTTTCAAGATTCTTTCTCCTCTCTTTATTGTTTTGTTATTTTCTTCTTGTTTTATCCATTGACACCACTGACACTTCTCCTACCCCCACCCACCACCAAATAACCCTCTGCAACAAGTTAATTGAATATTTATTTCTGTTGTAAGAAGCTTCAGGACAATAGAAAACCAAAAATTTGCTCGCTTAGAAGTTATAGGTGGTGAAAGGCTGGTCTGTTTCACTTTTATGTGTTGTTCTATGAGAATAGATAGAAATTATGAGTGATCAGAGATTGCTATAAGAAGATTGAAGTACATTGTTAGAAACTAATTGTTCCCCAGGGGTTCCAGGTACCAAAATCTAAAATGCTCAAAGATTACAGACTTCAGATTCATTGGGGCAACATATGCAGCACCTGTCTCCCTGTTACAGAAAGAAATTTCAGCTTTGTTAAATAACTGTATTTCATATCATTCTCAGGAGATGTCTGAGCTATTCATCAAGGAAGGTGAAATCATCAAAATTAAAAGAACAATCACGATAAGATGAAACAGAAAAAGAAATTCAGGCAGCAAATAAAATTAAATTGAAATGGTTGAACATAAAATATAGTATCAGGAAATTCACATCCCTAAACCAGGAAGATTTTCTGTAGATGTAGCCAAGCTCTTCAGGGGCACAACAGTGGGCCATGAAATCTGACAGGAGACAGGTACCAAGTTCAGAGGCATGATTCTAAAGCACATGCCTTGTATTTCCCTCATGTGTTGATGAAATCGTAAGGTGGTTATTGAATGATCTATGTAGTGATATTTAATGCATAGAAATGTACATTGCTACTGTCAATAGATATACGATTTTAAAATGTAGGAACTATTAAATCTCTTATTATTAAATTATGTATGACTTTTTAACACTATTTGTCTAAGCAAACACACTATAGAAATCTTAAGACACAAAATATTTTCACCATTATTAAAAGTAATACTCCCTTATTTTCTTTGCTTTCACCATATACATACACACATATAGTTAACATATGCATGTCTGTGTTCACTCATTGATACATACATACATAGTGGTGTGTATAATATGACGGAGACTGTTATCTATAGAGAATGCACACATTTACTATCATACCAAAATTACTTCAGGAGTAAAAGTCCACATGGCTTTATTTCAGAACAATGTTCCTTAGTAGGGAAGTTAGGGAGAAAAGGACATAGTAAAGTTTCAACTTCTATTTTCACCTCCAGCCAGGGAACAAGAACTAATATTTACTGAGTACCTACTATCTATCAAGCCTGTAACTACTACACCTGGTTTTGTCAATCAAGCTCCAATCAAGAAAGCAAAAGAAACATCAGGTAGTTTAAGACAACTATTAATATAAAAAGGTTAAACTAGTGTTGGAAAACTGGAAAGGAAAAATGAACACGGGTTAACGCAGTCATAGTAACTTTAAGAAGCAAATATGACCTCTAAGGCTGGGAGAAGAAAGGTAAGAATTTGAAAATATTAGAAACTAGAAGCTGGGAGGTGTCCCACGGATCTGTGGCTCTTAAATATTACACCACACACAGACACACACACACACACGCACGCACACACACACACACACAAACATACATACACACCCCTACCCTAGCCACCTTACTTACCTTGTTCTTTTCGGTGACATTCATTACTATTGGATACACTATATATTACAATTATATATTTGATAGTGTTCATATTGTCCAATTAGAATATAAGCACCTGGGGGGGGGATGGGGATGGCATTGTCCAGCTGGTGCCTAGAATATCATAAAAGGTAGAATCGGAATTAGTAAAAAGTTGAAGGGATATTGTAGGGGCAATGCTCACAAGCATAACAAACAAACCGGGCATGTTTTTTCTTTTTAATCTTTCCATCACTTTCTACGTCTCCCTATTGGTACAACGTTGCAAGGAGCCAGTTTTCAAATGAGAAACTGAGGTTTCCATAGTCCAAGTCCCAGCAACACAAAATGGAGTTTAGAAAGCCAACTTCAGAGTGAAAGTCAATAGCATACTGATTAAGTATGCAATTTTAACTTGCAAGTATTTGAAGACCCACTTATGTTATTTCTCCAGTAATGGCTACCAGCAATCTTCCATCAATCCTCCCAGTTTTACCACTGGGTAGCTGAGTTCCTTAATGGCATCTCAATTTAGCTCTATACATTTCATGTAGTTAAGATTATTGAAACAGACACTTTTAGATCTTACAGAATTGTTATTTTGTTTCATATTTCAAATTCTCATTTTTTTCAAAGCTTTCCTTTCTCAGCATCAATTCCCCACCACCCACCAGTGCAAACTAAATAGAGGGAGAGCAGCCTGGAGCATGATGGGAGTCAAAATCTGCTCCTTCTAGTGCCCCCTTTTCTTCCTATGCTTACCATTCGGGTTGTGGAAGGCAAGCTCTTGAGAGAATACACACATCATCTCTTTCTGTGACTCTCTGTAAGAAATTTGAGGTCTGCTCCTTGCTGACTCATAATTACTTTTCTATAGCTTCATTATGTATGGCTTCGGTGGACTGATGGTGGACTGATGATCATAAGACAGCCCTGCTGATAAAAGCTGAATCCTAAGTCTTCTATCCAGGTATCACTGGCTCATTGACAATTCGAACAAATGTCTGACTGCCCCAACTAGAAGTGCCATGTCAAATCAAGTGTCAAATTAAGAGACACTTGTTTCTTTGCTCTATGCTTGTTTTGACCCCCATAAACCTATAGTTACTCCCCTTTATGACCTAAAACCCTGAACCCTGTTGGGGAGAGGTGTATTAATTATCTGTGTCTTTGCTATTGTAAACACTGCTGGGATTGGGTTTTGGTGGTAGGTGTTCTTGTTCTCCTTTCTCCTGGCTATCCTGCCTGCCAAGTCTGCTCCACGTTTTTGTTCATATATGGAAGCCCTGAGAAGAATCAACATATTGAGTAAATAAGCAAATATTCAATGAGGGAGTAAAGATCAGACTCTTTGTGCAGTCTCTTAGTGACTTCATTATATCTTCTCTTGATATTTTGTCCCCTTATAGAAGGAAATGTGGGGGAACTGCTTCTTTTTATCAGCTGTGCCCTACCCAAAGGCTGTCCCTAACTCTTCATGCTTTTGTTGTTTTGTATTTCTCCTAATGCTATCCCACCCCTAGACCCCCAACCCTGAAGGGCCCAGGGTGTGATGTTCCCCTCCCTGTGTCCATGTGTTCTCATTGTTCAGCTCCCACTTATGAGTGAGAACATGCATTGTTTGGTTTTCTGTTCCTGTGTCAGTTTGCTGAGAATGATCATTTTCAGGTTCAACCATGTCCCTGCAAAGGACATGAACTCATCCTTTCTTATGGCTGCAAAGTATTCCATGGTGTATATGTGCCACATTTTCTTTATCCAGTCTATCATTGATGGGCATTTGGGTTAGTTCCAAGTCTTTGCTATTGTGAACAGTGCCGCAATAAACATTTGTGTGCATGTGTCTTTATAATAGAATGATTTTTATAATCCTTTGGGTACATACCCTGTAATGTAATGGGATTGCTGGGTCAAATGGTATTTCTATTTCCAGATCCTTCAGGAATCGCCACACTGTCTTCCACAATGGTTGAATTAATTTACACTCCCACCAACAGTGTAAAATTATTTATATTTCTCCACATCCTCTCCAGCATCTGTTGTCCCCTGACTTTTAAATGATCGCCATTCTTTTTACACTTATTTTCATTCAGGTGGTGACAGAGGAGGTGGCAGATTTGCTTCTGTGGAAATGATACTCAATATTATCTTTGGGATTTTAGCTAGCTCTAATAGCTGATAGTTTCCTAAACTCACAACATTGGGTCCTTCACACATTATGTTCTCAATTGTGGATCTCACCCAATACAACTTGGTATACATTAACTTAGTTATCACAACCATGCACGAAGTACTCCTATTGTTCCATTCTAAAAATGAGAAAATTGATGATCAGTCTTAGCAAATGATAGATGTATATTTACAACAAAGTCATGTCAAATCAAGTTCAAGCTCTTTCTACTTAATCTCAGGGTATCTGGAAGAACTACCTCAGTCTTCAGAACATGTAGGGGGCCTATATTTGAACAGGTTGAAAGGAATTCTAAATGAAATTATGTCTACTATATAGCATTCTTCCGACGGGATTAACAGAAATGGTAAGTAGTAATGTATCAATCAATAGTATCTGAAAGGCCACACATGGTAACTCACGCCTGTAATCCCAGCACTTTGGGAGGCCGAGGCAGGCGGATCACAAGGTCAGGAGTTTGAGACTAGCCTGACCAATATGGTGAAACCCCGTCTCTACTAAAAAATACAAAAATTAGCCAGGTGTGGTGGTGCGTGCCTGTAATCCCAGTTACTCAGGAGGCTGAGGCAGGAGAATCACTTGAACCCAGGAGGCGGAGGTTGCAGTGAGCTAAGATTGTACCACTGCACTCCAGCCTGTTGACAGAGCAAGACTCAGCCTTAAAAAAAAAAAAAAAAAAAAGGACCTGAAAAAAATGAGTACATTATTGAACATAGATTTTAATTTTGGCTTTTCTTAAAGAGATCATTCTTGGGCCAAGTAGTTTATCTCTTTGTGCTCAAGTTTCTCACTTGTAAATTGGAAAAACAATAGTTTTTAATTAATAGGACTATTGTGAAAAATACATTGGTTATATGTTAGTGTTTAGAATGTTGTGGGGCTCAGAATAAGCACTCAAATAATGCTATTATTATTATTATTAATATCATCAGTCCAGTTATGCACAGAAAGCCTATGCTATTTGGGCATACAGATGGAGTCCAGAGAATTCTTGACCCAGGCTTCTTTGCTTCTGTCTTTAAAAACATCCAACATTCTGTGAGCTGAGAAAAGAGTATCATCCCTCTATTTAGATTAAATGGCAGAATGATAGAAGCTTATGCCATCTATACCACTGTCAATCATATTCAGGTCTGTATATATTTTCTTTTGCTCTGTTTAAGACTTTGGGTCAGTTTTAGGGACACTGCTTCAGTCTGTTTCTGTTACCTTGTTTGGTATAAATGCGGGTTGCCATGCTCTTATTTCACAGCTACTATCTCCACAATTTCAGCCCTTGCTTTCAAAGAAATTTTTGCAAGACTGCCAGTTGGAATAAGTAATTAACACTTCAGCTCAGCTCTGAAAGAGGAAAACAACTGTGGCATACAAACTCCTGCCAAAGTCAGTTCTCTCACCCAGAAACTGCCTGAAATACTCATCAGGGTACTTTCAATTTTGCTAAAAGAGAAAAGAAAAAAGGCAAAATGATCAAAATGGAAGTTCACTATCTTATCCCTATCAACTGTTAGACAAAATTAAAATGGAGAAAATGAGTGAACTGAAGCAGCCTGTGTCAACATGGAAGGATCTCGCTGACATTGTATTGAGTGAAAAAATAGCAAGTTACAAAAGGATATGAGCAATATAATAAAACTCCTTTCAAGGATTAAGAACAACCAAAACCATAATATGTGTTGTTTTGTGATAAACGTGATAACATTTGAAAACACCTATAAGACAGATGCCTACCAAATTTCAGATAAATGGGAGGACAGGGATAATGTGGATAGGGAGAGAAACACTTGGGACTTTGACTTAAACTTTATTTTTTTAATTTCATTACCATGATTATAATTGTTATATTGTCTTCTATAATTTGGACATACTTGTCTATTTCTAAATAACTAAATGAACGTCAAGGTCACTCTCATTAAATAACTTTCATAAACACTAACTCTGAAGGAAAGGCTGCTGCAGTGAGTCAACATATGTCTGAACAAACTTTCAAATTATTCTAAGCAACACTAGTGATGTTTCTGTTAACATATATCCCTTCTGTGTGAATAACTATTTAAGTTTCCTCCTCACTTCTGTTTTTTTACCTCCATCATCATCCTTCTTGAGACTTGTATAGCGAAGAGAAATAGATCCCATTCTTATCTATGAATATGTTTTAAGGTGGGAAGTACCAGGAACAAGTGTTTGAATTTTCTGTTGAGAGGTAGACAGGTTTCCTCTTTCATCTCTAGTACAGGATTTTGTTGTTTCAAAATATTACTGATCTATTAATTGGAGTAGAGAAACAGAACCAGTAGGATGCATATACATAGGTAGGAATAGATTTATTATTAAAAATTTGATCACACGACTTTGGAGGGTGAGAAGTCCCAGGATCTGCAGTCAGCAAGTTAGAGACCCAGGAGGAAGGCCTGTGGACCAAGAGAACTGACAATGTATTTTTAGTCTAAAGTCAGCGGCCTCAAGACACAAGAGCCAGCACTTCAGTTCAAGTCTGAAGGTCAGAAAATACAGGTGTCAAAGCTCAAAGCAGTCAGAGTGAAGGAGCTCCTTCCTATTCATGGGAAGACCAATATTTTTGTTCTTGTCAAGATTTCAACTGATTGGACAAGGGCTACTCATGCTGGAAAGTCAATGTTTTCCTCAGTTTACAGGTTGAAATGTTAATATCATCCAAAAACTTTTTCACAGACAGACTTAGAATAATGTTTGATCATATCCAGGTACCCTGTGGTCCAGTCAACTTGACATGTAAAATTTACCATCACAACTACAATAAATGTTTTTGTCTTTCTGTTATCTCTCAATTAGAAACAACATGTGCAGACCAAATATAAGTCAAACCCAACTCTGGTTCCTTTTTTTTTACTGGCACTTCAAATACATCCTCAAAATTTGTCCTAAATATCTTCCTTATCTTACGTAATTGAAGTCTGCCTACTAGTGCTACTATTGCCCTCTCCATATCCGTGGCTTCTGGATATAATGATATTTAAGAAGTAGATAATTATTGTTGGTATGCATTATTACAGTATTGTGTAGTTACAAAAAGAAAAACAGGCAATATATCCTTTACAAAAGATCAAGCCAATCAACGATTAACACAACATCTCACCTCAAAGCAATAATGACAATTCCATAATAAAGCTATTTATTGTTTATGGAGAAAAAAATATGAATGTTAATTATATTTTTTACTTCCTTGACATCTACCACAAAATATTCATCAGAATATTCAAGTTTCTTTTAATAAACTATTTTAAAAATTTTAAGTTCCTTCAGCTTCTATGTTGCATTTTGAATTTGAAATCCAGATTCCTCTTCGAAAATAAAGTATGATTATAATGACAGCAAACACTATTTTAATAACATTTTGAAAGCACATTGATATATAGCATATTCTACCGACTTTGTTTTTTTTTTTTTTTTTTCTGAGACAATGTTTTGTTCTGTCACCCAGGCAGGCATGCAGTGGCATAATCTTTGCTCACTGCAGCCTCAACCTCCAGGACTCAAGCAATCCTTCCAGCTCAGCCTCCCAGGTAGCTGAGACTATAGGTTCATATAAACACACATGGCTAATTTTTGCATTGCTTTTTGTAAAGACAGGATTTTGCCATGTTGCCCAGGCTGGTCTCAAACTCCTGGGCTCAGGTGATCAGCCGTGATCAGCCTCCCTCAGCCTCCCTCAGCCTCCCAAAATGCTGGGATTACAAGTGTAAGTCACCACACCCAGTTTTTTTTAAGTATTTAATACAAATGTGATGAAATACTTTAGAGCCAACCAGACTCATTTTGTTTCTTCCTTTGATTAATTACATTTGACTTGTTATATCAAACAATAATATCAAGCACATATGTAAGTAATGACTGTTAGGTACTGAATATATTATAATTTTTCATGGCAAAAATTTTTGTTTTGCAATAAGAATATTATTTCTTTCTACAGAGTGGTAAGCCAGCCACAAGATAGAAGAAGCATTTTTTTTTTTTTTTTGCTTTATATTGCTTAGGGTGATAATATGCCAAATAAACTATGAAATGCTCATTTTATTTTATATTTGAAGTGTAGTTTTCATACAATGTGATGGATATTTTGTGTATCATTAGATAAACTTGGCAAATGTATACATTTTTGTAATTCATACCTGTATCAGAATACAGATAATTTTTATCACCTCAGAAAGTTCTCTGTGTCGCCTCCTAGCCAATTAAATCTACCCACTCTGGGCAACCACTGATAGGATTCCAATTGAATGTCATATAAAAAGAATCTTGAAAAATATTCCATTTTGTGTCTGACTTCTTTCTCTCAAGTGACTCTTTTTGAGCTATGTCTATGGTGTTGCTGAGGGTTGGTAGTTTGGTATTTGAATTGTAGAACATTATTCCATGAATGGGTCTACACTACAATAAGTGCTTACTCATTCTCCTGACAATAGCTATCTGAGTTCTTTCCAGTTTAGGGCAATTACAAATAAAACTACCATAAATATTATTGCACAATACTTTTTATAAGCACATGTTTTCATTTACTTTAGATAAGTACATAGGAATGAAATTGTGTGTCATAGAATAGATCATTGTTTAACTTTGTACAAAATGGCCACTTTTTAATTTTTCAAAATAGTTGTACCATTTTACATTCTACCATGATGTGTCTGAGATTTCTGGTGGCTCCACATCATTGACAACATTGAATGGTTCTTTTTTCTTTAGTATTCTAAGGAATAGTATTTCATTGCACTTTTAGGTAGTGCTTCCTAAAAGACCAATGATATAAAAATCTTTTTATGTGTTTAGTAGCCATTTCCATTTTACTTCCTTTTGTAAAATATCAATTCAAGTTTAGATGATGATGTAGAAATAACTATTTCTTTATGGAAAAAGACAAATTGCCTGCCTAAGTCACAAATATATTTTATATTTTCTTCTAGAAGATTGAGTTTTTTTCTGGGGGGGCGAATTTAACTTTAATGTCTACATGTTGAATGTTAAGTCTTGAATTCAAAATCATTCCTCTAGAATCAATGTGTGAACTGTGTAAGTTAGGGTTCAAAGTTTTGATTTGTTTTGTTTTGCATACAGAATTTCATTTATTCCAACACCATTTATTGAAGAGAATTTTCTTTCCCCATTGGATTATTATAGTATTCTTAAAACAAATCATTTGATCACATGTGTGCAAACCTATAGTTGAACTATCTATTCTTTTCCATTGATCTATTTGTCTATCTTTATGCTAATAATATACTGTTCTGTTGACTGTAACTTAATAGTAAAACTTGAAGTCCGAAAGAGGAAGTTTCTTTTGTCTTACTTTTTCAAGGTTGTTTTGGTTATTCTAGAGCTTTTGTATTTCTAAATGAATTTTAGAAGCAGTTAACTATAAAACAAAATCTGAGACTTTGTTTGGAATTATATTGAATTTATACAGCATTTGAGGGGGGACATGAACACTTTGGAGTCTTAATTCATGAATGTTATATATCTCTCAGTTATTTGGGAACTTTTAAAAATTTTTTCTTAGTCATATTTAATAAAACTTTATTAAAAATCTTGAAAAAACCTTCATTAAATATAATCTCAAGTACCTTATATAGTTGAATGCTATTGTAAGTGGTATTCTTTACATTTTATTTTCCAAATTTTTATTGCTACGATATAGATATATAATTGATATTGATTATATAACATTTCTAAATTTACTTATTAGATCTGTTAGAGTTTTATTTTTCCTCTAGCAATTTTAGGATCCTCTGCTTTAGGCATTCTTAAGCAGAAATTTTTCATTTATGAGTAATAAAATTTTATATTTCTGTCTTTTAAATTATTAGATCTTTTATCTCTTTTTCTTATATCTAGTACATTTAGAAATGTGAATGATATAAGTATGACCCCTTTTCTTTGCAGTAGATCTTCCTGGGCAATCTTACCCATTTTTATGGCTCCAACTTAAATTTATATCCTAGTTCAAACCCCGATTTTGAGCTGTAGAAACATATTTCTGCCTACTTATCACTAATCACCATCTGTACATTTCACAGCCATCTCAAATTCAACATCCCAAATAAATTTACTTTCTATTCCCCAAGAACCCCTTAATTCCTTATATTTAAGTCAATGTCATGACTATAACTCCAAGATGAATCCTTGAAATCAGTTTTAATATCATATTTTATTAACACTGTAATCCTTCACACAGACACTCTCATTCAGATATGGACACAAATTTCTGTTTGCTTGTTTGTTTTGTTTTGTTTTTAATTTTTTGAGGCAGGCCCTTACTATGTCACCCAGGCTGGAGTGCAATGGTGTGATCCCAGCTCATTGCAGCCTCTGCCTTATGAGTTCAAGCATGCCATGATTACCAGGTAGCTGAGACTACAGGCACCCACCACCACATCAGGCTAATTTTTGTAATTTTTGTATTTTTGGTAGAGATGGGGTTTCACCATGTTGGCCAGGCTGGTCTCAAACTCCTGACCTCAAGTGATCTGCCCACCTCAGCCTTCCAAATTTTTGGGATTACAGGCATGAGCCACCACACATGGCCAGACAAAACTGTTTAGTAAACTCTCTTTCACCTAGTTCTTGGTAATCTTCTATACCCTTTTTACTGCCTATTTTCAATGCTCTTGACATGATTTATTTCATTTCCTTGGATTACTGACTGGACTTAGATTTGCCTCTCAAACCTTTCTCCACATTATAGAGATTATAAATGCTGATTTTAAAATACAAATCAGACCATGTGGTTTTCTTTGTAGAAGACTTTCCGTGAACCCCATTTTGTATAGAATAAAATTCAAATACCTATGCACATGTATGTTTGCAAAGGTAATAGATAAATTTACGAGACAAATTTAAAAATTCTTGCAGATTTGGATGCTGTGTAGTATGAGGCACTGTATATCTTCTGCTTGCCCCTCTGGATAAGCCTTCACCTTCTTCCAGCACGGGAATGGACTATTATGGTCATTAGACCCCTTGTCCATCGGTCTCCTGCTGAGCTTGTGTCTCAGTTCACTGAGTCTGCTATACCAAACTACCATAAACTGGGCAGCTTATAAACAACAATAATTTCTTTCTCACAGTTCTCGAGGCTGGGAACATTAAGACCAAAGCACTGGCAGATTCAATGTCTGATGAAGCCCCAATTTCTAGACATCAGTCTTCACTGTCACCTCATAAGGCAGAGGGGGCTAGCTAGTTCCTGCCATCTCTTTGATAGAGGCACTAATCCCATTCACAAAGGCTTTACTCTCATGACCTATTCTTCTCCCAATGGTCAATGTCCAAAGACCATCACCTTGGGTTTTTGCTTTCAACATTTAACTTTTGGGAGGACATAGACATTCAGACCATAACAATTTAGCTAATGAGCAGAAAGGTAACACTGTTAATAGGTATGTGATAGGATGTAGGGTGAGTTGGGTTATGCATGCCCCACCTTCATCCTTCAGCCTGACTCTTCTCCTCACCTTGAGGCCCTTGCCATGCTTTTCCCTACATATCACTTGTCTTGGGGTGTAACACTGTTTATATGGGTTGCCACACTGTTTATATGGGTTGCCTCTATCCACTGCTTGCATGTTTACATACATTATCTCTTTATTGGGTGCTTTTCAAATTATTCAATTTGGGTGGGCCATTTGTTTGTTTCCATCTATGACTATGACGCATGTGAAAGTAAAGGAAGGATATGGAAAGGAGTTGAAGATGATTTCAAAGGTTTGCTCTTTTGTTTGTTCTTAACATGAAATGGAATATTGGTTGCTCCCTGTATAAAGACATGAAAAAATACAACATCAGATCTGGTCCAGAGTTGATGGTGTTTCACTTCTTCACATCTATTTACATACCTAGATTTATCTCATCTCATTTTCTCACTCTTTCCTCAGATTCCAACCACAGCAGGCTAAACATAGCCATATTTTTTCCATGCACAACATTTTTCCATAAAGTTTCCTTTGTCTTATACCTTCTCCGAATAGTCTACATAAAGTCTGTTTAAATCATACCCTGGCCTCTGACACTGGTCATATTTACCCCTTCTCTCCATTTCATAGCAAATTAAACATAATACTTCTATCACTATTTTTCTATAATTCAGCCTTTACAACAGTTATCCAAACTAGATGGGACTTTGTATTCAAGAGAAAGACAAACATAATATTGTATATGTATAAAGACAGTACTTAACTAAATTGTATAACCAGTACAAAATAAAATTCTTAACATGTAAGAGTCATTAAGTAAAGACTGACTGAGTATTTCTATGGGTAAGTAAATATATACATGGCTGCATGCAATACAGTTTAGAAATATTTTGTGGGCCTTGAATTATTAAGTTGGTCATTGATTTGGAACAACTTGACGAGCAATGTCAAACATTTCTACCTGTTCAGTTTAGTACAGATGCCTTAGTTGAAATACATACACACAAATGGAAAGTACTAAATTTTTGAATTTAAAAATAAAATAGGAAATTGATTGGTCTGTTGGGAGGTATCTAGAGGAGGGACAGCAGGGGGTGCGGAGTTGGGGAGGGAGAACATGGGGAGTAATGCCAGATATAGGTGATGGGGGAGGAAGGCAGCAAACCACACTGCCATGTGTGTACCAATGCAACAATCTTTCATGTTCTTCACATGTACCCCAAAACCTAAAATGCAATAAAATATATATAAAACAAACAAACAAACAAAAAACACTTAAGGGAAGTACATCACAGTACTGGTGAATCATAAGGTGGTGCATTTTCATAAAAGTCAGAAATGCACCAATACCCAAGGATGATACAAGAACTAAAATGGTATAAGTGGCAAGGATGAAAAGTGAAATCAGATTCCCAACTCATTGTGTTCAATGAAGCTCTCATGTCACTCCATTCCTGGGACAGATGCCAACTTAGTTCATGTTATTTAGTATCCTTAAATTACTTCTAAAGTTTAGAGTCAAACACTATTGTGCTTGAACTGTTAGCTAAGCCTTTAGGCAGTAGGTTACATGTCTCCTGAGATCTATCAGTGCCAATTTTCTCAAAGACGATAACAGAAATATGTAGAGTAAAAAAATAATGACTGTATATGAGATTACACCAAGATTGTAATATTAAGAAAGAGAAACTTTGTCATTGTACTGTAACATCCTATTATAAAAACCCTAAATGAGCCTTTTGTTCTGATTTTATTGTTGTTACTATTGAAAGCCTATATATTTCAAGTAACTCCAGTTACAAAACTACATTTGGATAAATGCTCTTTTCACTGACCTGCATAACCTAAAGTGATCAGAAGAAATACGTAAATGGAAACCAAAATTACAAATTATATACAAACTCAAAGATAAAGTTAAATCTTTCACAAACCACAATTGACACACCATAATTATCAATCACAGTGTGGTAACAGATGTATAGATTCATGATTTTTATAGTTAAGAATTATTATAATGTTATATATATTAAAATACAAATTATGTTTCAATAATATCTAAGAGGAGCAGGCCCTTTGATTTAATTTAAACATCCCTAATGACAGAGAAATTATTAGTTCATTTTAACCCAGCCAGTTATTAGAAGTTCTTCCTTACTATTATGGCAACATTTGTCTTTCTATAAGTGTTACCCACTGCTCCCTTCATGGAATTCTACAGCAAATCTTATTTTTCAGACATGTAGTAAACCTTTAAATATTTGAAGATAGATACCTCTTTCTAAGTTTTCCAGAGAAACATCCTGAATTGTCCAGTTATATTTTGGTTTGGAGATGATCACCATTCTGACCACCATCGCCAGGGCTTATTATGTTAACAATCTTGTTTTTTTTTTAAAAAAATGTGTGTGTATATATATATATATATATATATATATATATATATATATATATATATATATACTGAAGTGATTGTAACTTGCTCAGATTCAGTGTTTTATGACTTGTCTAGTATAAGGGTCATGAAATAACATTAGTAAACAGAAGTTAACCACATCATCATTTTTAGTCTAGTTATTACATTCTATCTAATTATTCAATAATATATCTATTAGATGTGAGAAACTACATAGTTATTTGAACAAGGAAAGCTTAATATAAATCAGAATCAACTGTAACAGGAGGTTGGAATAAAGTATTGGTTAGTAAGGCATACAGAGTAGTAAAGAGAACTGCAAAGAACACGAGAGCACAGATAGAAGGTACAGCCACTACTTTCTGGATTGGGCTGGAACACACCAGGCAAACTCGCTCCTTCCCCAGGACTTAGATCCAGCCTTTGTAGAAGAGAGCACATCATGGCTCTCTGAGTATCACAGAGGTTTCTGTAGTTCTCTGATGGCAAAACTGGCAGGAAATCTGCTCTCTGGGGTGCCAGAAAAGCTACTCATGGGAGCATGTCTCACTGGTGGTGCTTTACTCCAAAACCACCCAAGAAGAGTGTTAGAGGAATCTGTTAGCCTCTGAGTTCTGTTAGCTGCGTACTAAAGAATTTGGATGATGGTACAGATGCTTGCACTGTGGGGAGCCTAGACCTAGAGAAAGAGTACACGTTCTGGAGAAGCTGCCTGTTTTGCAAGAACCAAACACTCAAGAAAGCCATACATGCTGCAGGTGTGCAGTGCTGGACAAGGCATTCATTCCACTGAAGCCACCAGAAAAGCCCCTGAGGGAATGTGTCCTCTTCTGGGTTCATGAGGGGGCATAGTTTTAAGGGCAAGAATTTCCCAGCGCCATGCCCCTCTCCCAACTATCTCCATCCAGGAGATTTAATGGTTTCTGTCTTAATTTTTGCGTGTTTGGGAAAGGGTCAAAATCAATCACTCCAGCAGAAGTTCTAAGGAACTCCTTTCATTGGCCCGGGGTCTTACAGAAGGTGGGGTTTCCTCCCAGGTGGAAAGTCCCCTTCTTCCACACCCCTTTGGACTCCATGTTTGGGTCCCCTTCCACAAACACTCCCTTCATGGAAGTCGTCTTTCTCTCTCCTGGATTTCCCTCTGGAGTCCCCTTCCACACTCTCTCGTGGAAGCCCATCTTCCCCTCCTAAACTCCATCTCTCTCTATTCCCTTCCACTCAGTGTGGAAGCTGCTTTCCTCCCCTGGATTCCATCTTTCTGGATTCTCTCACTCAGTGTGAGAGTTAGCTGTTTCTCTCTCTCTCTCTCTAAATAAATCACTTTCGAGTCTGGCATTTACTGTGCACTCCTGTCCTCTTAAGAATGAAAGAGTCCCCTCTTCATACTCCTGCCCCTCTTAAGTATGAAGAGGGGGACTCTTTCATACTTAAGAGGGCAGGAGACCAAGAACCTAGAGAAACATCTTCTTAGGGGAGCTGAGGGCACCCTGAACCCCAATATTACATTTTGACAATCCAGCCAGGAGAGGGGTACACCAGGAGAGGGGTACACCAGAAAAAGGGGTACGGCCAGAAGAGGGGTACAGCCAAGAGAGGAAGACTTCAAAATCGTAAAACCGGCCCCATTTATCCTGTCTCTTTAAGAACACTTGAAGCGGCTGCAGCCAGGCAGGGCTTTGGGGGAACCAGAGCAGCTTCACTAAGACTTGGAGGCACGACCCAGCCCGTCTTAAGCAGTGTGGACCAGCCAGAATTAAAAGCACAGTTTTTTTACCTTCAAGCTCTCTTTCTGCTTTTCCGCTCCTTCTCTATCCTTTGGATATTTTCTGTGGAACCAAAACCTTCAGGAGTCTGTGGGGCAGAGCAGGCGAGCACTACCCTTAGGGCCTTTCGCTCCTTGCCTGATGGGAACAGTTCAGCCCTGGGGGCGGAAGCCAGCAGAGGTCCGCCAGAGAAAACAGCCGGGAGGGGCGAGGCACAGCCTGAGCCTGCAGGGGACCAGGGAGAGTAGGGGCCTGGTGCATGGTTCTGGCAGGCCTCTCCAGTGTTCCCCCAGTCCCAGGCAGCAGTGTAAAAAGGCTCCCCAAGGTGTTTTCCTACCAGCACGGGTCCCTGTGTGGGCAGTAGCTCAGCGAGTGGCCCAGACCTGTAAATGGTTCTGGTGGGGTCAACATGGCGACCAAAAGCTGTGGGGGTGGGGGGAATTCACGGTGGGCCCAGCCTCGGCTGCAAATGTGGCTTTTAAACTGACACGGTAAGGGGCTTTTTTGCGGCTGAGGGAAAGGAAGTGGCTGTTGCCCCTCAGCCCTACGCAGCTTTTAGGCAGGACACACCGCCTCAGTGTGCACCATTCTCATTCAAAATATGGCTTAAGAAAGCTTTCTGCCTATACTTTACACAAGTGGCCTCTTTGCACAGTTGGTTAAGGCACAGGGCCTACAATTGCGAGGTTGCTGGTTCAAATCCCCAGTGGAGCCAGTCTTGGTTTGAGGATATGGGGCCTTTGTACTTGGTGTGGGATTTGTCTTGCTTAGGATTGGCTTTCTCTCTATAGCAGAACTTTTCCATCTAGAATATCATAGTTAAACTGGTTCCAGGGCCCAAATAGTTAATGGCAGCTCTCACATCCCTAAAGGCATTTTCCTGCAATGGAAGATGGGTTAGGGGAGAGGAGGCCTGGGTCCTAAGGGTACTGTTCTGGCCTCAGCTATGCCCAGCCTGCCTTCTTTGAACTGTGTGCTCTAATGGTCCCTTCCTAGAAGTTTACCCTTCTGGGGTAGTTTTGTAAATTGGCCTGTGTAAATTGGACTTTTGCTGGGAAATATTGGTATCCATCTCCTGAGCCTCTCTGGCCTCGTCATGGCTCGTTGGTGCCCCCTCTCATTCCATGTGTCTATGGTAGTTACTGGCGGTGATGCAGGCGGTGTGAGTGGTCCTATGACGCTGGTAGGTCGTGATTGAAATCTAGTACATGGGAGGCCCTCTGATAAGATGGATCACGTATCTTGGGCACATGACATTTCGGAGTAGTGACTGAAAGACGTTTTATTTCAGTACCCATTTTACCTAAGGGATGCCTTAGGTTGAAGCAGCTGTAATTTCTTTAACCGGGGGTGTGGGCATCCCTTGTGTTCAATTTCAGATGGGTGTTTCTATCTCCCAAGCTCAAGTCCCCATTAAAGTGTATACTGGAAAATTGGGACCAATATAGCACAGTCTTTAAAGAAGAAGCGGCTTATTTTTCTCTGCCAAATAGCATGGCCAAATTACACTCTACCCAGTGGAAACCTAACCCCCAAAGTGAAGGGAAAAAACCCAACAGATTTCCTTGATCAATTGCGGGATGCCTTAGTAAAGTACACCCCCTATCACCAGACTCCACTGAGAATTAGTTAATACTAAAGGACAAGTCTGTTACTCAGTCAGCAGCAGACATCAGGTAGAAGCTCCAGAAGCTGGCTTTGGGACCAGAACAGAGTCTAGAGTCATTACTGAACCAGGCAACCTCGGTGTTTTATAATAGAGACCAGAAGGAACAGGCTGAAAGAAACAGGAGAGAATAGCCTTAGTCATGGCTTTCAGGCAAGCAGACCCCAGGGTCTCAAATGAGGGAAAGGTTTGGGTTAGCCCACCAGTCTGGCAGGACTTGCTACCTACCAGTGCGGTCTGAAGGGACATTTTATAAGAAATTGTCCCCAGAGGAATGGACCACCATCTCGTCCATGCCTGCCATGCCAAGGGAATCACTGGAAAGCACACTGTCCCAGGGGGGTGAAGGTCCCCAGGGCCTGAGGGGTCTGACCAGACTACCCAATGGAAGGACTAAGGGTGCCTGGAGCAAGTGCCAGCATGAGCCATCACCCTCGCAGAGCCCTGAGTAAAGCTGACCATAGAGGTCCAGGAAGTTAATCTTCTCCTAACGCTGACATGACCTTCTCAGTATTTCTCTCCTGCCCTGGAGGCATGGTGTTTGCTAAATCTCTCCCCTCAGACACTCCCATTCTAGGCCCATCTTGGGAAGGACCATTTTCAGTTATTCTATCTACCCCAATGGCAGTTAAAGTGGTGGGAATTGACTCATGGATTCATCACACTAGGCTGAAGCCTTGGACACCTCCTGAGGAAAGTCATAGACCCTCCACTCCACAGCCTGAAGTTCCAGGAGACAACCCTTCATCCACCTGTGAGCCATTAGATAATCTATATCTGTTTTTCCAACAAGATCTTCAGGGAAGTAACCGTGCATAAGTCTAACTTATATCCTGGCATTATTAGGACTATAACCCTCATCTTTGATATCTCTCAAACTCCGATTATCCTTTTCATAGTGGGAAGGGAACTTGTCTCTTTCTAGGAAAAATGCTGCTATTTTGTAAACCAGTTAAGTATTATGAAGCTTATTTAACAACTGACTGTCCTGGCTCTGCTCTCCTAGTCTTATTTATAACCAGTCTATATTTGTTGGCCTCTGGGCCTCATCTTTAACCACCTTGTCACACTCCTTTCTTATAGAACCATAAGGTCACAAATAAACATGCTGCTGGAACCCCGGATGTCCTTGGCTCATGAGCTCTATCGTGGACCTCTACATCAACTTACACCCCTGAAAGTCTCCTCTCTGCAGGAAACCTCAACTGCAGGGCCCCTTCTATGCCCCATTTCAGCAGGAAGTAGTTAAAGAGGATCGACGCCCGTGTTCCAATAGAAGTTGGGCTTTCCTGTTCAGAGCAGGGGAATGAGGGAATGTGTTCTTTTTCTGGGTCCATAAGGGGGCACAGTTTTAAAAGCAGGAATTTCCCAGCGTCATGCCCCACTCCCAAGTGTCTCCATCCAGGAGATTTAACGGTTTCTGTTCTAATTTTTGTGGGGTGCCGAAAGGGTCAAATGTCAATCACTCCAGCAGAAGTTCTAAGGAACTCCTTTCATTGGCCTGGGGTCTTACAGAAGGTGGGGGTTCCTCCTAGGTGAAAAGTCCCTTCTTCCACACCCCTTTGGACTCCATGTTTGGGTCCCCTTCCACAAACACTCCCTTCATGGAAGCCATCTTTCTCTCTCCTGGATTACCCCTCTGGAGTCCCCTTTCACACTCTCTCGTGGAAGCCTGTCTTCCCCCTCCTAAACTCCATCTCTTTCTCTATTCCCTTCCACTCAGTGTGAAAGCTGCTTTCCTCTCCTGGATTCCATCTTTCTGGATTCTCTCACTCAGTGTGAGAGTTAGATGTTTCCTTCTCTCTCCTTCTCCTGTTTTTTTTTTTCTCTCTCTCTCTAAATAAATCACTTTCTACACTTTTGAGTCCAGCATTTACTTCGCACTGCACTGAGCCATGGTTCCCTCTCTCATTCTTGAGAGGGCAGGAGACCAAGAACCTGGGAGAAACATCCTCTCAGGGGAGCTGAGGGCACCCTGAACCCCTGAACCCTAATGTTACAGTGCCAAGGGAACTTGTAACACTAGAATCTGGAGAGAAGTTCCAGTAGTGTCACTACGTAATCCTTTTTTTGACAAAGGTTAAAATCTAGACAGATGGCAAATACATATGTGTGTGTGTGTATATGTATATATATTTAGAGGCCTACCCCTACTTTTTGCAGAACAGGCAATCAAACTTGGATTTGGAGGCAAGAAGTGATGACCTGATAAGTAAAACTGCTAGAAATACAATGGTGTAATCTATTGTTTACAGAGAGAATTTCTGCCTTAGGTTCGCTTTCTAATAGTTCTAACATTAACTTTAACAAACTAAAGTGAGAATTAATCTCTATACTTAGCCAGCAATATATACTGAAGTCCTAACTGCAGATAAATTTAAGAAAAATGTGATAATCTCAGTTTACAAAATACAAAAGAAGTTACGGCAAATTTTAGATCTATTTGCACATACATGTGTATGTGATATATTATGTAAGTAAATAATACTTAAAATATGACCTATTTTGTTTATTTAAATAATTTAAGCACCTACCAGTTTTTTGCAATTTACACATTGATTTTCAGAATTATATCTTGTGTATTGATAATAGAAATAAAATTTTATTCATTATATTCCAAAAGTCTAAATCATCACATACAATAACCTTAATAATAAGCTAACAATTAATGAATAAGTAAATGCATGAATAAAATATGTAAATAAGAGGATCCTTTCTTCATAGGGAAAATCTATCTGTACAGAGGAACATCCTTTTCTGGGTTTTTTTGTATCTTTCTCTCTCAATCTCTAACTTCTAAATAACTGCCTTTCTCTCTCATTCTCTGTGTGTCTGTAAGTGTATATGAATATATGTGGATATGATAGTGGCAGGAGGCAGACAGATTCTAGGCAGACAGAGGCTGTTCCTTGGTGAAACCTTACCTTCAAGCCGAAGACAGTGTTAAATTTGAAAACCAAGTTGCAAATCTTGGAAAAATCCATCAACTAGATTAAAAACTTCTCTTCCATTTGGAGCACGTTCCTCTGATTGATTCCCACCCTTCACCCATTGTACAGGTAACTACCCTTCCCTAATTGGTTTTTTGAACTGTTGTGGCCATCTTTGAGCAGTGCATTTTTTTCGCCTTTTTTGTATACTCACAAACCAATCAGCATGCAGTCCTCCATTCTGAGACCATAAAAGCCCCTAGACTTAGTCACACATTGAGCTGTTTGTTTTCAGGTCCCCTCCCATTGTCAAAAGCTCTTCTGTAGCTCAGTAAACTTCTTCTCCATCTTGCTCACTCTTTGGTTTTCTGCATACCTTCATTCTTCCTGGATGTGGGACAAGAACCTGGGACCCTCCAAATACAGGTATTTAAAAGGTTGTAACACTATAGCCCTTTGTCATCTACCAGCACTGGACAGCTGCCCTGCATGATGGGAAGCAGCAGCAGCAGGGCATGCCAGCCCAGGGAGACAGAAACAAATGAAAAGAGGTTCTGCCAGCCACAGAAGTTTCCAGCTGGTGAAGTGGTACCAAAATAATCCTGTGTCAGATATATTCAAGAAATACAAATGCATATATGTTACATATACATGTATGTGCCATATATGTAATCAGAATAAAAATACATAAAACTAAGTACCTACCTTTACATTTATATTAAATGTAAATTTATTAATTTCAATATTATTTTATTGTTTTATATTTGAGTATGCATTTCATAGTATAATGTTTATCTAGATTTTGAATATCAGTCTAAGAAAAAAAGGAATTCATATTTCCTATTTAAAACATTTTCCAGGAGCAAGAGAATATATGTATATATCATAGATGAAAATGATCTTACATGATTTTTGCATTTTCAAATTTAATTAACTTTCCCACTGGAGGTTTTGATTCAACTTCCTCTGCAGTCTCCAACATTGGCAATATTACTAAGCAACTGGCTGTGGGGCGTTATATCCCTCAATTGTCTTACACACACACAAACATATATACACCCTTGCAGAAAAATCACTTGTATTTAGTAACTAAATTTATGTTGATGAAGTTTCATCCTCCACTATCTGTTTTTACCTTATTAAAAATAATTATGAGTGCAAATGTTCACTTTATACTACTACATATAAGGAAAGCATGGTTATTACCAGCTATAGCCAATATGTTTTTCTGAGAATAAAAATTTAAATGTATATAGATGTTATCCAGAATAATAGAATAATTATTATCCATGTTATACAGAATTATTCACTATTCAGAATAATCCAATATTAGGATCCAGAATAAAACAATGTTATCAAGAAAAATTCAGCCTAGAATAATACATGATATTCAGAATAATATTGTTATTTGGAATAACATAATATACTTTAGAATGTGTGTTTTTGTACACACACATATATATGTGTATTTTATCACATGCTTTCTGCTTCTCAGTCTCTACCTTGAAGTGATTATAATAGAAATACTTTATACTGCTCTGTGAGACATTGCAAAATGTCATTCCAGGAACGAATCCAAACTAATAAAGCTGGTTTCCTATGTGATCAAATTTCTAATGTTTCAGAAATGTGTCACTTTCTTCCTCACTTTGGCTCCAATTTTGTATTTAACGTTCCTAACTCAAACTAACTTTAATACCCACGATACCCTATCCCTATAAAAATATGATCAAATCATAATTCTTCTGGTATCATGCTGGGCCACTCTTACAATCTGTGTTGCATAAACTGCACGTTTAGGTATGAAATGGAATCAGAATCAATCAAATATTTATTTTGGGGATCTTGATAGGAGGACTAAGATCCATTCAGATGTAATAGTATTTGTATCCTGAACTGAACTGCTTGCCTCACTGAAAAAAAAAAAATGCATGAGAAGTCTGTAATTAAACAATGAATACTATTTAAGATTTGTGGTTAGCAGAAAATAAAAGGAATTTTAACACGTTAAAATTTTTATGACCATGTTAAGAACATTTAAAAAACAAGACATAACCAAACTATCCTGATTTTACTTTTAAAAGATAAACACTTAATAATATTAGTCAGAGTTTTTCCTTTCTAAATATTTACCCTGAAGTTGATGGTCTTTGATACTTCCAGTTACTTGCTACCTGAAGTCAGTCTTACAAGTATTATACATAGTTCATGACATTTTGTGGTAAAAGTGTTCTAAAGGTCACTGCATGTTCACTAGTCCTAACAGTATTACAGGCCATTATGGAAATTTGGAAAATATGTGAAATGTAAAAAAAAAATCAAACTAACTTTTAACCTACTATGCGGAAATATACATTAATTGTTACTTATATGTATAAGTATGTACATATTGAAAATATTAATTTTTAAAATGTCACTGTAAAATATTTTTCAATTATTGTCATTTTTTCTGTTATTAAATATTCTTTAAAGATGATATATTTGCCTGATAGTCATCTTAGGTAATTGTGATGTTATTTATTCAAACATTTCTCTACTTTTAAACATTACATTAGCTATACTTTTCTCTTATTATGCATAAATCTGGGAAGAGCATTATCATCATCCATTAAAATCTGAATATAATTCTAGTTATTTCGTGATGGTAAATTCTTAGAATTTAAATGATCTGGTAAAAAAGAATGAACATTTTATCAATTATTTTTATAAAATGCCAGCTTGCTTTCCAGAAAGATTGTACCAATATACGTTTCCATGTATAGTATTTGAGAAAGCTTCCTGAACACTCAAAGCATTCTGTAAATTCAGTCATTGCTTGGCTTTGTATACAAAAGAAATGCAACCTAAAAATAGAGCATTAGTTTACACACAAACATTTTTATAATGCTTTGGCTTGATGATATAAATTAGCATTTGTGGCTCACTCTGAGTATTCTGGCAATGTACTTGAAGCACCAAGAGCTGTTAATGCTAAGTTACTTACTGATGATGACAGTGGGAGCTATACTGAAGTATACAAAATGTCTCATAATCTGTTTAAAGATATCCACCATTATCCCACTATTTGTTTTGTCGTCTTTTTATTATGGGCCACTTTTGAAGTAATTCTATTTACTGAACTGGCACCACTCTCTTTTATATGGATGAGACAAAGTCCTAATGTCTTCCAGCTAATATAGGAAACTTTTTGGCCTTGATTCATATTAAGGTAGTTTCTAACCTCTTCCTTACAGCAGGTTGAACTCCTGCTCTATTGCATCTCACAACATCTCTCCTGCTGAGCCTAGCATCTGTATCACTGTAGGACAATGTATACATACTGTAGCAAAATTAAATGTTTATGTGCTGCTGCATATTAGGTAGCATGAGTATGATGAATCTGCTCTACTCCCTGTGCAAAGAGACACTACAATACACAATGTATGAGAAGAGGCAACTGGCTCACATAAAAGGTCTTTGCAAGAAAACATCCCAGGGAGAGAAAAATCTCCCCCTACTGGCCTGATCAAACTATATTTAAGCCTTCATGCCTCTCAACAGTCTTTGAAAGTGACAATTGAAAGGAAGTTGTTATACAGGAAGAGTATATCTGAGTGTATTTTTTTACATAAATTGGGTAGCTACTGGAAAGACAAAACAGCCTGACTTAAATCTCACTTATCCTCCCTCATTTCCTTTCACTTTGCATTGAGAGAGGCCAAACAAAGATACAGAAAGTCCAAAACTGCAGAAATAAGAGACTATTGAAGGTTTTCTAAAGCAGAGATTTGGGGATTTGGGGCACATGTCATGGCTGGTGATTAATCACTGAGGTTTTGAAGAAAACTTTTATGAGTACTAAGTCTCAGCTTTTGAATCAATTTCAGACTCTCTAATATAGACATCAGGGCTATGGAAATGAATTCAAACAATTCATACTTGAGTGAAAAAAGAAAAAAACAGTAAATCCCACAAGTGCAATCTACTTGACTTATTAGTACCAAGAGGAAATGTATCTACTTGGAAACGCAGAGAACTCAGATTTCACCTTGAGTTGTCAGAATAATTCTGAGAAGAGGTAGTATTTTCACAGAATCTTGAGAATGAAGATTTCAGCTAAAAAGAACTCGAGCAAACAGAGAATTTCTGAGTAAACAGCATGCCCAAGTCTGAGGAATGAAGACATGTTTACAGAATTGCAGCTGATGTGACAAGGGTGTAACATACTTTGTATATTACATTGTACATTACATTGAATACAGACATAAGAGTGACATTAGGCTAAAGGTATAATTTTGGAATTTGATAGCAAAGACCATTTCATACTAACCAACATCTACAGCATCTATAAAATGAGGTAATTCAGAAAAAAATATTTTATATAAAAATGAGAAGCTCCAATACTTTGATTCAACATCAGGCAGAATTTTAGTTGAATTAAGAGGCTGCAAATCACAATGGCATCTAATAGGTAAACGTGAAAAGAAAAGGCTGCAGATTTAAATTATTTTGAGACTGTAGAGCACTGGTTTGTATACTCCATTATAGAATATTCCTAATTTTAATTTTACTTATGTTTATATTTATTTTATTCATTAATTTATGCATTGAATATTCTCTTCCTAGTGTTTAAAGAATACTTACAAACCAGATAACATAAGGAGAATAATTAAAGAGCAAGAGAGAGAGAAAGCCTAACCAGGTAGTCTCAAGGTTTGTGTTTAAGTCGTGTTTGTCCACAGTCAATTCACTATTATTCTACGATTTCTTGTTCTTTCCTGGAACCAGTCGCATCAGCATGTTTTTATTGGTGGCCTAGGTTAATTTATGACTAAAGGTGCTCTATCTACACTGACCATTTCTACTAAGACTCAAACATGTCTTTCAGCACTGGGTTCATAATATGGCCAGTAGTACAGCTCTCACACCTCACATCAAGCCTACCAGCTTTTCTTCTTTATAGTGAGTGACCGTGGTCAAAAACTTTCTGATTGTCCAAAAGTATTGGTTACGCAGCACAATTTTGAATTGAGTTCTTATAAAGGCTGCTTAAAATGTTTTATCTCATATTTTATCTAGATATTTCCTAAGAGTGATATTCTCAAAGAATATTGACTTTGAGACTTTCATTATTCATTACGTTATGGAAATTTTTCTTTGTCTCCTAAGGGAACAATTACTTGCCCATAATTGTTGAATTGTTCATTAAGGTTTAGATGTCTGGATGATGTAGGAGTGTAGTTTTTACATATAGTTGAGTAAAATATCTACAATGGTCTTTATGTTGATGCTTTTTTACATGCCTTAACTCCCTTTTTGCTGTAGCTGTTATACCATGTTACTCATTAAAAATCATAACATAATTCGAAATGAGAAAATGAATTATTGCTAAAGCAATGCCTATTTTTATTTTCTAGGAGCAACTTTGCATTCATAAATATCCACCAACTAGTTCTCTCTGGCAAATTTTCCTGATATTGTCCTACTCCAGGCTCAAGCCACCAAATCAGATAAGAGCTTCTGGAAACTATCATGGTGAGTTACTTATCCAAATTAATTAAGACAACCTTAAATGCCTGGGTAGTCACACTAAGGAACCCACATTGCTCTTTTAACTCATAATTGAGGTTATGGAAAGAATTCGATGTAAATGGCATATTTCACTTTTTTTCCAGTGTGCTTCAGCACTGCAATTATTTTATTTGTCAAGTTCAAAGTATAGTTATATTTCATAAGAAAATAACAAAAAATTTTGTCACCCTTCTTAATCATTTAAAAATATTGTCTGAAATTATTTGGAAATATGTTTTACTATCAGTGTGTATATATAGCTTAATAACATCTAGGCACAAAACCTGATATGTTTACTATATGGAAAATATACTTAAGCACTTCATCTTCAGAGTAGGATTATAGTTTTATTTTTCATTACAATAACAGGAGATTTACAGGCCAAATATTAACAAATTCAGCAATGATTTTCTTCTCAGAAATTCACCTGGAGCTGCAGAATATAAGAACAAGGCTTTGAAAATAAATTGACTGCAAATGTACAAAAATTGAAATAATGTGGATAGATACTTGGTTCATAGTTCTCAGCAACATGAGATCTACAAATCAAAGAACTAGTTTCACTATTCCTGGATAAATTGTAATGGGTAAACTCATGAACCTTCTACTATGCTAGTGGCTGCCTCTTGCAAAATGTTCACAGTATATTAGATGTTATTGTCCCTTATTATTTCAAAGCATTAATGGAACATTTCAAGATTTTATGGAAACATAGGGAAAAAAATCTAATGAGTTAACTCAGAGGAGCCATGCCATCATTTCTAATGTGGACATAAACTTTATCACAAAGAATCTTTAAAAAACAAAAAATATAAAACCAAGGCTAGAATCCTGCTGGAAGAGGCCACACTAAACCCTGAACAAACTGTAGTAAAGCATCAAGTTCCACAGACCAATATGACATTTTATTCGTCTAACCACTCAAACAGTAATATTAATTACAGTTTTCTCCCTTGTTTCAGGCTGTTCCTGCCTGTCTACAGAGGAAGGTATGAAATGCCTTCTGTAGTAAATTTGTTTAATGTATATAGCTGCTGCCCTAGCATTCATTTTTAGGCTTGACATACTTTGTTTGAGACCCAGTGGCACCCCTTTGGCCTAATTAAAACTTCCTCTCCCTATGTAGTTATGATATAGGCTACTCTTTACTTATCCCACTGACACAAAACTCAACTGTGAGACAAAGTGACAAATGTAAGAAGCCACATTTGCTCATTTCAGCTTGTATTCCTGACTCTGTGATGAAATGCAGCTCTCTGGAGGAATGCCTTAAAGACAAGATAAGATAGAGCACATGGCACCCCACATCTCTTCATTGAATCACTATATTCCTTTAAAAATTAACCATAGTCCTGGCCTTTTCCTTCACATAAGATGATGTCTGATGGGATTAATGATTATGTTTCTCTAATCTATAACCAAAGTGTCTTATAACATGTTGTAAGAATCTATAACGTACCCTTACAACCAAACCTTGATGTGATTCTGCTTCAACATAACTTCTGAGCAAGTTTGATGTGATTTTGAACTTCCACTACCTGTATGTAAGCAGCGAGCTGAAACACTATGCCCTGTGCCAGAGCAGTCTGACAGAACTGCTTCCAGGCTGTAGGCCTTGGTCCACAGTCATCAGAAGACTTCTCAATAAGAAAATAAATGTAATTCTTTGCTTGGTTTTCTTTAGTTAAGAGAACACACCCCACAGCTGCTGCCGTGATAAAATTTAATGGTCAATATCACAGTTATGTAAATAACTTGATCTCTTCCCATGTGTGTTTTCTTTAAATAGTGAATCCACAATCCCCAAAGGAAAACCTAAGGGATAGTTCCCATGAATCTGTATTAAAGCATTTTCCCAAAGATTTCTCCTCTTATTCTCTCTCTCCCTTTCTCTCCCTCCTCACCCATTAATTGAGCTCCCCCACCACCCTCTGTTTCATGCATTTTTTATTTCACCTGTTCATTGTGTCTGACCTGACTGGCACACCCACCAAACGTAACTTTCCCCTCTTGTCAGGGCTCTCATAGAGGGTGGTTATCTTGGCTTGGGGCACTTTCAACAGAGAGATCACAAGACCAACTCAGAAAGAAATTATAACAGAAATAATAACACCTTACACACATGAATCTGCTGGGATGAAACAATGAAGCCTTGAACTTTATGAACACTGACTTGTTGGACCCACAACTTAAATGGTGAGTGTTACTGCCTAAATCCCACTTCAAGTGATTTCTAGCTTACTTCACAAACTGGTGAATAAAAAATACCTCCAGGCAAATAATACCCAGCCTGTCTCTGTTTCGTTAGAAGATGTAGCTTCAGACTATGCTTGTTTGCTCCATACTCATATCCTCCCTTCCAAATGTTGTTTGATAACATTTTATGAATGAGGTTTAGCCTTAACTCTTTCCATGCCTTTCCATGCTTTTCCTCCATGTCCAAAATTTTAAGCAAACTTAGGAGAAAAGACAATTAAAAAAAAATTTTTAAGGCACAGTAATTATAAAGGTAACTATATTTTTCTTGTGGAAGACCTAATGACAGTATCTTAGATGTTAAATACAAACTTATTTAAACATAGTATATAGGTGGGCATTACTAATCTGAAAATTCAAAATCAGAGATGCTCCAAAATCTGAAACTATTTTGAACACCAACATGATGACCCAAGTGGAAAATTCCACCCATATACACTTAACACAAACTTTGTTTCTTATATAAAATTATTTTAAAATATTGCATAAAATTACTTGTATAAGGTGAACATAAAACATAAATAGTTTTCATCTAGACTTGTGTCCTATCTCCAAGATATTGCAGTATAAATCTATCTATCTATCTATCTATCTATCTACCTATCTATCTCTTCCAAAATCTGAAAAAAAAATACAAAATGTAAAACACATCTGGTCCCAAGCATTTCAGGGCACTCAATCTGTATAGCATGAAGTCTGAGTAATTTTACTAATCATCTCTGCTGCAGCAAAGAAGAAGACCTGTCTAATAATAGTAGCTGAAATCACATACACATAGCAACAAGCGATTGTCTAAAATATACTCACCATACTGTTCTTCCTTGATTGTTTTTTTAGGAAAACTAGATTATGACTGTAAAGAGCAACTAACTCTCCAAAGTAAAGAGAATTCTCCAATCTAAAGATTTTGTTTATGATACAATAAGGTGGATCCTTGATAGAAAAAAAATTAAAAGGATCCACCTTATTGTATCATAAAATCTTTAGACTGGAAAATTCTCTTTACTTTGGAGAGTTAGTTGCTCTTTACAGTCATAATCTAGTTTGAGCCTTTTGATGCTTTTCCTCTATGTCCAAAGCTCTGAATTTTTTCTTAAATTCCAAAGTCATAAAAACCATTTTATTCCCACAATTATTAAAACAGTATAGAAAGTAACCATTTCTTTCATAAGTGTTGAGTATCCCCTGCCGTGACTCACAGCAGGAGAAGGGAGAAGAGCTTCATGTTAGATCCGTACCTTTCAGCCTTCCTGCAGCAATATGTATACCAATGGCATAGCTGGGAGAGTGTTTTCTTGAATGTTCTGAGTATTATCTAATCGTACAATAACAGAACCTCTGTTCATCATCACTGAGTGATATATGGATATCTAGACTCCTGTTTCAGATAACTGTTCCTTGTTATATGGTACAGGGGATGTGATGCCATCATTATAGACATACTTAAGGCTGAGGAAATCCACAAAGTTGTAAGAAGACATTGTAATTCATCAGTATATGTCAGAGACTAGTCTCCCTCTTCCATTATGGATATACCCTTCTCATCCTGCATCCAACTCTGTTAAATAGCTGAAAAACTAAAATAGTGACAGTAATGTTATTATTAGTACTATCCCTAAAACATGTAAAATCCAAATACACAAAATAATTTTACTTTTTCCAAGTATAATGGAGAAATATGCCATACTATTCTGAGTCTGATGTCATTTTGTTTTCCCTCCTGTATTATACTTGATATAACTTTTAGTTCAGTCCATCCTAAGCTCAGTTTAAATGATAAATTCATAATAGTTCATCACAGTTAATTCTTTAGCTACATACCATGGTTTATGTAAAGCAAAATTTGCAGAAAGCAAAGAAAATTTGTTACAACTTAATTTTATTATTCACCATCACGTCTCCTACAGAAATAAAGCTAAAAAAATTGATGAACACTTTTTTCAAAGATGCAAAAGAGAAAATTTAAATAAAATATGTGCCCTCAGTGGCTCAAAGAAGAAAAATACAATGGAAATTTATTTATAGAATTCATAGTAGACACAAGTATGCAATGTCAAGTTTTAGTTAATATAAAAATCTATGCAGATCAAGATTCTGCTCCCAAAACACTGTGTTAAGTCTTTATAACACATTAGATTTAATTTTTCTCTCTATTTTTCCTGCTACTACTTACACAACAATATTGAAGAGGAAAAAAATTATTATTGGGCACTAACAATGTGCTAAACTCTAATGCAATCTCCATAATACATTAGTATTTTTATCTTTAAAAGAACACTTAAAAAAGGTAACATTGCTCTCCTTTAACAGAAGGAAAATGGGGGACAGGGAAGTTAGACACTTACGGTGTTAGTAAGAGGATTGCTCGAATCCACTCTGTTGTCCAGATGACAGGCTTCATTAAAATCTGCAAGGTTAGCAGTTGCTAAACTGTTGTCTATGTCCTCTCAGTGGCCTCAGATCATTCCCTCATTTCCCATATTCAGACATTTCACAAATTCCAATCTCCATTGCCTTACTCTGGGATTACTACCTGAGTTTCCCAGTTGACCTCCACACTAGCAATTTTTCAGCAGTTACTCTTTTCCTCTGTGCAGAAGCTATCATCAACAACAGAACAGAAATAATGAGCCTCCACAACCAGAGAGGCAAAGGGCAGTAGACAGCTGCTGGGGGAGACCAACTTATGTATTAAGGAGAGCAGTTTTCTCACTTGGAGTCACATTCTCTTGTGCCGTTCTCTCCCTCTGCTCTTCGTTCCAGCTCTGTAGTGGACAGGGACCTTTTCTTAAAATGCCTGTGTCTCCTTTCTTCACTTTGCTTCCTTCATTGATGTTAATGACTATACTCTGTGGATTTTGATTGCTTTTAAAAGAAATTTTTCTTTGTTTTTTTTTTCTTTTTAATAAAGCCATACACTATTTGTGCAATCACAATAAAATATCAGAGGACAAGCAGCAAATTGATTGAGAACTTAAGCCTTGGAGGCAGTAAAATTTAGAGACACAATACAGATTTGATCAATATCTCAGGCAAGTTAACAAACTCCTTAGGCTTCAGATCTCTCATATATAAAAATAGGAAAATAGCTACATTTTATACATTAAGATATTATGAGAAAATGTGGAAATTTTCTCAGCATGCAGAAGGAACTTAACATATATAAACCATATGTATATATAAGAATTTCCCCTGCCTTCCACCTTCTATCAACTGATGAATTTAATAATATGAATCTGCCTATTTTTGATAGGTACATAGAAAGATAGATGAGAGAGAGAGAGAGAGAGAGAGAGAGAGAGAGAGAGACAGAGAGAGAGAGAGATGATAGATAATTTTAATGAAACAGGTTTAAGTTTCTAAGCCACAGGGTAATGGGTTTAGGCAAAAAAATCCCAAGCTCAGTAATTGATTTTGAATAGTGTTTTTAAAGTAATTGTAAAGAAGGTAAGAGTAATCAGAAAAAATACCAAGAACATGTAAGAGAGAGTAAAGTATTAACACAATAATAGGATCCCATCTTTAAGTGTTCAATTTCTGGTATTCCTGAGGAAAAAAAATTGCCTTATGTTACGTTGTATCAACATATATCCGATAGAACATGAAATTGCTTCTCTTCATTTTCGCTTTTTACCTTTCCCCAAAGCCATTATCATGTCCAGATATATTTTGTTTGTTTGTTTTGTCCAGATATGTTTTATGGTGAAAACCCTCTATCAAGAAGAGGGACAATTACAGAAAACCCTAGACCTGTCTCTTGCCACCTTTCCAGTGGCTAGAAAAACGTGAATTCTTATTCCTGCACATTAGGCAAAGGAAAACTGCTATCTGATACTTATAATTTTAAATACTAGTAAAACTTTAGTTTTATTATGAGGTACTTTGGAGTGTGATAAATACATTGTTTCTTTATCACATTTTTTTAACTTACTGTTACAAAAAATTTAATATTTTTAACTAGACATTCCTAATGAGAAGTTATCACTTTTAAAACTATGAAACATTTCCCACCTATGTGGTAAAGAACAATGTATATTACTTTAATAACATTCAAATTGGCAATAAAACACCTATCATATATACTGATAAAAGTATATTGATATATCATGGGAAAGAAATCAAAGTGAGTTTGGAAAATGTCTTTCCCTCTATGAATTTATTCAAGATTAAAATATCCAAGTTTGAATTAGTGATAAAACATTTCCTTTTACAATTGCATAACAAATTGTATAATTGTTTAATAAAACCATGACCATAAAATATTTTATATTTCTTAGGATACTTGCAAGTGTTTTTAAAGAGTAGCAGTTCATGCCAACAAACATTAAGCAATTTGGGAAAATCTGTGTGATTCATTCATTTCTACTCTTCCCTTGGGTTTTGGCATGTGTAGTTGCAGGTGCTGGGCTGGACAGGTACATGTTTCTCAGCTTGAAGATGAGTGCTGGAAGTCTATGATGCCTTTAGTTCAATAAATCTTTGACTTTGTTGCTACTTTTACGATAAAGGCTGACTTTGCAAATCTGAACCGCTGAAGCAGATTTTATATAACCATCTTCACTGGTGACTAATTCATGACTAAACTGTAAATGGTTTGGTAATGTTCTCTGTAGAAATGTAGCAACTGCCAGCTTGTTCTCTCATTAGTATGCTATTCCAGCAAGAGAAAGACACCTCCATTAAATCTTCAAGTAGAATATATATGCCTTGAAGGTTGAAATCACTAATTTTGTTTGGTCAAAACATGTACCATAAATCATTGGCCTTAGTAGGTGCTTAATAACTGTTTTTGGATTACAGCTCCTCAATATCACTTTTACCATGGTTTGGCATCAATAGAGGTGATCCTCAGACCGATTTGCATTATTGCACATACTCTCTGAGTAGGCCAATGTGTACAGCAAAACCACTTAGAACATTATTTTGACTTTAGGATATCCAAAATGAAAAGGCAACAGAAATTTTAAAATTCAAAGAAATAAATAGGATCTGACATAATTCAAAATATAGCTAGAATTTGAAAAAGACTGGGCAATGCACTTTTTAAAAATTGAGTAAGGTAACCAGTGGCAAACCTGGGAGACTTTTCATGCTCTTATGGAAAGATTAATCCTCTAAATGTTCCATCTAGTATCTAAGCCCACCTGCTCATAAAAAGAAAAATTTTAAGCTTTAGTCACTTGTCTTATGAGAAAGATTATATAACTGTACCACAGTATCTTTCATGTATCACAAATGGGAGGCAGTGGACATGTGGGAAACGAATTTGGAAAGCCCTATAAAACTTAATTTAAATTTTTGCTAAGTATCTTAAGTTCCTGAATCTGAGTTGTCATCTGTACAGTGAAAATTATTATATGTCAGAGCCATGATTATGGTAAGGATTATTCAGAATGCCCCTAGAAATTTTTTATAAGCTATAAAGAATTTATAACCTTATATGTTATAAATGTAAACAATACATATATGCATGATACAATGCTGGTAATGCTAATGAAACAATGAGATTGAGACTAGAGAAGACATTTATATGAATATATATGTCAATACATACTCAAAAATTATGTCAAAAAGATTTACCTTGGATATGGCTTAACTTTACCTTTTTCCATCAATCTTCATCTGCTAAAGATTTGAATTTAGTAAAGTATATGTTGCAGTTTAAATGACACATAAGTGATTTATCAATTACTATTCTCTGGTAGCAACTTTATTTAAAAGAATATTAAAATATGTTTTGGAAGGAAAAGTATTTAAAGGAGTAATTTTGGGACATGAACATTGGGAAAAAAAGTCAGGCTTTGAATCCAGCTCAGCTGTGTGGAAACTTCACCCTGCCACAGCATGGTTGATTTTCCTAGGGCTGGATACTTAAATTTTCTTTTCCTAAAACTCAGCTTCCTCACAGATTCTAAAGTAATTTTTTTTACAGAGGGAATTTTAATATCTCATGGGGTTAGTGTTTGGATTTTATAGAAAAATACATTTCTTTCTCTTTGAGCAATACTTACTGAGTCTCTACATGTTCTAGATGCTGGTTCACAAAAATATTGATATGAACCTTAGGATAGGGATTTCATGTCTGTCTGGTGCTGTCATTCAGATGGAGTCTCACTCTCTTGCCCAGGCTACAGGGCAGTGGTGCAATCTCGACTCACTGCGACCTCTACCTCCTAGGTTCAAGCGATTCTCCTGCCTCAGCCTCCCAAGCAGCTGGGACTATAGGCATGCGCCACCACGCCTGGCTCATTTTTGTATTTTTCATAGAGACAGGGTTTCACCATTGGCCAGGCTGGTCTCACTCCTGACCTCAGGTGATCCACCTGCCTCGACCTCCCAAAGTGCTAGGATTACAGGCGTGAGCCATTAATTCTTTCTCAGCCTATAATTCTCTATTTATCACAAGAAACATAATAACAATTTTAATTGTGACACGAATAATGCTATATATTTCAGGATATGTTCTTATGCAGGAGCTACACAGATCCATCAGGTTCATGGTAATTTGGATGTTATTATTACCCTTGTTTAGCAAAGAGTAACGTACAATCTCAATCTTAACCAAAAGGAGTACATTTTGAACTTGCATTAATTTGTACAAGTAGCCCTCAGAAACCTCAAGGTACCCAGTAGGAGAAGAAGTTTTTATGTTTGCCTTCTAGAGAATTAGCTCTTCACCCACCCATACTCAAATTGTAGCATAGAGTCAAGTGGCATTTCCACCTTTGAGGACCCTCAGAATTTAGGTGTACTTTCATTATTGTAATTAAATGTAGGTATAGGAATGCCTAACTTAAAGTAAATACCTGGATAAAGCAAGAACTCAAAAGTAATCTTTTAAAGCAAATATCTGGTCCTTCGAGCCTACTCTGGTAAATGCCAATCCTTATGTGGGTGAGGTGACGCAGGAGAGAGATTTCAAAGGCTTTCCTGAATTTGTCAGCAGAATTTTACTTTAATTCTATTTGCATATTAAGCTTCTGCAATATGTGTTCTTTCACTAACTGAAATGCTTGTGGAAGCATTACCAACATTTTCCATCCTTTAATGCAGATCAGTATGAGAAGTCAACTGCATGGTGAAAATGAAATAACCAAGGAACTAAAACTTGTTCATATATGAATGTATGAGCCCTTAGGATAAAATGAGTTTAATACACAAGCTTGTTCTTGAAAGTACTAACTAATGTGTCAGGATTTGACTCTTTTTCTATGTACCTACTTGCTATACCATGAGAAATTTTGTACAGTCTATTACATTTCTTCTTAGATTACTGGTCCCTTCCAGTACTGCCTCCTGAGATGATTATATACTACTTTGATGGGAAATTCAGGAGATTCCAAAACTTTTTTAGTAATACATTTAGAGACAATTTGAGTTACTCCCAACAGATGGCTAATTGCATCTGTTGTGGGGTGATTTATCTGTCGGAGGCAATCTTATTACCCAGTTCTTGTTTGAAGACAGGACAGCTTACTGTTTTTATGATGTTACACTATATTTGAAAGGAGCATTAGGGATCATCTCCAACTCCCTCATTATGAAGATGGAAGAACTTACTTTGATAGAGTAACTGGGTAAATCACTTGTGAAAATAACAAACTCTAATTAGGGGACTAAGTAGGCAAAACAATGTGCTTTTTTGCACTGACATGGGTTGTTGTTTAAGTTGATTAGAATGAGGTTAAGAAACAATGTACCCAATAATCTATTTGAAAAGGTAAAATGTGATACATATACTAATAGAAAAAGAGAAGGAACAATGGGAAAATATGGGACTGTTTGGTAAAGGCAGTGATATTTGATCCGGATCTTGAAGAGTAGGCAAGATTTTGATAAGAAAAGATTAGGAGGACATGATAAGAAGGAAGGAGGAAACCATGTTAGCCAAGGCATACAGGGCTTTTATGATGGAAGCAAAAAGCATGTTGAGTTCAGTATAGTGAGAGATCTGGCACTAAAGGCAGGTTGAGTTATAGGACAAGTTCCAGATAAAATAAATTGGATTTTATTTTATAAGGAATTGGAAGTCATTGAAAATATTATCAAAGTAAAGGAATAACATTTTCAGAGCTTTATTTTAGCAAGATAACTCATCTGCCAAAATATTGCCATCACATACACACAAAATGGATGTGGATTATATGTGTAAGGGTCTGAAGCTGTTTATGACAAAATGAGAGATGTCTTTGAAAATTTATGTTTGCCATAAAATGTCTTCTAGCATTTTATAATATGCATCAAATATGCCTTTCATTTCTTAATATTTAATTTTTCATATGCCTTATTTATTGCTCAATATCACCTTCCTTTCCTATGTCAAGTAGATACACATATTTATCTTGTGCCTACATTTAAACCTTGGTTAAAACTTTTCAGACTTCCTAGCTTAGTTTTAGAATAAGAAATTAAAGTCATATTAAAAATTCTCTAAGGATGTTAGTAGTAATAATCATACAAGCAGAAATAGTTATCATTTCGGAGGCTTTTAAGTCAGCATAGAAATATGCTTTATATGCAGCATGTAAATTATACCCCATATTGATTGTATTATATAAATAATACAATTGTCTTTATTTTACCTGATGAGTTCCCTAGAGCTTAGAGACTAGTAAAATAGTCTGAGCTCACAAGCACAGTAAGAATGTATCTAGTAATTTAAGACAACGTATTTTATTCTGATTAAAATGGAAACACTCATTTGAATTCTCAAAATAAGGAAAAAAATACTGTAACAACCTATCAAGATTCTATTACTAGGAGATGATTATATTTTGGGGGCAAATTTTATTTATATACACATTCACAGGCATGAAGAACTTTGCAATTACATTCTATATACAAATGTATCTTCTCTTTAATATAGAGTTTTCTTATTTTTTTCCTGAAACAAAGTTATAATTAAAGTTTCTATTTACTTTCTGAGGAAGAAACATGTGAAAAGTAATTTCATCTGTAAAAAAAGATTATTTTCTTTCCCCCATATCCACTGAGGGTCTTAAGATTATAGGAGCCTTATGAGCAAGTTTTACTATTAAATTGTAAGGCCACTAGCTCCAAAACATGTTGATAGCCTATTAGAAAAGAGAAAGTGATAGGCAAAGTCATCTGCCTCCTGAAAGAGTTATCTTTGAGGCACCTTGTAAGGAAAGAGCAAGCAATTTGGAAGGACATGAAGTGCAAGCAACTTCCTTAATTGTGTCCAAACCATTGGTCCTTGTTTTATACACTCAGTAAGATGCTGCCCATGCAAAAGAAACATCCTAGTTAGATAGGATGGATGATATCTAGTAGTCGATAGTATAACATTATGTACACCATAGCCAATATGATTTTGTTTAAGGTAAATATTATCATATAAATTATCTTATTAAAACTCTATCAGTGTTTTGTTTTGCTGTAACGCATAGGAATTATTTCTACCAACACTAGACTAATAGAAAGAGAAAAGGGAGATATTTTTCACATAAAAGATTGCTGCTGCTCTTAGAATAAAAGAAATAGCTTGTAAACAGAATACCAAGCCTTCTGTGGTCTGCCAGTTCTCTCTAGACTCAGGATACCATGCTGCCCACACAAGCTAAATGTAGTTTTTCCCAACTTTGACAGGAAGATCTACAGTTCAGTTTTGGATAACTGAATGTTATATATTTAGTATCCAAGTAAAGATACCAGTAGAACCAGTATGAATATATAAGCCAGAGTTCAGAAGAGAGGTCACTATATGGAGATAGAATTTGGCAGTAATTGACAGAAAGATAATATTTAAAGCCATGAAACCAAATGAGATCACCAAGGAAGAGAATATTAAAAAAGAGAAGAGGGCCAAGGATCAAGCTCTGTGGTTTTATAATGAGAAGAGGTTAGAAAAAAAAAAAGAGGAGTCTGCAAAGGAAACCGAAAGTGAGTCCATAGTTGAACCAAGAGTTGTGCTCTGTGTATTGAGGGGAACAAACTGTACCTAGGAGGTGAGATCCAGAGTGGTAGCTCAGTTCTGCTAAAAAGTCATAAGCAAACTGAGGTCTGGGAATGGGTTACAGGATTTAACGATGAAGAACGATGATTCATGGGGGACATTGATGAAAAGTGGGATACTGGAGCAGAAACTGGACTGTAATGTTTTTAAGAAACAAGATATTTAAGAAACAATGAGACAGTGAATAGAGACTCATAAGTTAAACTTTAAACTATCATCGAAAATTAGATTTTGTTGTAATTTATTACTAAGAGCATTAAACAGAAAAAGAGCAATAAATGAATTTTTTTTGCAGTTGTCTAATTATTTTCTGAAAATGATTATTTCCAGAAGCGAAATTACTGGATGAACAAGTCAAACTATTTTTTAAAAAATTATTCTTACATATTCTTATGGTGCTGAAAGAAAATTTGTTGCCTCACCCTTTTTGACTGTTAGAATATTCCTATTTTCTGTATTATTTGGATATAACTGATACAATATTTTTATTAATGATAGTAACAAAGTCATATTTTATATATAAAAATTTGTCTTCTGTTTTACTATTAGATGTGGCAGTAACTACTAGATTGCTCATATTTTTTTATTATGAAATCAATAACGTGTTCATCATAGACAATGTGACCATTGTAAAAAAAATGACAAAAAATAAAAGTCCCCATTTACTGAGATGTCTTTATACATTTTGATAAATTGTTGCAGTTTTCATCATAACAACTGTAGATTCCAGAGAGTTCTTTTGAAGAATAAGTCCTCTAAATGGGTGGTGTTTCGTTGTGTTGTGTTTTGTTGGTACTGATTTTGACCATGGCCTATCTAGTGGGAGAGTCATTATTTGATTTTCATTTTATAATTGGTGCATTTCCATATGCTGCCTCACAAAAGTGAGTGGGTCAGACACAGGACATGTCAAGCAGTTCTTCACAAATAGCTGTTGAAAACTAAGTAAGAATGAAATACCTCTGTCTTTTGTCATTTGTCAGGATTTCTTCAACCTAATTTTATCAGCAAGTCTTTCTTATTGTTCTATGGAGCATAATAACTTTCTGGGTTTTTTTTTAAAGAATGGTTTTAATTATCCCTATATTTATTATGAAGCCCTATTATCCAGAGCAAAAATTGGCAAACTATGGCCTGTTGGTCAATTCTGCAGTCACCTGTTTACAAAAGTTTGCAGAATGGGTTTTATTGGAATCCAGCCATGCTCCTTCAATTATATATTGTCTGTGGCTGCTTTTGCATGACAGTAGACCTGCATAGTTGCAACAGTTTTTATGGCCTGAGAAGTCTCAATAGGCACTATCTGCCACTTTGCAGGAAAAAAAATGGCTGCAACCTCATCTGGAGCAGTAGTTCTCAAAATTCATCCCTTTGCTGTCTTAAAAATACTTGAAGGTGCCAAAGAGCTCCCTTTTTTTATGAGTTATGCCTACCTATATTTACGACATTACAAATCAAATTTGAGAAATTTAAAATAATTTATTAATTTATTTAAAATACTACATGTTAACCCATGACATGTTAACATGAATTATACTTTCTGTGAATAATAACTATATTTTCCAAAATGAATTTATGTAGTGACATGAGTGTTTTACATTCTTTACAAATCTCCTTAATGACTGGCATAATAAAATACAATATTCTCGTATGTGCTTCTGCATTCCATTTGTTGTTATTTGACGTTTTGTTTGAAGTAGATAAAAAGAATACAGCCTCACATAGAAATGTATTTGGAAAATGAGGAGTATTATAATGGATTTTCAGCTAACTGAGGATACTAAACAAGTTGCAGTTTCATGAACGATAGCTGCACTGAAGACTCTGAAATCTTATCCATCAATTTTTCTCAAACTCTGTTACATTCTACTTGCACTTTGAATAGATACTCTACTTGTGCCGAATTTTGTAACATTTTTTACATATATAATGTCAAAATTTTTTAAAACTACCAGTCTCATCATAAAGACTTTATACATTGACACACCGGTTAACTCAAAACAGAGAATATAAGATTTCCAATATTCTAATACTTAAAATCTCACATTACATTATTGCCAGAAATACTGTGAGATGTTTTTTGTTGTTATTGCTGGTTTTTTTTTTTTTAGCGATGACTCACTTCACTAATTATGGTAGAAAAAACTGTTTACTAATTACCCAAGTCATAATAACCATGGCTTAGCTACCAACTTCTTTCAAGTAAAAATATTGCTCCATTTATAAATGCAGTTAGTTCAACCAACAACAAAAACAATTGCACAAGGGTTTTTTCTAGTGTCTACCATGTACTTTCATATGCAAGAGAAGTCTTTGCATTTTGTTACACAGAACATTAAACAGACACTCAGGAGTTTGTGAACCACACTACGAGAATTGATAATCTGGTTTCTTATTTATTTTGTTCCCTGTCACTTTCACCATTTGCCAGTCCTAAGGATGGCTTTGATTCCTTTTAAATTCTGGTAGAAAAAAACTCATCAGATACACTAAATATCACAGAGAAATTTCTCTCATTCTTGGTGCACAGGGACCTTGTCTGTCTTAGCCCTGCAAGTTCTGACTCTTCCCAATCTCGAAACCTTGCTACAAATCTATATTTCTTCCAGATCTTTTGGTAGATTTCTGTGACCAATTGTTTGTAAGTAAGAAGAAAGATTAGCTAGTATATAATTTTGGAGCAACCCAGACAAACTACTTGAAGCTTCATTGTCTCCTCAGTAAATTAAATGCATGATTCTGCTGTGCTTGTCTCACAAAATACTGAGACAACAGTTTAGATTATCTTTCACCTCCTCTCCAGTTTTATTTATGTTTATTATTGTTGTTTTTTATTGTATAGTCAGGGTCTCTCTATGTTGCCTTGGCTGGCCTCAAACTCCTGGCCTCAAGAAATCTTCCCACCTCAGTCTTCTAAAGTGCTAGGATTAAAAGTGTGAGCCACCCCACTCAGACAATACTGTATTTTTAATCTGCGGTTTGTTGAATCCACGGATATGAAACCTGAGGACATGAATGGCTCACTGTACTGAGTGATTTCACATATAAGTTCCTGATGTCAGTAGGAAAACCTCACATTTTTCACCATGAAGTATGTTTGTTGTAGGTTTGGGTAAATATTGTTGATCACATTGGGGAGGTTCCCTCTATTCCTAGGTAACTGAGAGTTTTTATTTTGAATGGATCTTAGATGTTGTCAAAGGCTTTTTCTACATTTAATACTATGATCATATGATTATTCTTCTCTAGCTTACTGATATAACTTAATTAATATTTATTTATAGTATTCTAATTTAAAAATCATAATTGCATACATTTATGGGGGACAGTGCTTTTTTTTACAATTTGGCTTTTCATGTATTAAAAATAAGCATCATATATATACATATATATCTCTCCTCACAGTCTTCTTGATTAGCTGACAACAGAGTCAAATGAAGCACATATGTATATTAACTTCAGAGAAATGCTTACGAACAATAGCCTAAAACTTTTTGTCTTGTCTCATTATTTTATACTTAAGCATAAAATTTATTGCAGGTTGATTATTTTTGTCCAAAATACATGACACTCAAACATTAATTCATACAAACAACTTTTTTCTATTTGGATATCATGACATACTCATTGTATCTTGCAACTTCTATAACTGGTCCCCAAAACCAAGTCTATCCCAATTTGCTATTTCACAAATTTGTTCACAAGCCATACATTTTATTATGTAATGAATTTAAAGTAAATTAAGTAACGCATCACTTATTAAATAGGAAAAAAGTCAAAATGTAATTATTCAAATTTGTATTTAAATGAACTCAATAATTTTTCATGATTTACCTAAAATCAAGTAATTTAACTTTTCATTTCTTATATACTATAACATTTTAAAATAACTAAAATATCTCCCATGATGGTTTGCAAAAATTTTACTATGCAAGTCAAAAAAGGTGAAACCTTTGAAGAAGCCAAGAAGAAAAAATGTTTTAGTGATTATTTGTATCCAGTTTAAAGGGAATGTTGCCATTCTTGAAAGGATGACTGGTAACTGGATAATGTGAGACCTTGTTAGTTGCACAGGGAGATTAGTAGGCCAATGGGATAGTCAGTTGGTTAGAAGAAAATGTTTTGAAACTATTCTTGCAGTGCCTTACCCTGTCTACGTCATAGAAGCATCTTTTATAATTTCCTGTTCTAACTCTCAGTGAAAATCAGTGATCTCCTCAAATAAATGCTAACCTTAAATTTTTTTATACTAATCCCAATATTACGTATGTTCTCTTTACTCTTTGATGATATACATAGATATTTATACTGTTTTGAAATACTAATCATAAATCAGTAGCAATTGACCAATAATATATGGGAATTATTTGAATCATCTTGTTTGGTATGTTTATTCATTTTCAAATTTCAACTTTACAATTAATTTATTTTGATTACAGTAAATACATTTTACATCTAGTATTATACCCAAATGCAGCTAACAAAATTCAAAATAATTCAGATCAGCATCATTATTTTCCAACGATATTGATGTTGCTTGGCTGTTCCAACTGTTACTTGATTAATTTAATTATTATTGTAGATTTAGGGGGTACATTATGTTTGTTACATAGATACATTATGTAGGCCGGGTGCGGTGGCTCACGCCTGTAATCCCAGCACTTTGGGAGGCTGAAGCAGACAGATCACGAGGTCTAGAGTTCAAGACCAGCCTGACCAACATGGTGAAACCCTGTCTCTACTAAAAATACAAAAATTGGCTGGGTGTGGTGGTGGGCGCCAGTAATCTCAGTGACTTATGAGGCTGAGACAGGAGAATTGCTTGAATCCGGGATGTGGAGGTTGCAGTGAGCCGAGATCGCACCACTGAACTCCAGCCTGGGTGACAGAGCTAGAATCCATCACAAATTAGAAAAAAAAAGATACATTGTATAATGAAGTTTGGGCTTCTAGTGTGCCCATCACCCAAACAGTGAATATTGTACTCAATAGATAAGCTTTCAACCCTCACCCCCTTTCCCAACATCTCCTCTTTGTAGTCCTCAGTATCTATTATTTCCATCATTATGTCCGTATGTAGCCATTGTTTAGCTCCTAACTCTAAGTGAGAATATGTAGTATTTTATTTTCTGTTTCTGATTATTTCACTTATGATAATAGCCTCTAGCTCCATCCATATTGCTGCAAAGGACAGAATATCATTATTTTTATGGCTGCATAGCATTCTATAGTGTACATATATCACATTTTCTTTATCCAGTCAACCATTGATGGATGCTTAGGTTGATTCCATGACTTTGCTATTGTGAATAGTGCTGTGATAAGCATAGGAATGGAGGACTCTCTTTATATGATTCCCTTTCCATTGAGTAAATATTCAGTAGTGGGATTTCTGAGTTGAATGGTACTTTGATTTTTAGTTCTTTAACAAATCTCCATACTATCTTCCGTATATATTGTATTAATGTACAATCCCCAAAACAGTGTATAAATGTTTCCTTTCTCTGCATCCAGAGTGATGTACAGTGTGGGATGATTAAAACAAATTAAATATCAACTAGTTATTATTAATAGATTTTTCATCCAGTCAAATTTAGCAGTTGGGGATTGTTCTTAGTTGATTTTTTAATGTTGATCCAGCTTTGCCTACTGCAGTTTATAATTCTTTTTATACATTGTTGGATTCAATTTCCTAAGATTTCATTGACAATTTTTGCACCTATATTCATGGATGATATTGGTCTTTAGTTTTATTTTCTTGTGTCTTTGGTTTTAGTTTTATGGTTATGTTGGTCCTACAAAATAGGTTAGCAAGTATTTCCCCCTGCCTCAATTTTCTGCAAGAAGTTATAGAGAATTGGCATAATTTCTTCCCTGAATGTTTGGTAGACTCCTTCAGTGAATGCATCTGGGCCTGGTGCTTTCTATTTTGGAATGCTATTAATTGTTGATTTAATTTCTTTAATAGATGTAGGGCTATTCAGATTATCTATTTATTTTTTGTGTGAGTTTTGAAAGACTCTGCTTTTCTGGGAGTTGGTCAGGTTATCAAACTTGTGGGCATAAAGTTGTTCGTGATAGTCTTTCATTATACTTTTAACATCTCTGAGGTTTGAAGTGATATCCATCTTTTATCCCTGGCATGACGAATCTATGTCTTCTCTATTTTTTTCATAGTTAGCCTGGCCAGAGGCTAACTTTATTGATCTAAAAAATCCAGCTTTGGGGTTTCTCTATTGATTTCCTAATTTCAGTTTCAGTGATTTCTTGTAAGGCAGATCTACTGGCAATGAATTTTCTCAATATTTGTTTGTCTGAGAAAGTCTTTATTTTTCCTTCTTTTTCAAGGATAATTTTGCAGGGTACATAATTCTAGGTTGGTGAGGTTTTTCCCTTGATATCTTAAATATATCATTCCACTCTCTTTTCTTAATGCAAAGTTTTTGGGAGAAGAGGAATATAGTTTTTATTTTTGCTTCTCTTTAGGTAAGCTGTTTCTTTCCTCTGGCTTTTTTCAGAATTTTTTTTTTTTTCCAAAGAGAATGAAAGAAAGAAAGAAAGAGACAGAGAAAGAGGGAGAGAGAACGGAAATCTTGCTCTATTGTCCAGGCTAGAATACAGTCTAAAGATGGGTATTAAACCTCTTTTATGCCAATAATTGTGTTTAACAATGGAGACAGGAAGGAGTAAGGGAGGAAAATAACAAACAAGCAGCCAACCAATATTTCATTTAAGCCTGTGAGATGCTGTGCAATTGCTGAGGAATGATTTACTTCCAATTATATGTTCACTTTCAGAATAGGTGTGATGTGATACTGAGAAAAATGTATATTTTATGGATTTGGGGTGGAGAGTTCTGTAAATGTTTATTAAATTTACTTTTTCCAGGTCTGAGTTCAAGTCCTGGGTATCCTTGCTAATTTTCTGTCTTGTTGATCTGTCAAATATTGACAATGTAGTATTAAAGTCTCCCACTATTACTGTGTGGGGGTCTAAGTCTCTTTGTAAGCCATTAAGAACTTGCCTTATGTATCTGGGTACTCCTGTATTGGGTGCATATATATTTAGGATTGTTAGCTCTTCTTGTTACATTGATCCTTTTACCCTTATGTAATGTCCTTCTTTGTCTCTTTTGGTCTTTGTTGCTTTAAAGTCTATTTTATCAGAGATGAGAATTGCAACTCCTACTTTTTTTTCTTTTATTTTTTTTTTTTTTTTTTGCTCTCCATTTGGGTGGTAAATCTTCCTTGATTGCTTTGTTTTCAGTCTTTATGTATTGTTGCATGTAAGATGGGTCTGGATGCAGCATACCCATGGGTTTTGGCTTTTTATCCAATTTGCCTGTCTATGTCTTTTGATTGGGGCATTTAGTCCATTTAAATTAGGATTAATATTAATATATGTGAGTTTAATACTGCCTTTTAATACTAGCTGGCTGTTTTGCCCATTAGTTGATGTAAATTCTTCGTTATGGTGATGCTCTTTACCTTTTGGTATATTTTTGGAATGGCTGATACTGGTTGTTCCTTTCTCCATGTAGTGCTTCTTTCAGAAGCTCTTGTAAAGCAGGCCTGGTAGTAATGAAATCTCTAAGTACTTGCTTGTTTGTAAAAAATTTTATTTTTCCTTCACTTATAAAGGTTAGTTTGGCCGGATATGAAATTCTGGGTTGAAAGTTCTTTTCTTTAAGGATGTTGAATATTGGCCCCACTCTCTTCTGGCTTATAGGGTTTCTGCTGAGAGATCTGCTGTGAGTCTGATAGGCTTCCCTTTGTGGGTAACCTGACCTTTCTCTCTGGCTGCCCTTAGTATTTTCTCCTTCATTTCAACCCTGGTAAATCCAACGATTATGTGCCTTGGGGTTGCTCTTTTGAGGAATATCTTTGTGGTGTTCTCTGTATTACCTGGAGTTGAGTATTGTCCTGCCTTGCTAGGTTGGGAAAATTTTCCTGGATAATATCCTGAAGAATATTTTTCAGCTTGGATTCATTCTCTTCCTCACATTCAGGTACACCTATCAAATGTAGATTAGGTCTTTTCACGTAGTCCCATATTTCTTGGAGACTTTGCTCATTCCTTTTTACCCTTTTTTCTCTAATCTTGTCTTCTCGTTTTATTTCATTAAGTTGGTCTTCAACCTCTGAAATCCTTTCTTCTGCTTGATCAGTTCGACTGTTAAAACTTGTGCATACTTCGCGAAGTTCTCGTATTGTGTTTTTAAGCTCCATTAATTCACTTATTTTCCTCTCTAAATTGTCTATCCGCGTTAGCATTTCGTCAAACCTTTTTTCAAGGTTCTTAGTTTCTTTGCATTGGGTTAGAACATGTTCTTTTAGCTCACAGAAGTTTCTTATTATCCACCTTCTGAAGCCTGATTCTGTCAATTTATCACACTCATTCTCCATCAGGCCTTGTTCACTTGCTGATGAGGAACTAAGATCCTCTGTAGGAGGACAGGCATTCTAATTTCGGGTGTTTTCAGCCATTTTTCACTGGTTTCTTCCCATCTTTGTGGATTTATCCACCTGTCGTCTATGTAATTGCTGACTTTCAGATTAAGTCTCTGGACGTCCAGCTTGTTGGTAATGAAGTTTTTTCTATTTCTTGGTTTTTTTTCAGCAGACACCCCTCCCCTGCAGAGCTGGACCTTCCCAGGTTCAGCTGTGCTTGCTGTGAAAGTCTCAATCCTCAGTGCTTCCAATTGCTGTTTTTTGTGGGGGTGGGACCAGCCGAACTCAGTCATCTGGCTCCCTGTCTCAGAGATTCTTCTTCTTTTTTTTTTTTTTTTTGAATGGTCAACTCTGTCCAGGTGTTCCAGTCACCCGCTAAAAAAGGCACCGGAATCTATGTAATTTCCTCTGCGGCTACCCACTGTGCCGGCTGAAACAACGGCGTTGAGCTTTGTGGTGTTTTTCTGCCCGGGAGATCTCCTGGTCTGGTTCCCTGCTTCAGTCCCCACTTCAATCAGCTGAATGGGCGACTCAGCCTTCCCAGAACTCCAAACGCCAACCAAAAGGGCACCCAGCCCCGCAGACTCCGCACTGAGAACCGCTGTGCCGGGGCTCTGGCAAACGGCCTCGCCAGCCAAAAGAGTTGCACTGGCGACCCATGGGGCTACTCCACAGGGAATCTCCTGGTGCGTGGGTAATAAAAATTCGTCTGGTAGTGTGGCATCCACTCACTCTGCACTTTCACTGGGAGCTACATTCCTGAGCCGCTGCTAATTGGCCATCTTGGTTCTCTCTCCAGAATATTTTTTTAAAACTTTATTTTTTGTAGTTTGAAAATGATATGTGTAGGTATAGTTTTATTGAAAATTTTCCTGTTTTGTGTTCTCTGAGCTTCCTGGATCTGTGGTTTGGCATTTGACATTAATTTGTAAAAACTCTCAGTCATTGTTGTTTTCAAGTATTTCTCCTGTTAATTGCTTTCCTTCTTCTCCTTCCACTATTTCCTTTAGAGTTAAGTTATCACTTACGTAGTTATCCCACAGTTTCTAGATATTGTGGTCTGTTTTATTCTGTTTTATTTTTCCTGCCTATTTTTCTGTTTACTTTTAAACTTTTGGATGTTTCTACTGAAGTATCCTCAAGCTCAGAATTCCTCATCCATGTGCCATCTACTTACAAGGCTGTTGAAGGCATCTCTATTTCTGTTACAACATCTTGACCTCCAGCCTTTTTGTTGTTGTTCTTTCTTAAAATGCTCATTTCTTTACTTTTCTCCTGTTCCTGCAAGCTGTCTACTTTATCCGTTAGAGCTCTTTTCTTACAAATTTGTATGATATATTTTCTGTCTCAGCATCTATTTTTAAGCCTCACATTAATTTCTTTTGAAACCCAGCCAGAGTTTGTCACCTTTTGATTAGTTAAAACTTCCCCTTACTTAGTGGTTGTGAATAATATAGTCCGCTTGCTTCTTATCTAACAGATCCAAAACTCAACACATTTCATAGCTGCTGACCATGATCAAACATAATAGTTAACACCAGAGTCTTGCAAGTAAGTCCATTCTTTCCCATGTGTTTCTTTAAACTAAACCATCTACAACTCCCATGACAAAACCTGAGGGATGTCCATAAACCTATATGCCTATAAATAAAGGCATAGTGTCACAGGTTCTATTTATTTCTCACTTCCCACTTTCTGGTTAAACTCCTTGTCACCTCCAAGCTTCCTTTGGCCGTTTTGTTGGCATCTCTAACCTCTCAGTAATCTGTAAGTAATATATGTTTTTTTCTGTTGTAAGCAATTCTGTTTCACTTTCTTGTTATATCTCACCTCACCAACACATCCTAACCTTACTTTCCTCTGGTCAGGGCTCTAGTGGAAAGTGGATATTTTGTCTTATGAACACTCTTAAGAGTGAGACCTTAAAATCAAATTAGAACTAAACCATAACAATAATCTCAGCATATTAATCATAATTGTTTTAAATTGCCAGCCTGATAATTCCAACATCCCTGCCATATATGAGTCTGATTCTGATGCTTGGTCTATCTCTTCAAACTGTATTTTTTTTGTCTTTTAGCATGCCTTGTAACTTTTTCCCTGATGGCCAGAAATGACTTACTGGGCTTAAAGAAGTTTATTAGGTCTGGATGTGGTGGCTCACTACCTGTAATCCCAGCACTTTGGGAGGACGAGGTGGGTGGATCACCTGAGGCTGGGAATTCAAGACAACCCTGACCAACATGGAGCAACCCAGTCTCTACTAAAAACACAAAATTAGCTGAGTGTGGTGGCACATGTCTATAATCCCAGCTACTCAGGAAGCTGAGGCAGGAGAATTGCTTAACCCAGGAGGTGGAGGTTACATTGTACTCCAGCCTGGGCAACAAAAGCAAAACTCCATCTCAAAAAAAAAAAAAAAAAAAAGAAAAGAAAAGAAAAGAAAAAGAAGAAGGAGAAGGAGAAGGAGAAGAAGTTGTTTATTAGTGGATCTTTAGTAATGTGGGGGATAAGGTGTAGGTGGAGGGAATGCATTCCATAGTTTTTGATTTGGTCTCAGTTTTTTAGTGAGCCTGTGTCTCTGAACTGTCAACTTCACATATGCTTTTTCATTCCCCTATTCTCTCCTTGGGTGGGGACAGGATAGATAGTTTGATTGGCTGAAGTTGTGCATTTGCCTTCCTCTGCATGGAAGACTAGCACTTGATGAAATCGGGTTTCCCTATTTCTCCAAGTAAGTTAGGCTCTGAGAAACGCCAGCAGGTTAAGCCCTTATTAAATAGTTCCTCCTTGTGTAGCCTTTATTACAGAAAACTGAATGCTCTGGAGTATTTAAAACTAGTTCCTTTTTCCCTCTTTCTGCTGGGAAGCATGAAGTGATTTTTTTTCCCCAATACTCACTATGGAAAAAAGGACCTGGTAGAATTCTTGGAGGTAAAATTTGTCAGTGTGTGAACTCAACCCCCATGACTGTGGTACTATGGAATATTTATCTTTCGAACTTGTTCTTACTGGACCTCTAGCAGTTCATCAATTACAGTTCAGGTTTCTCTACCCTAGCACTTGTTTCCACAGAGATTTCAGCTAGTGGGTGTCTGCACAGGTACATTTTATTTTTCTGTGGTTATCTGTCAGTCTCTCCAATGTGGGGGCCAGTGATTTGCCTCCAGCCCACTTGTGTCTCTTGTCATCTGAAAATAAGAAAAGTTGTTGATTTTTCAGTTTCCTAAGCTTTTTACTTGAGATAGAGTAAGAACTTGGAAGCTTCTTACACCACAGACCAGAAATCTGAGCAAATTATTTTTACCATAGTCTTCTAAAATTTTAAGATGACCCTCCAAAATATCTCATGTTTACTTTAATTTTCTCAAAGATATTTAAGACTTATACCCACAAACAAAAATCATGAATCTTGTGCCTATGGTCTTAGGTAAATTGAAATCCTATTTTCTGATTCAACCTATTTACCAAAGCCTGTATCAATTATAAGTTAATACAGATTTCCTGAGGGTCTATAAAGATAAGTTAGGCAGGTTATTTTTCCAAAGAAAAGTGACATTCTTCTCCCCATACACAATCTCCACATTGCAGTGCATCAGATGATCACACTAATAATAGGAAACTGACAAAACTACTGATTAGCTCTCCCTAGTCCCTCCTTTTGAGGACTCATGGGAAATAATAGCTCAATAATCACAGACCATTTCCTTTTGCTAAAAACAATCATGATGTTACTGTGTAAAGAGCCTGCCTAATACCACAGGGTATTAGTTATTCCTTGGGAGAAAGTAAGACATTCTAGAATCTGTGTTAAGCGTCTGAGATCAACAGGGAATAATTTAAAGCAACTTTTCTTTCCTCAAATAACCTACTTTAAGTTCCTATAAAAAGTTTGGGCTTAGGAAAGACAATGGGAGGGATGAAAATAATCTAGGAGATTTCCAGATATGTAAAGTAAACCTTTGAGCTCAGAGGTATTCCATACTCTATCATGTTTCCTAAAATAAAATAAATGAGAATTTCCTTATTTTTATCTCCACACTATAAAGCAAAATTGAAAAAGGTCATCATTGCTCATATTAAAATGTGTCAGGAAAATATCTATATCATTATCTATTTTAAAAGAGTTGGAGCAAATAATATTTTAGAGGGTATTACTAGTATACATGTAATATTCAGGAAAAATTTATTTAACAGTGATAGAAATTCGGTGCTGATTACCCATGCAGAATCAAAGAAAAAGGAAAAACAAACAAACAAATTGGCTTATGTAGGTGAAAATCTGAGTTCAGTTTGACTTCTGGTACAACCCTATCTAGGGAGACAATTAGTGTTACCAAGATTCTATTTTCCATCTCTTGGCAAAGACCTCTCTATGAGAGAGTTATACAGGTGGCCGGAAGCCAAGGATTCCAAAGTTCCTGCTTTTGAAACTCTATTAAAAAGAGACCACATTTTCCCAAAACCTTGACAACAATCTAAAATAAAAAGAAATATTGCAAGAAGTTCTCTGATATATTCATCTTAGGCTCTCAGGACACGTCTCATCCATAAACAGATTATTACAGTAAGATATATAGGACACTTTGCTTGGCTAAACATAAGTCTGATGCAGAGGGGTGTTAGTAAAGTTTGACAGCCAGCTTTCTAAAGTTGAGAGTGGGAGGTAGACTCTGATTTGTGACATTTTAAAATTTCTGTGATGTAAATACTCCCACCATGACCAATTCCAAATTGCTGATATAAAGTAATGAGTGCACAATCAGGAAGAGCTGCACAGTGGCTTAAAATTCCCACCAATTATAGACAAGTGTATAGAAAACTCTGGCTAAACCTAAGTCTAATGCAATATTGTGCTGGTTAAGTTTAAAAATCAGCTGTATTGTATTCTTACAAAAAATTATCTACCCAAAAAAGTATAAATTTGCATTCAATGTTTTCAAATTTTCACCACTAGTTTCTTTAGCTCGTCTAATTCCATTATCTTCAACAATCTAAATTAATATTAGATGGAAGTAATGAGAGTGGTAATACGATGTTTCTTACATTAATAAGAATTCTTCTAACATTTCATCATTAAGAGTTATGGTGGTCTTTGTTTTAATTAAAAAATTTATAGGGGAGTGCTGGGAAGGGGAAGAGCATGGTCCCTTTAAATGACACATGCAGGGAACGGAAGTGCTGAGGAGAGGAGGGCAAACGAGGCCCCTGGCTAGGGCTCCACACCTCCACGGACCCAGGTGAGGACAGGCATTTCTGCTTTCCCGCCCAAATGTCGCATTTTCCAAGACCACCCTGGCTCCCCACGCCCCAGTTGTGGGCCTATAAAAATCCCAGACCCAAGCAGGCAGATACGCAAGTGGCTGGACTTCGTGATGAACACATCACCATCACCGGAAGAAGACACAAGCGGCCGGTCGTAGAGAGGGTCACAGCAGCAGAAGAACATGCCCACAGGCACTCCAGCAGCCCTTGGACTAGCAGGCGGAGGCAGAGTTTGGCCTGAGCAGTCAGAGGACAGCCAGGGCTGCAGAGCAGCCCAGCTCCAGGTGAAAACCATCTCCCTTCTGGCTCCCTCGTGGGCGGACAGCTGCTTCCACTCAATGAAACTTTGCACTCATTCTCCAAGCCCCTGTGTGATCAGTTCTTCCGGTATGCCACAGCAAGAACCTGGGATACAGAAAGTCCTCTGCCCTCAGACAAGGTAGAGGGCCTAATTGAGCTGGTTAACACAAGCTGCCTATAGACGCAAACTAAGAGCACCCTGTAACACACGCCACTGGGGCTTCAGGAGCTGTAAACATTCACCCCTAGACACTGCCCTGGGGTGGGGAACCCCACAGCCTGCCCGTCTGTATGCTCCCCTAGAGGTCTGAGCAGCGGGGCACTGAGAAGCCAGCCACTCCGCCATTGCTGGCTCTGCGACGGGGAGACGGGAACCTTTCCCTTTTCAACTGGGGGACCTCGCCTGGGATCCAGGAAGGTGAGTGTGAACAAATGCGAAACTGTCAGGTCTGCCTCTCTTCTGAAACCTTACCAACTGTCACTTTTCTGTGAGTAAGAGGCTTTGTTTCCCTAAAGGGAGTTTTAAACTGCCCTAACCGGCCCCTCAAACCCCCCAGACTTTAATTATAAATGAGTAATGCACAATTCTTATCAGTTATAATAATAATTATAAATTATGTGTGATTTATATATTAAGTTACAAATATAGGCTATAAATAATGAGTACATACTTCCATAAGAAAATATGCTATGAGATTTTAAAACAAACTACCTAATTTAATTATTGGGTAAATTTTATTATTATTGTAACTATTACTTATATGAAGGCATAGAGGCTCTGAAAGTTTAAATTATTTACTCTACTAACCAATATACATTTTCAATTATGAATTTGAAAATCTATGTCTAAGGAACTCAGTACTATTTTTCTTTTTCATGTTTCAAGTGAATTATTCCTATATAAGGAGAATATACATTCTATGTTGGCAAGAAAATGTTGGGATAAATAAGGAATTATTTTTTGTGGCTCTTGATCTAGATGTAGTTTATGCGTAATGCTACTTTTTTTTATCCTGACAATAAAGCCTATAAATAAGAAAACCATCAGAGAAAAATGCCATTCACAGCTATATAGTAATCTATTTTAATTGAGTATATTTAATTAAATATAGCCAATAGAATTTTCTAAAGTTTACCTTTTGTTTTCAGTTTAGAGACCACCAAGAAAGCAATGCAATAAAATTTATAGATTTATGCCAATTGTTTATTAGAAATGTCACACTGGAAGTGAAAGCCACAACTATTTCTAACATTTATCAATGTCAATGTCTAAGAAGCATCTGAACCCTCTTTTTTATACTTTATTTGAGGTGTCAGTGAGAATACCTTCAACAAACTTGATGGAAAAATTTCTCTTATATATTGATTAGACGTACATAAATAGGAACCCCATTATTGGAGAATAGAGGATACTAATGCATAAGCTATTTCCCATCTTCCTGCCCAAGTTAATCACAACTTTTTCTTGGATTCAGAACTCAGTTCTGTTGTCTCCTAAATCTTCTGACTCCCTGACTTGTTCAAATACCTTTATTCTGGCATAGGAATATTCCCTTCTCCCTCAAAGTTTTTTCTTAGTTATAATGTTGCATGCATTGTTTGTCTCATCTACTACGTGGTGAATATGAGGAGAACAAAGATGATACATCTTTTTTTACGGTGGATATTTTAACATACTCTAGCTCCAGGACAGTGCCTGGCACATAGTACATATGTAATAAATATCCAGGAAATGAAAGAATGACAAGATCTATTTCCTTAAACAGAAAAGTATTTGTGAAATATTGCTCTTTACTTGGTGAAAAGAAAAAAAAACATGAAAACACAACATTTTCTATCAATTGGGTAGGGATCTGGGATGGATTGATGGGAGGAGTAAAGAAAGCAATAAAAAGAATTGAGCCCAAAAATCTATTTACCATATATTACAAATTCTATACTTTGAACTCCTCTTTTATTTTTTTTTTAAATGTGTGTATGCAGCTATGGGATGAAAGAATTTTTTCACATTTGAATTATCTAGTGATTCTAAACACAAAGAACCCTGGTAGAATTCAGAAAAAGTTTTATTCGGTATTAGCCATTGAACATATGTTATTGTGGTATGTAGTGAGCAGTAGAATTAGATTTTTGATTGAAAGTATTTTTTTCCTTCAAACCTCCTATAAGTCTGTTAAAGCCTTTTTGGTTCTGTGTAGGTCTTAAACTGTAAAGTCTACCAGGAAGTTTTACTTTCTTAATTTGCTATGCCTAGGAAATGGTTTAAATGATTTAAAATATTGGAATACAACATGTATTTTCAATACATTGTTAAATCACACACACACACATAAACATGATTTATGATTAACTGTAGCAGACTATAAAGTTGAATTATTAATAATCTATTAGGAAAGAGATTTTCATAAAATATACTGAATTTGAATAATAAATAAAAATTATATATCAATTTGATTTACTTTATGCTGATGTATATAAATGATGCTACAACTTTCACATCTGGGTCACTCTTGTTGAGAAATGCATAAAGGAGAAAACAAAGCATATAGAATACATGTTAGAAGAAAATGCTTTGCCAACAGAAAAGAGGTTGCTTGCTAAAAGACAATTTAAACAAAATCGGATCAGCAGTTACCACCTTACACAAGTCAGGTGGATATTTATAGCTGAATATTCAGCCTGTAGCTTTCCATACAGATTTTTGAATATACATTGAAAATCTGTAGGATCATCTTTGAAATGAACCTTACCCATTAATAATTTACATCTATTTTACTCTTATTTATTTTTAAGTATGACTGTGGGATTTTAAAATATATTCAGTGTTCCCATTATACTTGGAGCTTTAGGGTATTTTTTTCACCCTATTTGTGAATATGAGTGGCTGTAGGAGTCTTTCCTTGGAAGTTCTAGGTGAGTTTCTAGAACTATTATCTATTAGCATGCATTATTATACATGCTTAAGTGAAAGGTATTCATGATAACAAGACAGCTCTGACATTGTTTTTGACTTGTAGGATTTGCTCTTTATTTGGTGATGTAAAATTTATCTTCAAAAACTTGCTTGTATTTAATGTTAAAATATTATTCAATCATTCACTTTACTAAGATTGATCAGAATAATTATAACTATTAAAGAAATGCTATCATGAGGAAAAACTATTGAAATACCAAATGATCATGTTATGGCTTCCAAACATTTCTGTATTCCACCTCAATGCAAGTATGAAACAGAGAGCATTATACAGTGGAAACTGACAAGATCAAAGGGCTGGGTTATTCTAGCTCTATAACTACTAATACTGCCACATTTTGTTTAGTCCAATTCAGCCTTCTATGTCATGGTTACTTCATTTTTAAAATGAAGATGATTTTTAGAAGAAGATGGTTTATGTGATTATAAGTTTTTAATTCATTTTGAAATTATGTAAGTCTCTGAGGAGCAGAGCAAAGCTTAGAGAATAAATGATTTACTGAATAAACTAGTTAAATAGTGAAATCTGGAGTATCCCTAAGTCATCTGACTAGATTTTGTAAAAATTCTCAGAACTCTGTATGACAAAGGGCTAGAGTGTGTGTGTGTGTATATATATATATATATATATATACATAATATACATATGTATATATACATATATTTGTGTTTCTTCAATACAAATAATAAGAAAGTTCTCATTGGCTAAATAAAGTACAAATCATACTAAATCTAATTCACATCCATATGCCGGATAAAAGAACCAAAATAACAATGTCTGACATTTTTATGGTACATTTATAGTTTATAAAATATTTTCTCAAATACATGCTCATATGTAGAAGGTGATTTGAATCATGACTATACATGTAATAAAAGTAATTTTTTTCACATAAATGCTCTGATTAGACCAATGCATTACTGTACTCTGAATTGACTTTGACAGCATTACAATGTGTAATTTATGTAATCCAAGAACTTTTTCACTTATGCCATTTCATTATTTAGAGTATTTATTATATCATGTTCAATAGTGATCTGTGACAGGAGGATACAGAAGATAGTACATATAAATAACAATTCATATAGCACAAAAACTTAATCTCAACAAGAGATTCTCAGTCACAAAATCCCCCCAAAAGAAAATGTAACCATTAACAATGAATAACAATGTTGGGTGATTATAATTCCATATTCACTAAGGAAAGGTTTTATCTAGAGAACTCATGCTCAGATGTTCCTAGTTTTGTATGTCTTCCCACATAGAATTGTGATAAAATTTTTCTTTGTTTTCTACCCTTAAATATAGCTAAATTTAGTAGAGAAATTAATAGACAAATACATACCCTATGTCCTAACAGAAGACGCGGTCTGGCATACACAATCGAATTCAAGAAATGATCCAAATAAAATTTAAGCTAGAGGGAAGAAGCTGTGTAATGGACAGAAAAAGAGGTTAGTAAGATACCAAATATATGGTAAATTTTATATACACATGAAAAACAGAAGAGAACAGAATTTAGGTTTTGTTCTATTACCTAGTAATACTGTGATATTATTTTTTTAATGCTATCTTGAATCAATTTTGAGGCTCTGGTTAGAGGTTAATCAGCTCCCCTTCTTGCACAGCTAATTAAATCCACACCCCAACCACTTCCGTTATTGAGCTCTCTACTGAAGTCACTAATTTTATTTTAAAAATATGATCAACAATCGGGCAAGTTAAAGTGTGATAACCTTGATAACCTTATTTGAATTAAGAGGGCATCGACAATTCTACCTATTTTCTGATTTTCCTAGTATCAGAGAATAGGGACAGGCTCTATGCCCCAGAGCTTGGACAATTATTCTGATGAGACATACAAAGGGATCCATTGAAACGTAGCTAACCTCATTTCACTTGCCATTTATAAGCTGCTCCTGAGGATTCCAGCTTGCTATTACCCTTTCCCTAGCATAACTCCCTGTGTGGCCCAGTCTGGCAGCCTTTTCTCATATGGAGGTGAAAATAACAAAGAAAAATTGACTTTCATCTATCTGAATGTCATTATGTTGTGTCCATCATCAAAAGAATCTGTAAATCTTATAAAACACATGTGAAGGCTCAACTTCCTTAGAATGCAAATATGAAAAATACATTTTACAACCATGAGAAACATGGATTGGGTATGTGCCAGAAAAATGCATTTTCCACCTAGAAATAATCCATGGTTTTAAAAAGAGGTGAAAGAAAAAATTGAAAATTAAATTATCAGAAATATATAAAGAATGGTTTCTGAAGAACTAGACCTATCACAGCAAATATTTGCACTTACAAAAATAAGAAATGCATAACCCTGTAAATGTAGAGTAAAACAAAATTTTACTGAGAAGAATATATTCAATTCAAATTCACACATTAAATATTTCTACAGAGTTGAATAACAATATGATTCAACATTTTCATATCCAGTGAAAGGTCACTGTCTTATGTATTAAAAATTAAAAATTTTCAACTAAGTGGTAGAAATTATACAACTTATCTAAACTTTTTAAACATTTAATATGTCTGTTTGATGTAGTATTCAGTGTGGCCTTGCAAATTCACCAAAAATAAAATAAAAATAAGAGATAGAAAGTAAAAGTTTTTAGCATAAATATAGAATTAATAAAACAAAGAATTGCCTTAAGAAGTACAAACAAAAATTGAAAAGATTCTTTTTAGGTAAAAGTTAATGGACTATTAAATAAGTGACTAATAATATCAATTTAAAGTCAGCAGTTTTATTTTAAAGGTGTGATCACCTACAGAGAGAAATCAAAGAGTGATAACCTTATCTAAATTTAGAGGGCATCAACAATACTACTTAGTTTCTGATTTTAAAATTTGAGATATGAATAATAATGTATTTTTAAAATATGAAAAACAGTCCATAATTATGATAAGACCAAGCTGTGTGATTAGTAAATCTTGCTGAAAACAAGCATAAGCTGAAGGCTTAATATTTAGTAAAGATTAAAACAAATGTAGAAAAATAAATGCAAAAAACAAGAACAGAAATTATAGCAGATATGAATAAATACTCTAAGAGAAATTATTTCAACATTAAAAGGCGATTCTTTAAAATAAAAAGAAAACTTTTAGTTGTTAAAAACAAAACTACACAGAATCGAAAACAAGGATACTTACATAGATATGGAAGAAAACATTAAACAGTTTGGAGAATTATGTGTATTGGTTCATGAAAATAAAGAAAATCTAGATTAAAAAATTATAGCAATTGAATGAACCTTTTTCCATTTATTGCTTAGCGTTTATTAATGGTGAAGATATCCTGTTCTCTATTCCAAACGTTTTATTTTTTATTTATTTTTATTATACTTTATGTTCTGAGGTACAAGTGCAGAATGTTTAGGTTTGTTAGCTAGGTATACATGTGCCATGGTGGTTTGCTGCATCCATATCCCATCATCTACATTAGGTTTTTCTCCTTTTTATAATTAATTTTTTATTTATTTTAATTTTTTTTATTATGCTTTAAGTTCTGGGGTACATGTGCAGATCGTGCAGGTCTGTTACATAGGTATACATGTGCTATGGTGGTGGTTTGCTGCATCCATCGCCCCGTCATCTAGATTAGGTATTTCTCCTAATGCTATACCTCCCCAACAGACCCCAGTGTGTGATGTCCCTCCTCCTCTAGCCCTCCACCCCTCAACAAGCCCCAATGTGTGATGTTCCCCCTCCTTGTGTCTGTGTGCTCTCATTGTTCAACTTATGAATGAGAACATTTGGTGTTTGGTTTTCTGTTCTTGTGTCAGTTTGCTGAGAATGATGGTTTCCAGTTTCATCCATGTCTCTGCAAAGGACATGAACTCATCCTTTTTATGGCTGCATAATATTCCATGTTGTACATGTGCCGCGTTTTCTTTATCCGGTCTATCATTGATGGGCATTTGGGTTGGTTCCAAGTCTTTGCTATTGTGAACAGTGCCGCTACAAACATACTTGTGCATGTGTCTTTATAATAGGTATTTCTCCTAATGCTATCCCTCCCCTATCCCCCACACCCCCTGCTATCCCTCCCCTAGCCCCCCCACTCCCCCAACAGGCCCCAGTGTGTGATGTTCCCTTCTCTGTGTCCATGTGTTCTTATAATTTAACACTCATTTATGAGTGAGCAGATGCAGTGCCAAACAAGTTTTATTCTTAGAATTTGCTAAGAATATTTTATTCTTAGAATTTGCCCTTGCTGTAAGTATTTTGATAAATCCATATTGTACTTTGAACTCTAATCCATATAGTTCTTAACCAAATCTTTATTGCTAGAATCAATATTCACAGAAGATTCTACAGTGATGCCTAGTCCTTTCATCTGCTGTCAACTTTTAATTTCATTTTTAAGTCAGAGCAATAGAGAACAGAGTGACTCATTTAGGCTTTATGCAGGTGTGTACTTAGCAAACTCTGTTTGGCATGATGCCATCAACCTATTTGGAGAGAGACTTTTTAAGGCAAGGAATTCTGAAATTTCGTAATGTCTTTATTTCTAGCATACCAAGGAGAATATTTTCCTTTATATAGTAACATTCCATGCATAGGAGAAACCATTTAGACAAAAAAAAAAAAAAAAAAAGAAAAAAAAGAAAAGAAAAACCTGTGATGTTTAGTAATTCACATGTGTAATTAAGCATGTCGAATACTACCTATGCAACAAAAGTGACATATGCTAAATAAGCCTACAAAATACTAGTAAAACTATGTCAAACACATTTCCTTAAAAGAAAATTGAATTTGACTGGAATTTTAAGTGGTGTTTTGCTCAATAAAATCTTAATGTCGTAAGTTTTTTGTTGTTTATTTGAGACAGAGTCTCATTCTGTTGCTGGGCTGGAGTGCAGTGGCGTGATCTCGGCTCACTGCAACCTCCACCTCCTGGCTTCAAGTGATTCTCCTGCCTCAGTCTCCCAAGTATCTGGGACTCTAGGCCCACGCCACCACACCCAGCTAATTTTTGTACTTTTAGTAGAGATGGGGTTTCGACATGTTGGCCAGGATAGTCTGTATATTTGACCTTGTGATCCGCCCGCCTCAGTCTCCCCAAGTGCTGGGATTACAGGTGTGAGCCACCGTGCCTGGCCTGTCATAAGTTATTATAAGTTTTTTTGTTTGTGTGTTTTTCACTTGAAATTTTATAGGACTGAGTATTTTTATTATAAATAATAATTCCCTTTCTCATTTGTCTTCTAGGAATCTGATAACCAAAAGTTCTACTTACCTCAAGTAATGATCATTGTTTTTGCAGCTTTTAGTTTGTATTCTGACATTCTGACTCTCCTTACATATTTATTTGCCTTTATTTTTCTACTCCCTTATTTCCTTAATTTTTTGTTATCCCATTGTGTGGTATGCTTTACTGGAAGGCAAAGCAAGTTTTTCAGCATGCCAAAATAGCAATGAAATAGGCTTAAAACAATCAATTGGCAGTATAATCTGACCATCAACCAGTTAGAGAATAGAAGCTGTAACCCCCAGTTGATTCTAAGCTATTTTTGTAGCTTTATCTCCTACAATACAAAATAGAGTCCAGTTGAATTTCTTGTGTCTAAAATGATTTCCTCCTATAAAATTCCTGATTTAAGATTTTTCTCTTCTCCTGTCTTTTTTTTTTGCGATATACATGGGAATCTCTACTGAACAAGGGGTGCATTAAAAACTCTGTGTACTTTATGTGACATATATTTTGTGTTTCTATGCTAGTTTATAATACAGATATGGGTATTTTAAAACTCCAAGTCCATGGCCCTCATGGAACATATTTCTAAGAAATGAAAAAGGAAGTACAGTTGACCCTTGAACCACTCGGCTTGGAACTGTGTGGGTTCATGTACATTCAAAGTTGTCTCTGCCACTCCTGAGACAGAAAGAGCAACCTCTCTTATTCCTCTTCCTTCTCAACCTAATTAAGGTGAAGATGAGAAGATAAAAACCTTTTTGATGATCTACTTCCATTTAATGAATAGTAAATATATTTTCTCTTCTTTATGATTTTTAGTAACATTTTTCTCTAGCTTACCTTGTCATAAGAAAATAGTATAACAAACATATAAATATGTGTTTATCAACTGTTTATGTTATCTATAAGGCTTCCAGTCAACAGTAGGCTACTGTAGTTAAGATTGTTTGTTTGTTTTTGAGACAGAGTCTCACCTTGTTGCCTAGGCTGGAGTTCAATGGTGCAGTCGGCTCACTGCAACCTCCACCTCCCAGGTTCAGGGGATTCTCCTGCCTCAGTGTTTCAAATAGATGGGATTACAGGTGTGCTCCACCATGCCTGGCTAATTTTTTGTATCTTTAGTAGAAACAGGGTTTCACCACATTGGCTAGGCTAGTCTTGAACTTCTAACCTCATGATCCACTCTCCTGGGCCTCCCAAAATGCTGGGATTAAAGGCATGAGCCACCATGCCTGGCCAGTAGTTAAGATTTTCAGGAATCAAAAATTATATGCTGATTTTTTACTGTGTAAGAGTCAGCACTACTAACCCCTGAGATTTTTAAGAGTCAACTGTATAAAATACAGGGAGGTGTGAGAACGTCTATGTGGGAAGTCTGCTTAGGACTTGGAAAGATTAGGGAAGACTTCTGTAAAAAGTGATATATGTGTCCTGAACTGTGAAGGATAAAAAAAAGAATATGAAAGAGAATATTAAAGGCCTAGAGACAGGAAAAAGCAGTGAAAGATCATGTTTTTTCCTATGGATTCACATTCTAGGAACAAGAGATAAAACATGGACAGAGAAAATGGGGCCAGATGAGAACTTGGTAAACTATGATTAGAAATGTGAACTGTATCTTTTAAAGCAATGAAGATGTATCTCTGATTTCTCTCCAAGTGTGGCATAATTTGAAGTATACTTGAGAAAGATTCTTTGACTACACAGAGGTGCCGCCTTGTAGGAATGCAAAGGAAAAGAGAAAAACTTCAGTGGGCTGCTTCGGTTATCTAAGACAAATAGCAAGTCATTAATAAAATGTCCTCATAAAAATTAGTTACCATAGCCTATTTTTTTATTCTTTATGTAGTAATGGCTTAGGAATATCAAATTTTGAATCTAAGCTTGTTAAATTTGTCCTAATTTTAGCACAGCTCTGAATTGCATGTAATTTTCTATAATCAGTATGGCAATACTTAAGGGTAATGGCGTAAAATACATATAATCACATATATAAGAAAAACTTTGTTTTCCACCCAAATTAGAAATCCTAAAGGCATAGCTTAGAGCAGGTGTTTTTAAAAATTGATAAGTAATACAGGGATCCCATATAGATGGATTTTTTCTAAATTTACCAATCTTGTCTAAGTGTTCACTTAATAGCATTCGGTCTTCATTGTAGGTTTGAAGGATTGTAATGTGTGCAAAATGAGAGCAGTGTTCCATGCCTTTGAAAGGTAAACGTTTGTAGAATCTCAAAGTTCAGAACAAATATTACCTATGCAACAAAAATGACATGTGCTAGGTAAGCCTACAAAATACTACTAAAACAATGCCAAACACGTTCTTTAAAATAAAATTAAATTTGATTAGAATTGTAAGTGGTGCTTGCTTAATAAAATCTCAGTGACATAGTTATTGTAAATTCTGTCTTTTGTGTTTTTCAGTGGGAATTGTTTAGGAATATTTGAGTCACCCCTGATATTTTACTTGAATTGTCTCATTTTTTATTAAAGTGCTAAAATAAAAAAAAATAGAGATTTCATATTAAATGTTATTATATGGCTGTTTTTAGATTGGGATAGATGGAATTTATTCATATTGAAAGTAAAGTATATGTAATTTATTTATGTTAGGGAAAATGAGTAAGATCTTGGAAAAATTAAGCTCACAAGGCTTGATTTGCTGCTGCTTTTATATCTTTCTGTTGACCAAAATGTCTTTTAATATAAGTGTTTCTGATGAAAATAGACATATATATTTAAAATAATTTTAAAGATGCTAAAGTATAGGTTATAAACCTTCTAAAATACTGTTTTTCTTTCTTAAAAAAATAGATTAATGTATCTTTAATTCTGAGAATACAAATATTAACAAGGCACTTCAGCATACTGTATCTGGTCTACATAAGGAGCCAAATAATTTTCACTGACATCCAACTGGTTATTCAACACATATAAATCTGCTGTCTTTAGACTCTGGTAAAGTTTCATTTCTATAAATCATCATTAGGGTGTTATGTGAATGCAGGCTTTTTAAAAAATGGTGGTCTAAAATTGTTTTGGTAACTAAAAATTATTTCTCAACAGAGAAATTCACTGTAGTTGAAATAGGTAATCTCTCTCTTATTGGTGCAAGTTTTCAGGTATTTTAATGTGAAAATGAAAATAAAATAATACAATACTAATTTTATTTGTTCATGTAATAGTACCTGCTTTTGGAATCTGGTCAACAAGATAAGAGTGCCCTAATCATAAGCAATTGTGAAGCTGATTTGCATTTATAAGATTGCTGCTTGTATTCACTGACATTTTAAAAATTGTGAGAAAATACTGGTGGTAAAACAATCACGACTTTGAGCAATTAGTTATGTAATTTGAATATCCAGAACAATCTCACCATAATTTTGTAATCAGTATGCATGCACAATATCAAACATATAGTTAGGCATGTATACGAATATGCATATATTTTTTATTTTAAATTTGTAAGTTTAACATTAGTACTAAACTTGTCATTTAGTTGCTTTTCTACCAATTGGACAATGAACTTCTCAAAGAGAGAGATTGCGTTTCTTTACCTTTATGTTTACTGGACCTACCTTCTCTTTCATAGAGCAGTTACTCAATGAGTGATTTTTAGAAAACTGCATATTCACAAAACAGTAATATTTATTTTTTACATGTTTTGGGGCACAGATTTAAATGGTTTGGAAGCTCATAGAGGTTAGATAATGGCTGAATGAAAGTGTGACACATTTCAAATAAAACTAGAGAATTATCTTATGATTTCCTCCTCCCTAGTGCCATACTCATCTTTCTTTCCCCGGAAACATTCTTACCAAATCATCTGCCATATCCTGGTCTCCAAAAATAAAAAGGCAATTTTTTGCAGTGTTTCATTAAATTTTGCTCCCCAAAGTACTGTACTTACTCTAATATTAGCTATCTATTAACTGTTCCTCACTTATTGAATCAATGCATATGCAAGTGAAATCTTGAAAATAATGATAAGCTACTTATAACTTGCAAAACTAATATGCATTTACAAATGTACTGCTCCCATTCAATGCTAATATATGTAAGTATTTGTTGAGAAAGTACTGTGCAGTTGTGTTATAATCAAGACTCACAGCCAAATAGTTATGTAGTGAGAGTGTCTGAGGCAAGGCCTTCCTTCTCAGTGAAACTCTAGGGCAATAAAACTGTGTCCAGTCAAACACGGAAAGGGTCCCAGAACTTTCAAGGCTGGGAGGACTCTAAATGGGCATCTGTCATCTCTTCACAAGAATTGACAGGGAGCTCAATTATCACAGCACTTCATAAATGTTTTTAAAATGTGTATGCAATAGGATTGGGGTGTTTATTTAAAAATATACTCGTTACTGATATTAAATAAAAATAAAACCTTAATCATTTCAGTTAAGAAATATCATTATTTGGAGTTTGTTTTCATCATGTCATCAAAATTTAAAACCTAATTTTCTGTAATAATTTATAATTGCTTCATCCTTCATTCCATCTGGAGGGTAATCAATATAGAAGCCTATGAACCAGCTGCTGCCCCAGTCATGGGGCAGCTGCCAAGAGTGACCTGGGCTCCTGTCCAATAGCAGAATCCCCAGAAAACCCTCTAGCTAAAGGAAATTGGTGCAAGTGCAAATACAGCTTCCTTTTACCTAGCATTTTCATTTTCTGGGATTTAACAATCTTTGCCCTTCTTGCCTCACTTTCATATCCATGACTTTACAACCAAACAACTGTTTATTAAGGTTTAAATATGTATCGCACTAATACATTTAATTACTTAGAGGCTGTAAATATAATGATTTATGCAAACCGTTTTTCTTGGCTGTCAAAGGCATGCCTAAGAATACAAAAACGCTAATATAAATAGAAAGGAAATCAAAACTGCATCTATCATAGAAACTCCAATTATATAGGCATATTGATCATAGGTGGAAATAAGTAAAGTCTAATAATTTAATTAAAATAAAAGATTGTGGCCTTTTATCTACTTTTATAATAATCATTCCCAAAAGGAAATTTTATATATATATATATATATATATATATATATATAATTCTATAACCTTGTTGTATTTGTTGTAAAAATGGCAAGCGGAGTCTATTTTTCAGTTAAAAGTTTAAAAATCTAACAAATGTTGACTTTATAATAACAAGCATTTTATACCCATCATGTTAGACACAATTTGTAACAATAGTGTAGGCAGATTTCTAGTATTTTCTTTTTATAAAGCAACCAATTAACTTACATTAAATTAGACAACTCAGTATTTCTGCAGCCTGTTACTCTCATGTTTTCCCACTAAATTTATTTATTTTTTTAATAACACTAGCACCTTTACTCTTTTTAATACCTTAATACCATATTTTCAGTGCCAACATTCCAACTAGATTTGCTTGGAAATAAAACAAATCTCATATACTTATTAATATCTTTAAGGAATGCTTTGGAAGATGAATTGTAAAAGCTAATTACTTCCATAGATGGGCATCTGAGCAACCGTCATTTGTTTCTCACTTTGATTTCTTTTTAATTAGTTCCTTATTTTTTAAACGTATTTCCAGGATTTAAAATTTTCTTTTATAGTCTGGCTTCAAATCCCTTGTTCTTATTTCCCTTGAGTAATCTGCTTCCTAGTAATAGAACAGTAATGAAAATTGTGTTTGAAAGATTCAGAAGAGTGTTACCTCGTTTCAACAATTTTTCTTTTCCTTAAAACTGTGATAAAATATGTTTCCTTTTATCTTTAATCTTCAACTCTGGTTCCAATGGATACTTTACGAACAGGAGGCCATTCAAGGGAGTATTTACTGATTTTCAAAATCAGCCATATGGTCTGTGAACTAGAATTCTATAGTCAGAATAAGTTAGTTTACCTTTCCTTAGCCCTGGTCCTTCATGATTCTTTCTGGAAAAGCTGATAAATTTTATTTATAAAAATTTTAGTTGAAGCTTTGTTCAGATTATATAAAGTACTATTTTACTTATTAATGAAATATTCCTTCATATGGAAGTAATAATGTTTTATATTTTTTAAATTTTAGATTCCTTTATAAATGTGGTAATAATTACTAAGATTATACTAGGCTTAACTATTACAAAGCCCATCCTGAACAATCTATAATGTTTAGTCTGTTTCAGGTACTGTACTTGGTTCTTGACTAAGTAAAACACTTTCTTCTTAACTCTATGATTGTACATATTTTTGTATCTATTCCTGCCTCTCTCTCTTCTCCAAAATTCCTCTTGATTTGCGTGCCGACTCTTTCCTCTTGGTCTTTAGATTTATTACCCAATCTACCATTAAAAAAGCTTTTTCTTGGCATATGTTTCATAGTTTTCTCTCTAGTCCCAACTGTGTCTCTAAACTAATCTTACATTTCTAAATGCTTTCTGGGTTTCCAAAACTATGGATATTACTCTGAGAGCTTAAATTCAGACTTCTCTGCCTCAACTTCATATTTTCCTCATACCTACCCCAAATCCTTTTTTTTTCTTATCCACAATTTCCTTCCATTAATGACCCTGTTATTATGCATTGAATTATATATTTAAGTCTTAACATCCAGTACTTTAGAGTGTGACTTTATTTGGAAAAAAGAAAACAAAGTATCTGTGGCAGATATAATTAGTCAAGATTAAGTCGTACTGTTATAGGGTGGGCCCTTAATTAAATGTAACAGGTGTCCTCATGATCTGAGGAAAACTGGGGACCAGACACAGAGGAATCCCCCATCAAGGAGAAAAAAATACACAGTGAAATAACAGCCCTATAACAAGAGGGACAGAACTTGTAGTAATGTGCCTACAAACCAAGGAATGCCAAGGACTGTCAGCAGATGTCAAAAGCTGAAGAAGGCTGGGAAGAATTGTCTCCTACAGTTGTCAGAGGGGCACGTCCCCTGTTAACCCTGATTTTGGATTACCAGTCTCTGGACTTGGGAAGAACATTTTTTTTTTCTTGTTTGTGGACTTTGTTATGGAAGCCCTAGGGAACTAAGACAACTACCATAGCCTGTAACTGTAATCTCAATTATATTTTACTTAATAGTCATCCTAACCCCTCACTGTCAATAAAATTTGAAATCTTTCAATTCTCTTTCTATAATTATGATAACAGACTTCACCTATACTCATACTTTGTCCCATCTAATTGAGATAGTAAGAAGTACTAACACCCTATAATATGTCTTTGTTATATCTTAATGAAAACCTTAGAAGACTGTGGTATATTGATAGCATCAGTAATCTTCATTCTTCACTGGTCCTTGGTTCCACAATCTTTGCTGTGTAACTTTGTAGTTCCCTTCCATCATGAATTTGGGCTCCACCTTGACATGTATTTAAAGCCAGTAGAATTCTGGACACTGTAATTCAAACAGAGTGATCCAATTCTTCTGGACTTGAATATTGGGACATTGCTTTTTAACCTCTCCCTCCACTATCTCTGTGAAAATATGTCTGGTAGCCCATTGGAGGATAAAAGTCATGTGACGCAGTCACCTCCCACTCTGATTTCTGCAGCTAACTTTCAGCATGTGAGTAAGTTCAGTAAAAAACAGATAAACTACTCAGCTAAACCAGCCTGAAGTACTGATCTGCATAGTCATATATTAAATAAATTCCTATTGTTTTAAGTCACTAAATGTTTTTGGTTTGCTTATACACACACACACACACACACACACACACACACACACACACACACAATTACATTATTATTGTGACAATAAATAATATCAGGTCTACATATTATGCTACGGGAAGTATATCTAGCCTCTTCTTTCCTTTTGAAACTTACCCATTGAATCAGTTCATTCTTCATATCCTATAGCAACCTCAGTTGTTAATAGGGGTCTGGGTTATGGGCATGTATATGATTAATAACAGAGTATTTATAATAATAAATTTATGATATGCAATTTTCCTACTTGGTGTATGAAGAATCTCTAATTTTATGAAATCCTTAAGAAAAAAACATACATGAATTATAAATTACTAAAATGTAAATTTATATTATTTTAGAGATCTGTTCTTTAGGATAGTGATCCACTCTTGGGACAATAAACTATTATCTCATAAATAAGCCAAGAATATTATAAAAATATATTCCTTTCTGGGAACCAAATTAGAAAACTTGACATCAAGGATAGTGCCAAAAAATACATTTACATTCCATAGTGTGCAAACAACTCTGTATCTATGACTAAAAAACTAAATTATTTATCAAAGTGTCAATTTTTGTATACAGAAATACCAATTTGGATTACACATTTATGAGTGCATGGTATCTTATTGCAGAGTAAGCAGACACTCTAGGGATTAAGAATTCTCAAAGTAACTGTTATATTATATATACAGTTATATATATATTTATATAAAACAGTAATATATAATGTCATCAATTTTTGTCCTTGTTTTTCCAATTTCATAAATAAATGACACCTTCCAATGAAAATTTTCCATGTTTTATAATATACTATGAATAAAAGTTATTTATATAATTTAATTTTAAAATGAATCTTTATACATGTATGTGAAATTCTCAAGTAAACTTTGAATTTTAGCATTGGCACGTAAGATGTTTACATTGCATTTTTTGACTTAGGAATTTATTTTACATAGAATGTATATTTAGTTTCTATGCTTAGAAATTTTCTTTTCTTTTGAATCATTTGATCACTGGTTTCTCTTAATAAGGTATGTTTTTGAAGTAGGTTAGCCTTGGGGACTACCTATAAATTGTTCATACTTTGATAAAGCAATGGAAAATCACACACACATACATTTTCCTTTTGAAATATATTTAGAATTAGTAGTTATGCTGACTTTCTACAAGTATACATGCATTCATTTATTCTTTAATGAAATATTTTAGGATAGTTTACTATAACTTAGATCCATTGTTTTGTATGGATCAAGAATAACATTGATACATCAAAGTTGATTATTCAACTTTAATTTTAATACATCATTAACGTAATTTGTAACTAAATTTTACTAATTTAGTTAATGGTGTCACTATAACTACATAAAACCTTGCGCAGGTACATTTCAATAATACAAGGAAGAAATGTCCTGAACTGTTTTTTTTAATTTGTTTTGTTTTATTTTCAGGAGTAAATAAAAAATTTAAATAGGTTTCTTCTTTGAAAAAGCAGTCTGTAGATGATAAAAAGATGAAGAAACAAAAAATAGAAGTATAATTGTACATTAATTACTTACAAATGGTTATAACTTACAATTTCTTTTTAACTATAAGTTATAAATTGTAACAAACATAAATTAGTTACAGTCAGTTTGTACTGATTTATATTATTTTTAATGAGTTCTTAATTGGTCCAACACATTTAATTTTTCTTTAGTTATTAAAACAAGAAACCCAGATGTGCATAGAATATGTTGTTGAATTTATTGCAAATTTATGTATCAAAGTATGCACTATCTAAAACTAGTAACAGGATGACTTATTATTAAGGGAATGGTGCACGGAAGTGCTGGGTAGAGAAGGGCCAGGTACCTGGCAAGGGCTCCACCCTCGGGCCTGTGCCCACAGGCTTAAGTGAGGACAGACACTCCTATTTTTCACACCCAAATGTTGCATTTTTCTGAGACCACTTTGGCCCGCCACACCCCCCCATCCTCTGCCCATATAAACCCGAGATCTTAGCAGGCACAGACACAAGTTTCTGGATGTTGGAACAAGCAGAACAGTGATGATGGAGCAATGCAGTAGAGAAAGCGAGAAGAGGAAGGAAGTCTGGATGCTGAGGGGAATTTATCATGGTGTGGTCAAAGAAGAGTCTGACCACTGGGCAATCTAACGTCAGGGAAGACCACCTTCCCACTCCATCCCCCACTCTTCTGGCTCCTCCTTTATCTCACTGAGGGTCACCTCTACCACTCAATAAAACCTTTTGCTCATTCTTCCAGCCCACGTGTGATCCAATTCTTCTGGGACACTGAGCAAAAACTCAGGATACAGAAGGCTGTCACACTGGCCCCCTACCCTTTTGATAAGTCAGAGGGTCTAGTAAGCTGATTAACACAAGCCATCTGCAGAAGGCGAAGCTGAAACAACACACTGTAACACACACCCTCTTGGGCTTCAGGAGTTGTAGACACCCATCTTTAGACGCTACCAGAGGGTAGGAGTCCCAAAGTGCTTCCCACAGCCTCTGCACCTGCATGCTCCCCCTAGGGGTCTGAGTAGCAGGACAAGGAAGGAGAGAGCCACACCCCATTGCACATCCTGCCAGGTGGGACAAGGGAACTCTCCCATTTCATTATGAATGTTTTACTGTGGAAAATCTGGATATGGTTATTTTATCCTCATTTTATTTATGTTCAACACAGTGAAATATTTGTTAAAAAATATATATTTTGGGGTGGGCATGGTGGCTCACGCCTCTAATCCCAGCACTTTGGGGGGTCGAGGTTGGCTGATCACTAGGTCAAAAGATCGAGACCATCCTGGCCAACATGGTGAAAACCCATCTCTACTAAAAATACAAAAATTAGCTGGGCGTGGTGGCTTATTCCTGTAGTCCCAGCTACTCTACTTGGGAGACTGAGGCAGGACAATGGCTTGATTCTCCACCCTTTCCAGGAGGCAGAAGTTGCAGTGAGCTGAGATAGTGCCACTGCATTCCAGCCAGATACAGATGATATTTTGGCAGTTTCAACAAATATCAATTATTATAGTCAATAATTTAAAATATTTATTTACTCTCTCATTTACTTTTTAAACCTAAATTTTCTTGTGTATATTTGAGATTAAAAACAAATGTTAGGAGATACATAAAGTTAGCAAAATAAATACTTTAGTGAAACAAAGTAACTTATCTATCATCTGATATAATATAGTTATTTTTTGGTGTGTCACAACAGCAACTGAGATCTTATTTAACAAAATTCCTAATATAATACAATTTAATTAATTAATTAATTCATCTTCATGCTGCATTACATATCTAGACTTAATTCATTTTAGGTATCTGCTACTTTATGTCTTTTTGCCTACGTTTAATCTCCAATTTTCCCCACCCCCCTCTTCCCCCTGCTCATGGTTACAACTGTTTTATTCTCTATCTGTATACTTTAATTTTGAACTCCACATATAAGTGAGATTGTGACCGGGTTTTGGGGCACAGGGGAGTGCTCAGCTAGCTCCCTGGTGGGCTGTTCTTCCAGGCTCTTGGTCCCTCACTCACCCAAGAATGGGAGAGGGGACCATGCCAGGCACGATGCACTCACAAGTAAATACCGGACTCAAAAAGTTTTTGCAGAAAGTGATTTATTTAGGCAGGGAGAGAGAGAGAGGAAAGAAAAAAAAAAGAAGGAGAGTGAGAGAAACAGCTAGCTCTCACACTGACTGAGAAGAAAGAAAGGCCACTCTCACCCTGAGTGATAGGGGTTCCCAGAGGGGGAAAATCAGGGAAGTAAAGCTCCTCTCCAACTGAGTGAGAGAATTCAGAAAGATGAAATCCAGGAAAGAGAAAGCAGCTTCCACATTGAGTGGAAGGGGATCCCTGAAGGGGAAATCCTGGAGAGAGAGAAAGCTTCCACAAAGATGGTGGAAGGGAACTCAAAGATGGAATCCAAGGAGGTGAGGATGAAGGGGACTTTTAACCTGGGAGGAATTCCCACCTTCTCCAAGCCCCCTGGCCAAAGAAAAGAGTCCCGTTAAACTTCCACTAGAGTGATTGATCTTTTGATTCTTCCCACAAGGGCCAAAGTTAAACAGAGATGGTTAAGTCTCCTGGATGGAGTTGTGGGGGAAGGCAGGTAGGGCATGTCACTGGGAAGTTTCTGCCCTAGAAACTACGCCCCCTTGTGGACCCCCGGAAGAGAGCACGTTCCCTCAAGATCATGTAATATTTTTATTTTCATGCTCTCCTATTTCATTTAGCATACTGTCCCCCAGGTCTTTCCATGTTGTGGCAAATGGCAGGATCTCCATTTTTATGGCTGAATAGCATTCCATTAATATAGATATACCACACTTTATCCATTGATTCAATAGATGCTTAAGTTGTTTCTATAAAATGGCTAGTGTACATAATTCTGTAAAAAACATTTGAGCACCAACATCTTTACAGGATGGTGATTTCATCTTTTGTTATATATACAGAAGAGGGATTGCTGGGTTTATAGTAGTTCTATTTTTATTTTAGGAATCTTCCTATTGTTTTCCATAATGGTTGTAAAATCTACCTTCCCACCAATGGTATACTAGGGTTCCTTCTTTTCTTTGCACCATTGCCAACATTTGTTAGCTCTCGTGTTTTTATTCATAGTCATCCTAAGAGGTGTGAAGTGGTATATCATAGAGGTTTCAATTTGCATTTCTGTAATGATCAGTGATGTCACACACCTTTTCATATTTCTGTTGGCCATGTTTATGTATTGTGTCAAAAAATATATCTGTTCAGGTCCTTGGTCCATATTTTTTATCAAATTATTTGTTTTTTTGCTATCAAGTTGTGAGATTTACTTTTGATGGCACACTTGGATATTTCAACTAAGTATGCAGATATAAATGTTTTACTGAATTCTTTAATTTTTATTTACTGTTTAATGAAAATTTAACATTTTTTTCATAGAATATTATTTTACCTAGGCAATACCATTCAGGACAGAGGCATGAGAAAAGACTTCATGACAAAAACAGCAAAAGCAATTGCAACAAAAGACAAAACTGACCAATGGGATCTAATTAAAGAGCTTCTGCACAGCAAAAGAAACTAGCATTAGAGTGAACAGGCAACCTACAGAATGGGAGAAAATATTTGCCATCTATCCATCTGACAAAGAACTAATATCCATCATGTACAAGGACTTAAACAAATTTACAAGAAAAAAAAAACAACCCCATCAGGGCAAAGGATATGAACAGACACTTCTCAATAGAAGACATTTGTGCAGCAAAAAACAGGAAAACAAAGCTCATTGTCACTGGTCATTAGAGAAATGCAAGTCAAAACCACAATGAGATACCATCTCGCTCAGAATAGTGATCATTAAAATGTTAGGAAAAACAGATGCTGGCGAGGATGTGGAGAAGTAGGAATACTTTTACACTGTTGGTGGGAGTGTAAATTAGTTTAACCATTGTGGAAGACAGTGTGGCAATTCCTCAAGGATCTAGAACCAGAAATACCATTTGACCCAGCAATTCCATTACTGGGTATATCCCAAAGGATTATAAATCCTTCTACTATAAAGACACATGCACCCTTGTGTTTTTTTCAACACTATTTCCAATAGCAAAGACTTGGAGCCAACGCAAATGTCCATCAGTGATGGACTGGATAAAGAAAATGTGGCACATATACAGCATGGAATAGTATGCAGCCTAAAGAAAGGATGAGTTCATGTCCTTTGCAGGGACAGGGATGAAGCTGGAAACCATCATCCTTAGCAAACTAACACAGAAACAGAAAAACAAACAGTGCATGTTCTCCCTCATAAGTGGGAGTTGAACAATGAGAACGCATGGACATAGGGAGGGGAACATCACACATTAGGGCCTGTTGGGGAGTGGGGCACTAGGAAACCAACAGCATTAGGAGAAATACCTAATGTAGGTGATAGGCTTATGGGTGCAGCAAACCGCTGTGGCACGTGTATGCCTATGTAACAGACCTGCATGTTCTGCACATGTATCCCAGAACTTAAATGAAAAAAGCAAAAAAAAAAAACATTGATAAAAATAATCATTTTATTTATTTATTTTTGAGACAGAGTCTCGCTCTGTTGCCCAGGCTGGAGTGCATTGGCATGATCTAGGCTCACTGCAACTTCCACCTCCCAGGTTCACATGATTCTCCTGCCTCATCCTCCTGAGTAGCTGGGACTACAGATGTACACCACCACACCTGGATAATTTTAGTAGAGACAGGGTTTGACTATGTTGGCCAGCTGGTCTGGAACTCCTGACCTCAAGTAACCCACTCACCTTGGCCTCCCAGAGTGCTGGGATTACAGGCATGAGCCAGCACACTCAGCCTATTTTAAAGCATCTCAAAACTTAATTCCTTTGCAATGTAGATATTTTGTTTATATATCTTGGTTAAGCAAGTCAGTATAAATATTTAATGGAGTTCATGATATATTTGATTCTATGATGATACTGCTTTTGTCAAATGAATCAAGACAGTAGAATGCAAAGAATACATGGATTTTGGATTCAGAAAACGTAGTAGAATTTGAATTTCACCTGTGATGCAGCACATCAAACAAGAGATCCTCTATTTCCTCATATTTTAAAAAGAGATAAATAATGCCTACCTACATGAATTCATTATGCAGTTTAACTGAGATAATACATATGAAAATATCTGTTTAATATTTGCTCTGTAATCCAAATTTTAGTTATTTCCCATGCTTTTCATGGCAAAGAAGCATCTGCAGTCTATTCTAATGAAAACCTAAGAAGCCTTTCTGAAATCTCCTAAGGGAGTGGTACAAGCTGCCAGGACTCCATAGAAACTATGTGGAAATTTAGCTCTCAGACAGTCAGGACACTGTATCAGTGACATAGACCACCTTCCTCTTTTCCTTCATACACATTTCTTGAATTCTCACAATGCATTTCTCAATATATCTTTTCACCTCAGGTATTTCAGTTACTTAGGGTTATTTTGAGTGGTTTTTTGTACTATTTTATTGAAATAAAATCTCAGCAACTCTCTGCAAAAGTAATTGAACATATGATTTGAGAGCTGCCTATCAACAGTCTGAACCTTCTAATTAAATAACATTTGCATTTAACTTAGGAGAGTTCCTGAGTTTTATGTATATAATATATTTTTAATTATTGGGATGAATGAATGATATTGTTAATGTAATTATTCAAATTAGATCATTTAAACCATGCTCCATTTTTAATGCTTGTCTCTTATTTGCCTGGACATTTTCTCTTAATTCTGGAATAAAATTGTATAGATCATGCAGTATCTATATTTTTCAGACACAATATTCTGAGCAATGTAGACAAACAGTTAATTTTATTTTTGGTGCTTTTAAATCCAAAAGGTTCTAATCAAGCCACAGAAAAATCAAACTTACCAATGTGTTTTAGAGTGGGGCTAGCAATCAATCCCATAATTTTAATCACATACAATTATTCTACCTTTATCTGAATAATAATCATTATAACACTTAATTTCTTCAGATATATTATTAATGATACCAATCAAATAGTAGCTATGTTCTGTTATTCTTGAAATGCAAATCAGCATTTATGTACTGAAGTTGGTGAAAGAAGGAATTTATCTCTCTTTATTTAGTTATGCACACCGAAGAAAAGTGCTTATATGTTAACCTAAAATTGACACATGTATTAACCTTAAATTGATATATGTGCTAAGCATAAATTTTCTCCATACAGGCCATTTTACCTGTATGTCATCAACGATCAATATTCCTCATATAAAGTATATTGAACTATTATATATGCATACGTGTATACAGTATATTCTAGGTCTTTTGTCGTCATATTAATAAAGAAAATTACTTAATTATATTCAAAAGATACAGAGTACGATGATGTGAAAAATGTGTGTGTTATTTATGATGAATACACAACTGCTCTTCATAAGCAAAGATAATATTAGCGGAATATGCATTCTAAGTATTTTTTTTAAAATTGGGAATGGATTTTTGCTGGTCCATTATATTTTATAGTCTCTGTGTCATTAAAGGATACATTAGTGATAACTTCTGGAATGAAGCAGACACCACTATGGCCTGTGAAACATCAGAATGTGGTTTCATTCATATCAGAAGTGTATTAATCAAGCTAACCAAATTGAAGACAACATTAGCAGGTGAGAAGTCAGAAATAGTAGAGAAGAGAAAAATAGAAAGCCACCGATGTTGTGATGTATTTGATGATAATACAAAATTTAGAAGTGGAATAAGCCTTCATGATCACCTGTTTAACCTGTTTATTTTAACATATTAGAAAACAGATTTATCTTACTCATCAAAATATGTAACTTTCTCAAATGTACACATCTCATAAGGATTAAAGACAGCAGCAGGGGAAACTAGAACTCGGTGGTCTTCATCCATATATATTTTTTTAATTTGTCTTTCTAATATAGTTTACTCCCACAGAACATAGAACAGCACAAATGGTATTTATGCTACAGTAGACTCATGTAAGCCACTCAGATTTTCTAGTTTTAACATCCTTTCTTGGCGATTAGAGAAGAAGTGAAATGAAATGAAGCAGGGGGAAGGAATTCTTGACTATGAAGCCAAAACAGGCAAAAAGGGGAAGGAGCAGGAATACGACACAGGAAGAGAAAACACTTTTGGGGCTAGACATATTTACATATGTTACTTTACATAATCCTCACTGCATCATATAAGGCAGTGTCAATTTCCAACTTTTTTCAGGTCACACAATCATGAAGCAGTGGATTTAGGATTACAATAAATCAGCAGCTGGCTTTATAGAATATCTGAGAAGTCATATCTGCATATATTATATTTAAATTTCATGTAAGCTCCAAAAAGGAATTTCAATAACTTGCGTAAGGTATCAGAAAAAGTAAGCAAACAATCTTGAATTTAAACTTAGAAAAGTCTCGCTACAATTTGTGTCAATGTTCTTCTTCCTGGACCGCATCGGTTTTTCTGGTATTTGATACTTTGCTGCTCTCAATATAAATGTCTTTGTACAGTGGCATAGTTATTGCTATTATGAGAAGTGTTATATGAATAATTTTGAAAATACATGTAAAATGTATTTGAAAAATATATTAATGAATTTCCTTTTGGTTTAAATGGAAAACAAAATAAATGAAGTTTCACTGAAGTGGTAGTATGTCTTTTAGTCCTCAATGTACAGTTGGTCTCAGGACAAAATTAGGTTTTAAAAATATGTCCTTGATAGTTTAAAATATTTTAAAAATTAAAATACATTTTAAAATCTTAACTACATATTTCACTTTGAAGCTTTCTGCTATGTGAAAAGATAATGCAGCCTTGTCCTTCAGGAATGTCCTACAAAATGCATTTTCAAAAATTTTCTCTTTTTTTCTCTAAATATTGTTCACAATTACCTGGAAAACATTGAAGTCTGTCCTTCAATTGCCTTTAAAACATTAATTTTCATCTTATGAATAAGTCTTTAATGTACTTCACAATTAATTCCAATCTTTATTGCTATATAGCTTTAAATTTATTTCACTGAATAAATCTTTCATATATTTTAATTCCAAATTATGGACTTAATTATACTGTTGCTTCATTACATTCCACAACATTTCCATTTAAATCCCACAATATTAATCAAGACATCAATCTCCTTACAAGATTTGAGTACGTAGAGAATTTCTGTACTGAATGAAGGTATTAACTTCCTGTTTATTGTTTTCAAAGATCAATTGTTGTTAAATTCGTATTGTAACTGATATGTTGATATATACAAATATTCATATGAAGCATAATTTATTTATAACAATTCAGTAGTGTGCTAAAACAATGGACAAAATATGAGTATATGCAGTATCTCATGGAGAATAAAAAATACTGCTAATTCTCTTTCTATTGAAAATTTTTTAAAATGCTAAGTGAAATGTAACTTTTCAAAATAACTCTTGTTTGTGATTTATATCTATGATATTGAATTCTTATATAAATCTATTTCCAGGTACAAAATCACATAACTAATTTTTGCTCTTTTTATTTTCATATTTTTAGGTTATTTTGAACAGGATATTAATACTGCCACTCTGATTTATTATTTTTTTCTTTCTTACTGTAACTACAGAATTATGTTCTTAAGTTTTTAAGATTCCATAGTCTTTTTAAAAAATTCATCTTTCTATGATCAACAATCATAGATATTACATCTAACACTTCTTTTTTTCAACTTTCTGAGGTTAAATACTCAACAATTATTATTAAAGAAACAATATTTCATTATGATATTTTTGCAAGTTTCCTTCCATTTGCTTTCAAGATTGCATTGTCACAAATTGTGACATTTGTTATCTTTCTGTAAAAGGGTCTTTATGAGGAAAAGTGAAAGTCTATGTTTTGAAGCAGGGATAAGGAAGATAGTCCTAAATGTATTGAACTATACACCATTGACATGAAGCTCATAGAACTTCCTGAGAATTACCTGTGGGCAGAGATAATCAAGTATCTGATGAATGTATAGCTGTACATGTTAGAGTTGGATAGTCAACTGCAGATTATTTTGCCTATAATATTTTGTTCCATGTCAGCGTTTAAATTCTGGGATCTCAAGCAGATTCTCTTGTCCTTGATTTATTTTTTTTAATCCAGCCAACAGAGCCCCCTTCCCTTGGTTGTTAGAGCTTGTTTGTATAACTCAGAATGCCACCAGTTCAACTAGAACTCATTCAGTGACCCGAACCCTATGAGATAGTATTTTAAGTATTGTAAAATAGTTTTCAACCTTAAATGATTAGAGACCAGACAGGGGCTTACATCTTGACATGGATAATACTGTGAGAACTGTGCTAGAATTCCCTGGGTGTTCTGGGTGACCAGAGTGGCCAACCTGACTTCCCTGACCCGAAACCCCTTGAGAGGCTAGACCTAAGCAGTCTCCACTTTCATTGGCATGGACATAGAGTCACCTCTACACTCCCCACTTTTTAATTAAGTATGGTTAACTTTAACCTGAAATTCTACCATTTTTTAAGAATGTAGAGAATTTATGACTTGCACAAAATAGATATTGGTAAATACTGAGTACACAAATAAACCAACGAATAATTGGTGTAAATTGCTATCCCACTTTGTCTAACCAGTGTATTGAAATAAATACTAAGAGTTTCACATGTAAATTCACGCACTGCGGATAGCTTTCTCCTTTATGACCTTGTTTGTTGATACAGGCTTTAGGAAATAAACCTGCAATAGGGGCATCACTACCATACTACCAAAACATTCTGCTAGAATATAAAATAAAAATACATGGACTAGGGCGAGGCATAGTGGCTCACACCTATAAGCCCAGTATTTTGGGAGTCTGAGGGGTGTGGATCACCTGAGGTCAGGAGTTCAAGACCAGCCTGGCCAACATGGTGAAACCCCATCTCTACTAAAAATACAAAAATTAGCCAGGTGTGGTGGTGGGCACCTATAATCTCAGCTACTCAGAAGGCTGAGGCAGGAAAATCACTTGAACCCAGGAGGCAGAGGTTGCAGTGAGCTGAGATTATGCCACTGCACTCCAGCCTGGACAACAAGAGTGAAATTCCATCTTAAAAAAAAATGCATTGACTAAAACGTACATTATTCCATATATGTCACAGGTTAAAGTTTCTTTGTAAACTATGGGCTGTTTTCTTTCCTATATGATTTTTAATACTTTTGAATGGTAGTTTTGTGATTTTTTAAAAAAGAATTAACAGACTAGGTTTCTGCTGTATTTTTCTTTACCCAGAGCAATTGCTTTTTTGATGACTTGTTTCCTTAGCATAATAACTAGCACTAAAGGGCAATGCTATCAACATGCTTTGCCATTTGCATCTGAGTATTTGAAACCTAACTCTAAACAAAATTAGATACGTCTTGGAACTACAAACTTTGCCCAACACCAAGTCAAGACTTATACTGCGTAATATGGAGCCAAATAATGACAGAAATAGTGTATTCTTTCAGTAAAAGGGCAAGCTCAGAAAGGGGTCCATTAAGAAGAATTCTCATTACAGTACGATAATTTCATTGTGTTCCATCTCAGTACCTAGCTTTTCAAGGATACTTGATGGAAGATTACATTTTTCTGATGAAATTCTGTAAGAATACTAGATTATTATAATTGGATTCAGATCTCTTAAAACACAGTATCTGCATAAACTGAATATTTTTCTACACAGGCATGCAAGGCTTTGCATTCTGCATTTTGTGTTTTGATTTTAAAAAACAATACTAACAAATTTTGTTGGGTCACTGTCATTCTCAATATAGACTATTATTGGCAGATATGATGAGAGGGAAGCCACATTATCTACTTCCTTAATAATAGTAAAAAATGTAGGAAAAACGTGATATTTGGTTTTTCCACTTTTGAGATCTCTCAGATTAAGAATAAATACATGCATGTATTTAAATCACTCTAATATTTTACTTAAAATTGTAAAATAGTATGTATTTTTAAGAATAGTTGGAATCATCTATTTTTTAAATTAGGTAATGCACATATTCCCAAGGTTATGGTCCTAGCAGTCATAACAGAAATCTCTGAAATAGTTCTTCTATTTTTTGACTAATATGTATTTGTTTGAGTAGAACGATGAATGCCTGAAGCAGTGTTAAAGGTATATGTCCATTATTAAGTAGAACACCCTTGACTTGACCAGAGGCTCAAAATGATCACAGAAGTCACTGACTCACAATTTTGTCGAACTAATATATTGTCAGGGATATCTAGACCTTAGGCAGTAACAAAGATCATCCTGTTTTGTAATTCCGTGTCTGGAAGAAGTTTCCTAAAAATCTGACCCTAAAACTCCCACTTCATTTGCCACCTCATGTCCCCAGGTAAATGTACCCAAAATAAGGTTACCTAGTATTAGTCGATCTAATTGGCAATCCAGTAAATAACTTTTCAAAATTTTACTCTGGTTTCCACAGGGAAACTAGGAAATTCAAAGGTTTTCATCCTTTGGATATCCCTGTAAAGCAGTTTACTTCTGGTTTTTATGAGGGAATTGTGCACTTTCCCATGCCCTGTTCATATCACCACAGTTATTACTGCCTCCTCAAGGAGATGCACAGACACACACTTCTTCACAGCACCCTTTATTCCTGAGTACACAGCTGCTCATACGGATGTCGGAATTTCGTGATCTTTGCAATGACATTAATAGACAGCAATATCTTAAAAGACATATTTTAACTATTATTTGGCTGCCTAGAGAGATAAATTTATGGAGAAATTTTCTCATTGAAGAGCAAATTGGTGATGAATAGCCAAAATACTTTATGCAGGTAGAAAACAATGAGGTAGAGGAAATTAATCTCCTCAATAACTATTAGTTTTTATGTATGATATATGTAAGATACCATTTATAGATGAGATCACCAAGTAACTATTTGCCTTAGTGATGCTGATAATTATTAATAGAGTGCTAAATTTACTTGAGTAATATGTCAAACAGTATATTAAGCAATTTGCATATATTTTCTCATTTAATCATGACAATAGCCTTGTGAAGTTTTTAATGTTCCTTTTAAAGAAGTGAAATGAAAGCATATAGAAATCATCAATTGCCTAAAGTAAAGTAGTGGAGCTGGAACTGGAACCTGTATCTCTCTGACTTCATTAGAAAGAACCCACTTCCCAACCTCATCCAGATGAGCACAAATTTTCTCAGTGGTTTAGTTGGCCTGTTTAAAAAATCACTAACCTGTTTACTCAGTGAGTTCCAAATAAAACAACAATCAAATTTTATTTATTAGAAAACTTTATTTTAAAGTTAGGTCAGGCATGCTTTCTAAAGGGAGGAAGGTTTGGAAAATGTGTTAGAATCTAATTGCTAAAATAAGAACAATTAATGTTTGCTTGCTTTGAGGAGGACAATATTTACTCCTTTCAATTATTTCCCAAAATAACTGGCTAAAAGTAGATGAAAAGACTAACCAACTGAGTGAAGAAACCATAGCCTTTGTCCACATTAAAATTGGACAGTGAGAATGTTTATTCCTTATTGCTCTTGCTTTCTTTGAAAGGAGTGACTTTATGCTCCATGCCCCAGGAAAGAAATGTGTGGGAGAGACACATCTGACTAATGCATTCAAAAAAAAAATTAGTGTGGTTGACTCAGTGTCTCCTAGGTCTTCTTTTACATCCAACTGCTTTGGAAGGCATATGCATCCTCTGCTGCTCTATAGAGCAAGTTGAGAGTCTGGCTTTCACCCTGCAGGGGAGCTGTGCAGATGTCCAGTGGCAGTAGGGACTGCAGGACTAAGTCTACTTAACACAAGGATGAAAGATAAGCAGGTCAATTTTGTCAAATTAACTGAAGAAGTTCTGATCTCTACTCACTATTATTTGTAATAATAATAGAACCCATCATTTTACCTTTCATTTTTCTGCTGTTCTGTCCTGACAAAAATGAAAAGCGTTGTACAGTTTTACAGTTTTTCTTTTATTTCTTTTCCTTTGTTTTTTTCATCTTTCTTCCAGGAAAGCTCAGCATATTATTTAAAAGAAAAACTTTAGACAAAGTTAACAGAGCTTATTTGGGCAAAGAACAATTAATGTATTGAGTAGAGCAATGCTCGGAGCCAGAAGAGGTGGACAGTGAGCTTTCCATAGGCTGAACACAGAATCAAAGTAGAAACATCACCTGATTGGATACATCTAGGGATGGCTCTATTTGGCCATGGTCTGAGCAATTAGTGTCCTGTGCTTGGCTGAATCTCAGCTACTCATGATTGGCAAAAACTTCGCTGTTTTGTTTCAGAACGGATTCCTAAATTATGATTCAGTTTTATACTTAGTAACTACTGCTTATTTATTTAACACTACAGTATTAACATGAAGCCTTGCAAATATGCAAGACTGGTATTTAGGAACTGAATAAGATTGAAATTTCTGGTATAGTACTAGTGAAAGGTCTTAGAAAATGAAGGTCATGTTGCATTTTGAATTTAGCTTTACATAGTGGCTTATCCATGGGAGATTAGCTGTTTTTAGAGGTTCAGTGGTGTTTTTAATGACCCCTTGAATTATTAAGTGTGGGTTTTACAAACCTTAGTAAGCAAGAATAGTGTTCTCTGCAGTTGACATTGATCTGACCTAAGACATGCAATGGTCCCTCATGACTGAACATGACCCTACAGGAGCTGAACAAATTTTACCTAGCATATAAATTTTATTGAATAAAAGGAGACTTTGAAACCTGCTTTATGCTCATTTAAGCCAAGCAAAAATTCATTAGACAAGCATTTATGCCATTGAAGTATGGATTAATTTTCCCTGATTTTCCTGTGCTTCTCTGCCGTTACCTCACATTAGAATTTATAATTGCAAAGAGAGCTAAGTTCCAGGTGGAGAACTCCACAGTGTGACCAGTGTGAGCAAGACTGTGCCAGCTCAAATGTTGCACATTGTGCTAATCTTTATGTAGTTTGTAACTGCATCAATGGTTAAGAGGAAAATATCTAAATGTAATAATCTTTAGCAACATACACATCGTCTTGAGTCAGACTCTCTCACTTGGTCTCAAACGGGACCTCGTTTGAGCTGCTTCCAAATTCTGATTAAAGTTTTAGATTTCAGAGATGTGGATTGTGGTTCCTTCAACATAAACTCAGTAGGTCATATCATTTAAAAATGATAGAAAAGGGACCATTAAATTATAAAGAATTATCCATCAACTTTGATTGAGGCCAAACAACAACAACAACAAAAAATAATAATAATAATAAAAAGAAAAATTGCACTAAAAAAAAAAAAAAAATTATTTTAAGTGCAAACATTTGGGAAAGCAATTTTAAAAGCCTGAGCAGGAACATTCTGTCTCTAGGAATTTCTTTTCTCAGAAAATCTAAGACTTTCTGCATTGATTTTAAAATATGCTTTGCTCTTGGTATCAGGAGTAGGGAAGAGTGAAAGCATAATAAATATAAGCTAATTAAACTGGAGGAGGGAAGAATTTCCATACGAGAAATGTGATTTTAAAGAAAAGGAGAAAAATGAGATTTTGGAGGTTAAGCCAGGCAGATATGAAAGCAGACACTACACACCTGGGTGTAATTAGTTTTAAAGAAAACATTAAAGAAAAAAATCCTGTTTTGATTCCTACTAGAGCAGAAAGAGTGGCTTGGTTAAACAAAAAAAAAAAAAGAAAAAGAAAAAGAAAAAAGAAAGAAAAAAAGCACATAGTAGCAAAAAGCAAGCAAGATTTTATTAACTGGGAGCTTCATCTTCAAAATAGGCCAAAAAATGTTGAGAGGTATCTTCTTAAAGATATGATGAAATAAATAGTTCATTTTTTTCAAAATGGTGAATCATAAGGGCTATGTAGTTAGAGAAACGCTTAGAAAGATTAAGTACTTAGAGAAATATTTGACACATTTGAGAGGGGGAAGCCTTGTAAGATCATGGTGTCATATAATTGTATGATTATGGAGTGATTTTCAAGTTGATGTAGTGAATGTAGGTGAGAAAGTATTACTTTTGCTTTGAGGAAACAGGCACAGAGGAAATGAGACATCTTAAAAAAGAGCCAGCAAGAACAATAATAAATTATGGCCATCCCTGCTCTGATGGAAAAATGTCCCCTTAATGGAAAGATTCAGACCAGGGATATGAAGGTGTGTAATATTTATTTGAATATTCTTTGACTCTTGCAAACCCAGAAGTTGCTCATTTGCTCTTTCTCACCAAGGTGGCCTCACAAAACTAACGCTAGAAAAGTTAATAGAAAATGCAAATGTCTACCACCACCACAGAAAGGGAAAAACGTATTTATATCTGACAACATTGCTAGCTAAGTGTGGTAGATTAAAAAAAAAAGTGAACTCAGATAGATTAAACTGTTCCAAGCTCAGTTGAGCCTTCCACAAAATATATGGGGTATAAAGAAGAAAAAATAAATTAAGGCATAGCTTACCATTGTAGAAAAAAGGAGAGTAGAAATAAATGCTACTCGAGGCTGGAAATATTAAAAATCTGAAGAAAGACAGCCAGGACTTCCAGGTGTTTTACAGAGAGATTGGTCACACACACACACACACACACACACACACACACCCTATTTTTGGTACAATGCCCAATCGCACACTCACACAAAAGAAATCTTAAGATCTGGGAAATGGTCCACAATCAGTGCAAATTTCCACACATTGCTAAAAGGAACATATGCCTCAAATGCCACTTTATGAGTGAGGAGACAGTGTGAGTAAGTGGATGACAGTCCTGGCTCTAGCTGTTGAAGAGGTATTTGCTGCACAGCCATCGGAGTGGGTATCTACTCAGGTATCTCGGGAAACTTCTGTAACTTCCAATGTCAAAGTGTTTAATTTTTAGAAGTAAATTGTATGTTTTACTGTAACAAGTATTATGGAGTTTGATATTTTTATATTTTACATTTATGTGTGAGAGGATTCAATTTTCGGATTGTAGTTTTTAAATGAACTCCATATTAGGGAAAGAGCTTAAATTCAAATGTGGAGAATATGTGGCTAACTATTATCAGGTTATTACAATAGTAATTATTAAATCTCATCTATATTTCATCCACTACTACTACTTAATTTCATCCCATAATCTCTGGTGAAGTACACTGAAGATAGTGGTCATGCATATATTGTGTTGAAAAACTGGGAGGACATATTCAGCTTAAGGTTTAGCAAAGCCTTTAAGTTACTTTAATGAATGACTTGTTCTAACCCAGTGCTTCTCCAGATTTAATGTACATAAGAATTACCTGGGGATCCTGTTAAACTGTACAATAATTAGATCTGGACTTACTGTGAAATTCTGCATTCCTAACAAGCTCTCAGGTTATGGTGATGCTTCTGTTCTGCAACAGTAATGTTCTAACCAATCCCAAAAGCCTCTGAGTCAAAAGCTAACATCTTACCAGTGAATTCAGAGCTATCACAGAAGAAATGCTGGCATTAGGGCAGTGGCCTTATGACACTTGGAGTAGGACTTTTCTAATAAATCACCCCCATCCTCTACTAAAGACAGCTGCCACAACCAGGGCCAATTAAGGGGTTAATGGTTTGTGCTAACAAGACAAAAAAATAATCTGAGGAGTGTTAGAGAAGAGTTAGTTTCCATTTCTCATATTTCAATAAAAGAGGAATATATGTAAATACATACCTACTTCCTAATGCAAGAAATATAGGTATGCAAAGATTCTGCTTCATACAGAAATACAGGTATGCAAAGATTCTGCTTCATAGAGAAATACAAGTATGCAAAGATTCTGCTTCCTCCATATCCTCTAACCTAAAACAGAGAAGTGACACATTTGCTTTAGGTTCAGTGTCATCCAAGCTCTGTAGAGTCACTAGCCTGCAGGATGCCAGCTTTCTCTGGTCTGTAGAGTAAGCTTTTACTGGCCAGGAAGGCCATCATTGTTCAGACCTACAGACATCAGGTAGATCATTTTGTTTAACACTGAGGTGAAACATTTCAACTCCAGATGGCTGTATTCTGAATGCCACACTCATCAAATAGCTTTATTGGCAATAAATATGCCATTTACCCCAATTTATCCAATTCTAGTGTGTTATGTCTCAAAAAGTTTCAAATTCAGGAGAGGAAAATAGAAGTGTTCATTAGTGACCACCTAAAAGACCAATGGTAAATATAATAGGTGTGAAATGCCTCGTGATCTGTTCTTTATCAGAAGAATGGTTTTTCTCCTGACTCTAACTGCCACTGGGCTGAATCCAGAGACCAGATTTGGGAAGAAAGAAGTGAAAAATAGGCTGCTCCTTTCTTTCTCTGACTGTCTGGATTTTTAGTGGAAGAGAACAATTGTGGTAAAGTGATGAGGTTCCTCTACTTAATTGCTGCTTTGTCTATTAGTCCCCAATCTTAGCAACAGGCAAATTTTAAATGTAACCAAATACGCACTGTGAACCTGAGCACATAGATCAAGTGTCCTGTTTCCCTTGAACCAGCACAGAGAGTCGAGGTTCATTGAAGAACTTTGGCTTCTACATCAGTGCCACGGTCACCAAGGTGTTAGAAAGATTACACAGACAAGGAATGAGAACCTTTGGGGGAGGCAACTTCATAAGATATAGATACAGTTCTAGTCCCCAGTCTCAACCTGTGTGTAGTGAGCAACCAGCCTAGAAATAATAGCTTACTTCACAGTCAATAGGAAGTGCTGACTAAATCAGCAAAAGGTTAGAGCCCTAGGATGGGGGAAAAAAAAAAAAAAAACACTTATGAATGTGAGGACTTCAAGATCAGAGGCAAGTGGAGAAGAACCACAGATCCTAGCAGCAGGTGTCAGTATGCCCTGCAAAATACAAACAAGACCTGTCCAGAGTCAGTGGCTACTTGTCTGGCCCCTCATAGCAGAAAATAGCACAGATACAAAGGATGTACACCAATCTGAGATCCTTTTTAACCACAACAAAGGCACAGTAAGACCCCTGATATACACGGTTGCCATTTTGGGGAAGAGAAGGCGGGACACAATCTGAAAGAAACTCATGTACATAAAAGGAACTATTTAAACCAACACTGGTGGGGGAGTTGAACTATGAATAGATGAACTATGTTAACAGGAAACGACTGATACAGTTAACCAAAATATGTATCTTTAGAAGTTTCATGAGGTTCAGAATAAATAGCAGATCTGTTATGGGATAAATAGAAGCTACATTTTTCATATTAACCAAATATGAAATAAACTGAGAATGAAAATACAGTAAGGATAAAAGATGGAGAATAATCTAACATAGAGAAACTAACCTTATACTAAAGGTATTTTAGACATGAACAACAATGAAAATGAAAGGCAGGAAATTTTGAAAAATAAGAATAAAAGCTAAAGAGAAACGTGGATCTTAAAAGTGTTTCTGCCAACCACACACATCCACAAAATTTATGTCTTTAAATATTCCTGTGAAATTCAGCATGTCAGTAATATAGGAATGATTATAAGAGAATTTACAAAGAAAAAGCAGATTATCAATAATGTGAACAAAAGCAGACAGGTCTCAGAGTCCTTATCGGCAAGAATGTATCTTGGATGACACTGGAAAAAGGCATTCCAAATTCCTAGAGAAAAAGTTTTTTTCTACATAGAATTGAAAACTCTGACAAACTATTAACAATATCCAAGCCAGAACAATGGCATTGCAAAATTCCAAAAATCAGAAATTTATTTCTGGCACATCTTTTCCCAGTAAATTAATTATGTGTCTCAAAAAATTAAAAAAAGAGGAATAAGTGAAGAAAATATTTTGAAATTCAATCAATAATAATTTTAAACCTGGAGATCATTGGAAGAAAATTCCAGGATAAGAACCGAAGCAGGAGAACAGAGTTCTCTAGAGAGAGATGTCATGGGCATTTTTAAAATGTAATAATATATATCACAATGATTATATAATTCAAAACTAGAAAAAGTAAGAAAACAGATTAAAAGGAATTTAGTGGATTAATTTTAATAAGTGTATTAGGTATTAATATATTGATATATAGTTAATGTTCTATATCTAATATTTAATGAATAATATAATTGAAATTGTTATGATATTAATGAGGATAGTGCACAAAATTAAAGGTTAAAAAGGAAAGCAAATTAAAATATTGCATTATTTGGAGGAATGAATGGCATCTATGTTAGTCCAGGTAGTCAGCGAAGTGGATGCCATGACACAATTAAACCTGTATTTTATTAGGTTAAATGATTGTAAGGAGAAATGAGGAGGAAGCTGGGATGACTGGAAGAGCATTCAGAGGGCAATGCAAGTCTGACTCTGAATGAAGAAGAGGATAGTAAGACTGGTGGGAGCATTCTTGACTGCTGAGCAGTCGAAGGAAGATACAGCAAGTGCTCTTGGAAGACCTTAGGCCAAAGCAGTGATCAGAAGAGTCCCATGTGTCCCAGAAACGAGGCTGCCTTAGTGAACATCCCATGCTCAGTCATTGCCCAGGAGCAGCCCCTACAAGCCTGGTATAGTCGCTGGAATCCTTGGTTAATAATATGTTCCTTACAGGTGAAAGTTTCCTAGGGTCATTCTCATGGTTACCATAGCATGGAAGAAAAATAATTTGATCCTAAGAATATTCAGTGTTGACCTGGTGATGATGACATGGTAGTCAAAGAAGAACATGTAATCCAAGCACGCCTCTTGGCTTTGCAGTAGAAAATCTCACGTAGTCAGAATCAAGCTAATCCTCTTCAATTTCTTTAAAATATAAAAATTAATCTCCACACAGATTTAAAAAGTTAGTATGTTGCAGAATAGCTGTTTTCCTACAAATGCAAAAATAATACTACAAATGTTAGAAATAGAATGACAAAAGAGGAGCAAAGAAGTAAATGAAGGAATAGGATAATTACAGTCTCCTCTAACAAGTGAGATGTCAGGAGATCATTTCTGTGGTAGACATAGAAAGAAATGTGGCTTAAATGTTTTATTTACTTTAATAATTTAACAAACAGAAAATTCACACTGCATGATAAAAGTGTTTTAATAAGAAAGAGAAAGTGTAGTATGGGCGATATAAATGAGTGAAATCTTAATTGACGAGAGAGATAAGTAGCGATTTAAGAATATTTCTTAGTGTTATGGATGTATTTACCATAACTAAAAACAAAAAAATATATATATTTTTAATTTGTTACCTCTGGCAAGTAATCCTGGAGGTTAGGAAGGTTCAGTTGGGATATTTTTGCTCTTGATTATATAACTTTCTGTTTCTACATATATAAACATGATTTTTTAAAGTTAAGGAAAAAAATCAAATACCTTTGCAATCCAGACATAACCATATTTTATACTTAGTGTTGAATGTTTGTATGTTAAAATTGTGTAATTGGCCTTATAAGGTAGATATTGTTTTGCAAACTGTTTTTGAAAACTGAATTATTAAACATATTTAAGCTCTAACATGGTATCTTCATTTCCATTAACATTTACAAATAAATACTGTAATAAAATTCCCTTACATATCATTTTTAATAAATTATAATTCTCTTTGTAATGAATTCTAAGACATTTTATTATAATAAAATCATAGACATTTTAAGTTTAAGATAAAGAGAGTTTTTTCCTCCAAATGTGTGTATTATGTATTCCTTCCATTCTCAACAATGATATGTCAGAGTACAAGATTCCCACTTGTTACTAGATATTTTTTTAATCTTTTCCAATGGTATGTCTTAGTTATTTTAATTGCATTCCCTTTTCTTTGATAATTAGTAAAGTTCTATATCTTTCATAGGTTTATTGGCTGTATTTTATTTTTTGAGTATTGTGGGGATATGTATGTATATATATACACACACACACACACACACACACACTGTGTATGTACCTATATGTATATACATATGTATAGTGGGATATATATAACCTATTTTTCTATTACAATGCCCCTTTCAATGGGTTTTAGCACATAGACAATTATATTTATATGTGTGCAATCTATCAAGCTTTCCATTTGTATTTCCTTTATTCCTTCTGTCCCTTGAAAGACAGTTTCTACTCAGTATATCTGCCAGCTGAGTTGTCTGTATCTTAAAGGTGTGTTTTGTCATTAAAAGCAAGTCATCATCTTGTATGTTGCTCAGATGAACACAGTATTGCTGTGTATCACATATCATATATACGGGTCTGCCAGAAAACTCTCTCTCCCATAACAACACCAAACATAGCTCCTTGGGACTTGCTGTGTGCTTCCTGGGAAATGAGCTTAGAACTATCAATCTGAAAGTATTATTGTTCTAAACACATTAATCAAAATTTCATAAGTAGTTTTTATAAATGTTAGCCATATATCTTTCTTTTTTTTTTTTTTTTATGTTGACCAGGGTGGTCTCGATCTCTTGACCTCATGATCTGCCCGCCTCAGCCTCCCAAAGTGATAGGATTAAAGGCGTAAGCCACCGTGCCCAGCCTGTTGTCTCCTGATATTTTAATGATTGCCATTCTAACTGGCGTGAGATGGTATCTCAGTGTGGTTTTGACTTGTATTTCTCTAATGACCAGTGATGATGAGCTTTTTATTCATGTTTGTTGGCTGCATAAATGTCTTCTTTTGAGAAGTGTCTGATCACACCCTTTACCCTTTTTGATGGGGTTTTTTCTTGTAAATTTGTTTAAGTTCTTTGTAGATTCTGGATATTAGCCCTCCATCAGATTGGTAGATTGCAAAAACTTTTTCCCATTCTGTTTGTTGCCAGTTCAAATGATATTTTCTTTTGCTGTGCAGAAGCTCTTTGGTTTAATTAGATCCCATTTGTCTATTTTGGCTTTTGTGGCCATTGCTTTTGGTGTTTTAGTCATGAAGGCCCTGCCCGTGCCTATATCCTGAATGGTATTGCCTAGGTTTTCTTCTAGGGTTTTTATGGTGTTAAGTCTTCTTTCTTTTTTTTTTTTTTTAAAGACGGGCTTTCACCATGTTGGTCAGGCTGGTCTTGAACTCCCGACCTCAGGTGATCCACCTGCCTTGGCCTCCAAAGTGCTTGGATTACAGGCATGAGCCACCATGCCTGGCCTGGTGTTAAGTCTTATGTTTAAATCTTTAATCCATCTGGAGTTAATTTTTGTATAAGGTGTAAGGAAGGGATCCAGCTTCAGCTTTCTGCATATGGCTAGCCAGTTTTCCCAACTCCATTTATTAAACAGGGAATCCTTTTCCCACTGCTTGTCAGGTTTGTCAAAGATCAGATGTTGCAGATGTGTGATCTGTGGTGTTATTTCTGAGGCCTCTGTTCTGTTCCATTGGTCTGTATCTGTTTTGGTACCAGTACCATGCTGTTTTGATTACTATAGCCTTGTAGTGTAGTTTGAAGTCAGGTAGCGTGATGCCTCCAGCTTTGGTTTACTTTTGCTTAGGATTGTCTTGGCTGCCTCCCGGGTTCAAGTGATTCTGCTGCCTCAGTATCCTGAGTAGCTAGGATTACAGGTGCCTGCCACCATGCCCAGCTAATTTTTTTTTTTTTTTGTATTTTTAATTGAGAAGGGGTTTCACCAGGTTGGCTGGGCTGGTCTCAAGGTCCTGACATCCTGGGCCTCCCAAAGTGCTGGGATTATAGGCATGAGCTACCATACCTGCCAATATATCTTTTTTCTATTTCCTTTTATAAAGAAGGAAGATATTTTCCTCCTACCTTCAAAGATCACATGTTCTATGCTGTGAATGTTGTCCAGAATGGTAATAAATTCTATTTTCTTTGGCATTCAAGGTTACTTGAATTCATTATGAATCTTTTTGCTAATGTGGATTCTGAATTTTTTAAAATGCAGGAATAATGTGATTTGAAATAAGATATTACAAGGAAAAAATATTGGTGAGAAAAGTCACAAAGTATTAAGTACTGAGAGCAGATAGAAAATGATTTGTATGAAAACTTTCTATACATTTAGGAAGACAGCTGCCCTGAACTTTTATTAGCAAGAAGTTAAAAACGATTATATTTAATCTTTTTGATGAAAATGGTAATTTCATTGCTTACATCTGACAAATTCAAGGTCTATTTAAGCATAATGGACTTAACCTTCCCTTTTTATCTGGAAGAGAACAAAAATTGTGATAGAGTCTCAGATTCAGAGGAAATATAAATTCTCCTTCTATCCACTTACCTTTTATTTATTTTGGGAAAGGAAGATCACCTTCTCAGCAGTGCTGTGTACCTCTAAAGAAAGAAAGTTTATAAGGTCATTTATCTTAATGATTAACAATGTATATCAAGCACCAATATTTATATGCCATGGAGACAGATTTTTCAGAAAAAAAAACATTGAAGATCATCACATCATCTCTGATGTGTAGAGACAATACATGTTGTTGGAAATATTCCTACCCTATTATATAGGTAATGCTAAGAAAAGTAGGAATTTTATTTTTTTTTCTAGGGAAATAGTTTTCCAACAAGTGAGAATGTCTACAGTTGTTTATTGTTTACATGGTGAATTGCAGGAGCATAAGCTTTTAAAGTGTGGGGGACGTTAGAGTAACACATACCTAGATTGAATGCTTACATACACTATAAACAGTGCAGTGAAGGCTCTGGGTGTTAATATAGGACAGTGCAGCAGCATCGTTTGGGGAAAAGTAGAAATGTTATTCTTAGAGAAGTTTATTTGGCCTGGCTTAAGACAAGAGGATGATTTAGACTAATGAGAATGACCAATCTTGTGATCTTTTAATACCACTCTATCTGTATCCTGGAACAAGTTACAAAACATCTCTGAACGTTCTGAACATTACATTGCTGATCTTTAAAAAAGAAATGATATTACCTGATATTAATAATATGTATCTTGTAGTTTGTTTTTAACCTCAGAAGCAATATATCCAGTCATTTGTAGTTTACAAAAGCCAAATATAAAAATAGCATTAGTTTCTAATGGGATCATTATCATTATTATTATTCACTTTGCATATGTATACAGTCTTGTATATTCCACAAATTATGTCACAAACTTCTGTCACTTTCCACATGGAAAATTTAAAAATGTTTCTTCATTTTCAAAAGGTCATTTTTAGTTGTGTCTTTTTTCTATTTCATTCTTTTAAAGAGAAAAGCAATGCTACAGATTCATTTTAATTCTCTGTGAAACATTATCTGAAATTGCCTTTTCAGGGAAGGTTCAGTCTATACTTCTTATCTGGTATTACATTTAAGCAATGAATACACTTATCCTAAAATCATCATGTTTTTAGAAATTTGATCCTAAGTAATCTTCTGAAATAAAGAATCCTAAGTAAAAACATACTATTTTGAAAATCAAGAGATGTTTCGATATTCAGAGTGGCTAGAATACCAAGTGAAATTCATCCCCTGTGGCCAGATTTGTTTTTTAGTACATCATTCTTTCTATAAATTCTTTTATATGAGAGAGAGAGGAGAGAGAGAGAGAGAGAGGAGAGAGAGACCCTTGAGAAAATTCTGTTTCTTTCATGTTTTATCTTTGATCCCAGCAGCTCCTTTTCTGGAAGTGTGCCAGATCTCTTTGATGAAGATGCTACAAAATAGTGCTGCTTGTGGGTACTGCTATTGATGCCTTCTGCTGCTCTGGCTGAACTTGGCTGAACTATGCCAGCCTCAGGGGCAACAGGTGCATTTATCTCAAGCCTATGATCATAGACTTCTTATAACCTACAGTTACCAGAGATACTGAGTTTGCCTGGCCTTACTTTGTTTTGCTCACACAAGGAAGAAGCAGTATTATGAAGAATCAAGGCCAAGAAAATGGCCAATGTTCTCCACAGCAGTTATAAACTGACACTTATTCACTCACCTACATTGGTTCCACGCTTCCTGTCCATTGTTCTGAAGAATAAAAACCATCTTTCTGTACCTAATATAAAAAAATACTCTATACTTTTACTAAGAGTAAAGAATTAATGAGTGCCTACAATGTATCTGACACTCTTAAGTATTTTACAGCGAGTCACGGTAGCTCACTTATGTAGTCCCAACACTTGGAAGGCTGAGGTGAGTGAATTGCATGAGCCCAAGAGTTCAAAACCAGCCTGGGCAAAATGGTGAAACCCTGACTCCAAGTGGGAAAAACAAACAAACAAACAAATAAATAAAAATAGCTGAGCATGGTGATATGCGCCTGTGGTCCCAGCTACTCCAGAGGCTGAGATAAAACTACCCTTTGAGACCAACAGGTCAAGTCACTGTTGGAGTGAGCCCTGTTCAAGTCACTTCACTCTATCCTGGGTGACAGAGTCAGACTCTGACTCAATATAAAAAGTAAAAATAAAAAAATTTAAAAGGATTTCACATGTAAACTTTCTATAATTCTCACAACCTTGCAATGGAAGTATCACTGTTGTTTCCATATTACAGATGAGAAAATTAAGTAGCTTGTTTAATGTCAAATAACTATTAAAGTGATTTTTACATAATAGGTATATAAAAACAAAGGATTTGTTGTATACTTGTAGGAAATACCATGCAGATGTTACAATAAATTCTAAACATTTTTGATATGATTTGGCTGCTTCCCCACCAAAATCTCATAACTCCCATAATTCCCATGCAACATGGGAAGGACCCAGTGAAAGATAATTGAATCATGAGGGTGAGACTTTCCCGTGCTGTTATATGATAGTAAATAAGTCTAATGAGATCTGATGGTTTTATAAAGAGCGTTTTTTCCTGCACATGTCCTTTCTCTTGCCTGCTGCCATGTAAAACGTGGCTTTTGCTTTCTGCCGTGATTGTGAGGCCTCCCCACCCATGTGGAACTGTGAGTCCATTAAACCTCTTTTCCTTTATACTCTGTCTCAGGTATGTCTTTATTAGCAGTGTGAGGACAGACTAATACAGTAAATTAGTACCAGGAGTGGGGGACTGCTGTAACGTTACCTGAGAAATGTGGAAGCGACTTTGGAACTGGGTAACAGGCAGAGGTTGGAATTGTTTCAAGGGCTCAGAAGAAGATAGGCAAGGGTAGGAAAGTTTGGAACTTCCTAGAGACTTGTTGAATGGCTTCAACCAAAATGCTGATAGTAATATGGACAACAGCTTCCAGGCAGAGGTGGTTTCAGATAGAGATGAGGAACTTGTTGGGAATTGGAATAAAGGTCACCCTTGCTATGTAAAGAGACTGGCCGCATTTTGTGGAACTTTGAACTTGAAAGAGATGATTTAGGGTATCTGGGGGAAGAAATTTCTAAGTCACAAAGTATTCAAAAGGAAGCAGACCATAAAAGTTTAGAAAATTTGCAGCCTGACGATGGAATAGAAAATAAAAATTCACTTTCTGGGGGAGAGAATTCATGCTGACTGCAGAAATTTACAGAAGTAACAAGCAGCTGAATGTTAATCATCAAGACAATGGGGAAAATGTCTGGAAGGCATATCAGAGACTTTTCTCAGCAGCCCCTTCCATCACTGGACTAGAGCCTAGGAGGGAAAAATTGTTTAGCGGGGCTGAATTCAGGGACCCCCTGCTGTGTGCAGCATCCCAGCTGCTCCAGCCAGGGCTAAAGGGACCAAAGTACAGCTTGGGCCATTGCTTCAGAGGGCACAAGCCCCAAACCTTGGCAACTTCTATGTGGTATTAAGCCTGCCGGTGTGCATAAGTCAAGAATTGAGATTTAGGTACCTCAGAGGTGTGCTGCAGGGACGGAACCCTCATGAAGAAGCTCAGCTGGGGCAGTATGGAAGGGAAATGTGGGATCAGAGCCCCACACAGAGTCCCTCCTGGGGTACTGCATAGTGGAGCAATGAGAAGAGGGCCACTGGCCTCCAGATCACAGAATGGTAGATCCACTGACAGCTTGCACTGTGCGCCTGGAAAAGCCGAACACACTCAATGCCAGTGAAACCAGTGAGGAGAGAGGCTGTACACTGCAAAGCCACAGGGGGTGGAGCTGCCCAAGGCTGTGGGAACCCACCTCTTGCAACAGCGTGACCTGGACTTGAAACATGGAGTAAAAGGAGATCATTTGGAGCTTTAAGATTTAACTTCCCCACCAGAATTCAGACTAGCTTGGGGCTTTGAGCCCTTCATTTTAGCCAATTTCTCCCATTTGGAATGGACGTTTTTATCCAATGCCTGTTCCCCCATTGTATCTAGGAGTAACTAACTTGCTTCTGATTTTATAGCCTCATAGCCGAAAAGGACTTTTTTTGTCTCAGATGAGACTTTGGACTGTGGACTTTTGAGTTAATGCTGAAATGAGTTAAGACTTTTAGGGATTGTTGGGGAAGGCATGATTGGTTTTGAAATGTGAAGACATGAGATTTGGGAGGGGCCACAGAAAAATATGGTTTGACTGTGTCCCAACCTGAATCTCAAATTGTAGCTCCCATATTACCCACATGTCATAGGAGGGACCTGGTGGGAAATAATTGAATCATCAATGTGGGTCTTTCCCATGCTGTTCTTGTTCTTTTATAAAACCATCTGATCTCCTGAGATCAGATGGTTTTATAAAGGGAAGATCCCTGCACAGCTCTCTCTCTTTCCTGCTGCCATGTAAGCTGTGCCTTTCATCTTCTACCATGATTGTGAGGCCTGCTCGCCATGTGGAACTGTGAGTCCATTAAACCTCTTTTTCTTTGTAAATTACCAAGGCTTAGGTATGTCTTTATTAGCAGTGTGAGAACAGAATAATATAATTTTAATCCCCCAAATGACTACTTAAACCTAGTATATCTAAGTGCATGTTCATTTTTGATGACAAAGAACAATATGCCTAATAAACCCAAAATTGTTTAATTCTCCCCTGCCAGGATGGTGCTTTTCAAATTTCGATGAGCATATTAATAAATTGGAACCTTGTTAAATACAGATTCTCTTCAGCTGTTCTGCAGTAGTTCCTTGGATTATACATTTCTGATGATCTCACAGATGATGATGCTCCGCAGACTACTTTTGTGTAGCAAGCCTTAGTATATCTTTGGGTTCAACTTTAATACTTGGTTCTATATTTCAATGAAATCCTTGTGCTGCAATATGGTAATATGTTTAGTTATTGCGTAAGCCAATTACCATTGAATAGGGCTGCATCATTTTAAAAAAATTATAAATATAACCCCAGCTGGCTATCTCACATATTCACAATACATACTTTTAAATTAAATTAAATTAAATTCACAATACATACTTTTAAATTTAAATTAAAAAAATGGAGCAAAGCAACCACTATTGTCACTGTAAATGCCAGTGAGATGCCCAAAGGAAACATGAAAGTGTATATCATAAAAAAAGAAAGTTGAGATTATATATTTTATGAGTGCAAAAACATGCATACAAAAAAATTACATTTTTATCCCACAAAATCACAGATATTCACTTAAATAAATACCATCACTGCCTATCTAAGTCTTAAATGATAACTTGACTGCCTACATGGGATATAGGAAAATAATTATTTTTCATGTATGCTTCTCAAGTACTATCCTAGTTCTGTTACATAAGTTCCATTAAAGTAATACTAGCACAAAAAGTGTTTTTGCATTCCCAACATTTGCCTGAAATTGCCCACTCGCAAATTAGCCTTTACAGCAATTTCATGGATATTTTAGTTCAAATGTTGCATTTCCTTCCAGACATCCAGATTCCTCATGTCGAATTCCCACCAGCAGTACTGGTACTTATACGGTCACAAGAATAGAAGCAAGGCAACAGCATGAAGGGTATCAATTGTGTCATAGTATTCATAATTAGCCACTTTATGGAAAAAAAAATCACTGCCTTACAAAGATACCTGAAATTAGTTTTGCACAATAACCCTTTTCTGTACCTGTATTGTCAGCATCTTAGGCTCAGCTGGAGAGCAGAGGGCACTCTATATTGGAGCACAGTCAGAAGCCAGTCACACCTGCAGCCTCATAAGTGATGAGCATTGAAATAGAAATTCCCAGTGTCACAATTAACCTTGACGAACTATGATCATTGAACACTCAGTTTAAATGCATATACAAATACACAGTAAACTTAATGGAACTATTATCAAAGCTACAAATTGAGCTACTGAAATTTGAGGACAAAGACTAAATTAGGCAAGACTAAATTAGCCCAGGTACACTTTAAAATGTACTTGGGCTTTAAAAGAAAATATATAGTTGGTGCATTTTATCTTTAGTTTTTCTCTTCAGTTAAGAATACTTGGCACTGATGAAAGAGTTGTGAATGTTTTAATCTATTTTACACTATAATGTTTAGGAGCAATTCACAACCTGTATCATATATCTCCTAGATGGGTCTTTAAAACACAGACTGGTGAGCCTCACCCTGTTGTATTCAGTCAGCCTGCTGTGGGCCTTAGAATTAGCATTTCTGAAAGTCTCCCTTGTCCTGATGATGCCACTGGACCCTAGATTACACCTGGAGAATTACTGCCTTAAAGTATACTGTCAAATTGTGCTCTCTAGATTGGTTTGCCTAATTTTTTTTTAGTTTGCAAACTCTTGTGGGTTTTGTTGTTGTTGTTGTTTTAATAATATTTATGTTTTCTATTGGTTCAGTTATAAATCTTTCATGTAGAAATTTGTAACCATGTTATTCCAGTTAATATTTGTGTGTTCTAAAGTAATCTACATTGTTAAAAATTCAGAAGAAAGTTAAAATTTATCCTCTTTTTCTTTGTACCTGACATACAGGCTTTAGAAATGTACCAATAATTTGCTCATTTTATAAATAATTGTTCAAAGAGATGATATAATATAAAGCCGTGGCAAACATAAGAAAATGAGGAAAGGACTTCCATGTTAACTGTGGATAATGACTGCAGAGGGCAATATGGATAGCCTGTATCCACAGTGTCCTCCCTACCAATAGGAACATAATTATCAATCAGGGTTTGATGTGGAGTCAACCACTTTGGCCATGAGTACATCTGACATCACAAGCTCTCTAGACTATACCAACAGTCTATAAGCTCTACCTATTATATGACTCTCCCTGTAAGGTACCTCTCTGTGAAAAGTACAGCTCTAATACCATCAGGTTTCAGTACATGAAGAAGAAACTTGACAAGATTGATAATAGGATGAATAAAAAATCAGTTGTAGTTGTACAAGAGAACTGGCTGTACTATGTATTAGTGGTTAGCCTGGAATAACTTCTTCAAATTATTGGTAAAGTCATTTCAGCAGAAGATAAAATTTTAGGACTCAATGTTAGTCCTGAAAAACTGAGACTTCTGGCTGGAGTTATGAGTCCCAGGGATTTGGGGGACATCTCAGTATTTATATATTCCAGTGACTAATTCAAAGCCTAAAAGATAAAATAAGTTGTTTCTGATTGAACCTCAAGAAATGGACATATTTACATATTCTAGAAATGAGAAACAAAGCATTGTAGGTGCACATTGTATACATTGTATCAAAAACCTCTAAAGTCTGGACCCATAACTTAGCTTCTTTGAAATTTTGAGCAGGTTCTACTTAATTTACAACTAAATGTCAGCAATACTGAAGAATGAAAATAGTCATTACTGTGAGCACATATTATGAGAACAGATTTGGAATACAAATCACAACATTTTCTTCTGGTTTTATCTCCCTTCTTAATCCCCAAATTGCCTCATCATTTTACGGTATTTAATATTATGAAATGGATATGCAGAACCAGATACTGGTATAAACCAGTATGATAATGTTAATTCACTTTGGTTATACGCACATTTTGGGGAACCTCTTTAAACAAAGTAGACCCCCCAAAAATGACAAAGGTCAAGTCTTGAGGCTAATTTTGGCTACATGAACTTAAACGTATGAATGAAATATGTGGAGGAAGTCTAGAAGAAAATTTATCTTTGAGTCAACACAGCAGCTTGAAATCTTTTCTTTAAAAGAGACTGGAGTTGTTTTTGGATCTACAAGATGAAGTTCTGGAGATATTTTTCACAACATTGTGGGTGTACTTAATACTACTGAACTGTACACTTAAAAAGGGCAAATATGGGAAATTTTAGGTAATGTAATTTACCACCACAATAAAAAAATCACTGGGATCTAAAAATTCACATTCGAACTTTTTGATAGAATCCTGCCCTTAAAACCTTATGAATACTATTATATAATTTTTTCATTCAATAGTATATCATAGAAGTTATATATTCATTAATACAGCAAAAATTATTGTTTAAGCACTTGCTTTGTAAAAGGCATGGCTCATTTGTGTGGATGTTATAGACATGAACAAAACTGTTCCAACCTTCACTGGGCTTACAAAACAAACGGAGGTTTTTTTGTTTTGTTTGTGTTTTTTTTTTTTTTTTTTTGATAGTCTTGCTCTGTTGCCCAGTCTGGAGTCCAATATGAATTCGGTTCAATGCAACCTCCACCTCCCAGGTTCAAATGAGTCTCCTGCCTCAGCCTTCCAAGTATTATAGGTGCCTGCCACGCCTGGCTAAATTTTTGTAGTTTTAATAGAGACAAGGTTTTGCCATGTTGGTCAGGCTGGTCTCGAACTCCTGACCTCAGGTGATCCACCTGCCTCGGCCTCTCAAAGTTCTGGGATTACAAGCGCCCAGCCAGAGATTTTTTTCCACATGTCATTTTGATATGTCATCTTTTTAGATCCGGTCCAATGTTCCATTGGATAAACTTAACTGTTTAATTTATTCTTTTACTGTTGAATACTCTGAAGAATTCCACTTTTTGGCTATTAAAAATAATACTGAAATACTTTAAAATATATATATTTGAGCACATGTGAGAATCTATTTCTTTGAAATGCATGTAGACATGCAATTGGATGCAAAGGATTTTTGCATTTCAAATTATCAAAGTTTTTGCTATACTGTTTCAAAAGTACTTATACCAATTTAATCTCTCTTTATCTTATGTATAATTCCTTATTTCGACCTTACCATCCAACATCTACAAACTCATAATAATTGTACATGCATAAATATCATAAATTACCTCTCTTTTTATTTTTAATTAATTCAATTGGTATCCATATATGAGGTAGTATATTTTAGTAGTAAAATGTAATGTTCTATAGCCTTGTTAATCACAGTGTAGTTATTGAACAGGCAACATCAACATCACCGGGGGAGCTTGTTAGAAACACAGAATCCTGAGTCCCAACCCAGATACACTAAATCATAATCTGCATTTTAACAAGATCCCTGGTTGATCCAAATGCAAATTAAATTTTGAGAAGTGCTGATTTAAGATACACAGCCCTAGGTTTTGATCTTGTTATACTGCATAAATACTTTACATCTGTGTGAACATGGCCACATCAATATATCTAAGTTTTCACATCTACATAATGTGAGCAATATTTATCTCATTTCGTCATGAGGTGATTTCAATGAAATAATATTTATAAACTCAGTAGCAGAGAGTTTGATATGTAATAATTATCCAGTAAATATTGGCTTCTATTAGTTACAGTGAATGCTATATTTATCATATTATTATTTGATTAGTATTTATTTTTTGCTGACTGCCTGTTCTTGACATTAACTACTAAGAATTTTTAAAATTGAATTTAGTAAGGTTTCCTATACTTGTGACTTACTATTTTTGTGTACTAGTATAAACAGAACTTTCCTTTTCTAATATATATTTCATTGGAAGAACAGGTAAATATACTCAACATTTATGACATTTATATAGTTTTAATTATTTAATCCTAATAAATTATTTTCCAAATATAGTTGCTATGAAATTTATATATTATCACTGCTTTCAAAAGTATTAAAAATACCTAAAATTCTAGCCTGTTCAGCAGTGAGTGCTAGTCCTTTTACCATGTCTCTTTATGCTGTGGGCTCTTTTTAAAGACTAAGAAGGTCAGGCCTTTAACCCTTCCCGAGAAGGACTGCTGCATACTTTAGTAAATCTGCCTGCTATTTTTTCTGTGGAGGTTTCATTTTTATTGGTTCAGTCTTATTTCATTACTTTTAGCTAAACTAAGTTTTTGTTTTATCAACTTATTGAGAGTAAAGAATTAGTTACAGATTTATTTTCTTCCTTTACAGAACACTTTCATCACCTTTGGGGACATGTGCACGGTATTACTGACCTCCCACGGTTAAGCATTCTGTTCACTCATTGCATGAAATATTTTATCTCTGATCAGCATGGAGGCCTACTGTGTACTTTATTCATAAATGATAGGCATCTTCACTTTTTAGCTTCAGAAAAGTTTCTTTAAATCTCCATAACCATTTCAGTGTTGCTTCCTTCTTAAAAACAAATGTGTTTGTGTTAATGATTTAGAATTTCCTATGGAGAATAAAGAGATGGTAAATTTTATTCCATGACTAAGACAGGGGAAAAAAGGGGTGAAACTACTAGTAGGTTCTTTCTAATTAAAAGTTTCTTTATATATACTTTGGAACTACTCATAATTAAAGATGTATATATGTATATATATGATTCATATTGCTATTCTTATATTAGAGGAGGATATCTGTGATTTCCAACTTTATTTTCAAATTTTCTTCCCTCATTTTTTATTTGAAACACAGATAATCTATAAAGTTATACTCCAGATGATGACAAGTTCCTCTTAGGAAAGGAAGGACACAGAAGTAGATTTTGCCTTTGGAAGAGTATGGGAGGAAAAGGTGGTAGCCATTGGGTGGGTAAGAAGAAAACTAGAATAAGTATGTAAATAACAAAAACCTGATGGTCAGGGACTTGTGTGATGGTTTAGAATTCTAGGTAGTTGCAAAGACCAAGAGTGCCTTCAGCCTTTTGTCAGCTCTTCCATAGGCTTCCACCAGATGCTTGTAACAAAATTTTGGTTCATTTTGGGAGATTGGAGAGAACTCTCAAAGGGGCATATGCATAAATGGTGGTTAGTTTTTGCTTCACCATGGGTGCCATCTACTGAGGTCTTCTTCCATATAAAGAGAAAAACATCTACCACCAAGTTAAGAGTAGAAATTCTTTCACTGTCAATCATCACCCCACCCCACCCCCCACCCCATCAGTTCCTGGCAAATTTTGCCAGTGTGCTAGGGGTAAAAACAAAAGTTATCTGTATCAGGAGATGGGCAAGAAATCACCATAGCAGAAGTCCCAGGCAAAAGCCAGGGTCAACTAAGTGAAGGGAAGAAAACCTATGCATGGTCTTTCATCATCACTGATGCTACACAAAACTCTTTGCTTCTGGGCCAGGGGCAGTGACCCGCGGCCACAAGAAAGGAGGCAGGAAACAGACTTGAACATAGGTTTCTGGTGACACAAGGCAGAATTAACCTTCCATAGTGGATGTGTAAGGATGCTGAGAAAACTCATCCCTGAAGATCACATGGAAATGTCCTCCTATAAATGACAAGCTCCAGGATTTCACGCATGGGCAGAAGAAAAGCAAGTCTGCTTAGAGAGACCACCATCTTCGATGCAGGCATTCAGTCTTGCTGAAATTAGAGCTTAGCACTGAGAAAAAATGGTCTTGTACTTCAAATGTCACTCTATTCTGAAGTAGCAGCTGTCTACCACTGGAGAAATTTGAGGTCTGTGGTGCATTTAAGGTAACTCAAGCAATAATAAACTGAAACCTAGCTCAACTACAAAATAGAAGGACTCAGCTCCCCGTATCAACAGAAAGAAACCATACATTTTCTTGGCATGCATATTGTTTCCCTCAGTTTTTGGTGTAATTTTATCAACCAATGTCCAGCACCTGGTCATGTATGCATATACTACCTGTTTTCAAGAGAAAAAGCAGTCAGTACAACCAGAAACAGTAATAATACAGATTTTGGTATTATATACTATGAGAAGGGGATTAAAATAACTATAATTAATATGTTATGGGACTACTGGAAAGGTGGATAACATTCATTCATGAGCAGATGGGAATTATTGTAAGAAAAATGGAAAATGTAAAAAGTATCACATTGAAAATAGGGTAGATACACAATGTGTACACAGGTACACAATCAAAAAATGAAACAAATTCCAAGTTCACATACATACACTCACACACACATGTGCTTAACTGTGTTCTAATTAAGTTGATGAAAGCCAATAATAAACAAAATATCCTGATGGAACTCAGTGGGGAAAATATTATATAAAAAGGAAGAGAAATAAAAATGATAGCAGAATTCTTATCCCAAACTGTGCAGACCAGAACACAATGGAGTGAGATCTTTAAATTACCAAAAATAAAAATCTATCAAGATAGAATTCTAGAGCCAGAGAAAATATATTTTAAAAGTTAAGATAAAATATATAGTTTTTTAACAAAAGAATACTAATAAATTCATTGCCAGGAGAATTGCACTGCAATTAATGTTTAAAAAAAGAGCTTTTCAGAGAGAGAAATCAAGGTAAAATAAAGAATGTAGAACCAGTAATGTGTGAGGAAATGTCAAATAATTGTCTGACTATTCATCTAAAAAGATATTTGTTTGTTTGTTTGTTTGAGACTGTTTCTCGCTCTGTCGCCCAGGCTGGAGTGCAGTGGTGCGACCTCGGCTCACTGCAACCTCTGTCTCCTGGGTTCAAGCAATTCTCCTGCCCTAACCTCCAGGGTAGCTGGGATCACAGGATGTGTGCTGGCTGATTTTTGTATTTTTTATCAGAGACGGAGTTTCGCCATGTTGCCCAGGCTGATCTCAAACTCCTGACCTCAGATGATCTGCCCACCTTGGCCTCCCAAAGTGTTGGAATTACTGGCATGAGCCACCATGCCCAGCCCATCTTAAAAGATATTTGACTTTAAAACAAATATAGAAACCCTACACAAATAAGGAAACCAATACTCTAAACAAATATGGAGACAATGTTTTGTATGGATAATAACATTTTTAGAATTAGCTTGCACAACAGGAATAACAAAAAAATGGGAGTGATAAAAGCAGGTATTTTGTTGTGTTTTTACACTTCATATTAGGTAGCATAAAAATTTTAGAAAACAGCCAGATAAGTTACAGTTATATAGTAAGTCATAGAGGAATATTTTAAATTAAAACAGTTGAAAACTATTAAACATAAATCAATAGTGAGAATAAAATAGAATCATAAAACTGCACACTTATTTAAAAAATAAGCAGAAAGAGAAGAAAAGTGAAAAGGACAGATTTCACAAGAAAAATATCAGAATGGTTGATTTAAGCACAACCACACTGGTAATCACATTACATAAAAATAGCTAAACAAACCAATTAAAAGGGAGACTGACAGACAAAATAACAAGTCAAGACCAAACTCAATGTTGTCTGTTACAAACATACTGTCTGTGGGATCTACTATCTAGGTTAAATGTAAAAGGATGAAAAGAAAGATGCATTATGCAAACAATATTTAAAAGAAGTTGTAGTGGCTAAATTAATATTAGAATAAAAGAATACACAAATAAATATTACTGGAGACTAAGATGTTCATGATATAAAAATAACATATTCATCTTTAAAAAATTATTAATTTTTACTTACCTAATGACAGTTTCAAGAAAAGTAAAGTAGAAATTTGTAATAGTAGAATTAAAATAATTAACAATCATAGTTGATAAATTCAACACCCTTTTGCAGTATCTGATAAAACAATAGACATACAATTAGTAAGAAATAAATGAACTTGGCCTAATTAGTATTTACAGAATACTGCACATAGTGAGAATACATGTTTATTTCAAGTCAATACAGAATAGTTACCACGTAAAACCATATTTTATTTCAGAAAAATAAAAGTTTCAATAAATTTAAAGAAATAGAAGTCATACAGAGCATATACTTAAGCAACAAATACTTTGTTAATGAATAACAGAAAGATATCTGGAAATAAAAATTATTCTGAAATTCTTTAAAATTATGTGTGGATCAAAGAAGAAATTTCAAAATCCATTTCCTGCTACATTAAATGAAAACAGAACATATCAAACTTTGAGGGATGCAACCAAAGCTGTACTTAATAATTTTGTGTGTATACACACACACACACACACACACACACACACACATACACAAACATATAAATGAATACATAGGGATTTATAGATACATAGATTGATTTAAGATTGTGTGCATACACATCTTAATCATTGATGTATACATCATTGATGTGTACACAAGCACATCTTAATGATCTTATTATTTTGGAAAGTTAATAAAAAATTAGATGTAAACTAGATAAAGGGAAGTCTTTAACAAACATAAAGACCAAAACTAGGGATTTAATCAACACATGTATTGTCAACTTATCTTTCAAAAAATGCAAAGGCAATGCAATGTAGAAAATATAGTTTTATGTTTTTTCCAACAAATGATGCTGAAACATTTTGATATCAAGTTTTTAAGAATTATGTAGAGACATCCTATCCCTTTTACAAAAATTAAAACTTGTCATTGACATGAATGTAAAATGAACTATAAAAATTCTAGATGAAAATATAAGTGCCAATATATATGACTTTAGGTTTGGTGGTGAATACTAGATAAAACACTAAAAGCATACTCCATGCAAGAACTAGTTGATTAATTGAACTTTATTAAAATTTAAAATACTTTCACTGACAAAGAAAACACTGTTAAAACAGACAAGCCATAGACTGGGAGGAAATATTTGAAAAACCACATATCTGTTAAAGGGCTTGTGTCCAAACTCTGCAAAGAAACTCATAAAACACAGTAATAAAAAAGCGAACACAAGTTTTTCATTTGTTTTGTTTTTTGTGTGTTTTGTTGTTGTTGTTGTTTTTAGACAGAGTTTAGCTCTGTGGCCCAGGCTAGAGTACAGTGGCGCGATCTCGGTTCACTGCAACCTCCACCTCCTGGGTTCAAGCAATTCTCCTGCCTCAAACTTTTGAGTAGCTGGGGTTACAGGCGCACACCACTACACCCAGCTAATTTTTGTATATTTAGTGGAGACAGGGTTTCACCATGTTGGTCAGGCTGGCATTGAACTCCTGACCTCATGATCCACCCACCTCGGCTTCCCAAAATGTTGGCATTACAGACATGAGCCACTGTGCCTAGCCAACACAAGCTTTTTTTTTTTTTTGAGACAGAGTCTCACTCCATCACCAGGCACCAGGCTGGAGTGCAGTGGCGCAACCTCGGCTCACTGCAACCTCCGCCGCCCGGGTTCAAGCAATTCTGCCTCTGCCTCCCGAGTAGCTGAGACTACAGGCACGCACCACCACACCCAGCTAATTTTTTTGTATTTTTTTTTAGTAGAGACGGGGTTTCACCATGTTGACCAGTACGGTCTCGATCTCTTGACCTCGTGATCCGCCCGCCTCGGCCTCCCAAAGTGCTGGGATTACAGGCATGAGCCACCGCGCCCGGCCGTCAACACAAGCTTTAAAAGGTCGAAAGATCTAAACGATCATCTCACAAAGGAAGATAGACAGATGGAAATAAGCATATGGAAAGATGACCAAAATCATTAGTCACTGTGGGAAAAATAAAAACTAAAATGAGATGCCACTACACACTTATTAATGGTTAAGAAACAAACAAAACAAAATCTGCCAGTGGCAATTTCTGGCAAAGGTACAGAACAAAAGACGCTCTCATCAACTGCTGGTGGGAATGCAAAATGGTGCTGCAACCTTAGAAGACAGCTTGGTCATTTATTACAAAGTAATATAGTCTTACCTACTATACTGGAGGTCCTGTGGTAAATTCAGTGACACATGTCCACAGCAATAAGTCACAAGAACACAGATGTAGTATTATTTTAAATACATAATAATACTGCATCACTTTATCCTCATGACATTTTTTTTTTGGTCAATCCTGAACATGCATTCTTAAGTAGTCAATTAATTTGAAAACTTATGTCTCCACAAAATCCAGCATGTGAATATTTGTAGAAGCTGCATTCATAATCACTCAAAATGGAAATTATCGATATGCACTTAAATGAATGGATAAACAAAGTGTGATACAGCCATACAATAGAATACTGTAAAGAAATGCAAAAGCATGAGCTATGGATCTATGCAAGGATCTTAAATGCATATTGCTAAGTGAAAGAAGTCAATCTGAAAAAGCTATGTATTGCATGATTCCCTTCAAATGACATTTTGGAAAAGGTTTTCAACATAGATTTTGATAATGGTTTCAAGGGCGTATTCTTATCTATAAACACATCAAGTTTAACACATCAAATATCTACAGCTGTTTACATGTCAATCGTATATCAATAAAGTGGCTTAATTGAGAGAGAGAAGAGAAAATAGGTGTAAAGTAAATATCCTGAAATTTGAAAGAAGTATAAAATTTAAGAGGGACAGAAATTTATGTATTGATTAGTAAAATGCAATGTAACATAATGTGAATAAATGACAAAAAGAAAGTGCAGTACAACCACAAATAAAATATTATTATGCAACCAAAATAAATAAATTATGATACATAACACCATGCGATGAATCTCTAAAGAATAGTGCTAAGTAAAAGAAGCACATTTAGTAGGTATATAACTGACTCCTTTTATATGTAATTCTAGTGTAGATAATACTGTACTGACAGAAGACAAATGAATGACCGTCAGACATTTGGAGAAGAAAGCGGGAAAAGTTTTCCTCCTGTCTGCAAAAGGGCATGAGGAAAAGTTTTGGGGTAATAAAATTGTTCTATACATTTTTTATGTTTTGATTAAGCAACTCATCAAACTGAAACCTTAAAGTGTGATTTTTAATTTTTTTATATAATGCTCTAGTAAACTTCACTTATAATGAAAAGTTCAATCTATAGGCTTACTGCATCAGAGACACCTAGGTATTTAATGTTATCAAGCACTCAGATTTTTGGGCCCTGAGCAGACATATTCAATAAGAACCTCAGGATATGGAGCCTTAGAAGCCACATCTTTCAAACTTACCCTTCCAAACCCCAGCTCTGATATAAGCATTTGTTCCACTATTCCATGCTTAACAACACCTGCTGAGCTTGTTAAATAAATCAATTTACCTTGCTTCACTGGAAACAGGTAAAGTCTGTTCTTTTATTAATAGACACAAAACGTTATTATATGATATGCTTCTTGCATCAGATTTCTGAGGTCAGACACATCAATTTTGATATAACAAGTAAGACCACAGACTTTCCATATCACATTAGCACAAACAACTGGGACTATATTTGGACATAACTACTTTTAAGGTTGTGGAAAAGTTCACTTCATCAAGAACTTCATAAAGATCCACTCAGAAGCTTGACAGAGAAATAAATTTAGCAGTTTATTTTGTGTAAGGGTCTCAGATGAGTTGAGCACAAAACACCTGTGCTCAGCAATCTCTTGGTGACTTATCTGTTTGCGGGTGCAAAGGAAAGTGATAGCATGATGTTAAGTTTATGTTACTACATACAGACTATATCTGAGCTTTACTTTATCTCTCAGTAATTTCCTTTCTTAGTTGCTTATGACATTTTTATATTAAAATTGGGAATCGTTTTGTTAGATTATAGTGGATTAAGAGTTAAGTAATTTTCTGAATTTTGGTGCCTTGTTATAGTTATTGCATCTGAGGCACTAAAAATTAAAATATCTCATCTAACAGTATTGATAAATGCTTATATTTATGGAACATTAGCATGATGCCAGGGATACAAAAATGAAAGGCATATCTGCTTTCAAATTATTAAAATATTCTAGTGATAGAATGAAAAGCACCATTGATCATTCCATAGTATAAACTCCCAACCACTTATTCAAATACAAAATACCAGATACCAAAGTTTTAATGGCACATTCTTTTGTCAAATTATCATGTTTTCATCAGAAAAAAATGGATTAATAGCTTTGTTTTGTTGCAGATGAAAATCAAAACTTCCACTTTAAATGGCTTGGATTTAAAATTAGAGTTACAAATATTTACATTCCATGAAATATTATCTAATATAAATGGTAAATATCAATGGAAATAGTATCCAGCCAAGCATCACAATATGTTAGTCATTATAATGCCTGTATTACAGAGTATCTTTATGAGTTTTTAATTATAATTTTAACTTCATTTATTTTCATATCCCTAACTTATTTGCAAACCTATATCAGGTAATTGGACAAAGAGCTACAAAACAACAAATATTTCATGTTAATCTCAGGTAATTTTCCAGTGTACAGCAATGGCATTTTTGCCCAAAACAGATGGGATTCCTATTATATTTCAGCAAATGCCAGCCTTACTTGACAAGGGCGGCAATCTGCTTGATAAGGGGCTCACAATTCTTCTTGTTCCCAGCCTTCACTGTCCTTCACTTTTGTGCCTCAGGCATCACACAAGGTATGAAATTTAAGTCCATGTGCTTATGCTCTCTGCTACCCAGAGTATGACAGCTGACACTTGTGTGAACACCTGACTTAAAATAGTATCATCTCAATCACTTGCAGATAGGTAAATAGCAGAGGCATAGACATGAATCTTACAATACAATGTCATGCTTGAAGAAGTCGCATTTAGAGTTGCCCTTAGCAACCAATCTAGTTTATTTTCCTCCTTTCAAGTGCAAGCTATTTTTATGCTGAAGTGGAAGTTTCCTGTTTTTCAGGGAGTCTCCCTTTCAGTTCACATACTTTTTCTTATACACATGTGATTATTCACAATTCCCTTATTGTTTGCCTAGCATCAAACTCTGTCAAAAGCAGAGTTTAATAATATTTTTCACTTTTTATTTTTCTATAGCTATATTATTACCAAAAATACTATATTGTATTTCTCAAATGAATTTATTTTAAATGTTTATAAGGTTGGACAGCTCCTGTACAAATCTAATAGTGAAGCTAAACAAACACTAAGATTTGAAAGTAAGTATGAAAATAAAGTTTTGTTTTGTTTTAAAAGTAAATTGTTTTGATTCTAGATTACAAGATTGTTTAATTACATGGAGATTTCTATACTAATTAGCATTTAAAACATTTGTAACAGGAATAATAATACATTATATAAATATATACATACCAATAACATAACTTCGATCTTGGGAACAAATTATAACCTACTATTAGACTGCATTTTGTTAAGGTACAAAGCAATAAGTGTTAGATCAGAGATAAATAATACCAGAACCTCAGCATGGTTAATTTATAGTCATTTGTTCTTTCATCAAATGTCAGGACAGAATTCTTACATCATCTTTCTTAAAATTTATAATGTCCCAGAAAGAGTAACTGAAGTGATAATGTGTCTTTCAAGTGTTAGAAGACTGCTATTAATAGTAATTAATTTTAATTATTTTTACTTAAATGCAGTCATGCCAAATACTCTGTAATGTTAGACTCTTTTATGTTTGTTGAGCTTTCAGTTTATAATCCTTCCTTCTTCCTACCTTTCCAAAATATAATATCCAGAATAATCTTCCTCAACTCATATTAGAATAACTTTACTTTCACTTTTGCCAGTTTGTCAAATGTATAGTAGCCAGCAAGGAAGACATTGGACTTAAAACTCTGAATAGTAACTGGCATACACATGGTCCCTCGGTACTATTTATTAGTAAACATTTAGACATATATTCTGTATCATTAATGTAATTAAAACAAAGGTGACAGTGGTGCTTCTCTAAAATGTCTTTCTTCAAGGTCCCTACCATGAGATCAACTTGTAAGTGAAATGATCCTAAAAGAAAACTTAATGGTTCTGTTAACTCATGTAGAATCCATCCTATATTCACTTTTAGGGATAAAATTATCTACTGGGCCAGATTTTTCTTAATAGCTTATCCATATGCTGTCTGTTCCACAACACTGAGGGGAAGTTATGTATTTATATTAATATAAATGCGTGAAATATCCTAGGCCCTAAAATATCAATAGATGCAGTATTGCATCTGACTACACAATCACTCACAAGGAATGATTTAGTGACCACAGTGAACATCTTTTACCAGTAAGGCTTTGTATTTTTGCCTAAAATATGTGAGCCCCAAATATTCACAACTGTTTTGTGTTGTTTTATATAGCAGAATATATGACTATCCTATAAGATTTTTTGAAAGGGAGTGTTCTGAATCGAAAGTTTAGGATTGAAAATAATATATGTAGTTGGTGGAAATAAAATTTAGTATGTAAACAATTATAATACGCATTTATATGTAACGTAACATATCAAAGTACTTCCAAAACTCTGATTTTATTGTATTTTTACAACAAAATCCTTTTCTGAGATTCTCAATTTATGCAAAAGGAAGTCATGTCCCTGATAGATCAAATAATTTTTTCCCTGACTTGCATAGCTAAAAAGTAGAATTGGTAAGATAGGCACCAGTAAATATTTCAAACCAAAGTCTTATTTTTTACTTTTTAAAAATTATTTAATGTAATTTTGGTACCAGAATTCTAGGAATGGTATGAGCTGTAGGTACCTTTACTAAAACACAGTTTTACCTAAACCACCGCCCCTACCACAACCAGAGTAGTTCTGCTTCATTTGTTTGCACACTGAGCTTGGTAAAATTTTGTCTCAAAGGATTCAGTAGCTTAAGAAATTTAAACACATTAAGTATATACTTTTAAAATGAAAACAATTGGGGTAAATACTGAAGAATTTTTAAAATCTGATATTGTAAACAAGTATTATCTGAGGTTATTTTGAAAGTTTGCTTCCTAATATTATCTTAATAGGAGCAAAACTGGGGTTGATCTAAGGAATACCTAGTGTTAACATAGTAGATCTAATAAATATCTAAAATTAACATGGTAATATAGTATTTTTATATAGATATCTCAGAGTTAAAAAAATAAAACTCAAATCTGGGGCTTTAGCAGTCAGTCGATTATGTACCTGATATTCATTGTTATCTATGGCTATTGTCCTATTTTTTTTTTTAAGAATTTGAACAACAAAGTGTCAACTAAAAATAATTCACCTGGTCATAATAAAAACATGTTTAAAAAATTTCAAGCTTACATTTAAATAGAAAATACCAGAGTGAACTTGTAAATGAGCCTTCCTCATCCTCTATTACCCATATTTTCTTTTCTAAATTTCATTTCCAAAAAAGAAATGAAGGCTTTTTGTAGAAGTGTTTAGATCTAAGTCTGGTACAGGAAATATACAAGTTGATCTTGGATCATCTGTGTGGTTGTGTGTGTGTGTGTGTGTGTCTGTGTGTGTGTGTGTCTGTGTGCGTGCGCGCACGTGCACGAACCCCTAGAAAATAAAACTATACAGCCACAAAAAAAGTGTCAACAGGTCACAGAAAATGACTGAAAAGAGCTCTCTTAGCAATAATATTTTAAATGAAAAATAAGAACAATGATTGTCATTGATTAAAATAGTTCAATCCATGAGTATGTAAAAAAGATTTGAGAAAAAGTAACTCATAGTAGAGCCTGCTTGGGGCACCAACCAGTTACCCTGATAAATTTTAAATTGAAGGAAATAATTATTTGTTTATCTTGACTTTCTTACCTTACCTCTATTTGAGATAACCACATTGTTAATGATAATAATTTCCTGTACATAGAAGAAAGCCACTGAATAAATGCAGACAAAAATTAGAAATGAACCATTTTGTAATTCCTAGTGAAATAACTGATATATGTGAAAATATTAAATGTATCATAAAAATGGCATTACTTCAAAGTTTAATGTAAATGTTTTAATGAAACACTCAAGCTAATACTTGGACTCAGAAAACCACTGGGTTTCTGAATATTATTTGAAAAGATTAAAATACTAATACCTTATAGTAAAATTCTATTTGGAAAACGGATTTTTAAAAAATTACACATATATATAGGCTCAATTCATATAATGACTGTCTAGTAAAAAATATCCTTCCATAACACTCTTGAAAAATTATACTTTTTTTAAAAAAACCTCCTTATTATGGTATAAAGATGCTAAAATATGCTAAATAATTACTGTATAAGGAAAGCAATTTTGATATTGTATCAAGCAGATTATACTCATCAATTTTTTCAACATAACAATATGATAGAAGTATAATAACTAAGTAGCATAAACATTAGAGTGAAAAAGACAAAAACATCACTTCTTGCAGAGAATAGAGTGTTTTATATAAAATATAAAAGTCACTGAAAATAATTTTAATATATGTAATTTAAAAACATAAAAACCTAGGTGGTAACAAAATAATTAAAAACATAAGTAAGCCAAAAGAAGGGTCAATATGATATATATAATAAACTCTTCTTAATGAAAGAAGTATAATTTGATTATAAATATTTATTTATTTATTTTTATTTTTGACTGTACTTTGGGCTCTGGAGTACATGTGCACATCCTGTATCCTGCAGCATTGTTGCATAGGTACATATATGCCATGCCAAGGTGGTTTGCTGTCTCCATCCGCTCCCCTGCCCGTGTCACCTACTTCAGGCATTTCTCCCCCGTGTTATCCCTTCCCACCCTCCCCACCCCACCGCTATCCCTCCCCCTCCGCTCCCCTCCCCTCCACCTTCCACTTAGCCCAGTAAGTTTTGTTCTCTTCCCCTGTGCCCATGTATTCTCATTGTTCATCACCCACCTATGAGTGAAAACAGGCAGTGTTTGGTTTTCTGTTCTTGTGTCAGTTTGCTGAGAATGATGTTTCTAGGTTCATCCATGTCTCTACAAAGGACATGAACTCTTCGATTTTAATTTTTAAATATTTAATTTTATTCAAAATATAGAAAATAAAATTTAAAACAATAGATAATTGTCCACTCAATGTATTTCCAAAACTAAAAACTATATATATCTTATTAAATATTGCTAAAAGGCTGAAAATTAATGCTATTATGCACTGAGTTAGAGTATACCTGGGGAAGCATATTTGAAAGGAGTTTTAACTACTTTTAAAATTGTTAAATAGTCAGATCCTATAATCTTGCCATTTCTCTTGGGGGGAAAGGTATGTAAATTTTTGTTCATAAGCACCATGATATAGGCATAAAGATGATTAGTAGTATGTTTTGGTAGCAAAAGGTAATGAAATATTCTTATCATGTAAAATAGTTTATTTGGGCATGGTGTAGAAGTGCCAGGGTTAGAATCTGGATAAGATGTTTCCAGGTGAGGGAAGGCTTGCTTCCCCAAATATACATTAACTGAGACTTTATTTTTTAAAGGTAACTAGGTAGATAAAACTTTAATGCCAGTATCTTTCCAGTGGAAATATATAGACATACCTCAGATATATTATGGATTCAATTTCAGACCACTGAAATAATGTGAACATAGCAATAAAGCAAGTCACATGAATTTTTTGATTTCTCAGTACATAGAAAAGTTCTAAAGAGACACTGTAGTGCACAACAGGATTATTTCTTAAACTATATATATGCCTTATTTAAAAAAAACTTTATTACTAAAAAATCTTAATCATGTGAGCCTTCAGTGACTCATAATCATTTTTGCAGTTTTGCCCCGATGTTCATGGCTGCTGATGGATCCGGGTGGTGGTTGCTGAAGCCTGTGGTGGCTGAGACAATTTCTAAAAATAAGACAGTGAAGTTTTCTGCATCCATTGACCGTTCCATTCACAAAACTTTTCTCTGTAGTATGCAATGTTTGACAATGTTCACAGTATCTTCACCTGACATAGATTCCATCTCAATAAATTTTCTTTACTCATCCATAAGAAACAACTCCTCATAAAGCTTTATCATAAGATTGCTGCAATTCATTCACATCTTCAGGTTTCACATATAATTCTAGTTCTCTTGCTATTTTCACACATTTACAGTTATTTCCACCACTTAAATCTTCAAATTCTCAAAGTCATCTATGAGGATTCAAATCAACTAATAGATGCCTGTTAAATATTTCAATCTCTTCCTAAGAAACATACATGATCTTAGTGGCATCTAGAAGGATGAATACTTTCCGGAGGTTTTCAATTTTGCCCAGATCCCTCAGAGGAATCACTATCTATGGCAAATATAGCTGTAAGAAATATATTTCCTAAATAATAATACTTGAAAGTTAAATTATTCTTGGATTCATGGACTGTAGAATGGATGTTGAGTTAGCAGGCATGAAAACATCATTAATCTCCTTGTACATTCCTATCAGAGCTCTTGGGTGACCAGGTGCATTGTCAATGAACAGTAATGTTTTGAAAGAATTTTTTTTACTGTGCAGTAGTCTCAACAGTGGGCTTTAAATATTCAGTAGGCAATGCTGTAAACAGACGTGCTGTCATCCAGGCTTTATTGTTTCATTTACAGAGCACAGGCAGAGAAGATTTAGCAGAATTCTTAAGGACCCTAGGATTTTGAGAATGGCGAATGTGCACTGGCTTCAACTTAAAGTCACCAGCTGTTTTAGTCTGTAACAAGAGAGTCAGCCTGGCCTTTGAAGCAAAGCATTGACCTTTCTTCTCTAGGTGTGAAAGTCCTAAATGGCATCTTTTTCTAATAGAGCCTGATTGGTCTATATTGAAAATCTGTTGTTTAGTGTAGTCATCTTCATTAATGATTTTAGCTTTATCTTTTGGATGACTTTTTGCTTCTCCAACTCCGTTTGTTGCTTCATCTTGTACTTTTACGTTACAGAGAAAGCTTCTTTTCCCTAACTTCATGAACCAACCTACCTTTGCTAATTTCAAACTTTTCTTCTGCATCTTCCTCATCTTTCTCAGCTTTAATATAATTGGAGAGATTTAGGGCCTTGCTGAAATTAGGCTTTACTTTAATAGAATGTTTTGGCTAGTTTCTATCCAGACCACTAAAACTTCTCCATATTGCCAATAAGGCTGTTTTGCTTTCTTTCTTCTTTTTTTTTTTCAATCGTTTTATTTTTATAGACTCAGGGAGTACAAGTGCAAATTGTTACATGTATATTGTAAAATGAAGAGGTTTGGGCTTCTAGTGTACCTATCACCCACATAGTGAACATTGTCCTCAAAAGATAATTTTTCAACCCTTATGCCCTCTACCTTCCCAGCATTTAGGAGTCCACAGTGTCTATTATTTTCCTCTCTATGTCCTTGCATAACTGTTGTTTAACTCCTACTTACAGGTAAGAACATGCAATATTTGGTTTTCTGTTTCTGTGTTATTTCACTTATGATAATGGCCTACAGCTCTACCCATGTTGCTGAAAAATACATAATTTTTTTTAATGGATGAATACTATTTCATGGTGTTTGTATACCACATTTTCTCTATCAGTACTCCATTGATGGACACTGAGGTGGATTCAATGACTTTGCTATTGTGAATAGTGCTGTGATAAACATGCCAGTGCAGGTTTCCTTTTGATACAAAAAAAGACTCCTCAACTTAATGAGTTACCTCAGTGAAGTTTCAGACACAAAATTAATATACAAAAATTAGTAGCTTGTTTGTATGTCAATAACAAGCAGAAAACCAAATCAAGAAGGAAGTCAGTCCCATTTAAAAAGCCACAAAAATAAAATTACTAGGAATATATTTAACAAAGGAGGTAAAAGATTTCCCCAAGGAGAACTACAAAACACTGAAAAAGAAATTGTAGATGACACAACCAATGGAAAAATATCCTATGCTCTTTAATTGGAAGTAACAAAATTGTTAAAATTACCATACTGTCCAAAGCATGAAATTTCTATCAAATTACCAATGTCATTTTTCACAGAATTAGGAAAACACAATCCCAATCCTAGTGTTAGTCACCTGATATCTACTAACTACAGGCAAGATAGTTTCACATTTTGTTGTCTGTAGAAACTGCACTGTGTATACATGAATGTGGTAAAATACTTTTCTTGATTGCTAGCACATTGCTCATGCTCTGGTCTAAAATTCATATGGAACCAAAAAGAGCCTGAATGGCCAAATCAATCCTAAGCAAAAAGGAAAAAGCTGGAGGCATCACATTACCTGACTTCAAATTATACTGGAAGGCTGTTTTAACAAAAACCACATAATACTTGTACAAAAATAGATACGTAGATCAATAGAACAGAATTGAAACCCCAGAAATAAAACCATTCACCTACAACCAACTGATTTTTTGACAAAGTTGACAAAAATATACAATGGGGTAATGACACTTCATTTGGTAAATGGTACAGAAAAAAATAGATATCCGGTTGCAGAAGAAACTAAACTAGACTCCTTTTCTCACCATATATAAAAATTAACTCAAGATGGATTAAAGACTAAATGTAAGACTTGAAACTATACAAATTCCAGAGGAATATCTAGAAAAAACTCTTCTGGACATTGGCTCAGCAAATAATTTCTGTTTTGTTTTCTTATTTCTGTGTTCATCAGCGTAGCATTTCAAATTTCCTTTAAGAACTTTTCTTTTGCAATCACAAGTTGGTTGACTGTTTGGCAGAACAGGCCTATCTTTCAGCCTATCTTGACTTTCAACTACACCTTCTTCACTTAGGTAATCATGTCTGCCTTGAATTTAAAGTAAAAGAAATGCTACTCCTCTTTTCACATGAACACTCAGAGAACATTATAGGGTTATTCATTGGCCTAATTTTAATATTCTTGTGTCTCAGGAAATAGGGAGACCTGAGGGAGAGGGAGAGAGATGGAGGAACAGCCAGTAGTAGGTGGAGCATTCAAAACACACAGTTTTATCGTTAAGTTTGCCATTTTGTATGGGCAAATTTCATAATTTCATGGTGCCCTAAAACAATTGCTGTGAACATCAAAGATAACTGATCACAGTTCACCATAACAGATATAATAACAATAAAAAAGCTTGAAGTATTGCAAGAATTACCAAAATATGACACAGAGATATGAAGGGACCATGTGCTGTTGGAAAATTATTGTGGATGGTCTTACTCAATCTAGAGTTGCCACCTTCAATTTGTAAAGAATTCAATATTATTAAAGCACAGTAAGATGAAATGCAATAAAACAAGGTGTGTCTGTATAACAACCAAGTAGTAATTCTGGCCATTCTCAGGCCCTCACTCAGACTCACCTCCATAGTGAGAATTGTTGTTGTTGTTTATAAAAACAATGAGTATGTCATAAACTTCTGGCTTTTGGTAGAACATATGCTGAAAATAACTACTATTGATGAAGTGTTAAATTTCAGTTAACACTTGTACACTGCTAATATTGTGTTCTTAAAATTTCTAAGCCATAATCTTAATTTTAGTTTTTTGATTATGATAGCTATAAAGTTTATAAAGTTTAGAAATTTATAACAATCCATTGTTTTTACTGCATTTTTTGTTTAGTTTCCAATCTCATTTTTCTTTGACAATTGAATCGATTTGGCAAGGTAAGCTTATTCTTTTTCCAAAGACTGGTTTTGAGGGGGTACAGAAGTATTCCCTGTTCACCAATTAAACTGACTTATAAGATAAAATTCTGAGAAATTAGATCATACAGTCAATCATATCTTCATAGCTACTTGATCATTTTGAATATAATTTTTTCACTCCTTTAAAACTACTAATATATTCAGTGGCATAGAAAATATTTGCTCGCACTTCTCATGGAAGTCTGCCACTTTGTTATTGACCTGACGTCTGATACCTAGAGGTAAGATAGTTTTACATTTTGCTCCCTGTAGAAACTGCACTGCGAATACATGCATGTGGTGAAATGTTTTTCTCGATTGCCAGCACATTGCTCATACTCTGGTCTTAGTTTCCCAAAGATTACTTTGAGAAGAACATGTAAGAGCACAATTCCTCCCTTCCCATGTTCATCCTTTTGTGGAGCAAATGTGGTAATGGGAGGGGGAGAAAAGTAAAACTCTCGGACTTGAGAATCAAAAAATAATGGGTTGAAATCCAGGAAGTGCTTATGAATGTGTGATCTGAGGTAAATAAGCCAAAGTCTAAACTTGAGTTTTCCTGTTTATAAGTAGGGATAACATTCTTTGATAACATGGCTGTTTTCAGCCTGAAATGAGATCAAGCTGTCAAAGAATTTATAGATCACAGACTCAAATGTTCCCAATCTGTGCTTTCTGGTGCAAGTAATGAAAAGGAAGTTGCCTGCAACTTATTCTGATCAGTTTCCTAACCTTTAAAATGTTGTAATAGTACCTATTGTGTAGGTATCAGAAGAATAAATTGATTAATGTGAATTGTATAGTTATGTTACTTCTCTACAATATGGGCTCAATAAATGTTAACACTTTTGTTTATTAAGTAAATATTTTTAGAATCCCTTATAAATTGCAGTGCAATGAAGTAGGTCTTTAGGAGAGAAATGACTGATTTTCTCTTTAGATCCTTGTTAAAATGGTAAATATATATATAAATAACATCAGCCACACAACATAAAATTTATTACATGGATTCAGGATACAGACTGTGCAAACAAATTGTTTCAACAATCTGTAGATTAGTTTTCTGATCTTTAAAATCAGGCTAACAATGATAACTATCTTATAGGATTGTTTTGAGAATTAAATTAGTGAATATTTATAAAGTACTTACAATAACATTTGGCATGTCCTAAAAATGAAACCCATGGTGAAAAAGAATTCATGTAATTTGATTAAGAATTGAGCGGATGTGCTTCTATCCAGAATACACAAGTCACATTTCATAGAGTAGTCAGCATTTGAGATAGGCTTTAAGTGTTGGAGAATATCTGAGCAAATGGAGTATTAAAGGAGAGAATTCTATCAATTAAAATAGAAGATGAAGGCCCAGACCAGAAACCCAAGTGTTTGCAAAAGGAATAATAATCTTCTGCATTAGCTGAAGTGACCAATTATGGAAGAAATTTAAAAAACATTAAGAAGTTAAATGAGGAAACAGATCCTAGATATTATTAAATGTCTTTATTGTCCTGCCTATAAAAGAAGGGGTCAATTAATTTGGCAACGCATGTAAGATGAAGTCATAAAATTTTAGTAGGAAGACCAGTTTTGCAGCATTCTAGCAAACCAGGGAAAATAATCAAAGTTCCGAAAGAGAACACTGAAAGTCAATGAAAATAAAATAAGATATTTAAAAAAATGCTACAAACATGAAACCAACAGAATTTTGTAGGAGATAAGGGAGTGAGAAAATTTAAAGATAATTCTGATGTTTCTAGACTATGCCTGTGAAAATTGTCCTAATATAGAAGCAATAGATATATGGTTAATATTTCATGTTTAGACACATAATAGCATTTTTCTAACTCCAAATTTTAGTTTTATGTAAATCTTATTAGCAGAAGATTTGTGACTATAACACACTACTTCTCTTTGGGGAAAATGTACACACATATAAACACAGATACCCCACCACCATATCACATTCACTATTTTGTAAAATAACATTTATACCCTTAAAATATTTAACAGTCTAAATATCACAACAAAATAGCATATTTATTAATAAAAAGTTAAAACATTCTTTCTCTCTTTCATCCCTTTCCCATCCTTCCCTTTACTTTCCAAAGCAATTCAGTCCTAAAGCTATTATGAAGCACACTACAAGGAAGGCATGTGAGCTAGCGGGTCTCAGCTAGGCAGCCATGGAGGTCAGTAGCCAATGATCAGAGCTGGGTGTTGGAAAGTGAAAAGAGTGAGAGAAGGTTAAAGAAGGGGCTTTTACACTGGCCAAATAAATAATAATATTAGTTGATTTTAACTCATTGTATAAAATGGTAAGTCATGAGTCCATACTGCTGTAAACACACAAAATAAAAAAAAAATTGAATGTTTGATAAGGAACTTGGGTATTTATATACTGTCGACGTGAATGTCTATAAAATGCTTGTTAATTTCAAAGAATAAAGAGTACTTCTACAGTGGAGAAACCTGGCAGACACAACCTTACTCAACTTATCAAAGTGATCATCATTATTATTGAGAAAAATCAAAAACATTTGTCACCTCATAAGATACACAGAGAACTCAGTATAACCTCTGTGATGTTCCTGGTAAAGATACATGACCTGTATCTAATCATGGTTTTCTGGTAATCTTCAAACGTTTCAAGATCATGAAAGCCAAAGAAACACTGGAAATGTTCCAAGATTGGAAATTAAAGAGTCATGACTAGGTGATTCTGAACCTGATCAGTTTGCTATGAAGAACAATATGAAGGTCATTGACAAAACTTGAGTGGGATTTAAAGATTAAGTGGCCATACTGTATCAATTTAACTTTCTGGTTGTGACTTTTGAATTACAGTTATGTGGGAGTATGTACTTAGTTATGGAAGACACACATTATTGAATTTAACAGGTGATTTTCAAGAAATGTTTTTCTTTGCTAGAAACTGAAATTCTCAAATTAATAAAGATAAGCACATAAATATTGAAATGTGTCATGAGAGAAATATAATTTTAATATTGAGTTACTAGAAGGACCTTCATGTATAAACTTAGAATATAAAAGCATAAGAGAAGACTCAAGTATAATTTGGTCAACTACTGTAACTAAAGTCTTGTAGCAGTTGGGCAGTTTGGCTCGTGCCTGTGATCCCAGCACTTTAGGAAGCTGAGGTGGGAGGATTACTTGAGGCCAGAAGTTCGAGACAAGCCTGGACAATATAGTGAGACCTTGTCTCTGCAAAAATTTTAAAAATTAGAAAGAGATAGTGACATTTACATGTATTCCTAACTAGGGAGGCAGAGGCAGGGGTTGAGGTTGACGTGAACTACAGTCTTGCCACTGCACTCCAGACTGGGTGACAGAGCACGATGCTTCCCCTAAGAAAAGAGAAGAGAAGAGAAAGAGAAAGAAAAAGAGAAAGAGAAAGAAAGAGAAGAGAAAAAGTAGAGAAGAGAAAGGAAAAGAAAAGAAAAGAAAGATAAAAAGTCTTTGTAGTAATGAGAAAAGAATTTAAGATAAAGAAGATGATTGAAGCATAAACAATCAGTGGAAAGCTTCTATGTTTAGACAGAAAGGTAATGGAACTTGGAAGAAAAGCCGAGAGGAGAGATCATAGGGAAGACTGCTTGATATGGAAGGGATTGTTTTACGGAGAAGGATTAGAGTATAAAAACCAATGAAGTAATAAAATAAATGGACTGAGAAAAGCTCATGTATTGGGCAGGCAGATTATTGTTGGTTATCTTTAAGAAAGCAATTTTTCACATAAGTGCGAAGACAGAAATCCTATTTCAAAAAGCTAAAAATTAAGTGGGTGGTGGGAATTTGATGATTTGCCATGAAACTATGAGTATGCTTGTGGTTTGCACTTTACTTCCACCCAAACCATGCAGGCGTAAAAGACTCTGGCTTCCACTAAATGAATGCTATGACTCAACATTTTCAAGCACTCACTTTCTTCTTTTCTCAGGTTGTACTGTACATCAACAACAAGTAACAGTACCCTGGATCTCACAGTAATAGAGTTGATATTTTATTCTTGTTACATGTCCAAAGCAGGTTAGTAGGGGCTGGGCTCATCATAGTCATTGAGGTTTACAGGCGGATGACAACTTATTTGTTTTTCATTATAAAATTATTTCTTTATTCATATGAAGAAAAATTTACAAAATCAAATTCAAGATTTAGAGATTTGTTGATTTTTGCTGAAATAATTTTGCAACAAAATATTGAAGTAATCCAAATCTAATTGTATAGATGAAATAAAAAATACATAAATGTTTAAGTTCTTTGTAGATTCTGGATATTAGCCCTTTGTCAGATGGGTAGATTACAAAAATTTTTTCCCATTCTGTTGGTTGCTGGTTCACTCTAATGATAGGTTATTTTTCTATACAGAAACTCTTAAGTTTGAGATCCCATGTGTCTATTTTGGCTTTTTTTGCCATTGCTATTGGGGTTTAGTCACGAAATCCTTGCCCATTCCTATGTCCTGAATGGTATTGCCTAGGTTTTCTTCTAGGATTTTTACCATGTTAGGTCTTATGTTTAAACCTTTAATCCATCTGGAGTTAATTTTTGCATAAGGTGTAAGAAAGGGATCCAGTTTCTGCTTTCTGCATATGGCCAGCCAGTTTTCCCAACACCATTTATTAAATAGGAAATCCTTTTTCCATTGCTTGTTTTTGTCAGGTTTGTCAAAGATCAGATGGTTGTAGATGTATGGTGTTATTTCTGAGGCCTCTCTTCTGTTCCACTGGTCTATATCTCTGTTTTTGTACCAGTGCCAAGCTGTTTTGATTACTGTAGCCTTGTAGTATAGTTTGAAGTCAGGTAGTGTGATGCCTCCAGCTTTGTGGTTTTATTTCTTTTTTTCCCCTTAAGATTTTCTTGGCTATGAGGGCTCTTTCTTCATTCCATATGAAGTTTAAGGTGGTTTTTTCCAATTCTGTGAAGAAAGTCAATGGTAGCTTGATGCAGATAGCATTAAATCTATAAATTACTTTGGGCAGTATGGGCATTTTCATGATATTGATTCTTCCTAACCATGAGCATGGAATATTTCTCCATCTGTTTGTGTCCTCTCTTATTTCCTGGAGCAGTGGTTTGTAGTTCTCCTTGAAGAGGTCCTTTACATGCTTTGTTAGTTGTATTCCTAGGTATTTTATTCTCTTTGTAGCAATTGTGAATGGGTCTTCCCTTATGATTTGGCTCTCTGTTTGTCTGTTATTAGTATATAGGAATGTTATTAGTATATAGGAATGCTTATGATTTTCACACATTGATTTTGTATCCTTAGACTTTGCTGAAGTTGCTTATCAGCTTAAGGAGATTTTGGGCTGAGACGTTGGGGTGTTTGAAATATACAATCAGTTCGTTTGCAGATAGAGACATTTTGACTTCCCCTTTTCCTAATTGACTACCTTTTATTATTATTATTATTTTTTGCCTGATTGCCCTGGCTAAAACTTACAATACTATGTTGAATAGTAGTAGTGAGATAAGGCATCCTTGTCTTGTGCCAGTTTTCAAAGGGAATGCTTCCAGTTTTTGCCCATTCAATATGATATTGGCTGTAGGCTTGTCATAAATAGCTCTTATTATTTTGAGATACATTACACCAATACCTAGTTTATTGAGAGTTTTTTTTTATCATAAAGGGCTATTGAATTTTGTCCAAGGCCTTCTCTGCATCTATTGAGATAATCATGTGGTTTTTGTCTTTGGTTCTGTTTATGTGATGGATTTCGTTTATAAATTTGCATATGTTGAACCAGCCTTGCATCCCAGGGATAAACCGACTTGATTGTGATGGATAAGCTTGTTGATGCTGTCGGATTTGGTTTGCTAGTATTTTATTGAGGATTTTTGCATCAATGTTCATCATGGATATTGGTCTGTAATTGTCTTTTTTACTTATGTCTCTGCCAGGTTTTGGTATCAGGATGAGGTTGGTCTCATAAAATGAGTTATGGAGGATTCTCTCTTTTTGTATTGTTTGCAATAGTACTATAAAGAATGGTACAAGCTCCTCTTTGTACCTCTGGTATAATTTGGCTGTGAACCTCTCTGGTCCTGGACTTACTTTGTTTGGTAGGTTATTAGTTGCTGCCTCAATTTCAGACCTGTGTTTGTTCTATTCAGGAATTCAACTTCTTCTTGGTTTAGTCTTGGGAGGGTGTAAGTGTCCAGAAATTTATCCATTTCTTCTAAATTTACTAATTTATTTGCATAGAGGTGTTTGTAATAATCTCTGATGGTAGTTTATATTTCTGTGGGATGGGTGGTGACATCCCCTTTATCATTTTTTATTGCATGTATTTGATTATTCTCTATTTTCTTCTTTGTTAGTCTGGCTAGTGGTCTGTCTATTTTGTTGATCTTTTCAAAAAGCCAGGTCCTGGATTTATTGATTTTTTTGAAGGGTTTTTTTGTGTCTCTATCTTCTTGAGGTCTGCTGTGGTCTTAGTTATTTCTTGTCTTCTGCTAGCTTTTGAATTTGTTTGATCTTGCTCCTCTAGTTCTTTTAATCTTGACATTAGGGTGTCAATTTTAGATATTTCCACATTTTTCTTGTGGACATTTAGTACTATAAATTTCCCTTTAGACACTGCTTTAAATGTGTCCCAGAGATTCAGGTACATTGTGTCTTTGTTCTCACTGGTTTCAAATAACATCTTTATTTCTGCCTTCATTTAATTATTTATCAGTAGACTGCTGGATAACACTCATCTTAACAGGTGCTTCCAATATGGTAGAGACAGAAAAAGAAAGCACATACAAACATGTATTATATCTGAAGCCATTTGCATTAAGAAACAGTTCACTTTTGCACACAATCCATTGTCCATAAAAAGGATTGTCATTTGGCTCAAAGGATGGAAGTAACACAGTTCTCCTGCAGAAAGAACAATATACACTCAAAGCAAAAAAAGATAACAGAATATGTATGCAGCTAAATGGTATCTTCATTTTGTGTATTTTTGGAATTATGGAACCTCACAGTTATAATGGACCTCAAAGAGTCTTTAGTGCTGTAGCTGTTGAGTTTAGATAACTAGGGACTACTTTTCTCAGGAGAAATCTTTTATGCACACCCAATATACAAACTAGGTGAAGTCAATCTGTCCTGCTTAAACATGATTGTAGCCTCTAGAGCACCATCTGCTTGTCTCTTCCTTTACTACCAAATGGTAGTCTTGGCAATTGGAAAAGAATACCTAGAAATATACAGAATACAGTTTGAAAGCCAATGTTCTATACTATTTTATATTTGCTGTAGGATCCTCTCTATAACATCTCCAAGTCATAATTATCTTCTTCCCAGCTTTGGTTTGGACAATTCTAGTAAAAATAACTCACTAACTCCAAAGATTCATTTTCACTGAAACAATACAAACTCTATCACTGAAAAGTCTCATATAGGTAGAGAAGCCAACTTCTTTGTTGATAAAAATATCAAAGCTATCTTCTGTGTCCTGCAATTAGAGAATTAACAAGAACCAGTAAAGAGATATGTCACATAATGAACCAAGCCTAAGGTCAAAAATATATCCTAGTTTTGATTCCAAATGCATTCTCTGTCCACTGCAATGTATGGCTAACATTTAAAAATAATGGGCCAGGCACAGTGGCTTATGCCTGTAATCCCAGTACTTTGGGAGGCTGAGGCAGGCAGTTCACAAGGTCAGGATATCGAGACCATCCTGGCTAACACAGTGAAACCCCACTTTTACTAAAAATACAAAACATTAGCCAGGCATGGTGGCATACACCTATAGTCCCAGCTACTCAAGAGGCTGACGCAGGAGAATGGCTTGAACACAGGAAGTGGAGGTTGCAGTGAGCCGAGATTACACCACTGTACTCCAGCCTGGGTGACAGAACAAGACTCTTTCTCAAAATAATACCAATATATTTTAAAATATGATATATTCTCCTAAATAATGTTTAAGTTTCAATAAGTGTTAACAGAAAATTTTCTTAACAGTTACTTGTTTGTATTATATATTCTATTAATTTTTGTTTAATTTTGAACCTATTAAAATGTTGCTTTCCATTTACATCTCAATTACTGTTTACTTATTGATTATTGACTTCTGAGGGCTTTTGATCTATGTACTTGAACAGAGGACAACGCACTTATCTCCTGCTGGCATGGAGATTAAATTCTAGAGATAATAAAATATTAAAGCAGGTGTGTTTCCAAACATACAATATATATTTTATAGTAACCTTAAATATATATTGCATATGCATTTAGTTATTTTTGATTTTATATTTATTTCTTTATATCAATGATTTTATCACACTATAGGTTTTCTTGATGGACATTTTGTCTTTAACATTAAATGTTACAGATGATTATTTCTCTAAGAAGATATAAAAATACCTGTATTTTTGCCCTTTTGGTTATCACCTATGTTTATGCTGAATAATTTTAGTGGAAGATCAATGCTTTCCTTCACCACAACAACTAAACCTGTTATGGTAAATTCTAAAACAATTTATTCTATTTTTGACGTATTTATTCTAATAATAATCCCATGAAGTTCACTGAAAAACAGGAGAAAGTAAATAGCATATAATATATATTCCAAAGCATTTTTTAAAATTAGTTAACTTGACTGTTATATCAAGAAATAGGTGAGCTCTTTGTTACAGATACATAATTTATTCATATAAGTTAGCTGATTCAAAGGGTAATGTAGTAAATTTCCCTTGATACTAAAAATATAAATAATCAAATACAAGAATGGGAGAAGAAAGGTATTTTGTTCTTAAAATAACTATTATGTTAAACTCTCTCAAAAGCACTTTCAAAAGAAAAAGCAATTAACAAATGAGTTGACCTAATTGTATAAGCCCTCTAAAAACTACATTTCCTTTCTTTTCACGGATGTCTCATTCACCTTCATACTCTTACTTTGAGTCAGCTGTTCTCTTTGTTAACTGAAATCTCTTTGATTCTCACAGTGTTTATACTATATATATGAAATCAGCTATTTTTTATTCCAGCTTGTAAGCCTTATTTTTGAAACTGAGAAAATTCCAATCTTGTTTAATAAAAACATTAAACAAGTGAATAAATATAATTGTAAATTTATAATCATTTTTCACAAATGTTTACCAGATATTTCCATATTAATTTCCCATATCATTCACATCTTATCTTCATGGATTACTGAGTACACATGTCTTGGAAATGCTATTTTGGAACTGTTGATAGATGTTTGAAACTACAGCTTAAAACATATATAAAAATAGAAATATATTTATTAGAAGTTCTCATTAAACTAATTTCATTTATCAGTTTTTATAAAAGAAAGTATGTTTCTCAAAGTGTGCCTATAATAAAAATTATCTAATGTGATAATGAATATTAAAAAAGAGCATTCATTTTTTAAATGATAATAAGCTTCATAACCATATGTTGATGAATATAACTTAGGATATGTATCATATTGTATGAAATGTATAAGATATAATTATCTTATATATAAATATATAATACATATCTAGCAATTGTGTGTGTGTATATATAGTATATATGTATATATATAAATCTGTGTACACATATCTAAGTGTACATATATTAGATTAATGTATATATGTATATAGGTGTACATATATAAGATTAATTTATACATTCATGACTTAGGACATTCCATGAATTATTTGCAAAGTTGGGTAAGGCTCAAATGTGTGTCTCTTTTGTCTGATAGTCACTCATCCACTTTTAAAGGCAATATTTCATTTTAATAATATCATTTTACAGAAATTAATTTTGGGCCAGGGTGCAGTGGTTCATACCTATAATCCCAGCATTTTGGGAGGCCAGGGCGGGTAGATCACCTGAGGTCAGGTGTCTGAGACCAGCCTGGCCAACCTAGTGAAACCCTGTCTCTACTAAAACTACAAATATTAGCTGGGAGTAGCGGTACACACCTGCAATCCCAGTTACTTGGGAGGCTGAGGCAGAAGAATTGCTTGAACTCAGGAGGTGGAGTTGGGAGTGAACCGAGATTGCGCCACTGCCCTCCAGCCTGGGCAACAGAGTGAGTCTCTGTCTCAAAAAAAAAAAAAAAGTTATCTTGAAATGCCAAAGTTAATGCTAAATTGATTCAAGTCTACTAGAATAATACCTTATGACAATCTTAATGATTGGTGGGTAGATTCTACAGACATGCTTATTAATGTTTGATAAATAATTAGATAAATATATTTTTCTCAGTATTCTCAAGTAAGCCTGTCTGCATCTCTCGCTCAAACTCCATTTTCATAACATTTTGCAATGGTAATATTGATCCAAAACCTGACCAGGAAGGGATGAAAAATTTATACTGTGCTTTATGATTTACAATTTACTTTTGAAACTAGTCCTTGTGATCCTGTTATGGATGGTTCGTGTTCTTATTTTATAGATGTGTAAACTGAGGCTCAGAGGGAAAACTGCTTATTCAAAGTCACAAAGCTGTTAAAACATAGTCAGGATCAGGCTGCTAATATGTATGTCTTGAGATGCTGTTTAAAGGGATCATTGCTAAAGGTAATGTTCTTAGCCAGTTTGTACCTGGAAGATGGAAAAAACAATATTTGAGACTTACATACAATAATGGTGAGTATTATTAATCATTTACTGAAAACAAACAATGTCAAGTCACTTTACATTTGTCATCTGTCTTAATCTCTGAACACATTTATGTGACAGTTATTATTATTCTCATGTTGCAGATGAGAATAATTGAAGGCTGGAGAGTTTAAGTAATTTGCCCATGGTAAAATAAGTAGTGAATATGTAAAGTTTCAATCTCGTCTCCAACAGACTCTGTAACATGAGAACATGAGTCCAAATCAGTCTATGTTTATATTATGCACACTTTCAGTTCTAAGATTACATAAGATCCAGGCTTAAAGCCTGTGCTTAATTTTAGATACACTGAATTAAATTCAGGATAAAAACACTACACTGAAGGGACTGAGGAAAAAGTCATATCCCAAGTCATAAACCAAGAGACAGAAGAGAGATGACTATGACATCAGTCATAGTGAGAAAAGCTGCCTTTCTCAGCAAGTCAGGCCAAAAGGAGAAAGAGCTAGAGCCTTGGTTCATATCCCAGGGTTCTTGTAGCCTCTGATTTGCTCCACTTGGCCATTTTATATCTTTAATTTCTACCCTAAAGATAGATTGCCAAAGAAATAAAAGTTTGTACTACTCAGATGATAAATTCAATATGGTAAAAACACCAGAAATGACTATAACTTGAACTGCATTATGAGAGGTTAAATCTATTCCTAGAACTGTTCCATGTCTTGCACTTCATATTTTACAGTCTGCAATATCTGAGTTCAAGAGTGGGATGGAATGAAAAAAAGCAAAATATCCCATATGTAATACTTTGAGCATGATGATTACACTTGGAAATGATCTATAGGGTCCAAAACTGATTTGAAAGTAATTTATTAAATTAGCACACACACAGGAACCTACAATCCCCTCTATTTCCCTTTCTGGACATCCAGAAACAAAACATAATAAAGCAAAACCTTTTTAGTATTACTTTGCATATTAAATCATCAGGTCCAAACTGGTGCTCAGATGAGTACAAGAAAGAGTTAAGGAGAAAACATCTTATATTCTTTTGCAGATGGTCAAGAGCACATTCTGTTTATAACAATTCCCCATTATTGCTCATATATTAAGAAGAAACCAAAACTCCAACGACCTTCATTGCATTTTTAATTTTTCTGATAGTCCCTGAAAAGAAAAACTGAAAAACAATATGTGATGGTATTGTGGGTTGAATTGTGTCCACCCCAAAAATGTATGTTATGAAAACCTAACTGCTAGTACTTCAGAATGTGACCTCATTTGGAAACAGGGCCATTTCATATATAAATAGTTAAGATGAGTTAATTAGAGTAGATCCTAATCCAGTATGATGGGTGTTCTTATAAAGGGGGAAATTTATCAACAGGCAACATATAAAAGAAAACTATGTAAATATGTCCTCAGAAGGGACTAGCCTTGTTAACACCTTGACTTCAAACTTCTAGCACTGTAATACAATAAAGTTCTGATATTTAAGTGGCCCATGGTATTTTGATGTAAAAAATATTTTATTAAGGTATTTTTAATTAAATACCTTAATAAAGGTATCATCAGGTACAAAGTGGTGCTCAGGTGAGTACAAGGAAGGTATTTATTAAAGTATTTATTAAGGGATTTGTTAAATACCTTAATAAAAATATATTTAAATAAAAATAGGATGGGTATTTACAAAGTATTTTTATTATGGTAGCCCTAGAAATCAGTACATATGACATTATTTAAGTAGGAATTTGAAAACAAAATTTAAGTGGTGGTCTAGTTTAAGGGAAAGCACATAGAGCTGCTCATTAAGAAACTGACCTTAGTTTAAAATAGTTTTGTCTAAGTTGCTGAACAGTTTGAAGTCAAATGCTTTTAAGTAAATAAGCTTTGATGAAAACACCATCAAATTGTTTAATTACTTCACATGTAAATGTTCAGAAAGGATATTATCATACTTGCATAATACTATATAAATGTTGTTAATTGAATTCAATGTGTTAAATATTATCAAAAATTGTCCCTAAGAATAACCACTGAAATAAAGATTTTTTTAACTTCCTCTTTTGATTTGCCTAACTAAATAATCTGATTTGGATTGGAAATGAATACAGTTTAAGTTTTAGATATTAGAACCCAACATACAATAATTTATATTGGCAGTATTATTTAAATTCACACCTTTAAAAAAATTAATCCTCAGTGTCAAAAAATGTTGACTTAAAATAATACCTGATTATTCTAAATAGTAGGAGATACAGTTGAAGAGCCACTGTGCAATATTACCTTTTGCACAATATTTTGGAAAGATCTGAAGTTTGCATGGAAGAGAAAAGAAAACTGAAGAAAACGCGATGTACTTTCTAACAGACTATTCATTTCTACTTAATTTTTTTCCTATATTATTAAGGATTATAATTTTCAGTTATCAGTAATATTCATAGTGATCTGCTACAATACAAAACACAGGGTCACATACTTCTTTTTGGAAATGCAGAAAGATATTATCATGATAATAGTCAGTTGGCTTCTATAAGGGTACATCCATTTTGTGAATTAATATATGTACCAGATATATGAGAGGGAGAAAGGGGCAAAGATAAAGATGGAAAAAGGAACAGACAGACAGAAAGAGAGAGAGAATGAAGTAGAGAGAGAATGATGGAGAAAAAATAGAGGAGACTACAAAAATTATATTTAGAAACTATCCAAGGAATATTATATTAACATTTTTCTGGTTTAATTCAAGGCAAACTTTTTGCTGCTGTACAGCTTTAACTTGTGAAATTATTCCACTTTTGCATGCATAGTTTGGGAACACAAAGATAGAGTATAAGTTAAATAAAGTGATTTCCTTCCAAGACAAACGTAATAAATGTTGTTTGTTTGCTATCTACTAACATGAATTTTCAAATTACATGGTCTTTAATAATAGTGTCTCTTCCAAAATTATTCATATAGTTTTAACATAGTTTCTCATTCTGTAGGTTGTCTGTTTACTCTCTTGATTGTTTGTTTTCCTGTGAAGAAGTTTTTAGTTTAATTAATATCCAGAATCTACAAGAAACTCAACAGTTCATCAAGAAAAAAATAAGCACTCCTTTTAAAAAGTGTGCAAATGACATGAAAAGACATTTTTCAAATGAAGACATACAAGTGGCCTATAAACATGAAAAAATGATGAGACACCATCTTAAACCAGTTGGAATAGCTATTATTTAAAAATCTAAAAAAAAATAGATGTTGATGAGAATATGGAGAAAATTTACTTATATATTGTTGGTAAAAATGTAAACTAGAGCAAACTTTATGGAAAACAGTACGGGAATATCTCAAAGAGCTAAAAATAGAATTGTCTTTCAATTGGCAATCCCACTACTGGGTATACCTAAAGGAGAATGAAATCATTATATAATTTGTCTGCACATGAATGTTTATCACAGCACTATTTACAAAGCAAAGATAAGAAATCAACTTAAGTGTCATCAGTAGAGAGTTAGCTAAAGACATATTGTATATATAATTTAATGCCTCTAATTCTTTTGAACATAAAAACACACACACACAGTGGAATATTACTCAGTCATTAAAAAATGAAAGCATATATTTTGCAGCAACATGGAGGGGAACTGGAGGCCATTAACACCAGTTAATTAACTCACAAACACAATGTCAAACACCACATTTTCTTACTTATAAATGGGAGCTACACAATGGGTCCACATAGACACACAGAGTGGAACACTGGAGAATACAAAAGGTGGGAGAGTTGGGGAGCAAAAGCGGGGAAATTAAGGTAGAAAAATTACATATCAGGTACAATGTTCACTGTTCAGATGATGGGTACACTAGAATACTTCATCATTTCATAATATGTGAATGTAAGAAACCTGCACGTATACCCCCAAATGTATTTTTAAAATATATAAATAATAAATAAATAAAAATAAGTGCTACAAAGGAAAAAAGTGATACTATGAAAACAAAATTAATGATGTAAAATTAAAATAGGCTATTGTAGTTACTAAAAATATTTTCAAAAACCATGAAGTTCTAAATCAGTGCTAAAAATTTAACATTAATTATGTAACATCTTTATCTAAAATATAGTTTATCAGATGAGAAATATAATGGTTTTGTGCTTAAAAAGATTGATAATGAAGAAAATTTTAATTTTTACTAATTCCCTTTTAAATAGTTTCAACCTATTTTGACTAGCAACAAAATAATGTCTAGGCTTAAGAGTACAGCCTGTATAATTAAACAATTTTGTTTTAATCTTCATACAATCTTGATTTTCCCAATAACTAAATATATAATCCTGGCCAAGTAGTTTAATGCCTCCAAGTCTCAGTTTTAAGCAAAATAACAGTAACTACCTTACAGTTATTCTAAGTATTAAATGAGATAATGTCTGTAACGTCCCTAGAATAGTAGCTATGAGTGCCATAACAAATAGCTATTACAATTATTTCAAAACAACTAGCCTTCCACCTTGGTCTATAAAGACTTGAACAAACAGAAACTGAGTTTCTAGCAGCTCATAGCTGCCTTTCTAGGATGACCCTAGTTCCTCTTAAAGTGCCTGCCTGAGAAAACTCAAGGCTGTCAAAATAATTTACTGTTTGTTCCAGGCGAAACTTGAAAATAGCATCCCTGTCTCCTAGTCTTTGTGGAAAGGTAGGTGCCTGACTTCTATAAACGTCAGCAAACCCAGGCAGGTTTCACAGAGACCTACCTTCTCTTCCCACTTTTTACGATGTTTCAATTTTCTGCCTCAATAGAGCTTCCACTCACTTCTCTCCATATTCCTTTATTCTTAGGTGAAAACACCCAGTCACTGTACAAATTGAAATTGAGTTCAGTTGTGCTGGTCTAGTGTTTCTATTGCAATAGTTATTACTGATTAAAATGTGTCCTTATCATTTTAACTAGGGTCCAGTTTTGCTTATTTTTGGCAATCTTTGTGCTTCCCCCAGGCTCAGCTATTACCTGACAAACATAACCAGAGAGCCTCAAAAGTATCCCAGTCTTAGATATAGAATTAGGTATACAAGGAAGCCCACCACTGCCATCAGCTCAAAGTACCACTCTGATTCTGGTCTCCTGACCCCAGAATCCTTTAGTGTTGTTGAGGTCTTTGCTCAGCAAGACATTAGATGATGGCACCCTTTCTCCATTCCAAATGTCTATCTTATAGTGCAGCAATTCGAGACAACCATCCTTGTTTTTCAAAGCCAAGGTTTCCATATACAATATATCCAATAACTTTACAATGCTGAGCAAACCAGAATACATTCTATATGATTCTGTTCTATATGATACTAGTCTATATGATTTTTTAAGGTTACTTTCAGCAGACTACTTTTTACCAGCTAGTAGCATTGCTCATTTAAAAAAAAAGTGTTAATAGTTATCTTGTTTCATAATGAAACAGATGATTAGAGTACAAAGAGGTATGCTGTGATTGAAGTAGGTATGGAGTGCTATGGGAGCACGGAAAAGGCTAACACATTTGAATTACTATAGTAAGCTCTAGAGAAGAAAAAGCAAGACAAAGAATGAAAGAGATATAAGAAAAGTTCTCTTCAAAAGTGAGGTTGAGGGAATAACCTTGGAGTAGCTGTGATTGGCAGGATGACAGCTTTCAACACTGAAATTTGAAAATCATTCATCTTGGCAAGGGAAAATGCTGTAAATTTAGAGTTGGGTTCAAATTTTGTCTTTATTATTTACCATATATAAAATTGAGGATATTTCTTCCCTGCTCTTGTTTATTTATCTAAAATACTGAAATAATCCTATGCAATGTATTGCAATGATTCAATTCATCTTTCCTAAAAAAACAGTGGACATCCTGACACAAGCTTCCCTCTGTGTTCTCTGAAGTAAACCAGAAAAGGCCACATAATATAGGGTAGCGGCTAATGGCCTTGACCCTTGCGTCAAGTTTTCTAGGTTTAATTGCTGACTCTACGAGGCGCAGAATTAGCCTCGAGCAACTTACTTAATCTCTCATCTATAAAATGAAGATACTAGCAGTTTCTAGCTCATATGGCTGGGAATTAAATGTGTTCGTGTGTGAACTTTTAGAAGAAGGCTGTGGTGTCCTAAACATTGATTTTCAGGATATGCCCCTGCCTCTATTGTTCCTCTTCAGGAGCTCTGAGGCTGTACATTGCAGCTACTCCTCCCTCCTCTAGGTTTGATTAATTACACAATTAAATAAAATCCCATTTTCAGTATATTGCATTCTACCTATTTATCTTTTCCTTTGTCATTTAAATGTGCTTGAATTGCTCTAACCTTAAATGATATTAAAAAACAAATAAAATCCTCCTTAAAACTAATTTGCTATCCATCTGCCACTCTGCATTATTGCCTTCACCGCCGAACTTCTGTAAGGATCTTCCTTGCTGTTCTGTCATTCTTCATCTCATTCTAATCTGTCCACTGACCCCTCTACTTGGAGAGCTCTTGCTTATATGTCTTATATGTACAGGAGATTTTTTCCAATATTCACCTTGCTGGATATTTCAGAAGCATTTCATATTAACAATAATTATAACCCCTAAATAAAATAATGATAATAATGGTAATTAAAAGCATATTTCTTTATTGGATATCACACTCCCCCTGGCATTATTCTTACTTCTCTAACTCTTTCTTCTCAGTCTGGATAATCTATCTTCTTCTATCCAGTCATTAATTTTTAAATTTCTGTCTTTTGTCCCTTGTCATTGGAATGCCTTAAGTTTAGTGTTCACACCACACCCAAGGCCTAGTTATCAGGTATATACCATGGCATTCAATATGTAAATATGATGCTGAATCTCAACTGTCTCTTTTTGAATGCTAGCCACATACATCCAACTGCCTGTTTGTGTTACCATGTCTAAAAGTGAACTTATCCTTTCTTCCTCTCCTGGCTTCCATCAGTCTGAACCATGAGAATATCTTTACAATTGTACAAGGTGAAAAACTGAGAATCTTTCAAGATACACTCCTCTCTCCTCCTCAATATTGTGAATTCTGATGCTCTATCAACTTTGTCTCCTAAATAACTTTCAAACTTTCTCTTAGCACCTTCTTTGCCAGTATCCTAATCAAAGCTATCATCATCTGCTCCTTGAATTAATGCAACAAGCTTGTAGTTCCACTATCATGGTGCCTTTCAAATCCTTTCCCCACAGAAGAGGAAAATCAATTATTTAATAATGCAAATCTGAATGTGTCTATCTAGTTCCTATATTTCAATGGTTTTCCTACTTTTAACAATACAACAAGGTTCACTGTTAATTTGATTTTGACTTCTCTTCAGTTTTACCTTCTAATATCCTCTCATTTCCTTCCACACTGACCTTCCATCATTTTCTCAAATGACCAATACTGCTTTTTGTCTTAGGACATCACACTTTTTGTTACCTTTCTCCAAAATATTTTGTCTTATTTTTATCTCTCTTTTTTTTTTTTGTAGCTGATCACTTCTCTTTTAGATCTCAGTGAAAACATCAAAAACAAGTATTTTCAGAGAAACACTAAAGACATTTTTCTAGACTAAATTAGATCTTGCCCTTCTCATAGCAAGCTACATTTGTCCTGCATAACAATTATCATATTTTTTATTTTACTTTATTTTATTTTGAGACAGAGTCTCTGTCTCCCAGGCTGGAGTGCAGTGGTGCAATCTCGGTTCAGCTCACTGCAACCTCCGCCTCCCGGGTTCAAGTAATTCTTCTACCTCAGCCTCCCGAGTAGCTGGGACACCAGGTGCCCTCCACAGGGCCTGGCTAATTTTTTCTTCGTTTTTTTTTGTATTTTTAGTAGAGACGGGGTATTGCCGTGTTGGCCCGGCTGGTCTGGAACTCCTGATCTCAGGTGATCCACCCACCTCAGCCTCTCAAAGTGCTGTGATTACAGTAATGAGCTACCAGATTATCGTATTTTTAATAACCAGTTCTCCCACTAGACTGTAGATTTTGATGACAGCAAAATTGTGTCTGTTTTGCTCACCATGAAATTCCATAATTTTTATAGGCCCATAAGTCCTGAATTGTAGCAAAATTTAATAAAGTATTTTCTTCTAGTTTCAGAATGTACCACTCTGGACTAAACATAATCTCATATTTTTAAAAAACCACAAAACAAAACACAACAGACAAAAACCAGTTGAGCATTTCACTTTTAATTGTTATTAAAGGCAATGCCTAAAACATTTTTATAAATTAGAATCACTCTCACTGATTTTAGTCATTTTCCTGAATTTCACAAAGTTCAATTGACTGATGATTCTTAGGACATGGTGCTTGCATTAATCTATCACATTGAGGTCTTTCAGTGGAGGAGGTACCTACAGCCAACAACAGAGTAGTATCCGCAAGAGATTTCTAGGATATTAGACAACCTATGAAAGAAAAGATCTGACTCTTTTTACATTTTAATACACTTTCCTAGTATTACAGTGAAAGTTCCTCAATGACTGTTCCCCTCAAGCTCTCTCACAGTGAAACCCCATTAGACTTTAGTTAGATTTACTTGTAAAACAATGGTACAAATCTCTCCTTAAATAGGTTAGAGACACATATGCATCAAAGAACAAGGGCAATCCCATCAGGTCCCAGAATCTAGGGGTTCAGTTTCAGGTCACTAGCACCATTCTGTCTGTCACAGCAGGCAAATCAATTCAAGGTAGAAATCCTCTTTGCCATCTAGATTTGGGATAAATATGTAAATTTTCCACAATATATATTTTAATTTACCTTTTTTCAGATTACTTTTGACATCATAGCATACCTGCTCTTACATATGATCCATATTATCAAGTGAATTAGAAACTGACTAACTATAGGACACATTCTTTGATAAGATGCTCTGTGATTTGTGTACTTATAAAGGGCAAGCAGTGGATAGGAGCAGGGGATAAGGAATTTCCAAACAATTAGTAAAATACATTCTAGTTCTTCCTCTAGAATGTTTCTAGTTCTCACACTGGCATAAAAATAGAAAGACGATAAGGCTATAACTAAATAAATGTTTCTCCCCCTGTAAGATAAATTTTATTTTCTAATTTCCCAATGGCTTTCAAGTTACTGCAACTTATGAAGAATATATGTATGTGTATATATGTATATTATATGTGATATTATATATCACATATAATTATGTTAGGTTGGTGCAAAAGCAATTGGTGGGTTTTGCCATTAAAAGTAATGGCAAAAACTGCAATTACTTTTGCACCAACCTAATATATAATTTATTAAGAATATATAGCTATGTGTGTATATATTACATATATATGAATACATATATGTGTGGATATGTATATTATATACATAACCAATTAAATACTTCATTTTCAATTATTTATTAAAGACAATGCCTAAAACATTTTTATGGATTAGAATTATCATCATTGATTTTAGTTATTTTCCTGAATTTCAGAAAGTTTAATTGACTGAATATTCTTAGGACATGAAGCTTTCATTAATCTATCACATTAGAGGGCATCCAATGCAAGAGGTCCCTAAATATATTTTTTCATAATTACATGTTATCTTATATGTAATATATAAAATATGATATATTATACATAATTTTCTATGTTATATATATTCATAAAATATAGTATCATAGTTATAGTGGTTTACCTATAGATACAGGTATATTCATAATATATAGTATATGTATTATAAATATACATTTGTATATATGTATATATACTATATAATACATTATGTACTATATATAATAAATATGTATATATACACATATGTGTACATACACATATATTATATATATATATTCATAATCCATTACACTTTACACTCTCAAAGTGAACCCACTCTTTAAGTCATCAGTCTTGGAGAAAAGTCTTTCATAGGAAAATCTTTAAGACTAGGATCTCTTCAATGGCCTTAATGGATTGATAATTGGTAAGAAAAGCCTATATTCATTTTGGAGAAGCAACAACTATTATTGGAATAATATGTTGGTTTTAATGTATTGGTAGGAATATAGTAGGAATGTTTCCAGAGTCCTGAAATCTCTTGCCTCAGCTCTTCTTATTTTTGCTGAAAATCAAAGAGTTATGTAGGGTAGATAGTGTACCCATTTAAATTGTTTGCTCCTGTCATCCTACTCTGACCCTATCTTGTATGCTGTCAATATAAATATTCAATGGCTAATTTTCTACATTCATCCCTTAATATGAAACTACTTTGGATTCAAAATTGTAGCCTTATACCACATGACTTTCCACTTGCAAGTAACTGGGGCGTAATTCTTCAGTGCACAGACAAAGGCAAATTGTGGATTTTTTTTTTTTTTTTGAAGGAAGGCCAGAGTTAATTTCCATTAGTGAGTGAGAATTATCATTTGTCCTCAGAAACCTTGGAACATTGCATTTCCTTCTAATGCAATTGAAAAGCTGCTCTGTAAATATCCCCGACCACACACATGTCTTAGCATGACCCATATCTTTTGCACATTATATTTTATTATAAATTTAAAGTTATATTCAGTATCTACACTCCCTCTGCTCAGCCCCTCTGGGGCTAGAAACTGATTGTCACTTCACCAAATAAGAACATTTTGACCTTAGAGTCATAGAATCTTTTACAACCATCAGGAGACGATTTTCTTTTATTACTGAAGTATTACAGCATAGCTACCTAGCCTCCTGACATAATTTCCAAGGCTTACTGAATTTCAGGGATCCATTATTTTCTTCCTGGGAATTGTAATGACACTAGCTCCTGAAATCCTTGTGTTCTTATTGCATTTTGAATTCTTATCAGCATGCAGTCAGGCACTACATAACGATGTTTCAGTAAACTAAGGGATCACATATACAATGGTGGTTCCATGGATTATACTATTATATTTTTACTTTTCTGTGTTTACATATGCTTAGATATACACGTATAATTGTTTTACAGTTGCCTACATTATTCAGTGCAGTAACATGCTGTACAGGTTTGTAGCCTAGGATCATTAAGCTATACCATGTAGCTCAGGTTTGTAGTAGGCTATACTGTGTAGAATTGTGTAAATAGACTCTATGATGTTTGCATAATGACAAAACTGTTTTATATGTCATTGTTAAGTGACATGTGACTGCTTTTCTGTCTACCTTTCTACTGGTCTGTCCTACTATCCATCTATCAATTGGTCAATCAAAACTGCATAGGTTTTCCTACTTGTATATGAAGTATATTTCATTTATAATAAAGTATAAATTTTCTCTTGGTATCACATTCTCTCTGACTAGACCATCACGTTCTCTAATTTTTTCCTATAGATATATCCACTCGGCAGTAATTTAAATTTATCCACCTTGAGCCAATAATAGATTTAGTGGTAAGACTATTTCTGAAATTTGATACCACCCCTTCCCACCATGATTACCCCCATCAATCATTTCTGGCACTCCCTTTCATTGCCTACACTTCATTTCCACATAGCAAACCCCTCAGTAAATGTATACCACAGGTCTCTTTTCTCCTTTATGTGCTTAATTACAATAATCATAAAGTAGCAGTTATTATTGCATGAAGCTTAAAAATTGCATTAGATGTAATGACGCCAAGCAAAAGTACGGCTACAGTCTCTCTCACTAATTTCTATATTAGCTGATGCTCCTCTCTCCTTGCGGGTTGTTATTGAACATTATCTGAACATACTGCATTATACAACCAAGGACCAGCTTATTTTCCTTTTGAGAAAGATGTACTCCTTTGAGTTGGGACTCATAGTTATTTTTCTTTAATTCCTTCAGTTATGTCTGCTTATTTTATCTTCCTATGATTTCTGGATAATCTGTATAGCAGGGACTTTCCAAGCCTTGACTTAACGAATGCTATCCCTCTTCTTGAAAGTGTTCTTATAACTAGATAGGTTGCTGATGGAATTTGTTCTGTTTTCTGCCCACCTTCAGTATGACACAACTTTGAACTGATGTATTTCCTTTGGTAATATGGAGTAGAATCAATTTTTAATTCAAGAGAATAGCGAATATTAGCTAGAACTCCACATTTTAGGGTATTTTTTGGTGTATGACATTAAGGTCTAATAGACTTAGTAACTTTTTGGGTTCACTGTAGTCATTCATAATCCTCTTTCTGTGATTAGATTTTTGTTTAGCAACACTATATCAATACAGAGTTTATAAAGAAGATATATTTACCTTATTTCCTTTAAACTGTAACTAATCTACCAAGATCTAATACTTTTTAAGGTTACCTGTATTAACTTTGTCCTACTAAAAAAAAAATCAAAATTTTCAGTGGCTTACACTGTACCTTATATTGAGCCTTTCATCAATGTATAATCATTTCTCACTCATGTGGTAAAGTCACTCCTGTCACTTGGCTCTCATGGCTCTGCTTTATTTTCATTCTTGAGCTAAAGAAACAGCTTCTGTTGCAAACATGCCATTCTCATGGGAAAGAAAAATGGCTGTTAAAACTTATACTTGTAAGTGGCATCATTTATGTATGGTCATATTCCATTAGGCAAATACAATCAGGTGGCCAAAACCAATGTCAATTTGTGGATGAAGTATATTTCTCCTGTAGGGAATAGAGATGTGGAAAGTTGCAGGGCAACGAGAGAGGGCACAAAATTCTTTTTTTGGAGAAGTGAGCAGTGAATATTTGGGAATAATAAATCTACAGCAATAACCTATGTTGCTTTTGTCTGAGGTCTACATGTATTCTATCTGTTAGACGATTGTCTATCTAAATACGTCTTTCAGAACTCACCCTGTATCCTACCTAGTATTTATAAGCATAATAGGCACAAGTGATTGGTACTACTGGAAATTTCTCAACTGCTAAATGTCTTCACCTATTTGGCAAAATCTTAATAACACTTTATAAAATTAGTTCTCCAATACCAGTATGAATAACTCAATTGATTAATCTTGCCTGCCTTAGCTATAAAACAGTCTCTACATATTTATATTCCCACTTCCTGTGGCCATAAATTTCAAGAAAATTGGGACTAAGAAAAATACTGGTATCAATCATAGAGTTCCAAGAAATTTGATCATTGTTTATCACCTGGAGTACCAGCTGATCACTGTAAATATGAGAAATACCACACACGAGATATTTTAATCCTGAGTAGATGTACTTTTTTGGATATGTAGATATGATCTAACCTTTTATCTGATTTTAGTTTTATTTCCTAAACTTATGTATTTCCTATAAGTAATTCATTTTTTTTACTAATTGTCTTTTTAAAATTAAAATACATTTTTAAGTTTTATTATTGAAAGTTAGCAGAACATATTAGATTATACAACCAAGGACCAGCTTATTTTCCTTTTGAGAAAGATGTACTCCTTTGAGATGGGACTCTCAGTTATTTTTCTTTAATTCCTTTTGTTATATCTGCTTATTTTATGTCTGTATTTATGGTGATGGTACTATAAATTTTTTTAATCTTAAAGGTTATGATAAAGTTGGAGTTAATTTTAACATTTTAGAATCTCTGTATTCAGACAGCATGGGTTGTTGGTTCTCAAAAAAAAAACAAAAAAAAAAACTATTTTACTCAGAATGTGGCAGACCTTTTCATAGTAAGAGCACGTGGTGATTTTGATGGCTTTGTATTACTGACAGTATTGTTCACTTAGTATCCAGTACTGTTCTGATCTTACCTGGCTTTGTCAAGTAGCTTTTGATTCTCCATGGTCTATATTCTACCATCAACATTATTTCATCTTTACTTTTGTTAGGTGTGTCTCTTTCTCCTTTCTCGTAGGTCTATCTAGTAGACCTATTCTTAGTACCAAAACTGGGCATACAGCCACATTTCCTTTCTTTCTGCTTATTATCTCATAAGTACATTTTCCTAATATCCTTCTCCTTTCAGCATAGTGAAGGTCATTAGAGCTGTAATGTCAATTAGCTATTGACTGCCAAAAATATGTGTTACTTTCACAAATCATGCACACTCATACTTCATTGAGAAGGATAATTTAATCAAAGATGCAGCTCTGTTGTTGCAGGCACTACATGTCCTATTTGCCTAGTTCAGTCCTAATTTGTATTTATTGTTTCTTGGTAACTATTAATAGCACTCCCTTTCACACTCACAAGTGTCCGAGTTTGGAAAATAAATTATATGATTACCCTGTTTATTGTAGACATAGTATCTAATTCAAAGTTATTCTTAACCTTGACTTCTCTTTTTGTACATTTCTTCTCAGGACTTTCCTTTCAAAATAAATCTATACATTTCCCAGGTATGCTCTTTCATTAAATGTGGCATCCTGATTTCCCTTCACTACCACATGCAAAGTGTCACCATGAAACACACTGAATAGCACCTGAAAAAACACACAGAGTTGAACTGAAAAATGTTGTTCATTGTTTGTCTACATTTTTTTCATACTGGTACAGAAGTATTATGTAGTTGCTTTATCCATCTGTATGAGGTTACTCAATTGAATTTATTATTGATCTTTTTATATTTTACAACTTTCAAAGATTGTTGTAAGTACCTGGGTCACTCTAGTTCACTCTCTTGGATCTTTCCAGAATACACTATTACTAAACAGGCTGACAGCTTATAACTAATTATCTGCCTCATTCTAGTCCTATATTTAGGGAGCTGGGCCATCTTTCATTGTTTTAATTTTTCCTTTAGTATATTTCTCATTTTCCTTTCACATATATATTTCTTATTCTCTAAAACCTCCAATATCTTAATGAGTAAGTCCCTCTTTAACTTAATTAATAATGAGTTCTAACATTATCAAGGTAAATAGACACACACCTTTACGTATATACTCTTAAGAGAGAAAAACTGCCTTTAAAAATTTTTGTAGTCATATCTGCTGAGGATAAAACAAATGGATTAAGAAAACACCCTCGTCTGGTTTGTTAAGCATTGTTTAACAATTGGTGCAAATCCTGACCAATTCTCAAATTGTACTTTGTATTCGCCTTATGAAGAAAGTCATTTGCATTCCCTATGCAAATTAGCAAATGAGTCAAAGTGGAAAATAAATATAAGAAAATATCTAACACAAAGAGCCTAAATGGCAAGTCGGAGGAAGGGGAAGAGGGAGTAGTAGTGACTTGGGCTGGGATATCACAGTAGAGTATTTCTGGTGGAAGAAGGCTGAAAAATGGAGGGCTTAAGAAAATCTGGCATGTGACACATTCTGAGAGAAGAAGAAATCGAGTAAAAATGTTTTCAGATGTTGTGCATTAAATCATTTTGATATCCTAAAAGACTGAAGTAAAAAATATGAATTTCTTTCATTTACTTAAACATTGATTTATTAATTTAATCAACTTTTATTATATTCTTTAAATGTGCCTCCATTCCACCTTTGAATCACATGAATTATTACATTGATAGTGTTATTTGACTTTGTATTAATTTGACTTCCAAAAGTCAAGATATTTTAGGTACAGATTTCTTAGCAAATTTGGGGGCCTTATTCTAAGGATATAGAAAGTTTCTATGTAATTAGGGCCACTATTAAAAATTCGCTAATTAATATCCTCACAATATCACTCATAAACTTGGTCTCTAAGTTCCAATGCTCTAATTGGTACTGATTTAAAACACAAGCTTGAGCCAACTTGGGCTCAGATAATGAAGTAAGCAAGATACCTCAGAAGGATTTCTGGAAGGCCAAATGAATTCCTAGAGATTATTTCAACCATGGTTTTCTTTTTGAAGCATAAAGCCATTCAACAACAAGGATAAGAAGTAAACAGATTAGAAAAAGTCTATATAAAGTGATCTTCCTGGACCCCAAACCCAAAGCCAAAAATGTAGCACCTTCTAGACTTCTGCACAAGTCTCTAAATAAAATTCTCAAACCTCACAGATGTACTTGCTTTTCTGGGATTTCGTACTTTGTTCACACACTACAAAACTGGTATCAAGTAGAATCTCTGAGATTGTCAGTCTTGAGTATAGGCTGAAGGACAGAAGGTTACTTTGTGCCCTGAGTGATGCCAGCAAAAATCTGTCAATGGGTATATTAGGAGCCAAGAAGAGTGTCTTAAAGACACACTGTAACATCATGGTGCCACTTCTTAAAAGATAATGGAGAAATAAGCAAAATCTAATGCGTTATTTTAGCCAAGTATTTATCTTTGATGCATAGATTTTTAAAGTTTTGGTGATTGACTTATTGTGAATGATTCAGTTACTTTTTAAAATTGCCAATTGTTACACATTTTATTAAATAATTACACATGATCAAATCCATTTTTGGATGAATTTAAATGGAACAAATTGGCTAAAGGAAGCTCTATATACCTTTCATGGGGGTAACCTAGAACGAGTGAAGCTCCTGCTCCACTTGAATGACCCACTCAACCCCATGGCCACCAACACTGTCTCCCATGGCCCCAGCCCTGTACAGTAGCTCAAGGACCTTGGTTATATAATGGACAGTCAAGGTATCCAACAAAATGATTTCATTGTACACATATTGTAAACTTAATAAATAGTCAATAGTTCACCGTTCATGATATTCAAAATGAAAACATTACCTTGAGTATGCTCAAACCCATGATGCATGTCAAATATTCTTCAGTATTACATACTACCAAACTAATGAGCTGTCAGAATTTATATGTTCACTAGATCTATAATATTACTTTCATTTTAGATATTTTAATCTTTGCTATATAAATATTAAAATTTTCATGGAGCATGAGACTGGTAAAAATTTTTTTATATTTAATTTTTATTAATTGTGTATCTATGTGGGGTAGATACATGTGAGGTTTGATATATGCTTACAGTGTAGAAAGATTAAATCAAGTTAATTAGCACATTCATTGTCTCATCTACTTTTTTGTGGTGATGTTTAAAATCTACTCTTTCAATAATGTGTATTTTGAAATACACATTATTATTAACTGTGGTTACTATGCTGTTCAATAGATTACTAAAAATTTTTCCTCCTCTCTAACTGAAACTTGTTAGCCTTTGATAAACCTTTCCCATCCTTCTCTTCCTCAGCCTCTGATAACCGCTATTCTACTCTTGGATTTTTTGAGTTTGATTTTGGACGATTCCATATACAAGTAAAATCATGCAGTATTTGTCTTTCTCTGCCAGTCTTGACTTACTTAGTGTAATGTTGTCCAGGCTCATCCATTCTGCTGCAAATGACAGAATTTTCTTTCTTTTTAAAGCTGTATGGTATTCCATTGTGTATGTAAGCCACAATTTATTTATTTATTCATTCATTCATTGATGTACACTTGGTCTGATTCCACATTGTGGCTATTGTGAATAATGCTGAAATAAACATGGAAGTGGATATGTTTCTTTGACATATTGATTTAAATTTCTATGGATATATACACAAAAGTGATAATACTAGATCATCTGATAATTCTATTTTTAGTTTTTTGAGGAACTTCTATACTGTTTTCCATAATGCCCATGTTAATTTACATTCCCACCAATAATGTACCAGAATTTATTTTTCTCTACTTGTTTTCATTCATGTTTTTGGCAGTAGACGTTCTAACAAGTGAGAGGTGATGTCTCACTGTGATTTTGATTTGCGTTTCCTTGATTATTAGAGATGTTGAACATTTTTTGACATATCTGTTAGCCTTTAGTTTGTTTTCTTTTGAGAAAGGTTTGTTCAGGTTCTTTACCCATTTTTTAATCAATTATTATTATTATTTGCTTCTGAGTTGCTTGTGTTACTTATAAATTTGGAATATTAGTATCCTTTCAAATATACGGACTGTACATATTTTCTCCAAATCAGTGGGTTATCTTTTGACTTATTTATTTATGTTTTCATTCATGCTATTGAATTTTTTTCTTCAACTTTTATATTAAGTTCAGGGGCACAACGTGCACATGTGCAGGATGTGCAGGTTTGTTACACAGGTAAATGTGTGCCATGGTGGTTTGCTGCACATATCATCCCATCATGTAGGTATTAAGGCCAGCATTTATTAGCTATTCTTCCTGATGCTCCCTCCCCACACCTCCCACCTCTGACAGACCTCCATGCCCCCTACCTCCGGCAGGCCCCAGTGTGTGTTGTTCCCCACCATGTATCCACATGATTTGATAATTCAGCTCCAACTTACAGGTGAGAACATGGAATGTTTGGTTTTCTGTTCCTGCATTGCTGGAAATAATGGCTTCCAACTCCATCCACATCCCTGCAAAGGACATGATCTTGTTCCTTTTTGTGGCTGCATAGTAATCCATGGTGTATATGTACCACATTTTCTTTATCTAGCCTATGACTGATGAGCATTTAGGTTGATTTCATGTCTTTGCTATTGTGAATAGTGCTGCAATGAACACTTCTGTGCATGTATCTTTTTTTTTTTTAAGACAGAGTCTTGTTCTGTTGCCTATGCTGGAGTGCAGTTGCACCATCTCAACTCACTACAACCTCCCCCAACTCAGGTTCAAGCATTTTCCTGCCTCAGTCCCCCAAGTAGCTGGGATTACAGGCGCCCACCACCACGTCCAGATATTTTTTGTATTCTTTTTTTTAGTAGAGACAGGGTTTCGCCATGTTGGTCAGGTTGGTCTCAAACTCCTGACCTCAAGTGATCCACCTGCCTCAGCCTCCCAAAGTGCTGAGATTACAGGCCATGTGCATGTATCTTTATTAATAGAATGATTCATATTCCTTCAGTTGTATACTCAGTAATGAGACTGCTGTATCAAATGGCATTTTGGCCTCTAGGTCTTTGAGGAATTGCCACAGTGTCTTCCACAATGGTTGAGCTAATTAACACAGCCACCAACAGTGTAAAAGTGTTCCTTTTTCTCCACCACCTTACCAGCATCTGTAAGTCATTAATAATCATCATTCTGAATGGCATGAGATGGTATCTTATTGTGGATTTGATTTGCATTTCTCTAATGATCAGTGATGTTGAGCTTCTTTTCATGTTTGTTGGACATATGTATGTCTTCTTTTGATAAGTGTCTGTTCATGTCCTTTGCCCACTTTTAATGGGGTTGTTTGTTTTGTAAAGTTGTTTATGTTCCCTGTAGACTCTGTATAATAGACCTTTTTCGGATGGATAGATTGTGAAAATATTCTCCCATTCTGTAGGTTGTTTGTTCATTCTGATGATAGTTTCTTTTTCTGTGCAGAAGCTCTTTAGTTTAATTAAATCGCATTTTTCAGTTTTTACTTTTGTTGCAATTGCCTTTGGTATTTTCATGAAATCTTTGCCTGTGCCTATGTCCTGAATGGTATTGCCTAGATTTTCTTCTAGGGTTTTTATAGTTTCGAGTTTTACATTTAAGTCTTTAATCCATCTTGAGTAAATTTTTATGTAAAGTATAAGGAAGGGACCAGTTTAAATTTTCTGCATATGGCTAGCTAGTTCTCCCAGCATGGTTTAGTATATAGGGAATCCTTTCCTGATTGCTTGTTTTTGTCAGGTTTATAGTGGTGGGTACAGGCTTATTTCTGAGATCTCTATTGTCTTCTGTTGGTGTATGTGTTCATTCTTGTACCAATACCATGCTTTCTTTTTTATGGTAGCCTTGTACTATAGTTTGAAATTGGGTAGTGTGATGCCTCCAGCTTTGTTCTTTTTGCTTAGGATTGTATTCACTATTCGGTCTGTTTTTTGGTTTCATATGAATTTTAAGATCGTTTTTTAAAATTACGGTCTTTTTACTCTTTTAATTGCTTCTTTTTTTGTGCAGAAGGATATTAGTTTGATGCAGAAGGATTCCAGTTAGGTTAATTATATTTGTCTGTTTTTGCTTTTGTTGCCTGTGTTTTGGAGTCCTAGCCAGAAATCATTGCCTAAACCAATAGGATTGCATCAAACTACAATCCATGGAAATAAAGGACAGAAAAACACATTTTCATCTCAATAGATGCAGAAAAAGCATGTGACAAATGTAACATTATTTTATGGTAAAAATTCTCAGCAAATTAGAAATAGAAGGACCATGCCTCAATACACTAAAGGGCAAGTAATGACAACCCCAGAGCTAACACTATACTCAATGGTGAAACATTGAAAGCATCTCCTCTACGGTGAGAAACCAGACAAGCAAGATGAGGATGCCCACTCAAGCTACTTCTATTTAAGATATTCTAGCTAGAGTAATTAGGCAATAAATAAATAAATACAAAATGTTTGAATAGGAAAGTATAAAGCAAAAGTGTTTGTTGGCTGATGACATGTTTTATATATAGAAAGTCCTAAAGATTCTAACAATATATTGCTAGATGTAGTAGACAAACTCAGCGAAATTGCAAGACACAGAATCAATGTACACAGAAGATATATATATATGATGAATGAAATTCTGTTATTTGCAGTAACATGAGGTCATTCATAACTTATGTTAAGTGAAATAAGTCAGGCATGGGAAGAAAAATATTACATGTCCTTATATGAAGGAGCTAAATCGTTGATCCCATGGAGGCAGAGAGTAGGCTGATTGTTACAAGAGACTGGCAGGAGGGGAATGAGGAGAGGCACAAACATGCATTTTGACAGAAGAAAAAAACTGTAGTGCTGTATAGCACAGAAGGGTGACTATTGTTAATAACAATATATTGTAATCAGTAAAGCTGGAAGAGAAGATTTAAAGTGTTCTCAACACGAAAATTGATAAATGTGATGAATTTCTTAAATATTCTGCTTTTATCATTACACATTGTAAACATATATCAAAGTATTACATTTACCCTGCAAATATGTGCAATTATTATATATCCAACTTGTAAAATTGGTAGGCATTATGATTATTCATTTTAACAAACTAAAAAGTATAAAATATAATGTCATAGTCTGAAGCTTCTTTTTAGCTATATTTTGGAAAAGTTATTTATATGGATAGACAAATACCTATAAATATATTGTATATGCATATATTCCCATATAAATATATATTTGTAAGTTAATACTTATATAAATACTTATGTTTTGATATACATGAATAATAGGCACTTCAATTTTAAAGCAGCTATATGCATTCCAATTTATGGGTATGATAAAAATAAATCAATTTTATATGGATAGCAATGGAATGTGCATCACTGTTTTTATTATAAATAAATCTTTTTGCAACTAATCTATATACTTTGTGTATGGCCCTCTGCACCTAGATCTTTATAGCAATTCCTAGAACTAAAATTGCTGATTACAGCATATTCACATTTTAAAATTTAATGACTTTTTAAAAATAGCTCTCTAAAATTGTTCAATTACTTTCCCTTTAGCAGTGCAGAAAACACATATTTCTCTTTCCTTTAACAGTCGTATACACTTTATTAATATTGAAACAATGGATAAATATATACAAATTGGGAGAATAAATTGTGCTTATTTTTATTCTATTAGGATTAGTATTTTGTATATTTAGGTACCGTTTCATTTTATATATGTATATATATAAATTTCTCTCTCTCTCTCTTCTCTGTCTCTCTCTCTCTCTCTCTCTCTTCTCTCAGACTGCTGGCATGGGCTGCTGCTGCCATCAGTGTTCTCTAAACTATTTGTATTTGTGCTTTTCTGTGAGAATCTCAATCTTAAAGGTTTTTCTATTATATTGCTAATTTATGTAGATAAAGCTCATCTGTTTCTCTTTTCATATAACTTTTCTGATTATTCAGTTTATACATTTGGGGATCTTTTTGAGTGTTTGGATATGATAGAAGTTAGCATCTTTTTCATTAATAGGTTAAGATTTTTAATTGTATGAAAAATAATTAACATATGTCAACTCCCTCAAAATGTATATTTAGACTCAGACACAAGTGGATGCATCATTATAAAACTCAAATGTAAAAGAAATTCTTTATACCTTTCTATCATTATACACATTTTTAGATAGAATTTCAATTGTCAATGTGAATAACTTCTCCTAATTTTGATTATGTTCACATAGGAAAATGTTGAACTCATGCTCTTCATATCTTAAGAGAGTTCACTCAGAGCCAAGTAAACTGTGTGTATTGAAATTATTACCATTTTCTGTACCAATTTCCAGTTTCTTTATGTGGATGGAGATGGTTTGGGCAGATAGGACTTATATACTTTACAGATAAAGATTTCTCTAAGTCACTGTTATGGTTTGGCTGTGACTGCATACAAATCTCATCTTGAATTATAGTTCCCATAATCCCCAAATTTTATGGGAGGGTCCTGGTGGGAGGTAATTGAATTGTAGAAGCAGAGTTTTCCCATGTTGTTCACATGACAATGAGTAAGTCTCACAAAATCTGATGTTTTTTTAAGGAGAATTTCCCCAGCACACACTCTTTCTTGCCTGCTGCCATGTACAATGTAACTTTCCTCCTCATTCACCTTCAGCCATGATTGTGAGGCCTCCTTAGCCATGTGGCACTGTGAAGCAATTAAACCTCTTTCTTTATAAATTACCCAGTCTAGAGTATGTCTTTATTAGCAGCGTGAAAACAAACTAATCCAGTAACTTTTAAAATTATAAGAAAAGTGTTCACATTTTTATAAACTACAGTTAACTTGCGCTTATAAGTAGTGTCATATTATCTGTGAGTTTTAAGGCAATACATAACAGAAAAATTTTGGTTACCTTACTAAATACTAAATAATTTTACTTTTTACTATAAAATAATTAACATCACTTAGAGATATACATTTCTTCACAGGAGAATTATTACCAGTATCTTAATTCTACAGATTATTTAACAGAGCTTAGAATTAGCCAGTGATAACAATAATGCTTCAACATCATTCAATATGTTAAGATGAATTGTTAATATTTTGGTTACTCTTTTCTATTGAACATTTATTTGCCTACCTATTTTTAAATTGTGAAATTACTACATCTAAGATCTATTTTTTCTATTGAAACATATAATGAATATGAAAGAAAAAGTTAATTTATTGAACAGAATTATATGTCAGATAATAAATATGCTACATAATAAATATTAATTATTATTATGATAATGTAATATAAATATTATATATTTTAACATATTACATAAAATATAATATAATATAGATATTACATTATTATAGCCAATATATTCTATAGGCATATCTATGTATTAAAATTGTCAATTTAGGTTTGTGTCTTAGGTCGAGTCCTCTAGAAGTAGAGCATGAAATGGGGATTTTAATTCAGTGTTTCATCAGGAATGGACTCTTAAGAGAAAGGGAATGAGGAAAGTAGAATAGGAAGAGTGGAGGGGAAAGCTAAGTAATGCAGTCTCTGCCTGAGATTACACCGAATATTATCACACAGGATAACTGTATGGACAAAATTGCAACAAAGAGTCCCACCTTAAGGCAATCATGCATTGCCTTAATTCCCCTGAGGTAGGATAGAGACTGACAGGTATGGTGATTCCTGTTAGGTTATAAGACAATTCTCTGGAGAAGGGGATAATTGTCAGCTGTTACCGGCCAAGACTCGCAACAGCTGAGGGATAGGAGAAACAGCCTGTACAGAGGATCTGCGTGGAGCACCAAAAGCAGCCACAACAAGTTACCTCTTTTGTCATTCAACTCTGTTACTAACATTAAATTCACTTCATTCTGGCACTGCTTTTCCAAAATTCCGATTATCACAATGTCTGGGAAAACTTACAAGATGAGGAAGAGTGTGCTCAGTTGCAGCCCTTGCTGCTGCAGTTGTTATTTAGCTCCTTGGTGCCAGTCATTCTCTCTATCCATTTTGGATGCCTCTTAAAATCTAGATTCCCATTAGGTGTTTAGTACTTCTGCCTATGTAGGTGGTTTATAGGGTGGCTTGACCCAGACTTTCTTGAAAGTTTACCAGGACCCCATCAAGCTATTATTGCTGTACTTGCCCATTTGAAGTTAGAAATAGACACAAGAGGCCGGGCGTGGTGGCTCACGCCTATAATCCCAGCACTTCGGAAGGCCGAGGTGGATGGATCACCTGAGGTCAGGAGTTCAAGACCAGCCTGACCAACATGGAGAAACCCATAAATATGCAAAATCCCTAAAATACAAAATTAGCCGGGCGTGGTGGCATATGCCTATAATCCCAGTTACTCGGAAGGCAGGAGAATAGCTTGAACCCGGGAGGCGGAGGTTTCAGTGAGCTGAGATAGCACCATTGCACTCCAGCCTGGGCAACAAGAGTGAAACTCAGTCTCAAAAAAAAAAAAAAAAAAAAGAAAGAAAAAGAAATAGACACAAGAATTCTGTGACAGATCACCTAAATACAAACCAATTTCTTCTTCCTCCTCTAATGTGACAGCAGTTGTTCCCCCTCAAGATGTTCAAGGTCAATTCCTTGTACCAGAACATTAAATCCCTTCTTCTCTTGTTGGCCTGTTATCATGAGGAGCCTAGGGGCTAGCTGGTGGCTACAGCATAAGGTTTAGTGGGACTCCTACTGTGCCCCATCCAGTGGAGGCACCTTTCATCTGGAAACTAGGAAGGAGAGTCACAAGTTACTAAATTAGGCAAATAATAGTAGGTCTCTTAGATAAACTGAGGGAATCACTACTTTGTAGATTTTCTGAGATGAGTGTCTTTCCACATAATCACCTGTGTTCTCTTCCAGTCACAGTTTCTGTCTGAAAACATGATCACATTTGGAAACTAAGCAAGTGATTATGACTTTCCATAATGTTTGGGTGGCTGCTCTCAGCCTTTTGTTCATACATTACTGCATTTATATGCACACATATTCAGTATGTTTATTTGATGCCTATCTTGCCCTGAGTCATTTCTAAGTTCCTGTAGCAATCTTCCATCCATAACATTTTTACCTTTCTGACCAATTAAAGCAATATTTTATAGTAAATTTAAGTGTTAATGTCTTTACTAATAGAAGCCTAGTTCTCTAATAACATTTCCTACCATCACTCTAGACTTGCAGAAGTCAGTCCTAACTGATTGTTTTCAATACTACATTCCGTACTGCATTGTTAAATAAAGTAGCCTCCTAGCTGCTTTGAGGAATGCGGTCATCTTGTAATTTTTTACTGTCTTCTATAGTAAGCCCAATCTACCCCACTCAGTTCTTTAATCTTTTGGATTATTTCCTCTGAGTTCATGATGGAAGTTCTTACATCTCCATTTAATTTGGAGTGTTGCTTTTTCAAGCCTCTAGAGCAATTCCATCAGTTTATTAGTTATTATAACTAATAAATATTAATATTTAGAGATGTGGAAGTCATTTTGTGTTTAATGCCTCTTTTCCCTTAGCACGCCTCACACTTTCTCAGTCTGGCAGTGCATCTACTGGACAGAAGAGGAAGTTGGGACAGATCCTAAAGAAGCAAAGCATTGTCTTGTTAAACAGCTGTTTTATTTGTATTATCACTACATTTGTCAACAAAGAAAGTCTCTATTTTTCAACCAGGGATAATGGGCCACTTCCAAAAATCCAGAGGTTAAGAGGAATATGAGAATTCAAGGTTCTTAAGTGCATATGCACAGACATCCCCATCCTAAATCTCAAAGTTCCAATCTCCCTAACAGGACCTGACTTTGGCATCTGGACCTAAAGTTACTTTCTCTGTTGTCTGCTATTCTTAGAGTTAAGTCCAGTCTATTGTCTTCAACTTTGATTTCCAGTCATAGAAATTGATTCTCCTTGATATTACCAAAGAAGCCATCTGATGCACATACTTTGGTTTAAATTGATTAGTGGATTTGAGCCTATATTGTAGCTCGACATATAAATGATGCTTAGTTACTGGCACCTGATTTCACAGTCACATGCACTAGATTCATTTTCATATTCTGATAGGGGAGATATGTAACAGTACTCTACAGATCAGAGGAGAAATACAACTGGAGAAATACATATTTAGCACAATCATAGTAATGTACGCCATCTCTGTTGGGGTAGTGATTGGTTTTAGAAATGACTCAGGAATAATTTTCTTGAAAGTTGATGCTTGAGCTTTATGTTATTGAAACATAAACTAAGATCCTCTAGTAGTATACACACACACACACACACACACACACACACACACACACGTATATATATAAAAAATAATGTGTCCTTAAAGGACTTTAATCTGGGTAAATAGATTATCGAATTTGTTGTCTAGATGTATTATCTTGAGAATAGTTAGGTGGTTATTGCAATAGTTCAGCCAAAACTGATGAGCTTCTTAACTAAAGAAAGCCTAGAGACAATGAAAGGCTGGTTTGTAAGAATGACTCATGAGTTCCTTGCTGAGTGCCTAGGAGGGTAGTGGAGTTGATGTCTGAAATGGAAAATGTAAGAAAAAAAAATGTTGAAGATGTAGTTCCTATTATATATTCTGAGTTTCAAATGCCAGTGAGAATCTGAGGTGAATATTACAAAACATTTGTTTTAAATATGTGGCAACCAATCAGACTCTATTAGAACATTCCTAAACATTGTAAAGTAAAGGTGTAGAATAGGATGAAGGACAGGTAATAGAAAATGCCCAGGTTTGAGGATTAAGAAGAAAAGGGTTTAGCTGTGACCATACTGACATTTTATGTAAACTAAATGTATAAAAAAGCAAAGTGAAAGGATTTTCCCTCCTCTCATTTTCTTTTAAACTTAACTGAGTCCTCCCTTGCACTATCAGACATAAATCAAAGAACTGGGCTCTTAGACAATATTGCACTTTTGATAAACTTTCAGAAAGAAAAGCATATGAAAGCTGTCTAGAATACTCAATTATTAGCTGAATTCACCAAGGCAACTATCACTGAAAAAGGTGTCATGAGCTAAAGAGTATTCAGAACAACTGCTTTAACCTTTATACAGTGGGTCATTTTACTTCATTTTATTTTTCAGAAACAAAAAAGTATAACCATTATATAAAAAAGAAAGTAATTTTTCTAAATGAGATGTAATTTTCAAAACATCTTTTGATAAGATAGGAATAGCAACCTTTAATTATGATTGGGATTCGTACAGAAATACGGGTGCACCAATTTAATCAAAGGCAGATGCTCCACTTTCAGTTCTTTTCCAAAATGAGGAAAGATGACAATAGTAACTTAGTAACAAAAATAATGGGAAATGTAATATCTTACTAACATTCGTTTTACTAAGATACAGACCTTGCCATGGGTATGTATTTTGTCTAAACTAGGCCTAATTATGATAATAGTTTGCTAATTTTGCTTTACTTGAAATCACTCCAAAAGCTTAAAATCTTGCAAAATGTTGCTATTCATTTTTCATCTCTTCTTCCTTCGCCACTCATAATAATGTTTTGTCACTTTCTTTTAAGTATCCTAGATGGTTCTATAAGAAGTAAATTAGGCAGACATCTCACACAGATTAGGTTATCATCAATTCCAGATTTTCCTGGGCCTCTATTTCTTGTTTGAATGTTATATTTTTTCCTTGTCTTTCATTCTTCATAGTCTGAATTCACTCTCTAAAGCCAGTAAAAAATCACAGAAAGTTCTTTGAGTTGCTTTGCTAAATTTTTCTATCATTTAATTCTAAAAGAAATATAATGTTTAGAGGAAAGTTCCTTGAAAAAATATTAAAAGACCCACTTATTTTTATCTGAATCTGTTTCTCCCCCCTCTAGTTCTTGCTACCTATCTTTTAATCACCTCGCTGTTCATTTGCAACAAATGGTGAAAAGAGAAATTAATGAAAGCAAATTTAATTTAAAAATTATGTAACAATTCAAATGAGGGACTAAAATGTCCCAACTCTGGCCCTGTTTTAGGCTTTTAAAAACGTAGCTAGAAAGCTGAGTACATATTCATCCATCATACAAAAGAATAGGGAACACAAAGCCTTTAGTCTGTTTGCTGAATAACATAAAAAGTTATGAAAAACTGTTAAGTTTTAAATGCATAAAAGAGTAAATTAGAAGTATTTGAATAAATAGTTATATTTAGTTTTAATTACATATAACAAAATAATTTTAACAGCTTGATAATAGGAAGAATTGACAAAATTTTGATATTTATTGGTTGAAGAGTATTCAGAGATTTAAGAACAGTTTTTGTTATTAACACAAAAGTTGAATACATTATGAAATTCATGCTTATATGTTGATGGCAATAGGCTGTGTTGAGTATATAATTTGTTAGCAAAGAGAAAAGCTTTGAAAATTCAACAGGTTTTGAAAGTAAATATACTAATGAGTATTTATGCTTTGAATAAATTATTTATATTGCTTAACCTACAACATGTTTGTTTGAAAAAAAAAATTACCAATATATTTTCTCTTTTCTTTTGTCCATACTTTTTCTTGCCAGCAAGCAACCAAATAGGCCACACGTCAAATGGAGGTGTTAGTAACATTTCTCTGGAATGGGTTATATAGAGAATTATGGTCACAGATAATCTTGAAGATATAACTAAATGTTCAAGTGTAACTACTAGAAAAAACCATAGAAAGAAGTAGCTTCATAAAGTGGAGTTCTACCAAACCCTTACTAGTTTATTTTAATGCAAATATTAATACTAAGACTTAATTTAAAAATAAAAAACAAAAGGAATAAATGCTAAATCATATGGTTTAAACTATCCAAATACATGTTTGATGGGAATTCCTCTGGCCAAATTGGGATTTATGGGCACCAAGTAATCAGACAAAGAATGACATGTTTACATTATATCTGGATGAATAGCCAAGGGAAAAATTTTTGATATTTTCTAAAACATAAGTGTTTTATTATGAATCAATGTATAACATATTTTATTTGAAATATAGAATTTTATACACAATGATATACTTTATTTGAAATATTCTTAATCATGACAAGTAGATCAAATGTATATTAAAAAATATTTTCAAGGTTTTAGCAAGCAATGTAGTGTTTTTTCTTAAATGAACACTTAAGTTATTCTTTTTATTTGATTCATTTAAAAAACACTATTTTGCATAATTTCCTATACAAAATTTGAGAAACATAAAATGGGTCAAAAATTTATTCCGTTAATTGAATACATTTCAAGCTTACTATTTTATTAATGCTAAAAGTTTGAATGTAAATAAAATACTTTTTATTAATGGCAAGATATGATTACTATTCAAAAAATATATTGATATCACACGATCTATTTGGTTTATTTCAACAAACTCATTAATGTATTTTATTATATATAATTATTATTTAAACAGGTACTGGTTTATTTTTTTCTCCTATATGCACACTCAAAGCCAGTGTCACATTTGACAACTAGCTGTCAAGGATATTTAATATCCATAATCACGTATGCCAGGAAATTTTTTCTAGCCAGATGGCCAACAATTGTGGTAGACTCATCTCCTTTAATTTATGATTAAAAAAATATGCTAGCACACGTTTCTTTGTGATTGTTGTATGTGTACACTGATTGTAATTAGTGCAGTAAACTTTTATGTATTAGCCATTTGCCGTATCATTTAATGATTATCGAATGCCTATAGTTTTAAAAATTAAATATAAAGTGTAATGTTTCTTTCATTATACTATTTGAAAAGTTATTTCTCTGGCACTATTTGAATTTAAATAGAAATACAACTAGTAATTATACAACACATTTTAAAGAATTTATAAAGCAATTTACACTCAATGCTTTTTCAATGTTTGGAACCCAATATTTCTTTACTTTAAAAGAAAACCATGTTGTTACAAAATGTAGGATACAGAATTAAAAATTTAAAAGCAACATAAGTCTACTACGAATAAAAAACACAGGTAGCATTCAGTATTATGTATTTACAGATAAAAATTACCATAATTTGGGCAATAAATTTTTAACTGAAAATAAATTAAAATTCTTCAAGTTAAAAGCAACAATCTGCTAAACGATATAAAATTTTTTATTGTGAAACACCACCATTTATTTAACAAATTACCCCGTATTTGATTAAAGCATTTGCAATTCTTTGCTACAATGAGTAACATTAAGATGAGAAGATCCTTAGCATTAGGACTTTTTCCACATTTAATTATTTTTCTTTTATAATATGTCATTAAAATTGTGCATATAAAAATATGCCAAGTTCATCTTTTATTTGTACTGTACTGATATTCTTATTTTAATGCCTGTATGTGAACATGAGCCTTTACCTAAAAAATATCCAACATTGTGTATTAAAGGCTGTGTTTGTTTGTTTTAATATCTGGTACTTTAATAGAATAAAAATCTATCTTTATAGTTTATTTTACTTTATTAGAATAATCACATTTAAAGTTGTTTCCATATATTCTTCTTTAGGGATATCTTATTAATATAATGTCCATATTTTGTTATAGGAATGTTTGTTGTTTTGCTGATTTGCAAAATTATTTCCTACCAAGGTAACATACTTTTTAATTTGTGATGCAAGCAAGTATTTCTCAATCTGTCTTGAAATTTAATTTATCATTCTTGTGTGCTATTTGTCATTGGAGCAATGCTTACAAAAACAAGTAACTAATTATTGTTCTCTTGTCATTTCAGTGTTTTTTATTTAAAATTTAAGTAATTCACAAATTTGATGTTTAGTATCATATAATTGTTGCTCCTGTTTTACTCAGGTTTAGAGTCATTCCTGGAATTGATAAGCTCTGTAATTTCCATAACATAATGTCATAGAATTTTCCATCTCTCATTTCCATATGTCACACTTTAGAAATCTCTCTGTATATTACAGAAATAAATTATTCAAAACGTTTGAAGCCACTGAGTTGTATATATATCCTGTTTCATAATTTTACATCATATCTCATGCACACTAACTTTGCATAGTATAGAGCACAAAAAGAAAGCAAAAGAGAAAAAGGGTAAGTTATATTACATGCAATGGTTTTAGATAAACAGTGGCTAGAAGCAGGCAGATATCCATTTCTGGAGAACGTGACTGAGACTCTGGAAAAGTCTCAAAAGTTAAAGGTGTATAAGTAGATAAATCTATGAAATATCAGTGTTAATATCTTAAACTTATTTGTAATGCTGATCTAACACTGAATTTGTTGGAATCATAGCTTTTCAGATCACTGTGTAAATATTCACTTGCTGGCATGAAACAACTGACCATCAAACTGTATATATGTTCTAATCTTTTAAAACCATTCAAGTATCATAAAATATGGTTTTAAATAAGTTTACATATGTGGTAATATCCAACTCAGTAATAGCGTTAATATATTGTTCTAATTATTATAAATATAATAAGAAAACTAATTCATGAAATCCTTGCCTATGCCTATGTCCTGGATGGTTTTGCCTAGGTTTTCCTCTAGGGTTTTTATGGTGTTAGGTCTTATATTTAAGTCCTTAATCCATCTGGTGTTAATTTTAGTGTAAGGTGTCAGGAAGGGGTCCAGTTTCTGCTTTCTGCACTTCGCTAGCCAGTTTTCCCAACATCATTTATTAAACAGGGCATCCTTTCCCCATTGCTTGTTTTTGTCAGGTTTGTCAAAAATTAGATGGCTGTAGATGTGTAGTGTTGCTCCGGAGGCCTCTTCTCTGTTCCATTGGTCTATGTCTCTGTTTTGATACCAGTACCATGCTGTTTTGATTACTGTTGCCTTGTAGTATAGCTTGAAGTCTGGCAGCATGATGCCACCAGCTTTGTTCTTTTTGCTTAGGATTGTCTTGGCTATATGGGCTCTTTTTTGGTTCCATATGAAGTTTAAAGTGGTTTTTTACAGTTCTGTGAAGAAAGTCATTGCCAGTTTGATGGGGATAGCATTAAATCTATAAATTACTTCAGGCAGTGTGGCCATTTTCATGATATTGATTCTTCCTAACCATGAGCATGGAATGTTTTTCCATCTGTTTGAATTTTCTCTTATTTCCTTGAGCAGTAGACAACAGATGCTGGAGAGGATGTGGAGAAATATGAACACTTTTACACTGTTGGTGGGAGTGTAAATTAGTTCAACTATTGTGAAAGACAGTGTGGCGATTCCTCAAGGATCTAGAAATATAAATTCCATTTGACCCAGCAATCCCATTACTGGGTATATACCCAAAGGGCTATAAATTGTTGTATTTTAAAGACACATACACATACATGTTCATCGTGGCACTGTTTACATTAGCAAAGACCTGGAACCAACCCAAATGCCCATCAATGATAGACTGGAAAAGAAAATGTGGCTCATATACACCATGGAATACTATGCAGCCATAGAAAATGATGCATTCATGTCCTTTGTAGGGACATGGATGAACCTGGAAACCATCATTCTCAACAAACTGACACAAGAATAGAAAATCAAACACCACATGTTCTCACTCATAGGCAGGTGTTTAACAATGAGAACATGTGAACACAGAGATGGGAGCATCACACACCGAGGTCAGTTGGTGGTGGCTAGGGGAGGGACAATGGGAGGGAGGGTGGAGAGGGATAATGTGTGGAAAATTTTGAGGTATAGGTGATAGGGGGATGGACGCAGCAAACTGCCTTGCCATGAATGTACTTAGGCAACCATCTTGCATGATCTGCACATGTACACTAGAATCTAAAGTACAATGAAAAAGAAAAAAAGAAAACTAATTCATATTTTAAAATCCCTGATTTTCTATGGAAATATTATTTTGAAAAATTCCTCAAGCTCATTGCATTTCTGGTTGCCTTTTCTCTGCAACTTAGTAACATCTGCCAGTAGAGAATTCCCCAGAGAAGACACACATCTTCCCAAATCCAGAGTCACTCAGCCAGGTAACAGATGCAGATGGCAGTGTCCTTTAAAGTGGGATGGAATTTCATTGGCTGTTGCAGACTTTTCCATGGCCGGATTCCTTGAGAACAGAGCTATCATTTAAATGTACATTGGCCTGCCTCAAATGATGCTCTGGCAGCGTTATTGACTCCTCACTCCTAGGGCCCACATCCCCAGCAGAAGCCAGCAGCTCTCTTGTTCCCTGTTTTATTGATCCCATCTGTGGAGGTACTGGAATTGGGATCCATAATTAAACACATACATATATAATAAGCATTTATAACTATTCTCATTCTGTGGGATTATTATGTCTAGAAGAATGATTCTCCGACCACCACTCAACTACAAAGTGGCCAAGAGCCTGAGTGTGACATAAAAAAATTGAAGCTGTTGTTTAATTAATTTCACCTGGACAACCGCATAGAGTTATTATCAAAGGAAAGAAAACAATTCTACACTACCTTTCTGACATTCAGGGGCCCTCATCTGAAATTTATTTTTGTTTGTACAGTAACATTTTCAAATTTTCTGTCACCTGTCTTTGAAAGAAACCTATCTAATATAATATGGCATGGCTCTTTCTCTTTTCTCTTAAGATAAACAAAATAATTTATCACATTACCTTTTTATTACTACTATGCAGCTTTCCTAATCCATTTTCGAATCCTCTTGTTGTGTTCCCTTTTCTTCCTCCTCCTTATTAGCTTTTTCTCATTAATTGGCAGGCAATATGTGGTAAATACTAAAAGTATCAGATTTCCCTAAGCTCCGAAAAAGAGACTTCTTCATCCAAGAACATAAATATATACAACTTAGTGCCACTTGGTGTTTTTAGCTTCCTATTTAGTTGCTCCCCCAACTTTGTTTCTTAGCCTGTAAAGATTAAGACTTAACCCACACTTCTAAAGTGCTATTTGGAGAAGTTTCTAAAGCAAAGTGACAACTATTTTCTTCTATAATGCTAACAGTGAATCTCCACAATGTCTTAACAATTAGTGGGGTGTGTAGGTGAAACAAGAAACCTGTTTTTTAGGTCTGACCCTAGGCAATTACAAAGCCCTCACCTGCCGAGTCTTACAGGGAAAAGCCACCCTCCATACAACAGACCTGGCACCCAACCTGTGCACTGTGGTTTCTGAAAGGAGCTGCCGTTCAGGACTCAGGCTCCCAGGCCAGTCATGATTATTTGCATTCCTAGCCCTATCACCATTCTTCGCAGGTCTCTTCATCTTTTAAGAAAGGCTGGAGTAGCTGGATATCAAGGAGATAGGAACCCTTAGAAATTACAAGGCATTAAAGACTTGGAATGAGGAGGGAGCCAATTCAAAATCAAAGTCCAATCTAAGTTAAAGGTACAGAAAACAGGGTGGGCATAGTCTATATGCAGAACAAGAAAGAGACCAGCATGACAGGAACTTGGCTTGCTGGAAAATTTAAAGACAATTGAATAAGATAAATGCACATTGAATTTCAATTCTACCACTCTTTAGGTATGAGACCTTGAAGTAGATAAAACAGCTTATTTACTGAACATCAAATAGAAATTCTTGGTAAAAAGTTGAAGATGTCTTTTAAGAATCTAAAATAGTGTGTATTCCAGGCATTGCAGATAAATGTTAGCTATGATTAGCGTTATTGAATTCTTACCATGTCACACTATACATTAAAAGGTATATAAAGATGAAAAAGATGTTGTTTGTACTTTGAGTTGCTCACAGTCTACTGGAGAAATATTGTTATATTTATTGTGCCATAGAATTTAGTCTCCTCTCTCAGCTTCTATGCTAAGCATAATGAACAGAAGCAATTGACCCTTATGCCAAAATCATTTAGCTCATATGAAATCGTGTGATGTATCTGATGGAAGCTGAAGTAAAACAGTCAATGCTATGACATAATTAATATATATTAATAGAAACATTTCTCCAGTAGGTTGGAAGCAACTCAAAATGCAAGCTACAGATCATGGTGATCCAACTGCAGACCATAGTATTGATAGTTTACACTCAGTGATAAGACACTAACATGATTGTAAGGTTTTTCAGCCTGGAAAGAAAAAGACTAAGATAATATCATTGATGTTTACAAAATGTGAGAATGACAGAAGAAAGGATGGAAGGAAGGAAGGAAGGAGAAAGGAAGGGAAGGGAAGGGAGGGAGAGAGAGAAAGCAAGAAAACAAGTGAGAAAGAGAAAGAAAAGAGAGAGAGTGGAAGAGGGAGGGAGGGAGGAAAAGAGGAAGGGAGAAAAGAAAGAAAATGAGACAAAGAATAAAAAGGAAGGAAAGAGAAGAGGGAAAGACAGGAGGAAGAGAGGGAGGAAGGAAGATAAGAGAGAGAGAAAACTAAAGAAAGAAAAAGAAAGGCAAGCAAGGAAGGAAGAAATTAAGGGTACAGAAAACATGAAATTCCTACAAAAGTTTTATACCAGTAGAATTTAGTATTTATCCAAAATACAGCTCCGAAGACAGCTGTTCCATGAAGTCTGCTTTCCTGGCTCCCCTCATTTTCTTCCTTTACCCCCCACTAGGTTAATTTCCCATGTTTTTAATAAAAAGGAGGTGGAAAAACCTTTTTTCTACTTATATCTACCATAGTGATGTTAGGCAAACTTTCCAGCATTTCATATGGCTACTTCCTTCTTTTTCCAATCTCACATACATTGCCTGACACATTGCATGAGCCAAACATCATCCACAGGGAAAAAAGATAGAGGCATGAATGTGTGAGCAATCCGTAAAAATCCTTAACATTCTTAAAACCACAGCAAGTTTAGAAAAACGACACACTTTTCATTAAGTAAACACTGCAGATTAAAAGCACTAAATAAAGGGACATGCAGCTATTCTGATATAATTATGAATATTACTGTTAATGTTAGAAATATCAATGTAATGGTTTTATGTATTTAGAAGAGTAACGATAGATTAGTATAAATATCTCAAGATATTACAAGTCAGAAGCCAAATAGAAAAAAGGTAGTCTAATTAAGCATGGCATTTCTTGAAGTTTTTATAAGATTTGATAAGTAATAAAAGATAAGATACTTGACAATATAATTTGCATTGTGGCATTACGCTGTAATTAGTTTATCAGCGGAATACATAGTTCAGAGTTTCCAAAACATGAAGGTTTTTTTAAAAAAACTGAGATCTGATTTTAGTACCTGATTAAATCGCCCAGAAAAACAAGAATCTCACTCATTGTGTGCCATTTCTCCTGCTATTTTCATTCTGATGTCTACCTTATAGTAAGGAATGGGCTCCAACCCAAATGTATTGTAAGTGGTTAAATGGCAGTGTGTCCTCTCTTCCAGGTACTTCCAGAGGCTGAGTCACCACTTACCTTCTGTCTGGGGCATAATCCATTTTCTTATAGGAAATGTACATATGGCTGCAGCTGCTGACCAACTGCTGCTGACAATGATTTTTGCTTCCTAATAGGGAGGTAGCTATGCCCCTTTTTGAATAATTTTTCAACTTGGCATTTATCCCAGAAAGGAACACTATTTTCTTAGATGTTCTTGACCTCCAAAGTCAGATGACCTTCTTCAAATCTTCTCTGATCCCATTTATGTATCTGTTCTCTTGCCTTTATCCAGATTTCTCACTCACAGGAATTGAAGTACTCTCAAATGTGGGCTTTACTCTTGAACTTTTCTCATTCTGAGAGATTCCTATATTTACCTTGCTGATAGATCTTCCATTACCCCCAGTTTTATCTCCTTCTTATCTCAAAACCCCAACTTATCTCAAAACCTACATACTTCTCAAATTTCCACTTAACCAATAATTGAATACTAAACCTAACACACAATCCCCTCCCTAGGAAGCTCATGGTCTGACATGGAAAAGTGACAGACATACATTATTTAAAAAATAAAATAAAACTGGTAAAGTCATATTTAGAGATAAGCATCAGATTTAATGGTGCATATGAAATGACCCCTATTTGAGTATAGCGCTTAAAAAGGTACAAAGGAGGACTTTCTGACTTAGGTGTAATTTGAAGGAGAAAGATGGTATTACAGGGGAAGGGGCAATATCAGCAAAGGCAATAAGGCCATAAGTAGTGTTCGAGCTAGGTGGAAGTGTGAAGAGTGAGGCAAGTCCCTTAACACTGAAAATAATCTTTGCTGTCTTAAAGACTTTAGCCTAATTAGCCTAATTCCATAAGAAAAAGGGATATATCAGAGGGTTTTTAAACAAGGAAATGCCATGATTAAATTTTACAACTTAAACAAATTACTCTGATAAAAGTGTGGAAGAATGAATGAAGATAGAAAGTGTTGATGAGGTTGAACCCTTAACTTATAGAAACTCAAAGGGAGTCAAAGAAATAAACATAAGGCCTAAAACCATAAAGCTCAAAAGAAAACAGGGGAAAATCTTTACGGCATTGAATTTAGCAGTGCCTTCTTGGATTTAACACCAGAAGAACAGGCAACAATGAGAAGAAAAATGGATAAACTGACTACAGCAAAGTTCAACACTGCTGTGTATCACAGGACACTCAATGGAGTGAAAAGACCACACAGGGAATCAGAAAGACATTTACAGATCATGTTGATCTCTAACAAGGGATTAATATTCAGAATATATAATGAACTTATACAACTCAGCAATACAAATATAGACAACCCAATTTTTAAAAATAAGAAGAGGATTTGAATAGACATTTCACTGAAAAGCATATATGATCAAGGAGCATGCTGAAAAATATTCACTGGAAATCATTAAAGAAAGTATATCAAAACCACAATGAGATATCAGCCTACGCTCATTAAGATGACTACTATATTAAAAAAGAAAAAATAACTAGTGTTGGTGAAGATGTGGAAAGACTGATGCTCTTGTCTATTGCTGGTAGAAATGTTAAATGGTGTGGCTATTATGGAAAATCATATGAAAATTAATTTTAAAAAAATTAAAAATAAGATGAACATATGGCAGTTCCACTTCTGAGTGTATACCCAAAAGAATTTAAAGTATCGACTCAAAGATATGTTTGTTCACTCATGTTCATAGTGTCATTATTCATTATAGTCAAAAGGTAGAAGCAACCCAAGTGTTCGTTGCCATCTGAATGGGTGAACAAAATGTATTATATACAGATAACTGAATGTTAATTAGCTTAAAAATGAAAAGAAATTTAATATATACCACAACATTGATGATTATTCTAAGTGAAATAAGTCAGTAACAAAAGTACAGATGCTGTATGGTTCTATTTATATATGGTACCTGGGGTAGTCACATTCATAAACAGAAGTAGAATGTGGTTTCCAGGGGCTGGAGGGAGTGGGAATAGGGGGCTATTGTTAAATAAGTATGGAATTTCTGTTGGAGAAGATGAAAAGAGATTAATAGAGATGATGGGTGCACAACAATGTGAATATATTTAATGCTGCTGAGCTGTATACTTAAAAATGGTGAAAATCGTCAATTTTAGATTATATATATTTTAACATCATTAAAACAAACAGACAAATGGATGACCTAAATTTAATTAGCATTAGTAGGCAGGGATAGAAGAGAATGAGTTGAAAAATATCTACCACATAAAATAGCAGCACATGGGGAAAGAGAAGTGTAATTGGAAGGGTAAACTACAATATGTAATCAAAGTAGCTTCTGTTTACCCTGTCTTCTTTTACGTTTTCAGCAGTAGTGATCTAAATATACCAGAAAGCGCAAGACAAAATCTTTCACATGGCAAAATATGCAGACCAGAAGAATCAGAATGAAGGGTAGGGTCTCCAAACCATCTCGATTTTTAATAATCTCCCAGGATGACTTAAAAGCACATCAAATTTTTCAAATAAAACACCGGAGAGAAGAAAGATGAAGAGAATGAATTAGGACATCTGGAGTACAAGATGAATCATATGAAGTAGGTGGATGCTAACCAGAGATAGGTTCATGAAATACAGGAGCAATTAACTATGTCAAACGCAGCAGAGAAGTCCACAAAACAAAAATATATTTATTGGGTTAGAAATAGGTAATTACTGGTGACGTTAGCTGTATATTGTCAAAACAGTTGTGGAATCATAAATACAGTTAACACAGGTTGTGGAAAATATGGTACCCATTGACATGATTTAAGAAGTGTATGGTAGTTCATGATTTAAAAATGGATTAAGTAAAAGAAGAGAAAGAAGGAAAGAGGCATAACAGCTAGAGGAATAATAAGATAAAATAAAGCTTTTTCATTCATATAAAAGGTATGTGAGCATGTTTATAGACAATATAGAAATCCAGCAGAAAGAGTGAGACACAGGAGAGAAAGGAAAAGAGACATGAAGCATTCGGATGATAACCGAAGAACAAGGTAGCCTTCACTGGAGGTGGTTAAACAGATGCCTCTCCTGAATTTCTCAGTCTTCTTCAGTGTATGCAGTAAGCCTTACATTTCTTCAGTTGAAACTAAAAAAAGTTTGTCTCATAATTATTTCCTTTCTCAGAAAACTATGGTGGCATTTACACTGTGGTGCATATTTTAGGTAGATATTCAAGAAATTCAGAATCTAAATATTTCTACACATCTCATAGTTTGTTGTCTTTTCTTCCTCAGTTTGAAACTCAAATAAAAGGCTGGAAAACATATGTCCCATTTTACATTTTGCTTCCTCTCTCAGGATGAGTGCCTAGGGGACACCTGTATACATGCACTTAAAAAGGAAATATTGCATATGTAGCTGTGCAGCAGGTCAGAGCATAGCTATTAAGGACTATCTTCTACAAGAAATCATAAAGGTCCTTGCAGAGATAGCTTCATTCCCAGGTGCTGAATCCTGGTCCTACTCATTTCATTTATAACGCAAGAGTTGCACAAGAGATTAAGAAACACTTCAGAGTAATAGAAATGCAAAAGAGCACCCCACAGGAAAAATCTCGCCACCAGCTCCATGCACAAATTATACCACTTGTGTGTCCATTTCCACTTTAGGTAAAGGAGCATTTGAACCAAGGATCCATCTAGCTTAGGCAATGAGCTGTGCTCAATGAAATTGTTTTTGAAAGTTTGATGCAGGAAATCTATTATATTACTTGACAAGCATGGATTATGTTACCTGGACTCTTCTATGGAATAAAATATTAAATCCTTAAGTGTCTCAAAAGAACACCAAAGGAATAGTGCTAGCTCAAGGTAATAGGATGAAATCTTTGACAGCCTTAGAGAAATTTAGAAATAATTTCCTCTATTTAAAAATTGGGAATCCTCCTGAGACTTAAACAACTAGAGGACTGGGAGATTCAAAATAATTAATTACTTCATGTAGGAAAATATGCATTTTCTATAAGGACACACACACCCAGAGAAAAACAACAGTGCAGTTTATTAAAGCAGTACTCGTGTGGAAGATGTCCAGTTCCTACTTATTGGAAAATACTTATTTTTTAATCTGCTATTTCTATTCTCAGGAAATGACATGCAAAATCATATGCTTTTTACAACTCATGAAAGCCACAAGCATATAAAAACATTGTTTTAAAAATCCACTGTGCTAATCTACTCTTAATAATAATGAAATATTTCATGCAACTTAATTATGTAAAAACCATAAGGAACGACAGATAAATATTTGCCACTTTCCATTTTCTATTGTTGGCAGAGTCATACATACCCAGAAAGATGCAAAGGCATTTGAAAAGCTAATCAGGGAACCAGAATGATGAGAGAAATATTACTGATACCAAAACATAACATGATAAAAGTATATTTTCAAAACACGTCATCACCTATGTCAAGCATTGTCATCCAAGTTTATTTGTATTTGGCTAGTTTTTCTCCTACACCAACTGCATTTATTTATTAATTTTAAAATACTTTCTGATTGCTAGATACTGGTGTGATACTGTGCCAGATACTGTTCTGATCACCAGGGATACTGGAGAAACCGAAAAATAGCAACAATGATAATAAAACCAAACCAAACAAAACCTGTGTCTGTACAATTAAGTTCAAGTGAATTCACTCTATTATCCAAACCTGACAATTCTTTCTATATATTATTGTTGATAACTGCTTCCTCATTTCCTATTCCACTGTCACTCTTTTCCTCTCATTGTTTAACACCCAGGTTACTGAAATGCCTATCCAAGAAATCTTCCTTTTCCAGTGAGTCTCGTTTTTAACCAGTGAACGCTCTTCTATGAGTTTTTTCTTAAAAATATTTAATTATGTCAGAACCCTGCTCAAAAACTTTTAATTGCTTTCCTATTGCCTAGAAATTTCTCAGCATTTCTTTAAGGAGGTTCGTTTGTGAACAATGATTTGATCTTCCAGAATGCTCTGCAAATTACGCCACTTAACTTAATCCTAATGTTAAAAAGGACTGCTTTGTACTCTCAGGAATGTCCCTTGTATCTCTGGCTTCCATGCCTTGGTTGCTGCCACACATCAGACAATCCTCACATTTCTCTGTTAAAATGTTTAACTTATTTTTCAAACACTTGAGTATACCTCCTCTTCTATAATATTTTTATAATCCCCAGGCTCCTGTATCTTCCCTCATTTTAATTCTCACAACCTCCCTTTTCATCTGCATGAGAGACCTCCCAGTTGTCTGTTATTATACAAACTTTTCTACATATTCTTAGTTTTTTTGGAGGCAGAGGGTATTGCTTCTGAGTCCTGACTTCATCACTTACTGAGTGGCCTTGAAATATGTCACTTCTGATTCATTTCTCCCACAGCAAATTAGGAATAGATTATTTATAGAATTACTAGAAATCATGTATATAGAAATCCACAAGGCATCTGCATGTAAACTACTATTAGAAAAATAAGGCTGTATATTCTAGAATAGAGACAATGATAGGTTTCTTTATGGTTATATTCACAGTGTCTGGCCCATATTGGGAATGTAATACATATTTGTAACATATTTTATTGAAGGACAATGCTTATTTTCAATGACCATCATGACTACGAAACGCTCGGTATTTAAATAAGACCTGAGAATTTCAAGCACAAATAGGCATGAAATTTGGAATCTAGTCTAGGTACTTATCAATGGAAAATTTTGTTTTGATATAATTTTTCTCCATTATCTTCCTCATGTTTCACAACACAGAAAGAAATAGATTACATTAATACATAAACAACAAGTAAGCTACATCATGTTGTATGTCCTATACATTATATTTTTTATTGTTTATTCCTCATTACTAATCTTTAAAAAATTAGTTGCAATGAAAGTTTTAAAGCTTTATTACTGTATGTAAATTTCTTGTTAAAATAATCTTATTTTTCAGCAAACCTACAAGTTAGATATGAAAATTAACTTTTTCTTCCATTTTATGAAAAGAAATTATTCAAATCCAAAGGAAATAAGACTTTGGGTATGAATAAGTGTTAATAAATATAAAAATTTAACTATAATAACACTTTATGATAGTCTACTGATTTTTACTACCAACGAGTGAAACTAGAATTTTTAGGGGGAGTTAAGGGAGTGAACATTTTTTTTTTTTGACAAAGGAATTAAAGTGTTCTAAAATCATCTACAACAATATTGTAGTGAATAATAATTATAAACATACTCAATTTTTGGATATAAACTATAAATGATCAAAAAGAGCAATACTTTAGAACAGTTCCTGGTAATTTGAAAGTTAAATTATGTTTTAATTTTATAAGTTTAGTCAAAATTATTGTATGGAATATTTGGGGGCATGAAGTTCATTTGTTACCTAGAATATTTCAGGTATAAAGAGATGAACTTCTTCAGGCATAGCATACCTTTCTCTGGGATACCAAACAGTGAGAGGATATTTCTAAAATTCTGTCCATTTATTAATACATTTTGGACTATTTACATTCTATTATTAAAGGAAATTACCAGAATTGCTTAAATTGTGTGAATTTAGGAATAGATTCAAGCTTAATCTACAGACTTATGAAACTAAAATTAGAAATTTTTCTCTGATTTGAAGATAATTATGATTTTCTAATATGTTAATAATAGTTAAGTAGAATAATCATATATATTTGACCACTGTAAACTATATTTATAGATATATATTAGTTATAATTATCTAGCTAGAATCAGAAACATATTTGAAATTACAAACACAACAATCAAAGAAACTAGTATGTCTTTAGTGTGAATAGTATCGATAGAGTAAAATGTTAGTAAATTGTTTTCATTATGCCTGATCCGTCAGTTAGTAAAGTCCTATCTGGTTGCAAGCATGTCTTGTAACTGAAATCAACTAATTATTCCAAGTCATTAGTTAGTGAAAGCAAATAAGAAGGTAACAGAAAAGGAAGATGAGAAGAGAAAGGGAAGAATAAATTCTCACTCTAGTGCCTTGCAGAAACTAGTATCTTTCACCTAGGTAGTTGATTCCCACGTAGCAGGTAACTCAGTTTGAGATCCCTTTATAATTTCTGTTATCATTTCCGTTTTCAATAATCACTTTTTGAGTATCCATACACACTACATTCCAAATAAATTAAATTCTTTCTGGATAAAAATAAAGAAAATTACAATGTACTCAAGAACTGTGACTTCTAAGACAAATAATGAATCAAATAAATAAATAAAAAGTATTTTCTTTAATGCTTGCAGTGGCAAAACTAACCAAGACTACCCAACATTTTAGCAAAGACAAATTCAAGTGGAAGATGAGTCGAAAATTCAGAAATACAGTGGAAAGCTCCACTATGTTTTACTAATATACATGTGATTAATAGAAACATCCAAATAAAAATAATTCAAAGTAATCAGTATTAAAATAAATATTTAATTAATATTTAAAAGGCAATTTTTTAAACAGGTTTCCAAATTAAAGTGATAAAAAATTATAAATTTGTATCCTTATATTAAAATTATGTATTCTCATGCATTTCTCTGTCCAGACAGCTAGTGTGTGGAGAGTAATTAGTGGTTCTAGTTTGTCATTTTTAAATATGCATTGTATGTGGAATATCTCCTTGATGCTCAATGAATAAGAATCAACCTAATAAGACAAGGCATACTCATTCATTTATTTATTTATACCAAAAGGATATAAACTCTGGCCATTCTGTTAAAAGGTCAATCAAAATTGGCCAATTTCTAATAAGAACCATTGTCAGTTGCTGCTTATTTTATCCTACACTGACCTCACTCCCAGCTGGTTATGAAAACTTGCATGATTTTAGCAGTAAAGTATAAGCATTACATACCTTACACTTTTAACTTACTGTGCTGTTCCTTCTGAAAGCGGTCAGAGTGGGTAGTCATCTGACTCTACAGAGGTGTGGTATATATATACATACAATGTATGTACATGTTTGCTTTTTGGTGGCTGCCTTCTCATTTTCAGAAGGCACTTCCCTATGTACCACTTTTTCTCTTTGCTTTATGGCCTTCAAACAGTGATTTTTCACAAATGCAGCTATTCTGCCTTTTCAGCAAAATCAGTCTGCTACTGTCACTTCGTAGGCATAATCAGGCTGTAAAAGGTTTATATAAAAATTCTCCAGCTCACATGATAGAAACCATGTAATTTCATGGTATTACTAGATAATTAGTTAGAAATCCATTCACAATCCAGCTCCGTTATTATGTTGGGCCACTTAATTTATGACTTGGCTAATCATTAAATAGTAAGGCTATCCAAGAGAATATTCTCTGATTGGAAATGCACAAGGTTGCAATGGTTTCTTAAAGATTGATCAGGCAGAGGTATATATATATATATATATATATATATATATATAATATATATATAAAACTAAGCTTTCATTCAAGCCAGCCTCTGCCTAGTCAATCTTTATATATTTATATATATATATCTACTTCATTTGATAATTAAATGTATATTTTTAAAAGTCACTCTGAACGTTACAGTATTATTTAGATTTGTATGTATTTGTCTGAACAAAAAAATTGCACATATTTTTCATATTGTGTTTTTAAAAAGATAAAGATACCTACGGCAAGTATCCAAATTGCTCCACTGGAATCTATGTAGAGCTGCATGAAATGTTATAGCCACACTTTTTTCATTAATACAGTATTTTCAAGGGTGTATGTCAGTAACTGAAACAAAAAAAGCACTTGGCATTTAAATTACCTAATGCAAAGTATTAGAACGGCAGTTTTAATTTTAAAGGCATATATCCTTTTACATTTTTGTCACTAACAAATTGGATTAAATACATAGCTAAGAAACACCCAAAATGAATTTACAGATGTGTTATATTTAGCATCCGTAATCTGTTTATGATATTAAATTCTTTTTCTGATATAAATTAAAGTCTACAAAAACCAAACTCTGTGCTGTCAACAAGATAATATAATCTACAGTGCCCCTTATGTATTTATTACATCGGTGAATATTACAAAGAATTATATGTGGCAATGTTTTAAAAAATTAAAAATCAAATTTAAGTTACCAGAAATATATTTCCAGTCAATTTATAGGTTGTTTCCTTCTGTCTTCTTCAAATATAAAGACAACAGGAACAACTCCAATTCTAAGAAAGTAATTATGCATCTCAAGACCTGCCAAAGAAATTCAAGGCAGATAATATTAGGGAATATTACAGTGGGGAGGGAAAATCCTGGAGATGGATATTGAGCTCATGTACTAAGGTTAGATCAGCAGCTTTGTGTAGTGAAGAATAAAAGGAAACTCCTGAGGATATAACACATCTCAAGGCAAGTGGTATTCACCCAGTTTCTTTTCTTTTCCTGATGCTATCCATTATTTCTAATGAAAATTTCTTTCCTCCCTAATTCACCACATAATATAATTTAGCTACCAACACGCAGTGGTTTTTACATCTAAAACAAACCTATGATCCACTACTCTCTTCCCCACCGTGTTAGGAAGACACTGAGATAGGGTTAATGTTTACCTTTTCTTCTTTGCCTGCCAGTCTCTTTTTGCATATAGACAGGGGGGTAGTAACAATATACAGGCGCACACACACACACAGGCACACTCAGGCTAAGCTCCTAATGCTCCTACTGAAAGCAGACAGACAAAAATCATCTACACATTAGAAGGAAATTGCAAGGAAATATCATTACAGAAACTAGGCCCAGGGCTTTACATTTCCAATCAAGACTTTTCCTGGGAACTGTGAATGAAGAAACGGAATAGGCACTGTAAAGTGCCTGGCATATACAGAATTCTAGGGTTGTTTGGAAACAACCGTAGAAATAGTCTCTTTTCCAATTTTTCTTGTTACTCTGCTTTTGTTGTTGTTGTTAACTTCATGTTGCCACCAATGGTTGCACCTTGCACCAGCCCCAGGAGCCTGTGACAGTGTAGGAGGTGAGAGAGATTTCACAGGCAGCTATCTTGAAAATCTAAGGAGAGCAGGCAATTTCAAGTGCAACAGCAGAAAAATGCTTCAGTTCAAGAAACACTAAACTGTTGTGACTATTCTTAGTGGCTATTCCAAAGTAAGATTTTTGAGTGACTCAGATTATTTTACATTTCAGCTTGTATAATCTTAAGAAGTTCATAGATTAGTGTTGTTTTCAAAATAAATTATACAAATGCATAGCCATTTATAATAGAATCTTAACTATTTTTAAGAAGTTAGGGAAATAAAATAACAGAAGAGTCCACCAAAAAATTAAAAATACAAGCCAATTATTCTTGAATAACAGTAATGCAACATTCACTTACACAGGATACATTTTATATTACTCCCCAGAGCATTATTACAAGCTTCAGGAGAACTCAAAGCAGCAAGATTAAATGTAGAATAAATTTACCAATTTTCAAATTTTAATTATATACACACACACAAATAAAATAAATTTTTAACAAATTTAAAATGCATGGTCCCCCAAATTAGTTTTTTGTTATTTTACTGAGTAGGAACTTTCAGATCATCATGTAAATGTTGTAAAAAATAGTTGACTCCACATTACGCAATATACCATAGAAAAAGAAAATTAAAATTGTAGATAGGAATTAGGGCACTGGAGTGTAAAACAGGAAAAAGAAGTCCTGTATTTTATACATTGAATATTTATTCACAATAACATAATTTGTCAAAAAATAAAGTAATGATCTACAATTATATAACGAATATCTTGAAATATTTAAATAATTCAAACATCTATTTTTTAGAAAAGTGATATAGTAAATGAGAATTTTGCAAATAACCATTCTAAGAAAAATATGTCAAAAATAATCCTGCAATGACATACTTGAAATCTTTCATTTAAAAAGGCAAAACAAGTAGAAAAGGGAGACTAATTCACTATTAGAGATCAGTATTTCACGTGGTTTTGCACTTTTGTCTTTATCTCAATTATGTGACACCTAGTGTCAGATTATTTGTAAAAACTATTAAAAAGGGAGAGGTTTAAAACAAAAATCTCTATTGAAATTTACCCTGCATTGGCTATATTTGTACACTCAAAATCTCCTTAACTTTTTCTACATGAAAATCATATTTTGAAATATTACTATATTTGACAATGAAATCTGAAAAGGGTGAGCATTGCTAACATCTTGGTTACAGTCCCCTTAAGAGGAAAAACATATATGCACTTGACAAAGTATAGCCTACAATGGCAATATTAGTGAGCCACACTCTGTCCTGAAAACATGACAGACAGAGACGATATCTCACATGTCTTCTTGGCATGATTTTCTTCTGGTGATTGGTAAGATAAAAGGATTGCTAAAATTATGTGCTGCTCCTTCCATCTAATCTTCAGCATGTTCTTGTTGTGTGCAATTTATAAGAAAAATGCTCATGATTGCTTACAAAATACAAAATAAAAAAATACACAAATTGATAAAATGAGCAACTTTTCCTGTAAAATTTGTATAACACAACATGAATGAATATAACATAAAAAACATGTTGAGCAAAGGAGACATTGTTTGCATGTTGCTTCTTCAGTTCTCAGTTTTCTTATGTGTACAAACACAAAACGTAAGTTTATTGCACCAGTTTAAAATTGCTGGACATGTGAATTCCTCTTTATTGGTTATGTAATGGAATATTTTAACGTTATTTTAATGTTAAAAATACTAATGGTATTGAAATATTGACACTATCGCACTACTTAATCATTTTATTGTATGTTGTTACATTATCTAATAGAAAATGTATTTAACGCCTTAGTTTGAGTTTTCTTTTTAAAAATCCCAATCAGAAGACTAAAAGTAATTCTGTGGTTTTGATTACATTTTAGAAGAATGAGTATGAAATCTGTTTAATTTAGAAGAGACTCACATTATACTATTACTATTGCAGTTATATTTTTACTTAAGAAATTATTTAAATTAGAATTAAAAGGAATATTTTAAAAGAATTACTTGTTCATTAGAACACAGATTTCACAAAATTTAATTATATTTATTGAAGTAGAAATAAAAGACATATGTACCAATTAATGAATTAAAACTGAACAGTGAAATGCCAAAATAAATTTTGCCCATGCTCATAGTAATAATTATGTATATTTAATAATTTATTTGGCATTGATTTGCTAATATGATAATTATTTATATTTACTTAATACACATAATTATTACATCAACCAATCAATGCCAAAAACCTGTGTGTATTTTCTTTGCCAGTTTTTAAAACTATTAACTAATTTCAGAATAAATGTATTAAGTGTATATTTTAAAAAGTTATCCTGAAATTTACAGTATTATTTAGATTGGAAAAACATGGCAACAACAATAACCTAATTAATTCCAAGAAAATGAGATCAAATGGAATTTTGTCCAGTACTTTTTATGTTTAGTATACAAGTCTAATAGAAATGTTGTGGCAGATTATAATGTAATGAAATTAAGAATTTGTTTAAAATTGTTTACCCCAAATTCCTAGAAGATACTAAAATCACCTGCACATAAGAAAAAAAAATGTAACTGTCAGAATGCACTCCATTTTTCTATTAATATCTCATTTGGTAAATGAAGCAAATGCAGTTAAAAATAATTTTTTAAAGCTCTGATATCCAGTAGTTGAAAATAATTAGATTTGGTGGCTGTCTTATGTCTTCTTTAATGTTTGGATTAAATTCCCTGTCAATGTATACTTTTTAACCAAGATGAAAAATATAAACCACAAAAAGGCAGGTGAGTTATCTTAGAAGCCTACATTTTCTACTTGGTTGGCAGGTGTGGCCCTCCCTATAAGATGAATGTGTCAAAATACAGTATTTCTGTCTCTGGTGCTGAACTGGGTTTCCAGCTCAGCATCCCCTAATATCATTGCTGTCACATATCCTGTGGTTCCATAGCTAGAGGTATGTTCTACAGCCTTGAAATCTTTTTGATCTCTGATGCACCTTCATCATAATATCACTGTCATAAAGCAGAATGTCATGAACAAATTAGCAATTAGAAAGAATACATTTGCAGCAACATGAGCATGACTTCTTTAAGTAATGAACCTCAAGTTAAAATTAAAGTCAAAAGAGAGAAGAAACTGAAAAGAGAAGTATGATTTATCTACTTCAGTTTTCCTAGCATACATCAAGCAGAGTCAGTGAATTCCTAGTTATGAACAATTAGAACAATGTAAATATAACAAATTTTCAGAACTCAAAGTATTGTAACCATTTAAAGAGTGATCACAATGTACCATGATAAAGCATTTAACTGAATTGAATAGTGTCAACATGTACAAAGATTTATAATCACTTTAAACTATCTTTGATTTCCATATACACACAAATGCCAAAATCCATGCACAACAATTCCTCAAATAATGTTATTTCATTCAACATTGTTTCATTACAAACTTGATGAGGGAAAAACAAACAATGAAACAAACACAAAAACCCCTGCAGGGACCACTGTCTGTGTGGAGTGTGCACGTTCTTCCTGTGTTGGCATGGGTTTTCTCTAGTACTCCAGTTTCCTCTAGTATCCCAAAGATGTACATAGCAGGTTCATCAGTGTGTCTACACTGTCTCAGTCTGAGTGTCTGTGTGTGTGTGTGTGTGTGTGTGTGTGTGTGTGTGTGCGCGCACGCATCCTGCAATGGGATGATGTCCTACCCAACCAAGGTTAGTTCCTTTTACTTATTTCTTTTGAGACAGTCTCCTCTGTCAACTGGGCTGGAGTGCAGTATCATGATCTCAGCTCACTGCAACCTCTGCCTCCAGGGTTCAAGCTTCAGCCTCCTGAGTAGCTGGGATTGTAGGTGTGTGCCACTACACCCGGCTAATTTTTGTATTTGTAGTAGAGATTAGGTTTCATCATGTTGGTCAGGCTGGTCTGGAACCCCTGACCTCAAGTGATCCAACAGCCTCAGCCTCCCAAACTTGTGGGATTACAGGCAAGAGCCACGGCACCTGGACCCACAGTTACTTCTTGCCTTTCACCCTGAGCTCCTGGGATAGGCTGCAGTCACTGGAGACCCTGAACTAAAATAACTGGGTAAAAAATAATTTTACTTGCTTTTATTAATCTTTCTTAAACATGTGTGTGTGTGTGTGTGTGTGTGTGTGTGTGTGTGTGTGTGTGTGTATATCACATACATTTCAATGTTTAGTATTAGAAACGTTTTTGATCTTTATTTTGAAATGTAGTGATGGTTTTTGTGACCAGAAATATGTGCTAGGAACCTAACTCTTGTTTACATCATTAACCTATGGTAAAATTGCTTTCCTTATATGTTGTTTGCTTAAAGTCGCAGTTTCCAAGAGTCTTTCAGTAACTTTAAGTGAGGACTTACTCTACTCTATTTACTTTAGTTTCCAACTCCTTCTGGCTTGTAGCAATACAGAAGAGTTATCAGATAAACATGTATGTTACATACAGTGCCTGAAAAGGAATAGGATAATCTATATAGAGAGATAAATATTTTTAAAATTCCTGAATCACATATAATTATAGCAATCGACACTATAATAATATGTCATGAAATATAGTCCAACAATAACTTAAACATGGTAATATGGTTAATGCCAATAATCACTATATAGGAAGGTTTGTACCAAAATTCTGTATCTGGAAAAAATAAAAATTAATGAGAAAAATGTGAGACTCCAAGCCCCCAATCATAGGTAATATACAATCTCATTCTAGCATTTCAGCTATAAATCTGTAGGGATATCCAACCAAAATATAAGAATATATATTTTTTGTGACTGAATAAATATTTGGTATAAGAAATGACTTTTCATTTTTTTAGTAAGAGATTTTCTTTATAGCACCCATAGGTCTAACAATTCCAGATGATAACTACAAAGAGTTTTATTACAGAATGACTTCTAGAAGAAAAACATGGCAACAACAATAACCTAATTCATTTCAAGAAATGAGATCAAATGAAATTTTGTCTTGTACTTCTAATATTTCAGTATACAAGTCTAATAGCAACATTGTGGCAGATTATAAATGTAGTGAGATTAAGAATTTGTTAAAAATTATTTACCCCAAATTCCTAGAAGATTATCATATATATTTATTTACTATGTGACAGATACAACAGATACTAAATTCAGAGCTCCTTAAACCTAACTTAAGATTTCTTATTTTGGCCTAGTGCAGTGGCTCATGCCTGTAATCCTAGCTCTGTGGGAGGCTGAGGTGGACAGATCACCTGAAGTCAGGAGTTCTAGACCAGCCTGGCCAGCTACTTGGGTGACTGAGGCAGGAGAATGGCTTGAACTCTGGAGGTGGAGGTTGTGGTGAGCGGAAATTCCGCCACTGTACTCCAGCCTGGATGACAGAGCAAAATTTTTTTTATATATCTAAAAAATTTTTTAAATTGCCCTAATTTGATAATATCTACAATCTTAGTTTCCTTTGCTTCACTGTAACCTCATTTCATCTGCTCAGGAAATTTCTTGTTTAAAGAAAGATTTTCAAATTGAAAGGAATATTTAATTGTAGTATATATAATAGAAAGTAAAATTAAATGACATATTGCTGCTCCTATTGTGATGGTTAAAATTTTTTCATAACTGTGACCCAGAGTATGCATGTAAGAGTGTGAAAATTCATACTACCATTGGTTATCATGTGAAAAACCCACATAAATATTTTTCAGATTATTTATAAATAAAAATTAATTCTTTAAACTGTCATTTTCTTCTTTCTCTGGCACTGGAAGTAATATTGCCTATAGTATTATTCATACTACATATAATGACTAAATTTTGATGTGATTTTACTTTAAGATATCCCTAAATAGAAATTTAGCTATATAAAATTTGCATTGAAGATGTACATATTATTTAATTTTAACAAAAATAATTTAAATTTCTGAAAATACCCATGGGATTGTATTTTTCCAAGTCACTTTACAAAACTATTCATAATAGGATATAATACATTATGATGGAATATTTATTAATATGTAGAGCTTACATTTTTCACTTAGTTGTCCACAAGTTATGTCGTCTTTTTTTCAATTTAACAAACAAAATTGTAATTTCAACTATAAATGTGGGTACTAATGCATATGAATACCCATATTCCAACTTAAAAAGTTAGGTAAACTGAAGTTCTCATGTTAGTACTGTTTATACAGTCATGTTTCATGTATTAAAAAGTGGTTCACATTTTAGAAAAAAAACTATGTATTTTTATTTTTAAAAGTATTTACTATGCACCAGCATATGATAAAACATCTTCAGTACCCAATATTATAATTGGGTTTGCATTTCTAATATAGAAAATTCATTGCTCAAATGATTTTTTTAATTGATTTTAGTTTAAATGTTATTTAAATGTTCAATGAAATAACTACATTCAGTTTATTTATGAATTAGTCAACCTATTATTTTTATTTTATACAACAAAAAATGATTTGGTTTAAAAACAACAGAAATTCAAATGATTCAATTTTGAATGAATAAGTATGAAGCTGATTTGATATTAAGAAATTAAGAGAAAATAACAGGAAAAAATGATCTTTACTAAATACAAAAAAAAATCTAGCTTTCCTTCTGATTATATTAGTTGCTTTGAAAAGATGTTTAATATTTATTCTTCATTATTGCACATAAGTATAGTATTCTTAAAATGTAATCTGTGTTTTATACTTATCAGATTTCTATTGAAATGCTTTTATAATATTAATATCTCATAAAATAAAGTTATTTACTATAGGTGGAGTTATACAAGTATATATTCATAATGGAAACAATATAAATGTATCAATGTATTAACATTATATATTCAATATAAAATTTGTTCTTATTTTGGAAGGAAAATTATTAAAGAGTTTGTAAAAGAAAAAAATAGGTATTTAAAGAACAAAGATTGTTTTAGTAGTATTCCAATATTTTTAATGGGCAAAAGAAGTGAGAACTTTGAAATATATGAACCTTAAATAAAATGTTAAGGATGAAAAGATGTGGATACAAAGTCAGACTGCTTCACAATCTCAAATTATACATTCTCCAAAGTATTCAAAGGATAACAGTAAATACTTCATCATCTAAGTACTCATCAAATTTAAAATAAAATTTAGAGAGAGAATGAAGAATATATATTTTGCTATCAAAATAGCTAAAAGACTTCTAAAATTGTGCTATTATAAGTGAAACTCCAAGACCTCTTTACTTATGCCTCCTGTTTTCTGATGTTCTGTTTAACATAACATGCAAATTGAAAGTTAAAATTATTTTGTTTTACCTCAAATATGAATACAGGTAAAATTTTCACAGCAAATAAAATTTCCCAAATTATAATTGATGTATAAAATGCTTAGAAAAATATGTCAATATATATTGAAAAATATTGTATCCTTTAGTCATGGTGCTTTATGACAAAATGCAATGATATCTTAAAATATTAAAACTCTTCCACTGAAATATACATGCAGTCAGCCACAGAGAAAAGCGTGTCCCTGTGTAGGCAACTGTCCTGAGGAATGTATTATTCCATCTGGATTACTTTTTCCCTCGAGGTAACATTCTCATTAAAAAGATGAACTGATTTTCTACTCCCAGGGGAAAATACATAGTACCCAGAAAAGCTTTCTAAATAGATAAACACCTCACCAGATTTGACAAACCTGGGAGCATATTTGTTGAAAATGCCTGAAAATTTCACCAGGATCTCCATTAAGGCATACCCTGAACTTTAAAATGGTAATGTAAGTGCAGAACAGCAACAATTACTTTTCATATTATTTTTGAAAAATGTTACTAATTATACTGTCAAAGCAAAATAAATAATTACAATTAAAGACTGGGAAATGAGTTTTATGCCAAAGTTCTCTATTTCTACTTTCATTTTTTTCTTAACTATCTGAACTTAATTATAACAAACATAGACTAAAAGGGAGCCATTTGGAAAATATTTTCTGTGTTTAATATATATTTAGATATCATTAGTAGCATCCTAATGGCTTTCTAAATATTTTCATGCCAAAGTACTAAACACTCCACCTGATATCCTTATCGACATTTGAGACATCTTTGCAGGTTATGTCAAGATAAATGGTGTTCTGATGGAGCACGCAAGCAGTTTATGATATTCACTAAATTCACCTTGTTCTGCGGACATCTATAAGTACATATTTGTTAATCCATTAGGTGCATACTGAATGCTAGGTACAATTCTAGAATATGGTGATAGATACAACCATTATCCCAACTATCTGTTTGTTTTTACTATATTTATATAGTAAATACTAAATGTAGTATTTCCTATTTTATGTGGATTGTATTTGGCCAGTTAATTAGAAAGAAAAATTTGTGGTCAAAATAATTCTTGGATTAATTCTCTTCCATGGAATCGAAACAACATTTGTAAAGAACAGTGCAAATTTTGTAAGTTGTAAGATGATACTCACTAAGACCTTTTTATTAGGTGTGAGTACCAGCTTGCTACACTTCTAAAATCTTTCAAGACATTAGTTTTAATGTACTAATGTTTCTGTTCATTAATACAGAAGGTACTGATTTATTTATTATGTTTATAGTGGACTTGTCATTGCTACAATTTTAAATTTTAATCATTAGAATTCTCCATTTATAACACTGTGTAAAGATTCCTCTAAGCATCTGAGGAGGAGCTCAGTTTGTCACTGAGACTAATAAATAGCAATAGTAATGATATTTGAAAATGTTAAAAATAGAAATAGTTTTATCATTGGATTAACAGTTGAATTTATACCACAGCAGATAAAAGGAAATTAGAGCAACTTATATTATTAATCATTAGGTATAAGATCAGTTGCTAAATTTGGAATATTAAAATGATGAAAGATGTATTGCATATTTATTGTCCCTTTTCCAATTAAGTCTGCAAAAAAAGGCCAAAGATCTTTAGATATTGTAAGTGTGCTCAGTATTGTTTGAATTAAAACTAAAACAATGGAAATTACCTCACATATAACTACAAAATGTGCAAACAAAATAAGCAAATAAAAAATTAACATCTCATTTAGAAATATCACTCAATTTTTTGAGAAATACTGATCGCATATCTTGTTAAATGTACTGAAAGCACAGTGTTATCATCTCAAAAGGTAAAAATATGTAAAAAACTTAATAAAACTAAACTAGTAATTTCTTTTTCAAAGGTATTGTACTTTTAAAGTTGCTGCTAATTTTCCACAAACATTACATTTTGTAAAATAAAAGTTAATGGAGAAATTAAGAATATATTTTTAACTAAGTATTTTACAAATATTAGACACATACACAGTAAGATAAAGATGTTTTCATCTAAAAGATATAATCATACCTTTCATAGGTACATAATGTAAATAGCAGTAATAATTAATTATTGTGTTACTGATTTTAGAGTCACAGTTGACATACACTTAGTAGAGAAAACTTACACTCTAAATTTATTTCAGCTATTCATAAACCGAGTTCATTGTATTCATTTTTACGAGCTGAAATTAAAGCAGAAACACAAAGAAGGTTGTCAAAGGACACACCATCAATCTGCGGTGGACAAAGAAACATAATAACAACAGAATCACCATTTTGCCTTTAGCCATTGGCTACCATTTGATAAAAATAACAGCAAATATTTTGGAACTTTACTTCCCCATTTGAGGCACAACCTATACTTTCAATGAGGCAAAAACTAAGATGATGATGACTAAACCAAATCAACAATGAAAAAAATCCAACTAATACTATATTTATATAGCAACATATATATAGCAATATATAAAGCTAAGTAAGATTTTGTTATAAAAATCATAGGGGAAATAAGATGTAAAATTATTTTAGATAGTATATGAGTTTTCTTTCTCAAGAAAAAAAAATCTTAAAAGGAAACAAACATATTCAGAGAGTTTGAGAATTTGATTATATTATCTTTTACTTCCTGTAGGTATATATCCATTTACAAACAACCTATCATAGACCCAATAAGCAATAGTGAAGAAAATATTTATTGTACCCGTTATTTTGTTCAAGACATTGAATAAAACTGGCAATTCTGTCTTTCCCCCATTTTAAAAAGTTTTGGTCCTAATTCTATTGGATCAGATTTTTCTAGTTATACCTGTCATTCTAAAAGTGATTCTCATAATATCTGATATTTCACATATTTCCACTGAATTGACCATTTGCACTCTTGTCAAGTATATTAGCAGTTGAACAGTTTAGGAAAAGCTTCTGGTGTATGCTGTATGCTGCAATTATAATTTTCCTTCTGTATTCACATACCTCTTAAGTTACTGCTGCCACTTCCCTTATGATGTCCAAGGGCTGTGGGAGACAGTGCATTTTACAAAATCACCTAAACAGGAATAATTTCCTCTCTGGGAGACTCCAAGTCACTGTAAATGGTTAATTTTAACAGATACATTTATATTTCAAATACAATATTAATATACAACAAGCCAGCTCCGCCTTTTAATGTAAAATTATTTGTTCTGGTGTTTCTTATAGTTTTTATTTCCTTAATATGAATCTACATAAAATTTGCTACCTCATATATCACACATAAAGCTTTTGATAAACTCTGAGCTCCCCAAGAACAATACATAAAAATCCATGATTATGAGAGATACATTTTAATATGAGGATGAAATTTTATTTAGACATGGTTCAAAGTTAAAATACACTCATAGTCTAGCTGATAATATGAAATTATATGAAGTTTCTAGGTTAAGACAGTATGGAAATATAGAAGCTGTCCATCTAAGCTAAAATCATTTGAATTCAAAAACATTTTTTTCAGGAAATAAAGCTGTTCTGATCAAATAAAACAGATTATTAAGGAGTTAACACATGAGTCACCAGTTGGCAAGAATTTCTAAGGGTTTATAAGCACAGAACAGTGGCATTTTGTAAACTATATGACCTACCCTGTCAACAAAAGTGTGTAATTTTAAATAAGCTGAAAAAGAATTTGTCTCCTTTATTTTTTAGATATTGTATGTGTAGAATTACTAATGAATGACAAGTTCATAGTGATAATTTAAAATCCCCATCCCTTATTCCCATTAAGTCCTGCTTACATAGTTCTTGATTGTCATGTTAGAAATTGAATTACCATATTTTTATTTTAATAATGTAGGGATGTCAATAATTTGACTTAGGATATTCTTAAAATTAATTGTTAGCAAAATAAAGAGATATATCATCATGTTTTTCATTTTTTCAAAAAAACAAGGAGGTGGGAGGCGGTGGTAGAATGATTCAGTTGTGAGAATTAAAGGCAATGATAGAGACCATTTTCCATATGTCTAACCTTGGGCACAGAGCTTCTAAATGAAGGGAATAGGCCAAAAACATAGTAGGACAACAGATGACTGAAGTGCATTACTATGCAAAAAAATACCTTCTCTGGGGTAAAAAGTTATAAGGAAGATGGAATTAGTTGTTAAATTAAAAGTCAACATTGTGAAAGCCATCGGAAATTAGTAATTTCCTAAAATGGTTACTTTTATACAGAGACCCTCTTTAAATAATTTTTTGTATATATAATATGTATATATATAAAATATTGGAAAGGATATTTAAAATTTGTAATCTGAATACTCAATAATTATCTTTTAACACACAAAAATCAATTTCCAGTGTGATACTGCATTTCCATTTCAGAATTAGGGATCTTTCATCATAACTGAGTAACAAATATATCACTATATTGATAGAATGGTTTTAAATGACAGTCTGGTAAAAAATTTTGAATATTCTCTAAAATGAATAATTTATAGATCTCAGCATTTTTATTTAGATGCATATATATATATATTCATGTTTACTAGCTTTAAAAATTTGGGGATGATTATAAAATTGAGGTATATCATTTTTTAAAAATTACAATTTAACTAGTGGTAGTTCATAACTGTATATTTTAATATTTGGTACCTAAATGCTAAAGAAAAAGAAAAATATGAAGAAACTCTGTCATGCATATTATATATCTTAGGAAACTTTAGCAAGGGCAGATTTCAGCTATATAAGAAACACATGTACCATTAACTTTATATTTTGAAGTGGAAGTTTAAAGTAGATATTAAAACTCAAGATTTCAATAAATATGAAAGCTATAAGTGTTTCACTATTGTTAGAATCTTCAGAGTGAAACACCCTTTGACTTTGGATATTAATATAGCAAAAAATATTCCATGTTTATAAAGTTAAAAAGCATATTTTTTCTGTGGATAATTTATGTAAATATATTATTACAGGTGATATACATTTATTGGTCATTTTCACTTTTATATATCAATTATTCTATTTAGTATATAAAATTTTAGTCTGCATGACACTGATGAACTTCTCATGTATAAAACAGGCTAGTCAAAGTATTATAGTATCCTAAAAGATATTTGCTAATCAATTAACCTGGGGTTACTGCCACCCTTCAGATTTTATTTCAATAGGCAGATACTAAATTGAAAATATACAGCAAATTTGGTTTCAATAGCCATTATTAAGTGTTGTTTTTAATGAATTATACAGTAAGATTTTTGAAAAGTGTGTTAGTTGTGAATGCTAGAAATGATCACTAGTGTTAGAAATGAATATGTGAGTAAAAATCTAAAACATGTACATGCCAGAACACCAAAAACCAAACAGAATTTTGCTGCTTGCATAAATATATATGAATATAAATGATTCAATATTCAAGTATTACAATCAAGAAATAATTGAACTTATAATATCTTGAAAAAATTCTTAAAATATACAATCTGCAAATAAATTTGTTCAATGTGGACCAGATATAAATGAATCTTTAAAATAAAGCCATAATCTCATCTATGCATGTTAAATTAAAATTAAAAATGACAAAAATGAAAAATATCCTTCAAAACAATGGTTCATAACTTCCACTTTTATAACCATTACATTTTAAAGTATATACATGTCTATTTTATAGTAGAAATATACAATATTTCTTCATGATTACTAATAAAGATGCCTAATAAAAAAATCTCTATAAGATTTCTATTCAACATATCTCTCTGACTATTACTTGACTATTACTTTCCTCTATAAAATGACTTTCCTAACATCTAATAAAAATGTATCTGACATACTTAGCATTGTGCAATATATCACAACATTTTTGTTTTCATCCCTAATAGAAAATAAAAAATCAAATTATTTTATATATTTATTACATCAATTTTCTGTCAAATATTTCTATTTTAATATTCAGAAGATTTTTATAGGAAACAATCTAAGTCTCTCAAACTTAGAGTTAAATGTTGTTCTTTTAATACTATTACAGTTTTTATAATACTAGTACAGTTACCATGAGAAGTATTTGACCTGTGCCTAGTAAGCCTTGGCCTGCTAAAACCAGAGGAAGAAACAGAAAGTATTGTATTATTGTCATATTAAAAAATTGTACTGTCAAATGTTCTGTCCCCAATCTAACATTCCTAAAGCATGAAAATACAAGTATAATTTGAAATACTTGAAAATATTAAAATGTAAAAAAACTTGGGAAAAAATGTGTATGTAATGACTCACAATCCATCTATTTTTGTATGTCATATACATGCTACATATATTCATGGAAATATATATGATTAGTTATAGAAAGTCATTAAGTTGAATTGAAATTAATAATAATAATGTACAGCTGTCAAATTCAGTATCAATGAATATGAAGTTTATCAGCATATAGATGTTAGATAAGTATTTTTAAGCACATGACTAACGTCTACCCAACTACTTTGTTCTTATACTCACATACCTATTTGCAACAGCAGAGAACCTCAAAGGGTTTGTGGAAACTTATGCATAAATAAAACGGTTAATATGATAACAGCTTATACTTTTGCAACGTTTTATTCTCTTTGAAAATTAATTAATTAACTCTGCCTGGCTTCTAGTATTTAAATCTGTTGCTTTGATGTTTCTAGTTCCTTTTTCTTAGTGTAAAATTTATTCTTAAAAGTAGTCATTCCAGGTATCTTGACATAACTGCAAATATTTTAATTTGGAGCCATCTGAAAAGTGCAAGAAGAGCACATTTCCAAATAAATTGACAGAATACTTGTGATCTGCTGTACTGTCATTAATCTGGAGTCATGTGACTTTGGGAACCATCTATGGAACTCTTGAAATTAAATAGCCAGCTTTTGACATTTCAAACTAGGACTAAACTATTTTCACTTTTTCCCTTACCTTATTGAAAAATAATGAAGAAAAAAATAGAAAAAGAGAGTAGGAAGGAGGGAAGGTGGAAATATAAGGAAAAAAGAAATAATAGACTAGAAAAAAGGAAATTATAAATATTAATTTGAATATTTTGCCAACAACACCAGGTAGTAACACAAATATAATTCATACATAAGGACACAAACTGCAATCTTGGATTCAATTCTAAAATTGTAACTTTTTTCACAGTATGTGTAGATGTTCTCATTACAAACTAGTTTGATATTTTTTACTAGTATTAAGGGAACAGTGGTGAGGGGACAGACTTGGGTACCCAGGAAATTTGTCAAAAACTTCCACTTTTCATGTGTAAAGGTGATAATCTTGACTAAACAGAAGACATGTTCCAAGTCTGCTATCTATGCTAAGGTGGTTTAACTTACAACTTCAATTAATAGTTTAGCTGTAAATAATTTTTTATATTAGCATACAAATTATCTACATTTACTTGGAATATATTTATTTTCTCTTCGATAATTTAAATATTTACATCATAATCACATAGACATAAAAATAATATTTTGTAATATCTACCTGGAAATACATTTATATGAGATTTATGCAACATATTAAATCGAACAAGCACAAAGAGTAAGCTTAGATTGCATCCAAAATTTAATTGATGCCTGAAACATTACATATTTTGTTCCCCAAAATTCCGTGAAGAGAATTTGCAGGGTTTCTTAATCCAGTCACAAACTACTGATACACCCAGTCTAATTATCTACTCAGTGAACAACTCGAAGCAACAGAAATTAAATATTCAAAATTATACAGCCTGTATTCTACCTTAAAAGTTAATGTATTGGCAGGAAACCATTGGTAGGAGAAAAATAATTCATTTTTTAATTCTGTGCACTTTCATGATTCTGAGATGCTAAAAAATTTTCAAGTTTATGAAAGAATGAGTTTACTTTTATTTTCTTAGTACAATGGGAAAACATAAACAATTAGGAGTAACTTTAAAAAATCAATCTATAATTGTTATTTTCAAGATTAAAATAAAATATTGGACACCTTAGGAAGAGTAAAGATAAAAATGAACCACCTAAAGGGAGTGTATGTGACAAAATTAGGTGAAATGATGCTGGTTTTACAATAAAATTTTGTAAATCTTTGAAAATTACATCACTAAACTTTCTTTGAAAGTTACTTATATTGTCCAGAACGAAGTCATTAATTTTATGTCATTCTTATCTTTTTATTTTGTGCATCAATTAAGAAATAAAAGTAAGTTACAAGGAGGTTTCCATTTTACATTTATATTTTATAATTTATAAAATTGTCATACCTATATATAATAAGGTTGAGGAAGTGATATTGACATTTTAAAAAAAAACTGTCTGCTGCTATGAAGAATAACAATCTCAGTTGTGAAGTCAAATGCTAGTATTTATTTTTTCTTTTCTAATCCTGGATCTAATAATATAGAGGAGGTAGATGAAGAGCAAGAGATGCACTTTTCTTCATGGGAATACCATGGCATTATTAAGCTTATTCCTTTCCTCTTTGAAAAAAAACTTTAGAAAAGACAATATTGCAGACAATACGAATAGCTTACTGTACTTGGTCAATGTAGCATTACAATTTTTTTTGCGTGTGTTTAATCCTCAGGGAAACTGTTACCACCTGTTCAATCTGAATTCAAGTAGTTACTGTCAATTTACTCATGGGTGAATGCTGCCTCTTTGTGGCAGAATGCCATGGAAATTGTTCTTTAAACACAGAGTTCATGAACAGTATTTGTACCCTTGATACTGTACAAATTCCAGGTGAGATTATGGGGAGATCCACCAATAGCAATGAAGCACATAGCTCTTTAAGTTTCACATTAATTCAAACATTTCTTATGCTTAAATTGTAGTCTAGAATCACTAGAAAACCGTATTCAAAGATGATGAGCTCATATCCACCAACATTTTGAGCATTTAGAATACTGATCAACTTTAGATAAGTAATCCATCATAATTGTTGAAGGTAGTTGTATGCAAGTTAAAAATACAAAAACTATGGAAAACTGCAGACTGAATAAATAATACTGATATGACAAATATATTGAGAAAAAAGTGAATATGCAACATATTACTTACCACGCTCCATGTAGTAGATGAATACTTCAGTAAGGAAACAATGTATATAATTGAAATATAATTAATAAACACATTAAGTGACACATTTAGAAAATCATACTTCCCTGAACCAACAAAGGCTTAACTTACACATAGGTAAGTCTTTTGCACCTTAAGTAATCATTACTTCCATCCCTCATATTTGACATAGTTATCAAGTGTTTATTCAGAAACTATTTAAAAAATTACATGTGCTGGGATACATATGAGACTGTAACAACAGTAGCCCCATCTTACAGAGATCCTGTTTGTCATTAGCATCATTGCTTGCTGCCCACAAGGATAAAGACATTGTATAGAGACTTGTACAGTCCATAATTTGGTCTTCTGAGGTGCCAGTACATGTGGATCTGTACAAATGCTATTGGGTTTGGTTAAACAATCGAAAATCGGCTACAATAGTAGTCAAATCATGTCATTTTGGTTCACTAATAAAAATACTTTCAAATCTTTTCAAATAAAACCAAAAACTTGCACACAATTCTCACTGGAATGGCCCAATTAATTGCCCTTTTTTATACATGGGGATACAATCAGCTCTTTTTCTTAAAAAAAAAATACAGATTCAACTGGGTGGGTTGCGTTGGCTTTTAAAGATTTTGCTATTAAATTCTCCACATTTTTAATGATTTAAAATGCCTTCCTGATACATCAGTTTTGGAAATGCAGCTCCTAATACAGTGCGACACCTCTGCAAAATCATAGGCTAAATAGTGAAGGAAAGAGGAATGCTAAATGTGCATATAAAAATAGGTGCTACAATAAAATATTTGTATATTTCATCAATAAGTTATTTTGACTAATCAATTATGGATCATATAGCTCTGTAATTTTAATGATTTGTCCACATCTATGGTGATCTTTTTCAGGATCACAACACTTTTGTTTTTTAATTCAAATGTCCAGAATGCATACAAACACATCCTTTAAAAACAAAGAAAAGGAATGAGAAGGGAGAGGAGGGGAAGGAGAAAAGGGAGGGGGAAGAGAACAAACTTCCTATTAAAGTTGGGGTGTGCTAATTTCTCCACAAAAGCCAGTTAGACCCACCCATGGCTTAAAAGGGGGAGAAAGGGAGGTGGGGGCGGGGCAGGGTGGGGCGGGAGCAAAAGAGGAAGAGTAGAATCTATGCGCAGCCATCATCCACCATTCTTAGCACTTCCAACAACTATAAAAATGACTGCGACCTTTCACAAGTCATCCGCGCAGCAAATCGCCCTTCATAAAGCCCTTCTCCACACCTGCCCCACACGCAAGAAGAGAAAGTGATGTGCCCAGTTTACACAAATGTTTCCCACGTGTAAATTTTAAAGGAATCTGCACACCCTTTTCGTATCTTCCACCGAAGCTGAGAAATCCCGTGCCAAGGCACTTCACCCTAAACGTTGAAACAACACAATTAATCAGATGTGTTCACCGTGTGTGTCTGCTTGCTTGTTTTAAATGCAAAAGCTCCCAGGGAGTTTCTTTACTTTTAGAACTGGCTAAATGTGGTCTGTTTTTCCAGCACTTCGAGGTAGTCCGGCTCAACGTTTAGTTTTGCTTTTAACTCCAGATACTCGTTCCGGTTGGGTTCTACAAAGACAGCACTCGGGGGGCTGTAGAGCACCGGTTCCCGCAGCCTGCTGTCCCCTGCCCCGGGTGCAAATACTGATGGGGGCGTCTAAGGTCATAGTTGGGGGAGAAGTGTAAGCAGCGGGGCTGCACGGGAATTTGGGATATTCCGGGAGGCTAGTGCCGGCGGTGGTGGTGGAGCAGTGTTTGTCTGGTTCTAAAATGCCCCTGTAAAAGCGGTCGGCGTCCTGCACCGGTGACAGCAGGTCCTCCCGGGGTTCGATGGTGCTGACGCTGTAGGCGGGGCTCCGCAAGTGGTGGCTTTCCCGCCTCTCCTCCTCCCCGGGCTGCAGCTGCAGCTGCGGCGGGGGCTGTTGCTGTGGCTGCTGCGGTGGCTGCGGCGGCGGCGGCTGCTGCTGCTGCAGGTGGTGGTTGCTGCTGTAGGTGACCTTGAGCTCGTGCAGGTCTTTGTAATCCTCTACGGAGTTGCCCTCTCGGGAGCGGTAGATGGGATTTTTGCACATGTGGCCCAGTGGGTGGGGATGTATTCGTACACGTGGCCCGCGGGCGTCTTCACCTTGGGCAGCGCGGGACCGCGGTGGTGCACGTGCGCGTGTGGGTGGCCGCCCGCGCCGCCGCCGCCGCCGTACACGCTGTACTGCATGTTGAAGGAGCTCACGTCGGAGTTGTTGGTGCTGGTGTGGTCGCTCTGGTTCTTCTTCCTGCGCTTCATGACCAGCACGAAGAGCCCGGCGGCCACGAAGACGGACATGATGAAAACCAGCAGGAGGCTAAGGATTAACACAGACAAGGGCACTGACGAGGCCCCTCCGCCTGCGCCCAAGCCCGCAGGGGCCCCAGTGCTGTTCAACCGGACCGCGGGTGTCACGGCGCTGGTCCTCGCGGGGACCTGGATGGAGGAGGGTGTGGGCGTGGACACCACTACATCTGAATAGTCTGGGCACAGCAGCTCCGACTTAATGGAGCGCATGTCGGTCTCAGCGAATTTCTTGGGCGCCTTACAGATCACCTCGTCCACTAGGACGCCCACTTTGAGCTGCTCCACCCACAGCTTCATGCCCACAATGTCGCAGGTACAATCCCAAGGGTTGTCATGCAGGTCGATTTGGATGAGTGACTTCAGCTGGTCCAAAACTCCACTCACCGGCAAGGAGGTGAAGTGGTTACTCCTCAGGTTTAGCCTGAGGAGGGTCAGGCCAGAGAAGACGCCCGAGGGCATGGCCTGCAAGAGGTTGTTATTCAAGAATAGCAGCTGGAGGTTTGGGACCGGGTCAAAAGTTCCAGACTGAATCTCGCGGATGAGATTGTACTGGAGGAAGAGATACTGCAGGCTCTGCAGGCCATAGAATAACTCCGGGCTCAGCCTCTCGATCCTGTTGCCATTCAGGTAGAGGCGCCTCAGGTTGGTGAGATCCCCGAAAGCGCGGTCCTGGATCATCGAGATGCGGTTGTTCCCCAGGTGCAGGAGGTCCAGCCCGGTGGCCTCCAGGAAGTCTGTCCTGCGCACAACAGCGATGTAGTTCTCTGTCAGATACATTTTCTTGGGATTGTAGGGCTTGGGCTGCAGTTCAGCGATGCTCTCGATCTTCGCTCCTGGCAGTTTACGTTGAGGCCCAGATCAGAGATCTGCAGGTTGCAAGTGCACGCGGTGGGACACTCCAAAGGCACCGGGGATTTGGTCTGGTAGGCGATGCTGGGGCCATAGTTGCTGTAGCCCAAGTCCTTGGAGGGCTGCCGGGAGGTGGGGGCGCACCCTGGGCTTGTTGGGTTGGCGGGTCCCCTTAGGGGGCTTCAGAGGGGGTTTGTAAACAGCAGAGGAAGAAGTGGCCACGGAATTCACTGAGGCCGGGGTGGTGTGTAAATACCCCGTGGTGCTCAAGGGCGTCTGCGGCCTCATCTCATAGTCAGAAATAAGTTTTCTTGGACAAAGTTCCTGCTTGGATACCTCATCCAAGTCCCTGCCGTGTAAGCGGAAGGGGGTCTCACAAACCACATCCCCCCACCAGGGCTGAGTAGGAGATGCTGTCCAACCAATCCTTTAGAGAGATCAGCTCACAAGAACAATTCCAAGGGTTTTCCTCCAGCTGTAGCTCCACAACTTTATCCATGTGCTGCAACAGCCCCACGTAGGGCAGAAGTTTCAGCCGGTTCCCCACGGAGGTCCAAGTGCGTTAAGGGCACAAAACGGAAAAGATTGTTGGGTAAACTGGACAGAAGATTGTCATTGAGGATAAGCACCTGCAACAAATGCAGTTTCCCAAAAGCATTGGGTTCAATGACGCTGATGTAATTATAATCGACCTGTAGGTACTCCAGGTTCTCCAAGCCAAGGAAGGTATCATCTCGCAGAAGTTCCAGTTTATTATTGTTCAGATGCAATCTCCTCAAACCCCGCAGCCCGTGGAAAGCCCCGGTCTCAATGTCCTGGATAACATTGCTACCCAGATGCAAAATTGAAGCCCCAGTGTAATTGACAAACTCATTGGGATAGAGACGGTTCAAAAGATTTCCTGACAACAAGAGGTGGTAGATTGGGAAACGGGGAGGGCTAATTTCAGAGAGACTGATGATCCCCCCCATTTTCACAGCTCACAGTTAAAATGCCGTCCTTTTCCTCACAAGGACATGCATTGTCACAGATTTCCCCATAATAATCGATGGTTTCTGCACACGAAAGGACGAGAGATGTTACAGCAAACGCTAGAGTCTGCAGCATCCAGCTATGCATTTTTCTATGAAGGTCCTGTTCCAAAGTTACTGGGGGGGGCAGCAAGTGTGCATTTTACCTCCTGTAAGGGAGAGAGGAAACAAGGAAACAACAGAATATGACAAAAATTTAAGGGATCAGTCAGAAAGTCCCTCTCTTTCTTTAATCTCATTACTCTAAAACCCAAAAGGAAGAGATATAAATGACGCGCCCCTCCCCGTGAAACATTGACATTCTCCAGATTTTATTAAAATCTATTATACATTTTGATTTAAAGGTTGATTTCATTTTTTAAATGAGCACAGCACAAATATGCTGCTCTTTACAAGATAAGGACAGGTTAGATAAAGTCCCATTTAAGTGTTCTCTACCTCCCCCCCCCTTTTCAAAACCAATCCATAAATATACATAAAATGGCTGTCAGTTCAGTTTCAGGGTTCTAATTTAAGAAAAAAGAAGCACCATTTTACAAGGTTCCCACCTCACCTATACCCAGCCCCCACTTTTTTTCTTTCAGAACCTCTTCAGTTCACCATGAAGGTCTCTCATTTCACAGAAAGGCAAGGAGCCAAGATACTTGGGGTATTTTAAACCATCTCTAGAAATGCCACGGTGGGAACCTAAAGACTACTTTTCAGAGGCAAAAAGGGTGTAAAATAATACATCAAAGGAGCCAGAAGAAGCTCTTAAATCACCAATTGTCTTCCGGAGCTTTGAGTGAGGAGAAAAAGGAGAGCGCATTTGCTTTGATGGTGGACTTCACTACCACGCTATTAAGCACATCAGCGTCCTAATTGCATGCACAGTGTCACTTAGCAGCGCTTCCCTGAGAGCGCCCTTCGACCACTTCTCATTGATCATGTCAGCGACGCTACCAAACCTCATGTTTAAGCCACTGAAATAGTTCTGCACGATGGATTACAAAGAACTGAGCGAAGGCATCCGCAATCTCGGAATACCTCCCGATGCCTAGAGTTTAAAAAGGACGTTCCTACCGCTTACCGGGAATCAGCTAAAAGTAAACCAAGGATCAGCTCCAAAGCCTCCCTTACCTTGGACTCCGCGTCTGTTTGCCACGGTAATAGCAAGGTTTGCACTGAACTACCACCTCGGCAGCATCCCTATCTTTGGAATTGCTTATTACATTTAATTGTTAACGCTCCCCTTCCTCCTTTTTCTGATCTCAGGGAAAGGACGCCTGGGCTGATTAAGAGGCAAAATAGAAAGGTGGGAGGGAGAACTTGTAAGTGTTCTTTAATATCAGAATTTCATCTCCCCCAGGAATCAGTATAACCCCCCTCCCCCCTTTTTTTCCTTGCTTGCTTTTTGTCCCCTTGAAGGCTTCCTTCCACTTCCTACTTCTGATCAACAGCAACACTCTTAAAGGAAGGACATAAATGGAATGAGAGTGTGAGTGTGTGTGTGTGTCCGCGCGCCCGCGCGCTGCGCTGGTTAATGGTGTGGGGGACATTTGATAGAAATGCTGGGCTCTAGGAACCTATACCTTTTCTCTGGTCAACCTTGCCTTTGCCTCACTACCGGAGTCTAATTATCAAATTGCCACCCCAAACTGAAGCCAAGATGTTTCCGAGACAGCGGTTCAAGCCTGGAGACCTTGCTCCTGATCCCCCAAGTCGACTCCAGCCCACGTTATTAACGCCCCTGCATTCACACGCACATGTGCCAGTGTGCCTGCGAATCATTCACGTGTGGCCACCCAGACGTGTCGAGACGAATCGGAACCACAGTGCATAAACCTCGCAAGTATCCCCGACCTCCCAACTCAACGGTAAATGTCTCCCGGCTTAAAAGCGGCAAAAAACATCCCCACTGAAAGCAAAACGTTTACCTTGAAATTTCAGTTCTCCGCTGGACCAAATCCGCACATCCATTCAGCTAGGTTGGGTCCCCTCCCCCCTCCCTCCCTGTGCTTCCCCCGCCCCCATTCACCTCCCACCCCATCTGAAAGCCCATTGCAAATTCTGTTCAGCCAGTATTAAACTCCAGCGTTTACAACTTTAATTCAGTTCTAGTTAGCAAGGGTCTAAGAGCTTCCTCTCAACCCATTCCCTTTCCCCCTCCTCCTTGCTAGCAAAGTAGACCAAAAATTGGAGAAAATAAAGTTGAAAAAGCCTGGAAAGGCTGACATTCTGACGGGGAAACGCACCTCCGATGCAAATTCGCGGATGCGCTGAACATTCTCAGATTCTCAGATATTTTTTTTTTTTTGGAGGGCGGGGGCGGGGGGACTATTTGTTTTCTCTCAAAGAATTTAGATACTGGATCACCGCCCTGTACATCCCTGCATTAAGCAGCACGGAGCGGCTCAGACTAGAGCCCAGCACCCAGGCCGACCGGAGGCTCCGGGCACAGCTGCTCAAGCGGCCGCCCAGGCAGAAGCACCCGGAGTTCCAGGACGCGAGGCTCCCCCCTCCCCCACCCCGCCCCAAAGAGAAGGAAGGGAAAACGAAGGAAGGGGAGGGAGGAGGGGGAAAGAAAGCCACCCCGCTGCACAGACACACACACACACACACAGACACACACACAGACACACACACACACAGACACACACACACACACGAACCTCTTTGCAAAGTAAATGGTAGACTTACCCCCGTCTCACATCTCCAAGGCCCACTCATCCTGGCCACCTTTTAAAAACACACACACATACAAAAAGCCCTCTTTGGGGTATGCACTCGGTTTTCCAAGCCCAGGCAGGGCGGGGAGGCTGCGAGCAGAGCGGTCCCAGGGGCTGGAGGAAAGAGGCGCCTGGACGCCGCCAGCCCGGGGCCGCCGCCGCGGTGGCGACGGCGAGTTCCGGGGCTCCCCAAACGGCTCTCCCCGGCGCTCTCCGCGGTAGTCGGAGCGGGCAGCAGGGTTGAGAGGGGGAGAGCGGGGGGCGATCTGGAGCGGCGGGATGGGAAGGCAGCGGGAGGGGGCGGCGGAGGACCGGCAGGAGAGGCGCCTCGCGGTAGGGGCCGGGAGCCGGAGCCAGGCGGGGCGGGGAGGGGGAGCTGCTTGGAGGGAGGCACGGAGCATGAGGAGGGGGACGCGGAGAAGACTGCCTGGCACCGCCGGCACCGCCAACGTGACGGTCAGCCCCCTCCGAGCGCTCGCACCCGCTCACACTCAGGCTCACTCGCACACTCGCTCCCATCCTCGCTCCCGCGCGATCGCGGGGTCTCCGGCAGCCTTAGCTGCTCCCTTCCCCCCAGGGGGTACTCACAGTTCCCATCTGCGTGGGGGGCAACTTTTCTCCGACCCAGCTGTGGCTGCCGCCCCCTCCAGCCTCCTCCGGCTCCTCGCACCCTCGGGCCTGGGTTCGCGCCGGCCGGCCCTCCCCCCTCCCCCCTCGGCTCTCCTCCGCGCCGTCTTCACCACATCCCCCCCTGGTCAGTGCCGCACGCCTGGGGACGAGCCAGAGGGAGCGGGTCGCGGGGGGTGTGCATGCATCTCCCGCCTTCTTCTTGCAGCGCACACTGTACATGGTAGTGAGGGGGCGAGCGAAGGTGGCACCGGCCCCTCAGCTGCTCCGGCGGCGGCGGCGGCTTCAGCTCCTGTGCTGTCCTCCGCCCCCCGCGCAGCGGCGACCACCGCGCTGGGATCCCGCCGCCGCAGTCCCCGCGCGGAGCCCGCCGCCGCCGCGGCCCCTAATTAGTATTTGAGAGGCTCCCGCATCCTTTTGGCAGTTTCATCCCTCACGGTGTTTGCAGGGTTTTTTTTTTTTTCCTGTGTCCCTTCCCCAGATGCGGCGCACGATCGTCATTATTTGGAACTCTCTATCACCGACATCCTTTGGGGTTTCTGCGGGTGCGGGTGGGGGGTGGGGGTAGGAGCAGCGTCGTTCTATGCCTGTGGCGTGTCCTGGCAGCCCGGTGGCTCTAAAAAAAACTCCGAGAAAGTAGCGTCTTCCTCCCAGGCGCCGAGGAGGTGGCAACGTGGTAAGCAACGCCGGGTCTCTGAGACTGCCGCTCCGGAGTGGGTGCAGGGCCCAGTCCAGTGCACTTGTTTATTGTCGCGCCGCTGGTGCGAGCCAAGCTGCAGCAGACATGATGGGCCGGAGGCGAAGCGGGCGCTCGCTGGCCGATAGGTGGCAGCCGAGGGCGAAGGCGTCCCCTGGGCTTGGGCGGCGCAACCGGAGCCCCCTTGGATGTCACAAGCGAAGGAGACAGAGGAGGCTTGGACCATGTGCGTAATACGAGCGTGGGACTGTGCAATTCTCGGATTGGGAAAGGGAGGAGTGGAAATAACCCCGACAGTGCCAGGCTTGCTGGTGGACAGGGACAGATGATTTCAGCCCTGTGCTGATCGCCTGCCTTCCTCTGCCATTTAGAATGCTGCTGTCTCATGTACATACTGTAAAGGATCCTGGAAAAGGGAGTGGTTCCTCTTAGGTACAAAAAAGGGCGTTACTTTTCTTTTCTCTTTTTTAATAGAATTAAGTGTTATAGGTGTGCCTAGCCAACACAGAGAATGTGAACGACTTTCAGAGGGAATGTTTGTGAATAAATTTGGTGTGTACTAAAAAGCTGGAAAACCCCTAAGTAAATGCAATATCGATAGAAAGCGAGTTTCTTGAAGAGTCACCTGCTAAACTCCACTAGAGTCATCTTTACAGTAAGTACTCTTGGCTCTTACCGTGAAACCAGACACCTCCATCCCCAAAAGGGGGGTCTTTACATTCATAAGACATGTTTTCAATGTTTGTAATATTAGACCTGCCGTTCATCCCAGGTATAAAAGAAAAGTTGATCATAATAAGTGGCCCAGTGCAGGCTGAGTGCACATATGCCTGTTCATTTGATAACTGTGTAGTTTCTCCATGTAAATATATTTTATCCACTTCATTTTGGAATTAATATTGTCTTAATTATAAATGGTATTTTTTGGTATTGTTTTATTCTTAGTAATATTTGGGATAATATTGTGGTTGTAATATTCTGATTGATCACGTTTAATATTAATATAGATTCTGATAATACGTCTGTGTTCTAAGACGTATTTATAGCTCAGATGATGAACTTTGCAGTCTCCTGAGGTTTTGCAATCTTTTTTGGACTTTCCCCTGCATATATGGTGCATATATATATATATATTTATTTATATTTACTTTATCGCATAAATACTTTGTTTGGAAACAATTTTGTTCAAGTGTGGGTTATGTTCAAGTGAGAGGAAGGAAGGAAGTAATATGTAATTTCAGATAATGAAAACAAAATCTTGTAATATAACTTTTAATTAAATTTAGAACTATTTGACCCAGGAATGACAGCCACTAGCTATAGATACATTACATAAACAAATATAACTTATACTTCATCCGCAAAAGGCTGATTTCTGTATTTTTTAGTCATGAACTTTTAACATTATATAAACATTTTAGAAAATTTATTTTTAAGTGTAAACTTACTTTTATATTGTCAAAATGAAAACGTAATATTTAAATTTAAAATTATATAGGAATTACAGCCAGAAACCTTTGGGATATAAATATTGAGTCCTATCAGAAACATAATTTTCAATATTGATTAACTTTGCAGAAGTTCTGAAAGGTCCTAAATTGTCTTAATCGATTATTGAATTTTTCAAACTAGCTGAAAGAAAGCTGTTATATTTTATTATTTTATCATTGTTTTACATCTTCATAATTGGATTAATATCAAAGTTTAATTATTGGCTTTGTATTATTTTTATTTTAAATACTTATTGTCCTAATTAAAGTAAATGTTATTCAACTAAGAGGTATTAAATATGTTTGGAATTAGTTTAGGTTATGGTTTTGTTAGGAACACTTATGCTAATAATCTAGTTTGCCTCTTGTGGTTCAAATATATAAATGTTGAAAACTTTCTACCATGAACTCAACAAGGATGGCCCCAGAAGCCACCATTACCTTTTGCCACTAGGTGTCTCTATAAGATACTTTGCAAGAGAATGAATTTTTAGAAAATACTGTGACATGAAGAGATCAGAAGAACACAAGAGGGAAAACATCGTAGATACAAGGGAAAGCCTGTTATTAATCTGTTTCTTTATTTACATTGAATGTTGACTATTGCCTAGAAAATATATAAATGAATTACATGAGACTGATCAAATTTGAGCCAAAATTTTTACCCACATGAACAAACGTATCTATGTTTTAGTCTGTACAAAACAACATATAGTCATATGTGTATACATGCTTTCAGACAGCCCTGAGATGCATGCACTGCACTTAATTACATAGACACATTTGGCCATTGTAAAATTAAATGATTGATCAAACATCTCTCTCCAGAATTAAGTTTATTAATATTAAATATTATTTGATGGAGTTGGATGTGAAGATCACATTTGTCCAAATGTTTACAAATATATTTTTGCATATTAGAATTATCTGTTGAGAGAGTTTCGTCATAAATACATATACATATCATGTAGGGAAATATCTCTGGCAAATATATTTGGCACTTATAATGCAAATATAATTGTCAATATCAATTATGACCATAATTTGAAACCTGCAAATTTAAATTTAAACCATAAGTAGCATACTTGCCACTTCAAATTGGCCATATATTTTTGTAAATTTATATTTATTATTATCTAGAATTATTATAGTCCTTCATGAACACAAGAGGAATTATTATATTAAATACTTTTCTTAAGGTAACCTTTCACATTTGTGCATCACTGTGTGTTGTCTTTAGAATATTAAAATGCTTAGTCAAGAATTATGGTGCTTTAAGAAACAACCTAATGAGGATAATAAACAAGGAAATTCGTTATTAATCATTGGATGACTTCATAAGTATTGATCAACATCTAAAGCCAGTAGAGCTTGCATTTTTTTTTGTTTTTGTTGTTGTTAGGCTAACTGGTGAGTTAAGATTATGGAATTCTAATGCTAAGCTTAGATTCCTCCATAGTAATGGCTAAGAAGTCTGTTCAACTTGACTGAATAAATGACACATTTTTCAGGTCTAAATTAAAGGGCATATGTTTTTAAGGTTTTTGAAATTGAAATTATATATATATATATATCACACTTATATATATAATTATATGTAATATATGTTATGTATATATCACATATCTTAAAGGAGAAAATAAAAGTTTCTCCTGGAGGAAAACAATGAGTGATCATTTATGACTGTGTCTCTATGCAATTGCTAAACTAAATAACTATACAACATTTGTCTTTGACATTTTGTCTAATACATTTAAAATTAAAAACAAACATCATGCAGTTATATTTATCAAATTAAAAATGGCCAGCAAAACTAATTTTGCTGAAATTATTTATTCACTTACAGACTTAATTACTCACAGCCTTAGAAGTAGAGTCTGAAAGGCATTACAAAATAATATACATAAAACAGGTAATTTTCTTCCTTGCCTCATGCAGTTCCTTGCACATATATTCTGATACTTTATTGTATAATCACATAAGAAAATATCCTCTTTGGAGAACCAATTGGAAATATCTATAAAAAAAATCTTTGGAACACTACTTTTTCAGAAAGTAACCTTCAGGTGTGTCAAAGTAAGATATATAAAACACTATGTCAGAAGATATTCTTTGTAACAGATCTTGCATTTGAAAATGACTCAGAACAAGTTCAGTGTCTGACTCACTGAAAAGTGGCACACATCCATCTATACTTACAATATACTCTTCTACTTTAAACAACAGTTTGTATAGGAATACTGTTTTACCATTATTAGGAGTATATATAACATTACCTATAATATCTGAGAGACAGACTTTTTTTTCTGGAAAGAAATTAATACACACAAATCCAGTAATAGTGGTTACCTATTGGAAGAAGATTGGCATCTTAAATAGAATGAGAATTTATTTTTCATCATGTACTCTTTTTCTCTTTCTTTCTTTTTTTTTTTTTTTTTTACTATTTTTGTATTTTACTATTTTTGCTTTTGCTGCATTTTGTTCAATTTTACATACACATTTCCAATAAAAATTAATAAAAATGTGCACTTGGAAAATACGGATATTTGGTAGGGTCATGTAAGGGCATAGGAAGAACTGAAGATGATTTCCTTAAATTCATCTCTTTCCCATGTTCTGAAATGGTTTTATTGCTTATGAAACACTATTATCACTGGAGACACTGGATATGTTTCTAAATATGAGTGTCAATTAATTAGTTAAAATAATTTCTCATTATTCGCATGTGGCATTCAAGCCTAACTACCAATATCAGCTAATAGAATGATAATTAATAGAAGCTAGCTTTGTTATCTTCACTATTAAGAACCATGCTGTGTACTGGGAACATAAGTTTTATCTGATACTCTGGTGAGTGAAGAGGAAGATCAAAATGGCTCTGTAGAGAAGATAAGTGATTGCACTTGAAATTGTCAGTAACCGTTCTTTGCTGTTATCTACAGGAAGAAAAGTGAGTGTGTAGTTGTCATGTTTTAAATATACAAACTATCGTAGACCCTGTTAGAACAAAGGGTAGTGCCATCTTGCTTATACTAGCATTGAAATATACACATTCCACCGGAAATGAAGTAGTTTCATAATGTCAGATTAGCTTTCCTTTGTAACTCTCTATAGTGCTATGATTTGTCTTTTGGGACACATTGGTCCTTGGTTCTCACACTTCTCTAGTCATTTTTAGAAAATGAGACTAAATTGACATTACTTTCTGCTATATTTTGTTTTTTTTTTTTCAGAGAAAAACAATTATCCTAAAACACAGTTAAATTACAACAATTTCAGAAGAACCATTGCTAATGTGAGAACATCTAAATTGATTGTACTACATTTAGTTTTGCCAACTGGAATCCTTCATTCTACTAAGACTTTCATAATCTCTATATCCCCTCAAAATGAATCAGCCTTTTTCCCAACTCCAACACGTTGGTTTCTACTGCCCTTTTCTCTAGCAGACTTTTCATTTTCTTTTAACTACTGTTCTAGAGAATTCACTGTAAGTCTTTTCTCCATCTGAAAAAATATTCTTATTCTAACAATGAAAACCTGCTCATCTAAACATTCCCTTGCCTTATGGAGCACTTGATCTAGCACAATGTTCTATTTCTTGCTTAATGTGTTTTTTCTTCCAGACTATATTATTGTTCCTTATTTTGAAAACAGTATATGGTATCCCTTCAATAGCAAGAAAAATGAGCTACATAAATCTCTTTGTATACACAAAAATACTTGTTCATTTATGAATTTATTCATGCAACAAATATTTATTTAGCACCTGTCATGTGCTAGACCCTATCTCTTGTATTTGAGATGCAAACAGTTGATTCATGTCAAAATGCTTACAGAGATGTTTGACTTTTTGTAAATTATCTACATTCTGTATCAAAAATCTCTATCAAAATTAATGAATTAATATATGCAATAAAATCCTATTGCATAAGTTATATTCTTGAATAATATTTATTGTGGCATATGTGTACCAAGCCTCTACAAGAGGCTGTTCAATAGAATTTTCTGCGATAATGGAAATTAACTATATCTGTGCCATTCAGTATGATAGCCATTGGCCACAAAAGGCTATCGAGCAAGTGAAATATAAATGATACCTTTCTGTGTGAAGTAGCTTAAAAAATTGAAATGTGGATGATATGACAGAGGAACTACAATTTTAATGTTATTTAAATTCAATTGATTTAAATTTAAATAGCCACCCATGGCTAGCGGTTACCATATTGGACAGTGAAGGTCTAGAATATAAATTCCTAGAGGATTGAAACTGTGTTTCTTGTGCAATTTCTGGGATACCTTTGAAATTCAATCAATATGAACAGCTGCACTTGTAAGTAATGATGGTGATTATGACACCCTCAATAAATAAGGACAATTATGATTCACATTTGGCAAGAGGCCTGATTTGCATTCTGTTTAGGGTCTCTATTCAATTCTTTCAAATTGCTTTCAATTGAAGGCCTCTACTATTCTTTAAAAGATTTCAAGGCACTTTACAAGCATTTTAAAATTCTTCATTAGACCCTTATTATACCTCTATAAAGAAAGAAAGGTAGATTATTTTAAATCAATAGAATTTTATTAGAAGATAAGTGCCTTTTTATGCATGGTGAAGTACTCTCTAAAGTACTTTTCTTCAGATCACACAGTGGGGTGTTAGCGGAACTAGAAAGAAAGTTCTAAATTGGTATTTTGCTTCAGGAATTATCTAGGATAGGTTTTGTGTGCAAAAAAGACTGTCATTAAAAAAAAACTACACTTGAATGTTTGCATTCCATCTATTTTAATACAAAATCATAATTTTAAAGTTTAGTGGTGTTTTGTACAATTGGAGTGGGCAGAGTTTGAACAACAAATTATAATTAACTAATTTATAGAATGCTAATATGGTCTCTAATTTTCATGTAAAGCTCAATAAACCTCAGTTTTAATAAAGTGACATTTATAAATCTGATACAAAAATGTAATGACTTGTAATAAATCCCATTCCCAAGTTACAATTTTTTAAGGTTAGATTTAGTTTTTCATCGATCTATCTAAAATATTAGTCATATTAGTGTTCTTTATTTCTAACAATATGCTTCTTCCATAGACAAACCAATATAACTTCAAAGGAATCACACATTTCTTAAAGGCTTAAGTCCAAAATAAGTAGGAAGCTACCAGTTCTACACCAGTAAAGTGTTTCTCAAAGACCTTGAATTCATTCTTGACTCTAGCTTTGTATCATTTGTGCATCTGCATTAATGGAAACATTTCCTCTGTGTAGATGACAAAGTTACTGTGCTATGTATTCAATTAACTATATGATTACTACATTTGTTAATCTAATAAATGTTAAAATGTAAACTCTTTGGAAAAAATGTAACTATTAATCTGGTCCAGGCATGGTGGCTCACTCTTCTAATCACAGCACTTTGGGAGGTCGAGTTGGGAGGATTTCTTGAGGTAAGGAGTTAAAACCCAACCTGGGCAACATAACAAGACCCCATCTGTATAAAAATAAAAATAAAGAAAAACAGCTGAGTGTGGTGGTGTGCACATGTAGTTTTAGCTCTTCAGGAGTCTGAGGTAGGAGGATACCTGGAGTCCAAGAGGTTAAAGTTGCAGTGGGCTATGATTTAGCCTGGGAGAGAGAATGAGATCCTGTCTTTCAAAAAGAGTTTAAAAAATAATTATTATTATCAATCTTAACTTACAGATTTTATGTTATTCTTTATATCCTACTAGTTAACTTTATTTAAACAAATATTGGTAATTGGATGGTAAGGTCATGAAAAGTTACCTCTGAAAAACACATTGTGCCAGCTCAATTTTTGTTTAATATTACGTGATGCATTTTTATTATGTGATTAAAAATATCCATCAATATAATGAAGATTTTTATAGTGGCACTAAATTTATAGTTATTCTCATATAGCATACTATGATGTATGCTGCAATTTTAATTGATTTTAATTCCCAATGAACAAATAACCAATTTTTATTTAAATCACCAGTATGAGATGCATGACTCATTCTAAAATCAATCAATGTCCTCAACTGCTATATTATATGAGTAGTGACTGCTATGCAGGCAGACTTTAATCAATTACATTACCACTTATTCATGGTATCTAAGTATTTTTATATTTAAAAATATTTCACTATAGCATAGACATGATAGCATTACTAATAATCTATTACATAGAGAAAGATAGACCTAAATTGATTTGTCCCCCATCCTAGGAATCCATTTGACTGGACTCTTTGGTATGTAATGTGATGATTTTTTTTTTTTTCCTGAGTTGGAGTCTTGCTCTGTCACCCAGGATAGAGTGCAGTGGCGTGATCTCCTCTCACTGCAACCTGTGCCTCCTGGGTTCAAGCAATTCTCCTGCCTCAGCCTCCTGGGTAGCTGAGATTATAGGCATGTGCTACCATGCCTGGCTAATTTTTGTAGTTTCAGTAGAGACAGAGTTTCTCCATGTGGGCCAGGCTAGTCTCAACTTCCTGACCTCATGATCCGCCCACCTTGGCATCCCAAAGTGCTGAGATTACAGGCATGAGCCACCATGCCTAGTGTAATGTGATTTTTTTCAGCTACAATTAACACAAGCATACAAAGGCAATGTACACTTTATTTATATTTCAAAGTAAAAGGTAAATAAAATGTACACATATGTACATGTAATCATTTACTATTACAAGACATGCAGATTTTCTCATTTTTTAATTTAATTATTATAATAATTTCATGAAGTGTTATTATTACTTACAGATGAAATGGTGAGTTTCAAGGTAGTTGGTGATATTCTGTATTGCATACAGACAATAGATAGCAGATCCAAACTATGCTATGAATTACACAAACTCTTAGTTTCTATTTGCCCTAACTATGTTAGTTCAAATTAATACCTTTGAACTTTGTTCTCAATTTAAAGAAAAAAAGATACATTTATTTTCAGTAATTAGTCTTCATAAGGATACTTTCATTTCTATCATGTCAGATATATTTTGTGAAATGGAATAGTTGAAATACATTTCAAAATATTAATATATACTACTGTTCTTTTAATTATATTAATAAAATAGATCTTAAACTGATCATGAAATATATTTATAAATAAGCTGATTCCATATGGATCTAATTTAGGAATATCAAGAATATTATTAACTACCAGAAATTATGTTAGATTATTTCAAATATATAGGGTTAATAAAACAACACATCTTGTATACATACAGTATACTTTTTCCATAAGTGGAAAATGTCTCTACTATGACATATTTTTCTTATCTTCGAGTTTTTGACTAATTATTAATAATTTTATATTTAATAACAGAAATGCTAAAGCAGGCATTATAGCTCACCTAAAATATCAATGATAAAATGCAAAAATGGTTTATATGAAGGGGAATCCCTTTCATGCCTAAGTTTAGGGACATAACCCCATAGTCCTTTCTGACATAAATATGTTATGTAAATAATTTTAAATGGAAAATTTTGTGACACATATTTTCTACTTTTCTCAAAAGTATACATATGGTAAAATAATCTCATAACTATGCTTCCCAATAATTAAAAAATAACTTATGGTAATGTTAATCACAAATGACGAGTAGACCCTATATATAGCTAAATTTTACTTCCTATTTTTAAACATCTGACAATCTTATTAAGCAATGATGTAATGTAGTCCAATTTTGCTATGAATATAAGGTGTGAATCTCCATAAAACTAAAAAAAAATAATTGAGTGTTGGTGCATGTCAGTATTTTCTCAGTATAAGTATAATCATATATGAAAAGATTTGACATAATTATGTATCTCCAAATACTGAAAGTTTATAAATATTAGGTTCATCACTATCACTACATCTATTTATATCCATATAGAAAAAAATACATGTGTAGTAAAAGAAAATACAAGTATCTCTCCATCACTGATTATCACTACTTCTCTTTATATTCACGCAGAAATAAATACATGTGTAGTAAGAGAAAATACAAGTTTCTCTCCACCTTAGCAATTCATGACGTTTCTGATCACCTTCTCCTAATATGCACTCAGCGAGCTGCAGGGGCACTTGAGAATGCATCTTGGAGTTCTTCCAGAAACTCTGAGTCAAAGAGCAATGTCTGCATTCACAAAGAAGCATTCACAGCTGTCAGAAGTTAAATGTCCATGAGACTCCTCGTACAGCTGCAGTCCTTCCAGTACACTGACAATGTCTGTGGAAACTAGAATTTGATAACTATTTTTTTCCATGGGAAAAATATCACAGAAGAGTGATTAATCTTGGCCTGACAGATTATAAATAATTATGCATTCACAGCGCAGGAAGCATCATTGTCCTTAAAACATTACTTTGCCTGCAGTGTTTTTGCAGCTCATTTCCACTGCCAGAGAAAGTATTCTTGCTGCAATAAACTGTCAATGAACTTCTTGTAGGCAAACACCTGCAGACACCTGCTGGCAGCTGGTACATAATTTTTAGGATTTTAGGAACTGCAGCATAAACCAAACCCACAAGCAAGTCCTAGGTGGGAGTGAGTGTGTGAGGGCATGCATGAATAGAGGAATGCACCCATGAACAGGTATTTTTTGTTTCCATTTATACTTGATAAAATGAATAGACCAAATTTTCTTCTCAATTGTGTAATACAGCTGAGCAGACAAATACAAAAAGGAAGCACCATTTGCAAATAAAGTTTTCAATTTGGGATAATCTATTCCAATTTATTGTTAGGTGTTTTCAAGACAAATGATTACTATGTTGAAAATATTTAGCCATATGCTCTATACGTCCATAGAGATAACAAGTCATCCAGATTTTGTATTCCTTTTTTGAAAAAAAAAAAGTATACTTTAAAAAATATTTCTGAAAAATTCTAAATGAGATTTGAAATCTCTGTTTCTGTAATAGTTTAGGTGAGGTCCAAATGGAGGTAAGTAAATTATCTCATGTTAGATATCTATTCAACTTTGTGGTTGAATAAAGGAGACCATTTGAAAATGTGCTGGTTTTAATTGTCATATCGCTTAGCAGATCAATAGTCTCTGAATATAAAAATCTGTTTCTCAACACTTAGTAAATTATTGAAGATTAACTTAAAGGATTTTTAAATCACTTCCCAAAGTAAAAATCATTACAAGCTTTTTCAAATGTAAATTTTTTACTATGTTCTGACCTTGTTGGTATGAGAAATGATGAAGAAAAATGGAAACCCAGTTGCTTTGAATTTTAGAAAAACTGTCAGGGCCCTTACAGATCATGGCATACTACCCTCTAAAGGAAACAGACAGTGTAAATTGTTTAACCAAAGTGCCACTGCTATAAATAGTTACTGGTGCGTTGGATAGATCTCCCAATTTCCTCCCTCCTTGGTCAGTGTACCTCACACTGAAGGAAAGTATGTAGCTAAGTTAACTTGATAACTTATTTTGAAAAGCACAATAATAAAAATAAAACACTACCTCAGGTCCCACTCTATGTTTTGGCAGCATTCCATGTTATTTGCATGAGACCTTCTGATACTGAATGGATTATCATAATAAATTCAGCTTGGATTATTGAAGAATTTTCTTATGCAAAGTGAGCAATAGATAGGCTGTTAAGTTTTAGTCTTGCCATGTGTGTTCACTGAGGGGAAAAAAGTCAAGCAGATATGTTGATCAGCTTTATGGAGATGCAGTTTCTCAGAGATGAAACTGCCTTACACCTTTGTTTACGCACACATTACTTCATGCATGTTAGATTATGCTTAGGCTATCCTTATTTTTATTAGTGTACTCACCTGTACATATCTGATGTCAACTAATGTGTGTAAGGACACCTCATTTTGGATTATTTTGGTGAACTTGATAATATTTTAACAGAAGACAATTAAAAGGCAGACTCTTTCCTCTAAATGGCATTCTAGAAAGGTGCTCATATTAAGAGGTTAGATAAATGTCTAATGTATATAGTGTTTTTTTCTTTCAAATAGTGGTTTAGGAAAAATGGTTTAAACTAAAAAATATTTTACTGCATTTTTTGATTCAACAGTTATTTATGGAAATATATTTATTTAATATTTTCAAACATAGAGGTATGAGACCTTTTGATTGTTTCATTGCTTTTTACTATATGGAGTTTTGCATACATAATGCAGTGATTACAATCATAGGTATGTGCAAACGTTACTTAGGATCTCAATCCTATTTCTGCCTCTTAGTAACTTTAAAATGTTGACTATTTATTGAAATAAATATCTTAGTTTCCTCATCTAAAATATGTTTAAAATGTTAAAATCTACTTTTTGAGAGGATTAGTTGAGATAATTCACATAAAATATATAACACACTTTCTAGCACATTGTAGGTGCTCAATGAATGTGAGTTACTATTACTGTTTTCCCTCTATATTAGCAGTTGTTTCAGGTGTCAATATAGTTGGAGTCTATTTGGTAAAGAAACGGTTGGAAAAACAACATATGATCTTATCAGACTCTTTTTCCCCCAGAATAGATATTATTCAAGAAAAGCTGCATTTATTTTCAGCCAACCCTGCTTAGTTATGGATTTATAGCATCAAGAGTCCACCATAAGATTAAGTGGTTGCTGGCTTGCAGATTTCTAGAGCTCCTTTTGGCTACTGGGATAAAAATAAAAATGGGAGTGCTTGCCAGACAGCACTTCCTAACGATGAATTTTATAAAATCTGTGCATTTGCATTGTTCTAAAAGATCTGTATGACAGAATAGAGCAGAAACTATGCTTTTGTATCTTGGATTTACAATGTCATGAATACTTTACAAAGTTTATTGAAATTGTCTGGAAAACTAAGTCAAGTTTCAGTGTGACACATTTTGATACACTAAAGAGAAATTATAAGCAATTCTTATAACTGACTTCATGATGAAGATATAATTTGGCTATATTTAAAATGAGTCAGCAACACAATAATCAATATTTAGATATGAAAGTGAAGGTTACTTTTTTATTATACTTTAAGTTCTGGGGTTCAAGTACAGAATGTGTAGGTTTGTTACATAGATATACACATGCCATGGTGGTTTGCTGTACCCATCAACCTGTCATCTATATTAGGTATTTCTCCTAATGCTATTCCTCCCCCAGCCCCCGACCCCACACAGAACCCAGTGTGTGATGTTCCCCTCCCTGTGTGTCCATGTGTTCTCATTGTTCAGCTCCCACTTATGAGTGAGAAAAGGTGGTATTTGGTTTTCTATTCCTGTGTTAGTTTGCTGAGAATGATGGTTTCCAGCTTCATTCATGTCCCTGCAAAGGACATGAACTCATTCTTTTTTGTGGCTGCCTAGTATTTTATGGTATATATGTGCACATTTTCTTTATCCAGTCTATCATTAATGGATATTTGGGCTTGTTCCAAGTCTTTGCCATTGTGAACAGTGCTGCAATAAACATACGTGTACATGTATCTTCATAGCAGAATGACTTATAATCCTTTGGTTATATAACTAGTAATGGGATTGCTGGGTCAAATGGTTCTCAGTAGAAGACATTTATGTGGCCAGCAAACATGAAAAAAACCTCATCATCACTGGTCATCAGAGAAATGCAAATCAAAACCACAATGAGATACCATCTCCTGCCAATTAGAGTGAAGGTTACTTGTATGGAAAAATAAAGGAGAGTCAATTTAAGTTATTAAGGATAGTAAACTCTAATGTAAGTTAATTTATCCTGTGTATAGAATATTATATATGTGTATCCATTAATTCAACTTATTGCCCAGCTGCATTATTTATTATTTTGTCAGTATATTTGCAGATATATAAGATAAAGGTTATGGTTTGTCTGCTGTTTTAAATCTATCATCTATCTATCTATCTATCTATCTAATTTTTATACATATTTACTTTTGCTTGTGTAAGTTGAATGATTTCTGTAGTTCCTGAACTTCTTTTTAAAGCACACAAACTTACTAAGTTTGAATTCTGTTGTTCAATATATTGTATAAGTACCTGTATTGAAAAAATACTATCGTTAAAATGCAATTTTTAAGCAAATATTATGACTTTGAAAGTCAAATATAGGGAAAGAATACTTCTTTTGAAGAAAATATTTTGGCCAAGGGTATTATGCTTGATTTAACCAAGATTAATTTTGGTGCATTTGGCTTACATATACTACTTTTCACATGTCAGGAAGCTGTATGATAACTTCATTCTCATAGGCAGCTGTGCAGATGGATGGCATAGTTTAATACACATAGACACAAACACATATGCTCATAAACAGAGAGTGAGTTCAGATAAGAGACAGACATATTTATATTCCACATATGGTATATATGTGTGTGTATATATATATATATATATATATATGTATACACCATACCTATATGTATATTCCATATATGGAATATAAAATTATAAAATAGCAGAGCATAAAGCAGAGCATAATAAAATGCACTCACAATGAATGTCATCCTGAATACTGCTTTTGCTTTTGCTGTCAAATTCAAAAGACGCTTACCTCATGTATGAAAACAAATTCTTCATGTGCGCTCACTAATCTGTAACTTCCTGTAACATAGCAACAATTATGTTGTACTAATTTTATGTCTTCTAGCAGCCCTGTTATTTTTAGAATTAAGTTCACGTGAAGATTATGATTTGTCTATATCTGTTTATCATTTTAAATAACAATTATTAGTGTGTTCAAACATTAATAGATACTTTTTGCCTTAAGAACATCCAATTATTCAGGTTTTACTGCATTTTTGGAATCGAGATATTGATACAATATTTATTTGCTTCATTATGTATATGAAGGTTACGTGTTGTGATAATATTCAGATGGCATGTTTAGACACAGTCCCTACATTTATTTTATCTATTCCTTGCTATTTCCTAAAACCCAAGTGAAAGGATTTGTGTGTTTGCTTTTAAAAATTTTATTCTCTATTTCCGCAGCCATATTCTTGTAGAATACAGAATAAGACAGTCCTCAGAGCTTGGTGACACTGACGACAAAGAGACTGGGTGCCACAGTAGTTGTAGCCATTGCAGCCCTAGAATTCTTTGCATCATCAAGAGGGTTTGTGCCAGTAGAAACTCTGTAAAAAAACTCTTTAAAATACATAGCTAAATACTTCCTGATTGGTTGATGCGGCAGGTTGTAGCTAAACATTTAAGCCACTCTTTGCCAGCTTAAAAAACTGCAGAAACCTGGCAGCTGTTAGAGCAATTACTGGAAGGGGCCATTCTTTGTCTGCTGTGAGCAATAGGTGACTCTAAAGTGCTCAGCTCTTGGCCTTCCAGAGTTTCTGAATTTTTAGGACGTTTTAGGAAAGTCTGTTAAATGTTTTTGTGAAATAGAAAACTTTGAAATGCATTTGTTTGTTTTAGAAATATTATGATTCTGATTGTGTTTTACAAAATAAAAGCTGAAGGTCTGCCAACACATGCGAACTATATAAAGACTTTTACACTTTAAGAGAAAACAGAATCAGTAAGCAGGTTCTTTATTACTATTTATCTAAAGTATTGCAGTCAAATTAGCAAAGGATAATGCATTGGATACATTTTTTTTGCACAGCAAAGGAAACAATCACTGGAGTGAAGAGACAATCTATTGAATGGGAGAAAATATTTGCACACCATCTGATAAGAGGTCAATATCTAAAATATATAAGGAATCCAAACAACTCAATAGCAAGAAAACAACCCAATTTTTAAAAATGGACAGAAGACCTGAACAGACATTTTTGAGAAGAAGACATACAGATGACCAACAGAAAAGAGGCTTAACATCGCTAAACATCAGGAAAATGCTGATCAAGACAACAAGGTATTACCTTATGCCTGTTGAAATGGCTGATATCAAAAAGACAAAAGATAATGAGAATTGGTAAAAATATGGAAAAAAGGGAACTCTTCCTTGGTGGGAATATAAATTAGTAAAACCATTATGAAACAAAGTATGGAGTTTGTCAAAAAATCAAAAATGTGTCTTCCATATGATCCAGCAATCCCACTGCTGAGTTTATAGCCAAAGGAAATGAAATCAGTATTTCAAAAAGATAGTTGCACTACCACATTTATTGCAGCATTATTCACAATGATTAAGATATGGAAGCAATCTCAATGTCCATCAACAGGTGAATGGATAAATAAAATGTGATATATACAATGAAATATTATTGAACCATAGAAGAAAGAAATCCTGGTTGGGCATGGTGGCTCATGCCTGTAATCCCAGCACTTGGGGAGGCTGAGGCGGGTGGAATGCCTGAGCTCAGGAGTTTGAGACCAGCCTGGGCAACATGGTGAAACCGGGTATCTACTAAAATACAAAAAAAAAAAAAAAAAAAAGAAAGAAAGAAAGAAAGAAATTAGCCAGGAGTGGTGGCGTGGGCTTGTAGTCCCAGATACTCAGGAGGCTGAGGAAGAAGAATTGCTTGAACGCAAGAGGGGGAGGTTGCAGTGAGTGGAGATCGCACCACTGCACTCCAGCCAGCGGACAGAACGAGATTCTGTCTCCAAAAGGAAAGAGAGAAAGAGAGGGAGGGAGGGAGGGAGGAAGGAAGGAAGGAAAGAAGAAAGGAAGGAAGGAAGGAAGAAAGAAATGCCATTTGCAACACCATGTGTGCATCTGGAAGACATTATGTCAAGTGAAATAAGCCAGGCATAGAGAGACTAATAAAGCATGGTATTATTCATATCTGGAATCCGAAAAAAGCTGATCTTATGGAAGAGTAGAATGGTAGTTAACAGATGCTGGAGCAGTTTGGGGATGGTGGCATTAAAGAATACATTGTTGGTCAAATAATGCATATTTACAGTTAGAAAGGAGGAATAAATAAGTTTAAGAGATCTGCTATTCAGCATAGTAATGATATTTAATGACAATATATTGTATTCTTGAAAGACGAGAAAAGAGTGGATGTTAAATTCATATCACACAAAAAAAACTGTGAGGTAATGTATTTGTTAATAGTCTAGATTTAACAATTTCACAATATGTATATAATTCAAAAGATAATGTTATACATGGTAAATACATACAATTGTATATGTCAATTAAAAATAAATTTGAAAAAGGCACTTACACTTGGGTATATCCACTGGTCAAATTCAAGATATGCTAAAAAATTCATTGCTTAAAGAATAATACATATTAATCATTCTAACCTAATATTCCTAAAGTTCTGTATGTACTTTACCGAACTTGGAAGAGTGTGTATCCTGGAAATTTTGTTTCATCTGATTTTAACGTAAAGCTCTTAGATTTATCTTCAAAACACCATAGTTTACCCTTAAACTGACCTCATTTTTTTCACATTTTTTTGAGAGTAAATTATTGAACAACTTTTTCTAGCACCTGATGACATTGTAGATCCCTCCTCAAAATATAAGTTACTTTATTATTGCATGTACACTTATTTCATTTTCTCAAGATAATGATTAAGTCACTTCTTTATATTTTAAATTACACATTATGTGAATAATACAAACAGCTTTGATTCATAATTTTCAATAAACAGCATCAAATCTACATAATAAATGGCATATGTCCTAATTTTGTAATTTTGTCTTATTCTTCTTGTTTGTGGTATTTAATTGAAATTTGTACAAATTTTAAAGCTCAATTATTTACTTATTTGATTGATTACTGCCCACATTTCAGTCAGATATTTTTAAATACATTTTACATGAGGTGATTTGATTAGGTTATACTGTTAATATGTTCATCAGTTTTATTTATAAAATTTAAAAACTATATTCTCTGTCTTTATTTTTGTCTTTTAATTTCTAGTATATACCTTACCAAATAGCACTGCTTATCTGTATTTATATTCTATAAATCATTCACATATTTAACATTCATTTACTAATCTCTTATCTGCTTATGTGTGTTTAAATTCTATAAATAATTTACATATTTAACATTCATTTACTAATCTCTTAACAAGTGTAAGTTTCGTTGTCAATTTTCAGAAATAAATCAAATCTACAAAGACAAGATCACACCTTTGGAGAGCTCATCTTCTATATACAAAAATAAATATATAAGATGTTGTAAATTATGTATTCATAGTGCAACTAATATGGAAAAATTCACTAATAAAGACTGTGAATTAAAAGTAAATCCTCATTACTCCTCTAATTATTAAAATATTTCCAGTAATTTTTGAAGTAATAGAAATAGAACATGAATATATACATGTACCTGTTCAAGTACATTTATGTGTGTCTGTATGTCTGTGTGGGGGTGGGGAGGAATAAAAAGTGATGATTAACATACATCTTTTATTTTCTTGACTATGATAGAAGAAAATTACATTGGAAAATTCTCAGGAGATTTAAAAATTTATAAGCATAGTGAGCACATCTTTAAATATATAATATAAAACAAAAATGCTGAAATAGTGAAACATGCATTTTATAAATTTGCAGGAGATTTGAATACTAACAATTAGATAAATGCTTAAATATTTGTTTTTAAATATATTGATTTTTTAAAGCAATTTATTTTTCTTATGAAATATCTGGGGATTTACTTAGTGACTGCTAATAGTTTGACTCCACAATTTACTGAAAAGACAAAGAGCATACGTCCTTAATGGTGCAAGTCACAGAGTAATATAATGTAGCAGCTATGTCCCTGGAAATAATTCAATTTGAGAGAAAAATTTTGAAAAAAAAACACAAAGAATTTTGCTCTATAAAGAGGTTGTAATCGTTCAGAAGGAAACTGAAAATAAAACTTTTTTCACTATTTTTAATGGCTGCAGATGTTAGAAAATAATAGGCAAAAATGATCATTCTAATTTCAATATAGTTCAGATTTAGTCCTATTAATATGGGTTGGAAGATTATAATATTTATATATGTTTTTTGGTTAGTTATGAGTTCAAACAATACATAACATTAAAATGGATAAACAAATGGTCTGGACTGAATTGTGCCACTTCCCCAATTCATATTGGGTTCTCTTTCAAAAATTGATATCTATGGGTTAATAGTATATTTAATTAATTTATTAGTAATTAAATTACTTAGTCTTGCTTGTCTTTTAAAAATTAATATCCATGGGTTAAGATTACATTTTCTAACATGGATATCATTGTCTTACCATGGATCCAAGCAACAATACTTCTACAAAAATTAGATAATTAAAAGGCAAAATGTTTCTGAAATGCTATATCTAATTGCCATGTATAATTTTGAAGATTTTCAAAAATTTCAGCTTTTATTTTAGATTGAAAAGGTACATGTGCAGGATTGTTACATGGGTATAATGTGTGAGCTGAGATTTGGAGTACAGTTGATCTTCTCATGCAGATAGTGAGCATAGTACCCAATAGGTAATTTTTCCACCCTTGTCCCCTCCCTCTCCTCCCTAGTAGTCCCCGGTGTCTATGTGTATTCAATGTTTAGCTCCCAGTTATAAGTGAGACAATGTGGTACTTGGCTCTTTCTGCTTTACTTTGCTTAGGATAATGGTCTCCAGCTGCATCCACATTGCTGCAAAAGACATGATTAATCTGAGGATTTTGTATCTAGTATATGACTTTTTAAAAATTAAAAAAAATATTCAAAATTTGAACATATATTACCACCAGAGAATATGTGTAATCACCAAACTGCGTAGTTGCTATCAGTGGCAAATTTTGTTTACTACTATAATATATTGATTCACATTAATTTTAGTTTATTGCATCTAAGAAATCATATCAAGATGAAATGTATAAATGCTGTTATTGAATTAAGCCAGGGAAAAAACACTTAAATCTTTTGCATTGAAGTGAAACTTTAATATTAATTATTTGCACATAGAAAATTTTTCACTTAATCTTAAAATATTTCTGGAAACTATGCCAAAAATTAAGAAATACAAGGAAACCAAGTTTGCATTTCTGTATTTGTAAATATCTAGGCACCCTAAGGATCTCATAACTTTTTACTGAATGAAAGTAAGTTCTTTAAAAAAGGTTGCCTTTTCTTGTTCTACTTAAGTACGAAACTGTGGTTTCAACTTATATCTTAAAGTGTTGGTAGTAAAAGTTCTCCAGTTATATTCTAAAGGCATTAATAGCTTCTTTGGCTATTTCAGGAGGAGGAGTTAACAATAAACAGACTAAGGAAGGAAAAAAATAAGGCACATAAAAAGGTGTGTTTGATATATGAACAATGAAATCTGAAGCACTAAAAATTGTGACTACTTACATAAATCCTTTATTTGTACCAAAGAAACTTGTCTTAAGTACTTTCATTTTTAGGATATGTTAATCATATTCATCATTAAATAAACTGGATTGAAATTACCATAGTTCATCTTTACCAAGAAGTATCTACTTTTAGTGCTGTAAACATATTTTTATATTTTTACTGAAAATTCTGAACATGTACCCTTAACTCGCAGCCTGGAATAACTTTCATTAGTGTTGTAACTCATTCTTTCATTTATTACCCTACCAATTCAACTACCAGATTATATTAAGCTAAATGTACCACATCCCAGAGGAAATGGAATTATTATGTCAAAGGGACAACCACACTCATATGTGTATGGCAGCCCTATTTACTATAGCAAAGTCATGGAACCAACAATGTTCACTAACAACTTATTGGATATAGAAAATGTGGTACATATACACCATGGATACTATGCAGCCATAAAAAAAGAATGAAATCTTGTCATTTGCAGCAATATGGATGGAGCAGGAGGCCATTATCCTAATTGAACTAACACAGAAGCATAAATCAAGTTTTGTATGGTCTCACTTATAAGTGGGAGTTAAACAAAGGGAACACGTGGACATGAAGATGGAGAAAATCTACTCTGGGGGACTTCAAAGAAGGGATGTTGGGAGGGGGGGGGGGGTGAGGGTGGAAGCATTACTTGTTGGGCACCGTGTCCAGTATTTGGGTGATGTGTAAACTAGAAGCTTTACCCCACCATTAAGCATCTAATACTCATATAACAAACAAGCACATACACCCCCAAAATCTAAAATTAAACGTAAAAACCTACATCATATTATTTCATCCACAGGTATTTCAGTGAGGATCGCTAAGATAAAAATTTATTTTTGACAGCAACCACACATCATTTCAATCTTAAAAATTAGCATTAATTCTTTAATGTTATCAAGTAACAAGTTCAGATATTTCGGACTGTTTCACAAGTTTGTATTGTTTTTACTTTAATCTGTATTTTCTCTATTTTAACATGTTCTCTCTTTCTCTCTACATGTATAATATATATATATACACACATACATCTGTCTCTTTAGGTAGATATCTCTATAGATACATAGATAGATAGATGCATATGTATGTGTGTGTATATTTGTATGCATGTATATATTTGTTATATATCCTTTCTCTTTTTTCTTGAAAAGTATCTAAGGAAGAATTTGTATCATTTTTCTGATATGCGTTATACTAATTGCCCATTGTAGTGCCATTTAAGATGCTCCTGGTTTCCCTGTATTCCTGCAGATTGCTAGTTAAATTGAGAGGCTGATGGGGCATTTTGAAAACAGCATAATAAAGGAAAGGAATGGGAAGTACTGTAGAGTCAAATAATTATTAGATGTAAATAGGCTGCATAGTTCAATCACTGTATTTTATAGATGATGAAACTGACATCCACAGACACATCAAAAGTCATAAAACTTGTTGATGGAATAGCTTCTAATAGAATCTAGGTATCCTGAACTAAATGGACAGAAATAGAAATTTCAGCACACAGAAAATGCTCTGCCCCTAATAACAGCAGGAAAATATGTTAGCAGAGAGTAGCGATTAGCGTTTTAAAATGTATTACTTCCATACTATATACTGACCATGTGAGACAAGTTCTCAATTCTCCAAACCTATAGAAGGTGTAGAATGGCTAGGATGTTTTTTCCCACAAACTTGGAGATACAAATATTTAGTGAAACAACACTTAATTGCCTGTTAAAGAATGCAGTGAGGTCATCTGGACTGCCACATGACCACAAAGACTTTAACTCTTGTCATTTAAAAGTGTGCATACCAATAACAGTTTCCCAAAGCCAATATGTGCCAGTTCATCTCATATGGTAGTTTCTGAGGGTCTGGAGAGTCAACTCTTTGTTGTGTTTTGAGACCTACCATGGGGAAAGCTTCAAGCTAAAATTCCTAGTGCAGGTTTTGTTTCTGTTATTTCTTATTAAATGCCTTTGTAATAGAAAAACATTTTTACTAAATATCACGATATTAAATGGCTAAAAGCTATGATTTAAAGCTCATAGAATTTCTTCTTCCAGATTTCCTATTGGATAATCTTTCTAGGATTGGTAGTTATCCAGAAAGATAGCCCTCATAGGGTCATTTGTGTTGCATGAAACACCTTCATAGAGCCTCAGTTTTGTATATCATTGAGGGAGAAACGCAAACTGAAAACTTTGTGTGACATCTAGGTGTTAAAATACATCTGCTTTGCTATCAAGTAAAGAAAGCCAGGTCAATGATTATTGAATTTTAAGTAAACCAAATCATGAACCATCACTGTAAAGGTGAACAGTGGAATTTGAAAGGTCAAAAAGTCCATTGTAGGACCAAAACTTCAATAATTTATGTTTCAGTATTACTTCCAGAAAACCGCTGATAAAAATAGGAAAACTTGCGTAGAGCTCCTTGCCACCTGTTCTACCACACTAATATTTTAGGGTATATCAGATTTGTTAAATATTATAAATTTGACCTCTGGGGAGACACAAAAATCACTTAAACATAAGCTATCCTTACAACATGAGTTATTTCTGTTCACATGAGAGATGTTCAGACAGTTGTATGGCACTGGGCATGGATAAGGTGGATGGGATAGTGTTGCCAAAAGGTTGGCAAAAGTTTATAAAGGCAAGGCAAAGGGGTAATTTTTATCAAATTTGTCTACTTTATATCACATTTTTGTCTAAATCCAAGCTTTATCTTTCTACCATCCCTCCAGTTAATCAGAGCTGATTTCATTGACAGCTTGCTTTGGTTAATTACTGCAGTGTTTTAACTGAATGCCCCAAGGTATTGATGTAGTCAATGACCACTTCAAGCCTCAGAATACTAGAAATCTTGGCAGAACTCTGAAGACAGTTTATCAATATCTAAGGTATTTATTATTTTAAAAAAACTACATAATGTCTATAGATACATGGATAATGACATGATCGTATTTTAATGGCATAATTAGCTGAATATTTCTTCAAAGCTACAGAACATTTTCTTTTTTGTTTTTCACAGGCTAGGTACTTTGAACAAATATTAGCATATGCATTTTATGAGATAAGTCTCAATTGACTATACAACAATCCTTAGAATTTTAACATATAATGCAATATTTTATTCTTAACAGCTATTTGGGTTATTGAATTGAGAAGTAAGATTCTCACAGTATAGTAGATAGATTCTTAGCCTGGGCATCCAGAAACATAAACTTGTATTTTCAAGTTGACTACCTGTGATTTGTGTGACCTTGGCGAGATAGCTTGATCACTGCAGCTAGTTTTCTGTATCCCCTATTTGGGAAAGCAGTTTGCTCGGGGCTTGCCTTTCCAGGTTCATCTCTCCCCATGCTGCCTGCCGTCTGTCAAACTCAAGGCCATGGTATTGCTGTTCCATTGCCTGATTTGTAGTTGTCTGATCTGGTGATGCTCTCTTAGGCCATTGCACCTGTTTATCAATGAAAAGTTTGGAGGCAAGATCCTGCAACACTCCTCTTCTCCTACTCACATTTTCCTGATTAATTGTGCATGAATGTATCTTTTTAATGCAGTATAGATGTCTCTTCCTCTCTGGAACTTTTCCTGACTCTCCTCTTGTTTTCATTCTGAGGTGCCTGTGCTCCCATTTCGTTAGGGTGAACATAAATATTGTATTTCCAGGTATAGCACCAGTTTACATCTATTTCCTTGCTGATTTATAAATAATGACCACTTTAACTCGTGAATATTCCGGCTTGTATAATAAATTATACAGTTGCAGTACATAGCTTCCTGTGTCTATTCCTGTACTTACACTGTTAACTTATATTCTTACTGCCAATTTACAGGACTGTTTTCTCCAGAAGAATGTAAGAGTCTTAGATCAAGTGAACTGTATCTTGTTTATCTCACTATCATCAGAAATTTTAGTAAGCATGTTGGACTTAATCATTTAGGCATGGGTGATGTCATTCTCATTGTTGGAAATTGACAATTTTTAAATTTCACACTCATGCTGGAAACCAAGATCATGAGTGTTGATTATATCCCATCGATAAAAAAGAGTGCATGCACACTAAGATGTATGTAATTATTTACATGTTATGTGCAAACTTACAATCTATTAATATAAATATTAGAAAATACATTTCTGAAATAAATTGAAAGATATGCAATAAAATAAATATACATGTTGGATCTAATTTTTTCCTATACCTCATAGAATCTCATTGAGTCCCTCCTACAATGTAATGTGACCTTTATACATATGACCAAAGGGAATGTATTAACAAGTCGTTTTGTTATAGAAAAGTTTGTTTTGAGCAAAGGATTTGGCAAAATGTTTATGATTATGCTTGTTATAAGTTTTCATCTATCTTAACTATAATATTAAGGAAGAGAAAACTAGGAAAAATAGACATAGGAATAGATATATGAGAGCCCTTGTTACCATAAATAAATTGAATGTTTTATAAATAATGAATATAAACACAGTGTTGTCAATATCATAAAACTTTCACCCCCATATTTCAAGGACTTTTTTTTTTTTTTTTTATATGGCATTTTGCTCTTGTCATCCAGGCTGGAGTGCAGTGACGTGATCTCAGGTCACTGCAAGCTCTGCCTCCCAGGTTCAAGCATTTCTTACCTCAGCCTCCCAAATAGCTGGGATTACAGCTGTGTACCACCACGCCCAGCTAATGTTTTGTATGTTTAGTAGAGATGGGGTTTCACCATGTTGGGCAGCCTGGTCTCAAACTCCTGACCTCAGGTGATCTGCCTACCTCAGCCTCCCAAAGTGCTGGGATTACAGGTGTGAGCCATCGCACCCAGCTTCCAAAGACTTCTTAGTTCAGCTCTTGAAATTTTTTTCTAAGACCCTGGAAATCATATTCAATGGAAATAAAGGCATTAATACGACATAAAATTATAGCTATGCCTATCTAAATAAGAATAACACTTCCTTCCATTTATATGTTGAATTAATGACAACCAAAGCTTTGACATATCTCATTTTATCTTTACAAAGACCTTGTGAGATAAACAGCACAGGTATCGTTATTTGTTTTCCTTTTTGGCAAAAATGATCTTAGTTTGTGACATTATCAAAGTATCTTTTCATTCTAAATCTAGTATACCATTTCATCAGCCATTTGCCTAAATATATTAATTATTAACCCAGTAATTAGTACTAATGTAGTCCAAAATTGTTTAAAATAAAAACTCTAAGGTACCACTAGCTACAAGCTATTACCTTAATTCTCTTACATCAGTGACATTTTAAATTAGTTTCTGTTCGAGAACTCCTTAGCTATTACTATACTTATATTACCATAGTACCAAAGGGAAAAAATAATTCTCTGAATTAATAACTTCAGGGACTACAGTAGCAGAAATTGTTGAAAACTTTTTCCTTTCTTTTGACCATTGATGTGATTTGAGTGTATCCTCACCCAAATCTCATCTTGAATTGTAGCTCCCTTAATTCTCACACGTTGTGGGAGGGACTCAGTGGGAGATAATTAAATCATGGGAGCAAGTCTTTGCCGTACTGTTCTCCTGACAGTGAATAGGTATCACAAGGTCTGATGGTTTTATAAAGCAGAGTTCCCCTTCACACACTGTATTCCCTGATGCCATGTAAGATGTGACTGTGCTCCTCATTTGCCATCAGCCATGATTGTGAGGCCTCCACAGCAGGTGGAATTGTGAGTCAGTTAAACCTCTTTCCTTCATAAATTATCCAGTCTCAGGTATGTCTTTATTAGCAGCATGAGAACAGACTAATACAACCATCTTCTCCATTTTCATAGATTTAACTGTTCATTATAAGTCCTAAACACTGAGGGCACCATAAGGCATGCTTCCAAAGCGTGCTAAGAATATCTTGTTTAAAGGAAGGAGGAAATGGAGTGTGCTGTGGTTTGAATATGTTCCCCAAAACTCATGTGTAGGAAACTTAATTCCCAATACAACAGTACTGAGAAGTGGAGCATAATGGGAGGTGTTTAGGTCATAAGGGGTCTACCCTCATGGATGGATTAATGCAGATTATAAAAGTACTTGAGGCTGCCAGTTTAACCTCTTGCTCCCTGTCATGCAATTATCTTTCTCACTCCTGTTATACTTTCTGCCATTTTATGACATAGAAAGAAGACCCTTTCCAGATGCCAGTGTCAGGTTCTTGAACTTCCTGGTCTCCAGAACTGTGGGCCAAATAAATTTGTGTTCATTATACATTACCTAGTCTCATATTTCTGATGCAGCAGCACCAAATGAACTGATACAGCATGAATCATACTTTTCTTCTTTTGCAAGGTTCTGTAAAGTTTATTTCATGTTTTCTAATGAGTAAAATACAAGGTGTATTTGTTTCTCATGTACCCAATAAAATGGTAGTCTCAGTCTTACATTACTGATGATTTGCATCAACGTTAGGACAGATACTTGTGTTCTGGGAAATTGTGTCTCCAGCTTGGTTGAGTTATAGATGAGTATCAAAAATTGAGGATGGTCATCCCCAGATTTAAACCTTGAGAAGTCTGATATGAAACAAATATGGTATTTGTTTAGAGGAGGGAAGAAATTGAATGTGCTATTATTTGAATATGTCCCCCAAAATTCACAGTCCAAGAGATTAGAATAAAGCTTAATTTAATATAAACTAATTTAACAAATTATATTGTCTTGTGATTCATTAAGCTCTAGAGTCACAGAAGAAATGTATTAAACTTTAAGTGTGCTCTAGAAAAACACATATTAACTTTAACATTCTTAAAACTGAATTATATAATAACCAAAAACCTTACCAAAAGTTAATTTTTAAATAATAAATTTGTTAATGTTGGCTATTCATTCAAATTTCTGGTTCTCATCATTCATATGTTAAACAAATGTTAAATTCTCACAGTTTTTCCTGAATACCAGTCTATATTCTCTCCATATCATGTGCCAACATTTTTTTTGTAGAACTCATTTTTAATTTAAATTATTCAATTTTTCTTTTATTGACCTCATTACCACCTTAAACTATCTTATCTTTATCTTTATCAAATATTATATTGTTTCCCTTTACTAGAATATAAGCCAGAATGGAGGAAGAAACCCTGACTGCACTTTTCATGATGATAAATTATCCAAGAGGCACCAAACATTACTTGTATGTCTGAGTTGAATAGATAAATGAATGAGTAGATGAATTCTTAACAATTATTGCAAATTAGATACAAGTAATGGAAAAAAATGGAATTTGAATAGGATAACCTAGGGTTGAATTTGGAGCAAATTATTCAATCTCTCTGCAATTCAGCAGTCTTGAGTTTAAAATTGGGACAATAAAAACACTGATACCATATATCCAATGAGACAATTAAAGTGTTAATATTTCCATTGTAATAATAATGAATATTTATGTGTTTTAAGCTGAAATACTTTTTTAAAAAGACACAGTATAATTATTAAGAGCATGTCCTGTCAGACTGCCTAGGTTGAAATGCTCACTCTACACGTCAGAATGTCTGTGTATCTTGAGCAATGTATTCAATTCACCAACACCTATATTTTTTATCTGTAAAATGAGGAAATATATTTACTGTCTTATAGTGTTTAAGACAATAGAGTTTATTAGTTATATATTAATTACTTTTAATTATATATGTTAAGTATCGATCATTTATTTTTCATTTATTATCCAGGACTCATCTAGTATTTATTAGTGGTAGTATTAATTGTTATTTTTATTATCTCAGCGGACTTCTTTGAAGAAAGTAGTGAGTCAAATTTCAATTTGTGGAGATTGTAATGCTTGTAGAAATCTCAATAGCTGGCTGGGTGCAGTGGCTCACACCTGTAATCCCAGCACTTTGAGAGGCCAAGGCAGGTGGATCAGGAGGTCAGAAGTTCGAGACCAGCCTGGCCAATATAGTGAAACCCCATTTCTACTAAAAATACAAAAAATAGCTGGGTGTGGTGGTGCGTGTCTGTAGTTCTACTTACTCAGGAGGCTGAGGCAGAAGAATCGCTTGAACCTGGAAGGTGGAGGTTGCAATGAGCTGAGATCACACCACTGCACTCCAACCTGGGTGACAGAGCAAGACTCCATCTCAAAAAAAAAAAAAAAAAAAAAAAAAAAATTCAATAGCTATGCTCAGGGACAGACATTGTTATATGGCTGAATACTCACGAGAGTGATTTGTGTTTTAAATCCTTAAGATAGTCTTACCCCATTAGTGCTAATATAACAAAATGCCATAAAGTAGGTCTCTTACAAATAACAGAAATTTATTTCTCACAGTTGTGGAGGCTTGAAGTCCTGATCAAGACACTGACAGACTTAGAGTCTGATAAGGGCCTGCTCTGCAGTCCACAGATGGGACTTCCTAGTTGTGTACTCATATGATTGGAGAGACAAAGCAAGCAGCTCTCTAGGGCCCCTTTTATAAGGGGATTAATCCCCTGCAGGAGAGTTGTACCCTCATTATCTAATCACTTCCCAAAGACTGTCACCTCTTAATACCATCACACTGGTGATTAGCCTTGAGCATAAGAATTTTGGGGGACACAAAAGTTCAGATCACAACCAATGGTAATAATAATAAAACTGTATGTCCAAAACATTAAATTTTGTAAAGCAAGTATATCCAATGAAAACACAAAATCATGAAGGAATTGAAAGCATAAGAATTTTGAAAAGGCAACAAGAATCACACAGGACTGAAAAGTCTGAGATTTGAAAGAAGAAAGGAAGAGTAGAATCATAGAGATTTAGGAAACAAGTTTAATAAGAAGCAGAGAATTATAGAAATTATAGAGAATTATAGAAATGCTAAAGAGAGATCAAGTGAGGGACAGTTTGAACAGTGTTCATGGCCAGTAAGGAAGTCAGTGTTGTGCTGCAGGTAGAAATCATAATATGAAGAGATGAGGAGTGAGTGGGGTATGAAGATGGAAGAGCAGCAAAGCAGCACTGGAAGCTGATGAACAGGAAGAGAGTAAAGAAGTGAAGTTCGCTTAAGAACAGTTTTTAAAACTTTCTATTATTTACATGGCTCAGACTGGAGCTCATTTATATGCTCATGGGAATTAGTGGTGAAATTTTCAAATAATTGACTAAGCATAGTTATAAGGAATGTTATACTAATTATGATTAAAGGTATTTTTTTACCCTGAAAGAACATGATCAAATAAGAAAAAAATGAAATGATCAAATAAGAAAAGAGATTTGCTGTCTTTTAGAGAAGGGGGAAAGAAATATGGATGGGAATAAGTATTTTCAGGTATTGGCTAAGGTGGCTAAAAAAATGTATGCCTTATACCATCTTATTATTGCCATATGGCAAACTCAGATGCAGTTTCAGTTTTTGCACTGTTTTCTTGCACCTTTCAGTACTCAGCTCTATGATTCTGTATTATATTCTTTTCTGACTTCATTTCTTCTGCTTCCTTCCTTTTTTACTTCTCAATTCATTTTATTTTTATCCTTACAAAAATTTCTTGAGGTAGATTACAGAGATAAATAAAATACCTCAACATAGAAAATCAGAACAGAATGTAAAGGATAAATTAATGGGGGAACAGAACTAAGGATTTATAGTGGAGATAAAAATGACATTAAAGTAAAAATGTGTATGTAAAATTTCCATGCAATCACTAAGGCCAAAACCAAATTTTGACATTAAATTTCCTTGTCACTAATATGAATGGAAAATCTCTATATATTAAGTAATATGTACCGCTTCTGAAATACAGGCAAAGCCTTAGTACAAACACAAATATTTCTAATATGTGGAATCCACTCAGGAGTTCTCTTAAAACAAATCATGAATAATAAAATTAAGAGGACATTTTAACGGAGAGTATTACAGTCTACACACAGGTGAATTTAAAACAATTACATTGTTACTCATTGTAAGTAATGATATCATACTGAAACATTCTTCTAAGGGACACATTGAATACTTCCTACATATGTGGCTCTCTATTGCACCACTTAATCCTAAGTAGATTTTTGAATGTATGGGAAAAATAGAATGCATATTTTTCAGATTTTTCCTTACAGATTATTTGTTGTAGATATTTTATTTAATATAATGTGATTAGAAGTTAAAGATTGTAATGCTTTGCCTTTCTCTGTATCACAGCTTGCTGTGATTTTAGTGAAAAAGTACATTATCAATCAGTTAAGTTGAGCATTTGTGAAATCATAGGAACTATCAAGAACAGATGATTGAAGAAAAACTGATAGAACACCCATGGACAAGGTCAAGATATTCCCTAACAATCTGTTTTGAATACATATAAATATTAAAAAGGTAAACTTAAAATTATATTAAAATATCCTAATGTTACAAGAATTCCAACCTTAGAACTTTAGAGGCAATTGCAAATCTTAATTGGCTTATATAATTAAAAAAACAGTATAAATACATTTTAATTTTGAACATAATTGCTTCACTGCCATCCATTGTACCATTGATTATAAAATGCTTTTGAAATTGTCAGAAATTGAAATATTTGGTTACTATTTTGATCATAAGCTGTCAGCCGTTTAGGGTTTTTAAACTTCTATCAATAAAAATTACTCTAGTAATTATTAGATGGTAGGGCTGGTTTTCTTTTAAGGCCATGCAAATACCAAATTCTATCAAATAACTTGTTTTGGTATCAGAAGATGTTTACTGTAAGTTCTCTATAGCAGGAACTATGACTTCAGATCATTTTAGATCATGTTAAAGCAAATAAGAAGGAGGCCGCAGGCTGGAGGTGGTCCCTGTCCCTTGGCTTCTTACAAAAACAAACTGAAACTTAATGTGGAGATATTTCTTGTAACTTACCTGAAAAAAAATAAAGTCTCAGTTTATCACAAACAGCCAGCTAGCCAACTGGTTATATAAATAGGGACCTCCCATCACATCATAACCACCACACTCAGATAAAGCAAATACCCAGCAGTAGCCATCAAGTACTTTATCTGCTTTACTTCCACATTCAGCCAATAAATGCTCACTACTCACGCTGCTGGTGGGGGAGCTTTCAGAACCTCTTTCAGTTTTGAGTGATGCTTGACTCTGGAGTTGTTCCTTGCTTAAATAAATTCTGTTAAACTTATTTTGTCTAAAGTTTTTTTTTTTTTTTAAATAGTAGTGATAATAATAATGGAGTTGAGAAATCTGGAATATATTTATGATTTACTCTACCAGAAATTAGTAACTACCTAAACACCATTCATAATTATGTCCATTTGCCAGTGTTAAAAAGCTGTATCTGTGTGGATCACAATAGGAATGGCTATCCTGTCTTAATGTGGTATATCACCTTCCTGTTTATGGTATAAAGGCTAAGAAAAAAGGCACTGGATCTGCAAACAACCTTATTTATTCTTTAAATATTTCTTCACAAAGTCTGACACAGTGTTCTGCAATGAACTAGTTTAACCTAAAGCTTAGCAGTTTTATAAAATATTAGCCTGAGAAACACAAAACTAATGTTTATTACAAAAGAAGCTAGCATACCATTTGGATAGAATGTTTGTAATTTGAAAGGGGAAGCTTTGTCTTTAAAATGAGGGATGGTGAGATAAATTATATTCTAATTCAAAACTAACAGTTCATGTCCATTTTTTAACCCATGATCAAAGATAGGAATTCACAATTCAGAATGATTATTGAACAGTTTTGAGAATATTACATGCTTTTGCTAATTTAATCCTCATTATGTTGTGATCTTTTCAGAGCTTTATGATCCTCATTATAATATGGCCAAATAGAGAACAGGACACCAAGTAACTTATCCATAATTTCACAGTGTTTAAATCTTGTTACAACAGTGAAATTTGAAACTGACCTGACAGTAACTCTGGCTGCAGAATCTATGCTCATAAACACTAAACAGCATATCTCCTTGTGTAGTGAGCAATCACCTTGCACTATCTATACTATCTAATGCTATAAGCATTAGCGACAAGTGGCCATGAGCACTTGAAATGTGTTCATTCAGGTTTCAGGTGTGCTGCACATGTAAAATACACACCAGGTTTTGAATACTTACTATAAAAATAATGTAAAAATGTAAAAATATTTCATTAGTGATTTTGACAATGATTACGTGTGGAAATAATATTTGGGATATACTGAGTTAAGTAGGATGTTACTAATATTAAAATTAATTTTACTTGTTTCTTTTTCTCTCTTTTATGATGTGTTGTTTTTAACACGATACGTGGGAAGTCAGATTATAGTATCCAAATAAACACTTGATAAATAAATACATTAGTGGTTGATACATTATAGCTACTCCTCTGGATAAAATACCAACACTTGCTCTGAGGTAGATGCACCAATATTTTGGCTTTGTGAGAATCTGTGCCTGCAGAAAGGAATATTAATTTAATTTTAAAAATATTTTAAAAAACAATTTATTGAAGTGTGATTGACATGCAAAAACTTTACGTATTTAATCCATACAAATTAATGAATTTAGAGATAAGTAAACTATTGCCACAATTTATGCCACAAACATATCTATCACCTCCAAAATTTAAGAGGCTACTATTAACAAAATAATGTAATAGCATTTTATTGAATGCTTACTGGGTTCTAACCAATGGTTGTTTGTTCTAATCCTTTCATATATTCAATATTCATAATTATATAAAATAAGTATTATTGATAAACTTACTTCAAAAATGAGAGAAGTGGAGCTAACAGAGGTTAAATAAAATTCTGAGGGTCAAATAATTAGTAATTGAGGAGAGTGGAGTTCAAACCTAGGCAGGGCTTTGGTAGATGAGGATTAAGATATGAATAAAGTAATAAATTTGGGGTAGGGATATCCATTTTCCAATGTTCTAATCTGATTTTTAATTCCTGGGGTAATGTTGGGCAAGGCAAGTAATTATCTTGTGTATCAGTTTGCTCACCAATAAGATGAAGGGATCTAAATATCTAGTAATATATATATTTTAAGAATACCAAAACCTGAAAATACAATATGATTCCAATTTTTATTTCTAGGATTTTATCTCAGAGTCCCTTATACAAGTCATGCACCACCGCCAAATTGAACTATTAATTGATTTTTGAATACACCCAGCATGTGTTCTTACACCTCACATACGGTGTCCTCTCTGCCTACATGTATTCTCCTTCATCTCTCACTGTGGAGACTTTTTGATTTTCAATGCTCCTATCAGTCTTTGTGTCTTTCTTTATCGTTTTTTCATTATTAGCTGCATGTAACTTCTTTGCCTTTTGAATAATCATTACATTTTAAGTATATTTTGGCATTTATCTCCCTTCACGTAACATTATGGTTGTGGTATACCTGGATAATTATTATGCATTTATAAGCTACTTTGTGTCAAATATCATGCTTTCCTCCTTTGTGTATTTTCTGCATTTTACTTTAGTCATAATGCTCCAATATATTTCTCAAGTTAAGTAGCATCTTTACCTGACTACTAAGAAATCCTGTGGATATTTCTCTCTCTAGAAAGAGAGAGATAAAGATAAAGATAGACAGATACATTTTCCTTGCAAAAAGAGGAGGCAGTTGAAACTTTTGAAATTCACTGCAATAATTTTGAGAAAAAGATATAATTACGGAATTTATATCTTCATTTTCTTTCTAATCAAAAAATATTAAGTGCATACATATATTCTCACATTAATAACATTAAATTATTTTTCAGTTAATATCAAGACATTTCCAGTAACTAATTCTAGTGCAATAGAAAGTAACTGTATGTGTGGCAAGTTCATAGGTTCTCTGTATGAAAATTATACAACCAAATATTTATTTTATTGGTTTAGTTTTCTCATATTAAGAGATACCATAAAAATTTCCAGAAAAAAATAGATTTATGTATTAGATCAAACTGTTGAGCCTCAAAATTATGAAGTGACTCAAAATCTAAAATTATATAGGTGAAGAAAGGAGTCATTTATAAAATTTAACAGACATGCAACTTCAGTTTCTATTGACATATTTCCTATGTCAATATTTTTGAGATGTTAGGAAGTTCATTCTGGTGTTGATTTTAAGGCATTCTTATACAATACCATACAAATTAAAAAATATATATAGAAAACAGTTAACTAAACACCCATGGTGGGTCAGCACTAAAAGCAAAATGAGGTGGCCTGTGAAGAAGAAAGATTGAGTTTCTGTATACATCAGCAGGGATGACAAAGACCCCATGTTACTTCACCATTATTAAAATATCATCAACTTTTAATACTTTGTTAAATGTAATATTAACAATTTCAATGTTCAGAAGATTATCCCAAGTTTCTTAAGAATAATTTTATAATTATTATTCTATTTACATTGTTATTTTACAAATAATTTCAACATTATAAACATAAAATCTCTTTCAATGACAAGTATAAACATCACAAAACATAAATGTTCACTCTTTGTAATAATTATTTGGGCAAAAGTTTTGAATACATAACTTGTCAGAAATTGGCCTGTATAATTTTTTCTATAAATAGATCTTACATATAAAGTATAAACATACTTTATAATATATTGCTGTTAGTTTTCTAAAGAATCTAGAATGTATATATACTTATATATCTATATTACATATAATTTAATATGTAAAATAAAATGTTTAAATGCAAATATTATTATTTAATTCCTTAGAGTTATAAATAGATAATACATATATTTGTATCTGTGTGTGGATGTGTATGTATGAACTATAAATTATTTGTTAATTTCTTAGAATGTGTTGAAGTGGAAAATAATTTATATTTTATGCAACCTTATTATGACATTCTGTAGACCTTTTAAATAATATTATGTAACAGGAATTGGAATTTAGAGCAACCATAAAGGAAATAAATCTCTATGTAACTGAAATTCACAATATAAAAGCATGAAAAGCAGGAGAATTTGAGAAAACACATTGTTCTTTCTTAACTTCATTCTCACTCTACCTCCAAATATAGAGGTAGATAACTGAGTGACAATTCATTTGAAACTTTTGCATTTCCAAATATAGTCTTTGTTGAAAATCTGAAAGATATTGTCCAGTTTAAACTGACAGAAGAAGAATTCAGAATGATATTTCATTCAAGCAAAGTTATTGCACATAAAAATGAAATAGTTCCAAGAATTCTATCTCACTTACGGACATAAACTTCTTATAATTATAAAATAAAGACATTCTTCACCACTATACTTACATTATGTTTAGTTTCATGAAGTATTTACAAGTATTTGATGTGATTACTGGTATAGAATTGACAAATAAATAAATATCCATAGATTTATATACATTTTGTACATTAATATATTTAAAATAGATATACTTTTTAAGATATCTACATGTGCATGAAATAAAAGTTAAATTGTACTAGAGTTCATTTTTATTAATATTTATGCTGAACATTATAAATATATATTTTATCTATTATTGTGTACAGATATGTCAATATTTTAAGCAAGTTAGCTGGATATGAAAGGAAGTATGCCATTTAAAAAATTATGGATTTATAAGAGATAGATTAATGTGTGCTCAAATTAAAATGCCATATTTGTTAGTTTTCTTTGCATGTCAGTTACACATTCAATTTAAATTCAGACTCCATGAAAATCACATGATAAAGAATATGTGGAGCACATTATGCTTCTTTCTTTCTAAAATTTCTCACGTTTCCTTAGTTTTTCTGTACATCAATAATTCCTTGTAGATTTTCCTAAGACTCCACATTTTGTTGTGTTCTTCCTAAATGTTTTTTTATGTGAATATAATAAATATGTTTTATTTAATTCCCTCTGGAACTCCACGATTATCAAAGCACACCTGAGTTCTAAAATGGAGTTGTACATAACATCATTTCTTCCTTCTTTCTACCATTCTATATGTGTCTCTACATGCGAATCAAAGTGCTCCTCTTCTTTAGACAAACTTTTCCTTCACCACTTAATTTGCCACTGCCACCTATTCAAAACCATCCCCAGACACTAATTATATATTCATTGAATTCTTGATATGAACCTACGAATTTGACATGCACAATCGAGAGATACAGCCTTTGAAACTTGGATATTTTTATTCTTATTTCAACAATTGAATCTTGGATATTTTTATTCTTATTTCAACATTCATGATCTCTAACAATTAACCTTTAGTGTTTAAGTCAGTTTTCCCTGACATATCAAATGGATTTAGAGCCTCATGAAAATTAAATAAATTAACATATTTACACATCTAGCAAAGAAGAGCTGTCCTTAGGTATTCACAGTGGACTGGTTTCACGACCTTTCATGGATACCCAAATCCTCGGATGCTCAAGTCCCTGATACAAAATGGTATAGTATTTACATATGAGTTATGCACATTCTTCTGCATATTTTAAATTATTTCTATATTACTTATAATTTTAATACTATGTAAATGATTTGTAAATAGTCATTGTATTTACATTGTATTGTAAATACCCACTGTTTAGGGAATAATAACAAGAAAAAACCTGCACATATTCAGTAGAGACACAGTGGTTTTTAAAAAATTTGATTCTTGGTTGATTGAATCCATGGGTACTGAGAACTGACTATACTGTCACACAGTAGTCATTTAGTAAGTCGTAGATTTTTTTAAATTAAAAAAAATTATTCTGTTTTTCTTCATACTTTCATGATCTATAATCACTCACTAACATCCAAATAACCTCCAGAGACTATATTAGATGCTGCCTTTAGAATATAAGGCAATGTACTTGACCTCAAGTACACATTTTATTTTACTAAATAATCTTGTCTAAAATGCTGAAATCTGATTTCTGACTGTCACCTTCCGTTGAAAGTTATTTCTCAGAACTTACTATGAAATCTCACTTATTCCACATATTCAATTAGTATCTGTTGAACAGCAGCATAGTACATGCCATCGTCATTTTCCTTGACTTTGCAGCATTTGACACTGATCAACATCTCCCCATTTTGAAATTCTCCTCTTGGGAGCTTCTTTTATATTAATATTCTTTTCTTTCTGCTCCTCTGATTTACATCCTTATGGCTTGCTGTAATTCTTTTTTCCATAACCTATTACAGGTTTTTGTGCTTTGGAATCCTATCAACATTTAACCCTCTCATTAATTTCTTAGTTCTCCCCCTGATCTCATGCTGCACTTCAGTCCTACATTTCTAGCCACCAGCTGTGTGTGCTGTCTTGCCATCTCAAACTCAATGCATCCTTAAAATAATTCTACAAATGTAGACAGAAAGCCTTTGACATAAAGCCCCTTGAACTATGACTGTCCTGTTATATTACTAACACTAATCTCACAGTTTATCATCCCAGTCTGGATCTGTGGTGCTTCAGAATTTATATACAGGAGGAATTAGAGAGAATGGCTCAATGACATAGGAGAAAGAATCATAGATAAGAAAGTTTTCTTAAAGTTTTCTATAGGAATCACCTTATATATAATTTTTAAATGATAAAAGATAACACAAACTTTAAAATGCTTTCTTTTCTACTTTTCTAAAATTGTAAAAATATAAAGTAATATTGCATTATTATTAGAGGTGTATTTAATATGGTTAATATTTAAGGTGGCTTGTGAAACAGTAATGGATATTATTAGAAGACTAAAATCTGCCATCCCTCACCTCAACATACCCTAGAGAACTGTAATGGATACATTTAACTCTTCCTACGTTATTTTTTGTTCTTTCAAACTTCTATTTTAGGATCATAGGGTATATGGGCAGGTTTGTTACGTGGATTAATTGCATATTGCAGGGGTTTGGTGTACAGATTATTTAGTCACCCATTTACAGATTGAAGTACCTGATAAGTACTATAATAGTTTTTCCAACCTCACCCTCCTCCCACTCTCCACACTCAAGTAGACCTCATTATCCATTGTTCCCTTTTTTTAATGTTCATGTGTACTCAGTGTTTAGCTCCCACTTATAAGTAAGAACATGTAATATTTGATTTTCTGTTCCTGCATTAACTTGCTTAGGTTAATGGCCTCTAGCTCCACGGATGTTGCTGCAAAGAATACGATTTTATTCTTTTTAGTAACAGCATAGTATACCATGGTGTATATTTACCACATTTTCTTTGTCTAGAGAACCTTTGATGGGCATCTAGATTAATTCCATGTCTTTGCTATTGTAAATAGTGCTATAATGAACATAATGTGCATGTGTCTTTAGGATAGAATTATTTATATTCCTTTGGGTATATACCCAGTAATGGCATTGCTGTGTCGAATGGTAGCTCTACTTTTATTTGAGAACCCTCCAAACTGCCTTGCACAGTGTGTGGGCTAATTTACATTCCCAACAACAGTAGTATAAGCATTCCCTTTTCTCCACAGCCTTACCAGCATCTGTTATTTTTTGACTTTGTAATAATAGCCCTTCTGACTGGTGTGAGATGATATCTCATTGTGGTGTTGATGCATTTCTTTGATAATTACTGATGTTGAGCTTTGTTCATGGGCTTGTTGGCCACATGTATGTCTTCTTTTGGGAAGTTTCTGTTCATGTCTTTGTTTATTTTTTAATAGAACTGTTCATTTTTTTGCTTGTTAATATGTTTAAATTCCTTATAGATTCCGGGTATTAGATCTTTGTCAGACGCATAGTTTGAAAACATTTTCCCCCATTCTGAAGGTTGTCTGTTTACTTTATTAATAGTTTATTTTTTTAATTGGAAAAATGTTTTATTGATATATAATTTTCCTTTGCTTCAAACTTTTTAAAAATGTATTTATTATACTTTAAGTTCTGGAGTACATGTGCAGAATGTGCACGTTTGTTACATGGAGAAGCTCTTTAGTTTAATTAGGTCCCACTTATTTGTGTTGCAATTGCTTTAGAAGTCTTCATCATGATATCTTTACAGGGTCTATGTCCAGAATGATATTTCCTATATTATCTTCTTCTTTTTTATGGTTTTAGATTTTATACTTAAGTCTTTAATTCACCTTGTGTTGATTTTTGTATATGATAAAGAAAAAGGTCAGTTTTCAATATTCTGCATATGACTAGCCTGTTATCTCAACATAATTTTTTGAACAGGGTTTTTTTTCCCCATTGCTAGTTTGTGTCAATTTTGTTTATTTCTGCCTTCTTTAACCTGTTCCATTGAACATGGTTTTTGTTTTGCTTTGTTTTGTTTTGTTTTTTTACCAGTACTATGCTGTTTTAGTTACTGTAGCCTTGTAAGTAAAGTTGGGTAGTGTGATGCCTCCACATTTGTTCTTCTTGCGCAGGATTGCTATGGCTATTTGGGTTCTTTTTGGTATGTATGAATTTTAGAATAGTTTTTCTAATTATGTGAAAAATGCCGTTGGTAGTTTGATAGGGATAACATTAAATCTCTAGATTGCTTTATATAACATGGTTAACAATATTAATTATTTATATTTATGCACCTGTAATGTTTTTCCATTTGTTTGTGTCATCTATGATTTCTTTCAGCAGTGCCTTGTAACTCTCATTTTAGAGAAATTTCACCTCCCTAGTTAGCTGTATTCCTAGGTTTTATGTTTGTGTGTGTGGCTATTTATTAATGGGATTTCATTCTTGATTTGTCTCTCAGCTTGGATATTATTGTTGTATGGAAATGCTACTGATTTTTATACATTGATTTTTTTGTACTGAGACTTTGCTGAAGTTGTTTATCAGATCTAAGAGCTCTTGGGTAGAGACTGTGGGGCTTTCTAGGTATAAAATAGTACAATACGTAAAAGAGATAGCTTGACTTCCTGTTTTTTTATTTGGATGCCTTTTATTTCTTTCTCTTGCCTAATTGCTCTGGCTAGAACTTCTAGTACTATGTTGAATAGCAGTGATGAGAGTGGTCATCCTTGTCTTGTTCTGGTTCTCAGGGGAATTTTTCTATCTTTTGTCCATTTAGTATAATGTTGGCTGTGGCTTTGTCATTGTTGGCTCCTATTTTTAGGTATGTTCCTTAGATCCTTAGTTTGTTGAGGCGTTTTAGCCTGATGGAATGTTGAATTTAATTGAAAGCCTTTTCTGCACTATTGAAATGATCATGTGGGTTTTTTTTTTTTATTTTTTTTATTTTTATTTTTTTAAATGCCTACAGCACCCGGTATTCCCAGGGGTCTCCCCATCCAAGTACTAACCAGGCCCGACCCTGCTTAGCTTCCGAGATCAGACGAAGATCGGGCGCGTTAGGGTGGTATGGCCGTAGACGATCATGTGGGTTTTTATTGTTTTTACAGGGATATTAAATAAGCTGCTCCTGACTGATGTGGGTAAGCAATGAAACTAAGGCAGAAAAGAAACAAGTCTTAAGTAAGGGTCTGTAGCCTTATGTCCAGAGAATTAGGGAAAACTTTTAGCTGATTTATTTGTGTCCTCCACAATTTTTTTCATTCAATCTATTCAATATATTACCTTCATATGAATCCTTCTAAAGTAGAATTTCATCAGGCAAATATTGGGATCAAAAATCTTGTCATCTCTGGTTTGCCTGATGGATAAATTCCAAATATTTTTTAAAATTTGGAACTCTAAAATAATCTGGCATTCTCAGTCTCAGTAGCTTTCACTTTTTTTTTTTTTTTTTTTTTTTGTACTTTTCACTTCCCTGCTTTCTCACATCTGCTCTGGATTGTTTGTCTTTCCTTTGCTCTTAACGTCCCCCCTTAAAAGGAGGAGAAACTTTAATTTTTTTTTTTTTCTCAACCAATCTAGCTGGACCTTTGCCTCCTAAACTAGCAACAGGGGAGTCTGTGCCTTTCTGAATTTTGTACATTTGATATAACTTAAGAAACACTGTAAAATGTAAATATTAAGCTTAATAATTTGAAGAGTCTCTGATTTCTCACTTAGAATTAAAAGGCTGAGTGTACAACCATGTGTTTCTTCAAAATGGACATGTACACACATACACATAAATTGCTGATATAATTTATATACTTATATATGTGAACATATACATTGAAAATTACCCTGGCATCAGGTCATCCAATTGCTATTACAGAGATTTAAGATGATACTACTTCTAGAGGCTAAATGTTGTATAATGATTTTTGCATATCACAGATGCTAATCTTCATAGTATTTCTAAATCATAATCTTTCATTTGTTTCTTCCTCTTAATCTCTACAAAAAAGATTGTAGATTTGAAAGGTGAACTAAGTTAGAGTAAAATTATGTTAATCATTACCTTGGCAAAAATTGTGTGAAATTTAGTATAAAGAAAAGCACTACTAATACCCTTTCTCAAGCATAAAAAAAGGGATGCTGTATACGTGCCTGATTCTAACTAAATTACATATTGAAGAATAGTTTTTTAAAAATCATACTGATGACTTTTACAAGATTAAAATCAGGTAAAGGAGTCTGTTCTTTGCCAGGTAAACTATTTCAATTACTATTTCCCTAATTGTTACTAAGTTAATATATTTTAGTTGTTTTGCTTATCATTTTACATGTAATTCTACTCAGTGTGTTACCCACATTATGTAATTCAAATATTTATACAAAATATTATTTTTAAAATTTGTAATTTTTAATGATAAAATAAATTAAATTTCATTAGTGCTTACTCTAAATAAAATATTACCATAATTGATGTTATATAATTTTCAGGTCTTTCTCAAATTTGTATAAGTACATTGATTTTTAATATACTAAGGCTATATGAAACTAAATTAAAATTTTTGAAATACATAAAATACTTCAATATTAATTGAGTTGGTTTTGAACAAATAATTTTAATTTTTATGAAAATGAACTAATTGAATAAATTATCTTTTATTTTCATGATCTAATAATCTTTTACTATTTAACCATTGCCATCAACATAATGAAATACCTGGCTAGAGACATTTTTTTATTAGAGGAAGAAGGAAAGAAAATAAAGAAGAAACAAACAAGCAAAAAAAAAAGAAATCAAGAAAACAACAAACAAATAAACTTAACAAAAAAAAGTCTTCCCTCAGATCTATGTTAATTAAAAGCAAGTAGCCAGTTTGAATATCTATTTTACAACTGTAAAAACTAATTTTTTCTACCAATTCTTCCAAATGGATAAAACCGATTGAATTTTTCTTAAATTAATAAAATATCTGGTTCTTCTAAAAGTGTAATTTTTTATGAACTGCTTGTCAAATCTATTAAATTTACATTATTTTCTGAATTGTTTTACAAACACAGCTCTCTTCCTCAACTTTAAATATTATTTTGATAGGGGAGTGTTTAATGAATATTGTTACTCATTGATTTTAACATTCAAATAATTTTAAATTTTCAATTTGGTCTAACTTTAGCATCTGATATGCTCTCAGGTTGTGTACAAACATATTTAATCAAAAAAACAAGTCTTGCAGCATTAATTTTTAAAGATATTCATTATGAATTAACATGAACATTTTATTTTATTTTGTATTTTTCCTCAGATACTGCCAAAATAAAATAAAAATGTAGTGAAAACATAAGCCACACGGATGCTTTCAATTGTTGCACTGTTTATATTGGAGTTTATATTCATGCATCCTCTTCATTTTTAAAGTTGCTTTAATAAATTTTGTTTTTTTATTATTATCAAGCACTAGGATGGTAGATTAAAGGTAAGATTTGCCTTCAAAGAGCTCACCCTTTAATAGAGGTACAGAGTAATTAAAAATAAGTTAACTGTTCAAGGTACTGTGGAGAAGCATTGAAAAATTACATGTAGCTTTGATGGTGTGATCAAATTTGATTATTAGGTGTTTTACCATTCCAGCAGTGTCCAAAATAGACCCAGAAATCAGAAAATATGAGAAAACTAACTCAGTATGATAAAGCAATTCTCACAAATAATGACAGGTACTTGAACTAAGGACAATCTGGAGATTACTTTGTATTGAATATATTAGGGAATTAGTCAGAAAAAACAATTTAAAAAAATAATGACAGACTTGAATATGAAGGTAATAAAAGACGAACTTCAAGATTTTTGGCTAAGACAATGTTCATTTAAGCTCATAATAAATACAGCAAAAGAGACAAACTTTTTTTATTTTGAGAGAAAATAATGAAATCACTTTTGTACGTTTTAATTTATTTTGGCTATAGTGTATGTAAGTGCAGATATGCTGAAAAAAATTAAATGCAGCAATGTATATATCAGGTAAGAATTTTAGATTTATAAAAACAAAATTTAGAAATTCCAGCGTAGTTACATTTAAACTTATGGCTTTCTTGAGCTATAGTACTTAACCTCATCATGCTTCAGTTTCTTTGTTAATATTCTAGCAACATCGTGGAGGAAAACATATTAATCTTATTAATACAACTAAAGAGATTCAAATAGTTCTCAAAATGTATGCATTCAATAATTATTAGCTAAAACAAAAAACAGAGAAAGGAATGACTCTACAATTTTTTGGGGGTGAAATATGGTTCTTATAAAGTTGTTCTGGAATCAGGTAGTCTCTAGGAATGTGCAGCAGCTTAAGAGGAAACAGAAAAAATATCATAAATTTAGGTGTTTTGCAAAAAGGCCAGGACCTGGTCTCAACTGATGTGAGAGAATGATGCAGCAGTAGATAAATATCTACAATTTGTTCAAAATCATTCACCAAGTGAACTAAAGTCCAAATATAGCCCATGTGATTCAACATCTCTTCCAATGTACTTTTAAAAAATTGTCTATTCACTAAACCAACTGTCTAACCTCATAAATCAGAGCAGATTTATGGAAACTAAATAGTTCTGGACTCTACTTCGTTTTATTCACTTATACTTCCATCTTATGCCAATTCCACACTATCTTGATTATGGTATCTTCAAAGGTGCCTAGTTTCCCTTTTCCTAAAATACAGAAAAAAAAAACAAATTTCCTCATACATAATCCATCCAATTTAAGTCCTGTCTAAAAATTATATATGTAGTAGAACCCAACTCATCATTGCCATGAATAGTACTTTTTATTTCGGCCTGCATAAATGTACAGAAATATGTGGTCACAAGAAAAATTCTGGAATTTTCCAATTTTACTCTTAAGTTTATGTAAAATATCAGTGTCACCAGGTGACAGGAAAATGTGACTAATAGATGAGAAACAAATATAAATTATGTTTGCTTCTCACTCAGTATTTAATTCATGTGTTTTTAGCACTTAACGTGTCACACATGGCTTTAAGGAATTTGGGAGAATAGACAGATAATGTCTCTAGTACATAGACGTTAACCTCCAGTAATAGAGACAGATAATAAATACATGAAAAAGTTTAGTTAATTATAATGGTAGTAAGTGTTGTAAAAATTAAAAGTGGATTACATGCAGTGGTTCACACTTCCTAGCACTTTGGGAGGCAGAGACAGGCAGATTGGTTGAGCCCAGGAGTTCAATACCAGCCTGAGCAACATGGTGAGACTCTGTCTATTCCATAACAACAACAACAAAATAAACAAGTACAAAAAATTAGCCAGATCTGATGGCATGTGCTTGTAGTCTCAGCTACTCGGGAGTCTGAGGTGGGAGGATCACTTGAGCTTGGTAGGTGGAGGTTACAGTGAGCCAAGATTGTGCCAGTGCATTCCAGCCCAGGTGACAGCATGAGACCCTATCAAAAAAAATCAATTAATTAAAAGTTGGCACTGTATAAGGTAAAGACTGCAAGAGGAACAAATTTAAGTAAAAAAAATTAGAGAAATCTAGCAAAAAAAAGCTTGTGAGTTTGGAGAAAATTGAATTGATTTGAGGAACATAAACTTCACACACCTGCTGAAAATAGTAAGAGATGGTGAATTCAGAAGGAAATTAGGTTGGAAATGTGGCCAGAGATCAGGAAGGACCTATTAGTCTCTGGTAAGTAATCTGAGCTTCTGTTTGTTTTTTAATTTATTGGGAAATCTTGGGAGGGTTACAAGAAAGTAAATTACAGATAATTAGAGTTCTTGTTATTTAACAGACCACCCCAAGCTTTTTGGCATAAAACAATATTTTCCTTGGCTCACCAGTCTGCAGCTTGGTGAATTGAAGGCTTATCTTTGCTTCACCACATCATCTGCCTCAGCTCAACTGGGAGCTGGAAGATCCATTTGAAAAAAGAATCTCTCTTACATGGGTGCCAGTTAATGCAGTTGACTGGAAACAACTGGTGCTGAGGGTCAGGAGCTGTTGTTCCTTTCCTTTTCTTCAGAAAAGCTTCTCTGCTGCACTTTCTGGGCTTGACAACAAGGTAGCTGGACGTAAGGTGACCATCCCAGGAGACAGAAAGTAGAAACTATCAGTTTCTTTTATACTCGTTCTGGGAATTGGCACAGCATTTCTATTGTACACTCTTCATTATGTGTACAGAGTCCATATTTCAGGAAGGGGCATAGACTGTATTTCTCAATGGAAGGAATATTAAATAATTTTGGTACCATGCTCTCTTCTGACCACCAGTTATTTACATTTCTCCCACTTTCTATATATAAGCACACTGTCCAAGAAACCCCAGGATTTTTGTGCCAGTACAACATCAGGAAGAAAATCAATGACTAAGATCTCATCCTCTATATTATGTATAAATATGGATGACGCCCTTTAGTTGCTGTTCCTTGGGTATGTTTCCTTGAGTACAGCTCTCCTTTGACATAAAGCTATAGAAAATAAAGAGGCAAGCTCTCTTCCCTCAACATACTCAAAATTTACTGGTTGGACAGACATAGGCTAATCACAAGAGTCGTTGAAGAGGGTGGGTAAATAGGAAGCCCAGTGACTTAACCAGAGTAATCTTTAAATCCAGCTAAAAAATATTACTCATTTATTGACTGAGTCACAGTGCTACTTCCCAGGAGTTACAATTAATGGCTTATAGTTTCCTTCTTTTGGATCTTTTTTCTACCTTGTGAAACGTCTTTCATTTTCCGTAAAACGTAACTTCTGCTTGCTCCTGAGTAGTTTTCTTATCATAAAAGTTCAGGAGTTTAAATGCCTGCCTGTTTTCATTGTGTGCTGTCTTTGTTCCTTTCAGTTTAATCTGGCAAGGTTTCCACCAGAATCATTTATAGCCATTCTTTGAGTTTTACTGCTGCTCACTCAGTTAGGTAGAAGCCACAACCACAAATCTCGTTGAGATAAGCTTTACTGCAACTTGAGATCATTGTGAGGCTAGTATGGGGCAATAGCAGCTAATTGAACTTGGGACTTATCCTGCACTGGCAGTTGGGTATAGCTGGAGCTGGAACAGCAGATGTACTGGAGCTAGCTATGTCTCCCTTCTTACAGTCTCAAGGTCTCCTCATTGTGATCTCTCGGTGTGGGCTAATTTGGGCTTTGTCACATCATGGTGGCTGGGTGCCAAGAGTGAGTATCCCAATAGAACCATGTCAAATTTGATTTGATGACCTAGCCTTAGAAGTCAAATAGCATAAGACATAGACTTAAGACCTCCAGGATTAAAGAGAAGGCAACACAGACCCCCACCTCTTGTTAGGAGAATTGTCAAGGTCATGTTGTAAGTGACTGTGCAATAGAACATTGTACTGTGGTTATTTTTAAGAAAATGCAATCTACCACAGTTAGAATTTAGATTAAACTAATATAACAAAGTAATCAAATATGCAATCATTTTACAAAGTTCTAATTTTTGTTGTTGTTTGGTCTCATTGCAACAGTCCAGAGACAGTTGGGTGCTGAGGCTCCAAAAAATTGTAATTCCCAAAAGATGGCTTCCATCTTGGGTCAGCTGTAGGAAATAATACTTCCCTGCCAGTGAGTAGAGGCCAATGGGTAATGTGTCATGTTTCTTTTTTTTTTTTTTCTTTTTTGAGATAGAGTCTCGCTCTGTCACCAGGCTGGAGTGCAGTGGTGCAATCTTGACTCACTGCAACCTCTGCCTCTTGGGTTCAAGTGATTCTCCTGCCTCAGCCTCCCAAGCAACTGGGACTACAGGTATGTACCACCACGCCCAGCTAATTTTTGTATTTTTAATAGAGATGGGGTTTTATCATATTGACCAGGCTGGTCTCAAACTCCTGACCTCGTGATCCACCTGCCTCAGCCTACCAAAGTGCTGGGATTACAGGTGTGAACCACCGCACCCAGCCCACGTTTCTTTTAATTGCACCCTGAAGTAGCAGACATCACTTCACTGCCATCTAATGGACAATACTAGTCATATGTAGTAATATGTTATAATAACCTGCAAAAAAAGTTGGAACACATAATCCTTAGTTGAGAGACCGTGTGTCTAACACAAACCTAGTGGTTCTATCATTAACAAAAGCAAAATGAATGTCATTGGAAAACTAGTGATTTCTGCTATAAGTGACATAATCCAATTATTGTTTCAAACTATATATGTAGTACTGTTGGGAGAATAAACTGAGAAGTGGTAAGAGTAGAGGCAGATACCTATGTTAGAAGGCAATTACAAAAGCTTAAGAAACATTTGGTGTTGCCTTGGCCAAGATGGTAACTGTAGAGCCTGGACGTAGATTTTTTGATTGATTGACTGGATATATAATGATATCATTACTGTAAAAGAGAAAAGATTTTCTTATAGGGTAGAATAAAAATTTATACTTTTATTTTCTTACATGTTAATATTCTGATGTTTTCTTGATAGCTAAGTCAAAATGGCAAGTTGAAAGTTAGCTAAATTGATCTATAACTCATAGAAAAATCATGGGCAGAATTTTTAATTTGGGGTCAATAGTGTGAAAATTATCTCTGCCAAAATATTGACAACTATACACTTGCCTTGGGAAACTAAAGATATTAGAAAATATCTGAAGAAGAAAATGATGCAGAGAAGTGAGGCGCAGTAGTGTTGCTGTTTGTTTCAAGGGTAAAGGAAAGTTTCTGCTTCTGGGAAGCAGAAACCCCAAAAGATGAAAGAGGAAGAGAAGACTGATGCTGTTAAGCTTCTCTTTTCTTTTCTTAGACCCATAGTTGTGCTCATCAGGGTAAGTAATACAAGGATATACTTTGATTAAGGTTCTAGAAAGTTCTTGAATGTATTTATTCTCTTTTCTGTGGTTTTCTGCTTCTATCTCCCTGCTTACTTTTCTGTTAAATATCTCTTGCTCAGAGGGGATTACACCTATTTCCCAATAGAGAGTCTCCCTGTTTTTCTCTTCCACAGAATCTAGTTATTGATTTAACACAATTTTAAATTTTGTTCCAGTTTGTACATTTTTGTGCAAAATAACCTATCTTATCTAGGATTCAACATCCTAGACTATAGAATTTGTACTTTGCATAAAATTGGAACTTTTCAAAAATGTATTGACCACTGGGCATGTAATTTAGCGTTCCATTTACAAACACATTACTGACTGTATAATTACAACAAAGAAAGGACCTTACCCTAAGAAGACTGGGAACATGTGACTCAGTTTGAGACTCTATGAGTTGGGAAGCATTGATTTTCCATTTTGTCTTTGTAAAGTTTTTCCCTGGAGACAGCTCTTTTTGCTGTCATTTCATCATTAGAGTCATAGTATTTGAAGAGCCATGATTAGAGGAAAGACTGTGGAAAATAGGCCAAGAAACCCATTAGTGAAGCTTTTAGTGTTGTTCTTAAACTTGCCAGTGGTCTAGGCAAAAGGAGTTCTGAAAGCTTTGTATAACAGACTAACCCAACTCATGAATCCACTGGGGCTTGGACCAAAGCCATAGCTAGAAATGGAAACTGTGCACTACTCTGTATCGTCTGGCTATCTCCCTTTTGATTTTATGACTCTAGAAAATGGGTGTTTGAGGATTCAGATAGTCTATCTAGAAATTAAATATAATTTCAGTGGTGAAATAACATACAAATATAAAAGTTGCAACAAACCAAAAAAACAAGGATTTTTATCCACAACATCTAGATATCATAACAGAGTCTAATATAAATTTTGTGATATGTCCCAAGACTAACAAGGAAAAGAACAGGAATTAGATTCCAGATCGGTTGCAATACAAGAATATGTAGTCTTCATATTATATTACTTTGCTTATATAGTAAATAACAATAGCATTCACAAAAGAGAGCCTCCTTTGTTCCCTGAAATTTTTACAATTTTACTGGGTTTCAGAGACAGGAACATTCCCTGAGAAATCAGGCCTGTGGGAGAAACTTATTTGCAACAGATGGATTTAGCTAAGTCGGAGAAAAAGATGAATTTTCAAGGTGATAGAGGTGTAAAAGGGCAAATTAAGGCTTGTAGTATCAGGTGAGTGCAACTTTTTCTTCACCTGCCCCTGCAGACAAATAATAGGTTGCAACTGAGTCAAGAGTACAGTAGCCACACACGGAGTTACTTTAAATGCCATTCTCTTTCTTTTTGTTGTTATAACATTGTTGCCAAAACTATGCATTTTAATAATTAATAAACAACATGAACTCAATTTTTTCAGAGAGTGACTTGACATAAGATCAGGATTATTACAGCTCTATTTTTTTTTCCTCTGAGAAAATACTTACAATAAATGTTCTTGTGAAGTCACATTTTAAGATACTTCTGAATCCATCTCTCACAAATTAAAAAGATACACATGCATATTATTATGAAAATAAAAGACTGTATTCTGGTAGACTTATTTTAGACATTTGTTTTATGTTCAGACTTATCAAGATTTATGAGCTTTTCTCTCCTTACGTGAACTCTATACCTCTCTTCACAAATCAATCGTATGAAGAACAGGATTCACTGCAACTTTCCTAAGTGTAATAAAAATCAACTAAAAGAAAACCCAAATTCCCTTTTGCAAAATATGAATAATGATACAGAAGAGAAAAATGTTCATCCTAGCTCTCCTTCTTACAAATGCCCCTAAAAGAATTTATGACTCTATTGAATGACTAGTCTAGTGGGATGCAGTTTTCTAGGCTAAGATGTAAAATATCCTAAGAACATTTATTACTGCTTGACTGGACTTAAACCTTTTTTAAGATATAGGCTGGCAAATCAGATATATGTTGGAAAAAGTAGTGACTATTAAATTCGGAAGATAATACAAAATAAGATCAAGCTGTTTAAATTATCATTTACTTTTTGTCTGATCTACATTATATCCTGTGAGAATTTCTGCATAGATTCTCACTAAATATACATCAGCATAAACAATGACATTAAACTGAAAATGATATTCATTTGGTTAATCTGTTTTGTAACCAACTTTTTCAGAATAGTTGTATTGGCCAAATACGTTAGGAAGTTGTTAATCTGATTTTTGTTAGAGAGACAAAACCATGACACCAACGAAGAAGTGTTAAAAGATTAAGAAAACTTTAATATTCTTCTTTAAAATACTTTGAAATAAATATTAAAAATCTATAAAATCATATCCAATAACCAGTTACAAAAGTATTTTTTGGACTAAGAAGTCCAGGTAATTTAATTTCAATTTTATTTTATCTACAAAGTGAACTATTTTACACATTTTATTTCCATATGAATTATTTAGAATTAATTTCCTTTTCTATTTAATTTTAGATTTAGATGAACAGCTTCTATTTTTTAAATTATACATGATTTTTCTTTAATTCACAGTAGAGAAAAATGAATATTTTTAGCCCATAGGTCAAATAAAAGATTAATAGTTTATACATAATAGCTGTAAATTCATAAGAACTCTATGGATGTCCAATTGGAAGAGGTGATTAAGACAGAAAAAGGCAACTATAAATGAAGACATAAATCCTCAACCTTTGAAATAATAAGACATGGTTTTTCACTTATATTAGCCCTTAAAAAATATAAGATCCACTGTTGAAAAAGTGCATAGTCCAAGAACTGTTGATAGCAATATATTTGATATATCAATATATCAATGATATATTTGATCAATATATATTTGATGGAAATAATTATTTTGATGGGAAGAATTAATATATTTGATGGAAAATCATCAAACATATTTTGATGGGAAGAATTAACATAGATAAATATGTATAATTTTCTTTTGCTATACATTTAAGTTACCTAAACAATTAAAGCCTTATTTTCTTATTCCCTTTAGTGTTAATAACAAAGTCTACTTATGTAATAGGGCTATCATATGAAGTAAGAAAACCAGGCCTATAATATTCTTTGTGTAATGCCTACATATTGGAAGTCACATAGAAGGTAGCCACTATGCTGATTTCCATTCATGACTATGTTTATATTTTCTAGAAAGAAGTTTTATGACCTTAATTAAGAAATTTTATTTCTAGGTCCTTGAGGAATCGCCACACCGTCTTCCACAATGGTTGAACTAATTTACACTCCCACCAACAGTGTAAAAGCGTTCCTATTTCTCCACATCCTCTCCAGCATCTGTTGTCTCCCAGATTTTTTAATGATCGCCATTCTAACTGGCGTGAGATGGTATCTCAATGTAGTTTTGATTTGCATTTCTCTAATGACCAGTGATGATGAGCATTTTTTCATATGTTTGTTGGCTTCATCTATGTCTTCTTTTGTAAAGTGTCTGTTCATATCCTTCGCCCACTTTTGAATGGGCTTGTTTGTTTTTTTCTTGTAAATGTGTAGGGACATGGATGAACCTGGAAACCATCATTCTCAGCAAACTGACACAGGAACAGAAAATCAAACACCGCATGTTCTCACTCATAGGCGGGTGTTGAACAATGGGAACACATGGACACAGGGGAGGGGAGTATCACACACTGGAGTCTGTCGGGGGAAAAAAAGGAGGAATAGTGAGGGGTGGGGAGTTGGGGAGGGATAGCATGGGGAGCAATGCCAGATATAGGTGATGGGGAGGAAGGCAGCAAATCACACTGCCATGTGTGTACCTATGCAACAATCTTCCATGTTCTTCACATGTACCCCCAAACCTAAAATGCAATTAAAAAAAAAAAAGAAATTTTATTTCTTAAAATTTTATTATAAAATTATTGTGAATTTACAAAAATATTTACCAATAGAATAATATTAAGTAACTCATGGATTTTTTTTTTATTAAAATTAATTTGGTATATTTTTAAAGGACTAAAAATATTTTGGTACAAATTTCAGGAAAGACAGGACACTAGCCCGAAAGAATGTGCTGATCTTGCTCCTTGGCTAACTACACGGCTCACCTAACTTTGGTTGCGGAGGCATTTGCCGAGCTCCCCTTCTGACATGTTGGTTTAGAGGTGGCATCGTTGTCTCCCTGCCTGGGGTAGCAGTTTCCTGAATTTATTTGTGAGCACATGCAAAGTCTCCTGAGTTAAAAACAATAACAACAACAAAAAAAAAAACAAAAACAAAAAGCAGTGAGGACCGTTGTAGAGGTACAGAGTTTCTGCAGAGCTCCTGAACACAAGAGCCAGTAAAAATATGTGATGTAGTAATTTTATTACTACAAATGTGAATTCAATTTTACATAGTTTTGATGATTTGTGGAAGCCTTACCTGAAGCACCCTGAATTTGAGATCAAGAGAAAAAAGATATTAAATGTTCCATCTTGGCATGCCTTGGGGCATAATAGTAAGATTGATATAATACTAGAATTTCATTATTTTATAGATATGATTATCTATATTATGGTATGTTTTTGTAATAAACATGTTTTGCTTTAGAAAAGAAAAACACCAGAAATATTTGAAATGCCTGAAAGAACGAAGTTTCCCTTGTGCTGTGAGGAGATGACTAAGAAAAAATGGCATGTACTAATTTTTTTGGGGGGGTGGCTGTTAAAATAAGAACTCAATAATAGATAACAAGCTTCAGGCTAGTTTTAGGGAAAAAAAACTTTCTTTTTTCTTTCTTTCTTTTTTTTTTTTTTTTTTTAAGGCAGTCTCTCACTCTGTTGCCCAGGCTACCCTGCAGTGGCACGATCATGGCTCACTGCAGCCCAGCCTCAAATGCCTAAGCTCAGGTGATCCTCCTAACTCAGCCTCCCGTGTAGCTGGGATTACATCACTACTCCTGGCTAAATTTTTTTTTTTTTTTTTTTTTTTGTATTTGTGTAGAGACAGGGTTTTGCTATTTTGCCCAGGCTGATCTCAAACCCCTGAGCTCATTTGATTCGTCTGCCTCAGCCTCCCAAAATGCTGGGATTACCAATGTGAGTCACCATGCCCAGCTGAGACTTAACTTTCTAAGTAAATTAGACATAATTAAGAATCAATACTATAAACATTTTAAGGCTCCAATTTTACCCAGAATCCCTTTCAGCATTTTGACAGAAGTTATGTATCTTCTACTTCAATAATTACATCTGCTTTTCCTCGGGCACCTGCATTCAACATTAATTTAAAAAAAAAAAAAAAGAGTACAAATAGTACTCTTGAGCCTTTGTTTAATTACTCTTATTACAATACTTCCAGAAACTACCTTGAAGGAATTTACATAATTTATATTCATATATTGAAAATAAAAAGAGACTTTACTGAAGTAATTTCTACTGTCTACTGAAAATAGAGTTTTCAGCTATATTACAGTGTAAATCAAATTGTGTTGTAAAAGTCTGGGTGCAAAACTATATTGTTATCTTTTTTTTCTGGAAAATATGTGTTTAAGTTTCTAATTATTAAACTTAAAAATGTTCTGTGGTGAAATTAAAAAGGTTCTTAACAAGTGATTTATGAAAAATATTTTTCTCCATGTTTACTACCTAGTGTTTCTCAAACTTGCTACTACGGACACAGAAAGGTTTTTGAAAGTATTGGTTTTTTTAGGTTCTACAAGTTCTCTACTAAAATTTTAATTTTAATTTTATCTTTCTATTTTGATAATAATTTGATAATAGCCTTATATAAGCATATTCTTTATCAATGTAAGACCAATACAGATCTATTATTTCAGTGCCATGTTGCCTTTGGGTTTATGATATTGTTGGCTCCAAGATGTATGATGAGAAGTTAATGAACAAATGAGATAGAGAAGCTACATATGCAGTATATTTGTTCAAGTGAAGCCCAAATTACATGCCTGTGACACAATGGAAACAAAAGTTTGGTAGCATCTTAATGTGAGTAAAAGGAGAAATTGAGTCATTGCATGGCTTAGGGTTGACTAGGCCTGTGAAACTTAGCACAACACTTTATCACAGCAATCATATCATATTTTAATTGAGGTTGGAAATTTACCTGTTAACAACATATGTTCTATTATCTCAAATTTATGTTGTTAATTTTAATTTTATGGGTTTATAATTTGCTTGTGCTTAACTGATAAATTCTTTTTGGTTTTATAGTTATAAATTCAAAAAATAAATTAGAGTTCATCCCAAGATTTATGTTTTTAAGTATTTAATTTATATCATAATGTAATTTAAGTTGATACTTGGATCAGTTGGAATTCTTTTGTAATGTGAAAAATGTCCCATAAATTTTTCAAGCTGAAGAAACTGTTCATTGAATCATATATCTTCTTCCCCTTTTACATCTGCAAATAAACAAAGAAATGAAAAATATCTATTAAATTAGAAGAATTGTTTGTAAGTATGTAGTTGAAACTACTTGATGAACATTATGTCATTCTTTCAATCAACACATTTTTATGAGCTCCTATTATCCTAATATTATTTACCTCTCAAGAAATTTATTAGAACTTGAGAAAACAACAAAAGCAACAAAACAAACAACACATACACTAAAGAAAAAAAGGAAAATACTGTTTTTAGGGCACACATATTAGTTCATCAAATAAGTAAGTGATTTCTTGTAAAAGAGGAATTATATACTACTCCTGAAAATTTTTTCCCATGAAGCCATCGCCACAGAGAAATGAATTTACCACTTTGAATTATTTTATTTGTTGCCAATGCAACACCATAGACAGTTTCCCTTTTGTGGTTTTTTATCTTTTAACATAATATATATTCAACTGTAACAGTTTATTAAATCAAGTATTTTGCCACATGATGGAGGTATAAAATGGAATGGACCATCACTATACTAAAGGATTTTGCTATGTGGGGGACAGGGGGAGAATCTTATGCTAAGTACTAGGGCTTGAATAGCTTATGTCAAATGCTCCTATAATTGGTGAAATTGTTAAATTTCTGCTCATTATTTTCAGTTATTTAATAATTTGTGGTGTTTCTGAATTTTTTTATATGTATTCATTTTTACTTCATTTTAGGATGTGGTTACGGGAGAAAAAACTGCCAGTAAGGAATAAGCAAATAAGTTTTCTGAAGTGAGGATATAGAACCTATCTGTGAGATCAAAGTCATCTGACCAAAAAATGATGCCTCTGAGACTATAATAAAAGGATGAAATAATGAAATATGAGAATGGGGATTCTGCACTAACTCTGTGGGGGAAGAAAACAATGGGTAAGAGCAAAGGGATGGAAACACTCCTTTGGGCTTCCATTGATTTATTTATAAGATGCCATCTACATGATTCCAAAATCTCCCAGCCTTTTTTTTCCCGTCAAGCTTCCATGTCTCTAAAAGAGATATTGTTCTTCCTGCATAAAAAGAAACAACAATATATCCTTGAAATATTATAATTACACTCAAAGTTACTTACACTCTCTCTCATTTCCTGGTTGGAAGCCCTCTCATTTAGAAAACTATGTAATGTGATTTTTTCTTTCTGACATATAAATTGTCACATCACCTTAAATGTTGGGACTTCAAGTTGGGAAGTGGGTGGATAATATTCTTGAGGAAGCTGTCATCCTTTTATAGATAACATTACCTCCTTGTAAAGGTTGCTTTCTAGGTATTATTCTACATTTTCTAAGAGTACACCATAAAATGAAAACTTTAATCTACAGACTTGACATCCTATTACTAAGATTATAATTGTTGAGGTCCTCAATAGAATTTCAAATCAAATGCATTGTGTTATATGCCTATTTATATTTCACTCTTTGATTCACCTAGTTAGGATCTTAGAATTTAATTTTAATTGCAAATTTATTACTTCTTAACTCTCTTTGTGTATTAATTTAAAATTTACGTTTTCCTGCCTTCATCTTGGTTTGAGAAGGCTATTTCCCTTTTATTTAATTTCTTAGTTTTAATTCACACTTGCATATTTGTTACCTGTATATAAGCAAAAAATTATAGAATATGATAGTATGAGTTAATACATAAATATTATCAGAATATTTTCTTTATACTTAATATAAACTGTAATTAAAATGCATTGTTTAGCTAAACCGTGCCTCCTAAAAATTTAAAGACATTTAAAGACATCACTATGTGAAATATGAAATTAATTTTTTCCCTCTATGTCAGTAATTTATTGAAGTAATATTCTTCAGGAAAAATATTTTTTAATTTTATTTTTAAGTTTATAATTGGCATAATAATTGTACCTATTTGTAGGGTACAATGTGGTGTTTTAATCCATGTAGACGACATAATGATCAAATTGGGACAATTATCATATCTATCACTTTAAACATTTGTCATTTTTATGTGACAGGTGACAATATTTAAAATATTCTGTTCTAGCTGTCATGAAATATGCACCAATTTGTAGTTTGCGATAGTCACCCCTCCTGAACTTAATTTTTTTTTCTGAGTTTAGATTTTCAGAACACCAAAAAAATGGAAACCAAATTATGTATCAAATTGACAGAAATGTTATTCTTATTAGTAAAAATACCAATTTATATTTATATTTGTAACTGCAATGTCTATTGCGAGCTGTAATAATCTCTTTGTAGAGGTAAATATGCAAATAAAATAAGCAAATTGTGAAAAAGCAGTCTTTCATGCTGCCTACTTCCTAAATAGATCTAAACTTCAATCCAAATAACAAAGTGCAATATTGGACATTTTAAGGCTGCTAAGTCATTTTGTGGGGATAAAGTATTAATATTAAATTTCAGGAGTTATGTTAGGGCAGTGACTAAAATGAATAAGATTAAGAATTCAAGTTTTTTCTTAAATATATTGTGATTTCTTAAACATATTTCTTAAATATATTAACATTTTCCAAGTTACGTGGCAAACACTATAACCTTTACAATATAAGTTATGGAGATTTATATTTTGAATAAGGTTCAAGTCAATAGAAATAATAACTTCCATAAGATTATATACTATTCCTGGAATTTTTTTTGATAAAAAATAAAATGTTATTGTAACTGCAGTAATGAGTCATATACAATGCCTAAATGACAGTTTTAGTTGGTTGTCCCCAAAAATAACATTACTATTCTACATAGCTAAGTTTATTGGTTTCAGGATGACATAAATAGAATTATGCTTGAAAAATAATTTAATCTCCCTTATGGAGGTTATCCTTTCTATTTGCTTGAACCTTATTCATCTTTCTAAGTATTATCACATAGTGAAAAATACTGAAATATACCGATACATATTATTTTAAAAATATCACAGCCACCATTTACCGAGCAATCACCATGTGTCAGACGTGTTAAGAATGTACCATACATCATTTCCAACACTCTCAACAGCAAGCAGTGTAAATTTTGTCAGATCCATTGGAATTTCCCCCACCGCTTATAAGCAAACTGAGCTTAAAAGATGCTAAAGTGGCCAAATGCATAGAATGAGTGGTTGACATGGATTCAAACCCAGGCTTGAAAACTCAATGTATTTCTACCAACAAAACTTCCTTAGAAAACAAATAAACCAACACAAAACAGCTGGGGGTAGTCCCTATCTTTCAGTGGCTATCACATTATATTTGATTCTTATAGATATCATTTCTTTATTTTCCAACTAGGAACAATTTTTGTCTAACTCATTAATGTGGATACTGGCCCTCAAAAAGTTTGTTCACTTTAATTCCGTTTCAGAAAGTATTTTGCATTTATTTATAATTTGTTCTAAAATTAAACCTGTACATTAGTGGGTGTTACAATGTGTTCTGAGGCACGTTGGAGGACCCCAAGAATGTTTTTGTGGGTCCAAGAGAGCCTCAGTTTGTTTTCAAGCACTTATCTGTACATAGCTGGATCTTCTTCACATACTTCACCCAGAACAACATATCACAACAGAGTATTTTCTGAATATTCAGAAGGCTGGAATATTCAGTTGTCTTCTAAGCCAATCATTAAAGAGTTTCACAAAAATACAAAGCAACACAAGTCTTCTCACTAAACTTACTTTTGATTTGCAGAATAATCACTATCATCAAAATGTTACTTTTGTTAATACTTATATGTTATTACTATTTAAAAAATTTAGTGACTTACTAGGAAAATTAGTATTTTAAAATTTTTTCAATTTTAATTTTTAATACAGTAATATCAGTTGATACAACCTGCATAAAGTAAAGCTCTTTGGGATCTTCCATGACATTAAGAATGTAAGTGGTCCCATGATAGAGAAGTTTCAGGTTTTATAATGTTCAGAAACTATAACAATAAGGATATAGAAGAATTCTAGATTAAAAACTCATGCATTCAAAAAATACTATCATAAAAAAATATAAAGCTCCCATAATAAAGAGGAAAGTAATGCAATTTTTTTGGATTCTGTGCATGCAATGAATTTTTATTGTGCATGGAATATATTCTTCACACTGTTTTGGCTACTGGACTTCATTCAAGATCAAAATAGCTAAAACTCATTGACCATATGAATTAAATATTCTACTGGGTATATACAGTAAGAATGAGTTCATGTCCTTTGCAGGGACATGGATGAAGTTGGAAGTCATCATTCTCAGCAAAGTAACACAGGAACAGAAAACTAAACACTGCATGTTCTCACTCATAAGGACATGAACTCATTTTTTCTGGCTGCATAGTATTCCATGGTGTATATGTGCCACATTTTCTTTATCTAGTCTAACAATCATCAATGGGCATTTGGGTTGGTTCCAAGACTTTGCTATTGGAAATAGTGTTGCAATAAATGTAAGTGTGCATGTGTCTTTATATTAGAATGATGTATAATCCTTTGAGTATATACTCAGTAATGGGATTGCTGGGTGAAATGGTATTTCTGGTTCTAGAACCCTGAGGAATCGCCACACTGTCTTCCACAATGGTTGAACTAATTTACACTCTCACTAACAGTGTAAAAGCATTCCTATTTCTCCACAGGCTTGCCAGCATCTATTGTTTCTTGACTTTTTAATAATAGTCATTCTGATTCGCATGAGATGGTATATCATTGTGGTTTTGATTTGCATTTCTCTAATGACCAGTGATGATTAACATTTTTTCATATGTTTGTTGGCTGCATAAATGTCTTATTTTGAGAAGTGTCTGTTCATATCCTCCTTTGCCCACTTTTTGATTTTTTTTTTCTTGTAAATTTGTTTAAGTTCCTTGTAGATTCTGGATATTAGGTCTTCATCAGATGGGTAGATTGTAAAAATTTTCTTCCATCCTGTAGGTTGCCTGTTCACTCTGATAATAGTTTCTTTTGCTATGAAGAAGCTCTTTAGCTTAATTAGATCCCATTTGTCAATTTTGGCTTTTGTTGCAATTGCTTTTGGTGTTTTAGCCATGAGGTCTTTGCCCATGCCTATGTCCTGAATGGTATTGCTTAGGATTTTCTTCTTGGGTTTTTATGGTTTGGGGTTTTACGTTTAAGTCTTTAATTCTTCTTGAGTTAATTTTTGTATAAGGCGGAAGGAAGAGGTCCAGTTCTAGTTTTCTGCATATGGCTAGCCAGTTTTCCAAGTACCATTTATTAAATAGGGAATCCTTTCCACAGTGCTTGCTTTTGTCAGGTTTGTTGAAGATCAGATTGTTGTAGATGTGTGGTGTTATTTCTAAGATCTCTATTCTTATCTATTGGTCTATATAGGTACGAGTACCATACTGTTTTGGTTATTGTAGCCTTGTGGTATAGTTTGAAGTCAGGTAGCATGATGCCTCCAGCTTTGTTCTTTTTGCTTAGAATAGCCTTTGCTCTACAGGCTCCTTTTTGGTTCCATATAAAATGTAAAGTAGTATTTTTCTAATTCTGCAAAGAAAGTCAATGGTAACTTGATGGGAATATCATGGAATCTATAAATTACTTTGGACAGTATGGCCATTTTCACAATATTGATTCTTCCTATCCATGAGCATGGAATGTTTTTCCATTTGTTTGTGTCCTCTCTTCTTCTTTCCATGAGCAGAGGTTTGTAGTTCTCCTTGAAGAGCTCCTCCATGTCCCTTGTTAGTTGTATTTTTAGGTATTTTATTCTCTTTATAGCAATTGTGAATGGGAGTTTATTCATGATTTGGTTCTCTGTGTGTCTATTGTTGATAATAGTAATGCTTGTGATTTTTGCAGATTGATTTTGTATTCCGAGACTTTGCTGAAGTTGCTTATCAGATTAGAGAGTTTTTAGGCTGAGACAATGGGGTTTTCTAAGTATAGAGTCATGTCATCTGCAAACAGAATCAATTTGGCTTCCTCTCTTCCTATTTAAATACCCTTTATTTCTTTCTCTTGTCTGATTGCTCTGACCAAAACTTCCAATACTGTGTTGACTAGGAATGGTGAGAGAGGGCATCGTTCTCTTGTGCTGGTTTCCAAAGTGAATGCTTGCAGCTTTTGCAAATTCAGTATGATACTGACTATGGGTGTGTCTTCTCAGTTCCACATGGCACTTATTCTAAAATCGACACATAATTGGAAGCAAAGCACTCCTCAGCAAATGAAAAAGAATGGAAATTATAACAAATAGTCTCTCAGACCACAGTACAATCAAATTAGAACTTAGGAATAAGAAACTCACTCAAAACTGCACACTACATGGAAATTGAACAACCTGCTTCTGAATGACTCCTGGGTAAATAATGAAATTAAGGTAGAAATAAAGTTATTTGAGACCAATGAGAACAATGAGAAAATGTACCAGAATTTCTGGGACACAGCTAAAACAGTGTTAAGAGGTAAATTTATAGCACTAAATGCCCACATCAGAATGCTGAAAAGATCTCAAATTGACATCCTACCATCACAATTAAAAGAACTAGAGAAGCAAGAGCAAAGAAATCCAAAAGCTAGCAGAATACAAGAAATAACTAAAATTAGAGGAGAACTTAAAAATGTAGATACCTAAATTGCCCCCCCCCCCCCCCACCTTTTTTTAAGACAGTGTCTCATTCTGTCCCCTAGGTGAGAGTGCCATGATGCAATCTTGGGTCACTTCAATCTCTGCCTCCCGGGCTTAAGCCATTCTTTAATTAGGATATCATTATATTATTCCATGTGAGAGATAACTGTGGCTCAGATTAGAGCATTAGCATTTGACAGGGTGACATATGTCCTGATGAATTACATGTGAATGTGAAAAAAAGTGAGTATTCAAAATGACTCCAAGCTATTTTGGCCTAAACAACTAGAAGGAGGAGAGAAAGGAAATTGAGACAGAAAAACAAGACAAATTTTTAAAAGAACTTTGTTGAGAAAGTAAGAGGAGTACAGGGATGGAGGACTGCAAGAGATGCAGGTCAAGAGAAAAAAATACATATGTTTATATATATCCATGTTTGAAAGAAATAACACTACGTTTTTGTGCTGATTTAAATGAATAAATATTGATAGAGACAACCAAAATAAATTCTGGAGAAAACCTAAATGGAATATTTAAATATATATATATATATATATACACACACACACACATATACATATATATACACCCATATATGTACTCATATATGTATCAAAAATATGAAGATCTTAACAACATCCGAAATTAAAGAAAATTTACATGCAAAGAAATATCTATTAGAAGAAATACAATAATCAATGGAATAAAGAAGGGTATTCTTCTAAAACCAGGTTAGAAAGGCTAAAGTAATAGTTAATAAGTTTTTACTACATTACAGTTACAAAATTTGTTTATTCAGCTGATAAAATAAAAAGCTACAATTGATAAAACAAATTGGCATCCCATATATCTGAAAGATATTCAAGGAAGTCATATAAATTAATACCCCAAATGAAAAATGGAGCTTAATACTTATGAAGAAATTTGAAAGAAGAGGAATGAAAGTAGTGAACATGTGAAAAAATGAAATCAAGCCTCATTAGTCATGGGGAAATATAAATTAAGACCTTCATGAAAAATTATTTTCCATTTATCCTAATGTCAAAAATTAAGACATATGATTATACAATGTGGTAGAAGGCATACATATCAATTTCTACTTTCACATATGACTGGAAAGAGCTTGTATCAGTGCAACCATTATTTTAAAAGATTTGAAATTACTTTATTTCTCCACTCTTAATTTTTTTTTTGTTATACTTTAATTATCATTCATTTAATGGTTTCCTGGAAACTCCAAAATGTATCTGTAACAGTATACTCTGTCTGAAATTATCAATTTTACTATGTCCCAAACAATAAATGTAGAATGGATCAATAATATTTAGTCCAGCCTTTTTAGATTTTGTCATATGTTAAAATTCTAACCATTTATGTTATAAAGCCCACAAGACATAGTTACTGTTGTTTCTTCAAACATTTGCTCTCCCATGCTCACATACCTGCATTCACACATACATATTTATTTTTTTTCAGTGCTGTTTGTTTCTAATTACAATTCTAGGTACCATTTCCTTCAGAGTGAAGAACTTTATTTAGTTGTTCTTGTAACGCAGGTGCACTGGTGATGAATTCTTTTAGCTTTTGATTTTTTTGAGGTACTCGTTTCATCTTAATTGAAGGTTACTTTCATCCAGTGTAACAGTGTAGATTGACAGGGTGGTTTTCTGTTATTGTTCTTGGTTTCTTCCATTTCAGTAATTTTAAAATGGGTAAAATATATAAAATATCTCAAGGTCCTTTTATTTAGAATATAAAAATCTTGTAAATGTGTTTCAGTTCTTTGTAGATTCTGGTTATCAGCCCTTTGGAAGGGAAAATGTGGCACATATACACCATGGAATATTATGCAGCCATCAAAAACGATGAGTTCGTGTCCTTTGTAGGGACATGGATGAACCTGGAAACCATCATTCTCAGCAAACTGACACAAGAACAAAAATCAAACACCGCATGTTCTCACTCATAGGCGGGTGTTGAACAATGGGAACACATGGACACAGGGAGGGGGAGTATCACACACTGGGGTCTGTCGGGGGAAAAAGGGGAGGGATAGTGGGGGGTGGGGAGTTGGGGAGGGATAGCATGGGGAGAAATGCCAGATATAGGTGATGGGGAGGAAGGCAGCAAATCACACTGCCATGTGTGTACCTATGCAACAATCTTCCATGTTCTTCACATGTACCCCCAAACCTAAAATGCAATAAAAAATAAATAAATAAATAAATAAATAAAAGAATTAATATTCAAGACAAAAAAAAATCTATACTTGGATAAACAGGAGATTATAGGATACCAAATATATTTAATTAAATGATGGCCCAAATACTGAAACCTGCTGACTAGATAGCCGTTCTTTCCTTATTGATCCTCAGTAGAAAACTGGATTGTTGTTGTTGTTGTTGTTCATTTTGCCACTTTATAAACTGCATGATCTTTAACTGTGTTGCAATTAATATTTTATATTTTTCCATGTCGCGTTTTATAGAACTGGGTATCATAAAATCTTTCTTAACAATAACATTACTGAGTGTAAGATTTAAACTTTTAAAACCATTATTATATAGCAAGGCAGGCAGAATAATTTCTTCTCAAAAAAATATCCCCTTATTAATGCCCGGAATCTGTGAATATGTTTATTTATCTGGCCAATTAGGCTTTACAGAGGGGGATCAAAGCACAGACTGAGATGAAGAGATTATCCTGGATCATTAGGCTGGACCTAGTGTAATCACCAGGGATCCAATAGATGAAAGACAGAGTTAGGAGAATCAGAGTCAGAGAGATTTGAAGATGGTACTTCTCTGCTGGCTTTAAAGATGTAGGAAGGGGTCATGAACTGAGGAATACAAGGGTGGCCTGTAGAAGACGGGAGAGGCAAAAGAATGGATTCTCCAATAGACCCTCTAAAAGAAACACAGACTTGCCAACACCTGGACTTTAGCCCAGTGAAACCCATTTCAGACTTTATACCTCCCAATTTGTAGAATAATGACTGCTTTATTTTAAGCCACTAAATTTGCACATATTAATTGTTTTGAGTCCCGGTGTGTGGTAAGCATGTAAGAAGGGAAAGTGAAAAGAGAATGGAAAAGATACTTTCAGCGAGGTTTGTAACAACAGTATCAAGATCTCCTTGACTTTCTCTTTACTGTGCATTAGTATTTTATCTAATTTGCCCACAAAAAGGAAACATATACATACTCACATACACACATATACACACATATATATGCACACACATAATTTTTTTAAAAAAGAAGACATAAATATTTTAGAAAGTTTAAATATATATGTATATATTTATGTATATCTATATATCTAAATATACACATAATTTTTAAAAAGCACATATAATTCCTTTTTCAAAAAGAGTTTAAATATGTGTGTGTATATAAAGTTGGCCCTTGAATGTGTGGGTTTGCACTGCACAGGTTCACTTATACTGAGATTATTTCTCGCCTCTGCTACAGCTGTGATATAGCAAGCTGATATACCCATCCTCTTTCTCCTCCTCATCAACTCAACGTGAAGACAAGAAGGATAAAGACCTTATGATGATCCACGAGAATACAGCATATAATACACATAACATACAAAACTTGTGTTAAGAGACTATTGTCAGGTCAACTGTAGGCTATTAGTAGTTAAGTTTTGAGGGAGTCAAAGTTATCCATGAATTTTTGACTTCATGGGGGTTGATACCCCTAACTCCAACATTGTTCAAGGGTCAACTGTATGCAATACATGTACGCCCACCACTCATGCCACACACACATTCTCCAAAATTGACAGGGTATGTGGGCAGGCTGGAAATTTATACTGGATTTCTATGTTGCAATCCTGAGGCAGAATTTCTTTTTCTTATTTTTAGGAAACATCAAATGTTTTTGCTCTCAAGGTCTTCAGCTTATTGGAACAGGTCCACTCAAATTATTGAGATTAATTCAATTTTTAAAAAAATTTAAATTTTATTTGTTACTTATTTTAAAAATTGATTGATAACAAAAAGAATTGTGGCATAGAACATGATGTTTTGAAGTGCATATACAATATGGAATAGTTACATATAGTTAATAACAAATGTTTTATCCCACATAGTTATCGTTTTTACCATAAGAACATATAACATCCATCCGCTTTACATTTTCAATAATACAATATGTTATCATTTATTATAGTCACTTTGCTGTAGAACAGACTTCTTGAAATTGATTTCTACTATTTAACTATAATTTTATATATTTTGGCCAACATGTCCCCAAATCCCACACCCTCCTAAGAAATTGCCCTTTACGCATTTTGTATTCTTGATATCAGTTAACAGTAAATGTGCAGATTTGTTTCCGGATTCCTTTTTTCTGTTTCTTTAGTCTACATGTCTATTTTTATGTCAGTACTACACTGTTTTGGTTACTATAGCTTTGTAGTATACCTTGAAGTAAGTTAGTGTGATACAAATCTAAATCTTTTACTTAACATCAACCGACTGCAAATGTTAATCACATATAAAGATACCTTACCTGAGATTTTTTAAATTATATTTATAAGTTCTGGGGTTTTTAATTATGTGCTAGGTATCATGCAGGATTGTTACATAGGTATGTGGTTTTGATTTGCATTTCTCTAATGACCAGTGATGATGAGCATGTTTTCATATGTATGTTGGCTGCCTAAATGTCTTCTTTTGAAAAGTGACTGTTCATATCCTTTGCCCACTTTTTGATGGGGTTGTTTGTTTTTTTACTCTGGTAGATTTGTTTAAGTTCTTTGTAGCTTCTGGATATTAGCCCTTGGTCAGATGGGTATATTGCAAAATTTTTTCCCAATCTGTTGGTTGCTGGTTCACTCTAATGATAGTTTCTTTTGCTGTGCAGAAGCTCTTAAGTTTAGCTAGATCCCATTTGTGTATTTTGGCTTTTGTTGCCATTGCTTTTGGTGTTTTAGTCATGAAGTCCTTGCCTATGCCTATGTCCTGAATGGTATTGCCTACGTTTTCGTCTAGAGTTTTCATGGTGTTAGGTCTTATGTTTAAATCTTTAATTCATCTGGAGTTAATTTTTGTATAAGGTGTAAGGAAGGGGTCCAGTTTCACCTTTCTGCATATGGCTAGCCAGTTTTCCCAACACCATTTATTAAACAGGGATTCCTTTTCCCATTGCATGTTTTTGTCAGGTTTGTCAAAGATCAGATGGTTGTAGATGTGTGGCATTACTTCTGAGGTCTTTGTGGTGTTCCATTGTTCTATATCTCTGTTTTGGCACTAGTACCATGCTGTTTTGATTACTGTAGCCTTGTAGTATAGTTTGAAGTCAGGTAGCTTGATGCCTCCAGCTTTGTTCTTTTTGCTTAGGATTGTCTTGGCTATGTGGGCTCTTTTTTGGTTCCATATGAAGTTTAAGGTGGTTTTTCCCAGTTCTGTGAAGAAGGTCAAAGGTAGCTTGATGGGAATAGCACTGAATCTATAAATTACTTTGGGCAATATGGCCATTTTCATGATATTGATTCTTCCTACCCATGAGCATGGAATGTTTTCCTATCTGTTTATATCCTCTCTTAATTCCTTGAGCAGTGGTTTGTAGTTCTCCTTGAAGAGGTCCTTCACATCCCTCATTAGTTATATTCCTAGGTATTTTATTCTCTTTGTAGAAATTGTGAATGGGAGTTTGCTCATGATTTGGCTCTCTGTTTGTCTGATATTGGTGTATAGGAATGCTTGTGATTTTTGCACACTGATTTTGTAACCTGAGACTTCGCTGAAGTTGCTTATCATCTTAAGGACATTTTGGACTGAGATAATGGGGTCTTCTAAATATACAATCATATATTCTGCAAATAGAGACAATTTGACTTCCTCTTTTTCTAATTGAATATGCTTTATTTCTTTTCCTTGCCTGATTGCTGTGGCCAGAATTTCTATACTATGTTAAATAGGATTAGTGAGATAGGGCACCCTTGCCTTGTGCCAGTTTTCAAAGGGAATGCTTCCAGTTTTTGCCCACTCAGTATGATATTGGCTGTGGGTTTGTCACAAATAGCTTTTATTATTTTGAGATATGTTCCATTGATACCGAGTTTGTTAAGAGTTTTTCACATAAAGGGCTGTTGAATTTCCTGGAAGGCCTTCTCTGCATCTATTGAGATAATTATGTGGATTTTGCCTTTGGTTCTGTTTATGTAATGGATTATGTTTATAGATTTGCCTATGTTTAACCAGCCTTGCATTCCCAGGATGAAGCCAACTTGATCTTGAAGGATAAGCTTTTTGATGTACTGTTGGATTTGGTTTGCCAATATTTTATTGAAGATTTTCACATCAATTTTCATCGTGGATATTGGCATGAAATTTTCTTTTCTAGTTGTGTCTCTGCCAGGTTTGGTATCAGGATGATGTTGGTCTCATAAAATAAGTTAGGGAGTATTTCCTCTTTTTGTATTGTTTGGAATAATTTGAGAAGGAATAGTACCAGATCCTCTTTGTATATCTGGTAGAATTTGGCTGTGAACCCATCTGGTCCTGGACTTTCTTTGATTGATTAGGCTATTAATTGCTGCCTCAACTTCAGACCTTGTTATTGGTCTATTCAGGAATTCAACTTCTTCCTGGTTTGGTCTTGGGAGGGTGTAAATGTCCAGGAATTTATCCATTTCTTCCAGATTTACTGGTTTCTGTGCATAGAGGTGTTTGTAGTAATCTCTGATGATAGCAGTATTTTTATGGGATCAGTGGTGACATCCCCTTAATCATTTTTTATTGCATCTATTCAATTCTTTTCTTTTTTATTAGTCTGGCTAGTGGTTTGTCTATTTTGTTGATCTTTTCAAAAAACCAGCTCCTGGATTCATTGATTTTTTGAAGGGTTTTTTGTGTCTCTATCTCCTTCAGTTCTGCTCCGATATTAGTTATTTCTTGCCTTCTGCTAGCTTTTGAATTTGTTTTATCTTGTCCTCTAGTTCTTTTAATTGTGATGATAGGGTGTCAATTTTAGATCTTTCCTCGCTTCTCATGTGGGCATTTAGTGCTATAAATTTCCCTCTAGACACTGCTTTAAATGTGTCCCAGAGATTCTGGTACTTTGTGTCTTTGTTCTCATTGGTTTTGAAGAACATCTTTATTTCTGCCTTCATTTCATTGTTTATCCAGTAGTCATTCAGGAGCAGGTTGTTCAGTTTCCATGTAGTTGTGCAGTTTTGAGTGAGTTTCTTAATCTTGAGATCTAATTTGATTGCAATGTGGTCTGAGAGACTGGCTGTTATGATTTGTGTTCTTTTGCATTTGCTGAAGAGTGATTTACTTTCCATTATGTGGTCAATTTTAGAGTAAGTGTGATGTGGTGCTGAGAAGAATATATGTTCTGTGGATTTGGGGTGGAGAGTTCTGTAGATGTCTATTAGGTCCACTTGGCCCAGATCTGAGTTCAAGTCCTAGATATCCTTGTTAATTTTCTGTCTCATTGATCTGTCTAATATTGACAGTGGAATGTTAAAGTCTCCTACTATTATTGTGTGGGAGTCTAAGTCTCTTTGTAGTTCATTAAGCACTTGATTTATGTAACTGGGTGCTCCTGTATTGGGTGCATATATATTTAGAATAGTTAGCTCTTCTTATAGCAGTAATCCCTTTACCATCCTGTAATGCCCTTCTTTGTCTCTTTTGATCTTTGTTTAAGTCTGCTTTATCAGAGACTAGGATTGCAACCCCATCTTAAATGTTCCTCCATCCCTTTATTTTGAGTTTATGTGTGTCTTTGCATGGGAAATGGGTCTCCCATCAGCACACTGATGGGTCTGGACCCTTTTCCAATTTGCCAGTATATGTGTTTTGATTGGGACATTTAGCCCATTTACATTTAAGGTTAATATTATGTGTAAATTTGATCCTGCCATTTTGATACTAGCTGGTTGTTTTGCCCGTTATTTGATGCAGTTTCTTCATTGTGTCAATGGTGTTTACCATTTGGCATGTTTTTGAAGTGGTTGGTACTGGTGGTTCCTTTCCATGTTTAGTGCTTCCTTCAGGAGCTCTTGTTATACAGGTCTGATGGTGATGAAATCTCTCAGCAATTGCTTGTCCATAAAGGATTTTCTTTCTCCTTTACTTATGAAGCTTAGTTTGGCTGGATATGAAATTCTGGTTTGAAAGTTCTTTTCTTTAAGGATGTTGAATATTGGCCCCCACTCTCTTCTGGCTTTTAGGGTTTCTGCAGAGAGATCCACTGTGAATCTGATAGGCTTCCCTTTGTGAGTGACCTGACCTTTCTCTCTGGCTGCCCTTAGCAGTTTTTCCTTCATTTCAAACCTGGTGAATCTGACAATTATGTACCTTGGGGTTGCTCTTCTTGAGGAGTATCTTTGTGGGGTTCTCTGTATTACCTGAATTTGAGTGTTGGCCTTCCTTGCTAGTTTGGGAAAGTTCTCCTGGATAATATCCTGAAGAGTGTTTTCCAACTTGGTTTCATTCTCCCTGTCACCTTCAGGTACACTGATCAAATGAAGATAAGGTGTTTTCACATAATCTCATTTTTCTTGGAGGCTTTGTTTATTTCTTTTCACTCTTTTTTTTTAATCTAATCTTGCCTGCTCATTTTATTTCATTGAGTTGATCTTCAATCTCTGATATCCTTTCCTCTGCTTGATCGATTTGACTACTGAAACTTACGTATGCTTTGTGAAGTTCTTGTGCTGTGTTTTTCAGCTCCATCAAGTCATTTATGTTCTTCTCTAAGTTGGTTATTCTAGTTAGCATTTTGTCTAACAACTTTTGTCAAGGTTCTTAGTTTCTTTTCACTGGGTTAGAACATGCTACTTCAGCTCAGAGAAGTTTGTTATTACCCACCTTCTGATGCCTGCTTCTGTCAATTTGTCAAACTCATTCTCCATTGAGCTCAATCCTGGATGTTTGATCTTGGTGGGGGGAGTGGCATCTGCCATTATCAAGGCAGTTCTAACCTTGCCTGTGTAAACAAAAATTGCAAACTTTGTAAACAAAAAAGCTCAGCAAGGCCTCTGCATGCAGACTGTGGCTAGACTCCCTCCTTGCTGGGCAGGTCATCTCTGAAAAAAGGCAGCAGCTGGACAGGGACTTATAAATAAAGCCCCACCTTCCTGGGTCAGAGCACCTGGGAAAAGAGGTGGTTATGAGTCCATCTTAAAGCTACCAGAGGAAGGAACAGGCAGCAATCCTTGCTGTTCTGCAGCCCCCATGGGTGATTCCTAGGCAAGCAGGATCTGGAGTGGACCACCGGCAGTTCTGCAGCAGAGGGGTCTGTTAGAAGGAAAACTGAAAAATAGAAAGAAATAGCTTCAACATCAACAGAAAGGATGTCCACTCAGAGACCCCATCCAAAAGTCACAAACTTCAAAAACCAAAGGTAGATAAATCCATGAAAATAGGAAGAAACTGGTGTAAAAAGGCTGAAATCATCAAAAACTAGAACACCTCTTCTTTGTCATGGAATGCCTGGATTTTAGAGCCTAGCCAAGTGGACACATAAAAAGAACTATTACAGTCCACTCCTTGTCAACTTTTCACACTTACACTTACACATCTCCTTAAATCATATTTAATTTCCAAATCAAGATAATGGCAAAGAATACTTCTTTCTGACATGATACAATCATCCTGCATAACCCTGAAAATCCACCAACTCTTTTGCCAGGAGAGGATGAAAAGGTCTTGGATAGTGTTTTCTCTGATATCATGTAACTCAAATGGAATGATATAAAGTTAATATTTAAGTACTATGTTGCAAAGTTAATACAACTTCTTTTATAGAAAGGGGTAATATAAGAGAAAGCAAATATATTTGTGTATATATATTTGAATATATGTGTTATGTGTATATATAACACAGTCACATATGTATACACATATGTCCATATACCTCACATATATATGCACACACATACTTACAATTAAATCATAATATTTACAATACAATAATGTGTTGGTTCTTGTTTCTGAAGTAGTCATGTGCACTTTGCTGGTTATCATAATTATCTTTTTCCAGTATCCATTCCTTATTACTTTTGTCCTCAGCAGGCACCTCAGTGTGTTGTGGTTCTTTGTCAAGTGACATAATCCAAACCTTTATTTCTTAAGGGTCTGTGCCTTTTTTTTTTTTTTTTTTTGAGAAAGGGTCTTACTCTTTGCCCAGGCTGGAGTATAATGACCCTATCATAGCTCATTGTAACCTTAAACTCCTGGGTTCAAGCAGTCCTTACACCTCAGCCTCCCCTACAGGTGCATACCACCACTCCAGGCTAATTATTTTTTGTTTTTTATTTTCTGTAGAGGTAGGGACTTGCTATGTTGCCCAAGCTAGTCTTGAACTCCAGGCCTTCTCCCACTTTGGCCTCCTGAATTGCTGTGATTACAGGTGTTACCTACTGCACCCAGATTTTCATTAACTTTTAATCACAGCAGGATATGGTAGTGCTCAGAGGCCCTAAAGGATCTCCTGTATTAGGTAGATTCTTCCTTAGCTCAATTGCAGAAGTCTAATTTTCCTTGGTATTAAAGACCAATCACTCTGTAAGTATAATAGCTCCTTTATTTGCCTGTTGATTCAGAGTCATGAGAAATCCAAATTGACTGAGAAGCAGTCTTAATTTCTAGTTCAATAAAATCATTGTTGTGTCTCTTGGTGCATTTCTTCTCTTTGGAGCTAAAACCTCTAGACAAGTTGGCCATAAAGTTGCTGGGACAGAAGGCAAAAAAACATTTGCTAGTGGATCATTAGGAGTTATAGTGAACAGTACCTTATTTCTGCCCCCCTTGATTCCTGGACCAATAAATCCTGGCTATGGGAGAAACAGCAATTTATATGTGGCACAGATTTAGAGCATAGGTAGCCTCCTGAAGGAAGAGCATTGCCCCAATCCTGCAAGATATTTTCACCTAGCTCTCAATGTAGCTGAATCTTCAAAAGGCCATTTTATCAAGCCAGCTGCTTCAGAATGGTGGGGAATATGGAAAGACCAGTGAATTCTGCTACAAATCTGAAAAGAGCAGATAAATGTAATAATGTAGTAAAAACATCAAATTTTCCTATTCTCCAAAAGCAATAACTGTCAGCCTTTATTATGACCTTTTTCAACAAATGTGTTTTGTCTGTTTTTATTTATTTATTTATTTATTTATTTATTTATTTATTTATTTTTTATGGCTCATACTTTTAATCTCAGCAGTGTGGAGGGCCATTGCCTTCTTTAAAATTTGTATTTTATACATAGGCTGTGTGCTGTCTTTAATTTAAAGTCATTTGTCAGTTAACAAGGAAGATATGTTCTCAGAAATCCATTGTTGGGCAATTTTGCCATTGTCTGAACAGCATAGAGTAGATTGGCCAAATTTAGATGATATAGACTACTATTCACCTAAGATATATGGTATAAGCAATTGTCCTAGGCTACAAGTGTAAATAGCATGCTTGTCCTGAATGCTGTAGGCAATTGTAGCACAATGCTATGGATTAAACATATCTAAACATACAAAAATACAGCAAAAATGTGGCTTATAGATCAAAGGAACATGTGTATATGGCACTTACCATGAGTGCAGCTTGTAGGAGTAGAAGTTGTTCTGAGTGTCAGTGAATGCATGATGAGTGAATGTGAAGATCTAGGTAGGACATTACAATACATTACCATAGATTTGTAAAGACAGTACACTTCAGCTACACTACATTTATAAAAAATTTTATTTAATAATGATTTAGCTTAGTGTGACATTTTTACTTTATATACTTTTTAATTATTTTCAAATTTTGACTACTTTGTATTAACATTATAGCTTAAAACACAACACACTGTACAACTCTACAAGTACTTTATATTTTTATTCTATAGTTTTTTTATTTTTTCAATTTTTATTATTTTACTTTTCAAAGTTTTTTTGTTAAAAACAAAAACACAAACACAGACATTAGTCTAGACCTTCATAGAGTCAGGATCATCAATATCACTGTCTCCCTTCTCTGTGTCTTGTCCCACTGGAAGGTTTCAGGGACAATGACACACAAGGACCTGTCGTCTCCCATGACAATAAGGCCTTCTTCAGGAATACCTCTTGAAGGATCATCTGAGGCTGTTTTACAGTTAACTTTCATTTTTAAGTAGGCACACTCTAAATAATGATAAAAAAAGTATAGCAAATACATTAACCAGGAACATAGTGGTTTACTGTCATTATTAAGCACTAGGTACTACACATAATTGCATGTGCTATACTATTATAAGGCTGGCAGGGCTCTAAGTTTGTTTACACCAGCACCACCACACACATATGGGTAAATGCTTTGGCTATGATGTTGCAATGGCTAAAATGTCATTAAGGAATAGGAATTTTTCAGTGACTGTATTTTAAGGTTTTTCCATGTCACATAGTCTTTGCCTGAAACCCACCCTCAATGGCTGCCAAACTGTTCACGTTGTGGTTTTATCATATTGTGTTTATTTATTAGTGAAGATATTTAGAGTGTTGTCATAGCCTTTTTTCTACTTAGCATATTTTTATAAGATATTTTTCTTCAATTTAGTTAATTTGAATAGCAGTTTTCTACTAATTTTCTATCACCTATTTAGCGGCTCTGTTTGATAATTTTAACCTTACGTAATAGAGTTGCTTCACAGTTACACTTCAAAGGTACACAGTTTTTAAAAGTTAAACTCTTTAATTACCTAGGATATTGCTAGTGTGTAGTGGAGGATGACTAAATACTTTTCTCTAATAAAAAATGTGTTGCTCTACCTCTATTTGTGGGATTTATTTACAAAGGTTGTTTAATCACAAATAATTACTTATGTAAACTACCATTTCTTTATACAATGTCTGCATGAATACATGGATTTATTTTTTGTCAGTGCTTATATTAATGATTCATTAATGAAAGTATTCCTTTATTTAAGAAATAATTTCTTTTTTATTATTTTTTAAAACGTTTGTTCAGTACACAGTAGGTATATAAATGTATGGGGTACATGAGATGTTTTGATAGAAGCATGTAATGTGAAACCAGCACATCATGGAGAATGGGGTATCCATTCTTTCAATCAGTTATCCCTTGAGTTACAAACAATTCAATTACATTATTTATTTTTAAGTATACAATTAAGTTACTATGGACTATAGTCATCCTATTGTGCTATCAAATAGTAAATCTTATTTATTCTATCTTTTTGTACCCATTAGCCATCTCCACTTGCTCTCCAACCACTCATAAGTTCAACTGTTTGGATTTTTAGATCCCACAAATTAGTGAGAATATGCAATGTTTGTCTTTCTGTGCCTAGCTTATTTCACTTAACATAATAATCTCCAGTTCCAGCCGTGTTGTTGCAAATGAAAGGCTCTCATTATTTGTATGGCTGAAAAGTACTTCATTGTGTATATGTACCACATTTCCTTTATCCACTCACGTGATGATGGTTATTTAGGCTGCTTCCAAATCTTAGCTATTGTAAACACTGCTGCAAGAAACATAGAAGTGCAGCTATCCCTTTGATACACTGATTTCCCCCTTCTGTTGGGTAGATACCCAGCAGTTTGATTGCTGGATCACATGGTAGCTCAATTTTTAATCTTTTCGGAAACTTCCAACTATTCACCATAGTGGTTGTACGGTTTACATTCCCACCAACAATGTACAAGGATTCCATTTTCTCCACATACTCACCAGCATTTATTATTGCCTGTCATTTGGATACTGTGATGAGGGGGGTATCTCATTGTAGTTTTAATTTGCATTTCTCTGATGATCAATGCTGTTGAGCACCTTTTCATATGCTTGTTTTCCATTTATATATCTTCTTTTGAAACAAAAAGTCTGTTCAAATGTTTGGACCATTTTTGACTGGATTATTATTATTTTTTTCTAAGAGTTGTTTGAGCTTCTTTTATATTCTGGTTATTAGTCCCTTGTCAGAGAAGTAGTTTTTGCAAATATTTTATCCCATTCTGTAGGTTGTCTCTTCATTTTGTTGATTGTATACTTGGCTGTGCAGAAGCTTTTTAACTTGTTGTGACATCATTTGTCTATTTTTGCTTTGGTTCTTGTGGGGTATTGCTCAAGAAATCATTGCCCAGACCAGTGGCCTGCAGATTTTCTCCCACGTTTTCTTGTAGTAGTTTCATAGTTTGAGATCTCTTTGGTTTAAATTTTGAATTCAATTTATATATGGGGAGAGATAGGGGTCTAGTTTCATTCTTTTGCATATGGATATTCAGTTTTCCCAGCATTATTTATTGAAGAGACCACTTTTCCCCCCAATGTATGTTCTTGGCATCTTTGTCCTTCCCTTAAAGGCAGTGGTTTCCTTCTGGGCCAGGGTGTGTCTAGAAATGTCCTCTGGGAACTAGGGTCTGGAATGCAGGCCTCATTACTCTGACTAGTGCGCTATTCCATGTGGCTGAGTTGGTATCCAAAATGCAAGACAAACTCCTGTCCAGTCTTCCCTCTTCCCTCCTCAAGAGGAATGAAGTGGTCTCTTTTGGAGCCTGGAGCTGTGCAGCCTGAGGTTAGTGGCAGGCACTCCTTTGGTTGTCCCAACTGATGTCTCAGATTATCACCTGTCCCCTCACTCTACTGTCTCTGGATCTAGCTGAGCCTTAGGACTTGCCTATGAGTTTCAGTCCTTATGGCGTAGACTGCCTTTTAAGCCTAGTTAAAGACAAAAGCACTTTGGCCTTAGGTGACAAGGTTTGCCAGACACTCAAGTTTGGACCACTGGGATTGGCAGTTCCCCCTCTGGTTAGGGCTGTTTAAAATGCTCTCTCCTTGGGCAGGCATCAGTTGACTTTGGTCTGGTTTTCCTTTCTTCTCTAACAGGACAGCACTGAGTTTAATGCCTCACAATTGCTGTGTTCTCCTCCCCCCAGCACCCAGAGACATTCCCCACACCATGCTTCTGCTGCTGGGGTGGGAGACAGGTGGCATAGGTGATTTGGAACTGTTTTTTCTATCACTTCACTGCCTATTTTAGTAATATGAAGTTAAAAATCAGCTACTGTGAGTACTCACTTAACTTTTGGTTCTTATTAAGGTGTTTTCTTTTGTGTTGATAGTTGTTAACTTGCTGTCCTTGCTGGGGGAGATGATCAATGGAGCTTTCTATTGTTCTGTCTTCCTGGAAATCATTTTTTGACAGCTGACTATAGATGTTCAAAACGGTAATGAATACAACTGACATTATCTTCCTTGTGTTAGAATTGATAGTGAACATGGAATGCACATATTAAATAACATAAGTAGAGATGTGTTTCTTTGTTGTTGTTGTTGTTAATACAAAGCACAGATTCTATGAGAGTGGATAACCTATTCATTTAGATGTAAAATAAGATATATTCTAGAAAAATAATTAGATGAGAGGTCTGAAAGTTAGGTATTTACATAATTTCAGGACTGAAAGGAATCTATAATGTGTAGAGAGAGAAGGAAGAGAGTGATACACCTTCAATAGGGTGGACAAGAAGATCAAGACAACTGCATTTCTTTTAAAATCAAGCTAAAAATTAGAACCAATAGAAAGTGTTGATAGTGAACGGAGAATGTGAAGGAGAGAAACCGAAGTTCTTTCTGAAAATTTTCTCCTTTTAAATTGATAGACAATGTTGTGATTTACTGACATAAGGAAGACTGTAGGTGGCAAAGTTCTGAAGGGAAAAGCAGGAGCTTATGTTTTGACACATGAAGTCTGAGGGGCTTATTAATTATCCAAGGAGGATGTCTGAAAGAGGGATTTAGACCTAGAGGGCTACAGATATAGCAGTCTTAAGGTAGAAGATTGTATTAGAATCATAAATTTAGAAATTATAACACTGGGTATTTAAACTAATGAGGTAGGATGAGATCACCAAAGTAATCAGTGTATATTGAAGGGTGCTCTATAGAGTTATGTCAGGGAAAAATATGACAGTGTATTTTAAAGCACTTGTCCAATTTCAGTTCCCATCAAGGAGCTAAGGATTTCAGATTATTTGCTAATGCTAGCAATTTGGTTTGGGTTTGAGGTTTGTGTTTATGGGGTTATACTCTATATGTTGAATTGCAATTTGTTTTGGTCTCTAATTGATGTGATAAGAAACACTTTTTTCTATTAGAATGCATAAATCAGCAGGATTACTTGTTTCCTAATTTTTAGTGATATTAATGTACCAGAGTTTAATCATATTTTTATTTAGATAACTTGCAAATAATATTTAGTTATACATGGAATTGAGGTTGAGCACAAAAAAGATGAATAAATAACAAAGGAAGAGTTTATTTAGATGTTACAGTTAATAATACTGCATACTTTCTAATAATCTGCATATGTTTTGATATGAATATGAATTTTTTGCATTTTCTCATTGGGTCTCAGATTCAACTTCTCTAATAATAAGAGCATCTTACCGTGGGCAGTAGGATTCTAGTGTCTGTAGACAAGAAAATTAGTATCACAGGGCGTGCAAATCTAAGAGCTCTACTTCATTGGGTGATCAATTGGATAGAAAACTATCTGTTTAAAGTACTAGAAAAATATGGGTTATGCTGGACTGACTAAGAGATACAATGTAATCTTTTAAGCTTTTAAGTGAAATCTTCCTTGATGCTTTTTTTTTTTTTTTTTTTTTTTACAAATAATGTCATTACTCAATATTTACTGTGGTGGTACTCTTAGAATCTAAGCCCTGCATAAGATGCCACACCATACTGCAAATAAAGGCATGACAAAATTTCCTAGTACATGCTAGATAACTTAGTGCACATGGAAATAATTCTATGGGATACATTTTTAAAAGTGGAAATGCAGGGCCTAAAGGTTTACCATTTTAAAAATTTTCTGAGTATCTCTGGATGCTAAACAAACTTACATTCCCTCAACATCTTGTGAGAGCTCCATTTGCCCCACCTTTGATAACATGGATATTATCAATCTTTAAAATGTTTGCTGATATGATCCTTATTGTTTTAATTTTCATTACTCTGCTTAATACTCTGATTGAGACCCTTTGCATACATTTTCTTCTGTTTGTATTTTTAAATCTCTCTACATCTTCTTGACTTCTTTAGATTGTTTTACTTTTCTTTGTAATGTTTTATATTTTGCTCTTTATAATGAATCCATATTATTTTTGATTCTGCAGAGTCTTTTTCAAGACTGTCACCGAGTCTGCATGTATGTGAATTTTAACTTGCTTATGGTTTCACTTATTATAAATAAATTTTGTGTGTGTGTGACTGTGAGTGCATTGTGATCTGTTTGAGGGTGTGTTTGTTTACTGTTGTTAAATATAATCTTTTACTTTATTTTGCCCTCTCTGTCTTGTAAAGTGACCTGCTAAGCCCATAAAATAAGTCTGGAAGTTCTCTAGTAATTTCTATATACTAGAATACTTCTAAAAATGTAAAAATTATCTATTCTTGAAATATTGGTAGCAATTCCTTTAACACCATGTGCTGGGATGAAATTTAGGTATTCTTAGTGTGTTTCATATCCAGCTTCAGCAATAGTACTTTACTGGGCCTATTTTTTAGTTGTGTGTTGTTCCAGAAAACTTGCTCATTTCTAGGATCTTTTCTATTTTTTCCTACCAACCAAATAGAAATACTGAGTTGCTGACAGCTAAACTTCGTGATTGTAATGAGTTTTCTAGTCCAGCATTATATTGCACAAGTTTTATACTTTTCCCATCAGGCCAGTCAGCTTCCCCTCTGAATTAGAATTTAACTGTGATAATTTTAAAAATTATTATTATACTTTATGTTCTAGGATACATGTTCATAACGTGCAGGTTTGTTACATAGGTATATATGTGCCATGGTGGTTTGCTGCACTCATCAACCCCTCATCTACATTAGGTATTTCTTTTAATACTATCCCTCTCATAGCCCCCCCCAACCCTCAACAGGCCACGGTGTGTGATGTTTCCATCCCTGTGTCCATGTGTTCTCATTGTTTAACTCCCACTTATGAGTGAGACATGCGGAGTTTGTTTTTCTGTTCTTGTGTTAGTTTGCTGAGAACAACGGTTTCTAGCTTTATTCATGTACCTGCAAAGGACATTAACTCATCTTTTTCATGGCTGCATAGTATTCCATGATGTATGTGACACATTTTCTTTATCCAGTCTATTATTGATGGGCATTTGGGTTGGTTCCAAGTCTTTGCTGATGTGAACAGTGCTGCAACAAACACACATGTGCATGTCTTTATAGTAGAATGATTTATAATCCTTTGGGTATATATCCAGTAAGGGGACTGCTGGGTCAAATGTTATTTCTGGTTCTAGATCCCTGAGGAATCACCACACTGTCTTCCACAATGGTTGAATTAATTAATATTTCCACCAACGATGTGTAAGCATTCCTATTTCTGCACATCCTCTCCAGCATCTGTTGTTTCCTGCATTTTAATGACCACCATTCCAGCTGGTGTGAGATGATATCTCATTGTGGTTTTGATTTACATTTCTCTAATGGCCAGTGATGATGAGCTTTTTTTCATGTTTCTTGGCCACATAAATGTCTTCTTTTGAGAAGTATCTGTTCATATACTTTGCTCACTTTTTGATGGGGTTGTTTGTGTTTTTCTTGTAAATTTGTTTAAATTCCTTGTAGATTCTGGATATTATTCCTTTGGCAGATGGATAGATTAAAAACTTTTTCTCCCATTCTGAGGTTGCCTGTTCACTCTGAAGATAGTTGCTTTTGCTGTACAGAAGCTCTTTAGTTTAATTAGATCCCATTTGTCAATTTTGGCTTCTGTTGCAATTGCTGTTGGTGTTTTAGTCATGAAGTATTTGCCCATGCCTATGTCCTGAATAGTATTGCTTAGGTTTTTGTGTAGGGTTTTTTATGGTTTTAGGTCTCGTACATTTAAGTCTTCAATCCATCTTCTAATTTTTGTATAAGATGTAAGGAACGGGTCCAGTTTCAGTTTTCTGCATATGGCTATCCAGTTTCCCAGCACCATTTATTAAATAGGGAATCCTTTCCCCATTGTTTGTTTTTGTCAGGTTTGCCAAAGATCAGATGGTTGTAGATGTGTGGTATTATTTCTGAGGTCTCTTTTCTGTTCCATTGGTCTATATATCTGTTTTGGTAGCAGCACCATGCTGTTTTGGTTACTGTAGCCTTGTAGCATAGTTTTAGGTCAAGTAATGTGATTCCTCCAGGTATGTTCCTATTGGTTAGGACTGCCTTGGCTATACAGGTCCTTTTTATGGTTCCATATGAAATTTAGAGTGGTTTCTTCTAATTCGGTGAAGAACGTCAATAGTAGCTTGATGGGGGATAGCATTAAATCTATAAATTACTTTGGGAAGTTTGGCCATTTTCATATTGATTCTTTCTATCCATGAGCATGGAATGTTTTTGCATTTATTTGTGTCCTCTCTTATCTGCTCAAGCAATTGTTTGTAGTTCTCCTTGAAGAGGTCCTCTACATCCCCTGTAAGTTGTATTCCTAGTTGTGCTTGCTGTTTACTCTCTGTTCTGTTTCTAGAGAGATGATTAGGAAATGTACATCAGGGACAATATAGTGGTTAAGCAGATTTAACCTCGAGGCAAACTGCTAAGATTTGAGTTAGGACTGTGGTACTAATTAGGTTTTTAAACCTGAAGTTACATAATATAACTGTGTCTCAGTTTCTTCAGTAGTTAAGGCAATAACTGTGTAAATGTTAGTTAAATACCTCATTAGTTGTTATAAACTCAACAAATGTTATCTTATATTACTATTATCATTTAATAGGAGGATGGAAGATTAGTGGGGATAAATTTTTGCAGTCATGTAATATTTATATCACATATAAATCTTAATCCTCAAATTAATGTTTGTGAAAATTTATAAATATTTTCTATTGTTTAATTGCATTTTCACATTTTTAAACTTAACTGAAATATAGCATATGTTAAAGAAAATACGCCAAACATCTATGCTCAATACATTATCACAATACATGTAAGTATGCAACGGCAATATGTTCAAGAATAAACTATTGCTAACATCCTAGAAGCTTCCTCATGCCTTTTTCTAGTTGCTACTCCTTTTTTGCCTCTGCCTCTAAGGTTTCTTTATTTTGACCTTAACTCTGTAGTCCAGTTTGCCTGGTTTTGAGCTTAAAATACATAAAATCATAAGGTGTTTATTCCTTTTTCCTGGCATTTTTTACTCAACATTACACTTTAGTCTATAGCTGTAGTACATTAATTTTCATTGCTACATAATAACATTTTATTATATAAAAATAACAACATGCAACCATGCCACTAATGGTAAACATTTCAGTTATTTAAATGTGTGGCTATTATAAATAAGACTGCTATTAATTTTATATGTCTTTGGTGCACACATGTATGTACCAAGATACACACACAAACACATGCATGAAATTGCTGGGTGGTAGCATACATACATATGTATCATGCATACATGTGTTTGACCTTTGTAGACAAAGGCACATTGTTTTATCTCAAAGTCATTGTTATGCTGTCAGTGTTTATGAGGGTTTCTGTTTCTGCAAATCCTTGCAAACAGTTGGTTTAAATATTAATAATTCTCGTTAATGTATTTTCATATAACTTATTGTGATATGTGATTTTAATTTGTATTTGCATAATTTGTAATCAATTTTCCACTTTTTATTACATTTATTAAGTTTTTGGGTATCCTCATTCATGACAAGCCTATTCTGCCACCTTGCCAAATATCTATGAGATAGAATTTCCATTTCTCATTGCTGTGTAGCAGTTACTTATAGTTTCATAATTTGAGCTTCTTTTCAAATTCATGGATTGTAAAATATATGTTTTATATTTACAGTATTAGGTTTTTCAATCCTTGAAAATAATATTTTTTCATTTATTTAGCTATACTTTAAGTTTTCCAAATTTTTAAAATATTTTTTCTGTAGAGGTCTTCAACATATTTTGTTATGTTTCTTCAGAGTTATTCATATTTTAAAAAGTATATTTCAAAATATCCTTTAAATTTATTCTATATATTACATTTATAGGTGGCACCCATCTAGGTTTTGAGAAGGCAGATGTGCTTCGGATGTTTCTTCTAGGAGAATCACATCTATATTGTGGGGGGGTGTTTGCAAGGTAGTGGAGAAGGAGAATTGAAGTAGAAGGCCTTTATAACAAGCTAGGTGGTGGATAGTTAGGACTTGATATAGAGAAAAAGGAATTAATAAGTGATGAATATGAGCAAAATCTAAGCATCTGAGTCCACAGAAATTGGCATCTTTTGACTGTGAAGAGTGATGGATAGGATGAAAGATGAAAAGTTACTTTCCTACCAAAAATTTCATGATTTATTTTCTTCTGGAAGAATAAAATAAGATATTGGTGTTCAGTGGGAGTCAAGAGAAATTAGAGGAAGTCATGACTATGTTTTTACAAATGTTCCTCTTTTCACATTCTTTCCTGGTATGCTCACTACATATGCTCTCAAAAGAAAAATTAGTTAAGTTTTTTTCCTTCTCTTTGTGACTAGTCTCTGTTCATCATGAGAAATAGTCAATGACTGTAGACATAAAGAAAAAGCATTCCATTAAAGTTTCAATGATAGGTTAGGAACTGAGAAGTCTGCAAAGTTTTCTGCCTAGGTGTACCCTTGGAAAAGCCACTGCTATGCCCAACCAGCACTGGGAATCCCAGATCACATGCAATCATAGGAGTTGCCCTGGCATGCAGATGCTCAGCACATGTTCTGGTAGAAGGAGATTACAGTGTTGTGCAAAGCAAAGAGATGAAGGATGCCCAACTGTCTAATATAGGACACGGTTTCCACATTGAGGTAGGAAATGAGATAGGAAGCAAATCTACCATAAATGGAGAAAGAGGAGAAACGAGTTGAGCTTTTAATAACCCTATGGCCTGACTCATTGAGATGGAAATGGAAAGAGATCCTTATGCAAACATAAGTATGTTATGTATAACTTGCACCAATAATTATTTTCTCTCCCACAACCTCAATTTTGCCCATATTGAATTCTATCTTATTTCCTTATTTTTTTCACAGTAATTTATTTAAGTAAAACCAGGATTTCTTTTGTTCACCTCCATTTCAGTTGCTAAGTCTAAGTTATTTATATAGTTCCAAAAATATGAGAAAAGATTATTGGGTGAAATTGCACAACACATTATTAAGTCATTGATGTTGTATACTAGCCTTGTGTACTAGCCTTTTGTATGCTAGCCTTTCCACATTAATTCATGTCCACCAATATTCAGAAAATGAGGAAGCTTGCATAATACACTAAGGTAAGTATGAAGCTTTGCTTGGCTGGGGCACTGCAGCAACCATGAGACCCTTGCTGTGGCCCTGGGAGGGGGAGGAGATCAATATCTAACCACATTTGTCACCCCTTTGTGAAGTATTATAAATCAAGAAAGGGAGAGCTATTGATTTTGTATACTAGTATACTAGTACACAACACAAGTCATTGATTTTGTATACTAGCCTTGATCCCTGGCTACTGACAATTCTGGCTTTTGAAGATTCAGACAGTCTTGTAAACACTTTACTTTTTTATCATACTCATACGTGGGACAGAAAAGTATCATTTCATACTTTAAAAGCATTGTTATAGTACATGTGTTTAAATAATTCATAAGAACAAGTAATAATACCTTATATTATCTATTTTTCAAAAATAGTTCATCTATTTCCACCTCTTCTTTCAGATGGTATTTAGAAAAACTTGTGAAGTTTCACTGTGGCTGTTGTCTTTGAAAGATGATCGTGTCAATCGCAAGGTCAGTTTTGTAGCCTTACAATATGATAAGATGATGTGCATTTGTTTAGAGGGAGACCTCAGGATACAGCGAAGTGTTTTACAAATGTTTACCATTTTTATTCTTATTAGATTTTTGGAAGTATTTGGTTTAAAATTGTCTTCTTTTTATTCAACCATCTCTTTAATTTACTCATAAATTCTTGTTAAGAGTGTACATTGTGTATCTCTCTATACATTTCATATATTTTTGTGTGAATTGTGCTATTTTTGTATTTTTTCTATTTAGTCTTTATCTCCAATATAACTCTATATATATATGGATGCCATACTTTGGTAGTGATTATTTCCTCGTTTATTATTAATACATTCTAATTTATTTCAAGTTGTCATCTCTGTAATACATAATATTCTATACAATGTTGACTCCATTTTTTATGTTTTAGAATTCCTCATTTATAATTGCACATAAATTAATATTTCAATTGATGTTATTATGTACACAGTGTTTTTTTACTGTGCATTGCAATGTTTATCATCCAAACTATACTTTCAAATGTGTTTTATTCTCCTCCATTTTATATCTTAGTGAAGCTGTCCCTCCTAAACTTAACTATTAAATGAAATAAATAAACTAGGAATTATTCCACACTCACTTTCTTCATTAAGTCATGCTGATCTTACTCATCAATGGTTCTTAAATTCAATCTTTATTTTTCCGCCACACTTTTGTCCAGGGTAGATACTCAACATCATCTTTCCTGGATTGCTGGCTCAACCTCTTGATTCTTTGTCTTCCCTCATGTCCTGCCAGCCTCATACCTGTCCCCTAGCCTGTGGCCAGAGTGCTTCAACTGAACATGCTACTTAATTTCTGAGATACATTTTTTAAAAACCTATCTATCGATAACTTTACCTTTCTTGATTCATCATACTTCACAAAGGGGTGACAAATGTGGTTAGATATTGATGTCCTCCACTCCCAGGGCCACAGCAAGGGTCTCATGGTTGCTGGAGTGCCCCAGCCAAGGAAAGCTTCATACTTACCTTAGTGCATTATGCACGCTTCCTCATTTTCTGAATATTGGTGGACATGAATAAATGTGGAAAGCATTAAATTAAAAAATTAAAAGTCCTTTAAATGATATAGAAAATCTTCCTAGACTAGGAAGATATCAAAAGATATCACTTAGCCCGTAACAGACAGATGATTTTTAAAAGAGGCCCCAAGTAGACAGCAGGTATAATTGATAGTTTGTTTTTGCTAAGAAGGGGGCCAGGGGAGAGAGAGAGAGAGAAGAAAAGGAAAGAGAATTATTTATTAATTCTCAGGAGCAGATTCAGCCCTGTGTTAAGTTCCAGGAATTGGGCCAGTTTTACAAACTGCATAACAATAAGCAGAGGCCAAACCCCCATTACCTGATCTCGCGGTGTATTGCCTTTCTTTAAGCTATTCATCATGCTGTTTTACAAATTATGTCTTTTCTCTCTTTGTCATCACTGATTAGGAAAATCTTACTCTGTTTCCTTAAAGGATTCTTACCTATCCACACTTTCAACTAGTGTAACTTTTTTCTTGAGTCCAGTCTTTCTTCCATCAAATCTAGTATGTAATATTATCATAGACATTATCACACCATTTTCTTTATATAGTGTTTATATTTTCCAAGGGACAAAAACACTATAAAGTTACACTACTTCTCAATCCAGCAATTTTACCCTTAGTTATCTACCCAAGAGAAAGTTCTTGGCACATAAAGGTTCTTGTCAGTGTTATTACTAATTTTTAAAATGAAAACAATCTAATTGTATGTCACCTGGTGAATGAATCAACAATCTATCCAAATGGTAGAATACTACTTAGCTATAAAAAGAACAAACTGGAGATACATACTACTATGTGGATGAACCTCATAATTTCATACACACTGAAAGCAGCCAGGTACCATAAACCACATACTGTGAGATTCAATTTATATACAATGTCCAGAAAAGGCAAATCTTCAGAGACAGAAAGTAGACTGGTGAATGACCTGAACAATGGAGAGGGAGAGCGACAGTTAATGTGCACATAGTATATCAGTGAAGTGATGAAATATTTGAAAACTGATTTATGTTAATGGTTTCCAAGCTTGGCAAATTTACTAAAATATCAGTGAATTCTGTACTTGAAATGGTTGAATTATATGACACATAAAAGATGACTCAGGTAAGTTACTTTTTGAAACAGATTAGTTGTCTTTTCATTTCTGAGGTTTGAACCAGCAGCCCAAGATCTGGCCCATGCACAATCTCTACTCAACGTTTTCCCCAAGTCAAAAAACATTAGTTATTACTCATTTGTTTATAATAAGAGTACAGAGGCCTTATTTCCAATTTGATAGATATTTGGTTAATATTAAAAAGTCAGCCATGATTCTAATATGCTTTTTAAATAGAGTATTTTATTAACTAGTCACAATTCAGTTTGCATTTTCCCATTGCTGAAAAAAAGCTTTTATGGGTGATCCCTAAAATAAAAGATTCTGTAATAAAATAAAGTTTGCAAAATTGCATTATATAGTCCTTTCTTGAAAGATTCATAACAGACACTATTATATATTTTTAGGAATCTTGAGTTAGAAGCTTTAAATTTGTTTCTTGTTTGGTTGTTGCTATGATAATGCTACATTTTTAAGAGCCAAAATTATAATAGTATATAAAAATATACATTAATTTTCCAATCACAGATCTGAAGACCCATTAGATGTAGACCTAGCTGATTTTTATACATCATTCATTCTTGGGTCTGGGTGAAGGGACAGAATCTATCTGGAGCTGGCTTTTTTGCTATAAATAAAAGGAGACAAGAGACCGTGATACACCACACAGACACATATAGAACTTTTGCTTGGATATGGGATGTATTATGCTCGTTCAATGATATGAGGGACTATATCTTACCCAGGGTGAAGTAATGGTAAGGGAGGGAATGAAAAATATGTGACCTTGCTATTCAGAGTTTTCTTACTTTTAAATAGATCTCGCTACCCATTTTTTCACAATAAATTTTTGAATCCTAGATTCATGAATTATATTTTGAGAAACAATGATAATGTGAAATCGTAATTATCTCTGAATGTATATTAAAATTATATGTAGTGTTTTTAAAAATATTGATAGCCACTTTTCACCTATGCCAGTTGATGAAACAGTCATGGGGGAGTGGAATCCAGGCATTGGTATTTTTAAATTCTCTTCATTTGATCTTTGAATATATATAAAAAGGTTGAGAACTACTACTGTAGAGAAATGGAATGTGGCAGAATATTTTTCATATTCTTCATTTGAACATTTCTAACTAGAATGTTAAGTTCTTTACACTTCAAGCAGATCTGAATTTTATTCTCTTAGTTACAGAAAGAGTAGTGATTCTTGAAGTTTGATATGGAACTTTATTTTAGCCTTATCGGGATTATATATTCCATTCTCCTTGGAGTCAGACTGTAGAGAACAGATTATAAATCCCTTTGTAGAATTTTCAGTGCATTATATTTTGCTGGTATATTTCTACATGGAGGAGAGAATATATTCTGGGCCATAGATACACTATGATTAAGTATTATGTCTTCCAGGAGAAATGCAAAGCACAGTATGGTTTCAATGATCTATATTTGCATAATTTAAAAAATGTATTCTAAGGAATTGCAACATTATTTCAGAAGTTCCACAAGATGTTAAATTTTTGTAGCTTCAAACATTTCAATCACCCTATGGGAAACTCCTATTACTTTTTACCATAAATTAAGTATCTGTTTTTTGACTTGAATTACATATATTGCCTTATAAAGTTTTCAAACACTTTGACTATAAAACATTATTTAATAACCTACATTTCATAAGTCAGAAATGTTCTATTTGTATTATCACCTTATTCATACTTATGATTTGAAATTCTTGGGGACTAATATGTAACATGGTGATTCAGGGTATAGAATAATAAAGAAATGAGAAGTCTAAATCATGTTAAAGCATATAAAGCAATAAAAAAGGACGGATCAATACAGAAGAAAAGCATAGTACATAAAGCAGTATGAAGTAATCAGTAGCAGTGGATTATAGCATACAATTGCAGATGATTAAAGGAAAATCCACTTGAGTCATGCAGTGAGACTAAAGAGGTACGACAGATTTCCACTGCACAGCGTCGAAGGATTAAAGGTATTCTGAACAATATTACCGAAGTTGACTATTACCAAAGTTTAACTATTACCAAAGAATATCAAAGCTCTAAAACTTTCCCAACATTTTTAAAAATAATATTTGAAAATAGTTTTGCTTTCAGGCCACCAAAGAAGAAAAACAAAGTGTCTAGGTTCTAAGATCTAACAGGACCTTAAATCCTATATTAGGATACTAGGACTCTAATATCTAATTTTATCCCGTGGTAGCCTAATTTTATTTTATACAGGATGAAATTAGATATTACTAAGTAGTTATTACTTATTTTCTAAGGAATTAATGTGAATTATTACAGTTTCTTATTATTACCCTAAAAAAAAATCACCACAAAATTGGTGGACTAAAACAGCAGTAACCATTGAACTCTTCTTTTCCATGTTCCTAGGGGCTGATTGTTCTCAGTTGAGTGGTTCTCACTTGGAATCTTGCTTATGGTTCTAGGGAAATGGTGGTTGAGGCTGAAATGATTTCAAAATTTTTTTCTCTTACAAGTCTCCATGTAACTTGGCCTTCTTCACATTATGATAGCTGAATTATAACAAGAATCCTAATGGACAAAGCAGAAGCCAGAAGGTCATTCAAAAGGATATGCAGAGCCCATTCTTTGAAAAAGAAAAATGTAAACTTCATATAAAAACATGGAACATGGAAAATCTTTTGGCCACTATCTTGGAAGTGTAATCTGCCACATGGATCTTAAAATTCCTTTTTTATTTTTGCTTGTTGTGAGCAATAAAATATTTACCTAGGCTTATATAATGCATACATCACAATTTTCCCAAAGAAGAATTTTAATATGGGAGTTTTGGATACATACAGGATGTGAATTGCAGATATTCTCCTAGAGTTTACCTAGTTGTTCAAGGCATGAGAAAGGCAGCTGCCTTTGTCTGAGAACCCCACACATATCAGTCTTTCTTTCTCTTACTCATTGAAATGCAGCCTTAGTCTTGTAGTTCCTCTGAAATTCTAAGCTGGTTATCACCTCATGATCTCTGCTTATATTTGGTAATTTGTCCCCTGGATCTTTGCATAATGTCTTAATCAGCTTGGGCTGCCATAATAAAATACCATAGGCTGGGTGACTTGAATGACAGAAATTTATTTCTCATAATTGTGGAGGCTAAAATTTTTGGATCAGGGTGCCAGCAAGGTTGGATTCTGTTGAGAGCTCTCCTAGCTTGCAGAGGGCCACCTTCTAGATATGCTCCTACACAGAGAAGAGTGAGAGCAAGCTCTCTGGTACTTCTTATAAGGACAGTACTCTAATCTGGAAGGCACCCACCCTTTTGATCTCATCTAAACATAATCAGTTTCCAAAATTTCCATCTTCAAATACCTTCAGAGGAGAGATTAGGGCTTCAACATGTGAATTCAGGGGGATGGGACAATTCAGTCCATAGCACATAAGGTAACTCCTTCTCATATTTTCTCTCTCAGCTCATATATCTAGCCTTCCCTGGCCATCCTGTTCACAATAGTTCTGTTCTTCCCCCAGGCATTTGTATCATGTTGCCTATTTTCTTCGGTGCATTTACACTCCTCCTTCCCTTCTTTATATTAGATTGAAATCTCAACGAAAGTAGCTTTTTGTGTTCATGCTGAAACAGTGCTTACTGCAGACAAGGCTTCAGAAAATGGTCCATGGTTGGGTGAATGAGTTGATGACTCACCAAAATAATCGTATATGAGTGCTTTGGCAGCTTTAATTTTAGGGGAGAGGTTCTCTTTCTTAAATGGTCATAAATCAAACCACTTACAGCTCTTACACATTCATTCCTATTCTGTTATTCTGCGGCCACAGAGAAAGTCATTAATTTTTTGACATAATCAACTGCACTTGAAAAATTTATAAACAGCTCTTCTGTTCCATTTATATCTTCACGTTAAAGGTTGTGTGTGCTTACAAACACATTTAATATGACAGGTTTCTAATCCTCTTGTCATCAGTGACACTTATCTCTGCAAGTTTTCAGTTTTCAAATGACCCTTTGAAAGTGTGTGCTCCCAGTAGAATATAACACTCTAGGTAATGCCTCACTAAGCTGAGGATATAATAGGCCATCACTTCCCTTGTTAGGGGCCGTGTATTTTTATTGATGCTGAATAAAATATTTTGCTTTTTCTGAGGAAACATGATTCACAAACAATCTAATGCATATTTCCATTTTTAATTGTGTCTATTTTGCCAAAGCTAAAATCAGTTTTGCCAAGTGTCAAATATCAAGAATTTTAGGGCCTTTCAAACTGACATTTAAAAACGAAGAAAACAAAAAAAAAAGTTATTCTAAATGGGTTAAGATTCCAAAATAAATTCAGAGGATTGACACAAAATGAGATCATACTGTTTTCAAAAGCGAGATCAAAAGAAGCTTCCAAATAATTCATGAGACTTCTGATTTAATGCCATATGTCTGGCATCTTTGCAATAATCAGCTTGAATTTCCTATTTAAAAAATGATAAGGACCTTCAGAGGAAGAAATGAAAACAACAAAACCTAAAATTGATTAACAACCAATGATTAGAATCAGTTAAATTTTAACAATTATTTCCCTTTTTGGTTGGATGAAGACTATTTTTTTCATATGTCCTACTCATATTTAAACTCTAAATTCTGTAATCTCTAGAACTTTGTTAAGAGTATCACTACAGTAGTCAGTCATACTAGGTTCAAATCACAGGGTCAACCTTGTTGATTTTAAGGCAGGTTACTTAGCATCTTCATGCCCCAGTTTCCTCATTTGTAAAATAAGAGTATTAATAGCATCAAATCAGAATTAAATACAAGATAAAATAATGTGCATATGCCTCAGTAAGTATAACACAGGTATTCAATAAAAGTAAGAAATTGATAGTGGGGTTATTATTATAGAATAAAATATTTTAGTTTGCTTGAAGACATTTAGAGATATATAATCCTTTTCATCAATTGTTTCCCCTATTGGCAAAGCAATTCACATTTTAGCACCAGAATTATGTAGTTCTGTTGCTCTAATGAAAAGATTTTACCTTTGAAGGTATCTGGGTCACCAACACCACCGTCACCACCTCTGCTACTCTTGTGTCTCAATCCATTGATCTCTCCACTAGAGCCTGGCCACTTCAACTTCTTTCTGCAGACTGTAAGCATAAGTATCAAGTGAAGCAAGTTAGAATCTTAGAACCTTAGGCCCTAGCCTAGATTTAACTCTGAATCTGCCTTTTAATAAGACCCCAAGTTTATTCATATGTTTATCAATATACAAGAATCTCTGCTGTATATTTATCCAGAGACTGCAGCTTCCGGCAAAAGACTGTTCAAACAGTAAATATAAGAGTATGAAATAGTTACTTGAATCCTGAAAATTTTTAGAGTCTATTAGTAAATCCAGATGTTCAGGTATGGAACCAAAAGCAAGAGAAATATTCTGAGATTTAAAGTTTTATCGATTGTATTTGCATATACCTGGGTATCATGCAAAGGAAGATAGAAATAATTGATTGTACAGTGTTTCTTGCTGGAAGCAGGATATGTCAACTGACTTTCAGCTCCAGATCTGCAAGAAGATTTGAACAGCATCCAGTCAGATAGTAAACAGAGAAAGGACTTTGATAAGTACTATTTGTATTAAATAAAACATTTGAATAAACTTTTCACAACAAATACAACACTTAAAAAAACATTAATAATTGGAAAAGAGCCCAGTCACAGGAGACACCGAATAAATATATGTTGAAGTCAACCAAAAAGTGAAAAGGTAAAATTACAAAGAACAGACAATCTTTCAGATTTTAGGAAGCTCTCTTTAGTGGCAAAAAGAGAAAATTTCAAGACGATGCCCTAAGTGCAGGATAGGAGTATGTAAAGGGCTTGTGCAAACTCTTGCATGCATCTCACCCAACTTGTGTGCATGTGGGTATAAGAGGGATCTCTGTAATTGAGGACATTTTACCTCAATTTAAGAAGCATGGTTGCTGCTTATGGGGAGAGAAGGGAAGGTAATGACATTCCAGAAAATTTGATGTAGCCTTTCCTGTGAGTCATGTTTGATCAGCCAGCAGCACGAGATGTCTTGGGAGAAATATCAGAATTCATAACATGGAGGATATTGCATGAGGAGCTTTTGTGGGGTGGAGTGGGGTGGAGGTAATTATAGAGGAGACTGAAATGTTTTAAGGAGAAAAATGCTAAGAAAAGGTTTTAGTTTCATATAATAATAAAAATGTATAATAGTATATTATGCTGAGAATGTAATATATATATAGTCTCATTTACCTAATAAAACCCTATGCCTTATGAGCTGCAATTATTCCCATTTCAAAGATGAGAAAATATGAGCTTAGAAAAGTTAAGTTTTTCAAAATTATGCATAGTAGAGTCACACTTCTCCAGTATGAACTGGTTGATCTTCATGTCTGGTGCAAAGGCTTAGCTTGGTATCTCAATTCATCGTCTTTCTGGGAATTTTACTCACCTTTCTGTTGTTTTTGATTTTTCAGCTTATGTAATTTATGTCCCTTTCTTGGTTTACTGTCTTACTTGAGGTACACATCTTCTAATAACAGATTTAAAACTGTTCCTTGGGAGAAAAATATATGGAGATCTTAAATGTCTGATAATATTTGTTTTCTACCCTTATACCTAATTTTCTGAGTATAAAATTTTGAGGTTGGAAATTATTTTCCATCAGTCTTTTAGCCACTGCCCCATTGCTTTTTTTTTTTCTTGCTTCCAGAGATGCTACCGAGAAATCTCAAGCCATTTGGAGATCTGATCTTTTATCTGATATTTATCTTTTGTATTTTCTCTAGAAGCTTTTTGATTCTTCTCATTGGTCATAGTGTTCTGATAGTCCACAAACATGTGCTTTTGACTGTAACTTGGTATGAATTTATTTTCATAGAGTGTGATAATCACAGGGTGGTATCTTTTAATCTGAAAGTAGGCATTCTCTGGTTCTGAAAAATTTGTTTATAATTTTCTCCATTCTATTTTCTCTGTAAGCTATTTTTGGAAGAGTTTTGTATACTGCGATCATCTAATTTAATTAATTTTATCTCATTTTCTTTGTATTTACTTTTTGAATTCTTCAACTTTATTAACTTTTATATTGTTTTCTTTTATTATCATGTTTTAAATTCCATGAGTTCATTTTAATTCTTGATTTTTTTTTGTATTATGATATCAGGGTTCTATACATTTTTGTACAATTCTGAAGATATTAAAATAGTTTTTAATGTCTGTGTAATTTGTTTCCACCAATTGGCCTTTTTTCTATTTATTTTGTTCTTTGTCAGTTAGATTAGAAGCTTTCTTTAGATATCTCATAATCTTTTATTGTCAGTTTATATGTGAGAGTAAAAATATTTTAAAAATTAAACCTTGACCTCAAATTTTGAACCTAGAATTGAGCCTGGTGACCTTGGAATTCACTATATGCTGATCTGTGTGGGGTGATTATTGAATGATTTCTCATTCCAGTGTATTTGAGTCTTTCTTCTTGACAAACCAAATTTTTCACAGAAAAGGGCTCCAATCTCCTGTTCAGAGTTGTGTCTACCTTCTAGAATTTTGTAAGAACAGGGAGGTAGGAGTATGAAGTTTCAACATTCAGCACCCAGTTTTCCCCTTCTTAATAATACCTATATATTCAATTATCAAAGGATCTTCCAGCTTCAAAACAATGTTTTATTCTTCCCAATAGTATTGAGTAAGGTAGCAGAGGTTAGCTTATAAGGACTTCTAACAGTTTTTCTAACCCATTTCTCCTCATTGAGTGGCATCCCTTCAGGTAAGCCAGCAGGTGAGGCTAGGATGTGTTGTCTTTCTTATTAAAACTACACATCTCAAGACCTAATCCATTATTATTCATAGTAATAATAGGTCCTCTTGGGGTTCACATTTAGCAGAAAAGATATGTTTAGTTAATAAAAGAGTATATGTATACATGTTCTTGTAATAGTTTTACAATTATACTACTTAATTTTATCTTTTTTATTTTAGAGCAATCTCATAAATAAGAACATATATTATGAAAAAGTAAATATAAAATAGCAATGCATTTGAAAACTATAATGAGAAGTAATAGATATTTAGAGACATATGAATAATACAATTAGAACTATCAAGATGCTAAGACGAGGCACATCCATAAGCGTAAAAACAATACTTCTGTTAATACCAACATCTCCTCTATTGTTAACGCAGTGAGCTTCAGAATGAATTGTGTACATTGTCATTGAATGTACACGTATACTAACAAATAGTTAATATTACAAACAGCATGTAAATTATAGGACATTTGTACTTTACGGAGTTTTTAATTTATGAAGCAAAGCAAACTATAAATACAATTGCATAGAGGATAAATTTGTGGTAAAATATACTAAAAACTAATTGTACTGACTTTCAAGGACCCCAAATGCTAATTAAACAGAAGATAATGATATAATTCATAGATGTGACAGAAAACATTCCACTACAAGAAATATTTGTAACGGTACAAAGGGGCAGATCAATAAGGAGTGAAATTAAATGAGATTGCAGATCTCTATGTTTCAGAGAGATAGGCATTTTAAGCTGGGTTATGAAATGGATTGGGTTCTAAAAGGAAATCTGAGATAACTGAGAAGGCAAGCATGAGATTTAGGGTAATATGAATTCATACCTAAAACTCCTGCACAATTTAGAAAACGGGAACTTCAGGTTTGTTCATGTTACTTCAGAGCAACAGAATGTGAATTGAAAGGGGAGTATCAAGATAAAAAGCACTCATTTCATAGTACTGAAAATAGGTGGTCATGGGCATATTTGTAGATATAAAATGAGTGAAGATCAGCTGTATTTTTCTAAATGAAGACACTAAAGAAAACCTGATAGATTTTTAAACATATGCAAAGGAGATTAGAAAAATATTTGCACATGTTCTGGATTAAAAAAGAAATTTTGAGTTTAAAATATCTTAACAGCATATAATACTATTTTAAGAAGTTGTTAGGGCCGTATTACATTTTACCAGGAATATAGAATGAATTGGACATGATTTTTATAATTAATTTATGTATCAAAATAAATTGTCTAGAGACATTAGACTAACTGTCAGAACAGCTTTGGCAAAACTATAGCAACAAAGAATCAAACTTTCACAGTGTTAGTAAAATATTTGGGGATATAACTGCTTGAAATCTAAGTTAATTTGTTGAGAGTAAAAAATACTTAATATTAGTGGTTGGAAAAGATGATGAAAACTGGTAGAAATATTCTACCCTGACATTAATAATGTATTATTACATATCTATATTTTCCCCCTCTTGCTCTCAGCTTCTCAGCTTACTCCTATCTTTGTGTTGTCTTTATTTTCTAGGAGATTTTCTATACCTAGTGGAATATGCACCTACTTTCAGAATCAAATCTTGTCTTTATGGTTCATATACAAATGAATGCTAAAAACAAAAACAACAAAAGTGACAGATACCATCACGTGAATTGTTAATTAAAGAGGAATCAATTCCTATCCTATTTTCTTAAGATAACCAGGTTGTCGCCACTACTTTCACCATTGGAAAGTGGTAGAAGCAGTTGGTGGGAAATATTCCACTAGCAGTTCAAGGACTACATATAACCAATATTTAGTGAATATCAACAATGAGCCAGAACATTCTGGTGTAGCACATTCGCAACAAGGAAAGAAAAATTTCAGTTCCCATGGAGCTTATATTCTAAAGTAAAAAATAAATATGAATAGAAAATATAAGAACATGGAAAACATACAAGTAAGTACACTATATAACATTTTAGAAGGCAATGCATACTTTGCAGAAAATGACAGAGTATAATAAAATGAAAGAGATTGGGAGTGCTGGGATTTAGGGTATTGGAGGTTGCTACTTTAAATATGGTTCTTAGGCTAGTACTCGCTGAGAAGCTGATGTTAGATCAAGCCTTACATGGAATGTGGGGCTAGCCACGCAGATTTATCTAGGAGGGTAGCATTCCTGCCAGAGCTAATATTGGAACCTCTCTGACATTTTAGAGAGGTTGCAGGAAGGCTAGTGTGGTTAAAATTGGAGAGTGAGAAGATGAGGTCAGAAATTGTAAATCATTTGTAGACTTGACTTTTATTCTGAATGAAATATGTAGACTTTGGAAGGTTTTGAGCAAAGGAATGACATAATCCAACTTATGTTTTGGAAGGATCACTTTGACTGCTCTGTTGAGACTAAATTGCAGATAGATTGAGAAATGAGAAGCAAAGCATGGAGATCAGTTAGAGGAACTTGGAGTAATTCAGGTGTGAGCTGACGATATTTAGGATGGAGACAAATCATGTCTCACTTAACGATGAATATCTGTTCTGAGCAATGTGTCTTTAGGTTATTTCATTGTGCCAATATCATATAGTCACACAAACCTAGATGGTATGGCCTACTATACACCTGGGCTACAAGATACAGCCTATTGCTCCTAGGCTGTAAGCCTGTATACCGTGTGAATACAGTATTACTGTAGTGAATACTGTAAGCAATTGGAGCACAATGGTATTTGTTGGTATAAACATATCTAAACATAGAAAAGATACAGTAAAAATACAGTATTATAAGCTTATGAAACCACTGTCATAAATGTGGTCTGTCATTGACAGCAAAGATATTATGCAGCTCATGACTGTAGCTACAGAGCCTCTGGTCCTTAAAGAGACACTCAGCAGGCAAAGAACACATCTACCAGAGCAATCTGGATTCCATTTTTCTAGTACATTTTAATGATGATTAATGAAGAAAGCAATGCAATAATGCTGTATTTTATCCCCCCAAATAAAAGACATAATTATATTGTAGCTAGTTATTAATAATGTGGATAGTGAGATTAGACACAACTCCAGCACACAACACCCAGTGAAAGAGATGCAGAAGAAACCCAGAGATCTCCTAGCTCCAACCGAGGTACTAGGTGCATTTCAAGGGGTCTGGTCCAAGGGTGAGCAAAGCCCACTCAGGACAGACCGAGGCGGGGAGGGGTGCTGCTTCACCCAGAAAGTGCATCTGACCAGCGAGTCGGAGGCTCCACCTCTAGCGCTCAGGTCCAGATACAGCACTTCCCCCAAAGCCTCAGCAATACACAGAACAGGGGATCTTTGCCAGTCAAGTGCTGGGAATTACAAGTGCAGAGCTGAATAAGTCTGCAGACTGAGCTATCGTCCCCTGCCCCCGCCCAGGAGGAGAGAGAGGGAGCTGTAAGTGGGCGGGAGGGAGCAGCTGGGCGGCCCCTACCCCATGACCAGAGAGAGAGAAAGCTGAAAGGGGGAGACTGCCCCATGAGGCTGGGTGGGTCCCTAACCTCCCCCACAAACCCCAGAGGGCTGAAGCTCTGACTCTAGTGGGTTGCATAGCCAGTGCCACGGTCTGAGGAACCCTGAATGATCCAGTCCAGTGGAGGAAGGGAACAACCCACCACTAGAGGGGTGGGACTCGGCATGTTTTAACAAAAAACACAGGAAGCCTAGGTAGCAACTGGACGGCGTTCTCCACAACTCAGCAGCGCCTACAGGTCAGCAGAAGAGGCGGGCCTAATCTCCCAGCATAAACAAGAAAGACACAGGAAGCTTCCCTAGTAACCTGAAGGAGTCCCTAGAAACCCAGTAGCCCCCCCACAGGCAGACAAGCGACCTCATCAAGCAGCTCTCTGACACCACAGCCAGGTAAATCCACAATGATGGGAAAAAAACAGCGCAAAAAGGTGAAACCACCAAAGACCAGACACCTCTTCTCCTTCAAGGGATCACAGCTCCTCAACAACACAGGATCACAACTTGACCGAGAAGGAGTTAGAAGAATTGATGGAAACAGGATTCAGAAGGTGAATAATAACAAACTTCTCAGAGCTAAAGGACACGTTCTAACTCAATGCAAAGAAACAAAAAACCTTAAAAAAAAGGTTAGACGAAATGTTAACTAGAATAACTAGCTTAGAGAAAAACATAAATGACTTGTTGGAATTGAAGAACACAGCACAAGAACTACGTGAAGCAAACACAGGTTTTAATAGCTGAATCGATCAAGCAGAAGAAAGGATATCAGAGATTGAAGATCAACTCAATGAAGTAAAAAGAGAAGGCAATACAAGAGAAAAAAGAGTGAAAAGAAACGAACAAAGCCTCCAAGAAATATGGGATTATGTGCAAAAACCTAATCTACGCTTGATCGATGTACCTGAATATGATGGGGAGAATGAATTGAAGCTGGAAAACACACTCCAGGTTATTATCCAGGAGAACTTCCCAAGCCTAGCGAGGCAGTCCAAATTTCAAATTCAAGAAATACAGAGAACTCCACAAAGATATTCCTCAAGAAGTGCAACCCCAAGGCACATAATTGTCAGATTCACCAGGGTCAAAATGAAGGAAAAAATGCTAAGGGCAGCCAGAGAGAAAGGTCAGGTCACCCACGGAGGGAAGCCAATCAGACTCACAGCAGATCTCTTGGCAGAAACTCTACAAGCCAGAAGAGAGTGGGGGCCAATAATCAACATCCTTAAGGAAAAAAATGTCAATGAGCTTTTGAACAAGTATACCAATGATTTGAAGTATCTTTTTACCTCTCTATATTTGTTTGTTTGTTTGTTTTTGGTATTTCCTTTTAAGCTCATTTTCTAATAAAACTAAATAACAAACATGTGTGATGTGCACTTTTGAGTATGTGTACATGTGTTTAATAGACAAAGATGGAGAGACAGAGTATATATATATATATATTCCAACTCCCTAGGTGATGTCAGTGCTAGTTAAGATGAGAACCACTGATCCAGATGGAATTGAAGACTCTTATATATTACAATAACATACAGTGCTTACAGTTTTCATAGTAGTTAGTAATATGGATTGAAATACATATTTTTCTTTTTTTGAATAGACTGAAGAGCACTGAAGACCTTAAGAGCTGAGGCTTTTCATTGTTATTTTTATGGATTTTATCTCCTCAGTGATTACCATATCACCTGGCACATACTAACTTCTTGGAAATATGTATTTTTATGAATATTTGTGATTGAATACATGACTGTACATTCCCATATCTTGTTTTTTAGTCCCACTGGTATTAGCTCTGATATCTATTGGCAGGCTATGTTTTCTCTTTATTTGTACATGACTGGTTCCTCTTTCTATTTTACACTGGCAGAGTAAGTATTCGAATTAACCCCAAGAAAATAGCACTCTCTTATAACATTACCATTCAAAGTAATTGTATTAGTTTTCATGGGATTGGGAGAACACCAAAGTACCACAAATTGTATATTTTAAGACAATATAAATTTCTTGTTTTATGGGTTTGGAGGCTGAAAATGTGAAGTCAGTGTTTGTAGGCTCTTGGGAAGAATCCCTTTTTGCTTCTTCTAGTTTCTATTGGCCCTGGAATTCCTTAGCTTGTGATAGCACAGCTTCAATCCCCATGTCCATCCTTACATGGCCTTCTTTCCTCTGAACATCCATCCTTACATGGCCTTCTTTCCTCTGAACATCTGTGTCTTCTCTTTTTGAGTATCTGTCCTTGGATTTAGGGCCCACTCTAAATCTAGAATAGTTTATATGAGATTTTTAACTAATTACATCTAATTAGACCATATTTTAAATAAGACCATATTCTGAGGCTCTATATAGGTGTGAATTTTGGAGGGACACTGTTCAACTTGCTACACTAATAGTTGCTAAGAACTAATATGTTTGGTTTAGTCTTATGACTATTAGCCTACAGGACAGCTTTGCAAGGCAATCAGGGGAGCTTCCACTTTTTGACACTTAAACTAAAGGTATTGCATTTCAAGAGCCCATAAAAAATGAAAAAGCATATAACTAGTCTGTTGTCTTAACATTTCTGAAATTCTTTGTTTTTCTTCAGGGGGAAAATTAGAAATATTCATTAAAAATTATCATCGAGCATAATATTTGTGGATGTAAATTTTATTTTGTATATGCTTAAAAACCTCACTAAGCAGAATTCAGATTTATTATAATGACTCCTATACAATTGTAGTTATAAATATCATTTTTACAATGGAAAGGAAAACACATTCTTATATGAGGAATATGTTTTTAAACAGATTCTGGAATGAAAAATTGGGGAATTTTCAACTTCATAGACTATGTTATTTATACTGGGAAAAATGCATACTTTATCATTAAGAATTCTACAGCACAGTGAGTATTCATCTATAAACAAAATATAAAATTATAAGTAATAATTTGTAAGAACTCCGTGTTTCTTAACGCATAAAACATATTCCTAAAATTAGGAATAGCTGGAAATTCAAGAAACAAATACTCTGCAATTGCACATTATTATAAGTATATATGTGTGTGTCACAATACAAACAGTGGGGCTGCTTTATTTTATTTTATTGTGGTAATAAAACATAACCTGAGGTTTACCCTCCTAAGAAATTTTAAGTGAACAATGCAATATTGTTTACTATAGGTACAATGTTGGCAGCAGATATCCAGAATTATTCATCTAGCTTAACTGAAACTGCATGCCAATTAAATATTATTTTAGCATAATTTAGCAACTCCCAGTTTTCCTTTTCATTCCTCCCCTGGAATCCACATTTTCACAATCTGATTCTATGAATTTGATTATTTTAGATACCTTATACAAGAAGAAGCATGCAGAATTTGTCCTTCTTTGACTAGCTTATTTGACTTAGCAGGATGCCCTCAAGTTTCATCCATGTTGTTACATATTACAAAATTACCTTCTTAATACGAGAATAACATAACATAAAAAAATCAAATATTTTTCTATGGCATGCATGTTATCACATGTTTTAAAATAATATTTCCTTGTATGTGTATCACATTTTCTTTTATTCATTCATCCTTTGGTGACCATCTAGGTTGTTCCCATATCTTGGCTATTATGAATAGTATTACAATAAACATGGAAGTGCTAATATCTTCTCAAGATCTCAGTTTCATTTCTTTCAAATAAATATTGAGAAGTTGAACTGCTGGATGATGTGGTAGTTCTGTTTGATTTTTTGAGAAAGCTGCATACTGTTTTCCATAGCAGCTGTACCTTTTGTATTCCCAGGAACAGCATAAAAGTGTTTTGATGTCTCCCCATGCTCAACAATACTTGTCTTTTGTTTTTATTATAATAGCCACCTGACAGTTTGAAATATTTCAGTGTGGTTTTGATTTGCATTTTTCTGATTATCATTGGCACTGAGCATCTATCTATCTATCTGTCTATCTCTCTACCTATCTATCTAATCTGTCTAATCTATCTACCTGTTCATCATTTGTGAGTCTTTTTTTGGTAAATATCTACTCAAGTTTTAGCCCACTTTTTAATTGAGATATTAGGCGTTTTATTTTGCTATTGAGTAATAGGAATTTTTTATGTATTTTGGTACTTAACTGCTTATCTGATATATGGTTTTCAATTGTTTTCTCCCATTCTATGGTCTATGGTCTTTTCATTCTGTTGTTTCTTTGGCTGTAAAGAGACAAATTACATTTTTAGTTAAATGTAATTCATAACGTAGCTTTTTAACATATTTTGAAATCATGAAGTCTGATGCCCCCCCCACCTTTGTTCTTTTTCAAGATTGCTTTGGTGCTTCCTGTTCTTTTGTGGGTACATATGAATTTTAGAATTAAAAATATTTTTTTTTGTAAAAAAAAAATGCTATTGTGATTCTCACAGGGATTAAATTAAATTTTTAGATTGCTTTTGGTAGTATGGACATTTAACACTATTAATTCTTCCAATCCATGAACAGAATGTCTATTTGTTTATACTTTCTTTGATTTCTTTCATCAATATTTTGTAGTTTTAAATGTACAAGCTTTTCACCTCTATAGTTAAGTTCTTGCCTCATTCTTTATCTTTGAAGCAAAGCTTTCAAATTTCCACCCTTGAATCTGATGTTAGCTGTGGGCTTTTCATACAAGGATTTTCTATGATAAGGTGCTCTTCTTCTATTCCTAGTGTGTTAAGTGTTCTTTATCGTGAAGATGTGTTGAATTAAGTCAAGTGTTTTTTCTGCATCTATTGAGATGATCACATCATTTTTATTCTTAGTTAATATGGTTACAAGATTGATTTTTGTGTGTTGAACCATCCTTGCATCCCAGGAAAATATTCATGTGATCACGATTTATGACCTTTTTAGTGTGTTGTTGAACAAAATTTGCTAGGTTTTATTGAGCATTTTTGTATCTACATTTATCAAGACTATCTTGTAGTTTTCATGTGATGCCTTTGTCTGACTTTGGCATAAGGATAATTATAGTCTTATAAAATGAGTTTAGAAGTCTTCTCTCTTCAATTTTCTGGAAATAGTTGAGAAGAAAAGAGTTAATTCTTCTTTAAATGTTTACTAGAATTCACCAGTGAAGCCATCTGATCCTAGACTTTTCTTTGTTGGATTTTTTTTTTTTTTAATTACTGAGTGATTGAATCTCTATACTACTTATAGGTCTGTTAAGACTTTCTATTTCTTTATAATTCAGTGTTGATATATTGTATGTTTCTACAAAGCACACATTTCTTCTAGGTTATTCAGTTAGTAGGCATATAATCATTCATAACAGTCCCATGATTGTTTTTATTTCTGTGACATCAATAATAATGTATTCTCTTTCATTTATGATTTTGTTTGAGTCTTCACTCTTAGTCTTAGCTAGTCTAGCTAAAGTTTTGTGGAATTTATTTATATTTTAAAAATAATTCTACAATGTTTTCTATTCTTTATTTCATTTGTTTTTAGATGTTTTTATTATTTTCTTCCTTCTGCTAATTTTGGGCATGCTTTGTTGTTGTTTATCTAGTTTCTTAATATGTAACATTAGGTTGATTATTTGAGATTGTTCATTCATTTTAATGTAATTTACAGCAGTAAATTTCCTTTTTAGTGCTGTTTGTGCTGCATCCCATAGGTTTTTGCATATTGTATTTTCATTTTTGTTTTCTTAAGGCATTTTTTTCTTTTTTCTTTTGATTTCTTATTTTACCCAATGGTGGTTTAAGGGTGGAATGTTTAATTTCCACATAATTGTATATTGTCCAGTCCTTCTGCTTTTGGTTTTGAGTTAGATTTCACTGTGGTCAGAAATGGTACTTGAAAAGATTTCAGTCTTCTTAAATTTAAGACTTGTTTGTAAACAAACAAGTTTTATTTTTATTTTTTTACCTATTGCTCTTTTAACTGAATAATTTCAAATGACCTATCTTTGAGTTCACTGATCCTTTATTTGCTTGATACAGTCTGCTCTTGAATCTTTCAGGTGAATCTTTTAGTTCAATTATTGTATTCTTCACCTCTGTGATTTGCTTGTTCCTTTATTTATTATTTGTTATTATTGTTGTTTTTGTTGTTGTTCTGAGGCAGAGTATCACTCTGGTACCCAGACTGGAGTGCAGTGACAAGATCTCAGCTCGCGTGAGCTTTGCCACATGGGCTCAAGTGATTCTCCTGCTTCAGCTTCCTGAGTACCTGGGATTATAGATGTGCACCACCAACCCCAGCTAAGTTTTGTAATTTTAGTAGAGACTAGGTTTCACCATTATGGCCAGGCTGGTCTTGAACAATGTTGGCAATGCTGTTCTGGCCTCAAGTGACCAGCCTGCATTGGCTTTCCAAAGAGTTTGGATTACATGTGTGAGCCACCACACTGGCCCTGCTTGTTCCTTTTAAAAAAATGTTTTCTATCTCTTTGTTTAAATTCTCAATTTGTTCATGTATTGTTTCCCTGACCTCACTGAGCATCTTCATTACTGTTAATTTGAATTCTTCACCAGGTAAATTGTACAGATCCATTTCATTAGGGTTGGTGTCAGGAGATTTACATTGCTTTTTTACTTGAAGCATATTAGCCTGTTTCTTCATCTTCATTGATTTTCTGTGTTGGTGTCTCTGCATTAGACAAAGAAGCCACATATCCCAATCTTGATAGACTGGTCTTTTATAGGTGAAGTCTCTTATCAATCAGTCCAGCCAGAGATTCTGAGGGCCTCTCAAAGTTTTGTGCTACTCCAATCCACTTTCTTTGGTCTTTGCAGGCCCTGGGTATATAGGGTAAGCTAGGTCCTATCTGTATAACAGGATAGTAAGATAAAAGCAAGGTCCTTAGGCAGCTACCAGAAATTCTGGGTCATTGGGTGCACTATTCAATTCTTTACTTCCCCAGAAAGAAGCTGGGGAGCTGGGGTTTTTCATTCATTCTCTTTGTGCTGATCCTAGGGGGATAAATTTTGGTAAATGATAGCTCATGCCTCATTTGTATTCTGCCCCAGGCAGCTAGTTTACATCAGATTCATTAGTATTCTTTGATAGGCAGAATATAAGCAAGTTCTTTGGGCACCTCTGGAGGAGCTGGGGCATTGAACACCTGGCTCTACTTTCCTCCCCAGGGTAGAAGCTGGAAGCTAGGAATTTTCTTCCATTTACACTATGCTGAGCTGGGAGGAGGAGCTATCCTGACTGCCAACACAAGCTGCCATCTACTTTTTCTTCAATGTGGCCTGACTGTGCTGGTCCCATCAGCATTCCAAGCCTCACAAAATAAAAGCCAGTTTTCCGAGAAACCTCCACAAAGAGTCTACAACATTGGATGTGTGGACCAACTCTTTCCCTCCCCCGAGAGAAGCTGGGAGCTAGGGGATGTCTTCCCAATTTTATGATTCTATGCTGTGGATGGTGTTTCTGGTAAAAGGGTTTTCTTAATCTCCCTACTGGCTTTGATAAATTTGGTTTCCTGTTCAGCTGAGGAAAGAGGCTTTCAATGATCTTCAGGATTTCTTAAGAAAAAAAATTTCTGTGATCATTGCTGAATCAGTGTAGTCGTGGAGGAAAGGATTTTCCAGGGTTGCCCCTACCACTTCTTTCTGACTTCACGCCCACTTTTGGACTTCTTAGGTCTAGAAAATTTGTTTATTAAATGTATTCTATAGTGTTTGTAAACAAAAAAATGAAGATATCGACTCTGAAATGGTATATGTATATCTTTTCACAATTGATTTTCTCATGAAAATATTAGCAAAATCAAGTAGTTACTATTTTCATGTGTGCATATTGGTGTTTTCACTGTAAAATATAGTGTGAATATCTTTTACATGTTATGCTATAATCTAAATGCCTGTGTCTTCTAAAAATGCAGGTACTGAAACTTAATCTCCAGTTCCACAGTACTGGGAGATAAGGTCTGTGGTAATGGAATTGGTGTCTTTACGAAAGATGTTGGAGAGAGCTTATTTGTTGTTTCCACCATGTGAAGACACATCAATGAGGCACCATCTTTAAAATGGAGGGTAGACCCTCATTTACTGCTGGATCTGCTGTCACCTTGAACTTGGACTTTCCATCCTTCATAACTGTGAGCAACAAATTTTTATTGTTTATTAGTGATCTAGTCTAAGATATTTTCTTACAGCAGCTTGAAAGACTAAGACATTTTCTACCATCAACACCAAATAATGCACAATAATAATGATAAATAATTGACTTTATATCAGGGTTTTGAAAAATATTGGTAAGATTACTAAAATCAAGCATCCTTTGATTATGTTTTAAATGTGTAATTTCAGAATATAAAATTATGTTCTAACTTCAATTTAAGTACATTACATTTGTAGAGATATACATTAAGCATTTCAATATGTAAGTTAGATAAATTGAAACAATAAATGCTGAATAGAACTTCCTTCAAATACATGATATTAGGTTAAGTTTATTCCTTGATGTTTACTCTAACAAGAAAAAGAAAATATTCGATGGATTGTAAGGATAATTTGATATGCTTTAACCTTTGCCTAAGAACATTTGATTAAGAAGAACAAGGCATTTTGTTTCTAACACTTATAGCCTAAAGCTTGCTATAAATACATAGGCACTACCCATCCTAGGAAACTAACAAAATTAATTGTTGACATTGTGGGAAATCACAACATTGTAAGATTATGTAGATTGCAATTTATAAGATAAAGTAGGCATACCTGTTTATTTATTTTTTTTACTTGCCCTGCAGTGGAAAATAATTTGTAGGCAGTGTTCAATATTATATTTAAATAATCAAACAGAAGATATAAGTAGCACATGAAATCTGAGAATGCTACCATTTTTGAAAAATATGACTAGGAAGTCAGAGAATTCTATCAGTAAAACTAAATATGAAATAAACTATTAGCAAAGGTTAAATTAAACTTTAAATTAAAATTGTAGAGTGAAAAACATCACAACATATTTATTCATCATCAGGTTCAAGTCAACATGAAAATCAATGCTTATGACTTCATAAATATTATTTAACAATTCAGAAGATTCAATTAATTAAACAAGGCTGGTTTTTCCTTTCCTTTTTTTTTCATTTAGCTAAATCCATTTTCTCATGCCATAGGTTTATTTGCTTTTCCTTCTCTCTTCTACTTCTACATATGTACATTTCTATTTCGGTCTGCCTTCAGGATTTGAACTTCGTTTCTACTTCATGACTTCCTTTTATCTCCCTTAGCTGTATAAACCAACTAATTTTCGTCTTCTTTTTTTCTCCCATTTTAGATCTGTTCCCAGAAATAGCAATTGTCTGATGAGATTATGAAAGAATAGAATAGAATATCTATCTTCCTATTGAAAATGTCAAGTAGAATATATATGAGTGCATGTCACATAATAGATATCCATTAAATGTAGATTATATAGACTATTTCAAATTTTCACATGGAAGAACTCTATGTAGAGCCTCTGTTCTACACATATGTTCCCGTAACTCCTTCTTAATGTTTCAAACTCCAAATTTTAGGTTTAAATGTAATTTTAATTAAAGACACCTTTATTTTCTATCTTTGATACACACACATATATAAATACACTTTTTTTTTAATTTCAATACGTTTTGGGGAACAGGTGATATTTGGTTACATGAATAAGTTTTTTGTGGTGATTTCTGAGATTTTGGTGCACCCATCACCCAAGCAGTGTATACTGCACCAAATCTGTAGTCTTTTATCCCACCAACCATTCTCCACAAGTCCCCAAAGTTCATTGTATAATTCTTATGCCTTTGCATCTTCATAACTTAGCTACCACTTACAAGTGAGAACATACCATGTTTAGCTTCCATTCCTGAGTTACTTCACTTAGAATAATGGTCTCTAATTCCATTCAGGTTTCTGCAAATACCATTATTTCATTTCTTTTTATGGCTGAGTAGTATTCCATGGCGTGTTTGTGTGTGTATATCTATCTGTAGATAGATAGATAGGTATAGATATACACATATTCAATCTTTCCTGAAAATTGCATTGTGGTTAAGAGTTTCTGCCTCTCTGTAGAATAGAGTCATTTGTATTATGTCAGCATTCCAATCAAAGAAAACTAGAACATTAATCAAACAGAGAAATTATCTCTTTGAAGGTATGAGAGATCTGCGTGGCAATGAGAGCTGAAGGAGCTGAAAGAGATGAAAGAACTTCAGAGACATCTGCATTCACTGGTATTCTGGAAGATGTAGTTAACACTGAGCAAGAACACATGTTTCAGAAATTGGCCTTTGTATTACCAAACTAGTGGCAACGAAGAGCGAGTTTTGATGGGAACTTGAGCTCCAGCAGGCCGGGCATTCGCCATTCTGAGGTTTTGCAGATCGGTAATATAAAATCAGCAGGATTCTCTCATTTTGTGAAAATGTTGAGAGAACTCTAAAATAGAGATGGTTTAGAGTTAGGGACTGACTGGAAGAGGAGCTCTGCCTCAACACTATACCTAGTGTTTAAAGAACTTGGGTGATCAACTAGAAATCAAATGTAGACAATTTCCTGGGTCTTCAAAATACATTGAGCACAGTCCCTATTTAGATTAAGGTGATTAAGGTTCACTCTCTTCATATGGTTTGGCTGTGTCCTGACCCACAGCTCACCTTGATTGTCATAATCCCCACCTGTCAGGGCAGGGTCAGGTGAACATAATTGAATATGGAGGCGGTTTCCCTGGTAATATTCTTGTGGTAGTGAGTAAGTCTCACGAGATCTGATGGCTTTATAAATGGGAGTTCTCCTGCACGAGCTCTCGTGCCTGCTGCCAAGATTGTGAGGCCTCTCCAGTCCTGTGGAACTGTAAGTCTGTTAAACTTCTTTCCTTTATAAGTTACCCAGTCTTGGGTATTTCTTTATTAGTAGTGTGAGAATGAGTAATATACTCCCTACCCAGCAGAGAGAAGGCTATATCGTCTCTCAAGATATAATATCATTTGCAGACTTTTAAAAACATACATCTACCATTAGAAAAAAATTACTAGGCATCTCCAAGCTATATGACCAAAGTAAAGAGAAAAGCACAGTGAACTCAGATCTCCAGCGACTGCTTCTGGAATTAGCTGACAAGGCCTTGAAAATAGCACAGAACACTGACATCTATGAAAAAGAATGAATAAGAAAGATGCAGTTAAGCTAATCAGGAAATAGACCAAAATTTTGAATACTGACTTCATAAAACAGTGTTTTAAAATGATCAATAAACATGGGAAAACCTGTCAATTGCACTCTCACTAAAAAATGCAAATTGAAACCACAAGATGCTATCACTGCACACCCACCATAATGAATATAAAGAAAAAGCAAGAAAATAGCAAGTACTGTTAAGCATTTGGAGCAACTGACATAAATTGGCACATTCACTTTAAAAGTTATTTGGCAGTATCTTATAAAGTAGAACACACACATTCACTTTGATCCTGAAACTCACCCCTTGGTATTTGTCTAACACATATGTGCAATAAATGATGCATACAAGATGTTCAACATGGCTCTATTCACAATATTCAAAAATTTGAAACAACACAAAATGCTTATTTACTCTAGAACTGGTATAATATATAATAATGGCATACAATTGAGCAATAGGTATAAGTGAATAAAACCTACACAATTAACTTGGAAGAATTTCTCAAAAATAACTTTGAGCAAAGTCAGCCATAAATAAAGATTACTTACTTTACAGCTTAATTTACACTAAGTTGAGTGAAAGGCAAAATTTATCTAAAGTGTTTTGAGTTCAGGATGGGGATTTGATGATTGGAGTGGAGCACGAGAAGCAATTATAGGTTACTAATAATGTTCTATTTCTAAATTTCAATGTTACACATTTATGTTAACTTTTGTATTAACTTTAACTTACAATTTGTAATATTTTCTCTTGTTATAATTCATTAATGAGTTTGCATTAAAAATAAAAAGGACTTTAAAATCATGCAAAATGTTAACTAACACTAGAGAATTTATAGTACCAAAATAATGTTCCTCTTTAAAGTAGTCACATTTGGATGTTACCTGCATTTATCCCTGCATGAGACTAGCACTACGTAATTTATTGTCTATATTTTTGGAATTGCTTTTGAATTCCTTTGTGCAAAGTATTTTAAAAATCAGTATTGTAACCATTCTTTAATCTTTTATCAATATCAAATGCATTAAGATGCAACTCTTTCTAAAAATTGCATTGTGGTTAAGAGTTTCTGCTTGTCTGTAATATAGAGGCATTTGTATTAGGTCAGCATTCCAACCAAAGAAAAACGGAACATTAATCAAATGGAGATTATGTTATCATTTTAACAAGTATTTGCTAAAAATATTTTTAAATTACTATAACTGGTATGATAAAACAGTATTGTAGACAAGTGGAAACTTAGAAAGCTTGTTTTAAACAATATGGTAGTAAAAATGATCACAGTGTCATTTTCAGAGAGCACTGAGATACTTATAAATCTAAAACAAAAGAACTCAGGTTATTATGATATTGTAAACAAACACATTTGATCTAAACAAACACATTTTTGATTTGTAAAAGTGAGGATGAAATAAGTGATCTTCCCCTTGTGGCTCTTCTTGGAGTCTTGCCATAACACTTCTGTTGATGTAACCTAAATAGCGGGATATTTATTTACAACAGCTGCTCTACCCAGATACTACCACAAAGGTGTCATTGATATGACATTTTAAGAAGCTTTTTAGATATTAGGTCAACATGCCAGTTTTTAGCTGAACATAAGTACAAAATACACAGGCAATAGGCTTAATAGTTAATATTCTTATCTGTTGAAAATTATGTTTAAAGGAAAGTACATAGAAACAGACTGAAAGCATATGCTTCTTAGCATACTGAAGTATAGATTTCCGAATAATTTTTCGAAAGTTATGGTTGCTGCATTCAAACTTTAAGAACATGTATACGTCCTAAAATATCTGACATTCAGTCTACCATTTCTCTTGGAATTTTCATTCCATGTGTCCTTGATTGTTTGTACTTTCTATTTTTTCAACTTGACAATAGACCTGGATTTTGCCCATAAGGCAGTTTCAGCTTGCATTGCAGCATCAGTCAGGCTGCTGTTAGAATCATCATTTTAGATCTTAAGCTTGGTTATAATTTGATGTAAATCTTTTTAACAGTCCAGTGATCAGGAGTCTGATGTTTCCCAGCAGGGAAACTCCATTTATGTGCACGCTATTTTATGTCTTTGACCTCCCTCCCTTCTTGCTCTTGGTGAAGCTACTGTTTGGAGGCAAAAACTCTATTTACAAGCCTTCTTGTAAGAAACACCTGTTGGCATATCTTTTGGAGCTACTGTCAAGGTATGAGAGGGATGTCAGTTTTGTAGCTGGGATTGAGATGTGTTTTCCCAACTCAGCCAATTGAGTATTTTTTAACCACAGAAACAAAATGGCTTCTGAGTGGTTGGTTTATCCTTGGGCCTCTATTTCCCATACTCACTCCAATATTATTATGGTGGTCAGTGGCCTTTGAACAAGTTGTTGCATTTCTCCTGAAGCTGCTGTGATTTTTCTTAATGGGGGATATTTTGAATGATCCTTGCAGTGTCAGCACTTTGTACAGTATTTGTTGAGTTAGCATCCTTCTCTGCTTTCCTACCTTTATTAGTCTGTGTTCATACTGCTATTAAGAACTGCCTGAGACTGAGTAATTTATAAAGGAAAGAGGTTTGATTCACAGTTCAGCATGGCTGGGGGAGGCTTCAGGAAACTTTCAATCATGGCAGAAGCCAAAGCGGAGTAAGATACCTTCTTCACAAGGTGGCAGGAAGGAGAAGTGCTGAGTGAAGTAGGAAGAGCCCCTTATAAAACCATCAGATATCATAGGAACTCACCTATAAGAACAGCATGGGGGAAATGACCCCCATGATTCAATTATCTCCACCTGGTCTTTCCCTTAACATGTGGGCATTATAGGGATTATGAGGATTACAATTCAAGACTATTTGGGTGGGGATACAAAGTCTAACCATTGCATTACCTAAAGATAGATTTATTTTGTTATTTTCACTGGCTTTGAGCGTAAATTGTTTAAATTATTTTAAAGAAGAAGTTTTTTTTTTTTGTTTTGTTTTTGAGACTGAGGAGTCTCGCTCTGTTGCCCAGGATGGAGTGCAGTGGCACAATCTAGGCTCACTGCAAACTCTGCCTGCAGAGCTCAGAGGATTCTCCCACCTCAGCCTACCAAGTAGCTGGGATTACAGGCCCACATGATCATGCCCAGCTAATTTTGTTTGTGTATTTTTAGTAGAGACAGGGTTTCACCATATTGGCCATGCTGGTCTTGAACTCCTGATCTCAGGTGATCTGCCTGTCTCAGCCTCGCAAAGTGCTGGGATTACAGGCATGAGCCACCGGGCGTGGTCAATAAGTAGTTTCAAATAGTTAAATGTTCAGTACTATAATCCAAAATTAGTGACTTTAAACGAGAGAATCTTAATTCAACTCCTGGCTCTTTCTAAGTATATGAAATTGGAGAAATTATATCGAGACTCAGGCTTCAGTTCATTCTTCTATATAATAGAAACATTTCTTAGGTTTGTTGTGGTGTTTAAATAAGTTGATTAATATACAGCACTTACAAGAATATCTGGTAGGTATCACATACTACATTAAGATTAGCTATTGTACTTATTACAGTTAAACTATTTTTAAATATGTGACTTGCTACTTTAGAATTTCAAAGGATAACTTCTATCCCTTGAAATATATATATATATATGTGTGTGTGTGTGTGTGTACATATATACATTTAATTTTTGTTGATAATCTGTGTGATTTAGTACTACGTAACATAAACCATAGCTTACTATAAAATACAATACAGGCAAAGGAGATAAATACATTTGTATTTGGAACTAATTTAATTTTTCAATATAATAACAATTTATTAAGCATCTACATGCCAAAGAAGTTACAGAAATGTAAATATACTTATGGTCTTCAAGACCCTTAAAGTCTGGTAGTGTCAACATTGCAGTAAGAACTTACAGGGGAGAGTTTGAAAGATGGGGAGAGCAGGGAGAGAGATGGTAAAAAAGAAAGAGTGTCACAAAGTGTTACATGTAGTTAGTTAAAAACTATAGTTAAGTTCTATAGCTATGGTACATAAATGCATTGAATTAAATCATCTTCTGTAATTTATTACTTATTTAGTGCCTCAATCATTCATATTTTATGCATTTAAATATTTAACTTCTCAGATATATTTATAGCTAGAATACTTTTTCATAAAAATTAAACATAAATATACTGTAAGTACACTACCTGCTCTTAAGAATAATATATGTATTTTTTAACCTTATACCCCCCCAATCCCTTAAGAAACTAAATTTGAAAATAAAACCACTCTATGTATTTTTGGGTATAGAAGGAAAGTGTATTGACTGTAATAGTGTGTTTTCAAAAGTCATTGAGGATATAGATTATTGATATTTTCAGAAAAAAATGTATGCTATGTAGAGTTAAGGAAGACTTTACTCAAGACATCACAGTAGGTGTAAGACTATTATAACAGGGAGACAGATTGAACCCAATGCCAGGAAAACAAAAGGAGGGAGAAGTTTGAAGGGCTAGAGTGAGGGGAAAATGCATGGAGGTTCCTTAATGTCAGTAGGTCATCTGTGTTTCCTCCTTGGTGCTTCTGTAAGTTAGGTTCCTAACATCTCACAAAGACTGGGAAATATAAACATTATCTTACTTGATTGTATTTCAATGGAATGATTTCTTGGTTCATAAGAAAGATATCCTTTGTTGTAAAACCAGCAAGAGGTTGGCAGATGATTCACATCTCAAAGGAGCAGAGAAAGAATTTACAATTGGAAGCTTTCTAAATTAAATGCTCTGAGAAAAGGGATATCAGAAATCTGTACTCAGGAAGGGTCTATCTGAAGTGAAGGCAAGCTGATCTAAGAAATCTGTACTCAGGAAGACTCTGAAGTTTAGGCAAGCTGGAGAAAACATTAAGGCTTTCTTGGTCAATATCCTACTTTAAATATTTATAGTTATATATTACATTCCTTAGCATACTTAGACTACAAAACAAACCCAAAAAGAGAAAAGTTCTACAATAAACAATAGCCAAACAAGTATGAAGAAAGTTTCAGTATGTGACCATGTTGCTAATTCAGTCTTGCTATTTAATGTTTAACAAGACTCATAAATAGTAATAATAAGACTTCACAAAGAAAAACAGACGGATTTAGACTCAAGACTCAGAGTAATAATGAAATTGCACACACATCACTGTTTCTGGATCTTGAACTTGAACCTGCTGCTATGTTGATGCACAATGTAATGATCCAAAGTTTGCCCTGATTTGCCAGATTATATTTCATTCAGTTTGAACAGATGGTCTTCCATTTAGACAAATAGTTCCTTGAAACAAAAGATTCAATTATCTGTTTTGTAGAAGATGTACATTCTGCCAACTATTTATTCACGTAAACATCATATTAGATAAATAAGAAAAACAGTTATAATTATGGTGAAATTACCTATCAGCACTGGTTATTTCCCATGGACCACATTTTCACTTGTCTTCTATAGATGAAATATATTTTTAATATAGTGACATTGACATTTCAAATTTTAAATATTACCGAACTACAGGGACTTGCAATTAAATTATAAAGTGATGCCAGAGAACTGTTTAAAAGCGATACTTTCTAAATAGCCCTAAAATATTTTAAAATACAATTCCCCTTAATTTTTGAACAATTTCTGGTTAGTAGTAGAGGTAGAAGAAAAGGAAAACAAGATTCTCTCAAGAGGGAGAAGATGAGGGTTTGATGCAGATTATATGTACTTTTTAAAAAAGTTTATTTATAACAAAAAACAAATATTTTTAATTGAGTTTCTTTTAAAAAAAATTCAGAAATTATATCCATATGTTTTGATAAAATTTTACATTTAGCATGCTTTTATATTTATATATTTTTCCAATTTAATTTTTATTTTATTCAAGGGGTACATGTGCTTGTTACCTGGGTATTACATGTTTAATAGTGGAGTTGTGGCTTCTAGTGTACTCGGCACCCAGATATTGGACACTATACCCAGAAGGTTCATTTTTAACTTTCGCACACCTTCCCTCCTTCCCTTCATTTGAATCCCTAGAGTCTGTTATCTCTGTATTCATGTGCTTGTGTATCATTTGTTTAGCTCCCCTCTTACAACCGAGAACATATAGTATTAGATTTTCTGTTGCTGTGTTAGTTTGCTTAGGATAACTGCTTCCAAATACATCTGTGTTGCTGCAAAGGACGTCTTTTTGTTCTTTTTTATGGCTTCATAGTTTCCATGGTATATCCAATCAACTGTTGGTGGACACTTAGTTTGGTTCCATGACTTTGCTATTTTAAACAGGGCTGTGATAAACTTACAAGTTCAGATGTCTTTTTAATGAAATGATTATTTTCCTTATTCTACTAGATACCCAGTAGTGTGATTGCTGGGTCTAATGGTAGCTCTATTTTAGTTCTTTGAGATGTCTTCATACTGTTTTCCACAGAGGTTGAACTAATTTACACTCTCATAAACAACGTATGAGCATTCCCTTTCTCTGCATCTACACCAACATTTTTTTGTTTTTTGACTTTTTAATAAAAGCCATTCTGACGGGTGTAAGATGATACTCAGTGTGGTTTTAATTCACATTTCGCTTATGATTAGGAATATTAAACATTTTTTTCTTGTGTTTGTTGGCCATTGAATTTCTTCTTTTGAAAAATGTTCGTGTCCTTTGCACAGTTTTTAATAAGGATTTTTTTTTCTTTGTTTGAGTTCCTTGCAGAGTCTGCATATTAATCCTCTGTAGGAAAAACTCTTCTAAATATTAACCTAGGCAAAGAATTTATGCTGGAGACTTTATAAGCAATGCAACAGAACCAAATATAGACAAATGGGATTTAAACTAAAAAGTTCCGCACAGCAAAAGAAACAATCCACAGAATAAATGGACAACCTACAGAATGGGTAGAAATATTTATATGTAGTGTTTTTTTTGTAACTTAAGAAAAATCTGCAATGTCAATACGTGATCAATTATGTAACAACAGTAATTGCTTTACTATCACTATCACCATCATTATAATAATATATATGTAATTATAAAGATATATGACATATATAATATATAAAATTATTAATATAATCATATATATAATAATGTTGCCATTATCATATCTTAACCTAGAATGCAGAAAAATGAACTAAAAACACTTCCTTTATCTCCAAATACTCCAGCTAGTAAGTTGTTTCTCTGTTTCTCTTGAGCAATTTAAAAGCATCTATATACCTCTTTTGTCTATCAACCTTTGCTGAAATGTTCCACAGAAACTGCTGTCATTAAAACATTAAACACATATTTCATACTGTCAAACCTAATGTTTGCTATTATTCTTAACCTTTTAATATCCTCAATATTCCTATGTCTGTAAGTGGTACCATAATTGTTTAGTTGCCCCAGCCAAAAATATGAGGTTATGCTTGGCTCTTTGTTCTCCATTCCTCTCCATATAGTCTCTAGAGGCTATATAAATTTGTAGTTACATCTATCAACTCTGCACTTGCCACTGCCACTTACTCTGTATATGTCAGTAAATATGTCCTTGTTCATTTCAGTTCTCTTAACTTGTAGTCTTCTTATGTCTCTCCAACCCATTTTCTGCATGGCATACAGTACTATCTTTAAGCAAGAGGATCATATTACTCCAGTTATAAAATTTTAATTATTTTCCTGTGTATTTAGATTAAAATTAAAACTCATTTAAATGGTGCTTTCTGTTTGAGTGTCTACTTATCTCTGTAACTTGGAATTTCATATTCTTCTCCATGCCCATTTTATTCTATCAGACCTGGTCACTATTCATTTTCTTAAATATCACCACTGCAGCAATGTCTTAAAGACTTCACACAAGATTATAGTTTTCTCATAAGATATTTCCCTAGATTTCTCCACTGCTGTTTTCGTGTTTTAAGAATCAATTTTAAAGTTGCCTCCTCAAAATACTTTATTCTTTCAATCTTAAGTTTTACTCATTTTCTATTGATTTTGCTCATATGCCATGTCTCAATTTGTAGGTGAATATTGCTTCCTTTTTTGTTGTAACCATGGTGAAATTACCTATCAACTCTAGAAATTTTCTATGGATCCCATGTAATTTTATAGTCTTGAAGTCAGAACAATTTTTTTAAAATTCCCTAAATGAGATAATTTCTAAATTATGTTTCTCAGTGGCATACCAACTACAGTATACACTTTGGGTGACAGGAACTGTGTGTGTCTTCTTGACTGCTTTAAACTCAGTGCCTGGCACAACAATTGGCACATAAGGCTCTAAGTTATATATAAATTGGTTGAATCAATTAAAGAATAGGGGAGTATGATCAAGATTTATTCTTTCTCCATGGAAAAACTTTTGGAAATTTCCACCACCTTCTTAACCAAAGTCTAGAATATTTTCTTTTATTTTTTCTTACCACAAACAGTGGAAAAATTTTAAACTGAAGCCTGCATTTCATTATGCTGCATGATAAAAACCCAAATTTGGAAATCCATATCAATGTGTATTACATAAAACACTATATTTTGAGGGTGACATCCCTTTGACAAACACATGCCTTGGTAGAATAGATTGTTAGACTGATCCACCAAGAAAAAATAAAAAGCACCCCGTGTATTATATCTTTGACTGCTATGCTGATTTCATATATACTAAACTGTGTTACAGGTTTAGAAGGAACATTATATAAATGTATCCTAGTGGTCAAAGTTTCTGAGTATCATTGGTTTACTATTACTGAGTTTCTTCGTTTTGAGAAATAGAGTAATAAATACATAACTTTGAAAAGGAGACTTACACTGTTTGTCCTCATCTGAAAGTAGAAGAGTATCTACCATACTCTACTTGAGCACAGCTGGAAGCCTTAATGAATGAGAACATTGAATTCTCCTTCAAGCAAGGTTAATTTAGAGCATTTCCGCCTTCAGTACCATCCATAAATTAATTTCTACAACCCATAACATTTTTATTAGCTCTTTCAGGAGAAAATTTGAATGTAATGTGCATAAAATCCTATAAACTCATATTTCCTGTTTAAGAATGAGATGAAATACCATATAGAAATTTTTGTGCTCTTTTTTATGTTTATCAATTAACAGTTATCAAAATACATGAGTTTCATGAATGCATTAAAAAGAGTAAATGACATGCTGATCAGAAATTTCTTCTCTAATAATTTTTTAAATGTATCATCTAGTTTCTATTTTTAATATAAAGTTATTTTCTTATCAACATTGCTATAATCCATTCTGAATTACTTGCCAAGGGATTTTTTTTTCATTTCTCATTTTCTAGTGCATGATTACATAAACTTTATCACTTATTTAACTACTTCTCCTAAATTAACCAGGTTTCCTAAGCCATAAAATGGATGTTGGACTAAAAATGGTTACTGACAGACAATCTATCATTAATAAGTTCAGACTGGCCTAATTTATTTTTAAATAAAGCATAACTAGCCTTTTTAAATCCTTATCAAATTATACAGTGGTATTCAGCCAAAAAGGAATTCCTTTTATGGAACTGGTTTAAAATATATTTCAAGGTCTTTAAATTGTGTAACTCATGACAGTGTGAAGTTCTATAATTTCAAAATTGTGAATAGAATATGAAATTTCTTCCCAAAGAAAAAATTCTGGTAAAAACATATGCAATTTTGCCTTTATTCTGATATTTTAAACAAGTATGTAAATATAATACATGCAAAAATGCATAACTTAGTTGTGTATATGCACTGATTTTATGAACATTCTTTAACATGTAGATATGTATATATCAGTAACATGTTAATAAAACATGAGATATATATATATCATATATATGGCATAAGTAATAGTAAATAAATTGAACTCAGCACCCAAATAAAATATAAAATATTAACTGTAATTTAGACACTGTCTCCCCAACATGAGTAATTCTTCCTTTTCTCTCTTCTAAAATCAAATATTCTCCTGAATTTTGTCAAAAATTTTATCGCTTTTAACTAAGTAATATATTGTTTAATTTTTATAAATCTTACATTTCATATAAATGGATTGAATTATATGTATGTTTCTGGAAGTGTGCTTCTTGCGCTTAATGTGATTTAAGAAATCATTCGCATTGAAGCCTGCCTGTTTTGTTTTTTTTTTTTGGTTTCGTAAATACAATAATCCATTACATAGGTATAAGACAATATGTTTATCCTTTGTACTATAAGATATATTCAGTGCCTGACTCATGCAAATATTATACTATTAATATTATTGTGCATGTTTCCTGAGTATGTGCTTTTATAGGATGTTACATGAAACAGGAACTTCTGGGTCATAGAATTTGTTCCTGTTCAAATTTGCTATGAAAGATTAAATGTTTTTAAAAGTGAGTCTACCAATCAATGTACATTTGTACAGGGATAAGCAACAGAATTTTTTAAACCACAAAAATGTAAACATTTGACTTTGTGCAGCATTACAAAACTCATTTGAACCTGTTGGATATGGAATATTATTTTAATTTACATGCCCCTATTATTTTTCAATGTGTGAGTTTTTCTTACAGTTATAGGATATTGGTATTTTCTTTTCTGTAAACTGTTTTAGCCTAAGTATTTGTCAAAAAATTATCATCTAAAATAGATAAGGAACACCTATAAATTATAGGATGCTTTTACTTTGTTGATGCTTATACTTGGCCGTTTCTCTATTTTCCTGTACTTTAATAGATGTTTCTTATTATATAGCATTTAAATTTTTTGAAAATTAATTATTCTAAAATGCTTTCCAGACTGTGCTTTCCTTTTTTCTCATACTATTTATGTGTGTTTTTTGTTGAACAACTAATTAAATTTGATATAGTCTCATTTATCAATTCTTTTTTATGATATTTTAGTCCTATTGAAAAATGTTTTCCCTGCAGAGAAACAGAAAAATCCACAGAGCAATTTGCATTATTCCCTAATCATATTCTAAAGGATACTTCCAACTCTGTGTGATAGTACATGTTATCAACTCATATTCACTAATATTCACTAATTCATATTACTTAGCCTATAACACCATAAAGTATAGCTATAAAGCTGCATGGGATTTGGTAGATTCCATGAGGATAATTTAATTTACAGTATCTTTAATCATTTTACTTAGATTCTGCTATTAAATTTTGTGTATTTCATGCAGATGGGTACATGTATGTTATACATACTTGCTTTCCTGCTTCTCTACTATTCTATTAGGGAATAGATAAACTTGTTTAAGAGAAGTACAAATCTTAAAAAAAGTGAGCCTAAAAAAAGGTGGGGGAATTACTTATACATGTGCAAAAACATTTAAATAAAGCTAATAATGTACAGTAAATAAGAAATTTATTAAAGATGGGACTCAATAAGAAAATTTGCATCCTTTTAGTTTCAAAATACTAAAAATTTAGAATTAGAATTGATACAAAGTTTAGAAGATATAAAACGGAGAAATAATATATATGTAACTTTCTATAGAGGAGGAAATACTAACTTGAACAAAATAAAGAAAGTAGAACTCAGAATAACCTAAACTAAAATAAATGTCACAGAAAAAAACTATAAGCAACTTTAGACATCTATGTTCAGGATAATAATAGTGTACTATAGTGTTAGAAGAAAAGCAAAATATTTGACAAATAATCATATATGAGTTTATGGTTCTAATTGTATTATAAAGTTCTCAGATATTCAAGAATATCATTAAATTGAGATGTAGTAAAAATTAGTTTTCTTTTTTGGATCATCTCAGTCTTCCAAATTCTACCCACTGGGGGAAAAATAAAGCATGCTAAGATGTCTGTCTAATGTGATTTTTAAGTTCAAAATGAGATTTTCAAAACTCAAAATTAGCAAGTGAAATAAGTGCATACATAATGGAACACTAGAGATTTAATAGTCCATAATGGAATAGGATAATAATTGGTTTTCCTTTAATAGTTCATCCTTTTATGTCTACATCAGTATTCTATTAAAATCATGCAATTTTATTTTCATGTTGGTTATTTCCACTCAATAGTACAGCAATATGAATAAATTTGATAATTTTACTAGTTTGATCAAAAGGTAGAAGTAGAATATTTTTAACTATTTCCATTACTTTATATAATTTTCATCACTTATTTTTTAAATATAAATTCTTAACCATGTTATTTCATGAGTAAAAAGCTAAATTTGCATAAAGCACTTACGCAGATTTGTATATTTAATCAATTATATTTTGTCTGATTTTCAGTGCTATAAAATTAAATTATTGATACTGCCTAAAACATAACTTATTCATGATCTCTATAGTCCTATCTAAAAAATTTCACCCATCCCACAGCATATTTATGATGACACTGTCATTAAAAATGATTTTGCATATGGACATCACCAACATTTAAGCTTCACATTTGTATTAAACATGAACAATTTAGTATATCCAAAATCTTAAAGATTTGAGAAATGTGATAAAACACATAAACCTAGAGATGATATAAATGAATTTTTTGTCATAGGACATGTATTTCCTACTTGATTATTCATATTTTATAAAGAGTGGAACTTCTGGATATTGAGTATACCTACTTTGTGAGAATGTCATTAAACTTTGATAGAGTTAATATTCCATGTGTCTACTAGAAGATATTAATATATTCCATGGTAAAGTATTTTTTAATACTTGATATGCTCAAAGATTAAACATAGAAACCGTTAAGTAAATAAAATATATGTATCTGTGAAATTCATTTCAATATTTTCTTTAATATTAATCAGTCCATATTTGTCAACTGAGAGATGAGCACGTTTGTAATACATAGCTACATGTATATGGGTAAGCATGGAAGTGTATATATCTATAAACAAATCCAAAATGTATAAAGTTTATTGATATATTACTCTATATATTTTAAAACGAGGAAGGGGTATTTGTGAAGTGTTTATGTCCTACCACTATCCCACAGGGTAGACACTTTAATTTATAATCTGACTCAGATTACATATTTCAGACATCTTTGACCTGTTGTTTGGGAGAGCTGGTAATTGAATAAGTATATAAGTTATAGATTTTGATATACAATTATCATAAATACATTTTAAAATTGTATATTTATAATTAAATACTATTTTGTTGTACAAAATGATCTCAAATTATTTTACAAATATTTATTCATTTTAGTTATATCTCAATTCCAATAAAAATCTTCTTATTTATGTGCCACTACCTTCATAGTCAAACAATATTGAATTGTTTCTGTATAATATCCTTCTCTTGGCATTCTCTCTTCCTTATACTTTTTTTTTAAATCCCTAACATTGATTATCAGCTGATTGAGAATTTATTTTTAAGCTTTCTCTCCCTACTACAACTTAAGCTCTAAAAATAGAAATTCTTGTCTCTGATTTGTATTGCACTGTAAGTGTTGCATACCTAGCACATGAACCTTTACCTGGCTCATGGTGGTGCTAATGAGAACACTTTACTACTATTGTTGTGCTGCTACTACGACGACTGCCACCGGTGGAACACTCCTAATCTGAGAATCCAAAATTCAAAATGTCCCCAAATCCAAAATTTTTTGAGTGCTGACATGCTGGCACAGTGGAAAACTCCACACATGACCTCGTTATTTGAAATATGGTATAAAATTACCTTGGGGTGATGTGTATAAGGTATATATGAAACATAACTGAATATCATGTTTAAATCTGGCTACCATGCCCAAAATATCTCATTGTGTGCATGTAAATACTCCAAAATCTGAGTAAATCTGATATCCAAAACACATCTGGTCCCAAGTACTTTAAGTAAGGGATATTGAATCTGTATTACTGCTAAAGTTAACACCTGTGCAGAGCTTATGTTCCAGGAACAATTCTTAGTTTTTGTTTTGATTTGTTTAGTTTTTCACATATAATACATTTAATATTCAAAATAACCTTATGACGTATGCAGCATAATTCTTCCAGAAAAGGAAACTGGAGTGCAAAAAGTCAAGGCAAGATCTTGACAAATTTCACACACTAGTAAAATTTGTAGCCTGAATTTAGCCCTTAACTAGTTTATATTCTATAGAATGATGTTTTATACTCATTATTCTACCTTCACTCTCAAGATGTTATTTTAAACAACTGTGATGTGATTCCACATATGTACAATTAAAAGCATTATAGATCACAAAATGACTTACTTATCAGTGAATTTTTTATTTGCAGTTTATTATAAATGAAATTTCTTAAGTGATTTTCCTCTCTGAAATAGTTAATATGTGTTGAAAGTAAAAACCAAGTAATTCCATTTTCCTCTTTCTCTTCAAAGTATTATTCTAAGTAATGAATCTTTAACAAATGACATGGAAACATTTTAATCAGTTTTTTATTACTCTCTCAATGGAAATTTACTTATTGGTAGATAATTTGAAAATAACCATTGCATTGGCTATGAGAGTCATTTTATTTTTCAATGCAATTTGTAATAACTGTCATAAAGAGTTTTTTTAAAGTAATTTTACTATACGTGTTGCAGTCCAATTTTACTATATGTGTTGCAGTAATATTGATGATAAGAGATATTTAACATTTCTTATTAAAAAATGCATTTATAAAGAAGTTGAAATAGCCTAAGTTCACTGTTTGATTATATATAATTCAATTTTTAGCCAAAAAGCAACTTGTTGGTTTAACTTTTTTTTTTTTTTTTTTTTTTTTTGCTACTGAGTCTTGCTCTGTGGCTCAAGCTGGCATGCAGTGGTGCGATTTCTTGGCTCACTGCAACCACCACCTCCTGGGGATTCCAAGCAATTCTCCTGCCTCAGCCTCCTGAGTAGCTGGAACTATTGGCACCCAGAATCACGTCCAGCTAATTTTTTTATTTTTGGTAGAGATACAGTTTCACCTTGTTGTCCAGGCTGGTCTCAAACTCCTGACCTCAAGCAATCCACCCGCCTCAGCCTCCCAAAATGTTGGGATTACAGGCATAAGCCACTGCACCCAGGCAGGCTTAACATTTTAGAGATGTAGGTTGTTGACTCTCGAAAGAGAAATGTAGGTAAAAACATACAATAATATGTTGTATATCTCAAAGATGTAAACAGTGAGTCCCCAATGCTGTTTGTAAGTTGCTACATGGGAAGACACAACTTTTTGCTCCATGAAAGCCATATTATAAACAGTGTTTGCTTCTCAGAAGAGACAAAAGAGGCCATTATTTGCATGAATTGATTCATTTATTCAACTAGTTTTAATTGAGAGCTCATTGTGTCCTAGGCTGTGGTCCAGACCTGTCAAGACAGCTGGGAACTAAACAGAGAAGGTTTCTATCCCCTCTGCAGTCATCTTTCAGGAGGGGACAGGGATAAATGCAAATTAATTAATATATACGTATATTAAAATTTTCAGAAAATGATAACTGATAAATCAATACTTAAAATGATAGTGTGATTAAAAATAACTGTGTATGTGTGAGTCATTTGTTTAATGAAGTGATATTTTGGGCCATAACTTGAGTAATGAAAAGTGGCCATATACAAATCCTATTTGTTTGTTTGTTTGTTTGTTTATTTAGAGACAGAGTTTCATTCTTGGTGCCCAGGCTGGAGTGCAATGGCACGATCTTGCTCCCTGCAACCTCCGCCTTCTGGAATCAAGCAATTCTCTTCTCTCACCCTCCCAAGTAGCTAGGATTTAAAGTGCATGCCACGACACCTAATTTTTTTTTTTAAATTTTTAATTAAAATTTTAATTTTTTCTTATGCCATAAGTTCTGGGATACATGTGTAAAAACTCGCAGGTTTGTTACATAGGCAGACATGTGCCATGGTGGTTTGCTGTGTCCATCACCCAGTCATCTACATTAGGTATTTCTCCTAATGCTACCCCCTCCCCAATCCCCGCATGCCCTGCTATTCCTCCCCTAGCCTCCCACCCCCAACAAGCCCAGGTGTGTGATGTTCCTCTCCCTGTGTCCATGTGTTCTCCTTGTTCAATATCCACTTGTGAGTGAGAACATGCAGTATTTGGTTTTCTGTTCCTGTGTCAGTTTGCTGAGAATGATGGTTTCCAGCGTCATCCATGTCCCTGGAAAGGACATGAACCATCCTTTTTTTATGGCTGCATAGTATTCCATGGTGTATATGTGCCACATTTTCCTATCCAGTCTATCACTGATGCGCATTTGGGTTCATTCCAAGTCTTTGCTATTGTGAACAGTGTTGCAATAAACATATGTGTGCATGTGTCTTTATAATAGAATGATTGATAGTCCTTTGGGTATATACCCAGTAATGGGATTGCTGGGTCAAATGGAATTTCTATTTCTGTGTCCTTGAGGAATCGCCACACTGTTTTCCACAATGGTTGAACTGAATTACACTCCCAACAACAGTGTAAAAGCATTCCTATTTCTCCACATCCTCTCCGGCATCTGCTGTCTCCTGATTTTTTAATGATCGCCATTCTAACTGGCGTGAGATGTTATCTCAATGTGGTTTTGATTTGCATTTTTCTAAGGACCAGTGATGATGAGCTTTTTTCGTATGTTTGTTGGCTGCATAAATGTCATCTTTTGAGAAGTCTCAGATCATATCCTTGGCCCACTTTTTGATGTGTGGTTTTTTTTTTTTGTTTTGTTTTGTTTTTTTTTTTTGTAAATTTGTTTAATTTCTTTGCAAATTTTGGATATTAGCCCTTTGTCAGATGGGTAGATTACAAAATTTTTTTCCCATTCTGTTGGTTGCCAGTTCACTCTGATGACAGTTTCTTTTGTTGTGCAGAAGCTCTTAAGTTTAATTAGATCCCGTTTGTCTATTTTGGCTTTTGTTGCCATTGCTTTTGGTGTTTTGGTCATGAAGTCCTTGCCCATGCCTGTGTCCTGAGTGGAATTGCCAAGATTTTCTTCTAGGGTTTTTATGGTGTTGGGTCTTAGGTTTAAACAGTTAATCCACCTGGAGTTAATTTTTGTATAAGGTGTAAGGAAGGGGTCCAGTTTTAGTTTTCTGCATATGGCTAGCCAGTTTTCCCAACACCATTTATTAAATAGGGAATCCTTTCTTTATTGCTTGTTTTTGTCAGGTTTGTTAAAGATCAGATGGTTGTAGTTTGTATTACTAGTAGAGACAGGGTTTTACCATGTTGGCCAGGCTGGTTTTGAACTCTTCACCTCAGGTGATCCAACTGCCTTGGCCTCCCAAAGTACTAGGATTACAGGCATGAGCCACCGTGCCAAGACTATGAACCCTATTTAAGAGGGGAGGGTATTCTACATAGAAATAAACAGATAATAAAACTCAGGACAGTCTGACATAATCAAAGGAAAGAAAGATCCATGGTGCAGCTACTGTACGGTGATTGAAGGACCAAGCTGAAATCAAACTCAGATATAAGGAGAATAGGAGAAAGTCAGAGAGAGTCTGTTTCCTGAAGCCGGCTCCTGAGGCCTGGAGGGCCCCATCAGTATAACAGAAGACTTTAACAATGGCTGTGGGAGTTACATGCCAGGAGCCATGGACAAAAACCAGTAGCATACATCATAACATCACAGGCCATCCCCTTATTTTCCAACACAGATTCTTTACTTCAAAAGATACCCTCATGTATAATTGGATTGTTTATATACAAAGGATAAATGCTCGAAGGGATGGATACCCTATGTTACACAATGGGATTATTGCACATTTCATATCTGTGTCAAAAGAGCTCATGTATCCCATAAGTGTAACTACTATGTATCCACAAAAATCAAACTAAAAAATCTTAAAAAAAAAACACACAACTCAAAGATACTGCCACATTGCTAGAATCCAATTTAGTCATTAAGAATGAGTTCAGGCTATCATCATATTGTATGAATATGTCTCCCAAGGAGAGGCCACTCAAATTTGCAGGCTTTTATTTTATTTATTTTTTAATCCTGTCAAGTTTCTAAAGCAGAATTGGCCTCAGAAAAACATAGACCTGTATACTTTCAGGGAACTGGAATAATTGAGCTAACAGACAATGCCTTCTCTTGCTCTGAGCATTTATTAAGATGTTAATGGAATGTTGGATTTCCTTGAATTTATAATCCATTTATGCATTTCTTTATCCTCAGCTACTGTTTTCTCCTCTCCATTAACACCCACACTTTTTCGCCTTTGGAAGGGACATTAGAATTGCCACTGTGCTGGTCTAGATTGCAGGTGGCAAATCTAGACCTAGCAAATACCTCCGCCTTAGTCCATTTCCATTCTGATAGGATAAAGTTACGTGGGGTGCAGATCTGGTGAGCTACTTTTACCATCAGGTGATACAGCTACATTCATTTTTAGCCCCAAGTTTGTTAGATGACATGAAGGAGAACCCATCCCCCATTGGGCCCTTAGGAATTCTGACCTAAGTTTTAAACACATAGTGACAGTTTGTTGCTTAGAAATCATGCCTGCTTCCAGCACCTGTAGTTGCAGGCCTGGTCCTAGGACCACTGCATCAGGTAGGGGAGGAAAAAAATTGGGAGTAATTTGAGGAAGAAAGAAAAAATTACAGTCATTATACTAGTGTACTCCTCCCTTGGCAAGAATAGCAGCGTTATGTCAGCATCCTTCCCCACCTCCTCTTTTCCAGATTAACCAGGAAAACAGGAAAATCTAATGGGAACATTCTGTTAGTCTCACAGTAGTGAAGACATGTAAGACAGCCCTTCATGCTTTTATTTCCCCTGCTTTAAACAACTGATATTTAAATTGCCCAGCTTCTCTATCAGACTATTTCTCTAAGGAGAAGATCTCTCTGCCTATTGGACATTATGGGCTGTGCGACGTGTTCCTTGTTCTGAAGAAATGACAGTTGGCCATCCAAATTTCTACAGTATCTTCTGTTCCATTTTATTTTAATGGTACTCTGAGTGTTTGCATGTTTTAGCAGTAAGCAGATCTCAGTCTAAAGTCAGTGTCTATTTCTGTCAAGACCCATTTGTAGCCCCCACGGCTACCAGCGTGAGTCTCACTTGACAGCTATCTTCACAGCCTTCTTACCAGAGAATCTGCCCTGTAGCCATCTGTAGTTCTGTCTCTCTTGCTGACAATTAGAAGAGTTTTTATTGGCATTTTGTGCCTGAGAGTGTGCAAGAAAAAACATGCCTAGATTTCAGCCCATTTATGCATTGCTGCAGTGCCCCTATATCCATTCATTTCAGGGAACCTCAAGGGAGCACACAGGATGTCTACTTGCTGATTCTAGTCACCTTCTGAACCTCAAAGGGGGGTGCTTCCAATGGTCATCACCTTTTCTTATTTTAAAGTACTATTCAAATTTCTAGGTCTGTGCTCCTTATGCTGATCCTTTTAATAGCCAGGCTTCCAATGTCCTTCTGCCTAATCATGTGGCCAAGCCAGTAGTCACTATCCATGAGTCAGTAAAAATGCAAACACAGGAGCTTTTATCATTGTTTGATTTTTTTCATCCATGCTAGGAAAAGAGCATGCAGTTCAACCCACTGAGCTGACTTGTTTTTACCTTCATTGATGAAAGTAGCATCCTTCCAAAGAGGGTGATGTCCATTTTAAAACTATCATCCACAAACCAAGCAGTTCTTGGTTGGTCAACTGAGAGCCATTTATAGGTCAGTGTAGAACCCAGCAGTTCCTCACACAGTTCCAGAGTCAGTCCAGGAGAAAAGAGACTTGCTGCTTATGAGGATCTCTTCCTTTTATTGCCCTGGTAGCATGATCCTGTATAAACTACTTCCATTATTCAGAACTATTCTGGGCACTGCCATCCCATTAAAGCATTTCTCTGAAATCACCTGAGAGAGCATGGGTATTTCAGAAGTCAAGATGAATTTTATGTGCCTCAGTCATAGGAGTGGTTTAAGTTAAGAGCCAGGTAATAAATGTGCCTCAAGTGGAAATTCTCTAGTCCAAAGTCCCAGGAGTCCTTGCTGGAAGGCTCTCACAGGCTGTTGTGATAAACACCAGGCAACACTCCAGAGAGAGTTATCAGGTGGGGAGTTGTCCCCAGCAGCACTCCTGCTTCTGCTTCTAGTCTATACTCTGTGGGCCAAGGCAATCTTACTGGTTCCCATTTAGCACAGCCAATTGATACTGCTTGAAGGGAAGAATTACATGCCTCCTATTTTACAGTACTAGGTAGGAGAAACATCTCTCAGCCAGATACCATGTCCATTCCCATAAAACATTTAGGCAAAGGAGACAAGGTTTTTGCATAAAGCCAGTTTAAACATTTCAGCTTTCATAATCCTGTCAACCCTTACATTTTTATAGTCTAGTCCCAGGGACTTTTTTCCCCCACCCTCAGACTATATTACCTTCCCTTGTGCAAAAGGCTTTGGGTTGTCAGGAGTTGAGCCAAGGAAACATGGCCTCTCTGTCAATCATTTTCTGGACTAATCAGTCTAACAATTACCTCAGGAAATTCAAGGTAGGGTTTCTCGTCATAATCTTTACCATCTGGCTTTTAAAATTATTCAAACTGGAGTAAATACAGCAAACTGGATTGAGGCCCTGTAGTATTGGGAGAATACCAGGAGTTCCTTTCAGTCCACCAACCTTCAAGGGTGTTGTGTTAACATCTTTGTTTCAGCCCATCAATTTCCACTTTATTTCTCAATGTCTACCTAAAGATTTCTACCCTGCTGGGATGAGTCCCATAACTCCTTTCCTTTCCTCTTAGTTTCACTCCTATCGATGTTATTACTTAATAATCATTTAAAATTGTCAACTTCTTGCTATCAGTTCTTTTACTCTCCCTTTTGCCTTTCATTCTCTTGTAATTAACCTAATGTTTTTGTTAGCATATGTAAGACCTAGGAGGGGTAGCTGACACAGCAAGTTTGACAAGGCATCTGGAACTGCAGTTGGCTTCTGTAGGAGTAACATCATTTAGGGTACCCACATAGAAGATGCCCCCTTAACCACAGCATTTACCATGACCTACGTAGTGGGCATATTCAGTACGTACATATCCAAGTCATCACAAAGGCAGTCACACATGGTTTGCTTATGAAACAGCTGCTTCATCTGGGGTGCTCCACTTGGCATTTATAAGGTAAAGTCGGGCAGTCCCTTTCCTCTGAGTAAACAGACTTTAGAGTGGCTTTTATCTGGTCTACCAAGCTGGCTGTTAACTCATCAGTAAACTCCTGTGTGTCTGGATCCTATATCCCCATCTGTGATTTGGCAATAGTGAGCTGTGGGTCCGGCAACCCAAACATGCACTTCCACTCCGTAGCATTTGAAACCAAAGATACTGTTCGTCAATTAGTTACTCTCAGAATCTGTTGTAGGAAAGGAAGCTGAGGATACTGATCTACAAAACAGAACAGTTTCTTCACACTATACCCTCTGGTTTCAAGTTACTTGGTTTTGTCCTTCCCCACACTGACTACTTTCCTGGAAACCACAAGTCTCACAGGTACTTTCTGTTGTCTCCGTATAATTTTACCCCTGTAGGGGTGGCTCTGAGGCTAGTGGCCTGAGCTCAGACTGACATCTGAGTTTTGTCAGACTCAAGGCCCAACACAGCATTTTTTTTTAACTTTGATTTTAGCCATTACCCATAGGAATAACCAAGGGCTAGCATGTATCAGATTTATCTTATTAGCTTGAATTTCCTTATGTATCTGGTAAACCAAATCCCTGGGAGTTGAATCCATGCCTGAATTCCACTGGTAACTTTTGTATTTAGTATTTGAGTACAGCACAGCAGTGACTCCATACCATGGGTAACCACATAGCCACACAGAAATTACAGGCTCTTCATCCCCCATGCTTTTATCTTTTCTCTTCTGAAACTACTTATTTCTGTTAGCCTGGGCAGTTCTACCACATCCCACTTCTGACACCAATTGTTTGGAAAAACTCTCAAGCTGTTTTTCTTCTGCTCTCACACCAACATGTGGATCAACACAGAAAGTTTTGTGACTACATGTGTGGGGTTTTCCCCACCTCACACCAAGCTGTGGATACCAGCTGAGATTCCACTAAGTCAATTCAACTCTGATGCTACTTTCCTGGAGACAGCCTGAGATCCCACAGGTTGAAGGTTCAATCCACAAGACTGCCCCATACCCCAGTCACCAGTCACAAGTCTAGGCCTCTGGAACTTCCAGCTGAGTTGTTGCAAGTTGTGGTTCCCATGACTCCCTCTTTGTGCTTTGCTAATTTGACAAAGTAGCTCAAAGAACTGAGGGGAAACACTTACATTTACCAATTTATCATAAACAGTATTACAAAGGATATCAATGAGGTGATGCATAAGACAAGGTAGGGGTCGAGGTGCAGAGCTCCTATCCTCTTCCTAGGGCACCTCTCTCCAGGTACTGCCAGATGTTCCGCTATTCAGAAGCTCTGTGAACACTGTCATTTTTGGTTTTTATGGAGGCTTCATTACTTAGGCATGATTCACAATCATGTAGAGATGTGATTGGATGAAAAGAGTATAATTGCATACTAATAGAATGCATAGAAAAACCTGACAGGACTTGTTCATTCAGATTCTTCTTGGACTCCTTGTGAAGTGTTCCTTCCTCCAGGAATGGGACCAGACCCTCTCTGGAATTAGAGTCTTTTGACCCACAATCAGGTTAGAGCCCTGTCTTGGGCAGGTAAAGGAAGATAGGGGAAGGTAAGAGATAGAGAGATACATATTGATTCTCTTTGCTGAGGTCTGTTCAAGAGGCTTAAAATGTCCAAGCATTATAACAAAAGACTGTAACAAGGATTATAGAAATTATGAGCCAGAAACTGTGAAATAAAGCTGTGTGTGTGTGTGTGTGTGTGTGTGTGTGTGTGTATATATATATATATATATATATCTGTGTGTGTGTGATATATCATAAAATCACATGTTTATTTTAATGCTGTAGTATTTTAGAATATTAGGAAAATAAAAGTAATATAAACAGAACTCATATTTTCACCACCTAAAATTGAAGCTAAGATTTTTTTATATTTGATTTAAATAATTTTATAAGAAATAAACATTTCATCTATGGGCATTTGGGTTGGTTCCAGGTCTTTGCTATTGTAAAGTGTGCCACAGTGAACATAAGTGTGCATGTGTCTTTATAATAGAATAATTTATAACCCTTTGAATATATACCCAGTAATGGGATTGCTGGGACAAATGGAATTTCTATTTCTAGGTCCTTGAGGAATTACCACACCGTCTTCCACAATGGTTAAGTTAATTTGCATTCCCACCAACAGGGAAAAGTGTTCCTATTTCTCCACATCCTCTCCAGCATCTGTTGTCTTGTCTCCAGATTTTTTAATAATCGCCATTCTAACTGGCATGAGATGGTATCTCAATGTGGTTTTGATTTGCATTTCTCTAATGACCAGTGACGATGAGCATTTTTTCATGTTTGTTGGCCTCGCATATGTCTTCTTTTGAAAAGTGTCTGTTTATATCCTTTGCCCACTTTTGAATGGGTTTGTTTTTTCTTGTGAATCTGTTTTAGTACTTTATTGATTCTAGATATTAGCCCTTTGTCAGATGGGTAGATTGGAAAAATTTTTTCCCCCGTTCTGTTGGTTCACTTTAATGATTGTTTCTTTTGCTGTACAGAAGCTTTGGAGTTGAATTAAATCTCAGTTGTCTATTTTGGCTTTTGTTGCCAACGCTTTTGGTGTTTTAGTTATGAAGTCTTTGCCTATGTCTATGTCCTGAGTGTTTTTGCCTAGGTTTTCTTCTAGGGTTTTTATGGTGTTGAGTCTTATGTTTAAGTCTTTAATCCATCTGAGTTAATTTTGGTGTGGACAAGGAAAATGTGGCACATATACACCATGGAATACTATGCAGCCATCAAAAATGATGAGTTTGTGCCCTTTGTAGGGACATGGATGAATCTGGAAATCATCATTCTCAGCAAACTGACAGGAGAACAGAAAATCAAACACTGCATGTTCTCACTCATAGGTGGGTGTCGAACAATGAGAACACATGGACATAGGGAGGGGAAGCATCACACACTGGGGTCTGTTGGGGGAGAATAGGGGAGGGACAGCAGTGGGTAGGGAGGTTGGGGAGGGATAACATGGGGGAGAAATGCCAGATAGGTGATGGGATGCTGGAGGCAGCAAACCATATTGTACATGTATGTACCTATGCAACAATCCTGCATGTTCTGCACATGTACCCCAGAACTTAAACTGCAATTATATATATATATATAGAGAAGAGAGAGAGAGAGAGAGAGAAATAAACATTTCAGAAAGAGCTAAGTACCCTTGTATTCATGCCCCAATTCCATCCTTATTCCATTTATGTAACTTTTTAAAAAGTAATTTTTTAAATACACTTTATTTTACTTATTTATTTATTTATACATTTTGAGATGGAGTTTTGCTCTTGTTCAGGATGGAGTGCAATGGTGTTAGCTCACCACAGCCTCCACCTACCAGGTTCAAGCAGTTCTCCTGCCTCAGCCTCCCATGTAGCTGGGATTACAGGCATGCACCACCATGCCCAGCTAATTTTGTAATTTTAGTAGAGACAGGCTTTCTCCGTGTTGGTCAGGCTGGTCTCAATCTGCTAACCTCGGGTGATCTGCCCACCTTGGCCTCCCAAAGTGCTGGGATTACAGGCCTGAGCCACAGCACCTATTAAAATAGACTCTTTTTTTTTTTTAAAGTTTTAATTTACAGAAAAGTTGAGCAGAACAGTCAGAGATGTCATATATATCCCTTGCCTCAACACATGCATAATTTCTTTTGTTATAACGTCCCCCACCAGTGTTATATTTGTTACAACTGATGAATCTGTCATTTTCTTCGAAGTTCTTAGTTTACATTACTGGTCACTCTAGGTACTCTGCATTTTATAGGATTTAACAAATGTATAATGATATGTATCTACCGTTATGATCCAAATCATATATAGTATTTGTACTTCCTAAATAGTATCTGTGCTCTATTTATTCATAATTTCTTCCCCACTAAACCTCAACAACTGTTTGTTTGCTTGTTTTACTGTCTCCATAATTTTGCCTTTTACAGAATGTCATATAGTTAGAAACATAATATGCATTCTTTTAAGATTGGTATTTTTCCACTTAGTAAAATACATTGAAGTTTTTCCATATCTCTTTTTTTAAATTTATTTTACTTTAAGTTCTAGGGTAAATGGACAGAACTTTCAGGCTTGTTAGATAGTTATACATGTGCCACGGTGGTTTGCTGCATCCATCACCCCATTATCTACCTTAGGTATTTCTCCTAATGCTATCCCTCCCTAATCCCCCTACCCCTGACAGGCCCTGCTGTGTGATGTTCCTCTCCCTGTGTCCGTGTGTTCTCATTGTTGAATTTCCACTTATTGTTGAGTGAGAACATGCAGTGTTTGGTTTTCTGTTCCTGTGTTGGTTTGCTGAGAACGATGGTTTCCAGCTTCATCCATGTCCTTGCAAAGGACATGAACTCATCCTTTTTTATGGCTGCATAGTATTCCATGGTGTATATGTGCCACATTTTCTTTATCCAGTCTATCATTGATGGACATTTGGGTTGGTTCCAAGTCTTTAATATTGTGAACAGTGCTGCAGTAAATGTATGTATGCATGTATCTTTATAATCGAATGATTTATAAACCTTCGGTTATATACCCAGTAATGGGATTGCTGAGTCAAATGGTATTTCTAGTTCTAGATCCTTGAGGAATTGCCATACTGTTTTTCACAGTAGTTGATCTAATTTACACCCCCCACCAACAGTGTAAAAGTGTTCCAATTTCTCCACATTCTCTCCAGCATCTGTTGTCTCCTGACTTTTTAATGATTGTCATTCTAACTGCAGTGAGATGGTATCTCATTGTGGTTTTGATTTACATTTCTCTAATGACCAATGATGATAAGCTTTCTTTCATATGTTTGTTGGCTGCATAAATGTCTACTTTTGAGAAGTGTCTGTTCCTATCCTTTGTCCACTTTTTGATGGGAGTTTTTGTTTTTTTCTTGTAAATTTGTTTAAGTTCTTTGTAGATTCAGGATATTAGCCCTTTGCCAGATGGGTAGCTTGCAAAAAATGTCTCCCTTTCTATAGGTTGCCTGTTCACTCTGATGATAGTTTATTTTGCTGTGCAGAAGTTCTTAAGTTCAATTAGATGCCATTTGTCTATTTTGGATTTGTTCCCATTGCTTTTGCTGTTTTAGTCATGAAGTCCTTGACCATGCCTGTGTCCCGAATGGTATTGCATAGGTTTTCTTCTAGGGTTTTTATGGTATTAGGTTTTATGTTTAAATCTTTAATCCATCTTGAGTTAATTTTTTTATAAGGTATAAGGAAGGGGTCCAGTTTCAGCTTTCTCCATATGGCTAACCAGTTTTCCCATCACCATTTATTAAATAGGGAATCCTTTCCCCATTGCTTGTTTTTCTTGGGTTTGTAAAAAGTCAGATGGTTGTAGATATGTGGTGTTATTTCTGAGGCCTCTCTTCTGTTCCATTGGTCTATATGTCTGTTTTGGTACCAGTACCATGTTGTTGTGATTACTGTAGCCTGTAGTATAGTTTGAAGTCAGGTAGTGCTATGCCTCCAGCTGTTTTTTTTTTTTTTCCTTAGGATTGTCTTGGCTATGCTGGCTTTTTTTTTAAAGTTCCATATGAAATTTAAGGTTTTTTTTTTTCCAATTCTGTGAAGAAAGTCAATGGTAGATTCATGGGGATAGCATTGAATCTATAAATTACTTTGGACATTATGGCCATTTTCATGACATTGATACTTCCTAACCATGAGCATGGAATGTTTCCATTTGTTCATGTCCTCTGTTATTTTCAATGTCCTTTAATGGCTTGATAAATAAATATTTTGTTAGTGCTGAATAGTGTTCTGTTGTCTGAACATACCATAATTTATCCATTTTTCTATGAAAGAACATATTGACATTGGTTGCTTCCACATTTTGGCAATTATGACTAAAGCTAATATAAAAATCTATGTGTAGGTTGTGTAGATGTAACTTTTTTAGTGTGATTTTTTTGTGTGGTTAAAGGCATTATAGTTACATTTCAGTAAGAGCTCCTATATTTCAGAGATGCATACTGAAATATGGATTAAAAGGTATAGTGACTGATGTTTGAATATTATGAGAGAAAGTTGAGTGAGAAAGACAAAAAATTGTGGGTTATTTTATTAAAAATTGATTTATGAGTCCATGAAGATTTAACTCACCTAAGAAAGACTCATCTGAAGTCTTAGTTAATTCAGTCTTTCTTGCATCCACCATTTTTCCATGTTCTCAAAGGCAATGTCTATGTTTTTGTTTCTAGTTGGTAGAGTGGAATTGATGGCATGCCTTTAGAACTTTTATTTTGCTTCTTGTAAGATATCACTTCTAGGGATGTTGCAATAAGCCAGGTGACTTCATATATTTGTTTGTATATTTCCAGAAGGCTTAAGTTTCCATGAGATTTAAGGGGTAACAGTCCGTCTATTTGTTAATGGGACACTGAGTGACAGGGTAATTGTTATTGGGAAAGGTCATATGAAGCAGATCCTCAAAACGATAATCTGACCTGAGTTTCTTCACAGATTAAAGGAATACAGAATTGTAGATCAAATCTTATATTGATCTAGGGAGTACACTTTTGCATAAAGAAAACGGAAAGTAATCACCACTGTTTCCTTAACAAATACATGCTACAAACATTTGCTCTATCAATGCCTTCCCTTCAATCTTTGATACATTCTATGTCACAAATAGTGATTATCTGACCATTTGTGATGTCAGCAAATACCACGGATTGCCCATTTTTTATTTCCTCTGTCACAGAAGTTATCTTAGGAATTCTTAATATGTAAACAACTTGATCCCCCGATTCCCACTTTGTGGGTCTATTTTCCAGAAACTTTGTAAGTACTAATTACTTTGTCAGTCAGTGACTAATAAGGGAACAGATGGCATTCTCCAATTAAGATAATTCCAGAATTATTTGAAGAAGCAGAGATCGTCAGTAATAGAAAAGTCCCCTAGAAGGAAAGCAGAGAGATAAATATCGCAAATACGCATTTATGCCTTTCTTCCATTTCTTGCTGGGGCTCCTTTTGGAAACCACAAGATGAGACAGTCCGTTGATTTAGGGCCTAATTGTCGCACTCTCTGGGTGGAGAGCAAAGTGGAGAAGATTATATGTAGAGTTGATCTCTAGTGGTAAACAAAGAATACTTGGGAAACAGAACTATATTCCGTTAGAATATGTCCTTTTGAAATAAAAATTAAAATATTCAAAGTAAGGAGCAGGATTCTATACCCAAATGGATGGGAACAAAGAAATTTCATGATCAAGTCCCTAGGATGGCAAGACAGAAGCAAAAATGTGGGAGTTGTTTTATGACAAGGGTAGGGGTAATTAATTCAGTTTAACAATATGAAGCCAGTTTTCATGTTACTAATACATGATTGAATATCTGACCTTGACCTACTGACCTTTGCAATGGAAAAGAGTTAAAGTAAAACTCAATATTCTAATAATACCTGTAGCCATGAGAGAGAGACATGTATATGTATATGTCAAAGCAAAATATAAGAAATATCAGGATAAATTGAAAGAGGTTATATTTGTATTAGAAAAAAATATTTTTGTGAGTTGCAACTGACTGAGGTGTGTATGTTGTGAAACACCAGTGAGAAAGAGAAAAGTTTTGCATGATTTTCTAGAAATGAAAAGTAAATTGAAAGGAAAAGATGTTGGATTATATAGTTCTCTGTTCTGGAAAATAAGAAATATTAACAATCTTAATATTTATAATTAATAGGCTATTTTTGGAATTTAATCAATAGGAAGAAAGTTTAGTCTCAGAAACGGTTCCTGAAACATGATTAAAGTATATAATCCAAAATACTTGAATGATTGCCTACCTCGAACATGACCATATCAAGAAAAGACAGGAAATCTGCTTGTAATCAATACATATAAAATTAAATATGCTATATATTCTTATACAGTAATATTTCAGGCTTACTATTATAATAGGCTTACTCTAACAAACGTACTCTAACTGAAAATCATGAATATGTATTTACTAAAGAAGAATATGCTATCATTACATGTAAAGAAGCATAGCACTGACCGTCCCAAGCTACAAAGTCCAGGTTCACAAACTCACTCACTTGATCTATGATCTCAGGTAAGTTCTATAATCTCTCTGTGCATCTGTTTTTCTTATACATAAAATTGACTAACAATTGGCACTTTTTCACAGGCTTGTTATGAAGGTTAAATAAATTAAGTCATGCAGTGTTCCTAGTGCAGAACTTACAGGTAGTAACTGTCATCATTATGGTATATTCATCGGGCTTTCCAAAGATTTAACATGATCGAATTGATGTTTTGATTTTTTTTTTTTTTTTTTAACTGGAGCCACACTCTGTCACCCAGGATGGAGTGCAGTGGCACGATCTTGGCTCACTGCAACATTCACCTCCTGAGTTCCAGCGATTCTCCTGCCCCAGCCTCCTGAGTAGCTGGGACTACAGGTGTGCACTACCATGCCTGGCTAATTTTTTGTGTTTTTAGTAGAGACAGGGTTTCACCATGTTAGCCAGGATGGTCTTGATCTCCTGACCTCGTGAATCGCCCATCTTAACCTCCCAAAGTGCTGGGACTACAGGTGTGAGCCACCGCGCCCAGCCTATCAAATTGATTTTTTATTCAACTGTTAACATTTTGCCACATGCACTTTTTAAAAAAATTATTATTATTATACTTTAAGTTCTGGGATACCTGTGCAGATCGTGCAGGATTGTTACATAGATATAGACATGCCACGGTGGTTTGCTGCATCCATCCCCCCCTGTTATCTACATTAGGTATTTCTCCTGTTATCCCTCCCCAATCCCCCCCACCCCCTGCTGTCCCTCCCCATCCCCCCCCACCCGACATTGAGATATCATCTCAGGCCAGTTAGAATGCCGATCATTAAAAAATCAGGAGATAACAGTTGCCAGAGGGGGTGTGGAGAAATAGGAACACTTTTATACTGTTGGTGGGAGTGTAAATTAGTTCAACCATTGGGGAAGACAATGTGACAATTCCTCAAGGATCTAGAAATAGAAATACCATTTGACCCAGCAATCCCATTACTGGGTATATACTCAAAGGATTATAAATCATTCTATTATAAAGACATATGCACACATATGTTCATTGTGGCACTGTTTCAAATTGATTTTTAAGAAAACATTTCATTGAAATATAAAAGCACAAAATTGTCCTACTTAATAAGTGGACATTTCTCAAAGTGTATATAGCCATATAACCACACAGTTTAAGAAATAGAAAATTGTTTTCTGAGAGACTCCTCTATGTAGTGTCACATTTGCTGTGTCCCCAGATGTCATTAGATTATTGTTTCTTGGTTCAGTGTTTCATAGTCTCTGAAAATGGAAGGTGTTTTCTTGGACAATTGGAGAAATGCGATCTTGTTAACAGGTACTACTATTCTGATTACTGAAAAGTAAAATGCATTAACATTTGGATTCATAGTTACTAGATATTGTATGCCACTTTATTCATTTTAAAAAGCCTGATATACTCAGGGTAGCTCCTAATCAATTGATAAGGAGAAATAGAGAACTATATCCTGGATTGCAATCATATCACTGAAAACTATACATTTGATTGTAATCATGCTACCTAGGAATCTCCTCTCTATCTCCTTTGAGCATCTCCCTTCCTTTTAAGTTCAACTATGCTAACTATACAGGTTTTTGTTTTACTAAGATTTTTTCCAGCTGGTTAACAAAGATCAGATGAGCACTAGAATATCATGAAATAGTGATTATTTGTATCTGAAACTTACAACAAATAAAGAAGAGTCATCAGCTAAAAACTAAAATTAAGTAAATCCAAACACAACAACAAAAACAATGTATAAAACAAAAATCTGTCAATGTAGTTTATTATTTATTATTTACTGCATGTCTTCAGCTAGTGGTGAGATCAGCCTTCACATAGCCATAAATGGAAAAGAAAATTACACATATTGACCCTTCCTTTTTCTATATATAGATGTGGGTTTGTGTGGTTTTTTTTAAATAAAAAATAGTGTATCTTTGAGGTTTACAACATATTGCAAGATATATAGATAGTATATGAGATATATACAGATAAGAAAATGATTATTATATGAAACAGATTAGCATACCTATCATCTCACATGGTTTTGTTTGTGACAAGAACAGGAAAAATCTACTTTAAAAAATCTCTAGTATAATATAAGACGGTTTTATTAACCTTAGTCCTCGTGTTACACATTGGCTCTCTAGACTTGTTCATCCCACATATTTGCTATTTTACTTCAGTTTATCAACATCTCTTTATTTTCTTTCCTATGCCCTCACCCTTTGTAACCACTGTTTTATTCTCTATGGCTCTGTATTTGAGTTCTATTTCTTTTCATTCGATATGCATGTAAGATCATGTAATATTTTTCTTGCTGTGTCTGCCTTATTTTACCTTACATAGTATCTTCCAGGTCGATCCCTGTTATGGCAAGGTGTCCTTTTTTAAGGCTGAATAATATTTCATTTCACTTCCTATAGGTGTACATATGTGTGTATATGTACATATACACACATGTGCACAGACACACCCCATATTTTCTTTATCCATTCATTTTTCCATGAGCATTCAGATTGTTTCCATATCTTGGCTATTGTATATAATGCTGCAATAAACATGAAAGTGCAGATATCTTTACACAGTGGTGATTATCTCCTTTTAATGTATATGCCCAAAAGGGAGATTACAATGTATATGGTACTTCTGTGTCTTTAGTATGGCAGTTACTAATGTTTTTAGTAACTTCTATACTCTTTCATAATGGCTGTACCACCCTAAAGCCCCACCAACAGTGTGCAGGGTTCCATTTTCTCCACAACTTCATGTTGGTCCTTGAAATGGATTTAATTAAAATGTACCACCATAAGGCAAATTGAAACAGAATTAGCATTTTTTAAATTATTATTTTCATAGATATGGGATTTTACCATTTTGGTCAGGCTGGTCTTGAAATCCTGACCTTGTGGTCCACCTGCCTTGTCCTCCCAAAGTGCTGAGATTACAGGCATGAGCCACCATGCCCAGCCCATAATTGGTATTAATGTATCAAAGCTTATACAAAACCTATAATTTTTGACTTAGTAATATTTGTAATTAAACATTTAATCTGAAGAAATGTATAATTAAGATATAAAATCAGACTTGTCAAAGTTACCCTAGTCTATATGAATTCAAATATTTAAAACAATTAGTATATGAATATTTTATCTCATAAATTGTAATAACTTACAATATGGCTTAAATTCATATTTACAAAATATTTGAGTTGAATATTTTTGAGTGACTCAAATATTTTTAGATGCATGAAAAACATCAATAAGAAACTTTTAAAATCCTGAATAATTTTTGACAATAATTAATTTGTATTACCAATGTTTGAGAAATACACAAAGTAATTGTTCAGAGACATTCTTTTGCATTCATATCCCAATTTCATCTTGCCTCTGTGAGTCAAGTTACCTGAGATTTCCAATATCATCCTCCTTTCTTCTACTTCTTTCTTTTCCTCCTATGACAAGTTCTGTTAATTACAACATTTACATTGTTCCTTCTTTACACTATCAAATCCATTCAACCACCTTCAGTTGCTCTTGTATGGTAATCAATTTCTTCCTGGTCCCTTTGTATGCAGATTCTATCCACAAATGTATCATGCACTTTGTCACAAGATATATTCCCCAATGTACGATTCTTTCTTTAATTATTTTGTTTTCTTTTGTTTTAGAGACAAGGTCTCACTTTGTCAGCAAGGCTCTAGGGTAGTGGTATGATGCTTATAGTCCCAGCTACTCAGAAGCCGAAGCAGGCAGATTACTGCAGCCTTGAACTCCTGGGCTGAAATGATCCTCCTGCTTCAGCCTCCTGAGTAGCTGGGACTATCAGCATGCATCACCACACCCTGCTGATATTTATTTTTACTTTTTGTAGAGATGAGGTCTAGCTATGTTGCCTAGGCTGGTCTTGAACTCCTGGCCTGAAGCAAGCCTCCTGCTGAACCCTCCCAAAATATTAAAATTATAGGCATGAGCCACCACCCTCAGCCCCTAATGTGTAATTCTGATGATTCTGTTCAATTGCAAAAGACTTAAATATTTCTCCATACCAATAAAACAGTAGTATTTCATATAGAGCTTTAGGCCCTAAAATAATATATCTGTTAAACATATTATTTGTTTTACACATGTATTATTTTAGGGCCTAAAGCTCTTCTTTAACTCCAACTATCCTGGAATGTAATGCCAGCCATTATTTATATTTTCCCTGCCTTTGGGTCTTCAAATGTTACACTAATTAAAGGCTATAGGGGATTTGCCACAGGGACTTAGGGTCATAGATCTGGACACAAAGGGGTTACTACAGATTTTAGTTTGAGTTTTCTGTATCGTCACATTGCTTTTACTTAAAGTATAAGTTTCAGTTCAGCAATAATAATGTTATAGAAGATATTCTTATTCAGAGTGCATATAAGCATGAGAAGGTATCAGTGTTTCATATTTAAAAGTATGATTTGATATGAGGCGTGAGAGGGACGCTAAGGCCTTCTAATCCACCATTTGTGTTTGCACTATTATATTTAATGAATGGGTGATCAATTGACTTTAAAGGTTCATTTGTGCTCACATTCTTTAATCCCAATTAAAACAAGAATTCTCAATTCAGTGCCACCATCTAATGAGACTTATTTCAAACTGTACTTTATGAAGATAGTTTATTTTAAGATATCATTTTAAGACATTTTAGATAAGTGATATAAATGCAGCCAATGCAAATTTAGATAGTATGTAAATGAAAATACTGTGTTGATGATTATCTTTCATGAAATAAATTAAGAATTATTTTCATAAGAAAGATAAATAATTTCTATGTAGCTATTTTTTTGCAGCAGGAAGTCCACAATATTTAATACGTCCAAAAATGAACATTACAAGCCAATTCTAAAAATAATTGTACCACATTTTCCATCTGTTACAATGCTCTGTTAAGTTGTAGGATCCATAGTTCTGTATTATAAGTGATCTGTGATAAGTATATGTTCTAATGTGACTTTATCATATTTCACAAACTTAAACTATCAATGGCCATACAATCACAATAGTACTCTGTTTTGTTTTGTTTTGTTTTTTAAGATGATGTTGTGGTTTGAATGTGTTCCCAAAAAGCATGTGTTGGATATTTAATCCCTAATCCAGTTTTTAGTGAGATGGTGCCTAAACAGAAGAGTTTATGGCATGAAGTCTGCACCCTCAAGAATGAATAAATGCTGTTTATAAAAGGGTTTCAGGCTGGGCATGTTGGCTCACTCCTGTAATACCAGCACTTTGGGAGGCCAAGGAGGGTGGATCACCTGAGGCTGGGAGTTCGAGACCAGCCTGACCAACATGGAGAAATCCTGTTCCTACTAAAAATATAAAATTAGCCAGGTGTGGTGGTGCAGGCCTGTAATCTCAGCTCCTCAAGAGGCTGAGGCAGGAGAATCATTTGAACCCAGGACAGGGAGGTTGAGGTGAGCCAAGATCCTGCCATTGCACCATTGCACTGCATCCTGGGAAAGAAGAGCCAAACTCTGTCTGCAAAAAAACAAAACAAAACAAAAAAAGGGTGTTTGGGGCTGTGTGTTTGAGCTCTTGCTCTCTCTGTCTGTCTTAGCCCTTCTGCTATGGGATGACTTAGCAGGAAGCCCTTGCTACATGCTGACCCCTTCATCTTGGACTTCTGGGATTCCAGAACCAGGAGCCATTTACAATGAACAGAAAATTACCCAGTGTGCTGCATTCTGTTATAAACAGCACGAACAGACTGACAGTGATGAAATCTATGAAGCATTATTTTGAATACATGAATTAATTAAAATGATTACACTATATTTTCCATCACGATATAGTCTTTAAGGGAAACATAATGGCCACAAAAATCAGTCTGTTCAGTTCTGACTAACAATAGTAGAATATAACAAAATAAATACTTAATAAAGAGTTTAACCCTGGAATTCTCAGGTATTACCTTAGTTTTACCATTACATAGGTTATACTTCATGGAGAATAAAAAATTCTTTGTCACATTAAATCAGCTATTGGCACAATTATGCTATGTAACAACCACCCAAAACCCCACTGGTTTATGTTGAAAACATTTCTTTCTCTTGCATTCTGTCTGCAGTTCCCTTGGAACAGCTTTGCTTTAGGCTGTGATTTAGCTGGGCTTGGCTAGGCATACCTGAGCTTGGCTCCAGTTAATATAGATTCAGGTCTTTTTCAAGACTGTTCAGGCTTAAGGGGCCAAAGCTACACAGAGCATGCTCTCTTATGGCAGACCAGTGCAGCAAAAGAAAGCAAAGCAGACTACCAACTTCACTTAAAACCTCTGCTCGTGCCACTTCTACACATATCTCATCACACACACACACACACACACACACACACACTTACCTGGTGAAGTGGAAAATCATACTTTCGGAAATACAGCTGCTTCTTGAAGAGGGAGGGAATATTTATTGAAGAGTAATTTGTGTTATTGCCATCCAAACTCTTGTTCACAAACATCCTCTTCCCTCTTGCATGCAAAATATACATACACACCTTCCCTATGCATCATTAAAAGTCTCATTTATTTATAGCCTTAGGCTAAAATTCTAGAATATAGAGACTATATTAAGTGTAAATTTGGCCCTTCTTCCTCCAGAGACTAATAAAGCAAAACATACATGAAACATGCAATTAAGAAAGAAAATAAAGGAGGTTCAGAACAACTGGTGGAACTGTAACACTGGAAAGTGAAAAGAATTTGAGCCATATGAAATACAGTGGTATATGGTAACTCAGAAATATTACTGGATAAATGTTTCCACTTTCCTCTATCCTTTGTTTGGATAGCTTACTGGTTTAGGATTTTTTTCTTGTTTCAAACAGGTCTCCAATTCAATATTATTGACAGTGTTTGCATCCACTTTTCAGGATGTCTCCTGTTCTATCATTCTCCTTGGCCACAAGTGAGGAAGTAATTGGAGACTCTTCCCCTCCTTGGCAACATGAGACTCTTTCAGTCCGATTGCTACCAGTATGATATTGGTGGCACATGCATTATGCTTTTTCATCTCAAATAGTTTCTTTAATTCAGGGTATGAGTGCTTTCATTAGCACAGCTGTCTGAAATATGTAGTGAGTTTTCTATGTATGATCTTAGGTAATTCCATTTTCCAAAGAACATACCCCCACTTTTTGAGTTGTGACTATACGTACCTACCTGCCTATCTGCCTAACTCCCTCACTGCCTCTGTCTAGACTTAACTACAGGAAATTTGGATAAAAACATAATGTGTAGGACAATTAGCCTGTTAAAGCCACCTTAATCTTCTTACATGCCTTTGATTTTACATTTGTCTTAATGGCATGTATTGTGATCGCATATTGAATTTTGTCTTTAGTGGCTACATTTTAATGGTTGCAACTTTGATTTGGTTAGAAATAATTTTAATTCCCAACAATTCGGTTTCTCATTTTTCTCTGTTCTTTCACATTTCTGTTGACAAATTTGCTGGTACTTTTCTAAGTTTATCAGGTTTGTTTTGCTATTGTTATACCTTATTAAATATAGTTCACACTATTCTGCTTATAAACTTCTTTGATTTTATTAGAAAGTTTATTAGAAACGAGTTTATTAGAAACATTTGTAGAATTTTTCCAGTTAGTGAAATGACAATTTTTACCAAAAGTCATATTTCTACATAGTAGGTTCCATTATTTTTTCCAGCCTCTCAAAAGGTTTCCTCATGACACATTACTATCAGCACCCTATATCTGGTATCAATTTCTGTATTTGTTAGCTCTTGTCAAAATAATACCATAAAATACAACACCCTGACTGAGTTGTTTAAACAATGAACATTTATGTCTCCACTCATTGTTGTCGATATTGGCTGAGGCTCTGTTTTAGTCATTGGATCAGCTGGCTTTCGCTGGGATTGGCTGGGCTTGTTTCCAGGCAGCAAATCTCAGCTTAGTTTCAGTTGGCTTCATGTACTTTTTTGTTCTAGTGATGTAGCTGAAAGAGAGTGAATATTCGCTCATCAGTTATTGAATCAATCACAGTTCTGTACTTCTCAATGCCATCATCTACAAACTAAAGATCATACTTCTGATCCTTAATAAGACTCTTAAACTGAATAGTGATGATGCCAATGGAAAATAATTTTCATAACAGACATATTCAGTTCAATTCCTACTCATATCTACATTTCTAGTTGTTTAACCTCACACTATTTAATATACTTCAGTTTTAGAATAGGCACAGATATCCATTTTTCTCTGAATAACTAAAAAGGTAGAAATAATAAATAGGCATGATTGTTAAAGTGCTCATTTCCTTTTTATCTTTAGTGATTCAGTTAGTTGATAGTGATAATGGTGTTACTGCTTCTCATTCTAAAGAAAGTATACTTTGTGATGTACTTTCTCTTATACTTGGTTAAGTGATTTGATGACTCTTTAGCTATTGACTGATGTATTGCATGGTATTTAGATAAAAACAATTTTGAAAACAAATGTATTTGAAGATGTATTTTATAAAGTTGATGTGATTTTCACAAGGGAGTATTGAATATATCTGATATATTTAATGGTATACTAATTACAAAATAACTTTGTAAGTGTAATTCTTTAGTAGCAGTGCAACTTTGTAATATCATGTTTATGATTTATAAGTTTCAATATATAGTTATGTGAAATGTATGCAGAATATGAAATATATATTGGCAGTCATATAAAACACATGTGATGTTGCACGGTAATTTAAATCTTATAAGAAGATTAATTTTTAATTCTTCATCAAATTGAAGAACCATTATACTTTGTAAAAGTCTCCTTTATTATCTAATTCAATAGAAATGTTGAATATTTTTCTAAACAGTTGAAGTTTGAATGCATTATCAATACCTTCTTAAATATCTATCAAGGCTTCCTTCAATATCTATTAATGTCCATAGAAGCTTAATATAATTGTGCTAAAACGTGTCCATATGATTAAGGAGTCATGTTACTAAAGCATATGGGAATATAAATAGCTTATGATTAGAAATATTACAAAAATCAGTTAAGGCTCTTGTCTTTATTATACACATTTTTATTTTTTGCCATTATTTCTAGTATGGGTTTTAAATTTTAGGTTATTAAATTATGCTATCTCATAAAGGTCCCAATTGGAATACAGATAGCTTAGTTATGCAGTCGTAAGTTCCTAATGGATTGTTAACTTACTGAAGGAGTTAGTCATAAGTTTAGCTCAAACAAATGTTTAGGAATAATTTATCAATTATTTAAAAAACTAATTTAAATTTGTGTGGAAGTATACATTTATCAATCTTTACAATATAGTTTGGCAATCACAGAAGGTTTTCGTATTAAGGAGCATCAACTTATAAGTCCCCCCAAACCCAAAATAAATTACTATGCTAATTTTTAAACAAGTTTAATATTGTCAGCTGTAGTCAAGGAATGCTTTCTTATAAAATTGCCTACAGAATGAATTTCTAAATGGAAAAAAAGGCAAAAGTGAGTTTTAACCCAACAACTATTTACAATGTAACAAGATTTATCAAAAAAAATAAATGTATTCTTATCTTCATGCAACAGTTTCTTTTTTACAAGATACAGTAAATAAGTAATAACTAGGACATATAATTATATCTCACTGATCCACTAATTGTTAATAAAATTTTTAATTTATTTGTATTTCAATCTGGATAATTATCTATGTATCTGTCCATACATCTATCATCTATCTACTATTCATGAGAGCATATCAATTAGAGTTGCATTTTGCTGCAAGTAACAGAAAAACCTAACAAAAGTGGCTTAAGTAAGTCAATGGCTTTTTCAAATTATTTATTTCAAATACCTAAAGGTATTGGATTTGAAGCTCAGAGCTAGTGGGAAGACCAGAGGGGTCTCCAGTGACTAGGCACCATTTCTCTCCCTCAGTTTGTGGCTTTTATGCTCATGGTAGGAAATACAAGCAATGATAGTTGGTATAATTAACACATTTCGATATCAATGGCTTCAACCTGGTACGATTTTATTTCTTATTCAAAGTCTTAGGTACTACCTCAAAATTTAACACAAATGGATTAAATTCTCAGTATGAGGTTTGCATTTCCTAAGAAAAAAGACTGTGCCTCTTTTATCTCATTAAATTATTATTTATAATAGTGTCTAGAAAAATTCAAATGCTTATGAATGTAATATTACTAAACTAACATGTTTCTAGTTACTCTTTCGTGTTCTTCTTGTGTATACCAGCACCATTGTTTGCCTACACACAGCATAAAGCATAGGAGCCATAGTGCTGAATGCAATCTTTTTCTAACCTGTTAACACTTCTGGATTCTTTGAAAATCTCCTTACTGTAATATGTAATGGGAATTAATTTAGCAAAGGGAGTAGGGGAAGAGAAAGAGAGAATTAGTTTGTTTCTGGTCTTTACAAATTTCTGATTAGTAGAATGTTTTTCTACTAATAGAAGATTAAATAGTCTTCTATTTATTTCTTATAAACTTCAAACTTAAATGTTAGGTAAGTGTATTCGTCTTTCTCACACTGTTAGTAAAGACATAGCTGAGACTGAATATTTTATAAAAGAAAGATGTTAAATTGACTCACAGTTCCACATGGCTAGGAGGTCTAACGATTATTGTTGGAAGCAAAGGAAGAGAAAGTTACGTATTACATGGCAGCAGGAAAGACAGCATGTGCAGGGGAACGCTCATTTATAAAACCATCAGATCTCCTGAGACTTACTACCATGAGAACAGTATGGGAAAAACCACCCCCATGATTCAGTTATCAACACCTGGCCCCACCCTTGACACGTGGGGATTATTAAAATTTAGAGATTTGGGGTGAGGACACAGTCAATCCATATAATTCTGCCCCATCCCCTCCCAAATCTCATGTCCTCACATTTCAAAAGAAATCATGCCTTCCCAACAGTCCCTCAAAGTCTTAATTCATTTCAGTATTAATTCAAAAGTCCACAATCCAATGTCCCATCTGAGACAAGGCAAGTTCCATCCACCTGTAAAATCTAAAGCAAATTAGTTATTTCCCAGACACAGTATGGGTACAGGCATTGGGTAAATACATCTGTTCCAAATGGGAGAAATTGGCCCAAACAAAAGGGCTGCAGGCTCTAAGCAAGTCCAAAATTAAGCAGGGAAGTTAAATCTTAAAACTCCAAAATTATCTCCGTTGACTTCATATCTCACATTGAGATCATGCTGATGCAAGAGGTGGGTTCCCATGGTCTTGAGCAGCTCTGCCCTTGTGGCTTTGCAGGGTTCTGTCCCCCTCCTGACCACCTTAACAGTCTGGCATTGAGTGTTTACTGTTTCTCCAGGCACATAGTGCAAACTGTCGGTGGATCTACCATTCTGGGGTCTGGTGTATGATGGCCCATTTCTCAGAGCTCCACTAGGCAGTGCCCCAGTGGAGATTCTGTGTCAGGGTCCACCACCAAATTTCCCTTCTGTTCTGCCTTAACAGATGTTCCCTATGAGGGCCCTGTCCCTGCAGCAAACTTCTGCCTGAACATCCAGTCACTTTTATACATCCTCTGAAATCTAGGTGGAGGTTCCCAAACTTCAATTCTTGACTTCTGTGCACCTGCAGGTTCAACACACCATGTGGAAGGGGCTGCACCCTCTAAAGCCATGGCCTGAGCTGTACTTGACATGCCCTGGAGACATTTTCACCATTGTCTTGGTGATGACATTTGGTTCCATGTTACTTATGGGAATTTCTGCAGTGGCCTTGAATTTTTCCTCAGAAAAATGGCTTTTTCTTTTCTATTACATCATCAGGCTACAAATTTTCTGAACTTTTATACTCTGCTTCCCTTTTAAACATAAGTTCTAATTCCAAACCATATCTTTGTGAATACATAAAACTAAACACTTTTAACAGTACCCAAGTCACCTCTTGAATGCTCTGCTGCTTAGAAATTTCTTCTGCCAGATGTCCTAATTATCTCTCTAAAGTTCAAAGTTCCACAAATATCTAGGGCAGGAGCAAAATGCTGCTGGTCTGTTTGCTAAAACGTAGCAAAAGTCACTTTTGTTTCAGTTCCCAAACAAGTTTCTCATCTCATCAGAGACCACCTCAGCATGGACTTTACTGTCCATATCACTATCAGCATTTTTGTCGAAGTCATTCAACAAGTCTTGAGGAAGTTCTGAACTTACCCACATCATTCTTTCTTCTTCTCAATCCTACAAACTATTCCAGCCTCTGCCTGATAATCATTTTCAAAGTCACTTCCACATTTTTGGGTATCTTTACAGCAGTGCCCAACTCTACCCTTATCCATTAGTCTGTTACAATGATGCTAATAAAGATATACCTAAGAATGGGTAATTTATAAAGGAGAGAGGTTTAATGGACCCACATTTCCACATAATTGGGGAGGCCTCACAATCATGGTGGAAGGCAAAGAGAAAGGCATGTCTTATATGGTGGCAGGCAAGAGCACTTGTGCAGGAGAACTCCCATTAATAACACCATCAGATCTTGTGAGACTTACTACCATGAGAACAGTATGGGAGAAACCACCTCCATGATTCAGTTATCTCCACCTGGCCCCACCCTTGACACATGGGGATTAGTACAATTCAAGGTGTGATTTGGGTGGGGACACAAACCATATCCGTAAGAAAATGTAAAATAGCAACTGTGAAATAAAACATTTAGTTAATATAACTGAATACAAATTAAGCAGTCTTAAGAAATTAGTGATATACATGTATTACATAAATGTATATGTGCATATATACCTGTGTGAGTTTGTTTAGCTAATTATATAGTTTCCTTCCTTTGCAATTGGTATGGATCTTGTATTACTACTTGAGATACCTTATTTTATAATTCTGTATTGAAATCAGATAATCCTCACTAAACAGTCTTAAAGAATGTTATTTTTTTGTAGAAATTAAAATTCCTAAAATTCCTAACCTCCCCACAAACCCCAGAGGGCTGAAGCTCTGACTCTAGTGGCTTGTGTAGCCAGTGCCACAGTTTGAGAGGAGCCCTGAATGATCCAGCCCGGTGGAGGAAGGGTACAACACACCACTAGAGGGGTGGGACTGGGCTAAATGTTTTAACAAAAAACACAGGAAGCCTACATAGCAACGGGACAGCATTCTCCACAACCCAGCAGCACCTACAGGTCAGTGGAAGAGGCAGGCCTAATCTCCCAGCATAAACAAAAAGACACAGGAAGCTTCCCTAGTAAACTGAAGGAGTCCTTCGAAACCCAGTAGCGCCCCCCCACAGGCAGACAAGTGACCTCATCAAGCAGCTCTCTGACACCACAGCCAAATAAATCCACAAAGATGGGAAAAAAAACAGTGCAAAAAAGGTGAAACCATCAAAGACCAGAACACCTCTTCTCCTTCAAGTGGCCACAACTCATCAACAACACAGGATCACAACTTGACCGAGAAGGAGTGAGAAGAATTGACGGAAACAGGATTCAGAAGGTGGATAATAACAAACTTCTCAGAGTTAAAGGAACACGTTCTAACTCAATGCAAAGAAACCAAAAACCTTGAAAAAAGGTTAGACGAAATGCTAACTAGAATAACTAGCTTAGAGAAAAACATAAACGACTTGATGGAGTTGAAGAACACAGCACGAGAACTACTTGAAGCAAACACAAGTTTTAATAGCCAAATTGATCAAGCAGAAGAAAGGATATCAGAGATTGAAGATCAACTCAATGAAGTAAAAAGAGAAGGCAATACAAGAGAAAAAAGAGTGAAAAGAAACGAACAAAGCCTCCAAGAAATTTGGGATTATGTGAAAAAACCTAATCTACGCTTGATCAATGTACCTGAATATGACGGGGAGAATAAATTGAAGCTGGAAAACACACTCCAGGATATTATCCAGGAGAACTTCCCAAGCCTAGCAAGGCGGTCCAAATTTCAAATTCAAGAAATACAGAGAACTCCACAAAGATATTCCTCAAGAAGAGCAACCCCAAGGCATATAATTGTCAGATTTGCCAGGGTCAAAATGAAGGAAAAAATGCTAAGGGCAGCCAGAGAGATAGGTCAGGTCACCCACAGAGGGAAGCCAATCAGACTCACAGCAGATCTCTTGGCAGAAACTCTACAAGCCAGAAGAGAGTGGGGGCCAATATTCAACATCCTTACAGAAAAGAACCTTCAACTCAGGATCTCATATCCAGCCAAACTGAGCTTCATAAGTGAAGGAGAAATAAAATCCTTTACAGACAAGCAATTATTGAGAGATTTTGTCCCCACCAGACTTGCTCTACAAGAGCTCCTGAAAGAAACACTAAGCATGGAAAGGAACAAGTACCAGTCACTGCAAAAGTAAACCAGTTGGCAAAGACCAAAAATGCAATGAAGAAAATGAGTCAACTAATGAGAAAGAAAACCAGCCAGTAACAAAATGGCAGGATCAAATTCACACATAACAATATTAACATTGAATGTAAATGGCCTAAACGTCCCAATCAAAAGACACAGACTGGCAAAAATCTACCCATCTGACAAAGGGCTGATATCCAGAATCTACAAAGAACTAAAACAGATATACAAGAAAAAAACAACCCCATTCAAAAGTGGGCGAAGGATATGAACAGACACTTTTCAAAAGAGGACATACATGAGGCCAGCAAACATATGAAAAAATGTTCATCACTGGTCATTAGAGAAATGCAAATCAAAACCACACTGAGATATCATCTCACGCCAGTTAGAATGGTGATCATTAAAAAATTGGGGACAACAGATGCTGGAGAGGATGTGGAGAAATAGGACACTGTTACACAGTTGGTGGAAGTGTAAATTAGTTCAACCATTGTGGAAGACAGTGTGGCGATTTCTCAAGGATCTAGAAATAGAAATTCCATTTGACCCAGCAATCCCGTTATTGGGTATATACCCAAATAACTATAAATCGTTCTACTATAAAGACACATGCACACGTATGTTCTTTGTAGCCCTGTGTACAATAGCAAAGACCTGGAACCAACCCAAATGCCCATCAGTGATAGACTGGACAAAGAAAATGTGGTACATATACACCATGGTATACTATGCAGCCATAAAAACGATGAGTTCGTGTCCTTTGTAGGGACTTGGATGAATCTGGAAACCATCATTCTCAGCAAACTGACCCAAGAACAGAAAGCCAAGCACCGTATGTTCTCACTCATAGGTGGGTGTTGAACAACGAGAACACGTGGACTCAGGGAGAGGAGCATCAGTTGTGGGGGGTAGGGGAGAGACAATGGAGGTGGGGAGGGAAGGGAGAGTGGGGAGGGATAACATGGGGAGAAACGCCAGATATAGTATGTACCTAAATTAAAATAAATTAATAAATTTTTTAAAAAGAAAATTCCAAGAATTGCCACTGAGCCTTTAATGTGAATAGCAATAATAAAGATCCTGTGTGTCATTTGTGTGATATATAAAATATCACAAAGTTATGTCTCTCAAATTTTAATTTATATAAAGAAATAATTATATGAATTTTGCATAGGTCTCAAATGACTAGTATATATATTTTAATATAATGATGAAAAAAAACCAGAATCTATTTACTGTATTTTTCAACTCTGCTCTTTCACTACTGAAGCTTCATGTATCTTTTAGTACTGGAAAGATCTTGTTTGTATGTAGTATTTTTGCTGATTAAAATAGGAATTTAAGGCATACCTTCTGGAAAATGTTTATTTTCAGAGGAATATTTCAGTATGACTAAGTTACACTTAACACATATAAAAATAATCACAAACTTTGCATGTTACTTTAGGGTTTGCATAATTGTCAGTAATATAGCATTCCAGTTTTATTTATATATTACTCCATATGGTTTTACAGAGCAGATAACATATCCCAGTATTTTTCTTTTGTTTTTAACACCTTAGAATAAATAGAAAAGTGAGATTCCAAAGCTTTTTAAAAAACCATCTTTAATTATTTGAGTTGAAAACAAAAATTATACATAATAAGGCAAACAAAAGCCATGCACCGTCTTGAAAAAAAAATTCCCAAAGTAAATAAATACATTTAAAAATATCAGTTACAAAGTTAACCTAAATTAGAAATAATTAAAATTCAGAAATTTTCACCATTGTGCTACTGATTTTATTTGGAAATAAATTATTCACACAACTTTTTTATCAGGAATATATTTTTTTAAAGGAAACAAATATACAATAGGTATAATTTTGTATATACATACATAATGTGTATGTAAATAATAGGGTTCGGATGGAATATAATTGAAAAGATTGAACGTGTTTGTCTTATAAAATGTCTATTTAAATTTACAGAAACTCTGTATACTAGTTTAAAAAACAAATACTACTTTTAGGATTAGAACAACTATGCTCATTTTATGTTCACGATTTTGTTAGGAACATTTCTTGATTAGTCTATTTTCTAAACTCAATATCAGAAAATTTAAAATTTTTTTCAGACCTATTTTAGAAACATGTAATTATTTGCATTAAGTTGGTACACTGATCTTAAATTTCAGAAATTGAGCTTTGATAATGAGGTCATGGGTTATGATAAGAATTTGGTTGCTAGCAATGTGCATTTATTTGAACAGATATGATATATAAATTTATTGAACATAAAACTGTTGAAGCTGTTCATTTCTGCTGCAGTTATTCTGATATTCAGGAAGCAAAAAGATTTGTGTTATTCATTCTTTACTGATACCCATAAATTGTGAAGCTCCAGATGAACTGCTGTGAGAATTTATGAGGTAGAAAAGCACTACTCAAAGCCAAAGAATTACCAAAGAATAATTAGAATGCTGACAATATGGAGCTTGATATTTAGGATCTATAGACTCAAGTTTAAGTCTCAGTATGGCACTATAATTGTTATATGCTTTTGCATGAGGAGGTTACCTTTCTAAATTTAGTTTTATTCATTTTTGAAGGGAAGGGAATGATTATGATAGTTAATACTGTTTGTGTGTGTTTCAGATTGTCTATTACATTATGCAACTTAACACTTAGACAAAAAGCACAAGGGTTATGCACTAGTATTTCCCACTGTTTATAGAGGCGGGCCTATAGACTATGATACATAAATATTCTAGGGATACAGTTGTTCAAGTAGTAAATAATAAAGCAGTAAAACATTTTTAAACAATCAGATTCTACTGCTCAAGCATGTAACCAACATAGTATATTCCTTTTTCACACGACTATTACAAAGATTCAATTAAAACCTATTTCTAAAAATCAAAATAAGATGCATTATACATAGTAAAACTTCAAGACTTACCAGTTATTATTGCTATTAATATGATACTGGTTTACTTCTTATATAATATGTGATTAATTTTAGTAAAAATTTACCTAATTTGTTTAAGAACAAATAAATACCAGCTATGGCAAAGACACATAAATCTCTCCTTAAATATAATATTTTAAACACTTTGATAAATTTATTTTAGTACAACTTTCTGTAGATGTAAAACTTTTATTTACCCATTTATCTGTTGGATTGTATTACTTGCACTTTACTATTGTAATTTTTAAGTAATGAAGTCATCAGATCATGACATTTCTATATTTAAGACATTCTGAGGACTTTTCATCAACTTGGCATAGAATCAAAAGCCCTTACCTGGCCTCATATGATCAGCAGTGTTTTTCAGTACCTCCAAACACATATTACTCCAACAGCAATAGCCTTTTTGCTCCTCCTCAAATATATTTGAACAAAGGTGTTTCACCTGGTCTACCCTCTGCCAGAAATCATATCTCCCCATTCAGTAATTCAGACAACATAATTCAGGTCTGAACTCACATATGAGCACAGCAAAGAAGCCATTCTATCAAATCTATTTAAAATGTTTTCACCTCATTTTTATCCCTTAGCTAGCTTTATTTTTTTCTTTATATCACTTGAAAGTATGTGACATTCCATAATATTTACTTGCTTAGTCAATAGCTATATTATACATTTCATAATGATGTTATTTTGTATTCTTAATCTCATTATACCTGGGATCCTAAAGGGAGCCCAACACATAGCATAAAATCATAATATTGTTGTATTAATGTGTAAGTAAAGCCACATATGAGCTAACTTAGCAGTATGGGAATTGAAGTCACTTGTCCTTGAATAAAATACACCACCAATGCAGTTCCCCCACTAAGGATAAAAATTAAATGCATAAAACACATTGGAATAGAATACAGTAGATTACACTGAAATATAGAAATCAAAATATTAGAAAAAAACACATTTGTGATTAAGCAATCTATATACTTATTTATTAACACATTAAACAAAAAGATCTAGTGACGGGGCTGTTAACTATTTTTTTCAAGGTAATAGCAAGTGAAAATTATTACTAAAGGCAACGGCAATCACTGCAATATGATATGAAATTATGTGTGAATATTACTTTGAGAAAGTCATATAGTGCCAGTGCAGTGTACACAAATTCCAGGTTCAAATTCTTTAAACTAACATGAGAACATAAAGATAGACATGTAACAATCTGAGTGCATTCATTTCTAGGTTGATGTTTACAAGTTACTTTTCTGCTTTCATGTCTTCTTACACAAAATCAATTTGATAATATAGTTTAAAAATTGTGTTAGAGAGTTCCAAATTTCCAAACTACAAATCTCTTGCTTTTCACATTTATATTCCACTGGTTTATGTACTCTTTAACTGAGTTGAGTAATTTGAATAACAAGTATGAATTGATACAACAGATTTGACAAAAATTCTTCTGTGGTGATCGCCAGTGAAATTTGTGGGGGAATTTAGCCTGACAAAGAGCCTGTTGTTCCCCTGGCATTCAGGAAACCCAAAGCCACCAGAAGGGTACATTCTACAGAAGGGAATGGAGATCATCTGTTTACTAAACTAGTTAGTAATGACAAAATACATTTTGTCATTTAATGAAAATAAGTGTTTGATCTATGTTCTCACCAATTTTTTATGTAACATGAGCCATTGTGGGAATTGTAATGTCTTCTACTATACATTTGGATTTCATTTGAACTTTACAACAACCTCTTGAAGCAAGTAAGGAACAAGTTTATTATTTATATAAGGAAATTGAAAACTTACCTAAAAATAAATACTCAGAAGTGACAAAACTGGGAATGAAATCAAATTCTGTTTCCCTTTCACTATACAATATGCTTTGTAAAATCTAAAGAAATGAGCTGAAACATGTTCAGGCCATTAGCTTCTCTTCGGTAAGATGCATTTTCTCTAAATAAGTTATTTTATGTATTTTAAACAGAAAATGTTGCATCAGAATAGGGAAGAAATCAAATATCTCATTGGGTAATGAAAACACACACACACACACACACACACACACACACACACACAAGTGTAGGCACTGCATTGGCTAATGCTGTATTGTATGAAGCTAGAATTCCTCTAGTGAGTGTAAAACTTTAGCACAGGGCTCTTTACTGCAGAAATATGACAGGCATTTTTTTATTTTCCCTGATGTAATTCACAGAAGTTAAGATACAGATTTCTTTTTCATTGTACCACCACAACTCAGAGAAAAGAGAAGTTTCTAACTTGAGAGACATTAAGAGGATTTCCTATTAAGTTTCAAAATGTGTATAATGCAAAACCCATATGTAATTATTTTGGTGTTTTGGACTTTTAACAATTTCTTGAAGCCCATGTTCCCCATTAAGGATAAAAATTAAATGCATAAAACACATTGGAATAGAATATAGTATACATTGAAATACAGTAATCAGAATATTAGAAAAAACACATTTGTGATTAAGCAATCTAGATACTTATTTATTAATAGATTAAACAAAGATCTAGTGACGGGGCTGTTAACTATTTTTTTCAAGGTAGTAGCAAGTGAAAATTTTGACTAAAGGCAACTGCAATCATTGCAATATGATATGAAATTATGTGTGAATACTACTTTGAGAAAGTCATATAGTGCTTATTTTGTGGTTTGCTGCCCATATTCATCTATAAGGAAATGAATAATTTCCATTAATGTTAGCAAAAATAATGATATGCTATTTGTCTCATAAAAGTTCAGGAACCCCTTTAATTCTGCTTACAAACCATTGTGTTTCACAGAATGTAGAAAAAGGATTCTTGCTACAGAATATTCTATGGCCCACATTTTCCTTTTCTTTTTAGTCATCTTTATGTCTTATGTACATTTTAGTTTTTGATTTTATATTTTATTTCCTTTCAAAAATGATAATCGGTTTCAAATATAAACATTGCACATTGCCAAAGTTATATTCTGCTGTTTAATATGATAGCGTTTGATTTGGAATTAGTTTTAGAGCAATAACACAAAACCTTAAATAACAGAGTAAAAATATTTAGAGGAACTTCCTACCATAAATTCCAATTACAAAAATTAACACAAGTATTCAATAAAATAATATGGATATACATCTAATGATTTAAATATTCATAAGTATGGTTTGTTTTATTTCAAAAAATCCTTAATGTTAAAATGTAAATGTAGAATACTCAACATTTTTATTTTTTTAAAAAAGAATGACATTTAAAAAGATTCAAGAACAGTGTATGTGAATTAGGAGATATATATATATATATTTTTTTTTTTAAGTCCTGAAGTATACCTAAATAGCGGGAGCCTTGGAGAATTAAAACAGACGGAAACAACACAATCCTTGCCCAAATGCTTCTGTAGCTTAATTTACACATTCATTGCTTCACAGGAAAAATCTGTGACTTCTACCTTCAGATCCAATTTCAGATATGTGTCACTGTCTTCTTGTATTTGAATGTATGCTTAGATGACACCCAAACAAAGCTGAGAGCTTTAGTGTGTAATCTAAGATGCATCCAAGCACCACTACCTTTATAAGCACTACTTTATTCATTCAGACATGTAATACGAGGTGTATAATTCCCACAATGGCTCATGTTACATAAAAAATTGGTGAGAACATAGATCAAACACTTATTTTCATTAAATAAAATTCTAACACCTTCACATTCACATTTATTAGGACATTAAACTGAAGAAGTGAGAAGGAAGTCATATATCTTTATTTGAGTTAAGTGAGCTGGGTGCCCTGGAGATGAGTGTTTTCTACCTTCTGGCCTTCTATCAACCAGAGAGCAAAGGTGCCTGAGGTCTGGTGCTCTGGGCAAAATGGCTGCTTTAATTCTCTGAGTCCATTAAGACAGCCTCATCATGGAATCCATTCTTGCTTATATCTATCACTATTATTTGCCTAAAGTGCTCAGTCCTCTCAGATTATCTTTCAGATGGTTCAAACAAAGTCTCCTCTGATCAAAATATTTCAAATTTTGCCCCAGATACCACACTTGCATTTTCTTTCCCATTTTTTTCTATATTATTCAGTAACATCCAGCATGTGCTATATTTTACACTTTTTCATGATTGTACACTCTGCTAGAGAAAGGAATTTTGTTTGGCTTATGTACTTGTATGTCTCCCATACTTTGAGTATTGCCTGGCAGGTGGTACTTCTTGATGAAAAAGTTGTTCATAGATAAATAAATGATTAAAGGAGATGTCTCCAAATAGGATAGTTCCACCTACCAGTTTACCTTAACATCTCAAATCCCAGTATGGATGACCAAATCAATGCTTTCTCATGCCACCAGACAGCCTCATAATCTGCGCATACTCTATTATCCTCTTCGGTTTTCTGAACAACAAAGAGGAAGATGATGCAGCTAGAAACTGTGAAATCATCTCTGTCTCCAGCTCTTGTTGCATAATCATTGCAGTCTTAGCCTCACATATGAGTAGAACATTTCAAACAGTTTCTGAAAAGTGTGCTTCCTCTAGAAGAACTGGAATCCCTGACATGGATAGCTCTAACTTTCATTACTGGCATATCATTGTCATAGAAAGATATTCTAGTTTTACTGTTTTTCACCCTTAACATGCATTTTCTTCCTCTGGTTATTCTCTTGAGGGAAGCAGCATCAATGTTTATCTTTAAATAAAAACAGACTATCACATTCTCATGAGAAACTATATAGATGAGTTGAAATTAATAATCTAAAAACATCAATTTATTTCATTCTTATGTTTTAGAAATGGTGTTTCAGAATTAACAAAGATTGAGATTTTCTTGCTATTATCTAACTCTATTTACTATTTCCATTTGTTCATAAACTAATTTCTCTATATGTGCATGGAACTCATTCAAGTGGTATGTTAATTTGACCTTATAGCTAACTAAATTCTTTCTCAATACCAAGTAGTGACCATCCCTTCTTTTCTAAAGGAGAGACGAACTTTGTGGACTACGTGTTGATTACTGCACCAAACTCATTGTGCCAAGCGCTTGGGCATAAGCAAAAGTTATCTGCCATCTTCTCCCCTTCCTGTGTTCATCTGTCTTTCCTTATCTGTGTTCTTCTTTCCTCTCTCTCTATTTGGTGGCATGCTCAGTTTTCAATCACTTTACCTTGGCATCACTAACAAACCTACTTTTTTTGTTCTCCCACATCCAGGCTGTTCATCCAACACATTTTAAAATTCTGTTATTTCTTCCTGTTCCTGTCCTTAAAAGCTGTCACTTCCCCTCTGTTCCTGAAGCCAAAAACCTCATCCTAATATCTTTATCTACAGCAACATGTTCCCTTCTTCTACTCAAAATTTATTCTGTGGTTTATTTTACAAGCCACATAAATTAGAAAAATTCCTGTTTTCCATTCAAGGTGATTGCCCATTTTACATTAAGTTACTTCTGACTTGATGAAAGCTGAGTTCCTTTGATTCACCCTGGTGCTCTTCCTTCTGCCTGTTCACATGGAAACCTGCCCAACTTACTTCTCCACATTGTTTCCAATTGCAGACATTATTTGTTTGTAATTCCTTTCATCCATATCTCTAAGTTGAGAAAACTCAAACCTTACACGTCTGAATCAGTCAGGATAGGACAGGAAGTGCTGTGGTGACAAGTAAGCCCTGAATTGCAGAGGTTCACAACAAAGGACAATTTTTACTCAACACCATTCTCAGGTGTTGAGACCACTGCCTGTGTAGTTCTGTGGTGCCTTTACTTTAGGTCCAAGGTGGGCAGAGTAGTGTCTGGATAGAACATTACAGGTTTTGGCAGGGGGACATAGAAACTATGTACTGAGTTATTAAACTGTCTGGTTGGAACTGACAAAGGCCAATTCTGTTCACATCTTGTGAAATTTAGTCCCATGACAATGCTCTAGTTCCATAGGGTAAGGATATGTGTTTTCTGCTGGTTTGCTGAAATCTTGAGCACCATCCTCATTGGTCAACAGTAATATAATCTTCCCTACCTTCACAGTCACTGCCACCACCATCAAAATTTTGGTATGCATTTTGACCAAGAAAATTCAGTTGACCTGGAAATATGAAAGGTTTAATCTGTCACCATCTCTCAGAAATGAGGTTGTCAGTTTGAAGCAAGGCTCCGGCAAACTGTAAGTCTGTGTGGCAGAAGCAGGGCAAAATCTATCTTGGAAATGTAAGTTCCAGCAGGACAGGTAAGAATGATGACAAGAGTCTGCTGCAGCTTCTTCAGTGCAGTTATATACACATGCACTATTGTTACTAAATTATTTTTCCTTCAGATATAAGAGGCAGTAATATAGTGTGTGAATGCCACCTGCTTAAAATAAGAAGTAAATGAAACAATTAGCAAATGCATTAGACGGGGTACCATTGGGGAGAAAATGACTGATTTTAGGACCCTTCTCAGAAATACAAGAGAGAGAACTGATGTGAAATTCAAAGATTTGCCATCACAATTGAATCTGAACACTCTCAGGTGAGATCCCTGATTTTAACTAGACACATTGAATTTACTAATAGAATTCCTGTTCTATACTACCTTTTCAATCCTAGTTATTTAATATAAATTATAAAAATGTATTGAAATTTTGTATGGAGTCTACAAAATATTGTTTATTGAATATGCCAGTAGATTTTGTAAGTGTATTATTTTAGGAAATTATAATAATTCCAATTTCTTCTTTGCATTAGATAATAAAATGAACTGAATATAAAATATTAATGCCATGGATGACCTTAGAGATGATTTCCTTTAAAATCCCAACCAATTCTGGAACATTTCTTAAGTGTGCTTGAGTACAGTTTTTTTTCCTCTGCTTTACATCTCTATTAAGGAGCTTGGTACATCTCTTGTCAACCTGTTATGTTACAAACACTCTACTTTTTAGACAAATCTTTCTTCCTATTTACCTGAAGTCTATCTATCCATAATGTCTAGTATATTATCATGGTTCTGCTTACTGGAACAAAATGTCCATTTCATCTTTTATATAAAATAATTTGCAAATGGCTATGGCTTCTTTCTAACCTTTTCCTTCTCCTTTCCTTCCCTTTTCCAAAATAAATTCCTTAGTATCTCTGATGTTCTCTGATGTGACAAAAATTACATATCTTATAACACTCTGATAAAATTTTCCAGTACCTTTTCATTCATTTAATAATTACTTTTTGTCTGTGTATTCTGTAATATCAATAACTATGCTGATCCAATGTTGAGTATTCAAATGCAGTTTCTGCTTTTGTGAAAGTTACAGCCTATTTGAGAGACAGATATTTTAGAAAAAAAATATGTAAGTTAATATATCGTAACATAGCATGGTCCATGTTTGAAGGTAAATGACAATGTGCTTTAACACATGGTATACTGAACAAACTACCCTGGATGGGCATGTTACACTAGCATTTTTATTAATTTAGCCTCCCCATTTTATTTCTGCTCTTACATCCTAAGTGGCATTAGCTTTATTTGCCGCAGCATTAAAACTTGTGACAAGTTTCTTGTTAATAATATATGACTTTAGTATTACTATGCTTAAAAGCATATAGAGCGTATAGAGAACTTTAAATTCTACCTTCCAATTTATATTTTGCCATAGTATCTTCTTTAAAAATACCCTAAACAAACCAACAACAACAACAAACAGTTTTCACAAAGAAACAAACAAAAACCTTTTGGCAGGTTTTTCTCGAGTTTTCATGCATTTGTTTGGAATTATTTAGAGGGAAATTAAGTTACATTGCAGGCTTAGGTCTGATGGATTGCGAGAGATGGAATGAGGCGCTGTGGAATGTGTTAGATTAGATCACAAGAGACAATTGCTATTTGTACCCCTTTGCCAGAGTTCAACAATAAGCCAGAGTGCAACGACTTACTGTTTCATCTAGCTGAGAAGTAAAAGTCTCTTTTTATTCTTTTTGCAACTTAGTAATCATAGAATTCTCCAAGAAAGGCCTAAGGTGGAAAATGTATTGAACTAGATAGAACTTAGCAATTTAACAAAATGTGCTGTTCTTGTCCTGTAAAAATGAAAGAGATGATTGAAACTTAAGACATTAAGACGTAGAAAAGAAATTGCATTCTCAAGATTAATTTTTTAAAGGATCCAAGGAGTTCTATGTTTTCTCTTTTAAAGAAAAATTATAGTTATAACTTGCTAAAAGAAAATGAGATCTTTAAATTTCATGACAGAGGAAAAAGCAGAATCTGATCTAGACAATTTATATGTGTATGAGGTCCATTAGAAATAGTTTATAATTTTTCACTGATGGCAAAAGCAAAACACAAATGTTTCCTGAATTAATACATTTTCAAGTGAATAATATTAATCTAATTTATAATTTATGAAAAATTCTAAAATATTGATATATACTGAAAGAACAGTAGTTTGATTTAACCAGTTTTCTAACATCTGAAATAGACACTTCAAGTAAAACATTAAAATATACTGTTAAATGAAAAGTTAATTCATTTTCTTAATCTATAATATAGATAGAGATAAATAATGTGATAATTAGAAGATGATGAGGAAATAGAATGACTATCAGTAAGACCAAATTTTATTCACAACCCTAGCATCATGCTGAAGCCCACAGAACATAAGTGAATTCCTTTTCCCTGGGGTGTGTCTGTATTTCTCAAGTAAACTGAGGAGTCTGTGTATTATTGACTTCAGTCTGTGTACATGTAAAGGGGCCACAATTGGCTTACAAGTCAATTTTTAAGATACCTGGGGCTTTGCCTTCTTTAACAACCCTTTTGCTCAGAATGTTCTATGCTGTCTGGGCTTGCCTTGCAATTGATCCTAGATTTGAAACTGACAACTGTGAACCAGCAAGAAAATGATGTGGCAAGAGTTGCCATGGCTGAAGAATATTAAAGAAAGGTCTGCCTGGGCAGGTTACAGTTCATGGCTGGATCACAGACAACAGGGCAGATGCTTGTCTCCTGAGACCCCTTAGGCCACAAAGACTTTGAAATGTCAATATATATATATATATATCTCACATTTGTTTTTTCAAAAAAGTTAATGTAGTGCATGTACTAATTTTTTCAATTATTATTACTATTATTTTTTGAGGCAGGGTCTCAATATAACCCAGGTTGTAGCACAATCATGGCTCACTGCAGCCTGGTTCTCCAAGGCTCAAGTGATCCTCCCACCTCAACCTCCCAAGAGTCTGAGGCTACAGGCATGCGCCACTATGCCAGGTGCATTTTGTGTGTGTGTGGTTTTTGGAGAGAGGGTTTCACCAAGTTGGCCAGGCTGCTCTTGAACTTCTAGGCTCAAGCAATCCGCCCTCCTTGGCCTCCCAAAGTCTGGGATTACAGGAGTGCACCGTTGTGCTCACTGATACCAAATATGAAATAACACTTTGAGTAGTTTCTGAGGCAGTACCTCATAATCAAATATATTAATATTTCTGTATCCAAAAGATATAATAGTCACATGAAGAGGAATAAATTGCAATTATGGAGCATGTTATTGCAATTGAGGTTCAATTTGCAAATAAGTAATTTTTAAAAATATTAGATTTTGAAAAGTCCATATATTTTGTTATTCTAGATAAGGTATTATAAGCCCATATGTACAAAATATTTACTGTGTATCTAAGATGTTTCAGGAAACCTAAAAAAGAATATGGAAGAGCAAGAAAGATAAATCCAATCTTTTGGTTTCACACAAATTTTAAGAACTGCGAGGTTTGGATTTACACAGGGAAGGACTGTATTTGGGGTTTTCCATGTGGGGAGGCGTGAGCCCCATCAGGAACAGGGCATTTTCTCCTGCAGTGTCTCCCACAGCACTGTAGAAGTACCAATTGGCAATTGCCTCACCACACTATAAATATTTTTATTTATACTCTCTCTCACTAGACTGTGCAATCCTTAGAAGCAGGAATTATGTCTTATTCATATTTACATTTCCTGTGCCCGGTTCATTGCCTGGAATATGAAAAGCACTAAAATTGTATTTAATAAATAAGTATAATAAAATGATTTTTGCCCAAGTTTAGGGATAATAAGGCAGATCACTTAATGATTCTTAATTTTATGTGCTAGATTATACTAAATTTGCTCCTCAACTAATCAGAAAATGCTTATGAATATAATACAGATTAATAATATGCAGGCGTGGAAAGCAAATTCAAGTCCTGATACTGGTTTCTAGTACTGTATAGGTCTCTAATTGAGATCATATCTATGAAGACTGAAAAAAAGTAAGATTAAGTAAAAGACACAATATACTTGTCACACAAATATTTTAAATTGGAAATACTGTGAACTTAATTTGAATGAATGAGGATGAATGAGTATCTGCTGAAGAAATGGCATGTATTATTCCTGACTTCTACTTTCACCTTCTGTTAAATAAAAAACAAGTAATGACAACCTCTGCGCTAGCACTGTTAAATAATTTTAAGAATGAAATCATTTCATGTCTATATTATTTAACAGAGGAGCTCAGGAAAGGGAGTAACAATATGGGCTAAAAGTTTTTAGAAAGATACTTTGAGGTACTTTGAGAGATGGGAAAGAGCAAGAAGAAGAACAATCTTTTAAAAGATTCAAGTTAGTGTTGTATAGAGGAGATGCAGTGATAACTATACATAGATTTGGGAGGGCTGCACTGAAAGATCTTGACAAGGGGAAGGCACATTGCAAATGCCTAGGCATGAGTATTAAGGGATAATAATATAATTTGGATCCATAAGTTGTGTTGCATTCGGATGTAATTTGTAAGATTTAATACAGAGATCATGGGTTTTATCCAGTAAAATGTGTTTTTAAACTTAAAATCCGTAATTACATTCAGGGTACAACAAATCACACTGGACAATTGCCATGTCGATAAGGATTATTACATATTTTCAAATTTCGGAATTATAAGAAATATTTGCAAGAGTTTCAGCAAAATTAGCTTTCTAGGAGGGGAAGGATGGCCAGATCTGCCAAAACCAGAAACACGGTTAAAAAATTTAGAAACTTCCTTTTTCAGGGAATATGGGCCATCCAAATGCATGGGTGTTTTTGCTCAGCAGAAGAATGGTGAGACTCAGGCAGGCCCATGATACCATTCTGATTTCAGAAGATTTGGCTAATTAAAGTGGATCTCTAGCCAGAAGAAATAGACTAAGTAACACAATAGTTCACAAGGCTTAAGAGAGAAGGGAGAACTTAATGAGGAAAGACCTGTAGTCCCAGATGCTACCTACCTTAAGGTGCTGCCTTTTGACTAACTCATTTAAAGCAGGCTGTGACCAGGTAAAAACTAGAAAATACTCCGGATAGGACCACTGTGGCCTAAAGAATCAAATGACAGCGTCAGTGCTATCGTCAGCATAGGACATATAGTCAGAATAAAAAGGAAAAACATAGGCATATCTAGGAAGAAGAAGAGTAAATTTAAATTGAAAAGTACATTTTTTTCAGTTCTCAAGTTAAAACCTGATGGATTCACTTTTATGTATCTTTTTGTTGCCATGCTTTTCCATGTTCTCACATGTTGAGTTACATTCTTTGTATTTAAGTTCTTGCATTTCCTCCAGAATCTCCTTGATCTATCTTTAAGAACTTTCAACTGAAAAGTTTTTCAACCATAATTTTTTTTTTTTTTTTTTGCTGGGGGGATAAAGGGTATTTCTATTCTAATAACTATATTTTTTTTTCTTAAAACTAAGGTTGTTTTTAGTTTATCACTCTCCCCTGGCCACTAAGAAAGAAAACTGATAAAACAATGTAAACAATTAGGAACTAGAGAAAGATAGAGCATACGTGCTATCAATTGCTTAAGTAAATATTTGATAGACATCAAAATACAAATTTCTTACAACCAACAGAAAAAAAGAAGTCAGCAAGAAACAGCTGAGAAATCAAGACTAGGATGACCTAGCTCCTTACCTCCATGTATACAAATTATCTGTCTTGCTCATTCTCATGCAAAGAAAGCACCTAAGAGGAACAGAATTACAGGCATACTTTGTTTTATTGCCATTAGCTTTATTGCACTTTGCAGATATTGTGATTATTTATTTTACTTTTTAATTTGTTTTGTTTTATTATGCTTTAAGTTCTGGGGTACATGTGCAGAACGTGCACGTTTGTTACATAGGTATACGCGTGCCATGTGGTTTGCTGCACCCATCAAACTGTCATCTACATTCTGTATTTCTTCTAATGCTATTGTCCCCCAGCCCCACCCCCGACAGGCCCCGGTGTGTGCTGTTCCCCTCCCAGTGTCCATGTGCTCCCACTCTTCAGCTCCCACCCATGAGCAGGAACATGTGATTTTTTTAATTGAAGGTTTGTGGCAACCTGGTATCAAGCAAATCTATTTGTGCCATTTATCCAACAGCATGTGCTTACTTCATGTCTTTGTGTCACATTTTGATAAGTCCCACAAAATCTCAAACTTTTCCATTATTATTGTATCTGTTATTGTTATCTGTGATCAATGATCTCTTACGTTACTATTGTAATAGTTTTGGGGTATCAACAAACTTCACCCAAATAAGATGTCAAACTTAATAGATAAATGTGTGTTGCATATATTCTAACTGCTCTACCAACTAGCTGCCACCCCCCGTTTCTCCTCTCCTCTCTCTATGTTGGTTGGTCGGTCGGTTAGTCTCTCTCTCTCTCTGACTGTCTCTGCTCAGGCCTCCCTACTCCCTGAAACACAACAATATTAAAATTAGGCCAATTATGACCTTACAATGTCCTCTAAGTGTTCAGGTGAAAGGAAGAGTTGGAATCTTTCACTTTAAAATCAAAAATTAGAAATAATTAAGCTTACTGAGGTAGGAATATTGAAAGCTGTCATAGGCTGAAAACTTGGTCTCTTATGCCAAACAATTGCGAAATTGTGAATAGAGGTTAAAAAATTCTCTAAGTAAATTAAAAGTGATATTCCAGTGAGCCCATGAACGATGAGAAAGTAAAACAGGCTTATTTATTTATGGAGAAAGTTATAGTGGTCTGGATAGAGGATAAAACCAAATCACATTCTGTTTAGCCAAAGCCAAACCCTAATTATACAAAGTCCTAGTGTCTTTAATTCCATGAAGGCTGAGAGAGATGAGGAAAAGAAAAATAAAAGTTAGGAGATAGCAGAGATTGGTTCAGGAGGTTTAAGTAAAGAAGCTGTCTCCATGACATGGAATTCCAAGGTGAAGCTGCCAAGTCCTGCTGCAGAAGCTGCAGCAAGTTATCTTAGAAGATCTAGCTAAGATCATTGATAGAGGTAGATAAAACCACACAACAGATTTTCACTGTGGACATAACATCCTTCTATAGGAAGCAGATGCCATCTAGGACCTTCATAGCTGGAGAAGAGAAGTCAATACCTGGCTTCAAAGCTCTAAAGGACACACTGATTCTTTTGTTAGGAGCTAATGCAGCAGGTGACTTTAAGTGGAAGCAAATGCTCATTTACCATTCTGAAAATCTCAAGGCCTTTGAGAATTATACTAAGTCTATTCTGTCTATGCACTATAAATGGAACAACAAAGCCTGAATGACAGGACATCTGTTTATTCCCTGGTTTACTGAATATTTTAAGCCCACTGTTGAAACCTACAGTTCAAAAAATATGTCTTTTCATTTCAAAATATTCCTTGTCATTGACAATGCACTTCGTTGCCCAAAAGCTCTGATGGAGATGTACGAGGACATCAGTGTTGTTTTCATGCCTGAGAACACAACATTCTGCCGCCCATGGATCAAGGATTAGTTGTGATTTTCGAGTCTTCCTATTTAAGAAATACATTTTGTAAGGCTATAGCTTCTATAGATAGTGATTCTTGTGATCGATCTGGGCAAAGTGAGTTGAAAACCTTCTGGAAAGAACTCACCATTCCAGCTGCCATTAAGAACATTCGTGATTCATGGGAGAAGGTCAAAATAAAATTGACAGAAGTTTGAAAGAAGTGTACTTCAATTCTCTTGGATGACTTTGAGGGATCGAGCCTTCAGTGGAGGAAATGACTGCAGATGTGGTGGAAACAGTGAGAACTAGAAGTGGAGACTGAAAACACTACTGTATTGCTGCCTTTTATGGATGAACATAGAAAGTGGTTTATTGAAATGAAATTGTTTATCTCCTGGTGACAACGCCATGAACATTGCTGGAATGTATCTCCTGATGACAACACCATGAACGTTGCTGGAATGACAACAAAGAATTTACAATATGACATAATCTTAGCTGATAAAACAGCAGCGGGATTTGAGAGGATTAACTCCAATGTTGAACAAAGTTGTACTCTGGGTAAAATGCTATCAAACAACATGGCATGCCACAGGGAAATCTTTAGTGAAGGAAAGAGCCAATCAGTTAGGCAAACTTCATGGTGGTTTCATTTAAAAATTTTTCCACAGCCCCTCTAACCTTCAGCAACCACCATGCTGATCACTCAGCAACCATCAACATTGAGTCGAGCCCCCTCTTCCAGCAAAAAGATTATGACTCTCTGGAGGCTCAGATGGTTGTTATCATCTTTTTACCAATAAAGATTTTTCTAAATTAAGATATGTACAATTTTTTAACATAATGCTATTGCACACAATATACTATCTTGTAAACATAACTTTTATAGGTACTGGAAAACCAAAAAGTTTGTGTGACTCACTTTATTGCAATATTGGCTTTATCGCACAAGTTTGGAACCAAACCCACAATATCTTCAGTTATGCCTGTACTAAAAATAACGGGGAATCAATATTGAGAAACCAAGTGTGTCATCAGGAAACCGTAAAAAAGTCGCTTAATAGAACAGCATCATTTTTACATTTGGTATGAAATATCTACTTTTTAAAACTAAGTGCAAGTATTTCTGGAAATGTCTTTTGCACCTTCCTACTTCCATTAGAATATATATTATCACCTTAATCAAACAGTCAGTTTATTTTTTCCCAAGTTTTTTCAATATTATATTTTGTGTGAGAAATTGAATAGAACATTGGGAGACCTTTATAAAGTTCTGTGGTGGCTGCTACATTCCTTCAGCTGCTTACACAGGGTAGAGACAAGGGCTAACTCAGATAGAAATTAAGTGAAATTGCTTCTGTCACCACTCCACATGTTTCTTTGCTCTACCTCTTCCTTATCAACTTTTTTTTTACAGTAACTAATTAGCAAGTTGACCATAAAGTGCCTTGTGATGACTGAAATCTTTTTGTTCTTCAGACAAGGTTATTTGACCCCCAAACTGCCTGGCATCCTAAAATTTTCTTTCTGACAATCTTTGTCCAGGTAAATTTAACAATTTCTTCAGAGAAGAATATGAATAGATTGCATACATTTCTTTATTTTATTGGTGCTTATTTTGTGCTAGAAGTCTGTGTAGTGATAATATTAATGTCATAAATATTATTGGCTATTGGATTTTTTATAGTTGCCATGTCAATTTTCATTATATATATGCATATATATATATACATATATATATATAAACTACTTCAGATTTATAAATGTTTGAAATCTGTGTAGTGATAATCTTAATGTAATAAATATAATTGACTATGGGATTTTTTAAATTGTTGCCATGTCAATTTTTTATTTTATATATATATATATATATAAAACGAGATTTTATATATATATATATATAAAACTTGAGATTTATGAAATGTTTAGCTGTCTAGTGGATGTTTACACGGACAGAAAAAATGCAGACAGGCAAACAAAGTAGAATGAATACTCTTATCAGTGGTTGTTATTGGGACTCCCGGTCTTCATGAAGATTCATAGGTACTCAAAATAAATTCAGTAACTATTTCATACCTAATATGAAGATAATGCACAGATAATTTTAATGAGTTTTTTCCTCAAAGACATTTAAATACAGATGACAGGAAATTATACATGCATGATAATATATAATAATATAACATCTAGCAGTATAACAAAAATTAATTTCTCCCTTAATGTTCAGCCTTGTCACAATACTCAATGTTAACACAATTTAATAAAAAGAAAACTCTCCAAGGATCTCTGAGGGAATTAGGAATTCTGATTAATCCTAAAAAATAATCTCCCAGGAATTATTAGCATGTATAAATGTCATTTTGAAAAATGGAATGGGGTTATTGATTATGCTATGGCATAGGTATTGGAAAAGAAAAAGGGCTACCTAAACTGTTGATCATTACATATGAGATAGTGTATGCAAATTGTTACATATGAGATAGCGTATGCAAAGAAATGTTGATGAAATGGGGTCTCACAATGCCAACCAGGCTATCCTTGAATTCCTGGGCTCAAGCAATCATCCCGCCACTGCTTCCCAAGTAGCTGGGATTAAAGACCTGCCACCATGTGTGGCTATATTTTCTAAAACAATTCAAAAGACTTCTAAAATTTTCAGTTTGCAGAAACAGTGAGCTAGAAGAACACTGTTGACATTCTGACAATAAGAAAATAGCTGAACAAACTGCAAATTAACTGTTTCTTCTGAAGCTATTAGAGACCTGAAATTAGGGAGCAACCAAGTAATCTGAAATCTGGGGAAAGAGATGTCCAAGATACTGCTTACTTGGGGCTGATTTGCAGAGAGAGTACTAGTAAACACTCTCACTTGAGAAAACTGGTAGAAATCCACTGCAGCTCATGGAAAAGAAACTACCCTTGAGATAGGGGCAGGCATGCTCTATCTAGTTATGAGCAGGAAGAAGTGGTAGTCATGCCTAAACGGTCCTAATGAAAAGAGGAAATTAGAGTAAGGTAAAATGTTAAACAGGGTAGTAGGTAGGATTAACCAGATTGAAATCAGGACAGGTAGGAGTTTGAATTTTTGTTATAAATAAAGCAGCCAGAATGAGAAAAGACATGGAAGCAAGCCGATTGGGCTTATGACTTATTAAGATTTTAATAGGGCTGCAACAGAAAATATTTGGTGAGATACAATTATAGATAGGAAACCTAAGAGCAACAATAGTGAAAATTCTGGCATACTAGGGTGAATTGTATTAGATTCTTCTTGAATACTGGCAAATAGACATTCTAGGAAATACAAAGGTTGATCAACTTGGAACTGACCTATAGATCACAGATACCAGTCTGGAATTAGAAATGAGATTGAGTCTTTATTAGCTATAAACCTATTGAAAACTATGATAGTGAGAGAGCTTACTATGAAAATAAATGTAATCTAGGTGAACCATTCAGCTCCAGGGATAGTGAGGCAGCAAAGATAAATATACAGCCTTCTAGGGCATCATATAGTCTTTAAAACACATTTATCAAATTACAAAAGAAATCTGGGCACTATGAACATGCAAGCAAGTCAAACAATCAATTTATTAACCAGATAGGAAGGTCATCTATCTATCCTCTTTAGACCGTTTTGGACCCAAAGGCTTTGGGATTAGAAAAATTCAGAGAAATTTGAGTTATACTTCATGACAAGGAAACAGTGTTAATATTCTAGGCTCCTATAACAAAGTATCGTATATGGGGTAAAATTACAGAAATGTACTGTCTCACAGTTTAGAAGGCTAAAAGCTTGAATTCAAGGTTTTGTCAGGGCCGTGCTCTCTCTGAAGCCTTTAGGTCAGATGTTTCCTTATCTTTGCCAGCATCTCATTGCCTAGGCATTGCTTTGCTATGGCACCATAACGCCAACCTCTTCTTCTGTCTTCACATCTTTCCTGTGTGTGTGAATATCTCTATGTCTTCGCATGGCATTCTCCCTGTGATGAGTCCAAATTTCCCTTTTTTCTCATAGGAACTCAGTCACATTAGATTAAGGTCCACCCTAATGACCTCATTTTAACTTGATTAAATCTGCAAACTCTATTTCCAAATAAGGTCACATTTACAGGTTCTAGGGATTAAAACCAACATACCTCTTGTTTTTTGAGTCGGGGAGAGGCACAGTTTGGCTCATAACTGTTACAAACACTAGAGAACATTTAATTCTTGTATTATTGGGAGAGGCAATAATAACTAACAAAAGGTGGCATAACACTAGCTAGTGTGTACCTAGCCCTCACTGTGTCCTAATTATCGTCCTAAGCAATCTAGAAAAGTATTAGTTTAGTTAATCCTTATAGAAATGATGTGAAGTAGGTACTGTTTTCTTTTTCTTCCCTAAGACCGCATGGATGATGAGTGGTAGAGCCTAAGTATTCACCTAGCAACATGATTGTGTTCTTAGAGTAAGCAGGTTATTTAGTCACATGAGAATATAGGAAACAAAGTTCATGAGATTTCTGGCATTAGCTAAATTAGTAATAGAAACTAAAAGCCACATCCATGTGGCTTTTTAGAGTATCAGAGTTCTTATATTTGGGAGAATAACTCAGGCATCCATAGTGAAGACATCTAAGAAAACTGAAAAGAGAGAGAGACTCATGTCTCCCGGGATATGGAAAGAAAGAATTCTCATGAGATTAGCTAAAGACTTTTGGAAGACTTTTTTTATTGATTAACCATAATATTTATGCCAGCTTGTTGTGGCCAGGAAAATTATCATTGTGAATAATTACATTATCAATTCAAAAGTAATAAAAGAAAAATAAAGACAAACATCTGGGAAAGAACATGGAGAAAATATAACTTAGAAGACTTGACTGGAAATCAGAACTGTATTATATCATAGAAGAAGTTGTATTAGAATTTTTATAAAAATGTGCAGAGATAATAAATTGATGAGGGCAGAGAAAGGAATTCTGCTTAACTGGTTGTTAAGCTTTAATAGGTAATCTATATTAAAGTAGAAGATGTGGAATCATCACTGCAAAAAAGAAATTTTGTGCTTGCTGTAGATATGGAAATCAAGTTGACCAAGAATTTTGATGGTCAAGGGGAGGAGAAATGGGTCAGTAGCTTGTTGACACAGTCCTTTGGAGAAAACCTGGTGAGTGTGTTTTACTAATGAACATTTGCAAAATAACTACTACTATTAATAGAGAGCCATATAATTGATTTTTCTCCCTTTTCCAACTTGCAAGCATTTGGAAGGTCCAGTGATTGATTAGAAGAAGTTGAAAGCATATTAAATAGGGTCCACTTCTATTACAAATGAAATATTTGCCTGATATTTACTGCTCAATCAGTAGTTGTAATTATTATGTAAACTCAAAAGCTCAATATATGGATGTTCAGGTGTCAGTTGCAAGAAAATGCTGAACTCTTTTGAATAAGTGGTCCAGACTTTTGGATATCATTTTGTTTTCCTGGATAACATGCTGAGCAGCCTGAGTGAAAGTTACTTGGTTTGAAACACAAAATGTGTTCCAGAAAACAATTAATAAACAAATACAATTAATAGTTTCATTCAATTTAGCTGTTGGCTGTATTTAAAACAACCGAGAAGCTGAAAACTAAATGATTCTTTGCTAAATTAATTTTTTATGAAATAAATGATTAATTTGGGATGACATTATTTAATTACGGTGTGATGCAAAATATTTATTTATGTAATAGTACTGTAAATTACAGCAGTCATGAAGACTGAGAGTCAACCCAACATACTTTTTTGTAGGCATGTCTAACTAATTTTAGTAGAACCAGGCAGAAAAACAGACATGCTTTTAATTCACCGTAATCTCTGCACCCTGGGAGAAAGACAACACCTGCTGGGAGTTATGAAAGAATATAAGCCTGTTTGTTATTCAGAGAATCTATTTCTGGTTAGAACTTTACAAAACAGTATAACTTCATGTGGCTGAGGGACTTTGAACAGTAATTTCGTTACATATCATACCCTCAGCTGTTTTAACATTGTCATTCTTAGTACCTACACTTATTTTTCAGTACATTTTTCAGAATGTTCTCTTATTTTCTAATTGCAGCTGAAAAACATTTTCAAGCAAACCATCAACAGTTGTGTTGTTCCTTACACATCACACTGCATTCTTCCAGGAATTAGATTTACTTGAAAATGAAAGAATGAAAAAGCAATTTTATCTTTCATTTTTCTCCCACATGTATCTTTTGCCCCAGAAATAAATTTTGATATCTTTCTGAAGAAACCTGGGTTTTAATTATTTTCTCAGAGACTGACAATTCACATTTCCCAGATGATAAATTCATTGTGTAATGCTTGATTATGTATCACATTTCATTATATGCAACTGGATAATACCCCCGTGAAAGTCATTCCCTAGAAACAGACCAATAAAGTACCTTTCAGTATACTGCTGATGCAATACACAAATTAGTACTTCAGTATTCAGGAACAGTTAACAAAACATCACAAACTATGTAACTTATTTTGTTGAAATATTTTAATAATACCATTTTCTTTATAGTTTGCAAAGCAATTGCAAAAGTGTTATCATTTTGTACTCATAAAAAACCCAAGAGATATCTATTGATGTTTCCATTTTATAAAAAAAATAAAAAAGATATTACAACTGAAACATTTTCTTTGCAAAAGTACACTTGGCTGTTAAGTGGCAGGGCTGAGCATTTTACACTGACCCTCTGACAATAAGTTTTAGACTAGTTTCTATAGTACAGCTTCCTGTAGTTTTGTACATGTGAGGCTGTTTAAGCCCTCTTCTGAGAAAAGAAAATATTCTCAGTGTAAGACATTAAACTAGCAGCTTTTAGTGCATAATCTGGAAAATGCAAAGCAGAAATACTTTAACATGTTTGAAATTCACAAATTTAATAAAAGAGTGATTAAATAAAAATTAAATATATGTAGTTATATGCAGTATCAATTATAATTTTCTTTGTCTAGGGCTTCTGAAAAATTGTGATTGTTGGTTAACAGAACAAGTATTTCTCTAGCACTGCAGCAGGCATTTTCTTTCTAGTGACATGCATGAGTGGGTGGTGAGTATTTCAGATCAGAACATGGAGTTCTTGTGAACAGACAAAGAATATATGACTGGATTTCTCTCTCTCTCTCTCTGTGCTAAGCTTGGTCATCACACAGCCTTTTAGAATTAAACACCAACCCCTCTTCAAAAAGGGAAACAAGAAACCAATTCTAGATAAACCTTGGCTACAGATAACCTTTACAAAAGATCATTTCTTTATGCATTTTTTTAAAGGAATAATTCCAAAATGCTTAATCAGACAAGTATTAAATTTTTCTGAGGATCAGATAAAGTCAAAATGTAGTTTTGGTTATCATTAAATATGTTTTCAAGTCCTAAGGAGCTATTTCTTCTCTTTTATTCTACTTAAGAGAAACACAGGTAAGATTATCAAGCAATATGTCCATTAAGCCAAGGATAGTTTTTCATTTTCATAGGAGGTTAGGACCAATATGTAAGCAAAGAAAACCAAAGGTTCATTTTTGACTCTTGTATGAATAACATACAAAACAAGAATTTACAATGAGGCTACAAATTTTTTGAGCAAATAGGACATATATTTTTTTCTTTCTTTTTTCTTTTTTTTTTTGAGACAGAATTTCACTCTTGTTGCCCCAGGCTGGAGTGCAGTGGCATGATCTCAGCTCACTGCAACCTCCGTCTCCCAGGTTCAAGCAATTCTCCTGCCTCAGCCACCCAAGTAGCTGGGACTACAGGTGACCGCCACCACTCTCAGCTATTTTTTTTTTTTTTTTTTTTTTTTTTTGTATTTTTAGTACAGATGGGGTTTCACCATGTTGGCCAGGCTGGTCTCGAACTCCTGACCTCGGATAATCCACCCAGTTGGCCTTCCAAAGTGCTGAGATTACTGGTGTGAGCCACCATGCCTGGCCTTCTTCTCTTGACATAGCTGTTCATATTCCAGAGAAGTCACAGCAAAATTTTGTTCAGGTTTATAGAATTCTGAGTTGTCATCTTCTTGGCAGAAAAACTGAGTAATCTGCTTGTGATGCTCGCGTACTACATATTATGCATGTGAATATGCACAATTCACATTTCTTGAGCATCAGTTTCCCTTTCTGAAAAGTAAAAAAAAAAAAAAAAAAGGAAAAATGAAGAATTAACTTGAGAACTGATAATATTAAGTGAAGTTTTTTGGTTATTTCTGATAATTACAGAGAGTGTTCCAGACTAACGAGATAAGTGCTAAGTAATGAACATCATTTCTCTTCCCTTTAAAATGTAAAAGGGGACTAGAAGAAATACATGTCCAGTATTAGATAAAAGGCTTTGAAAAAACTATATATTTGTCATCCTTACCTCCTCACTTACTCCAAGTTTATGTAGAAGGGCTAGAGAATCAGTAGATTTGAGAAGGGGGATGTCTTTGACTTGAAAAAGACTTGTCAGAGTTCTCTAAATTTTATATCTTTTGGCTTTCTCTGAGAGTGAGGGATTGTTCTCTTATTTCAAGACTAGCTCAGGAAGTTTCAAAAGATTTGATGAGATAAGGAAGGCTGGTATATACAAAGACGAGACTGACATCAATCATTACTCCAACAAGATGCTGTTTTAGCTGACAAATCTTGGCTTGTTCTGTGTTGCTATTGGAGAGAAGTGTGCCAAAATGGGTTTTGTGCTCATGGGGCCTGCCCCGCTGAAGAGCTTGATCAATGCAAACATAGACTCCTATCTTTTGTCTGGAAGTGTCTTAAGGCACTAGACTGGCTTGGGTGAATTCACCTACAGTGAGCAAAGGGAATGCTGCAGGGAGAGATTGAGCTGGGTTTCTGTGCCTCTAGAGATAAAATCAAAGCTGTGTCTCCCATGGTCAACTTGAAGGGATGTTACCTTTGTAAAAAAAAAAAAATGGCAACCTTGGAGGTCTCCTCTGCAGAGCAAATTCCCTTTAAAAGATCCCCAGTGTACCCCCATGAAAGAATAAAAATAACATTTGAGTATATTTGCCGTTGAGGGTATACCAATGCTAGATTACAAATACACCAGCCAGGGCTGAGTGTTGTGGCCCACACCTGTAATCCCAGCACTTTGGGATGCCAGGGAGGGCAGATCACTTGATGTCAGGGGTTTGAGACCAGTCTGGCCAACATGGCGAAACGCTGTCACTAGAAAAAATACAAAAATTAACCAGGAATGGTGGGGTGCGCCTGTAATCCCTTCTACACAAAAGGCTGAGGCATGAGCACTGCTTGAACTCGGGAGGTGGAGGTTGCACTAAGCCGAGATCTGGCCACTGCACTCCAGCCTCATTTACAGAGTGAGACTCCATCTCAAAAACCAAAACTAAAACCAAAATAAAAACACCAGCTGCAGGTAGTACCATCCCCAGCCCATTGTCTTACTTCCCTCCCTATTTCCCATCCCCAGAAGAGCTACAGACAGCTCAATCTAGCAAGGAGAAAGCAGTGGTTGCCTCAAGAAGGGATATCACCACTTTTCGGGCTGCTCTGTGAATTTTTAGACCAGAGTCCAGCCAGAGAAAAGACACGCTTAAAATGGATGACAGCTTATAATGTTGATATTAATGTTAGCTGGACTTCTTTAATACATAAAAATGAGTTTTCTAATATCTGAAAGTAACCAAGAATGATTTTTCATCTAAACATACTATCCAGGGGCACAAAGGTAAGAGCTTAAAGGAAGAGGTGAGAAAGGAATATGGTTTGTATACATTGCATAGCATTGAGTTCAGCATTGTAAAAATATTAGTACTGCTTTATCAATTACATTTTCAAAATATTACTCAAATATATTGCTCAATATATTACTAAAATATGTGTTTGATCCTTGTTGACTTCCTTTTAGTCCAAACCAATGACTAGTCTCACTTAAATAATTGCACCAGTTTCTGATTTGATCAGACTCAGGTCTGAAAATTTCACAGAGCAGCAGGAAGACGGTGTGATAGTCCTTCTTGAGGCATTCACTGCCTCTCCTCACTAGATTGTGCTGCCTCTGGCGCTTCTGGGGGATGGGAAATAGGGAGAGAGGTGAGGCAATGGGCTAGGGTAGGTATTATCTGGCTGGTGTATCTGTAATCTAACATTGGTATACTCTCTATGGCAAATACACTCAAATGCTATTTTTATTATTTCATGAGGGTGCACTGAGGATCTTTTTTTTTCTTGTACTTTAAGGTCTGGGGTAGGTGCACATCCCGCAGGGTTGTTGCATAGGTGCACACATGCCATGGTGGTTTGCAGTCTGTCCTCCTCTCACCTACGTCAGGCATTTCTCCCAGTGTTTTCCCTCCCCAGCCTCCCCGCCCCCTACTGTCCCTCCCTAGTGTGTGTAATGTTCCCCTCCCTATGCCCACGTGTTCTCACTGTTCAACACCTGCCTATGAGTGAGAATACGCAGTGTTTGATTTTCTGTTCTTGCATCAGTTTGCTGAGAATGATGGTTTCCAGATTCATTCATATCCCTACAAATGACATGAACTCCCCTTTTTTTTATGGCTGCATAGTATTCCATGGTGTATTTTCCAGGAGAACTTCCCCAACCTGGCAAGGCAGGCCAACATCCAAATCCAGGATATAAAGAGATACTTCTCAAGAAGCTCAACCCCAAGGCACATAATTGTCAGATTCACCAGGGTTGCACTGAGGATCTTTTAAAGGCAATTTACTCTGCAGAGGAGACCTCCAACATTGCCATTTCCTTTCAAAGGCAAGGAAATAATAATATTAAGTGAAGCTTTTTCACTTAAACTGGAGACACAGCTGACCAATGGAGACACAGCTTTGGCTTCATCCCTAGAGGCACAGCAAGCCCGCTTAAGCTCTCCCTGCAACAGTCCCTTGGCTCCTCCACTGCAGGTGAATACAGCTGCTCCTACTGTTTCTCCTCCACTCCTCCTCTCTCGCTCCTCTACAGAGCAAGAAGAGTGATTTTCTCAGAAAATAATTTAGGTCACATTTAACTTCTTTTCTTAAACATTTCGTGGGTCCATATTACATTTACTACAAAATCTAGGTTGCCTTGGCCCACATGATCAATTCTCCAAGGTTCTCCACCTTCTTTCTAAGCAACTTCCCCATTTCTTTCCTGTGCTTCAGACTCGCTAACCTCCTGTGATCATATTCTGGCTACTGGTAAGCTCTTTCTTGCATGTGATTCCCAGTGTCTCTTCTCTCCATCTCTGCAGATAGCCAAATTAACTCCACAATCTCTCTTCAGAGAAGACTTCCTTGAGCTTCCTATATGAATGAAGTTTCCTATGCATTTCTCCATCTCAACTATTTTCTTCTTAATAATATTTATTTATGACTCTTCACCCTCTTAACAAAAATATTAATTGTATGTTTAGTCTTTTTGCTAAATTTTTCTGTTAAAAACAGTGTCTCCACACTTCAAACTGTGTCTCCACATGGTAGACATTCAATGGAATGTACCCCCATGTTACCATCATTGTCTTTTGGAAGCCCTACAATGAGACGTGAAATGAAGGCCACATAAAAAAATTTTAACTACTTACTATTTATGCCAGTATTAACTTAAATTTATTTTTTATCAATAAGATCTAGGTTTAAAATTGTGCTCTGTATGAATTTTAGCACATTTAATTAACTAAAATCTTGGCCATTTATCTGTTAAATAATAAATAGTTATACTTGGCCAAACAATTTATTTAGTAAAATACAATATTTAAAGACCCTAAGACTTAAAGTCGATAGAATAGTCCAAGGTTATGATTAAACTCCTCTTTCTTCTTCAAACATATAAAAATATGTTACATATTTAAAAGTCATATAGGTTACTATTTTTATAAATAGGTAAATTTGTATCGAGAATGTATTCATTATTAAATACATATATCTGTTTACCACAAAAACTACTGACATGAAATGTGGTATGTGAGCTAAAGTCAAAGAAATACATGGAAATGTCTCCATTTTCACTGCTGTGTAGGATTTAGACAGTAGAACCCACAGAGATGACTCTGATAGGTGAACAAACGCAACACAAAATATATTTTTAAAAGACTCTGGACCATACTTTGTATTGGTAAAGTAAAAATCCAAGTCCAATCATAAAACTAACACCAGAAAAGACAACCAATAACGCTATTATTAAAAAAATTAGTTTATTCCTGGTAATAGCAAATTATATCAAAGTATTCTATTGAATTTAATATAAATATGCCTAAGGTCATCTGATATATTAAAACTTTAATAGGTATACAAATTATGAGAGATATTGTAAAAATACATTATCTGAATCAATAAATTTGAATTGGGGCCTCGAAATATGCATTTCTAGAAGCTCCCAAGTAATATTAATGCTGGTGATCTGAGAACCACATTTACTACAAGTTTTAGAATGAGGTAATAGGTTAATGTAATAAGGAATAAGTTGGAAATTGTGGAAATGAAAATAATAAACAGCAACATCAAGCAATTCAAAATACAGGAAGCTCTAGGTTAGATAAAGCCAAAGACAAAATTCACATTGAAGCATTCAGAGACTAATCAGTCCACAAAGATAATGAGAAAAATGTATGTAAAACAAGAATTAACAGACACAAAGGACTTATTAATCTTCCAGAAGAAGCATCCTCTCCTAAATTAGCATGGATATAAAGCCGAATGAGAAAGCTAAAGCAAAAATTCCTAATGACTCACAAAGAAAAAGACAGCTCACTTCTAATGGAAGTATATTAATGTACCAGCAGACTTATCCTCAGCAATTAGAGGTGTCAGAATGGGAAAGGGAAGAAAAGTAAGCATATTCTGCCTTCTGTTGTATTCTGGCCTTGAACAGATTGAATAAGGTACACTCACATCCAGGTGAAGAATCTGTTTTTACTCAGTATATTCATTTAAACATTAATCTCATCTAGAAATGCTTTCAGAAACACAGGCAGAATAATGTTGAACCAAATATCTGGGCACCTAATGATCCAGTCAAAGTCAAACATAAAATTAACCATTTTAGGTAGACAGATTTGCCTACTGGTATATGCTGTACATATTACCATTCTTTTGACTCATAAATATATATATTTGACTCATATGTACATATAAACTCATATAAATATACAAATGACTCAAATATATATATATATTGACTCATATGTATATTTGACTCATAAATATATATTTTTTCCATCTGACTTCTTGGTTGTCTCTCTTATTGTCTCTGAAGAAAGTTATTTGGTGATTATTTCACTGTGGGTCCCTGAGTATTATACTAGTTAGATTTTATGTATCTGAAAAAGCTTTTGCTTTTTATCTCTGGACACAATTGAAACAGGAAATTCTGTCATTTGGGACATGGATGCACCCAGTGGTCATTATGTTAAATGAAATACCCAGGCATAGAGAAACAAATGTTATATGATCTCACTTATGTGTAACATAAAAAACAGTAACACTCCAAGAAAACAAAATGGTGGATACAATAGGCTTGGGGGAGGGGTGAAGAGAAAGGGGAGTTGTTGGTCAATAGGTAGAGTTACAGTTAGAGAAGAGGAATAAGTTCTGGTATTTCATTGTACAGTAGAGCAACTAGAGTTACTAATACTGTTTTCTATAAAATAGCTGAAAGTATTTTGAATATTTTCACCACAAAGAAATAATGAATGAGATAATGTATGCTAATTATTCTGATTTAATCATTATAAAATGTATACATAGAGGGAAATATCATATTGGATGCCAGAAATGTGCACAATTTTTATTTGTCAATTAAAAGTAAAATTTAAAATAAAATATTTAACTGATGTGGTGGCTCACACCTGTAATCCCAACACTTTGGGAGGCTGAGGCAGGTGGATCACTTAAGGTCAGAAGTTTGAGACCAGCCTGACCAATATGGGGAAACCCTGTCTCTACTAAAAATACAAAAATTAGCCAGGAATGGTGGCAGGCACATGTAGTCCCAGCTACTCAGGAGGCTGAGACAAGAGAATTGCATGAAACTTGGGAGGTGGAGGTTGCAGTGATCCGAGATCATGCCACTGCACTCTAGCCTCAGCGACAGAGTGAGACTCCATGTCAAAATAAATAAATAATAAAAATAAATAAAATATTTAAAGTCCCATAGAATTATAAGGCAATGTTTTTAACATAGCTATGATACTTGCAGATTTTAATATGTTTCTTAAGATTGTAGATAAAGTTGATAAAATAGTAAGGATATTGAAGATTTGACAACAGAATCCATCTGATCTAACATGGATATTAACCCCTGACACACATAATAAGACATACATTCTTTTCAAGGACACATGAAATATATTTAAAATGGATGATTACGTATTTACAAAGAAAATGTTAAAAATAAAATAATTTCTATCATAGTAAAAGCAATGCAATTCAGTATTGTTTTTTAAAAATCAGAAAAAATTAATTTGAAAAATATAAAGTGCATTTTGAAATAATTGTAAACAGAAATTCATATGATAAACTATAAATATTTAAAACTGAATAAAAATGAATGTAATTATGTTTAAAATTTTGTAAGATTTGGTCAAACTGCTGATTAGAGGCAAATTAGAGCAAATTAAAGAGGAAGAACTCATGAAATTTTATTAGTTAAATATTGTAATTTATTAAAATAAAGGAGTAAACAGAAAAGTAGGAGAAAGTAATGATAAATAGCTGTATTTTGTTAATGTTATCTAAATAACAATAAAATAGAAACATTAAATCTTGGGAGAAGAAACTAGAGATAATAAGCAAAACAAAAATGTAATTATTTGAAAAACTAAAAATGCAAAATGATTTATCAAGGCAAACTAGAAAAAAAACATGAAAAAGTGAAATAACAGAGTTAGACTGGTGGAATTTGTTTAAAAATCTTAAGACTATGAAGTGGCAAGATACTTGAAAAAGATATAGGATATTTTAAAATATATTATCAGTTAATATTAATAAAATATAAAATCATTACTTGAATCAGTGGCCAAAAAACGTTTCTTCAAAAGGTTTTAGAAAATATCTGGCCTATATATCTTTGAATGTTTAAAAAAATCTTTCAACAGACAACGCTTATTTTATTCAAGCTGTTCAAAGAATAGAAAAAGAAGAAGCACACCATAACATATTTTATGAGACCTATGTAACCTCGATGATAAAACTGCGCAAAAATACTACAGGAAAATACAATTGTAGAGCAAACTCATTTGTGAACATAGATGTAGAAAGCATGCACACTTTTACCGAATTAAAACCTGCATTGTTTGTATAGAAAATAAATTACATTAAAAATAAATCATATTTAAATTTGTTTTAGCAGTAGCAAAGGGCTTTCATCTAAAAAATTGACAGTGTATTTATACATTAAAAACATAAGATAATCTCAGTTGATGCACTGAAATATTTGATAAAAATTCAGCTATTACTCATGAATGAAAGCAAAGACAGAAACAAAACACAGCAAATCATGCACTGAATGTTCCTTAACCTGATAAAAATATATTTGTTAAGGACCTGCATTATGTATTATTATCTTTATTGATGAAATTTTAGTGATATTGCAAAATCCTGTAACAGTACTCAATTCAAACTAAAAGTGATCTATCTTAGCAATTTTTGATGTCCCTTGTAATAAAGTGAAAGTGGTCAGAATACAGGAGATAATTTGACAAGGTAGGCTCTGTCAGGACATGTAGCTTTATTGAATAAACACTTCCACATATATATATATGTGCACGCGCACACACACACACACACACACACACACACACACTATTGTCCTCTCTTTAAATGTACTCGCAATGCATGGTGTAAGAGAAAGAACATTGCAGACAGCTTAAAATTATTGACATGAGAATGTATAGAGAAACAGGTAAACATCTTTTGTTAGATTCAGTTGGTTCCCAAGGAAAACAAGAATCAGCCTCGGGAGGACTGTTGTCAACCTCACATTTACACATCTTTTTCACATATATTCCTGGTTCTAGTGGTTTAGGTCCGAACAGTTACTCTCATTTTATTTTTAATTTCAGCACAGCTGAAAGATTTCATTGCATAATAGGAAGAGCCAACAATTACTATTTAATGTTGTTTCAAACAATTTGTTTTAAAGACTGTATACTTATGCTATTAACTTCCTTGGTATTTATAGATTTATATTTTGAGTCTATTTAAATTTGTTTATTTCATGAAATTTTCATTAAGGTTAAAACTGTCATTTATAAATATTTAAATAGCTACTAGATATGCTAGCTATCCCTGATAAAAACAGATATCTCATGGATTGAATATGATAAAGTGATTGCTTTACTTTGTTATCAGGAAATAATGGCTTATAAAAAAATAAAAGCTTTTATGTGAAAAACACAAGTACTGTGTTTATTTAGCTATGATCTTAGGATGGGAGAACTCTATTGTGCATTTGACATTGAGGAGTAAGATTTGTTTTTTTTTTCAATGTCTTCACAATTATTCCAACAATAAAAAATATTCATGAAATGAATTCTATTTCACACATTCAATCACTTTTTAGTGTTCAAGAACTTCAAAATTTACATATATATAAAGTGTTAGATTTTTTATGATTCATTATTGTGAGATACCTTAAAAAGCATTGTTTTTACATATTAGAAGTACATTAAATACTTCTATTATTAGAACCTATTATTTTAAAAAAAGGATCATAATATGAATATTTCAATAGTTATATGTTGTACTTGAAAGTTTTGTTTTCTATGTACTTTAAAAATATATAATCTTTTTTACATTCTTATAAATTAAAATATCAATCAAATATATTTCTCATTTCTTGTTAGCATCAAATAAAAATATTCCTTTAGTCCATGCAGAAATTAAATTGGAAAGCTTTATTTTCTTTTGCCCAATGATAATATTTTTTAAATTTTGTGTATTGTAGTTTTACATGGTGTTAATATCTTGCTGATATTGTTAATATCTTGCTGATAGCATGAATCTTGAGGTAATTGTGTTCTCTTATTCATTTACTCTCATCTGCTGAAAAGAAATTTCTACATTTCTGCTGCAAACTATTGCATTTGCACCTTTTAGAAGTTTGTTTTGTACTTCTTTGTTGAATACTTTAACCATTTATTTACCACATGTATTTTTGGAAGGAATAATAATTTTCCCTTTCTGTGGTTTGAATCAAAGTGATTTAAGTTTTCCTAATTTTACTTTTATTCCAAATGTGTTGTTCTAAAATTAATCTCACTTATATTGTACTTAATATACTATTTTAAGGTATAATCTTTACATCAATAATCAAAGTGATTGTCTTCAAATTTTTTTATTTTTAATTTTATGGGTATATAGTAGGTGTACATATTTATAGGATACATGAACTGTTTTAATAAAAGCATGCAAGATGAATAATCACATCAAGGGGAAGAGGGTAACCATGGCCTCAAGCATTTATGCTTTTGGTTACAAACAATCCAATTACACTCTTAGTTATTTTAAAATGTACAATTATTATTGACTATAGTCACCCTGTTCTGCTATCAAGGAGGAGGCCTTATTCATTCTTTCTGGGTTTTTTTGTTTTTTTGTTTGTTTTTTTATACCTGTTAACCATTCTCATCTTCTTCCAGTTCCCCACTACCCTTCTCAGCCTCTGGTAACAATCCTACTATCTCTATGTTTATTAGTTCAATTGTTTTTATTTTATTTTTAGATTCCACATATAAGTGGGAACATGCAGTGTTTGCCTTTTTGTGCTTGACTTACTTCACTTAACATCATGATCTTCAGTTCCATCCTTGTTGTTGCAAATGACGAGATGTCATTCTTTTTCAGGGCTGAGTAATAGTCCCTTGTGTATATGTACCACATTTTCTTTATTCATTTATTTGTGAATAGACAGTTAAGTTGCTTCCAAATCTCAGCTATTGTAAACAATTGCTGCAGCAAACATAGGAGCGCAAATATCTCTTCGATATGCTGATTTCCTTTCTTTTGGGTACATACCCAGCATTGGGATTGCTGGATCATTGGTAGCTCAATTTTTAGTTTTTTGAGGAACCTCCACATGGTCCTCCATAGTGGTTGTATTAATTTACATTCCCACCAACAGTGCACAAAAGTTCCCTTTTCTCTACATATTCACCAGCATTTGTTATTGCCTGCCTTTTGGGTGAAAGCCATTTTAAGTAGGGTGAGATGATAGCTCACTGTAATTTGATTTGCAATTCTCTGATAATCAGTGATGTGAAGCACCTTTTCATATACCTATTTGCCACATATATGTCTTTTTTAGGGAAATTGCTAAGCAAATCTTTTGCCCATTTTTGATCAGAATATTAGGTTTTTTTCTCTATAGAGTTGTTTGAGCTCTTTATATATTCTGGTTATTAATCCTTTGTCAGATGGGTTGATTTGGAAATATTTTATTCCATTCTGTGTGTTGTCTCTTCACTTTGCTGGTTGTTTCCTTTGCTGGGAAGAAGCTTTTTAACTTTGTGTCCTTTCTTGCTGTGGTTATCTGTGTTTTTGAGGATTGCTCAATTTTTTTCCCAAGACCAATGTCTTGGAGAATTCCCCCGAAGTTTTCCTGTAGAAGTTTCAGAGTTTGAAGTCTTAGATTTAAGTCTTTAATCCATTTTGATTTGATTTTTGTATTTGGCAAGAAACAGGGGATCTAGTTTCATTCTTCTGCTTATGGATATCCAGTTTTCCCAGCACCGTTTGTTGAAGTAACTATCTTTTTCCCAATGCATGTTCTTGGCACTTTTATCAAATGTAAGTTCGCTTTAGGCATGTGGATTTGTTTCTGGATTCTCTGTTCTGTTTCACTGGTCTATGTGTCTGCCAGTACTATATGCTGTTTTGGTTACAATCATCTCTCTGTAGTATAATTTGAAGTCAGATAATGTGATTTCTACAATTTTATTTTTATTTTTTTTTTTTTTTTTTGCTTAGGCTAGTAGCTATTCTGGGTCTTTTGTGGTTTGATATAAATTGTAGGATTCTTTTTTCTATTTATGTGAAGAATGTCACTGGTATTTTGATAGGGATTTCATTGAATCTGTAGATTGCTTTTGATAGTATAAACATTTTAAAAATATTGATTCTTCCATTCTATAAACATGAAATGTGTTTCCATTTTTAGTGCCCTCTTTAATTTCTTTCAACAGTGTTTTATAGTTTTCATTATAGAGATCTTTCATTTCCTTGGTTAATTCATAGGAATATAATTTCATTTGTGGCTATTGTAAAGGAGACTACTTTTTAAGTTTCTTTTTACACACTGTTCACTGTTGGCATGTAGAAATTTTACTGATATTTGTATGTTAATTTTGTATCCTGCAACTTTTCTGAATTTATCAGTTCTAACAGTTTCTTTATGTGCGTGTATGTGTGATGTCTTTAGATTTTTCCAAATATAAGATGATATCATCAGCAAAGAGTGACAATTTGACTTTTTCCTTTCCGATTTTGATGCCCTTTAATTCTTTCTCTTGTCTGATTGCTCTAGTTAGCCCTTCCAGTGCTATGCTGAAAACAGTGTTGAAATTGGTCATCTTTGTCATGATTTTAGAGAAAAGGCTTTCAGTTTTTCTCCATTCATTAAACAATGATTAACTCTGAAGAAAATGTGAAAGCTTTTAAATAAAATTTACATGAACATTATAGGTATAAATTTATGATACGTGTATATTCTATTACTCACAATTTTTCCCAGATTAATTGCATTAATTAATTTGCAAAATATTGACATTTAACAGTAAAAATATTAGAAAGTGGAAAGAAAAAATCTTATTTGTAGAATAATGCTAATTAAAAATTTAGAAGCAATGGTAAAAACAGAAAAATTACTATTTAATAATCATCATATTAAAACTGAATAAGGAAAAAAATCCATTAGTCAATGGGAAGTAACTATAGATGCTGAGATACTCAAAAAGCCTAAAATTATTGCCTCATAAATTACCAATTAATGACAAAAGGGACAAATAATTTTATAATAAAATAGTTTGTGAATACTAAGTTAATATCACCAATTATGGAACCATTAGCAAATTACCATTAGCTATTTATTCTTCTTAAAGATATTTTATTGCAATAAATAATGATGACTTTTTCTCTCTAAATAGCTTCATATGTATATATATATATATATAACAAAAAAGGATGAGTTCACGTCCTTTGTAGGGACATGGATGAAGCTGGAAACCGTCATTCTCAGCCCACTGACACAAGAACAGAAAACTAAACACTGCATGTTCTCACTCATAAGTGGGTTTTGAACAATGAGAACACATGGACACATGGAGGGGAACATCACACACTGGGGCCTGTTGGGGTAGTGGTGGGGATATGGGAAAGATACCAGGGGGTGCGGGTATTGGGGAGGGATAGCATTAGGAGAAATAGCTAATGTAGATGACGGGGTTATGGATGCAGCAAACCACCATGGCATGTGGATACCTTTGCAACAAATCTGCAGTTCTGCACATATACCCCAGAAGTTAAAGTATAATAAATAAATTAAAAGAAATGAGGTGATATAAAAAGTGTACCTATTTTCAACCCAAGTAAATATTTTTTCTTCAACACTAAATGTAGCTTGTTAAAAATAAACATCAGGAAGTAACATTTTTATTTATTAGATTATTTGTTTATTTTTATTAAAGATTGAAAGTCTTCATCTTATAAATTAGAAGGATTTAGACTTTATAAAATTGTAGAACAAAGTAATATGTTATTATATATTTACCAAATAGATAATCATTTATTGATAATGTGTGTGGTTTTAAAAAGTCTGAACTTTTCATTTCTAAATATAGTCTTTGTGGGGCTTGAATTCTCAGTTCTGTGGAATTGATGTGGTTCTAAAATAATATAACAATTGAAATTTTATGAATACATATTTTAATGAGAAACTAATACCTAGAAGGCAAATGTCGAACAATCTTTTATATTCAAATTTTATAATCTAGTAGATTGGTTCAGATAAACACCCCAAATTATGATAAAGATCAAAGTTAATTTTAAAAAGCTATTTTCTTCCTATAGCTTCACTAACATATAGTTTCTGCTTTTACTATAAAATTCCAATTCCTTTTATGAGGAGATGGTGCTTAATCTCAGATTATGGTTTGAAGTAGAATAACAAAGCAGTATCAATAATTTGCTCAATTTTGTTCAATTCAATTATATAAATATATGACAATTTGGTTATTAGCTCACCTTTTAATAAAAATGTAGATTGTTTGTTTTCAGTTACTATGAATAAAGTCACTATGAATAATCACGTAAAAATTTTTAAACTTTTGCATAACAAATTGATGGCGCTAAGAAGTTGAATTCAAATATGTCTGCCCAGTGACACAGCATACAAACATCAAAAACAAAAAGAGGGAAAACTTTGACATTTCTCTAATAATAAAGTTAAATCATGTTTTCATAGCAGGAGCTACCACACATTTTGTGAACAAATAGAAAAATATTTCTCTATGTCATAGAGATTTACAAGGCAGTTCATCTTAGGCTGAGTGTTTTGCTCTAACGTTTGTCAATGTGCTGTTTGATTTTTTATCTAATTCACAAGATACAGGGAAGATATGAGCTATCATGCTGACAAGGATGTTTTGCAAGAGCTGGGATTTGGAATGCCCTTCCCCATCCTGAAACATTCTCTGCATCTGAAGTCCCAAGTGCTGTCTAGTACTGCTATATGTGATTTTGGAATGTATATTTCAGATATGCTGACAAATATTACTGATGGCAGGGACCTAAAGCTTAGGATAAGATAAAGCCATGTGCGTAAGGTACAAATTTCGTGAAAGGAGAGCCAAGATTTATAGCCACTTGTTTGTAAAAATGATGCCTTAGGAAGGAAAGGAGGAGATTCTTGTCAAAATGGTGGACTGAACAAATAAGGGTTGTCCCACACATTGAAAAATGTAAGCACTCCAGGAATCATGTTTTAATATGTATGATTAAGCTCAAAAGAAATGACAACAGAAACAATTCCTAGGTACAAATAAAAATAGAGTAAAGTAGAATTGTTAGATCGAAATATTTTAATTTATTTTAAAAAGATTGCCATGCCACACACTTTCACATTTAGCTAGAGGGAGATGAAACTAAGTATCTTGCACAAAATCGTTATTGAGGAAATGCTAACTCTGCTTCTAAATGAGACTGGATTTTTACCCCAATGTCTTGGATACAAAGTAAGGAAGCAAGAGGCTTTTAAAGATACGAGTCTATGTTTAAATTGCCAGTAAGTTATAGAAACTACAAATCAAAAAATAATTTTTAAAAATGGTCTGAATTTAAACAACCCCTATGGGTTACAAAACATAAATGTTTTATAGTAAAGTTTGCATATGAGGTCTTTCAAATGCAACAGAAAACAACTTCTATGGCATATACTAAAGAGCTGACAAATAACTAGACATAAGAGAGAACAATGAGATGCTTTAAGCATATATAAAGTGGTCAGACTGAAAAATGAACTAGAACCTGAAAGGAAAAAAAAAAACATTAAAATCAGGCATATTAAAAACTAGAAATTCTATATACATGAAAGTATAGTCATTGCATTAATCAAAATACTAACAGACAAATCAAACTAGTTATGAGAACTCTTTTAAGAGACAAAAAATGAACTGGAAGTAAGATGGAGAACTTGAAAGAAAAGCAAGTCTTTGGGGCTTGGCAACAGAGATAATCACATATAATGTTTAGTGTATTTGTATATTCTTTTTTATGGACTGTGTAGGTAATTTAGAACAGTTCTAAAATGTTTTTCTCCTGTGATTTTATTTTCCTTAATTATTTGTACCACTTCCAAAACTGTACCTTTGACAAACTTATGCATTGCTACTGTGGTCACTAAAATTGTAGGGGCATCAAGGAAAGTGAGTCTGTCCACCTTGAATTGTTACTGGCATCTTTACAGAGGTATCATCATCTCTTTGAGGGTTCTTTTGAAGTATTTTCTTTTGAATGGAATAACTCATCACAGAGATATAAGCAGAGAATAATAACGTGTAACTTAAAACAGCGTGTCTGGAGTGGTGTCAGGCAAATCCTGAGACAGTTTACAATTCCAGTACATTTTATAAGATGATGACTTTAGAAGAGTAGAATAGGGACAGGGATTTTGGTTACAGTATAACATGTGTCCCATTTTTTAAAAAGTTACAGGGTTGTATGGAAGTTTAATGATGGAATGTTCATGTAAGCATGAGTACCTATGGATGTTTTATTTTTAGCATGTGACATAAATATTGAAGAGAATGTAAAATGTTGACAAAAAGATAAAAATAATCTTATGTAAAATAAAGGAATGCGACAAGCAATGTCGCATAATCTGAATTGGAAAGAGGGAGCAGTGTTCTTTACTGGATACTGCAAGAAAAAGTGGGGTGTTAAACTAGAAAAGTGGGACTATAATGTGGAGACATTATGCAGATAGTTTAAAATAAGTGAGGATTTGAAGAGACATCTAATAAACAGATAAAAATTTTATCACAGAATATAGAATATGAAAAACAGCCAGTTAGATCTACAGATTAAAAAATAAGGAGGACAAAAATTCTGATAGAAAGGAACTCTCTGATGAATTAGAACAGATATTCAAGGTATGAGGGGTTATTGTCAAACACGGAGATATTTTAATAAAAAGGAGTGAAAGTGGGAAAGGAGTTTAGGGGAATATATTAAAGCAAAAGGATACTATTAAATGTAATCATTAGATGCCTATTGTTGACCTTTAATAGAGTGCTTTTTGAAGTGACAGTGGCATTTTCAGTTTTCAAAGTCAAAATGCAATGCCAATTATCATCTCAAAATACATTCCCCAGGTGTTTCTGGGAATATGGCTGCATCTAGCTGCTGTCGAGTCTAGAAAATGTCATTCTTAATTTATTCGTGCCACTGTATTTTGGGCCTTCTTGCTATTGCAACCTAAACTTTATTCTAACTAAAGCAGATATTAGTATCACTGGAGGGTTGCTGCTGTGAGAGAAACTGAAAATACATGACATTAGAATAATGCTCAGGCAGTATAGACTGGTAAGGTTGGAAAGCTGGTGACCCTTGTTATGCCATTACAGCTGATCAGTTGTTGTCTTTGAAAAGGTAACTAAGCCACATGTTTGTTAAGCAAATCAGGCAACTATTGAGCCTATATTTTTGAGAAAATTGTTATAAAGATCCATAATGTAAGTATATATTGCCTGTTTCTTTTTGCTTTATGCAAATTACTACATTACAGAGAACCTCAGAGATCTGACTTACTTTCAAAACAAAATGAAAGGGAAACTCCAAAAATATGGGGCTTTGCCGGGTTGCAGTATCCAAATCATTTATTTTTTTCCTCCAAAACAGAAAGATAAAAGTGTCAATCTAAAACCATGTATTGAGAGGTCTGATTAAGATTTCTAATCCATAAAGGCATCTAAGTGTGTAGAAAACATCAGATTCGGAGTATTGTCTTTCACTCCCATGGATTGTGTCAGAGACCTTCAAGTTACCTCAATCCAAATATGTTAGAAATAGGCACACACCAGAAAATCACAAGTCAGGCTCAGGAAGTATGCCTGTTAAAGAACACTGCGATTTGTTCCTGGCATATTGGTACTGAGGGGGAAGCAAATAGACCATGAGTCTAAAAATTTTTGAGAGAGCAATTACAAAGAAATCACAAGATTGGCCTAAAAATTGTGATTGTTTATCTCTAAAGAATTCTCAGGCTCCCAGAACTGCATCTGCAAAAAGGAGTTTGTGAAAGTATGCAGTCTCCAAGGGGAATACAGATTCAGTCTTCAGATGAACCCACAGAAGCTAATGAACACAATGATGAATCTCCCAGAAGGCAAAGCCATGTGCCATGGAAGACAGAGGACAGGATAGTTTTTCTCACAGCTCAGAATCTAAGTCTACCCAGTGAATTTACTCAACTTTCAACAGTCAGCCTTTATTATTTCTTCCCAGAAAGACATCATTATTATGTGCTGACTAATCTGTTTCCCATTATATTTTCTGAATGAATTCTTTTTAACTACAGTAATTGTGTTTCTGTTCCACTCTCACGTATTATTTCCATTAGCAACTTCAGACCTAGGCAAGGAGGGGGTGCTGCCTTGGACCCCATATTTTGGCAAACCTGTTTCTGTCCTTCCCCAGCCTCACCCCAGTTTTCAAGCTAAGAGTTGCACAGGCCAAGAGGTAGCAATGCCTATGCCTAATTGAAGCATAGGCTTTACTTGTAGACCATTCCCTGGATGCCTGATAGTCCACAGAGCCCTGCTCAAATAGCCCCTAGTTGGCTTCCAGGTATTTCACAGACCTTCTACTAACATCATCCTCCTGAAAGTTACTGGCCTTAACTTAGACCCAAGAACTGGCTAAGGGCAGCAATGTAGTTTGTCTTGCAGACTGGGGTGTCACCCAATTAATCATAAGAGAGGGAAATGAAGAGAAGAGAGGGTGATGGTTATGAATTCAGAGCTAGGGACATCTTTCCTTGTGTTGTCATATTCTAGGATGGAAAAACAAGAATCTGAGAATTCTGAATGTGTCAAAGTAAGTGAATTGAATGTATTTTATTTAATGGTCTAATTTGTTTGGTTTATATAGTTTTAATTTTTATGTATTCATTTATTTTTGAGAACCTGGAGTGCAGTGGGACGATCTGGGCTCAGAGCAACTTCCATCTCCCAGGCTCAAGAGATCCTCCCACCTCAGCCTCTAGGGTAGCTGGGACTACAGAAACATGCCATCATGACTGGCTATTTTTTATTTTTTTATCTTTTTGTAGAGTTGGGTTTTCACTCTGTGGCTCAGGTTGATCTCAAACACCAGGACTCAATGGATCCACCTGCCATGGCCTCCCAAAATGCTGGGATTACAGGTATGAGCCACTGCACCCAGGCTGTTTGTAATGATTTAATATTGTTTGTCTTAGCCATATATCATGTTGTTTGTAAACAATAGAAATTTATTTTGCACAGTTCTGTGAGCTAGAAAATCTACAGTTAAGTCCCTGGCAGATTTGATGTCTGGGGGAGGGCCCACTTTCCCATAATGATACCCTCTCACTCTGTCCTCACAGGGTGAAAGGGGTTAGCTAGCTTTTCGTGGTCTCCTTGTAAGGGCACTAATTCCATTCACAAAGGCTCTGACCTCCTGATCTCTCAAAAGCTCCACCTCCTAATAGCAGTACATTGAGGGTTAGGTTTTAATCTATGATTTTTGGAGGGACACAAACATTCAAATGATCACATAGGTATAGAATATGTAAGACTACATTTGTAGTATTTTTCTTGCCTCCATAAATATTGGGACATACCTGAATATGTCTGTATAAAGTGAGGTTGGATATAAAGGATGGAGTATTTTTCTATCAGTTTGTAAGTTGCCAGGATACAAGATCTGTGACTGAACCTAACAGAGAAGGCTGCCCACTAACCGCAGATTCTGAGATTAGTGCTGGAAGAGGTCATGAGATAAGACCTTTGGCTTTGTCCTTTGGAAAAATAATGAGTTTACTTTGTTGGAAGCAGAGTGTGCACTGATAAATGGTTGCCATATGAAGGACTCTGGCAGTCTACCAGTTATTCCCTTCAAATCCATTCCCCTCTTTTTTTTCCTAGGCACGTGGCTACAGAGCTGTGAACAATTTCTGTTGTCCTCACATGTATTAGCCATGTGAGGCTCTGTAGTAAGTTCTCATCAATGAAATATGAACAAAGTAACGTGTTCATTTGGTTTAAAGGCGATTTCTTGCTCTGGTCTTCCTCACTTTTCCCTTCCTGCAGGCTGAAATGTTGATGTGCTGGAGCGGCATCAGTCTTGCTGATGAAGACAACATCCATGGGATTGATGGAGGAAGAAAATGGGAAGAAAATGGACTCAATAAAAATTCACAGAGAAAAGCTGCCTTATGTGCATGAGATAAACGTCACTCTTACTTAAGCTGTTGTATTCTTCTTCCCCAGCAGTTTAGCCTTCATTGTAAGAAAACTGCTTAGAAAAATATGGGCATATTGTAACTCATTTAAAGTGGGCAAATGTGTTATTATGGGCAAATGAAGTTATTAAGAGAATCACAAACTACTTATTTATCTTTCACTAGAGAAGATAAAAAACAGAATGTGTAGAAAGAACTCAGTTATGTCATTTTTTTTCATAACTCCCTATGCTTAGGAAGTAAGATATTAGAATTCTAGGTACAGTCAGATTTATGTAGTCATTTGAAACCTTATGAATATCTTCTTTAACTTTCAGAAAAATATATTACATATATACACATAAAATAGTATATAGAAAATTTAGTATAGTGTATAATATTAATAGGGTATATGCACAGTACATAGTATACAGATATATAGAGTATAAACCATGGCATATAAGGCATTTATAATAATACCATATATTACTCTTCATGTATTAACTTTTAATGTCTATTTCAATTTTCACACATTCATGAAGTTTATGTTTTCTAGAACTATTTTAAATATTCTATTTTTACAATTCACAGAACAATTGTCTAATTGTTCTAATATTAGGTAGAAAATCATTCCCTTTTATGTTGTTTATCTTATAAATTACATGTTTTTACATTTTGTGCTCAGTAACTTATAAGAAACCACCTAGAAGCACATCATTAACTATGAATGTGTAAATGAGTTTGTTATTTGGTAGAAGCCAATGAGATACATGCTTGGTGTCTACTTTGTCAAGAATTCCTTTTTGAAAATCTTAAGCAGAGACATCTTCTAAATCTGAGTCAGACCAAGTCTCCGCCTCCCCCATACATACATATATATATATATATATATATATATATACTCACACACAAAGACACACACACACATACACATGTCTCTTAGGATCAGTTGGTTTATATGTTTTTAAGTCATGTATTTTTAAATTGAACTACCATCTAGATGTTCTATCCAGTATTGAAAGTGTGGGGTATTGAAGTCTCCATCTATTAATGTAGAACTATCTATTCCTTCCTTCAAGTTTGTCAGTACTTGCTTCATATTATTTTGGGACTATGTAGTTTTGAGAGTATATGTTTATAACTATATCTTCTTAATGAATTGACACTTTTTAAATATATACCTCTCTCTTCCTCATATACCAGTTATAAATTTACTTTGATATTACCATAGCTCTCCTTTTGGTTGTTATTAGTATGGAATATCTTTTTCTATCCTTTAAATTTCAATCTGAGTCTTTAGATCTAATGTGAGTCTCTTGAAGTTATGTCATTTTTAAAATTCATTCTACTTTCCCTTTTGATTGAAGAGTTTGATAGTTTTCTATTTCAAGTAATCATTGATAACAAAGGACTTATTTCTGCTATTTTGCTTTTTAATATATATATAACCTATAATTTTTTTGCCGTTATTTTCTCTATTGCTGCCTTTTCTGTTTGCTTTTAGTGAGCTACTTAATTCCCTTCTATTTTTTGTTTTTTGCATCTTATTTTGTGGATATTTTCTCTGTGCTTATTATAGGTATGATATTCAACATCAAAACAAAGATAACCCATAATGGGAGATATATTTTATATCAGAACCCTCCCCCAAAATTTCAACATCCCATATTTAAAACAATATACTTTCAATTAAAGTTAACATCCATAGCATGCAAATACCCTATTCCTATGGAACTTCACTCCCTTTTATGTTGCTTCTCTTACAAATTACATGTTTCTACATTTTGTGTTGAGAATTATAATGATTGATATAATTATTTTGATATTGTTTCTCCTAGATATCTAAGAAACACAAAGTTTTGAACAAAAAATACAATAATACTGATTATATTGAACCACATATTTTCATAATTTCAAGTATCCTATATTTCTGTTCTCACACTGTATTTTCTGCTTGCTCATATCTTTTGTGTTTTAAAATGTCTACTATAAATGTAACTGCAGAATTTATGTTTAGCTCTTTTTGGAATGTATTTCTTTCTTACATTCTGTTTTGTTTGTGCATCATTTTTATGATTTGTTTTAGTTCTTTAGTTTTCAATTTTATGTTTTTCTGTTAGGATAGTCACGTACCACGTAATAGCATTTCAGTCAATAGTGGACCGACCACATTTATGATTGTCCACCCGTAGGATTATAATATTGTATTTTCACTGTCCCTTTTCTGCATTTATATTTGTTTAGATACACAGTACTTATTACTGTGTTACAGCTGCCTACAATATTTAGTACAGTAACATTCTGTACAGGTTTCTAGCCTAGGAGCAACAGGCTACACCATATGGTCTAGGTATGTAGTGGGCTCTACCATCTAGCTTTGCATGAATACAATCTGATTTGTGCACATTGATGAAATTGCCTAATAATGCATTTCTTAGAGCATATTTCCATTGGTAAGCAACATGTAAGTGTATATTTGTAGACTTTGTCTAGTAAATCCAATGTTGGACTTCCTCAGGGACAGGTTCTGTCAACTTATTTTGTTCTGTTACATGGACCATATTTTTCTATTAGCCTTGTGATTGTTGTAGAAACCTGGATATTTGGATGTTACTGAGTGATAATTTGAAGATTCTTTCCTCTCCTCGAAATTTTTTATTTTCTAATTGAGACTGTAGCAGTAGTCTGTTTAACTACTTTCTACCCTCTTTTGCAGACAATTCCTTTACTTGTTTGATAACTGACATGTCTGTTCCTTAGCTTGTGTTCAGCTATTGTATTGACAGTTGTTTTTTTTTTATTACCAGGGTCTAAAACAAGCAAAGAAAATGTCTCGCCCAATGTTTGAGATGAGTTTTGTGCCGTAGACACATTTAGCCAGACTTGCATTGAGTCTATCGATTAGCTTGAGGTAAAAGCTTTGGGCCTTGTTGAGCATGTGTCTTGCCCTGGACATGCATGTGGCTTTCTTAATTCCCTTGTATGCATAGATGCTTTTGAATGTCTTAATTTTTTCAAAGAAACTCTCCCCTAGCTGTTCCTCCTCAGCCTTAGGTAGTTTATTACATGTCTAGAACATAATATTTTGTCCCAGGTATTTTTGATTTATTAGATTATCTTGTAATTTTGTTGTTGTTGTTGAGATGGAGTTTCACTCTTGTTGCTCAGGCTGGAGTACAGTGGTGCGATTACGGCTCACTGCAACCTCCGCCTCCCAGGTTCAAGTGATTCTCCTACCTCAGCCTCCTGAGTAGCTGGGATTACAGGCATGTGCCACCACACCCGGCTAATTTTGCATTTTTAGTAGAGACCGTGTTTCTCCATGTTGGTCAGGCTGGTCTCAAACTCCCGACCTCAGGTGATTCTCTTGCCTTGGCCTCCCAAAGTGCTGGGATTACAGGAGTGAGCCAGCACACCCATCCCATCTTGTAGTATTTTTGAATGATGCTCATTCTTTTTCCAGCCTGAATTCTGAATTAGGTGAAAGTGATGAGCACCTTGCCTCAATCCTTCAGGTAGTCTTCCAAGAGTTTATAGCAGGCATGCACAATAATTTGCAAAGGAGGCTTGTTCTACTCTCTCCAGATCCAGGAACCAAGGTCCTATATTGGGAGCTTAGGCTGCCTTCAAGACTGTTCCCACGCTGTGAAGTGGGTGGAGCAAGGGGAAAGAAAAAAATATCACAAATATTTTTATTTCTTATATCAGCTATGTTTTGAGTTGGTATTTGCTTTGTTGCTTTGCTACAGTAAACCTGGAAATATTTTTCAATATTCTAATGAATCTGACTGGGTATGGTTTTTTTCAGTGTTTTTATGGAGAGACGATAGTTGAATCTGGCTATTCCATTTTGCTGAGGTAATCCTATCACTAAATATGCTTCCCTAATCCTAATACAGGAGATTGTAAGAAGAGGACAACTTGGCTCCAAAATTGACGCATTAACATGCCATTGGAATTGGCCTCACCAAAAGATGCCTCCCTAAAAGCCAAAATAGCCTCCTTGTTCAAACAGAGGTAGGGACTTAGAGTTTTGTGGTATATTTTGTCCCACAGGTTATTTAGAAGTATGTTGTTTAATTTGCACGTGTTTGTGAATTTCCAGGGGTCTTTTTTGGTTGACGATTCTGATTTTATTCAATTTTTTTTGGAGTACATTCCTGATTGATCTCTACTGCCCTTCATTTATTTATTTTTGTTTAAGACTTGGCATTTGGTCTATTCTGGAAAATGTACCATGAGCACCTTGGAAGAATGTGTATTTTGTTGTTGTTGGGTCAAGTGTCCAATGCATATTTAGTAGGTCTTGTTGATTGTTAACTTTACTACTGTCTTGTTAATCCTCTGTATGGTTGCTCTAACCATCAAAAGAAGGGCATTGAAGTCTCCAGTTATTGTGGAAATGTCTTTTCTCCACTCAATTCTGTCAGTTTTGCTTAGTGTAGTGTTATCTCTGTTTAGGTACATATATATTCATAATTGTAATCTGTTTCTAATAAGTTGATTATTTTATGATTATCAAATGTCCCTCTTTATCTTTTGGTAACTGTTTTCATATTACTTTATTTGACATTGGTATAGCCACCAGCTTTTTTGTGTTGTCAACATGAAATATGATATTCCATTTTTTTACTTTTGATTTTTTGTATGTCTAAATCTAAAATGTGCTTCCTATAAAAAGCATATAGTTGGAACTTTTAAAAATTTAATTTGACAATTTCTGCCATTTGGTTGGATTTTTAATTTGTTCACCTTTAATATAATTACTGATAAGGTTTGGAATACTGATGTATGAAATTGTGCTGTTTGTTTCATGTATGTCTCGTGTTCTTTTGTTCCTTTTTTTTTATTGCTTTCTTTTGCATTGAATGTATATTTTTTAATTGTAATGTTTAAATGTATTTAATAATTTACTCTAAAAATATTTTCTTAGTGATTTCTCTAAGGTTTACTATTTACATCTCAACAGTCTACTTTATATTAATACTAAATCAACGTGAGATATAGAAAGGTTATTTAAATATAGCTCTTTTTCTTCAATTTCTTGTGCTTTTATTATAGTATATATTTTATGTTACATTTGTATATATAAATAACCCAAACCTGCATTTTTATAATTATTGCTATACAAATATTTTTTAAAGAAGCTTAATAAAAAGCAGAGTAAATAGACACTTTAAAATTTTCATATTAATTATTGTATCATTTCTGATTCTATTCATTAGTTTCTATAGATTCAAGTTGCAGTTTAGTATAATTTTGTTTCATCCCCACATAAGTTTTCTCCTACCCACCTCTTTTTTTTTTAAGATGGTGTTTGGCTCTCGTTGCCCAGGCTGGAGTGCAATGTTTCGATTTTCAGCTCAATGAAACCTCCACCACCTGGCTTAAAGTGATTCTCCTGCCTCTGCCTCCCTAGTAGCTGGTATTACAGGCATGCACCACTATGCCCAGAAAATTTTGTATTTTCAGTAGAGATGGGATTTCTCCATTTTTGGTCAGGCTGGTTTTGAACTCCCGACCTCAGGTCATCCGCCCACCTCAGCCTCCCAAAGTGCTGGGATTACAGGCATGACCAACTGCCCCTGGTCAACTACCTACCTCTTTTATTCTATTATCTGATATATTTTTAAATGCTAAAAGTCCAATGATACAATTTTGTGTGTACTATTTTATACACTTGCTTTTAAAACCACTTACAAAAATATTTTATAATTACACAAGTACTTTAATCAGTTCTCTGATTTGTTGTTATTGTTGTAGATTTGGATTATCATACAAGATTATTTGCTTTCAGCCTGAATATCTTCCAATTATTTATTTTAACGCAATTTTCCAAGTAACACATTGTCTCAGTTTTATTTATTTGGGATAGCTTTTACCTTTGTTTTTAAAAGATACATTTGCTGGAAAAGAATTTTTGGTTGACAGCATTTATTTTTTCACATCCTCTCTGCCTTGTGGCCTCTTTTTATTTTTTAATGAGTTGTCAACTGTTAGTGGAATCCCCCTCAAAGGTAACAAGTTATTTGCTTTTTCCTACTCCTTTAAAGATAGGCTTCTGTCTTTTCATAAATTTTTAAAATATGTCTGTGTGCAGATCTCTTTGGGCTTATCCTACTTAGAGTTTATGGAGCTTCCTGAGTGTGTAGATTATTATTATTTTAAATCAAATTTAGAACAAGTTCTGTCATTTAAAAAATTTATTTTCTTTTTTCAGTTTCTCTTTTAGGTACTCATACTAGTACATTAGGGTGCTTAATGTTGCCCTACATTTCCCTGAACCCTGTTTATTTTTGTTAATTAATCTTTTTATTTATTTATTTGCATTAAAAATTTTTTCTTTTAATATTTTTTATTGTACTTTAGGTTCTGGGGTACATGTGCAGATCATGCAGGATTGTTGCATAGGTACATACATGGCACTGTGGTTTGCTGCCTCCATCTCCCTGTCACCTATATCTGGACTCATTATTTTCCCTGATTTTTATTGAATAATCTCCATATACCTTTAAATTTTCTCTCTCTCTTTCTTTGTTTTTTTTTTTTTCAGGAGCTCAACTCCTATCTTAAGACCCTCTAGTAAATTTTTTACTTGGATTGTGCGTTTTAATTTTCAGATTTCAATTTTCTTTTATAAAGTAATTTACATTTTTCTTCTCTATTTTGTGACATTGTCCTTGTACTTCTGTAAGCATGAATTCATCTAGTTTTTACATATATTTTTAATAGTCTATTAATGTCTTTGTCTATTGAGTTTCATATGTTGGCCTTAGGAGTAACTTCTAAATTTTTTCTGTGTATGTGGTAGACTTTGCTGTTTACTTGCAAAGCTTATAACATTTGCTTAAAACCTGACATTATAAGTAATATATTCTAGAAATTATGGATGCTTACCATTACTCCTTTGCCAGGGCTACCTTTTGTGGTGGTTTACTTATCTACTTGTTGAGTGGATGAAATGGACTATTTTAATGTTCATGGGAGCAGTAGCTATGATATCTCTTCTATTTCTCATATTAGTAAATATTGTCTTGTCTTTTTTTTTCTTGTTTACTCTGACTACTAGTTGATTGATGTTATCGACCATTTCAATAAACCAACTTTTGGTTGTATTGATTTTCTTCATTGTTTTTATATTTTTAATTTCATTGATTTCTGCTTCCCTTTTTGGTGTTTCTTTACTTCTTGTTTGCATTTTAAATTGCTGTTTGTTTAGTGTCCTAATTTAGAATGCCAAGTTTTACAGGTTTTTAATTTTGTAATTATGTAGTTAATGTGACACCCTGTCTTCTAAGCACTGATTTTTATTGCGTCACACAAACTTTAATGAGTTGTACTTTTATTTACATTCACTTCAAAATAGTTTTATTCAAAAAATATTTTTTGCTCATTTGTTACCTATAATTGAGTTGATTCATCTAAAATTATATATGAGTTTTCCACCTATACTTCTCTTATTGATTTGTAATTTAATATCACAATGGTTTAATAACATATTTGGAATGATTTTCATACTAATTTTTTAAATAACATTTATGATGCAGAATGTGATCTCATTTGATAGTTGTTTCATGTGAGTTTGAGTAAAATGTATATTTTTTGTTGGATGGAAATTTCCATAAATATCATATACATATAATTGATTTATAATGCCATTTATTCAACTTCATACTTCTTAACAGGTATTTTGAAGACTGCAACTATAATAGTGGAATATTTATTTATTTCTTAACTTCTTTTAATTTATTTTACCACTGTAGCTAGGTATATACACATTTGGAATTATATCTTTTTGTAGAATTGACACTGTTATTTTATGTTGCACCTCTGTTTATCTCTAATAATTTTTCTTGTTCTAAAGTCTGCTTTTTCAAAATTTCCATAGTGACTCCAGCTTTCCTTTGATCAGTTTTAGCATGGTAAACATTTCTTCATTTCTTTATTTCAAACTATCTGAACCTTCAAATTAAAAAGTATTTTTATAAATAGATAACATAAAATTTTCATAATTATTCATTATAATAATCTTTATTGTTTAGTTGCTGCATTTAGACTGTTCACATTTAAAGTTATAAATTATATGGTTGGATTAATAACAATCATGCTTATTATACTTTGTATTCCTTGTCAGAGGCATATATTTATGCATTCTTTGATTTTATTTGAGTGTTTTGTATAGCTTCATTTTACTTTTTCCTTTAGTATATCAACTACACAGTTTAAAGAAAATTTCTATGCTGGTTTGGTCTAGTATTCACAATATTTTTAATGAATGTAATTCAACTCTTAACACTGCTTGTCTTTGTGTGTAGTTTATGTGTCTTATACTGGAGAGTTCCAAGTTCCTTCCTCATGATATTGTCCTCATCCATTTTTTTATCCATATGCTATAATCACATGATATGTTTCCAGTTAATAATTTTAAAAACAGTTATTAACATCAATAAGAATAAGAAAAAAAGATTTTCCTTCATCTTCATTTATTTCTTCTCTGGTATATTTTTTCTTCATGTAAAACCATTTTTCGGATCTATATCATATCCTCATGCCTTAAAAAAAGTCTATGGACATTTCTTACAAATCAAGTTTGCTGGAAAACAATTCCTTCAGTGTTTGCTTGTCTAAGAAATCATTTATTTCTCCTTTACTCTTGACAGTTAGTTTAGCTGGACATATTATTTTGAATTATAATTTTCTTTTTGCTTTCTCTTTCTGTATTTTTTCTCTTTTTCTTTCTTTCAGCTCTAGATGTTTGCTCAACATTCTGCTGGCTTGTATTGTTTCTGACCAGACATCAGCACTAAAGCTTATCTTTGTCCCTTTAAAAGTAAAGTATTCCCATCTTGTGCCAGTATCTCTCAAAATTTTATTTTTGTCTTTTCTTTTTCTGCAGTTTGAATAGGCTATAAATAGGAATAGTGTTTTTGGATACTTATTCTGCTTTGATTTGTCTGTGTTTCCCAGAACTGTGGTTTCATGTCCATCATCAGTTTAGAAAAGGAGTTCTTACCCATTAGAATTTTATATATTTTTTTCTGATTTTTTCTTTCTTCTCATTCTGGTGTTCAAATTTGACGTTATATACTTTTTAAAGGTTTGTTTCAGTTTTGATTGACACATAGTTGTTCATAGTTACGGGTACAATGTAATGTTTTAATATATTTATATATTATTTATTAATCAAATGAGGGTAAATAGAAAATTAAGGACTTAAGACTTTATTGTGGTGAGAACATTCTGAATCCTCTCTTCTGTTTTGAAATACATGTTACCTCATTGTTAATTATAGTCATTCTGCTGTCCAATAAACACCAAAATGTATTCCTCATATTTAACTGTATCTCTTGACCAATCTATTCTTATCTATCATTTCCCCTCCACTTTCCAGTCTCATAACCGTTATTCTACTTCCTACTTCCATGAGATCAACTTTTTAAACTCCCCTTTATGAGTAAGAACATGCAGTGTTGGTCTTTATGTGCTTGGCATTTTTTACTTAACATAATGTCTTCCAGGTTGGTTCATGTTATTGCAAAGGACAGTGTTTCCATCTTGTTAAATGCTGAATAGTACTCCATTGTATATATACCATTTTTCCTTTACCCGTTCATTCACTGATGGACACAATATTACATGTCTTGGCTACTGTAAATACTACTGAAATAAACATGAGAGTGCAGAAATCTCTTCTACATACTGATTTAATTTCCTTTGAATATATACATTTTGACATTTTCTCATGTTCTTGGGGATTTTGTTCCTTTTTTCATTCATTCTTTTTCTTTTCACATTATTTTGGGAAGTTTCTATTGGCCTCTACTCAAATCAATGATTCTTTTCATAGTCATGTCTAGTCTATTGAGTCCAAAAACATATTCTATCTATACATTACATTATTTTTATATTTCTAGATTTTCTTTTGATCCTTTCTTAAATTTTTTAAAATCCTTTTACTTACATTGCCCATTTTCTTGCATCTTATCAATGACTTTGGGACAAAGCTCATATAGTCTTTCTCTCTGGAGAGAATGCCTTTGTTTTGCAGATAACTCTGTTAGCATGTTACAGATATTATTCATTTTCCCCCTATCAGAGCCATGAAATGTTTCTCAAATGTTTAATGTGAAATCTCCTACATGTTCTGGATGTAATGCCCATAAAAATGTGTTGGTCCCCAAAAAACATTGCCTCAATTATTTTCTCTCACCCAGTTCACAATCATTTTTCAGCAATTTGTCATAACTACTATTTAAGTGTCCATGCCAGTTTTTCTATTGTTTGTTGTTTTGTAATGTTCATGTTTTATTAAATAATTTGACAAAGGATACAATATATATGTTAGGACTTTGGTATAATATGTCCTAACAGTTTTTCTTTGCAGTGGTTTCTACCCCAGGTAAATAGATCTTGGCTGTAATTCTCTGGATCTGTCTGTCTCTCTAGATATCGGGGTAGTGATTTGCTTTTCCAATTAATTTGCTTTTCCAACTCAATTATCTGATAGGTCCAAGAAAATTTATTGATTTTCTCTTTGTCCTGTCTTTGTTTATTGTAAGGATGTAAGCACTGATTTCCCAACTCTTTTCGTGTCTGAGCTGAAATTGGAAGTTTCCTAAAGGGCCCATAAGATTTTAAATTTATTTATTTATCTGAGTTTTATTAATTTTGACACATTATTGTCTGTCTATGAACTTGATTGTCCATGTTGTTTTCAGGCAGGTGTTCAGAACACAAAAAATTTTTTGATAAATTGTTTCTATTTTACATTTTGCTTTGTTTTTACTTAATGGCCTTGGTTTGTCTACATATATCCCTGCATGTGATCATTAACCACATAGAAGAGTTCTTTGGTTCTGCCTAGATTTTGTTTTGTGCAACCATATAATAGAAGACTGTAATTATACTTTGAATATCTTTAGTTTCATAGGTTAAAAAGATGGGATTATAGATAAGAAACTAGGGAAATTGAGTTGACAAATAATCTTAATTATATGATATTTTCTCCACCAATTCCTTTTTACAGGAAACATATCTAACATTAAGGTACGTGTATAAGAAAACCATAAAAGAAAAAAAAAAACAAATCATACTGTTTATTTAACATTTTTTCATTGACTATAATCGTATTTGTATTTAATTTTAGCTCTTAATTTTTCTTTCACATTAATCCTGCCATTAATTACATTTTTAAAACTATTTTTAACCTTCTAACTTGAAAGCAGAACATAATAAAGAGATCAAAAAAGTCTACCCATTATTATCAACATTAAGCATTGAAAATTAAAAAGAAATCAAATTAAAAAGAATATAAAGCAAATAGAAACAAAAGTTTTCTTAAACGTGGTATTAACATCATTATTTAAATAAGGTTATTACTGCATTGTGAAATTACAATGAAATCTACTAATAAGATAAAGGGTCTTAAATTATGTTTGATGTTTAAATATAATTTGCCATACATGGGTTTGGAAATGGAATATCATAACAGTACATCCACTAGGAAGTCTTGCTAAATAACTATAAACATCATTATAATTTTAATAACAAAAATATTCTGATTGCACCATATACCATGCTTTATGCCTCTTACAGAACTGCTAATTCTCAAAACATTAAAAACAGAACTGCCCCACGATCCAACCATCTCTGTTTTCTGAGTACTCTCAGTAACAGGAAAAAAAGGTAAGAAAATTTACTATCATGATTTAGATGATGGGTAGAGGGGAAGAATATATACAGTGATAAATTATGTCATTATAAATTATACAGCACAAATGGAAGAACATAAATTTTTTCATCACATCACGCAGAAGTCCAAAGGAATATTAGCAAAAACTAATCTGACATTGACAACATAAAATTGCTGCTCACAAGTTTTGGTTGCTCTTTCTATTCAAAGAACCATCTTTTGACTTTGCTGTTCATCTCTATTAAATATTTCTTGTTTCAACAATTTTTCAATAAACTGTTTATAATGTCCTTGCTTCATTCTTTTATCTCTTGTTTCTTTAAAAGACATTCATATTTTATATTATTTTAGCCTATTCACTATTCAAATGTAACTTTCTAAGCACAATACATTTTTTTTTCTTTTACAAGATTTTTTAAATGATAAATATTATTCTAAGTACTATTTGGTCAGCATCCAACAATCTATGTCAGTAACATTTGCATTACGATTCAGTTCTAAGCATTTTTATTAATATGGAAACACATGTTAAGATTTTTCCATATTATATTTCAGTGTTTTTATTTTTTCTCTTCACTCATATATACTGCATATTTTTACATATTTCTCCTACCATTTTGATGTTTTGTACTTTATTTCTCTTTTCTAAGTAGCTATTAAAAATTATATATTCACTAAAATTTGAAGTAAATAAATTTCTCCAACTTATTTACAAAGACTCCAGTGCCTCAAAACACTATATTTAAATATCTCTTTTTCTATCAAGAAAATTTTATTACCCACTACTCTTATTTTATTTAAAAATTATCAATACAGGGGGGACATTTCAGTTTTCACGTCAACATTTGTTTAGATTTACCTATGCATTTACAGATTTTATCATTACAGATTATGCTTTTCAGTCTTAATTATAAGATCATTTTCTTTCTTTCTGAATTAAATATAAACAATACCACAAGACATTAATGGATGTCACAGACACCATGTTTTTTTTTTTTTTAAGAAAATTATCTCACTGTAGTACTATTCTGAAGTGATAATTTTTTATTACTTCTCCAATTATTGGTCCTGCTTAAATAATTTTATCAACCAAATCTTTACAATTTAACCTACAATTTTAGCAATGTTGACCTGTTGTTTTGGTGATGCTAATCAGTTTTCTTAAAGTAACTTTAGTTGTTTACTACCTATTTTCTTTTGATGAATTTATCTCAATTTGTCTCAAAACTTTACTTCCAACTACTATTGGTTATACCAAGAAGTAACTTGAAGACTTGAACTCCAATTTAGATGTTAATTCTCTGAAAGTCAATTCATTCAAAACTAACAATAAAATCCCTACTTTATAAAGTCAAATTACTTTGGTGAACTTACTCAATGGTTATAATAGCTCAATATATTATATTTGTACACATTCCCCTGCCCCACCTTTGTACTCACCAAATTTTAAGGCCTGATTTTGTTATTTAATTTGTAAGCCTAAGCTTTGTGGAAATTTACAAATGTCTAAGATGTTTTGTGGCACCTTGTTTTTTATTTAACTGTTTAGAATATTATTTGTGATAAGAACTGATAAACACTAGAGTTTTGACTAAGTCAACACACATGTTAACTGTCTTTAGGTAAAAACATTCACTGATGTTAAAGCACACATTACAGTGAAGATGGCAAATGAGTGCTTCGAACAGTGTGTTCTCAAGCATAATGAAACACGATAAAAGCCCAAGGAGGCCTAATTGTTGGTTGTTAAAAAAGTGTGGGTACTTCCAGGGAGACTACCATGATAGAGTGAATTATAATGAATCACTATTTTAAATGTTTTGATTGCTGCCACAAGTTGTTGGTAGGTAGAAATTGATAAGGGACAATCTGCAGTGCACTTTTACCTTATTTTGTATTTCTTGTTTCAAGAAATAAATATGATTCTGTGTTGTAATGGCTTATTTTCTACACAATCCCTGATTGCATGATAGCTCCTTGTGCAAAAATATAAATTCCCAGCCTTTCTATTTTTCTGGTCAAGAAACTGTTTATGTGTATGAGGGGAGAAACTTTTGAATTTTCTATTTTCCCCCTTCCATTTCCCTAGGCTTGGTCAAAGTAATTAGAACAACTTTTACTATGAGTCCTTATCTTAGTATAAGGCTTACAGTTATAGAGGAAAGCACAGTTTTGTTAGAAAATGGAAAAAAACATACTTTGAATCTAAAGTGTGAATGAGTAATAAGCACAGGCAAGTATTGGGAGAGAGGGAATAAGCAGGAAATGTGAGACACTGAGGAAAAGGACACTAAAAGAAGGGACTAGAGCCCTGGGTGGCAGTCTTATGCAATGCAAAATTGTGCTGGCCCTTAATTCAGCATCTAGGGAGCTAACAAAACCTCCTAAAATTTGTATTAAGCTTCGTATATTCCAAGAACAGCACATATAAAGAAACTGTGAGATAAAACTTCGTGATTGTCGTTTTACAGTACACAAGCTAATGCTGGAAACCATGTGCTTTAGCTTCGCTGTCACCTACTTTCATCTTTCCTCCTGCTCACTCTTCTTTTCCTTCTCCTCTTTCTTCTCATTTTTTCTTCTTCTCTTGTTTCTTTCTTCTTCTTTAATGAATATAATCACAAAAATAGGCACCTGAAAGGACCCTTGCAAAACATATTGTGCTTAATGTACTTCGCGACTTTATTTATTTATTATTTATTTATTTTTGAGATGGAGTCTCGCTATGTCACCCAGGCTGGAGTTCAGTGGCACGACCTCAACTTACTGCAATCTCCTCCTCACTGGTTCAAGGGATTCCCCTGCCTCAGCCTTTGGAGAAGCTGATACTACAGGTGCGCACCACCAGGTCTGGCTAATTTTTTGTATTTTAGTAGAGATGGGGTTTCACCATGTTGTCCAGGATGGTCTCCATCTCCCGACCTCGCCATCCACTCGTCTTGCCCTCCCAGCACTTGAAGTCTCAAATCTAAAACTAGCAATTCTTGAGGAAAGAAATATTAGGTGAATCAACTTTTTCACATAAACAGTAATTAACTTTCCAATTAGATAGAACCAAATTCTATACCTGGCAATCTCATAAAGTGTTAAAGGCATAAAGAGGAGAATTTCAATCTGGCATGAGAAATACATATAATTTTTAAAAATTTTTGTATCTTGAAAATGCTCTGTTGCTTCAGGTAATTCAACATAATTCAAATGGAAATGCTTCCAAGAAAAGTAAATATAACTTCTTTTATCAAGCACCAATTTTGTATTTAACCAGAAGCAAAACTGAAGGCACAGTTTTAAACTTGTATTTTAAGATAGATTGTTGGCACAGAAAAAAAAATTACCTTTCTCTTTATTTCAAATTAGACTCATTCCCCTACAACTAGGAGTCTACTTTAAGTAGACTGCAATGAAACAGGATTTTAAGATTAAATTATATTATTAAATTAAGCACCTACACTGTGATAAGAACTATTCCAGACCTGGGAATTTCAGAGGAAAAAGGCTGAAGCTATTTTTTTTTTCTTTATTTCAAATTCAGCTGTAATGAAGACAACAATAGTCAAGTTAACACGGAAGTATGATCATTTCAGGCTAATATGTGTTGTGAAAAAAATGAAATTGAAAAAGACGGAGGAACTGAAGACAAACTTACGGGTTTGGTCGGGGGAGAAGTATATCATCTTCTATTTCAGCCCTTCAATTGCCTGGATAATAGGTGGGGGTAAGTACATCTGATTATTAACCAAGAGTAACTGGAGAGAAAGTGTGTGAGTTCAAAGCAGAATAAAGCAATTAGGAAATACTTGGCTTAAGGAATTTGCCATTGCTAGAAAGCAAGCTGACTGCCTGTGGTTTCCTCTCTTAAGATTATTTTAAAGAGAACTCATGGTCATGATATTTCAACTGCAGAGATGCACTTAGGAAAAACACAGACAAGCTTTTGTTTTGTTAATAAGAGAAGAAAAATTTGCTTGTGTATGCAACTTTTTCTTGTAATGATTGACTTGTTTTTCTAAATAGGAGATGTGAAAGATGATGTATGGTGATAAGAAGATAAAAAGTAGCTGAATGCAGGATTTTAAGTCTTGGTGAGTTCAAATAAATATTGTATTCCTGGTATACAATCACTTATGTGAAATCCTTGGAACCAAATGTGTTTTATAATTCAGCATATTTTAGACTTAAATAATTAAGTATTTTATGTAATGCCTCCAAGAAGGATTGGAGAGGAACCTGCTAATCAAATATGATTCTTTCTCTATCCGAACAAATGCACAGTCACATCAACTAAGAAAAATAATAACTATAAAAAGTGATTAATAAAGTTAATCATGTCAGGTTTGACCACAGAGTGAGTTTTAGCACTAAATTTATGAAACTATCATTTTATTTTAAAAGTTTTAGCATCTTGGAATTATAGTTTAGAGATTTTGAAAGTGTGACCACTTAAGTGAGCAAGAAATATAGGAGGGGGTTTCAAATCGGAGGATATTTGAATTAGATATTTCAGAAATTATGATATTATATTGACAGGTTTAAAAGTATGGCTATGAGGTTAGGGGATAATGGTGGAAAATAAATGATAATTTAGTTGATGGGCTACACAGATTTGGAGACCAGAATTATGGACAAGTTTTCCATATGGCTATTGATGCCATGGAGGTTGAAGGGATAGAAAGAAATAGTGTGAAGCAAGACTCAGGAACCTCTAAGTAGAAAAGTGTCTTGCACGTTTGTAGATAACAACAATGAAGGGGAAATGTGTCTATTTTTGATCAAATATATTTTTCTTCTAACACTTTGGGTTTATAAAGTTTATTCTTATATTGTATTTTAGTCCTTAGAAAAATGACTCACTTTCCCATCACACAATCGAAACATGGAAAAGAAAATAGACTCAGGAATTACATAAGTCTGCTAAATAATTCTGACAAGAAGTCCGTTAGCCCCACCCTTCTCATTTTTGAACAAACAAAATATCACAAGCTTCAAGTCAGAGAAATATAACTTTACTTAGAAGTAGAAGGTTGTATCTTCATGCCCTGCTTGAGTAATGACAATTTATTTTCCCTCTTTCTTTTCTCTTAATAAGAAACAAAATACAACAAAACAAAACTCCAATGGAAGCATGTATTATTCAGGTAAGACGTATTTTGCCTTTCAAAAAATTATGCATTGAGATTTATATACATTGAGATAACAGAAAATTTCAGATCATCAAATCACATACAGAAATCTCAGATCTTACACAATCAAACTTTAACATTAATTTCAAAGTGGAAGTGCTCATGAAGCACAGATGAAGCAGCAAGTCTAGAGCTACAGATATATTTTCCTATTTTCCTTCTAGCCTCATTAGGAAACCTCATGAATGAAGTATAGCTATAATATGAGTTTTCTAAGTGCTATATGTTATCATTTACATAAAAGATAGCCATTTTCATCATAAAACAGGCTTATTTTACATATCAAAGATTTTGTGACATATTACAGGAAGCTATATTCCCTTCTCTCCAAAATCTATGGATTACAAGTTTGTTTTGTCGTAAGAACTCCAAGTCAAATAATGTACATTCTATTAGGAAATACCATCAGTATATTTGTTAAATCTCTTTTATTAACATATCTTCGAGGGGATTTGATCAGAATGGATTATAGGGCTCTGGGTAACTCTTTTCTTCTGGATACAATTTCCAAGCTCTGCCAATATCTCTTTGACACATATGTCTCAAATGTGTTATTATGTGTCTTAAAGTTAACTCAAAATTTTATTTAAAAAAATGTACTTCACACCCCAATGACCATCTGGATTTGAAACATAAAACAGGTATCAGGAGTTATTGCTACAATCATTTTAATAATAGCTGTGTTCCTTCTAAGGCCTTTTAATTGTGTATTTCTAGCTCAATTAATTTTGTTTTTTATTCATAGTCATTTGAATATTTGTAAGATTATACTAGGGCATGCAGTATCTTTAAAGCCAAATTTATTTTCTAGCCAGTAACTCTCCATAAGTATTAAATTAGTTAGAGATTTTAAATAATCTTCTAGGAATATTCGCTAGTTCTGTGGTTCATGGTACACATAAATCTGAATTACATTTAATTTTGACATGAAATTATAATATTTTTGTTATAATACCTACATGTAGCAGAGAGGAAAGCAATGTTTTACATACCATACATCAATTAAAATTGCACTACCATTCTTCAATATTTTTGCAGCAGAAGTTTGACCATGCACAGCATATTCCCAGTGACAGGTCCTTTGACCAAACAACTTTGACCAGTAAGTTCAGGTTGTACTGCTTTGTGAATGTAAGCATATTTCAGATATCTTCTACAGGCTTTTATAGATACTGATTTCCAGGTGTCATGTTGGTCACTATTCATTCACTCCTATAACAACATTTTTTTTTTCCTCTATCCACTGCCAGCCAATTGCTATTGGAAGTCAAATTCCCTTTTAAATTATGTTAACCAAGTAATTCTGTATTAAATATAAAGACTACATTTTTCAGAGATGTTCTGCCCTGAGACTTACTGTAGTGTTTCCATTAATGATCATCAACTTTTGCACCTCTAGCAATCCTACACTTTAAAAATATTTGTTACATACTATTTAGAATATCAATAATTATTGCTGTGTGATGGTTTAACAATGATGTTGCCATTGCTAGTGGTATACATGTTCAATTACAGTAATTATTCCAATCAATGTCTTCACTCATAGCCTATAAACCATGAACTAAATGGTAGCTGTAGTCGTATACTGGTCAGTTGAGACAATGGTGTGTCATGGTGGAAGGGTGTCATTTCTTTATCTGAATTATCCAGATGGAATTTTTAGTTGTACAGATCTAGGAACAGTCTGAGATTTTGCACTATTTGCAACACACACATATGCCTGTCAAAATTTCACACATACATCTTAGTAAAAGATATAAGATTCCTTGGTCAGAGACAGAAGGAAATATTCTTACTCTTAGTGAGGGCAAACACCTGAGTATCAGGGACTGTATTCATTCCCTGAGCCCCAATTCCTATAGAATGATGGAAGGCGAGCCAGATGACACATGCTGATGCAGAGGGAGATTTTATATAAAAGGAATTCTGATTTTAGGCAATCTGAATATTTTATGTGTAAATATTTCTGCTCTTTATTCCAAAGGGATAGATGATCTGTTATATTCTGAGCTGTAAGCAAATGTTTTCTTTGTTCCTGAGAGAGACACTGTCTTCCAAGGCAGTTCCCTACATGGACAGTCTTAAAAAGATTTCTCAGAACAAAATGTATTTGGTGCCTTACTTGCAAACAGCAGACAGGAGAGAGGCCCACTGAAAATTTTCTCCTCAAAATATCCACTTTTCTTCTATACTGTCTTTACTTCTGGACAGTTTTTTGAGTGTGCCATTTTATTGTCCGTTCAATTTTTGTGACAGAGATGGAACGAAATATATTTAGTTTGTTCATTACAGCATTTAAAGTCCAATTACATGACTTCCATTGCAGGGATTGCTTCCCACAAAATACACAGCATAAATATAGTTATCCCTATCGAAATGCTACCAATAAACCAAGAGTGGCCCTTAGAGAGATCTTTACAATCATCTTAGGACTACAGGATCAAAGACAATGTTTCCTGAAATAATTCAGTTTCTCTTATGATCATTCCCAAGTTATAGTTCACAATCTTTTAGGAAACACTTTAATGCCTGTCTTCCACATAGAAGTACAATTCTATGATCACACATTGTGTGATCTGAAAAAAAGAAAGTGTAATTTAAGATTATGGAAGCCTTTCGGTGAAAGCTGTATAAGTTGAGGACACAGTGTGAAATTGTTTCCAACTTATCTTCTCAGTCAGCCACTTAGTGACTCTTAATTCAGGCATTCCTGTCAGTCAGATGGGCAGCTTTTTGTTTCTACTGACAGAGAAACATAAGGTTCAGACCATGTAGTAAGGGTTGCCCCCTTGCTGAGTGTGTCCAGCAGATTCTGGCTGAGCAACAGATGAATGAAGTACAGACGCAGGTATTTTGCCTGTGAGCGAGGCTAAGGGACCCCATGGCTAAGCTGAGAAGAAAATGTGCCCCAGTAAACCAGAGACTCTGCATTTATTCGGTAGAGATTTAATGACAAAGGCCTGGAGCAAACACCATTTGTGGGTAATTAACATTGTCTACCCCTCAGTAGGGGGCAGTCAGGCACACAGATGATCAAAGGTTGGTTTCTGGAGAAACTGGTAAACAAACTTATGTAGATAAATTTCATTGCACTCCTTTGCTAGCTGCTCTCTGTCTTTAGCTCAAGGTAAGAGGATTAGGCTGCCTCCAGCCATAACCCTTTCCCGAAGCTTTTGCAAAACCTCCCAGCCTTCCAATAAGGTTTGCATCTTTCCTGTAATTTTTCCCACCACCCTGACCTATTTCCTACAGCCCCTATGTTTGGTCTCAATGACAGTAAAGTAAGCTGCTTGTGTATGGGCAGTTCCTTTTGCCAGCTTTTTCTCCTAGAGATTTTTGAATACAATACTGCTACTTTGCAAATAAACTTCATTGAGTTGCCCTCTCCTGATTAATACCTCTCTAACATTGCACAAAACATGATCAGTATTTCTACTCTTATAAATATCAGATGACCTTGCCTTATTGATGAGAGTCTTTTTGACCACGCCTGATAACAACCTAGTAACAGTCTTTCAAATGGATTATAACTAGCTATATCAAATATCTTCTAGCATAAAAGTATGAGGTTAGCACAGTAGTCAGAAGTCAGTTAAAAAAAAGAGTTAGTATAAAAGCATTTGCTACAACATTTCTTTAATCAGAGTTAAGAATTATAACTCTGGAATTTTGTATTGTTTAATGTTTACTATTGTGGTTGCCTTGAATAATTTCTGTTTCCTAATAGGTTGGCCAATTGGAACTGAGGTATGAGCAGACAGCCAATATCTCCTTAAAATGGATGGGGCATTACACCCTGCTTAAACATAATATTCATTGAAATTATGAAATCAGACAAAGGCAATGAATCTACAAATTAATATCTTCAGTCACTATTTCGATTTGAAGATTCTCAACCTTAAACCTATTTACCTCTACATCTGCATAAACCTCCAGTTTCAAGCTCAGAACATCTTTATGCTGGACCTTACTATATATTGAGCACCAATATCTCGCAAACCTACATAGATGAGCATAATACTTGCCCCAAGTTTTGTAAGGTAATTTGACCTAGATACTTGCATCTGCCTGAGATCTCCCATTAGAAGATGGAAGAGCAGATTTTGACCTCTCAGTTACACTATTTCAGATTCTAAGGTTCTAACTTGGTGGATAAGTTCTGTCTGTATTCAAGTCTTTCTGTTCTAAATTATGACATTTTTATTTTGATTTTAATTTCTCTAGGTTAAAATACATAGAAAAAAATGTTTTTCTTGGTGTTTCTAAATATGGACGTAGTATCAGAATGGCTTCCCTATCCCATAAATATTGATAATGGGCTTTCAAATTGATAGTAGGGAATCATGAGAGTTACTCATCTATTGGGTCAGTTACTACCCTCAATTTATTTTTTCTTTTTATTCCAAAATGGAAGAAGGTTCAGAACTATCTCCACCAAATTGGAAGTATTGTTACGCATAAATAGAGAACTGTGCAGCAAAATTCAATCTGTCTACAAAAACAATGGGTTGGAGTCAAGATGTTCCTTAAAAAGATGTAATAACCAAAAAAATTTATTTAATAGAAGAATTATTGTTTCAAGATCTCTCCTAAGTACCATCTTTAAATGATTTCTTTTTAAACTTTGTGTTTCCTTTAGTAAGATTTAAAAAAATACATGTGTAGAATTCCTGCATTGTTATTGATGGTATCTTAGTTCTTTGAGTAGTTATAAGAGAATGCCACAGACTAGGTGGTATACAAGCAACAAAAATTTATTTATCACAGTTTTAGGTGTTGGGAAGTCCAGCATCAAGGCTCTGGCAAATTTCATATCTGGTGAGGGTCTGCTTCCTGGTTCACAGAAACTTTCTCAGTATGTTCCTCATATAGAAGAAGGGATAAGGGAGCTCTCTGGAGTCTCTTTCATAAGATAATTAATCCCATTTATGAGAGGTCCGTCCTCATGATATAATCACCTTCCGAAGACCTCACATCTACATATCTTCACATTAGGGGTTAGATTTCAACCTATGAATTTTGTGAGGATGCAAAAATTCAGTCTCATGAATATTGAGTATTTTAGACTGGAGTAAAGGGTAATTGATTTTTACATCTCAGTATGACATATGGTCTGATCATGGAAAATATCTTAATATATTAACACTAATTGTGCTAATATTAACTAGAGAGAGTAGGAGACCTGCTGTTTTATTATCAATAGGGTAAACATATACGGATATGTTTTCTTGTTTACCATTTACTTGAATTCTAAGAGCTCTTGTCATTACTTTTGAAATTCAGATGAAGAAATTGATTCTTGTGTGGTAAATTACTAATGTAAGCACAAATTTCATAAGTGGAAGGCTAGAAGACTAATTAAATTTTTCTGGCCCATGATCCTTTATACAGTATGATGCTAGGAAAAGAAAGTAAAAAAAAATTCAAAAAGGTAAGAAGAATCAATATCTCAAAACTGTTTAAAAATGTACATTTTAGATTTGGAAGCCAGGCATCCTTTAAATTTCTAGCTGATTGTAAACTGAAAGTGTTGAAACAGTATCGTATATAGAGTAAATGATCCATGTTTTTTCTTAATTATACACAAAACAAAATTTCACAGTATATGTGACTGAAAGCTTTTAAGTGTTAAGTTTTGCAATCAACTGTTCTCTCAGAAATTGAAATACACTGCAAGAATTACACTAACAAGTAATTCTGTGCAATCGGTGAGGTATGCTTTTGTGTTTTACCTACCTGCAGACCTCTGAGATGCTCAGTTTATTTTGAAGTCTTCCACTCAAATTCATATGGATCTGAATAATTTTCAATCTAATTTTATTTCCTCTGGTACTGTAAAATATTTCCAATTAAGAAGTGGTATTCATTCTGATGCCACGCAGTGCTCAGAAATCTCACATTTTCTAAAGATGCCAAAGTAATCTGTGTGATCCATTTTCAGTTTTTTCATGATTACAGGGCCTCCTTCTGTTTAAAAACTTCACAGACCTATTATAGCATAAGCGTTAGTAAAAAAGAAATAGATATCTTTATGCAAAGAATCATTTATGGATCTTTGCATAAAAGGTATACAGATCCAATATCTTCCAGGGAGAGACACAATCCCCATAATATACCCATGTGTACAGTTTTGCATTTGATGCTTGGATTTAGCCGACAGATGTGTAAAATCACAAATAACTAAATGACTCCCTACTGACTTCACAGCTATACGGTAGGAGCTGAAGCTTGTGAATTACTGCAAGGACGGTAGCAAGAAGCTACACAATATTGCCTGTACCCATGAGTAAGGAACCTATTTGAAATATGAGCTTGGAATTATGCACACAAAACAAATTGTTTATGAAACATTCTTTTTAAGGTATAGTATTTAGTTTAGAAAATGGTCATAAAATTTTTAGTGGTTCTTGCTGTGACTATTATTGAATTTAGAGCATCAAATTAGCATAAATATGTTTTCTTGTATTTGTTTCAGATTTTTTTTCTTAATGGCTTATGTGTCTTTTAAATATAATATTCCACATACTTAATTTGAAGTTAAATGGTGTATGAATTTCATTTGAATTATACTAAGTAATTGAATATGTGTATGTTTTAAAATTCCTGTTTATTCAGAACTGCATATAACCAATAATAACTGAAATGAATCTAAAATTAAGTTGATGGAAATGGTCCTAATTTTGCTTTATGACTTAAGTGAACTTTAGAAATGTTGTATACCACTTATTCTTCCTGTCTTTTGCATTGTGTCTGACTTTTGCACATAAGAAGTAGGAAACCTTTCCTCATGTGCTTCTCATTTGAGAAGAAAAAGTAGAGAACAAAGAAAAAGTAGAGAAAAGGACACTCATCTGGTGTCTACAAAAATTACAGGTAATTCTTGTACCAGGCCCTGCTCCCACCAACAGCCTCTGGTAACCATCATTCTTCTTTCTACTTCTAAGTTTAACTTTTAAAATTCCTCATATACTTGGGGATTTGCTTTTATCATCCTGTGCCTTGTTTATTTCACTTAATATAATGTCCTCAGGGTTCATCCATGTTTTCACAAATAACAGGATTTTATTTATTTTTATGACTGAACCAGTATTCCATTATGTATGTATACCATGTTTTCTTTATTCATTCATTGATAGACAGTTAAATTGAGTCCATATCTTTGCTGTTAAAAATAATGCTGCAGTACACATGGGAGTGAAGAAATCTTCAATATACTAATTTCATTTCCCTTAGATACATAACTGGTAGTGAGATTGCTGGATCGTAGAGTAGTGATATTTTCAGTTTTCTAGTAACCCTCATACTATTTTTCAAAATGGACATACTAATTTACATTCCCACCAACATTGTTCAAGGGTTTACTTTTCTCTACCTCCTAACATTTTTTATCTATCTATCTATCTATCTATCATTGTCATTTTAACAGTTCTGAGGTGATTTCTCATTGGGGATTTAATTTGCATTTACCTGATGACTAAAGATATTGAAGATTTCTTCATATATCTGTGAATGATTAATATGTGTTCTTTTGAGAAATACCTAGTCATAGCTTTTGCCCAGTTTTAAAATCAGGATATTTGTTTTCTTACTATTGAGTTTCTTATATATTTTAAATATTAATCTCTTATCAAATGTATGTTGTGCAGATATTTTCTCTCATTCTGTGTGTTGTCTCTTCACTCTTTTGATTGTTATGTTCGTCTTGCAGAAGCTTTTTAGGTTGATGCAAACTCATTTGTCTATTTTTGCTTTCGTTGTGAGTTTGGTTTCTGTTCAAAAATATCATTGCTCAGATCAATTGCATGGAGTTTTTCCTTTTGTTTTTCTTCTAGTAGTTTTACAATTTTAGGTCTTACATTTAAGCCTTAAGGAATTTTGAGTAGATTTTTGTTTATGATGTGAAAAGAGTGTCTAGTTGTATTCTTTCACATGTGAATATCCAGTAGTAGCAACATTTATTGAAGATATTGTCCTTTCTCTATTGTGTTCTCATCAATGTTTTGTAAATCAATTGATTATAAATTTATGAATTTATTTCTGCAGTTTCTATTCTGTTCCACTGGTTTATGTGTCTATTTTTTATGCCACTACCAGGCTATTTTGGTTTCTATAGCTTTGTAGTATATTTTGAAGTCAGGTAGTGTGATGCTCCTGCTTTGCTTATTTCACTGAAGATTGCTATGGATAGTCTTTCATGGTTCCATATGAATTTGGGGGATATTTATTCAATATCTGTGAAAAATGACATTGGAATATTGATAGGGTTTGTATTGAATTTGTAGATCCTTTGGGGTACTATGGACACTTTTACAATATTTCAATCCATTAATGTGGGATAACTTCCCATTTATCTGGGTCGTCTTCAATTTTGTTCACTTATGTTTTATAGTTTTCAGTATATAGGTCTTTTACTTTTTTGGTTGTTTTTTCCTAAGTATGTTATTTATTTGTATGTTATTTATTTTTTCATAGCTATTTTAAGTGGTATTGATTACTTGATTGTTTTTTAGGGAGGGGTAGTTTGTTGTTAGTGTATAGAAACACTACTGATTTGGGGGATGTCAATGTTTATCCTGCAATTTTACCAGATTTGTATATTAGTTCTAAGAATTTTTTGGTAGAATCTTTAGTGTATTTTATATGTAATTATGTCACCTGAAAACAAGGACTATTTAACTTTTTCCTTTCCAATTTAATGCCTTTTCTTTCTTTTTCTTTCCTGATTTCTTTGACTAGGGCTTCTATTACTACGTTAAATAGAGTTGGCAAAGTAGGCGTCGCTGTCTTGTTCCTGGTCTTAGAGGAAACATGAGACCCAGGCCAGCAGCACCGGCAACATAATGAGCACCATAAGCTTATTAGAAATGCAGAATTTCTGGCTGCAACACACATGTGCTGGATCCAAATCCACATGTTTTGTGTCATTTATAATATAACAATGCTTTTTAAAAATAGTTTCTTTTAGAATAGTTTTCTACTTACAGAAGAATTGTGAAAATAGTACAAAGAGCTCCTATATATTTCACACTGTTTCCCTATCTCATGTCTACTTGTCACAATTATTGAACCCATACTGATATGGGATTAAATCCATTTCACAACTTATTCAAATCTCCTTCGATTGTATTAATATTTATTTTATCTTCCAGAGTCTTTTCAAGGATATCATGAGATCCAATATGATGTTAGGATACAGTTTTGTATTGAGTGGTCAGGTCCCCACAGGCTCTTCTTGGCTGTGACTGTGACTCACATTTTCCTTGATTTTGACCACCTTACAATTTAGAGAAGTAGTGATCAGGTGTTTGGTACTACATGCTTCACTTGGGCTTTGCTTGATGCTTGTCTCCTGAGAAAACTGGGGATGCATTTTGGGGGAGGAAGACCACAGAGATAGAGTGACATTCTTTTGACATCAATGCTACATACTATCAAAAGGGCTTATCACTCTTGATGTTAGCTTTGATCACCTGGCTAAGATATTATTTGTCAGAGTTTCAACTTTAAAGTTATTCTTTGTTTTTGTTTTCATAAAGTGCTCTTTGAAATGAAGTCACTCTGTGCAGGTAATTAAAAGGAAATTATCATGGTGGCAGAGCACCCGTATAAATAATGTGCAATTCTTTTATTTTCAGAGTTTGGAATTATAGCATTCCTATAAATCTTATTACTAATGGCTCCACAAATTGTGCACAACTGATATGTATTAGTGCACACTTTAAAGCATGTGGACATGAGCTGTATTTGAAAAACAATTCAGATTGAAGATCTACCTGTTTTAAAGTGAATCTTAATTGGAAAGTAATGATGCCTCCTAGTAATTTACTACTTGAGCTGAACCTACAATATCAGCCATAGCCCAGAAAATATTAGAGCTACAATTTATACAGTTCAATATCATCTGCCAAGGCCCACCTGGACTGCACCTGCAAAACCAGCTGTGGTTTCTTTGCTCTCACAATTCATGTCAGGGTTTTTCAGCCAATGCATCATTGGTTTTGAATTTTATAGTGTTCCTCTCTCAATCCTCCACCCCTCTAGTTTCTATCTGATAAAGAATAATTAGGTGAGGTTTAAACTATCAGGGCTATTCAGGGTTTGTGCAGAATAGGAAGGTTTCTTCCAGGTTACAGCACAATTTGAAGAGCCTGGCAAGAAGTATCCAATACTAACCAGAAAATCAGCTTGACCATGAGGACAGAACTACCCATGATATTTAGTACATGGAAAAAATGTAGAAGATAACTTACCTACCTTGTTATTGATCCATCACAAAAATTTGGTAAAGCATGCTTTCTGCTTTTGACTCAATGTAACCTCACAAATAGTATATTAATACATATGTATTATTTTTTCCAGATAAAAACTGCAGTGAGAAACAAGCATCCTCTCCATCCAATTGAGGGGACGATTGAGGAATTCCTGTGTGGCTTGAAGGTAATACAAAGCAAAATTAAAGGGAATTAAGTAAAGAGATAAAGCCATAATCCATACTGTAAAATATAACTGACATCATCAAAATTCTTGAGAATATTTAATAATTTATACTAGTAATAACTGGCTGAAACCAAGAAACTGGTCATAACATTTGAAAGTAATATAATTTTTAGTGTTAAATTTAAATTATTTCTTACTACCTTGATATATGATTGTGATAAATTATTTAGTAAATATAAATTATAAATATTAGAAAAATAAAATTATATAAAAATATATTAAAAATGAAATTTAAAAATAGTTTATCATAATCAAAGTAACACATTTAAAACATTCAATAATTAATAATATATACTTGGCATACCAGTTATTCTAGTTCTGCCTCTGCCTCCAAAACAATCATCAAACATAAGAATGAGATGTATGTGGTGGGGAAAGTCAGTATGAGAATGCAATGGAGGTATATAATTACATCAAAACACAGACATACACTGTGCTATTTCTAAAACTCAGTTATCAACAGGAAGATAATATCCCTATGTAAATGGTACAAGGATGGAATTAAAATCAATAGGTACATATACACACACACATACCAAATACAAGTAAATCTTGGTTACTTTTTCAAATACCCAAAGGTGCCTGAATTACTAACATAAATTTTAATAAACCCTCAGTGGAGGAAGATTCCTTTATCCCACAGTCAACAAATTCCTATTAAAACAGGGTTCTCTCATTTAAACATCAGAAATTGGTTAGAAAATCAGATATTTTTCTTGAAAATTTTAACGAGGAGTCTATTCCTTCAAATCAGCAAAAACATTTTCATGGTCTTGGTATCTTATTCCATGTTTCAAACCACCTTTTAATACTATATTTGAAGAAAAATTTAAAAATTTACACTATCTTAGATCAGAAAAATATACAAAAAATAAGATTGTAGAAAATTCTACAAATAAAAATGCTACATAAAAAATTATAATTCATGTTTTTTACATTTTTATTGTAAAATATGTAATATGAAATTTGCCATTTAAACCTCTGAAATGGACAATTCAGTGGCATTAATTGCATTTACAGTTTTGTGCAGCAATCACCACTATTTTCAAAAATTTTTATCACTCCAAACAGAACCTGTCATTAAGCAACAACTCCCTATATTTTTTTCTTACTCCACCCCCAAAAACTCTAACCTAAATTTTGTCTATAGGAATGTCCCTGTTCTAAATATTTTATATAAGAGGGAATCAAACAACATTTACTCTTTTATGTCTGGCTAATTTCACTTTGCATGATATTTGAAAGCTTTATCCTTATTGTGACATGTATCAGAACTTCATTCTTTTTATGGCTCAATTATATTCCACAGTATGCACACATGCCACATTTTGTTTATAAATTCATCTGATGATAGACACACTTGGGTTATTTCCTCCTTTTGGCTATTGTGAATAATTCTGCTATAAACATTAGCATTTGGATACTAAATTAAATTGCTAGCTCATATGGTAATTCTGTTTAACATTTTAAGGTATCACCAAACTGTCTTCCACAGAAGCTGCATCATTTTACATGCTGACATGACATGTCATTGTGATTTTAATTTGTGATGGCCTAAAAATTAATGGTTTTGAACAACTTTTCATGTGCTCATTATCCATGTGCATATGTTTAGCAAAATGCCTATTCAAGTTCTTTGCCTGTTTTTAATTGGGTTGTTTCATTTATTTGTTACAGACTTATAGTTTTTTAATGTCTTGATATAAATCTCTTACATGATGCATACTTCACAGTACGTGATCTCATTGTACAAATGAGTCATTATTTCACTCTCTTAATAATGTGTTTTATTAACCAAAGGTTTTAATATTTTTTAAACTTGTACTGTGATATGATATACCCTGTGATTAACAAATTTATTACTTAAAAAAGTTAATTTTTAAAAATTACTGCATATTTTTGGCCTTATTGTTCACTTCCTACTTCATGAACACCAATTATCTGTTTGACAGATTGTCATTTTCCATGCTTCATACATTTTTTTCTTTAATATGTAAACTTAGGTTATAAATTTAAGATTTTTCTTCTTTTTAAAAGGTCAGATGTTTACAGTTAAAATGTATCTCTAAATACTGCTTTTACTGTGTTCCATATATGATTTTGTATGTGGTGTTTTTAATTTCTCACAAGGTATTTTCTGATATTTTCTAATTTCTCTTGTGCTTTATTCTTTAATCCATTTATTTAAAAGTTTGCCATTTAATTTTATATGAGTTTTTCAGTTTTTTTCTGTTACTAATTTCTAGTTACTTTGTATTCAGAAGAAAAACAGATGATTGTAATATTTCAATCTCCTTAAATTTGTTAAGGTTTGTTTGATAATTTAAGTAACGGTATATGCTGAAGAATATTCTGTGTAACTCTTGCTCTCATCTAGAACTTCCAGTTCTATGTTGAATACATAAATGTGTCTTCTGGGTTGGGAGGAATAGTTTTGTGTATATATCTGTTAGGTCTAGTTGGTTTATTATATCATTCAAGTCCAGTATTTTCTCATTGATTTTCTGTCTGTTCATTTCATTAAGAGACATCCAAGTGCTCTTTTGCTTACTATAATCATGGACGATCTTTCTTTATCATTTTACTTTTAGGTTCTTTTTGTCTTGGCATCTAAAGTAGGTTTCTTGTACTTGTCAGAAAGGAACTATTTAACATTTATCCGTTTGTTACATGTTTGTTGAATATATTTTTGTTTCTCAATTTTTTCATTTCATTTTTGTAATTAGTTGATGTTTTTGTAGTATACCACTTTGATTCCATCCTTTCTTTTATATGTATTTTAATTTTTTAGTGGTTTATATTAAGACCTTAAATTCATTATTTTTTATTTTTTTATTTTTACCTCTTTTATACTTTAAGTTCTTGTGCAGAACATGCATGGTGGTTGGCTGCATCTATCACCCTGTCATCTACATTAGGTATTTCTCCTAATGTTATCCTTCCCCAATCCCCCCCACCCCTAACCCCTGACAGGTCCCCATGTGTGATGATCCCCTCACTGTGTCCATGTGTTTTCATTGTTCAACACCCACCAATGAGTGAGAAAATGCAGTGTTTGGTTTTCTGTTCTTGTGTCGGTTTGCTGAGAATGATGGTTTCCAGCTTCATGCATGTGCAAAGGACATGAAATCATCTTTTTTTATGGCTACATTGTACTCTATAGTGTATATGTGCCACATTTTCTTTATCCAGTCTATCTTTGATGGGCATTTGGGTTGGTTCCAAGTCTCTGCTATTGTAATCAGTACCATAATAAACATACATGTACATGTATCTTTATGATAGAATGATTTATAATACTTTGGGTATGTACCCAGTAGTGGGATTTGCTGGGTCAAATGGTCTTTCTAGATCCTAATTGCCACACTGTCTTCCACAATGGTTCAACTAATTTACAGTCCCACCAACAGTGTAAAACTTTTCCTGTTTCTCCACATCTTCTCCAGCATCTGTTTTCTCCAGAATTTTTAATGATCACCATTCTAACTGGTGACAGATGGTATCTCAATGTGGTTTTGGGTTGCATTTCTCTAATGACCAGTGATGATGAGCTTTTTTCATGTGTTTGTAGGCTGCATAAATGTCTTCTCTTGAGAAGTGTCAGTTCATATCCTTGACCCACTTTTTGATGTTTATTTTTTCTTGTAAATTTGTTTAAGTTCTTTCTAGCTACAAACAGAATAAAATACCTAGGAATATAACTAAAAAGGGATGCGAGGACCTCTTCAAGGAGAACTACAAATCCCTGCTCAAGGAAGTAAGAAAGGATATAAACAGATGGAAAAACATTCTATACTCATGGTTAGGAAGAATCAATATTTTGAAAATGGCCATACTCCCCAAAGTAATTTATAGATTTAATGCTATCTTCAAGCTACTATTGACTTTCTTCAAAGAATTGGAAAAAACCACCTTAAATTTCATACGGAACCAAAAAAGATCCCGCATAGCCAAGACAATGCTAAGCAAAAAGAACAAAGCTGGAGGCATCATGCTACCTGACTGCAAACTATACTACAAGGCTACAGTAATCAAAACAGCATGGCACTCGTACCAAAACAGAGATATAGACCAATGGAACAGAACAGAGGCCTCAAAAGTAACATCACACATTTAAAACCATCTGCTCTTTTACAAACCTGGCAAAAACAAGCAATGGGGAAAGGATTCCTTATTTAATAAATGGTATTGGGAAAACTGGCTAGCCATATGCAGAAAGCTGGAACTGGATCCCTTCCGTACACCTTCTACAAAAATTAACTCCAGATGGATTTAAGATTTAAACATAAGACCTCACAACATAAAAACCCTAGAGGAAAACCTAGGCAATACCATTCAGGACATTAGCATGGGCAAGGACTTCATGACTAAAACACCAAAAGCACTGGCAACAAAAGCCAAAATAGAGAAATGGGATCTAATTAAAGAGTTTCTGCACAGCAAGAGAAACTATCATTAGAGTGAATCAGCACCCAACAGAATGGGCAAAAAATTTTGCAATCTATCCAAAGATCTTAAATTTATAACAACTTAGTTTGAAAAATATCAGCTTTATTTCAGTAGTATACAAAATACTCCTATACATTTCATCCATCTCTTTATATTGTTATTTTCACTGACTACATCTTTGTACACCACATACCCAATTAACATAAGTTTATAATTATTGTTCTGTACTTTTTCTGTTAATTCATATAGGAAATAAAGAGGAGTTTCAACCCCAAGGTTTAGTTATATTGCCATTTACATTTATATTTGAAATTATGTTATAGTTTAAAAATTATACAGATTCAAGTTGATGTCTAGTGTCCTTCTGTTTCAGCCTAAATTTCTTATAGGGCAAGTCTACCAGTAATAAACCCTCTTATCTTTAGTCTATCTGGGCATGCATTAGTTTATTTTTCATTCTTGAACAAGACATAGATATATAATATGGATATAAAATTATTGTTTTACATTATGAAATTGTACAAGTTATAGAATTACTGGTTTCTCTCTTTTTTTTTTTTTTAACAATTTTAAATATGTTATACCACTGCCTTCTGGTCCCCATGACGTTTGATGAGAAATCTATAAATTTTATTGGGAATCCCTCTATGTGAGGATTTGCTTCTTTCTTGCTGCTTTGAAGATTCTCTTTTTCTGTTTTTCTTTTGGCAACTTGCTTATAATCTTTCTCTGTGTGGATTTTTTTTTTTTTTTAGTTTGTCCTAGTTGCAGATTCTTTAGATGCTTAGATATGCAGTTCATATCTTCATATTTGAGAAAGTTTTGACCACGATTTCTTTAAATATTTTTTCTGTTCCTTTTTCTCCTTTTCTTCTGAGACACTTATAATGTATAGGTTGGTCCTCTTAATAGTGTCCCAAATATCCCTTAAATTCTAATCACATTTTTGAAAATTCATTTTTCTCTCTGCTTCTAAAATTGTATTATCAGTTTTCAGTCTTCATCTTTACTGATTCTTTTTTCTATCTACTAAAAACTGTGGAATCCATGTAGTGATTTTTGTTAAAGTTATTTTACTTTCTAGTTCTAGACTGTTTTGTTCCTTTCTACCATTTCTGCCTTGTCACTCACAACATCATTTTGTTCATAAGTCATTTTTTAAAAATGTTATTTAGTTCTTCAGGTTCTTGAACATATTTTAAAACAGTTGATTTAAAGTCATTGTTTAGAAAGTTAAATGCCTATGCTTCCTCATGGACCATTTTTGTCCATTTTTTCTTTCCTTTTATTTGTTATATACTTAAGGAACAACATTTCAGTTTTGTTACATGGCTGTATTATGCAATGGTGAAATCTGGCATTTGAGCGTAATCATCACACAGATAATGTAGATTGTGCCCATTAAGTAATTTCTCATCCCTTACTGTTCCCCCACCCTTTCACCTTTCTAAGTCTCCAATGTCTATCATTTTACCCTTTATGTCCATTTGTACATATTATTTAGCTTCCACTTATAAATGAGACCGTGCAGTGTTTGAATTTCAGGTTTTTAGTTTCACTTAAGATATTCTAGTTCCATCCATGTTGATCCAAAAAAGACACCCATTTTATTCCTTTTTATGGCTAGTGTTCCATTGTATGTATGTGTGTGTGTGTGTACTACATAATATATACCATATTTTCCTTATTATTCATCCCTTGAAGGACAATTAGGTTGATTCTGCATCTTTGCTATTGTAAATATTACTGCTTTAGACATAAGAATACAAGTATCTTTTTAATATTTTTTGTGTGTGGCGGGGAAGATACCTCATAGTGGGATTAAGGATTGAATGGTAGTTCTATTTTTATTCCTCTGAGAAATCCTCATAGTGTTTTTCAAAGAGGTTGTATAAATTTACATGCCACCAATAGTGTATAAACATTCTTTTTTGCTGTGCACCTTCCCAACTTTTTTTACTCTGTAGTAATAGCCATTCTGACTGGCATGAGACAATACCTCACTGTGGCTTTAAATTGCACTTCTCCGATGATGAGTGGTGTTGAGTATTTTTTATATTTTTGTTGCCCATTTGTATGTCTTCTTTTGAAAAATATCTATTCATGTCCTTGCTCATTTTATAATAGGGTTATTTGGTTTGTTGTTGCTGTTTTTTGAGTTCCTTATAGATTTTTCAATATCAATTTTCTGTCAGTTGCAGTATTTGCAAATATTTTCTAATCTGCAGTGTTAAGTCTGTTGATTATTTCTTTTACTGTACAGAGGCTTTTTAATTAAATCTTGTTTATTTTTGGTTTTGTTCCTTGTGTTTGTCAGGTCTTAGTCATAAATTCTTTTCCTACATTATTTTTTATCTGCTTTGTAGCTAAATGTTTTTTTATTGTTTTGTTTTGTTTGTTCTGGTTGTTCTTAATGAATTTTGACGATTACAATTTGATAGCACTATATATCAGATTATCTCTTTTTCCCAAGGTTTGAGTATCATGATTGTTGAAGGCCACTTTTGCTCAGCCAGTGTTTTGACAGATATTTTGTTGAATGTGAGGAGCTTAAACAAAATAGTATATGACAAATAACACTCGTCCCAATCTTTGAGGACTGATCCAATGCCAAAGTATTCCGTTAACACTTAATGAGGCCATTTGTAGCTTCGCCTCAGCCTCAACTTTTACTTCCTGCTTACACTGAGCTTATAGATCAGCCAGTGATGAAAAGTTAAGTCATTTTTTGGCCTGTGTCATCTCCACGACATGCACATTGCTTTCCAGTTTCTCCAGTACAGAAAAGCACATTTGAAGTCATAATTTTCTGAAAAAAATTCAGTTCACATCCTCTCTTTTCTTCTTACTCCTTAGACTATCTATGGTATGTCATAATCACAATATTTTTCTCCTGGATGTTGTGGGTTTTTAAATCACTTTTTAATATTATTGAAAAATGCCTACCCTTTTCCTACTCTGACTGTATTTCAAGATAGGAAAAAAACAAACAGATATGAATGCCTTATTGGAGTCTCTCTGCCTTCAGATATGTTAGAACAGACAAGCTATATTGTGAACATACAAGTGAGACATTAAACAATAAAATTAAAGAGCTTAACATTTTAGTAATAAAATATAGAATAATTTCATATGAAGTTTAAGGTGCTTTTTTCCAATTCTGTGAAGAAGGTCAATGGTAGCTTGATGGAGACAGCACTGAATCTCCAAATTACATTGGGCAGTGTGGCCATTATCATGATATTGATTCTTCCTAACCATGAGCATGGAATGTTTTTCCATCTGTTTGTGTCCTCTCTCATTTCCTTGAGCAGGGATTTGTAGTTCTCTTTGAAGAGGTCCCTCACATCCCTTGTAAGTTGTATTCCTAGGTATTTAATTATCTTTGTAGCAATTGTAAATGAGAGTTCACTCATGATTTGGCTGTTATTGGTGAATGAGAAGGCTTGTGATTTTTGCACATTGATTTTGTATCCTAAGACTTCGCTGAAGTTGCTTATCAGCTTAAGGAGATTTTGGGCTGAGACGATGGGGTCTTCTGAATATACAACCACGTTGTCTGCAAATAGAGACAATTTGACTTCTTCTTTCTTTTTCTTGCCTGATTGCCCTGGCCAGAACTTCCAATACTATGTTGAATAGGAGTGGTTGGAGAGGGCAACCTTGTCTTGCACCAGTTTTCAAAGGGAATGCTTCCTGTTATTGTCCATTGAGTATGATATTATCTGTGGGTTTGTCATGGTTATTATTTTGAGATATGTTCCATCAATACCTAGTTTATTTAGAGTTTTTAGCATAAAGGGCTGTTGAATTTTGTAGAAGGCCTCTGCATCGATTGAGATAATTGTGGTGTTTGTCTTTCGTTCTGTTTATGTGATAGGTTTATAGATTTGCATATGTTGAACCAACCTTTCAACCCAGCGATGAAGCTGACCTGATCGTGATAGACAAGCTTTTTGATGTGCTGTTGGATTCGGTTTGCCAGTATTTTAATGATAATTTTTGCTTCAATGTTTATAATGGATGTTGGCCTGAAGTTTTCTCTTTTAGTTGTGTCTCTGTCAGGTTTTGGTATCGGGATGATGTTGTTCTCATAAAAATAAGGTAGGGAATAGTCACTCTTTTTGTATTGTTTGGAATAGGTTTAGAAGGGATGGTACCAGCTCCTCTTTGTGCCTCTGGCAGAATTTGGCTGTGAATCCATCTGGACCTGGACTTTTTTTGTTTGTCAGGCTATTAACTGCTGCCTCAATTCCAGACCTTGTTATTGGTCTATTTAGGGATTCAACTTCTTCCTGGTTTAGACTTGGGAGAGTATAAGTGTCCAGGAATTTATTCATTTCTTCTAGATTTACTGGTTTATTTGCATAGAGGTGTTTGTAGTAATCTCTGATGGTAGTTTATATTTCTGCGGGATAGGTGGTGATATCCCCTTTATCATTTTTTATTGCATCTATTTGATTCTTCTCTCTTTTCTTTGTTAGTCTGGCTAATTGTCTATCTATTTTGTTGATCTTTTCAAAAAACCACCTCCTGGATTCATTGATTTTTTGGAAGGCTTTTTTGTGTCTCTATCTCCTTCAGTTCTGCTCTGATCTTAGTTACTTCTTGTCTTCTGCTAGCTTTTGAATTTGTTTGATCTTTTTCCTCTAGTTCTTTTAATCATTACATTAGGGTGTCGATTTTAGAACTTTCCTCGTTTCTCTTGTGGCCATTTAGTGCTATAAATTTCCCTCTAGACACTGCTTTAAATGTGTCACAGAGATTCTGGTACACTATGTCTTCGGTCTCATTCATTTCAAAGAACATCTTTATTTCTGCCTTTACTTCATTATCCGGTATCATTCAGGAGCAGGCTGTTCAGTTTCCATGTAGTTGTGTGATTCTGAGTTTGTTTCTTAATCCTGAGTTCTAATTTGATTGCACTGTGTTCTGAGAGACTGTTATGATTTCCGTTCTTTTGCATTTGCTGAGGAGTGTTTTACTTCCAATTACAAGGTCAATTTTAGAATAAGTGTGATGTGGTTCTGAGAACAATATATAATCTGTGGATTTGGGGTGGAGAGTTCTGTAGATGTCTATTAGGTCTGCTTGGTCCAGATCTGAGTTCAAGTCCTGAATATCCTTTTTATTTTTCTGTCTAATATTGACAGTGGTGTGTTAAAGCCTCCCACTATTATTACATGGGAGTCTAAGTCTCTTTTTAAGTCATTAAGAACTTGCTTTATGAGGCCGGGCATGGTGGCTCACGCCTGTAATCCAAGCACTTTGGTGGCCAAGGTGGGCGGATCACCTGAGGTCTGGAGTTCAAGAACTTGCTTTACGTATCTGGGTGCTCCTGTATTGGGTGCATTTATATTTAGGATATTTAGCTCTTCTTGTTGCATTGATCCTGTTACCATTAGGTAATGCCCTTCTTTGTCTCTTTTGATCTTTGTTGGTTTAAAATCTGTTTTATCACAGACTAGGATTGTAACCCCTGCTGTTTTTTGCTCTCTATTTGCTTGGTAAATCCTTATCCATGTCTTTATTTTGAGCCTATGTGTGTCTTTGCAGGTGAGATGGGTTTCCTCAATACAGCACACCAAAGGGTGTTGACTCTTTATCCAGTTAACCAGTCTGTCTTTTGCTTGGGGCATTTAGCCCATTTACATTTAAGGGTCCTGGCAAAGGGTCGTGCCATTTTGATGGTAGCTGGTTGTTTTGTATGTTGATGCAGTTTCTTCATTGTGTCCATGGTGTTTACCATTTGGTTGTTTTTTGCAGTGGCTCGTACTGGTTGTTCCTTTCCATGTTTAGTGCTTCTTTCAGGAGCTGTTGTAAGGCAGGCCTGGTGGTGATGAAATTTCTCAGCAGTTGCTTGTCTGTAAAGGATTTTATTTCTCCCTCACTTATGAAGCTTAGTTTGGCTGGATTTGAAATTCTAGGTTGAAAGTTCTTTTCTTTAAGGATGTTGAATATTGGCCCCCACTCTCTTTTGTCTTGTAGGGTATCTGCCATGAGATCCTCTATGAGTCTGATGTGCTTCCCTTTGTGGGTAACTCTACCTTTCTCTCTGGCTGCCCCTAGTATTTTTTCCTTCATTTCAGCCCTGGTGAATCTGATGACTGTGTGTCTTGGAGTTCCCAAGGAACTTCCCAAGGAATATCTTTGTGGTGTTCTCTGTATTTCCTGAATTTGAATGCTGCCCTGCCTTGCTAGGTTGGGGGAGCCTGCATAGCCGAGACAATCTTAAGCAAAAAAAAAAAAAAAAAAAATGCTAGAGGCATCACACTACCTGACTTCAAACTATACTACAAGGCTATAGGAATCAAAAGAGCATGGTACTGGTACCAAAACAAAGCTACAGACCAATGGAACAGAACAGAGACCTCTGAAACAATGCCACACATCTACAACCATCTGATTTTTGACAAACCCGAGAAAAAAGAGCAATGGGGAAAGAATTACCTATTTATTAAATGGTGTTGGGAAAACTGGCTAGCCATATGCGGAAAGTTGAAACTGGATCCTTTCCTTACACCTTATACAAAAATTAACTAACTCCAGATGGATTAAAGATTTAAACATAAGACCTAACACCATAAAAACCCTAGAAGAAAACCTATGCAATACCATTCAGGATATAGGCATGGGCAAGGACTTCATAATGAAAACACCAAAAGCAATGGCAACAAAAGCCAAAATAGACAAATGGAATCTAATTAAACTAAAGAGCTTCTGCACAGCAAAGAAACTGTCATTAGAGAGAACCAACAACCAAAACAATGGGAAAACGTTTTTGCAATCTACCCATCTGACAAAGAGCTAATATCCAGGATCTACAAAGAACTTCACAAATTTACAAGCAAAAAAAAAACTCCATTAAAAAGTGGGCAAAGGATATGAACAGACACTTCCCCTAAAGAAGACATTTATGCAGCCAACAAACACATGAAACAAGCTCATCATCACTGGTCATTAGAGAAATGCAAATCAAACCACACTGAGATAACATTTCATGCTGGCTAGAGTGGTGAACATTAAAAAATCAGGAGACAACAGGTGCTGGAGAGGATGTGGAGAAATAGGAACACTTTTACACTGTTGGTGGGAGTATAAAGTAGTTCAACCATTGTGGAAGACAGTGTAGCAATTCCTCAAGGATATAGAACTAGAAATACCATTTGACCCAGGAATCCCATTACTGGGTATATACCTAAAGGATTATAAATCATTCTATTATAAAGACACATGCACATGTATGTTTATTGTGGCACTGTTCACAATAGCAAAGGCTTGGAACCAACCCAAATGCCCATCGATGACAGACTGGATAAGAAAATGTGGCACACATATACCATGGAATACTATGCAGCCATAAAAAAGGGTGAGTTCATGTCCTTTACAGGGACATGGATGAAGCTGGAAACCATCATTCTCAGCAAACTGACACAAGAACAGAAAACCAACCACCACAGGTTCTCAGTCATAAGTGGGTGTTGAACAATGAGAACACACGAACACAGGGAAGGGAACATCACACACTGGGGCCTGTTGGGGGGTGGGCAGGGGGATAGCATTATGAGAAATATCTAATGCAGGTGACGGGGTGACAGATGCAGCAAACCATCATGGAATGTGTGCACTTAATGTAATAAACCTGTATGTTCTGCACATGTACTACAAAAAGTATAATTAGAAAGGTATATATAAAATATAAAATAATTCCAAATTGTCCTATTATCATATTAAATATTGCTACTTATATACCATAATTAATGCATTCATATTTATATTAATATTTGAATAGTAATTGTTTTGATTAATAAATACTAATATCCTTCAATATTTGTATCAATCTATAAATTAATACTAATAACACAAATCTTAGAAACTTTTGCAGAGTATAAACAAAACAGAAAATACATCACGATTCATTTAATGAGGCTAACATAACCTTTTTACCTATAACAGAGATGACAGTGCAGGAAAAATTATAGGTAACTAATTCAAGAACACAGTGGTAATATTAAACAAAATGGTAAATATACTAGCAAAACATTAATTCCACTTCAGTATGTAAACATTAAAATTATAGAACTAGAAAGAGATGCAAATTCATAATTATAATGAAACATTTTTAACAGATCCAATAAAACATAAGAAAATGTCACTACCTGTTACACCAGTAATACCACAAACTTACAAATATTGATTATTTAATGGTTCATTATGAAATTTCAACTATCTTTCAAGGATTAAAAATGTAACAGTACCTATGTAACAAACCTACAGGATCTTCACATGTACCCCAGAACTTAACATATAATAAAAAAAAAACATATGCAGTAATTGTAGGAAACCAAAAATAATTATGCTGATGTCTAGACAAGGCCTTCAAGTGTTGTGATATTCATCATTCTTCTAAAATAGGTTGTAGAGGAAATCATAATGGAAATTTAAAAATATTTTTAAATGATAGCTAAACATTGTAACATAACCAAATCCAGACCTAACAGACCTGTGGCATCTCATGTGTGCATTATAAAAGAGAAAGACTGAAAATCAGTATGTTAAATGGAATCCAAATCGAAATACCAGAAAGAGTTCAAAGTAAAATTTAAAAGAAAAATAAAATAATGTGAGTAGGGCATAATGTAATGAGACTAAAACTAAGCATAAATAAATCATTTAAAATATTGTTATTTTCAAGTGACAAAACGATACCTTTGTTGGAAGGCTGATCATGGTTAGTTGGTAGAAGACACATACAACTGAAATGAGGATGACAGTGGGCCATTAGCAACAGATTCTGCCAAAAAGAAAACATATTATGAAATATATTTTATTAATGAAATAAAACCTTAGCTTTAAATAAAGATGAAATAGAAAATATATAAAATCTTACAACTCTTATATATTAATTCATTTATAAAATAATTCAACTCCTTACCCTTGTAATATCAAAAATATACAAATATGGGCTATTGAATGATTCATGATGCAAATAATAATTCAACTATAAAACAATTATATTAATATAATGACAGCAATATGAAAAATATTTGCCACTAAAATTACTGGCCTATATGATTTGCCCTGCAAACTCTATAATGTTAAAGGAAAAGCAACACATCTATCTTACCAACTCTTGCAGAGTATCAGCAAAACAGAAAATATGTCACAATTCATTTTATGATGCTAACATAACCTTTTTACCAATAACTCAGATGATAATGCAGGAAAAATTATAAGTAACTAATTCAAGAACACAGTGGAAATATTAAGCAAAATGTTATGAAACTGATAAAACATACATTATAGCTTCCTTGGTTTGAATCCCACTCAGTTTTACACTAGAAAATCAAATACTGTAATTCATCTCAAATGCTGAATAGGAAAATCTATGTCACAATAAATGCAGGACAAGCTTTTGATTAACTGCAATATGTATTAATACGGAAAATGCTCTTAGTAAATCAGCAATAAGAGTGAAACTTCCACAATATGAAAATACTTACGTCCAATAGCAAATATATTAACCAGGAAATATAATTTTTTCCTCAGATCAGGAATGAAACAAAGATGCACACCAATGTCATTTCTGTTTGACTATGAGCTAAATGCTTTGGCCATTGACTGAAAGGTTTAACAGCATATTCATAATCATTTTATCTCATATACACATATAACAGCATTTAGTTGTCACTAAGTTTTGGTTTATATAGATAACTTGTCAATTTCCCTTTTTTTCTGCACTGGCTTCTTAAACATGTTTTGAGATACATCTATGTTGCATGTAGCCATATTTCACTTTGTTCCATTGCTAGAAAGTATTGCTGGATTATACTCCAGTTTATTTTCCATCCTACTGCTGATAGTCATTGAGTCATTTATAGCTTGAGATATATTCATAAACAAATTTGTCATAAACATTTCTAACACCTTGATGCACCTGTGCAAAGACTAAAGATTATTCGGAATACCTAATCTGGAATTGATGGGTCATACCATACATGGATCATCAACATTGCCGAACTGTTTGCCAAAGTCACTGAGCCATTGTATACTCTCTACAGCAAAGCAGAAGACTTTCATTTCTACATGGCATAACTAATAACACTTGCTATAATCAATTTAAAAAAAACCAGTCTTGAATTCATCTGTTATATATATATATATATATATATATATATATATATATATATACATTCATATTTAGAAATATTTTCCCTTATGATTTTTTTCATCTTGTTTAAAAACTCTTTTCAACTCCAAAGAAGTTCATGACATACAACTGCTTAATATCTTTACATTTTTCTCAAATATGTATGGAATTAATCTGTGGAAATGATATGGTATAGGAATTCTGTTTTATATATATATATAGAGAGATTTTTTTTATTGCATTTTAGGTTTGGGGGTACATGTGAAGAACATGCAAGATTGTTGCATAGGTACACACATGGCAGTGTGATTTGCTGCCTTCCTCCCCATCACCTATATCTGGCATTTCTCCCCATGCTATCCCTCCCCAACTCCCCCACCCCCCCGCTGTCCCTCCCCTTTTTCCCCCGACACACCCCAGTGTGTGATGCTCCCCCTCCCTGTGTCCATGTCAATTTTATTTTTATATTGATATGATAATATGGTATCTCAATTTATTAAAATATCTGTTCTTATTTACCACGATATATCTCTCATATATCAAGGGTTCATATAAGTATAGATCTATTTTGTGGCTCTCTTTTCTGTTCCAACATCCGTTTTCCAAATGCTTGTGCCAATTCCACATTTTCTTAATCACTTTAGCTATATAAAAAGTTATGATATCTTATATGTTATCTCCTTCTACCTGATTTTTCTTCAGAAATATTCTGCCTAATAGACTCTTTTTGCATTTATATGCATACAATATATGAATACAGTTGTCAAATTCAACAAAAATATTTATGACTGGAATTATACTGCATACACATAAAAATTTGTGGAGACGTAATATCTTTGTAAGGTAGGATTGCCAAGAACTCTAAAGGGTCTGAAGTTTTATTTTACATGTCAGCTCTCCAGTTTGCCTGCCACAGTTTCAAGAATGCTGGCTTGGGTAATACATACTTTATACTAGGCAAAGGTTAGCCTGTCTAACTCTTGCTGAGAAGGGGACATTATCTTTATTATATAGAATGATAAATTTTACATTGGATGTTTATTGTATTAATATAATAACAAATAGCTTTAAAAATAGTTGGAAAAAATGGAGTTGATGATTTTGAATAACAGCAGAAACATGAGGGGCGTGAATAGATTTTTACTAACAGGAATCTTTCTATCAGCAATCACGGCATATCTTAATGTTTATTTATAGGTTAATATATCTATATTTGGAAAGAATAAAATCTCTAGGAGAAAAGAAGAATATTTACATATGGAGGGGCTTTCAGGAGGCTTCTGATTTATAGGCAATTATCCAGACCTTGAGCTTCATGGTATTTACATGGATATTCTCTTTACAAGTATTCCTTAAAATATTCATATATATTTTGCAAAATTATTATCTATAATTTCATGAGAAAATATGTAAAAGTATTCTTTAAAAAATAACATAAGCAACACAACCCAACAGGAGACAGGACCATTATGGATTTGAGCTAACTTAGAGCTTCACTGCATTTGTTTATTAGTTTTGTCTAGCTATGGTTTTTCTACACTTCTAGGAAGTATCACTCCAGGAGTTCCAACGAGGAGCCTAAGGTTTGGGGAATTAATTACAAATACTTTTTAAGTATTTTGACTTATATGCCTTATGGAAGAAATAAACGTACAAATTATGATTCTTATTATTTTAGATCAGTGGATTTTAGATATGAATGCCTTCATTATATTGACAAAGACTTTTAGCCACTGTGTTTTTGAAAAAAACATATACATAGAAATGTACATAAATACACTGTCTTACCTGTAATTTCAAAAGATTCGTAGGTCTACATAAGAACATTCCCAGATCAGCCATGAACTTAGTTAAAAGCCAGTTCTTTCTTCAGGGTTTTCAGCCTAGTTGAGGATACAGGACATATTTTTAAGCAATTAACAACACTAATAACAACATGAAGAACATTCAAATTGCCAGTTGAAAAGCATAACTGGTAATGACTGTAGTAGTACAGAAGAATAGAGAGAAAAGTCTTGGACACTGACGAAGAGTTGATGGAAAAGATAAGATCTGAATGATAAGACTAAATAAAGTGTAGAAGAATGAAAAGTCTTTTTATGTAAAATGAACAGATAATGAAAAAGCAGAAAAACAAATGCTGTTTATTTTTGGCAAAGGTGGTATAGGATGAGTTGGGTCAATGCTTACGTATCCAATAATGTGACAGCACTAATTGTATAGACATAAGTGCAACCAGAGAAAATATTCAATGTGTGCTCAAGACACTGCGCTCAAAACGAAGTCACACCTTTAGTGAAAAAACTGATGTCAAAATTAAATCTTAAAACTATGTAACATAAAGAGAAGTAACTAAATGTAGGAAAGAGGAACAAGGAGGCGAAACGTTTCCATCCATGAGGATTTAAAAGTTGTTTAATGATGTTGAAGTGTAATGCATGCTTCAAACTGAAAGTAGTTCAGTAGCAAAGGAGACCAGGATGCCATAGAGTTACCTGTATATCAATTGTCATATTTAGATTTTTTAATGAAAAATGAAGACATAGGTAGAGAGAAATAAACACCATGGTGCTGACCTCAGAAGAGAAAGAAATAGCTTTGAGTAAGATGCACTGAATTCTTACATCTTTATGTGCATTACACCAAAACATCATTTAGAAAAAGTTTGCAATGACATAGAAATGCGTACTACTATGTTTGCTAGGATTTTGAAAAGCAAAACCAAGGAAACACATAAACAGAAAATCAGAAAATTGAAATGAAGAAAAATAAGGTGAAAATATATTTTTATAAAGATAGAGTTCAAAATTTAAATCATAAATTTCTACAGGTCAACAAATTGTAAGACGATAATGTAGCTATGGGTTTTCAAGATGTCAAAGAAATAAATATTAGTAAATTAAGACACATTGTCCCTAAAATATAAAAAGTTTTAAACCATGCCAATTTTTGGAATTAAACCCCAAAAGACATAGTTCTTTCATGTTATTTAAACAATATGACACATAGTAACTATGAAGGACATTAATAACATTTTTTGAAATTGCTTGTATCTACTTTAATGGCAAACTATAGTTTGGTAAAAAGTCTATGGAGGTTAAAATTATGAGAATATCTACATTGATGTAGAATTTAAGGTGCAAATTTTACAAATCTACCACTGTTATAAAATTTGAGTTGTTATTTTTATATACATGGTGTTGTTTCAACTGTCCTTTAAAAATTATATCGAATTTATGCTTAAAGGTGGAAGATATTTTAAGATTGCATTGTTAACAAATACATATCTAAATGACAAGGTGTCTATCAAATGGAATGGATTATTTAAAATTTTCATTTTCTTATTGATTTATTATTTCTTGATAGTAGATATACTATGTTGCCAATTATTAGATTAACAATACTGAAATCTGTCAACATATTTCACACATACTTTATTATTATAGGCACAATAAAATGGTGTCAAAACAAGAGTTAAGAGAGCATCCAGCAGCTGAAGGAAAAGAACATCCAAAGATCTCATTACATTTTCTGTGTAAGGATGCTTGCTTCGGAGACCATGGGATATGCACATGGCTTCTACTCTCCTTTTATTATAGTCATAAAGAGCAACTGAAGCTCATAAAAAGTAGCTGGCAGATTTGCAAAAGATATAACAGCTTGTTCACAGAGTTTCTATAGAGCCATCTAAGGAAAATTTCCCTTCCAAAGCATTGCTAGGAGCTATTTATCTTAGAACTGCCTACTTTGTCACAGTGAACTGAGTATTCCTCCTGTCATCTAGTTTGCCAAACAAGGACCTGTTCTCTTTGACTTTTTCCTCAATAACAGTCAACACTGTATACATGAAGTATGAGAATTCAATACTTATAGAGTAATGGATCTGTCCTGAGGTGAAGGTCAATTTATGTGTTTGTGTATATATATATTTGCAAGATAATTCATATTGTAAACTTATTAAATTTATTAATTTGCACCTATTTTATAGCAGTTCTGGACATACAGATGGGCAGAAGAGAAAACCACCACTTTGTAAAAAAATTAAGAGCTATTTAATTCTCTCTGCTGATAAGCCTGTGTTCTAAAATGTTCACACTATTTAATCTGACCTTTATTTTTAATGAACATAAAGACTACAGTAGCATTATAATGTTATCTAGAAACTATAGTTGTCCAATAACAGCTGATAACAATTTCACTAAAATTAGCTTATTAAATAAGTTTCCAATAAGTAAATGAACCTTGGGGGATATGGCAACAATAATTGTCAGGAAATGTTTCCAAAACATTCCAGATTATTTATTTCAACCCCAGAATCTGGGAAGGGGGAGTTCAGAAATTATGGACAGAATAAGGAAACCCCTAAGTGTGTATTAGAACCAAAGAGTTCTGAAAGGAAAAGAAAAGAGTCAGAGAAAAGCAGAGGCAGAAAGTGACAGAGAGAAACTGATAGGGTTTCCAAAGGCACCCCAGCTGGAAGGAAATGTAGTAACTGGCACAGTGCCCCAGAAAAATGAAGTTGGGGCTTAATATGTGATAGTCAACATCAATGGTTCATTAACGACGTGTGTTTCTTCCAGCTGTCTGTCCCGTTATCTACGTAAATGTAGCCCTCATTGGCTGGAACCATAATGACATCCGCCTCTGGAACTGGCCACCAGCATAGCACCCACAAAATGCATGACAGCCTTCAGACCACATGAAAAGTCTACAGGGTGAGAATATGAAAATCCAGCAACAAGGAGAAAAAGAGAGTTATCTCCCACTAAGAACACTTTCCAGAGCTACAATAATTCCAGTTATTGATTCATCCCATTTACTAGAATCTGTTTATCTTGCTATGCCTAAAAGCAAGGGAAACTGAAATAGCTGCTATTATATTCTGTAACTCAGCTTAGCCTAGCTTCAGAAGTTTTAATAAAGAAAATATATCGAAATATTTTATGGTATCTATTCACTTCCAAATACATAATTTTTGTTTCAGCTCAATCTTCCATTTTAATATCCTATCACACTCCTTCATATAGGTTTAGATATAATTTTAAATTCTTTCTAAGGGACATTATTTCCTACAATCAAAGCATTTCAACTATCTGCTAAGTCATTGCTTTCTTATTATAAGCTATTTTGATTACATACAATCAACCTGTGCAAAACATTAGGATGCTTTAGCAATGATTAAACACCAGTGAATACTTTCTTAGTTTTACATGGTGAGCAAAACAAGTATGGCCCCATAGTCTCATCTCAGTTTCCATAAGTCACTGTCAATTCAGGTGTAAAACACAGAAAACACAGAAATTGAAATTTTTGATTTCTCCAAATGGAAGATAAATTAGACAGCAATGTTGAGTTATAATCTCCAAACCCAAAATTTCTGTGTTTCCCACATAAGAAATCCAAACTGAGAGGTGCGTAACAGCCCAAGAACTAAACATGAACACCAGCCTCAAGAGCAGAACATTGATTATCAGGACAAAAACTCCAAAATGCACTGGGGGCCTTGTGGACACAGGAGGTCTTTCAGGGACTGAGCATCATCATGATAGGATGGGCATGCTAAGACGTTTCTGTATCCTATTTTACTCCCTCATTAAGGGGGAAATCAATACAAATTCTTATTCTGACTGAGATTTTTACACAGTTGGGAGAGAATTAAAACCAAATTTTGGTGCTCTTTTAGAAAAAGCTCTGAGCCTCAGTAACAGACTATGAAGCAAGATAAAATGATTAGATTCACAAATAATTTTGGAAGGCCAGCTAGACAAAGTGATGTTTAATAACCCAACTGAGTGGTGGTGGGTAACAAAATACCATATCACCATTAAGAAACAGGCCTAATTAAATATCTCTTTTTATTTGCTTAGTAGTAGCAGTGGTAGTAATATTGTTAGTGTCATGCTTTATGGCAATCAAAATCAGCATGATAAAATCATTCTTACCATATAGCTTGTCTTTTTATTTGAATCCTTAATTTTAAATATCAAGTATATGTGTTTGTTATTTCTGAGGCTTCTCTTCTGTTCCATTTACTTCCTATTCACTGGGAATTACTTCCTATTCAAACACTGCACTTATCATAATAATAAAATGTTTACTTAATTATCCATATATTGTTTAAAATCTTTTAATTATACAAATACCATTCAGGACATAGGCATGGGCAAAGAATTCATGACTAAAACACCAAAAGCAATTGCAACAAAGAGTCACAATTAACAAATGGGATCTAATTAAACTAAAGAGCTTCTGCACAGTAAAAGAAACTATCATCAGAGTGAAAAGATCACCTACAGAATGTGAGAAAATTTTGCAATCTATCTGAGGGCTAATATCCAGAATCTACAAGGAACTTAAATTTACAAAAAATAATCACAACCCCATCAAAAAGTGGGCACAATGTACGAACAGACGCTTCTCAAAAGAAGACATTTATGTGGCCAACAAACATGAAAAAAAAAGCTCATCATCACTTCTCATTAGAGAAATGCAAATCAAAGCCACAATGTGATAACATCTCATGCCAGTTAGAATGGCAATTATTAAAATGTAAGGAAATAACAGATGCTGGCAAAGATATGGTGAAATAGGAACGCCTTTACACTCTTGGTGGGAGTGTAAATTAGTTCAACCCTTGTGGAAGACAGTATGATGATTCCTCAAGGATCTAGGACCAGAAATAACATTTGACCCAGCAATCCCATTAGGGGTATATACCCAAAAGATTATAAATCATTCTGCTATGAAGACACATGCACATGTATGTTTAGTGCAGCACTATTCACAATAGCAAAGACTTGGAACCAACCCAAATGTCCATCAATGATAGACTGGATAAAGAAAATGTGTCACATATATACAATGGAATACTATGCAGCCATAAAAAGGATGACTTCATGTCCTCTGCAGGGACATGAATGAAATTGGAAACCATCATTCTCAGCAAACTAACACAGGAATAGAAAACCAAACACCATATGTTTTCACTCATAAGTGGATGTTGAACAATGAGAACACATGAACACGGAGAGGAACATCACACATGGGGAACTATCAGGTGGTAGGCGGCTAGGGGAGGGATAAAATTAGAGGAAATACCTAATGTAGGTGATGTATTGAGTGCAGCAAACCACAATGGCACGTGTATACCTATGTAACAAACCTGCACATTCTGTACATGTATCCCAGAACTTAAAGTGTAACTTTAAAAAAGAAGTAAACCATTTCCTCAAATATACTTTAATAAATAAGAAAAAAATGAGAATCCAAGTATCACCTACACATTATTGATACAATTGATTTTAAGGATAAAAATCATCTATTGTGAGAAAAATATGTTCACTAAACTCTGTGTTTGTAAATTTCAATTAAAAAAATTTTTTTGTAGAGAATACTTACTTACATGGCTCCTTCTCACAGCAATCTAAGAAAACAAAAGAAAGAAATTTACCCTATATCCAGAACTCTTGACAAATTATTAAATAATTTTTACCAATCAAGAAATGTAAATACTATTGCTGACTTACCAGATAACTCAGGGCATCTTTGTCTAAGGAAGTGAAAGTTACAACTCAAACTTTTTTGTATTTAAAGAAAATCTATTTTCTTAAAAATCATAGGTGAGAGAGAGATGTTTCCCCTAATATCTCTGGTTATTACTTTAAGTAAAATCATACATCTTTTGAAGGTATTAATGTGATATAGAATATTATTTGATTTTGGTAAAATAGTTGCTATAGATATGAAAATAAAGAACAAATACGTGGCAAAGGAAAATCTTATTCACCTGGTGCTAGATTCTATTAGCTAAACCTTTACTTGCTATATATATAATTTTTACTAGCTACACAGTTTATATCATTTGTTACTATAAAGTGGAAGGCTCCAGAGACAGCTTCTTATTAATACTTCTTGAAAGATCTTTGAGGTCAAAAAAGTGATTTAACCTCAGAGATCAGCCTCAAATTCCATAGAGTGCAGGAAAAGAAAAATATAATTTAATTTCTAGGACATTCAGCAGCTAGGGATTTCAACAGCTATAGGCCAACACATGATTTGTGTTGTAATAACCAGTCATGACAGTCACATATTTTTTGATTTATGTTTAAAAGTGCTTTATACAAAATCTTTTAAATATGCTTGGATGCTTGGTAGCTTCTTTTGTGGCAATTGTGTGTGCATTTGCACACACAGACACAGACCCACAAGGCCTCAAAATTTGAAGGAAAATGATGTCATATGGATGTATAAAGTCAATGAAGTGTGTAGTTAGTAAAATTTAAAAAGTGGAAGGAAATCATAGTTACAGTTACACAATTTTTACTACTGGTTCAGGTCTTGATATAAACCTTTATTTTCAAGATAAACATTTTACAGCCAATGGACATTTTACATTGTACAAATATTTAAGGACCCTCTCTTAATTTGTAAAAACTGATTCCTGAGTATTGCTCTGCACATAAGGTACACTTGAATGCTGTATAAGTAAATTTTTAATTTAATTTCAAATAGTGGAGTGAAAAATGAGTTTGCTTCAATAAATACATATTTGGCTGTTAGCAACAATAATGCACAGAAATGGTTATGTTTTATATATTTAAAAAGGAAATAGAATAAAATACCAATTTCTTCAAAAAAAAAAATCTCTTTACTGAGTGCTATGCAATATGTCAATATTCAATTAGCTTTATGTGAGAATCTTGACAATTTTTATTTTACTATTTTTGTGCCCAAACATTGAGACAAGATTTCTGCTACTAAGTGGCCATGAATGAGACAATGTATAATGATTTATTGAGTTCTGGAGTCTACAAGATTCTCCACAGTGAAATAAGAAAATCAGAAGATAACAAAGGCTTATTCCCAGTTTTTAAGCCACAGAAACACACGAAAAAAACATGTTTTCTCAATGGCTACCTAAATTGGAGCTTTTCTGGCTAAAATACACAAGCTTTAGGATATTGATATAGAGTATCGGTGGATGAGAAGATTCTGAAAATGCCTTGAAACTCAAATTCTGTTTTGACTGGTAAGAGTCAAATACATATTTAATGGGTTAATGTTGGCAATAATCAAAGGTATTTTGATTATTGATTGTTTACATTCCTATGTAAACAAGAACAAACATTGGCAAAAGTGATAATTAGTGTATTAGTTGGAAGTTCATGTGGAAACTGCCTTTACTAATTCAGTCAGGGATAGGCTGCAGTGTTAGGGGTAAGAAACCTGTGAGCGTGATGTACCAGTCCCATAATATTAGGTACAAAAAACACCAATATTCTTTTTATATAAACAAAACAACAAAACAGAACTGAGAATACCAAGGAAGAGTTAAAAAAGGATAAACAAATGATAGGGTGCACCAAATTCCCAATTAGATACAATCCTAATGCTTTAACATCTGCCAATGAATACCTTTATTTTGTTTTGTTGTTGTTAAAGTTCAATAACTCTCAACCTAGAGCACACATTAGCAAAACAAACAAAAAACAACCACAAAGTTAAAAACATAAGTAAAGGTCTTCAAGAAACACAAAATTATGAACACCTCATTAGAATTTATTCCATAGCCACTAATGCTAAAGACTCCAAAAACTTGTGAGACTTAATCTAGTGTACAATTTTGTTACGTGCCTTAGTCCTTCATATTCATGGGTTGATCCTCCATATCCATGGGTTCTACATCAATGGATTCAATCAATCTTGGATAGAAAAATATTCATTAAAAAATTGCATCTGTACTGAATAGGTATGGACTTTTTCATCTTGTCATTATTCCCTAAACAATACAGTATAATAACTATGTTCATGGTACTTACATTGTAGCAGGTATTATAAGTAATCTAGAGATGATTTAAGCTATACAGTCAGTTGTGCATAGGTTATATGCAAATATTACACCATTTTATTTCAAGGACTTGAGCATCCACAAATGTTGGCATTTGTGAAGCTCCTGGAACTACTCTTCCATGAATATTAAGGGATGACTGTACAATGTGACCCAAGCAAGTATCTAAAGTACTGGATTCACAGGCAATTTTCAACACAAGAGAATTTGCTCGTTTCATTTTTAATTTTTGTTCTAGGATAGGGAAAAACTTTTGTATAAGGCATTCTTGCCTCGCCAAACTCTTACCTATGGAGATCCTAAGCATGCAGCATCTTCACAAATCCTGGTATAATAAAGGATATTATTCACATCTTCATTTCTCATAGCTTATCAATAAGGAACTGTCAAAATTTTTGAGACAGTTAACATATAGACACAGTTTTAAAGTGGAGCAACAAATATACATAGTAAAGATATCTGTATTATACTACACATACCAAAATAGTATTAGGATATATTTAGGAGTCCTTCCCATCCCAATACACCTTAGTCTGGAGGCTCCTCTGCAATTATCCCATTATGAATTTTGACATGCTTTAAGATGTTCAAAATGAAATGTTTAAAAGTACTTTATTCAAAATATTTTAAATATACATAATAGGTCCCTTGTAGCCAATGTATGCATACACACACACATACACCCTTACACATATATGCATAATCACATGTTGAGAGATAATTCAAAAGTATGAATAGAAAATGATATATCGAAAATGTACATCCTTCTGGCATATTAATCCATGACTACAATTTATATAGAGTTCACATTATTTCCATCTCTAATCATCTGCTGTAGTTTTTTCTTTTTTAAATTTGCTTATTATAACACTTATTTCAAACTATTCCATTTGATACAGTTTGTCTGTATCTGCACTCAAATCTCAAACTGAATTGTAATAACCCCCACATGTCAAGGGCAGGGGACAGTTTTAATTGAATCATGGGGGCAGTTCCCTCCGTACTGTTCTCATGATAGTGAATAAGTCTCAGAAGGTCTGATAGTTTTATAAATGGGAGTTCCCCCTGTACAAGCTCTCTTTTGCCTGTTTCCATGTAAGAATTGCCTTGCTTCCCCTTTGCTTTCCACCATGATTGTGAGGCCTCCCCAGCCATGTGGAATTGTGATTCAATTAAACCTCTTTCCTTTGTAAATTATCCAATCCCTGGTATGTTTTATTAGCAGCATGAGAACAAACTAATAAACCATTCTTGAGGATTTACAGTCTAAATTTTCTCAACATTGGTAGGAATTGGAGAAAAATTCAGATGCAACCAATAATCTAAAACCAAAATGCCAGAAGATAGTTTAAAACTTTTACAATATTAAAAATAGAATGATATTACCCAAAGTATGTTAAATAACTACAATATTTGTTACGTGAAACAAAGAAAAGAAGATGATTCTGTATAGAACAAAAAAAAAAAAAAAAGGAAGGAAGAAAAACAAAATTGGCCTAGAAACAGTAACACAGTTTAATCCCAGGACTTTGGGAGGCCAAGCAAGGCTGGCAGATCACTTAAGACCAGCCTGGGCAACATGAGGAAACCCCATCTCTACAAAAATACAAAAAATTATCAGTGTCTTGTGACAGGGGCCTGAAGTACCAGCTATCTGGGAGGTTGAGGTGTGAGAATCACCTGATCCCAGAAGGCTGAAGCTGTAGTTATCCATGATGTGCTCCTCCACATGTGTTGCTTGGGTAACAGCGCAAACCCCTTTTTTAAAAACAAAAAACAAAAAAAAACATTTTAAAACCATCAAAATGCTCTTTCTCTCATAGATGGATTTATCCACAGATAGAGATACAGAAGCAGCGATAGATGTATAGATACAGACACATTTCCCTCCCAAAAAAAAGGATCAATGGAACTTACTTTGGATAAAATAAAAAAGAATTTTACACAGTAGAAATGTTTTTAAAAGTTTTTTTTTGTAGTCCTATAAGTCTGTTTCACACAAACTTGCCTCCATTTAATCCTAATCTTCAATCCTCTATAAGTAACTGAAAGTACATTTTATTTACTTTTTTAATCTAGTAAACATTTTGAGTCAATTAAAAATTTGAGGTAAAATTTTTTTAAAAGTTGACTAAAATGATTGGCTTCTATCATGTGAAAGTACTAGATTATAACCACATTCTTTACGTCAGATATCAAAATACCAATACAAGTTTTCTGTCTCTGATCTCCTGCAAAGTTACCTGCAATATCTTTTCTTATATAATCTAACATCTTAACATTAATTTTTTTTCTCTAAATAGGATAACAAAATCTTTAAAGAAATTTTAAGTTTTCAACCAAGAAGACTCAGAGGGATATGCGATTTTTTTTTCTAGTGGGTGAAATTGTATCTTTTTTTAAACCCGTATAATTTTGTAGGTACTGCAGAAAATTGTAATTCAATTTGGGATTAAATCTATGACTACTTAGAAAAAGACGTATTTTCTTTGTGAATACTTACGGAATAAAAATTGATAGCTATGGACAGATCTCTTTTCCTGGCTTGTTAAAAAGCAGTGCGACAAATCTTGACAGGCAAGAGAGAGCTAAGATGATAGGAAATACCTGTTTCTGGAAAATGAATATAATTTTAAAATACATTTCTTGTTCTCTTGACTTTGAAAGATTCAAAATGCATAAGCAAGATTTTAAACAGCGTTTGTGACCCACCAAAATATATTTTTATTATTTTCTTCGTGATATACCCTTAAAATACAATTTTTATGTATTATATGTCATTCCCTTAATAATGCATTTAATATCTTCAGTTGTTCAAAAGATTCCACTTAGAAGTGTCACTTCTATTGAGGGAAGTAATTTCATATCAATATATTAGTACCAACAATATGCAAATAGTCTTTTCTTTTATAATCTGGTCTGGTAGTGCATATTACATCAATGCTTTGTAATAGCTTTATAAATTACTAGCAGTATTTACATTTTGTCTTAGAGTTTTAAAATGGCTTTTCCTTATAATTTTATTCTTGTTTTATACAACAGCCTTTGAGAACTAATAAGGCAGGTATCACCATTCCTGGTTTAAAGATGGGAGTAGTTGTCTGCTAGTATATTCAAGACATTGGAGGATATGAGTTAAAAACACAACTCAGCTAAGGGATACAAATGCAACCTATAGGAAAAGGCAGAAATTATATTCAGTTGCTTAAAACATTACAAAAAAAAATTTGATCTATAAGACCTTGAGTAATATGACTAGGAGTTGAAGAGAAATAGAGGTAAAGCAGGAAGAGTACAAGAGGTTCTTGGACATGTTGATAAAGAAAAAATGATCTGAGTTAACAAGTCCTCTCATCATCAGACAGAAGATCATCAACAAGGGCTTCTCAAATGGAGCTGTCTGCATTGTTGTGAAACAGCACTTTTTGTCATATCTCTGCCATACCTCATTACTGCCAGGACTTCTGAAATTTTGAGACTTTGAAATAAAGGAGCAGTGTGTATGTATGTATGTGTAGGTGTATACGCAACATACACACACATCTTTTCCTACTCAGGACTAAAACTTCCCATCCTACACTATCTGCAGAAAATCTGCTGTAACTATATATTATTAAAATACTTAGAGATACAATAAATGATACATATCTAAAGAGTACAATTTAATAGGTCTTGACACACATATACATTTGTGAAACTATCACCACAACCAAGAAAATGAACATTTCCATTACCCCCAAAGTATCTTTGTGCTTAAGGAAGCTGCTGTAAGGTTTTGCAAACTGTTTTCACAGTTAGTCCTACCTCTGTGTGACAGGCAGATCTGAAAGGGCCAAGCAACACCTTTCACTGCATACAAATAACCTGCCTACTGTTCAGCAACCACAGAATAATTTTAAAAGGTAAGATCCAAAAAACAGTGGGCTTCTGATTAAAACATATGTGAGAGACTGATGATACTTTGATCAAAAAAATAAATGTTTTATATTAATAACATATAAGAAAATCTAAAACCTTCAAGGAAGACAGACAATCTGCAATGTACCATGACTTGACTTACAATTCTTTGAATTTATGATAGTGTAAAAATGATATTCATTTGCTATTATCCTCAACATACAATGGGATTACAGTCAGATAAACCCATCCTAAATTGAAAATATTGTAGGTGGAAAATGCACTTTCTAGTTACAATATTTTTAACTTACCATGAATCTATTCAGATGTAAACTCCTTGTAAGTGAAAGAGCAACCGTAATACAATTTTTAGAATAATAATTATAATATATAAATGAAGAATAATATGGTCACTTCTGAGGAATTTTCATGGCTATAAAAATCAAACAGGAAACATATCTTAAAGTATGGAGAAAAGCTGTTGAATCTGAGATTGTGATGGGAAGATTACATAAATAGCAGATACACACTACAGACATATTTTGAAGTGTATCTGCTAATTATGTAATCTTTCCATTATCTCAGATTTAAAAAGAAATAATAAATACAACTAATAAATGAATAAAAAATACAATGAGGAAGAGGAAATTTTCATAAACATAATTTTATAAATATTTACAAATTAATAAAGGGATAAATAGACCAAAGAAGAGGAAATTATTTCATAAATATAATTTTTACAAATATTCACAATAAAGAAATAAATACAATAAGAAATGACAAAACCTGATCCATGTTGAAAAATTTGATCGTTTTATGCAGAATTGATCAGAAAAAAAAAAAAGTTGATAAATTATCAAATACCAAAGTTAAAGACAAAGAATTACAAACCACCAGAGAAAAAAGTTACTTGCAAAAGAAAAATTATAACAACAGCATTGGACATTTCAGCTAGAAAATAAGATAAATACATCTGTAAAAAAAAAGGATAACAAATCCATCATCCTATACTACCCATAATTTAATTTGAGTAAAAAAACATAGAGATATCTTTCATACTCTCGGAAATCCAGTTGTATTTTATACCTTTACCTTACTAAGGAAAGTAATTTACTTATGACTGAAACCAAGTAACATTCCAGAATTGAAATCTACAGAACAGGAAACAAAAAGAGGAATTGTGAAAGAATTAAATTATAGAAATGAATTAAAATCTTTAAATTAAATTTTCCATAATTCTTTAAATTATAGAAGGTGGAAGGTGATCAACCAGAAATATGTGATGGAAGGTGATCAATCAGGAATAGTGATTTAAATTCTGCATTAGGACTTTTGAAAATGAAGAGATATAGTATTGAGTATTACTAATTTGCACCAGTAGTCATCAAACTACTCCAGCCCACTGACTGTTGTGTAAATACTATTTTATTGGAACAAAACTATGCCCACTGATTTCTGTATTGTCTATGGCTGGTTTAGCACTACAATGGCAGGTGTGAGTAGTTGGGACAGAGACTATATGTACTCCCAAAATTTATTATTTCACTCCTTACAAGAAAAACAAAACCAAACCCTGGTCTAGACAGACCTAAATATATTACATCTTCTCAACAAAATCTAAGGCTTTGAGGAAGCAAATGGTAAAGTAAATTCAATATCTTATCGATGAGTTGAGGAAAACAATAGAGAAGTACAAGTTTCTAAAGCTACGTTTTAAATTGGATATCATTCCAAAAGACATAGAGAAAAAGCGTGGAGGCAGAAACAGTGGATCCAATTCTGTAAAGAAAGTCAATGGTAGCTTGATGGGGATAGCACTAAATCTATAAATTACTTTGGGCAGTATGGCAATTTTCACAATATTGATTCTTTCTATCAATGAGCATGGAATGTTTTTCCATCTGTTTGTGTCTTCTCTTATTTCCTTGAGCAGTGGTTTGTAGTTCTTCTTGACGAGGTCCTTCACATATCTTGTCAGGTGTATTCCTAGGTATTTTATTCTCTTTGTAGCAACTGCAAATGGGAGTTCACTCATGATTTGGCTCTCTGTCTGTCTATTATTAGTGCTTGTGATTTTTGCACATTGATTTTGTATCCTGAGACTTTGCTGAAGTTGCTTATCAGATTAAGGAGATTTTGGGCTGAGATGATGGGGTCTTCTAAATGTACAATCATGTCATCTGCAAATAGAGACAATTTGACTTCCCCTTAAACTTCGCATGGAACCCAAAAGAGCTCACATAGCCAAGAAATATACACAATAAATAAATAAATTAATTAATTAATTAATTAAATAAAGCTGGAAGCATCATGCTACCTGACTTCAAACTATACTGCAAGCCTACAGTAATCAAAACAACATGGTACAGGTTCCAAAACAGAGATATAGACCAATGGAACAGAACAGAGGCCTCAGAAATAATGCCACACATTTACAACCATCTGATCTTTGATAAAGATTACACTGTTAGTGGGAGTGTAAATTAGTTCGACCATTGTAGAATACAGTGTGGTGATTCCTCAAGGATCTAGAACCAGATACACCATTTACCCAGCAACCCCATTACTGGGTATATACTCAAAGGATTATAAATCATTCTATTATAAAGACACACACACAGGTATGTTTATTGCAGCACTGTTCACAATAGCAAAGAATTGGATCCAACCCAAATGCCCATCAATGATAGACTGGATAAAGAAAATGTTGCACATATACACCATGGAATACTATGCAGCCATCAAAAAAGATGAGTTCATGTCCTTTGCAGGGACATGAATGAAGCTGGAAACCATCATTCTCAGCAAACTGACAAAGGAACAGAAAACCAAAGGCTGCATGTTCTCACTCATAAGTGGGTGTTGAACAGTGAGAACACATGGACACAGGGTAGGGAACACTACACACCGGGGCCTGTTGAGGGCTTGGGTGCTTGTGGAGGGATAGTAGGGGGTGGGAAGATAGGGGGAGCAATAGGATTAGGAGAAATACCTATTGTAGGTAATAGGGTGATGGATGCAGCAAACCACCATGGCACATGTATACCTATGTAACAAAACTGCAAGTTCTACACATGTATCCCAGAACTCCCACCAATAGTGTAAAAGCATTCCTATTTTTCCACATCCTCTCCAGCATCTGTTGTTTCCTTTTCATGATCACCATTCTAACTGGCATGAGATGGTATCTCACTGTGGTTTTGATTTTAATTTCTTTAATGACCAGTGATGATGACGTTTTTTCATGTTTGATGGCTGCATAAATGTCTTCTTTTGAGAAGTATCTGTTCATATACTTCACCCACTTTTTGATGGGATTGTTTGTGTTTTTCTAGTAAAATTTGTTTAAGTTCCTTGTAGATTCTGGATATTAGCCCTTGTCAGATGGATAGACTGCAAAAATATTCTCCCCTTCTGTAGATTGTCTGTTCACTCTTGATAATAGTTTCTTTTGCTGTCCAGAAGCTCTTTAGTTTAATTAGATCCCATTGTAAATGGTGTTAGGAAAACAGGCTAGTCATATGCAGCACCACTTGATAGTGGTGGATAAGTTTTATGATGTATTGCTGGTTCAGTTTGCCAGTACTTTATTGAGTCTGGTGGCGTGATGCCTCCAGCTTTTTTTTGCTTGTTTTATTTTGTTTTGCTTAGGATTTTCTTGGCTATAACGGCTCTTTTTTGGTTCCACATGAACATGGATGTGAAAATCCTCAATAATTTCCCCATTCCTTGTCTTTGTCAGGTTTATCAAAGATCAGACGGTTGTAGATGTGTGGCATTATTTCTGAGGCTTCTGTTCTGTTCTGTTGGCTTATGTATCTGTTTTGGTATCAGTACCATGCTGTTTAGGTTACTGTAGCCTTGTAAGTATAGTTTGAAGTGTGGTAGCATGATGCCTCCAGCTTTGTTTTTTGTTTGTTTTTTGGTGTGTTTTGTTTTTGTTTTTGTTTTGCTTAGGATTTTCTTGGCTATAATGGCTTTTTTGGCTTCACATGAACATCGATGTGAAAATCCGCAATAAAAAAATGGCAAACTGAACCAGCAACACATCAAAAAGCTTATCCACCACGATCAAGTCAGCTTCATCCCTGGGATGCAAGCCTGGTTCAATATATGCAAATCAATAACTGTAATCCATCACATAAACATAACCAAAGATAAAAACCACATGATTATCTTAATAGATGCAGAGAAGGCCTTTGATAAAATTCAACACCCCTCTATGCTAAAAACTCTCAATAAACTAGGTACTGATGGAACATATCTAATAATAAGAGCTATTTATGACAAACCCACAGCCAATATCATACTGAATGGGCAAAAGCTGGAAACATTTCCCCTACAAACCAGCACAAGACAAGGATGCCCCTCTCTCACCATTCCTATTCAACATAGTATTCAAAGTTCCGTCCAGGGCAATCAGGCAAGAGAGATAAATTAAGGGTATTCAAATAGGGAGAAAGGAAGGCAAATTGTCTCCATTTGCAGATAACACGACTGTATATTAAGAAGACCCCATCGTCTCAGTCCAAAATCTTCTTAAGCTGATAAGCAACTTCAACGAAGTCTCAGGATACAAAATCAATGTGCAAAAATCACAGCATTCCTATACACTAATAATAGACAAATAGAGAGCCAAATCATGAGTGAACTCCCATTTGCAATTGCTATAAAGAGAATAAAATACCTAGGAATATAACTTACAAGTGATGTGAAGGATCTCTTCAAGGAGAACTACAAACCACTGCTCAAAGAAATAAGAGAGGGCATTAACAAATGGAAAAACATTCCATGATCATGGATAGAAAGAATCAGTATCATGAAAATGGCCATACTACCCAAAATAATTTAAAGATTCAATGCTATCCTCAACAAGCTACCATTGACTTTCTTCACAGAATTAGGAAAACTACTTTAAATTTCATATGTTCTCATTCTTATATAAAGAACTCAATGGACTGGGCATTTGGAGATCAGAGTCTAGGTCTGCTAACAGGAATTGCAGAGAGCAGATAAGTAACATAAACCTGAGATTGGTAAGGAGCACTCCAAGAAACAGAGTGAAGCTATGCCATGTTGTGCCACTGTAGTCATGGTAAGGATCAGGGATTACAGGCACGCACTACCATGCCTGGCTAAGTTTTGTATTTTTATTACAACAGGGTTTCACCATGTTGGCAAGGCTGGTCTTGAACTCCTGATCTCAGGTGATCCACCCACCTCAGCCTCCCAAAATGCTGGGATTATAGGAGTGAGCCACTGCGCTGGTCCTTCTATTTTAAGTGAGGGGGAGTAGTCATTGGAGATTTTGGGTGAACAAGTATTTCATTGTGATATTTTAAAACTATTACCCTAGGTTTTTGGAGACAACTGACGGTTAGAACAAGGAAAAAAGGAGGAAGAGCAGTAAGAAGACATTCACAGTCGTGTAGATGAGAAATGATGGTGCCCTAAATAATAAGTCTAGCAGCAAAAGTGATAAGAATTCTTAGTATCTGGATGTATTTTGAGTTATAGATAACTATCATTGGCAAATATTGGTGTAAAAGAAAGTACAGCTAAAGATGTTGGCCAGGTAAGATTATAGGCAACAAATAACAAAAAAGAAAAAAATACAAGTTTTTGAAAATATTTTTTGATTAAATCACATTAAAGCAAAGAGACAGATGATGAAAAAGTACTATAAACTGAAAACTAGTAACATTTCTAAAAATAGGATTGATATTTTAATAAGTCTCTATGTTTAAATAAAAACAACTAAATAAAAGATGTAAATTCAAAAGTTAAAAATTTTAAATATCTATGAAAGATATAAAAATTAAAAAGTTATATCATCTATTATAAAACATCTATAATTGGACTTAATGCTAATTAACTCTGTCATGTAGTCTTTAACTCTATTTTATTGATTTGCAGCTTAATAAACAATGCATTTGCTTGCTAGATAGTTTTAACAAAGGAAACAAACCTTGATATATAACGGCAATTTTTAAATTTATAGACGATATCATATAAATAAATGTGCTTGTTCATGGGATTTCTATATTGGGAATGAGAGTGTAATGGCAGATTTATTTGGGGATTTTATATGTAAATTTTTTAAATGCCTTATCACATGAGGATCTGAATCTCAACACCTAAGCAGATTACATTTCTCACATCTTTCCAAGAGAGCATTTAGATTCAATTCAAAATTCTATTTTTGCTGGATATGTAGGCCCAAATCACAAAGCTCTGGCTTAGTTTATTGTCACAAAGACAGCATAGCAGAGCCTCAGGTTTTCTTAAGTAGAATAGTTGTAGATGGATAACATTCATTTGTTTATTATGCATAAAAATTTTCTAAGTCAAGTATTGTGCTTGCTTATTAGCAGAACATAAAAGACACGAAAGTCCTAAAGCACTGAACTTTTTAAAGTTTTGGGCTTTAGGAAGCTCGAGTCTACCTGTGAGGGCCATAAATAGTTATGTTTTAATAAAAAATTGGTCAGTATAATATTTGTATTTAAGTTTGTTAAGTCTGTTAAAAAATCCAGCCCAGTAAAAGTCAAATACATTTTCAACAAAAAATATTTAGGTTTTTCTTAAAATTTTTAAATTAAAATTTGTAAATTCTGTATTCCATATGTATAATCAAATTTGATTTTTACCTAAGATATGAAAGTATTGAGAAGAGAATAATTAAGGAATGTTTGTCTTGGAAAGTGTCCAATAATTAACATCTATCTTCCCTGTGTATTAAATTGGTAAAGGTATATTTCCTTCATGTAAACTACACGTACTGTGTTTAGACTAAGACATTTTCTATATCTTGATGCAAAATTTAATGAAATTCACATGTGTACAGATTACATTTGTCATAAAACCTATGAGAAAAAAATATGCATTTTCCTTTGGAATTCCTAGGGTATTTGTATTATCTTCAGTTTGGCTACAGTAATACAAGTTAAAAAACTGATAACCATTGAGACTCAAAATATACTTATTTTCACAATACGCAATGCCATATTAAAATAGCATTTTAAAATTTCTTGAAAAGATCAATGACTTCATGTACTATTCAATATAGTATAGGGATATGGAGACACTATTATACACTTATATATAAATTCAAAATTTAATAAATTTGAAGATAATTATAAACAAGATCAAAGTGACAAGCGCTCCATGAAAAGAAGTGGAAGAAAAAATATAGTGGAAGGAATAGGATTTTGAATTAAGGTTGCATTCATTTTATGTTGGAAATCATGACAAAAATAAAATTGTTTAAATAGATGGCCATTGTACAATAAATCTATAGATTATTTTTTTCTTAAGATGTATTAGTATACACTGAAAATCAAATATTAAATGAATGACAATTGTTTATTACTCTATTTTGAATATAATTAATGTTACCTAATATTATGATTTTTACGTCATTTCTTAGTACTAATTTTAATAATACTTTTATTCTAAACCCGGCCTTGAATAAATGCTAAAATACATGATCACCTATATATAAAATATCATTTACTGTAAAATTAAGAGAAAACATAAAATTAATCCAATGAATGTTATAATGTAACTACATAGAGAGAGCGGAAATAGGAAGTCTAGGTGTGGGTGATGGTAAGAGTGTAGAAAATCAAAGACAGCTTTTTATTCATTTTCCCGGTGAGAGGGAAAGCCTCAAACTAAAAAAATCAAGAAAGAGCAGAATAAGCATGTCGTATAGATACATAAATAAATGCCAAAGGAACAGATTTTCCTTTGAAACTCTGTTTCAAAAAGTTGAAAGAGGTTGCCTCTGGGGAGTTAAATAATGAAGGTGGTTGATGAAGCCAGAGGGTTGCTGCTTTTTATGATAAACCTCAAAGAACGATTTGATTCTCTAAGCTATATGCATGTACAACTTTATTTTTAAAAAATAAAAATAAAAGCTGTGAAATTATATTAACCAAATAATTGGTGGGGAATTCATAGGAAGTGATGCTTGAAGGATTTGTTTTTCCCTTTCAAGATATTCATGTAAATGTTATGAATGAAGCACTCTAAAATTCAGGCTGTTAATTTTTTTTTCAATTTCTGGTTAATAATAATGATAGTTTACTATGAGTCAGGTACTATGCTATGGCTTTGAAATTATTTTACTAAATATCAGAAATGATAATAAAAATTGAGGCCCAGATAGTTAAAACATTACAGAAGGTAACATGACTATTAAATGATAATAGTAGGATTTAAACCAAGAACGTTGAGTCTAGAAACTGGGCTATTACTACTTTATGCCATATAATGTCAATTATCTTTATTAATCATTCTTGTTTAGAGGGAATAATGTCCCTAAATATATCTCCAACTGTATCCCCAGAACCTATGAATATTTCACTTCACACTCCCAAAGAGACATTACAGATGGTGATTAATGATTAAGTTAAGGGTTTTGAGATGGGCAGGTCATTCTGAACTACCTGGTTTGGCCTAATGTAATAACAAAGATTACAGGGGAGGCAGAGACAGAAACATGAGAATGGAAGGACAGTTAATTGTGTGTATGCATGTATGTGGGTATGTGTGTGAGTGTGAGAGAGAGAGAGGAGGGAGAGAGAGAGAAGAGAGAGAGAGATGAAGATACCATGGTGCTGGTTCTGGCTTTGAAAATAAAGGTATGGGTCATGAGCCAATAAATGCAGGGAGTCTCTAGACCCTGGAAAAGGACAGGAAACAGACTCTTTCTTGAGATCTTCGAAGGAACACAACTCTGCTGACCAATTTTGTATTTCAGACTTTTAGAACTCTAAGACAGATAATAAATATGTGTTAAGTCACTAGTTTTGTAGTAATTTGTTATATACTCAACAGAAAACGTATATCTACATCTTTTATAATGTGGCTTGGCTGCAATAGGATCATACCAACTGGGGAACAATACATAGGGAATTTCAGTCTCAATGCATTCACCTAAGAACCTAGAAGGACTCTTGTTTATAATGAAGTATTTGCCACTTAGGCGTATTTCTTTCCCTCCTCTTCTATCAGAAGCAGGCCTTAATTCTCAACTATTTATCTCATCAGTGGTTTATATTGTGGATCAGAGTTCCTGGTTTCCAGGGTTAAACTGAAGCTGGATTACATCATCTTCATCTATGACTACCAATATTTATATTATCTATTTAAATTTGTAGAAACTTTCATATCCAGAAACAAATAGATGTCAGAGTATACTGACACGAAGATTCAAAAAGTGGCAGCTAAGGAGGAAAAAAAAAGATTTTGCAAGATTTAATAAATTCTTATCCTAATCCTCAGATAACATAGGGGAGAAATAGAAAGGGAGAGGGAGAAGAAGGAGAGACAGAGAGAGACTATCTGAAATTAAAGACCCTGGAAGTAATTTTGTAATGACAGGTTTTTTACTAAATTTCTTTTCCCATCCTTTTTTTGTACATTTTGATATCATAACTTCTTTTATGAGCATTAATGTTTCAAATGAAACATTTTGAAAATGGAGTACTTCTATTGATGTAGTCAGAAGATCTATTAAATAGAACTAACTGTGTAATCACTATTGAGAACTGTGATAAGACAATATGTAAGCACACTAAGGAGGTTGGCAGTCTTGTCATCGTAATAGTCTGGTCCTTTTAGAAATATGTCGCACTTTCCCTCTTGTACATATTACTATCACTAAACAAACTGAAATTGTCTTTTCTCAGCTCCTAGAGTGAGAACATCACAAATATTGTAGAAATACACTTACAGCTTAAAACTATGCATATTCCTTCTCTTCAGTATTTCATTTTCACAAAGTAGTTAACGATAGGCAGAAGGATTTACCGCTCAAGTACAGCAATTTAACTCTGTATTTATTACTAAAGAATATCCTAACGAGAGATCTCAAAAATAAAAAAACACATATATATGCCATGCTGATTTGAAATAAAATATGTATATTATAGGTTTGCATGTTTGTTATATATATGTACATGTTCACATAAAAATTTATACATATATGCACAAATACATGCACATATACAGAAACACACATCTCTCTATATATATGTATACTAATCAAAACACTAAAAGTGGTTATATCTTGTCTATCACTGATAGGCATTTGGGTTGGTTCCAAATCTTTGCTATTGTGAACAGTACTACAATAAACATACGTGTGCATGTGTCTTTACAGTAGATTGATTTATAATTCTTTGGGTATATACCAGTAATGGGAATACTGGGTCAAATGGGATAAGAAAATGTGGCACATATACACCATGGAATACTATGCCTCCATAAAAATGGATGAGTTCATGTCCTCTGCAGGGACATGCATGAAGCTGGAAACGATCATTCTCAGCAAACTAACACAAGAACAGAAAACCAAACACTGCATGTTCTCACTCATAAGTGGGAGTTGAGCAATGGGAACATATGGACACAGGGAGGGAAACACACAGCAGGCCTGTGAGGGGATAGGGGGAGGGAAAGCATTAGGAGAAATACCTAATGTAGATGATGGGTTGACCAGTGCACCAAACCACCACGGCACGTGAATACTTATGTAACAAACCTGCACGTTCCGCACATTTCCCAGAATTTAAAGTATAATAAATATAAATATATATATATAAATATAAATATATATAGTTATAGTTATATATATTTATATAACTATATTTATGTAACTATATATTTGTATATATTTTAAAAAGTGGTTATATCATGTTCATATTTGTTGACTAAATTTTAAAATATAGGTTATTCATAATTAAAAATTATTCATTTCATTTTTATATGATCCAGCTGCAGAGAATCTGGATTCAGAATTTCTCATAATGAGGTGATGTAGATATTGAAAATGGTCTTAGTAATTGTTAGGTTGTACATTGTTCTTAATGAGTATTTCTGAGATAGTTCTCACAGTGACCTCTGTGGGAAGCCTTAATAATAGCTTGGAGGAAACTACTATTTGCCTCAATGTCTTGTATACTCTAAAGAACAACCCAGTTATACAATCCTCAGGCTCTAAGTCCTGCACATCTGGTGCTGCATTCTGCAAGTTTCTATAAATCGCTTTCAGAAAGCAGTAAAATAAATGTGAATTTCTTTGGTTACAGTTGGGCAAACATTGAAGATAATGATGTTATCCAATTTAATGGAAATATTTGTCACAGAGATCTGTAGGATCACTAACTTAAAATGATGACACTATAGTGTGCGCAGTTAGCAAGCATTTACAACACAGTTTTTCATAAATAAATCAAAGAGGGAATTAAATGTCCTGCCTTCTACATATAGATGGTTACAGTAGGATGTGTATTCTGAAATTTGCTATGCATTTTGAAGAGAAAAGATTTACTAAGTTGAAATAGGACCTTTCATTGTCAATAAAATTTACTAAGTTAGAGCAATGTGAAAATAGAGAGGAGGCCAATAACATGAACACTAGGAAAGGGAAAGCTATGTATAAAAGTCAGTGGCTCAAATACTAGTTAGATCCAGGTTACTAAGGATGGATATTATAGTGATATTAATGAAGAAAGTAAAGAAGGTGCAAATCACACATGAATTGTGAAAGGTCAGTCTGAAAACAGGTATGAGTAGATGACAGTGTGTATGTGTGATAGGGAAAATGGTTCCCCAAAGATTTCCACAGCTCTAATCCCTGAAACCTTTGAATGATTTATATCACATGGCAAAATAGACTTTGAAAATATAACTGAGGTCTTACATCAGAACCTGAAATTACTTTGCATTATTCAGACCAGGGCAATGTAATCACGTGTACACTTAAAAAACTTTCTCCAGTTGAGAGAAGAGAGCAGGAAAGTTGGACAGATTTCAAGTTTAAAGTGGCCACATGTAAGAATTAGCAAGGGGCACTTAAAAGCTGAAGACAGCCCCCAGCTGACAGCCAACAAGGAAATGGTGACTGTGAGTACCCCACCTTCAAGAACTGGATTTTGTCAAAAACTGGACTAATCCTGGAATCAGATTCTCTCTAGAGTCTCTTGATGACAAGCCAGTCTGTTGACACGATTTCTGCCTGGAAACTTTGAGCAGAGAAACCAGCTGAGCCAACACAAACCTATGAACTATAATACTGTGAGGTCATAAATATATGTTAAAAATAAAAAAGTGTTATTTCAAGCCTCTAAGTAGTTATTAACATATTAAAGTAGCAATAGGAAACTATACAGTATGATTTGCTAGAAAGGAATGGGGTCGTTATTACAAACAAAGGAACAGCATGTTAAAAGTGGGGAAAGGTGATATGGGTAACAAAATGTGTCTGTGTCTGTGTGTGTGTGTGTGTGTGTGCGCGCACGGACATGCACATGTGCATATGTACATGTATTAGGCAAATACACAGTCACCGCAAGGGAGTTAAGTCAGAATATTTCAAAAAGAATAATAAAAGGAATAAGATTAATGATGTCAAAACATTTGGATAATGACAGGTAAAATTAATGATGTCAAAAAGTTTAGGTAATGACAAATTTATGGCAATTATTAATGTTTGATTTGTAGTTACCCTGAAAGATGTGTTAGTTGATGGACATTCATAAAGAAAGAAGTCTTCATGTGAATAGATATTTTTTTCTTCTCAACTTTTATCAGGGGGTGTATGTGCATGTTTGTGACATGGGTAGACTGTGTGTCGCCGAGGTTTGTTGTTTGAATGATCCTGCCAGCCATGTGGTGAGCATAGCACCTCAAAGGGAAATTTTCAACTCTCATGCCCCTCCCCACGCTAGTGCCCCCGCAGTGCCCAGTGTCTGTGGTTCCAAGTGAACAAATACATTCTGTAGCTTTTAAAAATATTGCAGGTACTATAAGTCTGTGGCAGATTAAAGGAGTAAATTAGAACTGCTATTTTTTCAGACAGAAATGACAAGCATGTGCTTGCATAATGCCAAGATGTGAAAATGACATCTTGAAGGGAGGATACAAAGTAAGCCATCTTTATACTTTAATTTTCAGGAAACAATACTTCTCTAATATCTATAGTATTTGTTTCCTCTTAACTATAGAATTCAAAATATAATCAATTGTAATTTTATCTATAATTATAGGTAGGCTTGTAGTATTTAACTATATCTTTAATTTTATATTATTTCATAAGTTTTCTCATTTCTAAATGATTCTTCCAATGCCCTCTCTTTCCAGTGTTTAAAGTTGTTTCTGTCATTGATATTACACCTCTCCTTACCTTAGACACCAATTCTTCCAGTTTTGACTTAGTCAAATTGTGTCACCACCAATCACCATGACCCTTAAAATTTCCATTTCTATTATTATATTTTACAATTAAAGTATTTAATTTATTTATTTTTTGAGATGGAGTCTGACTCTGTGCCACTCTGTGGCATGATCTCTGCTCACTGCAACCTGCGCTTCCCAGGTTCAAGCAATTTTCCTGCCTCAGCCTCCTGAATAGCAGGGACTACAGGTGCCCGCCACCATGCCCAGCTAATTTCTATATTTTTAGTAGAGTTGGGGTTTCTCCATATTGGCCAGGCTGGTCTCGAACTCCTGGCCTTGTGATCCGCCTGCCTCAGCCTCCCAAAGTGCTGGGATTACAGGCATGAGCCACCTGCCTGGCCAATAATTACTATATATTTTTTTATCTCCTTCCTTCTACTGTGTCTCATACCACAGCTGACTTACTCTCTCCATTTTTCATGCCTTTCTCTCCCCATACTCATGCGTTTCCTACTATTTTTGCCTAGTGTATTAGGGTTCTCTATAGGGACAGAACATATACATATACATATATATCACACACACACACACATATATATATCCATATATATATATACACACACATATACACATATATATACACACCTATATATACACGCACATATATATATATACACACATATATACACACACACACACACACACATATATACATATATATATATATATATGTATATATGGAGGTTTATTAAGTAGTATTAACTCACACAATCACAAGATCACACAATAGTCCATCTGCAAGCTGAGGAGGAAGGAAGCCAGTCTGCATCTCAAAACTGAAGAACTTGGAGTTTGTTGTTCGAGGGTAGGACATCCAGCATGGGAGAAAAATGTAGGCTGGGAAGCTAAGCCAGTGTGGCCTTTTCACGTTTTTCTGCCTGTTTTATATTCTGGCTGTGCTGGCAACTGATTAGATTGAGCCCACCCAAATTAGGATTGTGTCTGCCTTTCCCAACCCCCTGACTCAAATGTTAATCTGCCTTGGCAGCACCCCTCACAGACACACCTAGGTTCAATACTTTGCATCCTTCAATCCAATCAAATTGACACTCAGTATTAACCATCATGTTTACTTTATATGAGCAACTAATATCCATCCAAGAGGCCCCAATAGAGCTTTTTATCTCCCTTACAACTCCATCCTCCCAGTTAGTCCAGCCAGAAATCCCGGACTTCTTTTTTTTTTCCTCACATAGCATATCCAGTTCGTCATTATTTTCTGTAGACTTTGACTGCAAAATGTAAACAGACTATGGTCAGTTCTGTTTCTATTGACACCCTTACCCAGACACTATTTCTCATTGGGATTTCTGAAATTTTCTCCCACCTACTTTCTGCTTTTGCCCTCACTCTTACGTAGTCTATTTTTTTTTTTTTTTTTTTTTTTTTTTGAGATGGAGTCTTGCTCTGTTGCCAGGCTGGAGTACAGTGGCACAATCTCGACTCACTGCAACCTCCACCTCTTGGGTTTAAGCGATTATCATGCCTCATCCCCCTGAGTAGCTAGAATTACAGGCATGTGCTAACACACCCAGCTAATTTTTGTATTTTTAGTAGAGATAGGGTTTCCCCATGTTGGCCAGGATGGTCTGGATCTCTTGACCTCATGATCAGCCCACCTCAGCCTCCCAAAGTGCTGGGATTAGAGGCATGAGCCACCGCACCTGGCAAATAGTCTACTTTTAAAACAGGACTCACAGTATTCCTGCTATTTTGTAAATCAGATCAGAATATTTCATTTATATCAATCTGCTCATGACTCCACCACTTCTCTTACTCCTCAGTGTAAAACCAATGTAGTAACATAGACTAAAAACTTTATCTGATCTCATTCCAGTACATTCTTAGACCTGATCTTCCAGAAACTTCTTTTTCAGTGTACCCCAGTCCTTCTCCCCTCCTTGCTCAAAGTTGAACATTTGCATCTCTTTGTACCCTCTTTCCTCTTTGGGATGTAATGCCTCTGAATAACTGCAGATCCTTCCTTTCAGGTCTCTAGAGGACCTCCATGAGGCCTTCAGGAGTTTTGGTAGTAAATAGAACATCTACTTTCACTCTTAACTGTCACAGTCTCCTTAGCTTTCTGGTTTTGTTGTGGTTGCCAAATAAGTGTTGAATATCATCTATTACAATCAAATATGTCATATATTTGTTATTACATATTTATTAAGTGCTTGTCTCTCCTAATAAGATTGCTAGTATGTGGGGAGTTGGGATTTTATTTGCTTAATTCACTATCTACACATACACACGTATACACACACACAAAATAAGCAAAATAGGCCAGGTGTGGTGGCTCACCCCCGTAATCCTATCACTTTGGGAAGCCAAGGTGGGTAGATCATGTGAGGTCAAGGGTTCAAGGCCAGCCTGGCCAACATGGTGAAAGCCCATCTCTTCTAAAATTACAAACATTAGCTGGGTGTGGTGACACATGCCTGTAATCCCAGCTACTTGGGAGGCTGAGGCAGGAGAATCACTTGAATCCAGGAGGCGAAGATTGCAGTGAGCCAAGATCTCACCACTGTACTCCAGCCTGTGTAACAGAGTGAGACTTTGTCTCAAAAAAAAAACCAAAAACAAACAAAAACAACAAAAATAAATAACATAAATATGTAACTAGTAAAAACATAATGAAGCAACTTTAATCTGTATACTTTCATGGAGTGAAGGGAATGTATCAATATCAGTCAGTGGGAAAAAAAGCAGAATAGTATTCTATATGGGCTACTATTGGGTAAAAATTATATTAATAGGTAGAATGTTTAGTTTATTCTGGAATATCCCTGTATACATGCAGAAAGAATCCTAATAGAGGAAGATAAAGGGATGCTGAATGAGTAGTAAGACAGAACTCTTATATTTTACTTTCAATATATAATGTTTCTTTGATCATGCACATGTTAGATATTTCCAAATATATACATTACTCAGAATAATAAAACTAACAAAATTTGACTATTGATGCACTGCAGTATGCCCCCCAAAACAGGTAAATTTGTTAAACTATAAACCAACACCCATTTATTATCTACTATACTTAAAACCTGAGGTAGGTGCTTCAAGGATATTAGAAACATGTAAATTACACCTCTTTTTTAATAGGGCACACAATCAAGTTGAAAAGACAAGATCTAAATTTTGAAATTTTAAATAAATACCTGATATGAATTTAGAATTTTAATCCAGGAATATCTTCTGTGAATAGTACATGCACTGGATATTTCTGGGTTATACGAGAAACAAATCTATTTTAGTATTCCAAGCATTCATACTCTAAATGAAAGGTAAGAACATACTGCCATGTCCTTCCTCAATAAACACAGGGATTCTGCATGTTGTTATCCAGAGTGCACAGTGACCCAAGCCCTTAATGAGAAAGTGTTCAAAGAGTTATTGATGATAATGGAAAACCAGAGTTGAACCAGAATACACAAGCCCCTTTAAAGTTTGCACCATTTTTCCATTTAAAGGTCAGGTTGGGACAGCAAAATTATCAAGAAGAGAATTCCATGAGAGAATACCCTTCCCTCACATAGCTTGTTATATGTGTAGGCTATCCCAAAATAGGCTAAAGCATCTTTATATTATTTTCAACAAGAAACACGACATGAAAACTCAGTCCTAGAAAACAAATGCCGAGCTCTGCCAGAGAGATTTCATATTAACCTTGCCGATATCAGTTAGATGTCTGGATATTCCTCTGAGAACCAGTTCAGTGCAGCTAAACATCTCTGTGCCAGACTACATGGAAGAGAAAAGCATACAGGAGGAGCCATTTATCCACAGGGTTTTCTCTTCTCTCTCCCCCTCTATCACTGATCCATAGAGTCCTATTAGATGTATAGTTCCCAGTCTAACATCACAGTCATTTGGACTTTAACGGGGCCTTCAATGCCTGCTTGCAGAGCTAAAGAAGATGCAGCAAAATTCAAAAGATCACAAAACATATGACAAAGTCTATCACACCAAAACCAGTTGGGAGACTCAAAATGATCTGCCTGCTCCTTCAGATATTTCACTGAGATTTCAATTTGAGCTAAGGTATTGCAACTGGGGGAGCGTCCCAGCTCCCAGTTCCAGAGGTTGTTGGCGTCTCTTACCCCGAAGAATGAGGAAAGGGGCCTTGGAGGCGCAGTGAGCTTACCATTTAAATAAATATCGTGGATCTAAAGAGTATGCGGGAGAGTGACTTATTAGCCAGACAGAGAGAGAGAGAGAGAGAGAGGGGGGGGGGGGGAGAGAGACAGCTTTCACGCTGTTGTGGGAGGGGAGCCCAGAGTGGGATATCCCTTCAGGTAAGGAAGAGCTGACGTTTTAATCCTTGAGTTTTCTCCCCCATTCATGTTCTCACCCAATGAGGGGGAGTTCTTTCAAACTTCTTCTGGAGTTATTGATCTTTGATACTGGATGTGCTACTTGGTACACAATCCTGAGTTACAGAGTCCCCTCCTCCCAGAGATTTTGACAGGTTTTTTAGGACAAAGGAGCCTCACCTGGCTTTCTCTACCTAGCTAGTGGGTGGGAAACCCAGACAAAGAACTTTACATTTGAAACCCCTTTGGTTCCTGGATGGAGGTGTGGAGCCCGGGAAACTCCTGCCTTTGAAACCATGCCCTCAGAGACCCAGGAAGAGAAGTCCCTCAGTCCCTCCTCTGAACAGGAAAGTCCAACTGCTGTTGGAACATGAGGGTTGATTGCTCTCTAACTACTTCCTGCTGAATTGGGGCATAGAAAGGGCCCTGCAGTTGGAGTTTCCTCCAGAGGGGAGTCTCCAGGGGTGCAGGTTGATTCAGAGGTTCACAATAGAACTCATGAGTCAAGGCATTTGGGGTTTCATTTGCAGGACCATTTGTAGCCTTATGACCTCAATTTTAAAAGAAATTAAGTTGACAAGAAGGTTAAAGATGAGAGGCCCGAAGGCCAGCAACAATAGAATGGTTATAAACGGGCCTAGCAGAGGGTAGAGCCAGGAGAGCCTGTTGTTACACAAGCTCCTCAATCCTGTTTTTTGAAGGCTTTTAGCCCTGTGTTTGATTCGGTCCCATCCCCATGTTCTGAGTCAGGATACCAGCGAGGGTCCATGTCAGGGACTGCTTGTCTACCTGCAGGGAAGCTATCCTTCTCCTCTGAGGTCATTTGATCATGTACTTGACTAAGGTACCAGGTGTCCCCCAACTCTTGAGTCACTGCTAGAGCAGCCTCTCTCTCATTGCTGGTTAGGGTCTGACTAAGCAATAACATGATATCTTTTCAATCCAATTCAAAGGACTGACCCAGGCCCTGCAGAACATCTGTGTACTTGCCTGGGTCATCTGAAAATTTTTCTAAGTCTGCCTTGATTTGCTTTAAGTCAGAAAGTGAAAAGGGAGTATGTACTTTGGTTGGGCCAAATTCTCCTCCTACTGCCTATAGCGGGCAGAGCTGGGCCAGCCTAGCAGCCTGAGGGGCCTTGGCTGTCTTGGCCTTCCCTGACTCCTCTTGGGTTATAGGAGCGGAGGAGACCTGGTCAGTATCGGTGAAGGGAGGAGCCACAGGGAGTCCTGGATATGGGGGGTAGTCCTGAGGAATGACCAGTAGGACATAGGTTACAAGCCTTACATAGCTGACGATTATCCCTTAGAGAAAAGAAAACTTGCACATAGGGGACCTCAATCCATTTACCTTCCCTCTTACAGAAAAGGTCTAATTGTAGAAGGGTGTTATAACTTAAGCTTCCCTTAGGAGGTCAGTTTTCTCCACTCGGCAGAGGGTAACTCGGCCACACTGTTTGGCAGAAAAAAAATGAGCTTCTTCTTCTTCAAAGATTGTGGGTCAAATTGGTCCCAGTTATCCAGGATACACTTTCAGGGTGATTTTGCCTTGGGAAGAGCAGCACCCATCTGAAATCTAACACAGGGATGCCTGTGTCCCTGTTTATTCCTTGCTACTGCTAGCCCTGGGGCATCCCCCAGTTATAGGACCTTGTAGTTTCCTTGTGCCCTAGATGAGTTATCATCTTCTGGCCTCCCCCTCCATGTGCCAGATTTAATCACACTTACCAGTGTCAGAGGCACACCATTACTAGCTAATGTCCTCTTTGGCCACCATAAGGAAATGGGGACTACCGGGCTTAGTGGCCCTGTACCAGTGCACCCTTGAAGAACTAGGCCAGTGAGCCTTGGGCAGTAGGTGCCAATATTCCCTAGCAAGAGTTAATTTAACGTAGGCCTGACCATAAAACTGCCCCAGGAGGATAAATTCCCTGAGAGGGGCCTCTAAGCACAACTACCTTAAAGAAGGTAATGGCTGGCCGCATGGCCGAGGCCAGAACAATGCCCTCAGGACCCTGCCGGCCTTCTCCCCCCACCCCACTTTCCATTCTAGGAATATACCCTAGGGTTGTGGGGCCTGTAATTAACTATTTGAGCCTTGGACCAGGTCTGACTAAGGTATTCTAGATGGAGAAGCTCTGCCGTACGGAGAGCCAATCCTAGGCAAGACAAATTGTATGTCATCGGATTCTAGCACCACTCAGTTGGATTGGGAAACTGCAGGTGACAAAAAACACAATGTCCTCTAACCTCCAGTACCCTCTGATAGACTCTGGCTCCATTAGGACATAACCTAGCACAGTGGACTAGGGGAACTGGCCCTGTGTACTGTATGAGGTCCTCATAGGTATAAGCCTGAGGGCACCACAGGCAAGGGTCCCTGGACTGCCACCCCAAGAGCCTCAAAGTCCTAGCAGAAAGGGTAACAGCCTCATGTGTAGGAAATATCTTAGAGGAAAGAGCACAAAAAGTCCCACCCACAGTTGTATTCAAAAAAACATCTGTATCTATCCAGTATTTATACTTATTTTGGTGGGCACACAGGTTGGGGGCTGTTAGAGAGTATAATTAAAGTAGCTCCTGGATGGAGAAAAATATGTTCAGGGCATGAAGAAGCAGCTCTTTTTTTTCCAGCTATTATGGAGAAGTACTGATTCTTTTGGGAACAGAAATATTAAGGTGAAAATATCAGGGATAAAATTAGCATCTACAAAGGAAAAAAATAGAGGGTATACTTTATTTTCCTAGGACCTTCTGACTTCACACCCCTAACACACGGAAATTCAGCTTAGGTAGAATGAGAATGATTGTAATTTATAAGCAGCTGAAAACAGTTCTTATAGAATTTTTCTTCATCGAGGCTGGCATAGGTTGCAAGTAGAATAGACCTCGTAGTTCCTTGTGATAATTCCATTGCTGTAATATTTTGAGCCTAAATCCGCCAAGCTATAATAGAATTGAGTAATTAAATCTAGAGGATTTTCTTTAAATTGTTGCTCTCTGTATGACAGTACATGTGAAATATATTTTTATATAAGTTACACATATATATAAGAGAGACAGTCTAAAAGTTAAATGTACATTATATCACTACATACTTTGTTACCAATGCCCTCATGTCCTACTGGCCTCATCATAGAGCTAAGCCATTATTAATAATTACCCATGTGTCTCCATAAAGATACATTTCAATCAGTCTCTTTATGCTTCATATCCCAGAGCAGGACCTGAAATTAAGCCCATTATAAAGAATATCCAATACTATACACAATCAGCTGTTTGTTATTTTTATGGGAGATTCTTGTAGCATTCCACTACATATTCCATGCTGGAAGTGGGTTTTTTCATCAGCAAATCATGCTGTCTTATCTGGTGACAAGTTTTACAGCTGAGATCCTCTTATACCAGTAGTTCAGACAACACAGTAAGCGGTACTGATTCTGCTGATCATGGGTCTGTTCCTTGCACATCCTTCTTCGAATTGGCCAAGGATTTGAGGACCTCTGCTGGCCTTAACAGGATACACCATTTTCACTTTACAATGGAGGACATTGGAATACCAGGACTCTAAACTGTATTCTCAATCAAGGCCCAACCAATTTTAATCACTGCAGTGTGAACAGTTTCCTCAGTGGGAGTCACCATCAGAATGTCTTCAATGAAAAGAAATATTTTAGCACACACCAGTAGCTCATACGATGCTAAATCTTGTCTAACCCTTTGATAAAATACTGCAGAATAATTCACATACCAAAAGGAGTGCACAGATATATTGCAAACTTTGCCACATGGAAGCAAATTGATCCTGGTCTTTTTTTGGAAGAACAATAATAAAAAAATACAAAGTGTTAAATGTCCAAAGCTTCATAGCAGCTACCAGTCACGGCAGCAGTCTGTTTAGTCACAGTGATAACATCAGCTGTTGCCTGTGAAGCAGGAGCTAATTTTTCATCTTAGCCTTGATATTCCACAGAAGGGACCCAAGCATCAGTGATGTTCACTGTTAATGGAATAGCATCTCAAAGAGTTCCTGCGTTCATGAAGTATCTTTGAGAAGAATGAGTACTTTTTCTTCTGTTGTTAAGAGATATTGCTTCAACTGTATAATCTTGACAAGTTTTGTAAGTACTGCAGGTACCCAGCAATAAGCTATAAATGTAGTCACAGAATCTATCAGCAAGAGTTCATGGATGTGTCTAAGTAGCTTGCTTATACTCGGTGTTTTAACTTAAAATGTCCATGTTTAGTATTTATTCAATGACCATGAATCACAATTTAATTAATGACCCAGGAATACTTAAAATAATTTTGATAGATGTCTCTTGGCCAAAAATAATGACATTCCATGATAATGAAAGGGGAACTTTTTTTATTAAGACCCTACTTTGCTCTAGGAATAATAACTATCCAATCTTCAATTCCAAGTAAGCACACAGTTACCTGGCAAACCCCAACATGCTTTTTGTTTGATTTTTGTAGGGTACATAATTTGGACAGTAGAGTCAAGAATTCCATTAAGGGTGGCAAGAAAGCAGGCTTCGTTACTAGTCTTCATTTTGCTAACGTGATCTCACTGTTGGGTTAGGGAACGGTCCACAATGAAAATGGAGAAAGAATGGGTCACATTCAGCTGCTCAACCCAAAGGGACATCACAGGTTGCAATTCCAAGGTGTCTCCTCTACTGTTACACTAGAGGTTTCCCTTTCGCTGCTTAGAACTTGAAACTCCTTCAAAGTGGTGAGAAGCAGCCAGGGATTCAAGATTTAAGTAGACATACCACCCTTGCTTGCTCTCTACAGTCATATTCTATTGCTCCCCTTAAAAATCACCTCAAACTTAGTGGCTTAAAAGAAAACATTCATTATCTCATAGACTAAGCTTGTTCAACCTGCAGCCCACGAGCTGCATGTGACCCATGATGACTTTGAATGTGTCCCAACACAAATTCATAAACTTTCTTAAATACTATGAGATATTTTAGCAATATTTTTAGCTCATCAGCTGTCATCAGTGTTAGTGTATTTTATGTGTGGCCAAGACAATTCTTCTTCTAATGTGGCCTAGGGAAGCCAAAAGATTGGACACTCCTGTCATAGATTTTGTGGGCAGAATTCTGAGCACCATCTTTTACCTACTTTTCCTGTTCCAGGTCTTTAAAGATCAAAATTGAAGTTCCACAAGGCTGCTTTTTTGTATAAGGTATAGGAATGAATCTGCTTCCAAGCTCATTGAGGTTATTGGGTAGATTCAGTCTGTGTTTTTGGTGGCTGTGAGCCTGTGGCTGACCTTTGCCCCAGTGGCTGCCAACACCCTGCTTTAGAATTTCCTTCATCAGCAGCCACAGCTGCTCAACCATCTGGATCTGGATATTCCAATTTAGCCAAAAGACTGACCATAGCCCAAGACAATGGTTGAGACTAGGAGAGCCCAGTTTGAAATCTTTTCCAGTTTCAAAAATCCTTTAACACTGATACTGCAGCATGGAATTCCCTCTGGTGATCAAATCTCACACAAGGAAAGTGTGCAGATATTTAGGTTAATGCTTCTTACCTCTAAACCCACCCTTTTAAAATCTGCTTGGGATGCTGAGCTGATACCTTGGAGGCTAATTTCCCATTTATCTTGTGGCTCTCCATCAGCATCTGAAATAGGAAGCAGTAGATGCTGGCTGGAAGAAAAGAGAAGGAGAAAAAGGAGCTCCCTTTTTCACTTTGTGTTTTTTCTGTGTTGGCATTGCAAAGACAGTTGGCCTTGGAAGCGGACATTGGTTCCAAGCTCTAGATTGTTCCTGCTGTAATAGAACCACCTGATCCCTCACTCTCATCCCACTTAGCAGTGCCAGCACCAGCCAGCATCCTCTCATCAGAAGTCTGGGCACCAGACATAGGCTCACAAAGGCCCTTTCTCTGAGCGTCTAGATTCTAGTAATGCTGACTTCTTTTCCTTGTTTCTTTCAGCTCTTGGGTTACCCACAGCTACTTTACAGTTCCTGGTTATCTTTCATTCTCTCACATGTTTAATCAATTACCTATATTAAGATACCTTTGTTTAAAAATTATTATGGTTTCTATTTCTTTGACCTTGCTTTCCTTAACATATCATAGAGGAGTAAGACAACACACGTCATCATCCCATGTTGATGGTGCTGCTATTGGCTGGAGGGACTGCTGCCTTCTACAATCAGGGCCTGTGCAGGGAAGTGATGATAAAAGAAGTATGTCCAGCCATCCACCCAAGGCTGTGCCTTTCTTCTACAACAAATCAATTTATTATTTGCTTAAAGAAAAAAAAGAAAATAAATTGGTATATTAATGAGTATTAAGTACCTGCAAAATTATGTGCTATATATTTTTAACATATTCCAGAATAACCAAAGCAATATGTATCATAAATAGCATTGTTTTCTTCATTATGGAATCTTTCTCACAATGGGTAGATACATTGTCTAATGAAATATTGACATTTAACTGAAATATGACCATCTTCTGCATTACTTATATAATTAAAGTGTTTCGGATACATAGCTGCTTGCTAATAAGTAATTTCACAGTTTAAAAATGTTCAGATATCAAACTAAAGAGGTCAACTTCTTGAAAAAACTTAGTAAAAAACTGTTTTAGTCAGATAGAAATGTACTTGCAAAAGGTACATTTATTGATAGCAAGTTACTGTCTCAAATCTTTTATATTCCTCTAAGTCAGTGATTTGCTATTGCAGCAACAAATTTATCTGTTAAAATGCCGTTTACTGACATCGACTATTTCTGCAGTATCATACAAGTAATTTTGGATAAAAGCTCTTCAAAGTGCAATTAGTAATAATGAACATTAACTCATTTGGAAAGGCATTTCATTTTAAAGCACTGGGTTAAACGTAAGTTTGGCCTCCAGCTATGATTAACCATGGTATAAATTACAAACAATAACATTTAATTATGTCATGTTTGTACAAAATAATATAATTAAGCATACATACAGGGTATTTACACTATGAGAAAATCAAATTCATTAGAAGTATTCCGAATTATTTTTAATTAAGTGAGATATTAGTAATAAGAATGGAGACTTGTTTCTTTAATATGCAAGGCATATATAAATACCTGTCAGGAACTTGAATTAAATGCAAGTTTGACATATGTGACTTATAAAAAATAAATACTACATATGCACATAAACACAATACACACACATAAAAATAATATTAACTCTTCCATTTAAATTACATCTGTTGCACATTTGATTATAAATATCAAGAAATCACAGTCCCCAGACCCATTATAAATGAGGTCTACTATAGCTTAACTTCTTACTGGCTGAGAAAATAAACAAACTGTCTCTCTGTCTCTCTCTGTCTGTCTGTCTCTCTCTCTCCACTCACACACACACACACACACACACACACACACAAAAACACAAAAAAAAAATCAGAAACACATCTGGGAGCCCATGCCTACTTTTGTAGCAAGGAGCGTAATGACACTAGAACAAATTCCTTCTGCTCTTAGATCACACTTTCTATTTATTCTTTGAGCTGCTTTTTCATTTCTCTCTTTGTTGATCTTCCTAGACTTGGCTAGATTCTGTCACCCTTTTGCTAATTAAGATATTATGATTTGGAGAAATTTCCTTAGAATTTAGAATGCTTCAATAGATGCCTAGAACACCGGTGTGTGTTCTGGTAAAAAATTGGTTCATAATCCCCTTCTACTCTTCCTTTGTTCTTCAAAACCTCAGGACTGTGTGATGATTTGTACATTAAAATTCAGTAAAAACCCCTCAGTGCCATTAATTACTGGGACTTATGGTTTAAGACCCTTAAAGAGAAATAACAAGAAAAATACTAATTACATGTTCAGCATGCCCAAATAATTTCTTCCTTTCCTTTTGTTAGTATCAAGTCAGGCAGAACAAGAATAAATACGTTTTGTTTGCTCTGAAGCCTATATTTGCTGGAGAATTTTGTCTTAAATTTTACTTCTAATTTTAAAGACAAATATAAAGTTACCTTAATATTAACATTTATTTCCCTATCAGGTGTCTCAAGTGTTATTTAGAAACATATCTTAGATTTTTCATGAAGTGTCCCTCTCCAACATACTATGAACAATAAATGTGCTTAAAGGTCTTTATTTCAGAAAGAGAGATACAAAACATTTTGCTTTTTTCAATGTATTTAGGTACAAGATGCCAGCAAAGCCCCAACAGCATCCGAACAATGTTAACACTCTTAGTCACAGCTAAGTAATGTTTGCCCATGTGACAGCACCTTAGGAAATGTACATTTTGTCTTGAAACCAAGATTTGAAATCCATTGTTATATCTCTGACTTGTTTCTCAGATCCTGAACCTACTATCTTCACCTTCAAATTTACACTCTTATAATCTTTTCAACTTGATATATTTTTTTCTTATAAATATCTTTCAGCTCCTGTTTTATCAGCCCCAAGCAGATACTGCCCCACTCACCACCTCATTCCTGGCTCAGGATCAACAGTCTGTGAAATTTGTGGGAAATGTAATGAAACATAAAATGTCTTTGCAACCCAGAAAACCTCTCTGCAATGGTAGTAAGGAAAGAAAACACACATTATTACTGAGTAATCATTAAGCCAGAATGTGATACACATCACAGGCAGATCCCTATAGGAAATGCAAACACAAGAAAAAAACTCACCTTTTTATATAGCCAAGGAGATAGAACCTATTGCATGCATGTTCTCAAGATAAACAATAGCTAGTCCTAAAGCAAGAAGGCTTGTCAGAACTAGTTGTCAAACACAGTTCATCCTAGATTTACCTGGCAATTGTGGTGACCATGTGTGTTAGCTAATTAGCTTTATTCAGAGAACAAACAAGCTTCTTATATCTTTATATCTTATATTGTATATTTTTTGTAACATAAGGTAAGGTTCCCACTGAAGTTAGTCTCTTACCAAGGCACAGAGAGTGGAAGTAGTAGTACTATCTTCCTGAAAGATTCTATTTCAAAAAGATCATACCCAGGTCCTTGAGAAAGTAATTCCTGCATCTTAAAGCTGACAGGAGTCTTGTTTAGCTCTGGAAAAGGTTTACATGCATTTCAAAGAAACTAAGAAGGAACTTATATTAACAAGTGATATAATATGAAGTAAATACTTTAAGAAAAGGGGGAAGATTGTGGAGGGTGTCTCTTCCCTGGTTTCCTTGTTTCCTGGGGTTTTTTTTTTTTTTTCCCTATTTGTTGCTATCTTACAATATTAGTATCATGGCCTTGGGAGGTTTATTCAAGAGGAAATGCTGAATGACAGGACCCTCAAAGGTTTTCTAGTTTGGGTATATTCAAGTAAGGACTCTATTTTCAATGACTAACTAATGACCGGCTAATGAGAAAGTAGACAGGGTTTTGTATCTTTGCTTGCCTTCAAGAGGAGTGTGGAATGTGATGATTTAGAGGTGGGAAAAGAAACAAGAAGGACATATTTTATTTCCCATTCTTGATATTTGTGGAGTGTGAAATACATTTTTCATTAATGTATTAAAGCTGTACTTAAAATTAAGTAGAATTTAAAATAAAAAAAATTAAAAAGGATACAAATGCTTCTCTTCATCCTACAGAATATGGCTTAAGGTTCTATCTGTGAACATATAAGCTTGCAAGATGAAAATGAAGGTGGGTATAGAGCTTGGAGAATGTCCCTGAAGAATATTTAATAATTTCCCCTTGCAAGAGAACAGTGGAACTTACATATTATTTTTGGAATCAAATAGTTGGGGCTTTTTAAAGAGTTGTTTCTATATAACTTTGTGCTAGTTAGAAAGATCTGTCCAGAAAAACAGTGACTTATGTATTATTAACATTTAAACCTCTAACGAGAGAGAAGTCTCTTGATCCAAGAATAATTTTAGATCTCTTATATCTCTATCTAGGCTTTGGGGGTAATTGGACCAATGAGATAGAAGCCCCTAATTTATATGAAACAGTTTTAGAAACCACGTAGGAGCAGAATTTATTTTTAATGAAGAATTTGCTGGGGATAATAAAGAGAAGGAAAGAGTATCATAAAGTGTTTGGGGCTTGGCTACTGAAACACCAATGAAAATAGTGTGCTAGTAAGAGCCAAGGAGAGAACTTTGATGTGTTTATCTCCTCTCCTTAAGGCTCCTGTCTCCCTAAGGCTCCCTTCTTGCACGTGGGGCAATTTTCTATATCTAAGCTATACCAAGTTTATTTCCACCTTAAAGCTTATACACATTATGTGTCCAACAAGCAATATTCCTACCCACATCATTTAAAATCTTTGCTAAAATGTTAGCTCTTCACAAAGGCCAGCGCTGTGGACTATATAAAGCAGCCTTTCCACCATCCCACAACACATTGCCTGCCCTGCAGATTTCTCCATTGCACTTAATTATGACCTGGTATCATACCAGTTTATAATTTATTTTCTGTCTGGCCCATGAAAATATAATTTGTCTAATAGCAGAGACTTTGTATATCTTATTCACAATCAGCCTGGAAAATATTGCCTCGAACAGGGGGCTGGGAAATAAAAAAGTACTCAAAAATGCAGTTTAAAAGGAAGGATTTATAATATGAACCTTGATAATGGCGAGGTGAAATTTGGAGTAAAAACAAAATTAGTGAAGTTTCAATTATTTTTGCTCACATATAAAAACTGGGTCTTTAAATACATATTTTGATATTTGCTTCATAGCGCTTAATTTAATTGAATCATGTAGGTCAGGTAAGAGAATGGAAATAAGTTGAATCTATTTGGAAACCTTTGAGCTTCCTGTGTTAGGATGTCCATAACTCTCTAAAAACTTGTGAGGTTTTCAGCTGTTATTTTATTAATTATGTTTTATGTTTTCCTATTTTTTGTGTGGACATCTCTTAATGCAAATAGCTGTGTACCTAATGATGTCCCATATGTCCCGTAGGCCTTCTTCATTCTTTATTCATTATTTTTGTCTTTTTTGTCTGAGTTATTTCAAGACACCTGTCTTCAAGTTCAGAAATTCTGAATAGAACAATAACAAATAACAATATTGATTCAGCATTTAAAAAAAAATTCTAACAACAACAACAACAACAAAAGAAAGTCCAGGACTGGATCACTTCACTGCTGAATTACAACGAACATTTAAAAAAAACTAATACTATTTTTTCTCAAATTATACCAAAAAATTGAAGGGGGAGGAATTTCTTCTAAACTCATTCTACAAGTTCAGCATTATCCATCTGCTAAAACCTGACAAAAAAAAAAATCAAAAAGTAGAACAATATAAGCCAATATTATTGATAAACATAGATGTAAAACTTCTAGAAAAAATACTAGCAAACAGAATGCAACAACACATCAAAAAGAGTATACAGCATGATAAAGTACGATTTATTTCAAGGATGCAAGAATAGTTCAATATATGTAAATTGATAAAAAGTGATACACTATATCAACAGAATAAAGGACAAAAAATATGATTATCTCAATAGATGCAGATAAAAACATTTGATAAATTTCAACATCACTTCTTGATAAAAATTTTCAACAAATTAGATACACAAGGAATGTATTTCAACCCAAAAAAGGCCATGTGTGACAAACCCAACATTATACTGATTAAGGAAAAGTTGAAAGCTTTTCCTTTAAGAACTGAACAAGACAAAGATGCTCACTCTGATACCCACTTTTACCACTCTTATTGAACACAGCACTGGAAGTCTTTACCACAGCAATTAGCCAAGTGAAAGAAATAAAAGCCAACCAAGTTAAAAAGGAGGAAGTGAAATTGTTCCTCTTCACATATGACATAATTTTATACATAGAAAAGCCTGAAGATTCCAGCAAAAACTCTAAGAACTGACAAATAATTTCAGTAAAGTTACATGATGCAAAAATCAACATGCAAAAAGTAATAACAATTCTATAAACCAATAGCAAACTAGCTGAAAAAAAATCAAGAAAGAAATCTCACAAAAATAGCTATAACAATATAAAAGATACCTAAAAATATATTTAACCAAAGAGATGAACGATTTCTATGAGGAAGACTATGAAGAAGGCACAATAAAATGTAAAGACATCCCATGTTTATGGATTGGAAAAATTAGTACTGTGAAAGTGACCATATTACTCAAATCAATGTGCAGATTCAATCCAATCTCTAAGCAAATAACAAAAACATTCTTCATACAAATTGGAAAACAATTCTAAAATTTATACGGAACCACAAAATGTGTCAACTAGGAAAGCAATTCTGAGTAAAAAGAAATAAAGTTGGTGACACACACTACCTGACTTCAAAATATGCTCTAAAGCTATAGTAATCAAGACAGCATGATATTGGCATAAAAACATGGTAGAGAATAGAAAATCCAGAAACAAATCTACATATTTACAGCCAACTGATTTTCAAAAACGGGGCCAAGAACTTAGGTTGAGGAAATAACAATCTCTTTGATAAACTGGGAGAACTGGATATCCACATGCAGAATAACAAAACTAGACTCTTTTCTCTCACTGTATGCAAACATAAACTCGAAATGGATTAAAGACTTAAAGACAGAGAACTATGAAACTATTAGAAGAAATGGGAAACACTTCAAACATTGGTTTGGGCAAAAACTTTATGAATCAGATATCATAAACATAGTCAATGAAAGCAAAAATAGACAAGAGGGATTATATCCAACTAAAAAGCTTCTGCACAGCAAAAGAAATAATCCACAGAGTAAAGAGAAAACCTGCAGAATAGGAGAAAATACTTGCAAACTATTCATCTGTAAAGGATTCATATCTATAATATACAATAACTCAACTCAACAGCAAAATACCAAATAAATTGGTTTACATATGAGCCAATGATATAAACAGACATTTCTCTAAAGAAAACATACAAATGCCCAACAAGTGGATAAAAATAATCGACATCACCAATCATCATGGAAATGCAAATCAAAAGCACAATGAGATATGACCTCATTCAGGTTACAATAGCTACTTTCAAAAAAAGAGAAAAAAATGACAAATACTGGAGAGAATGTGGAGAAAAGAAAAATAACACTTATACACTGTTGAGAATGTAAATGAGCACAGCCATTATGGAAAATACTGTGAAGAGTTTTCAAAAAACTAAAAATAGAACTACCATTAAATCAACAAATCCATCTATTGTACATATATCCAAAGGAAAGGAAATCAGTATGTCAGATATATCGACAGTCTTGTTTATTATAGCGCTATTCACAATAGTAAAAAAAATGGAATCAACCTGTCCATCAATACAGGGACTAAAAATATGATATGTATGATATATATGATATATATCCTACATAAATTAAAAATATGATATAATGTGTGTGTGTATATATATATATATATATATATGTACACAATGAAATACTATTTGGTTATAAGAAAAACTGAAATCCTGCCATTCATGGCAATATGGATAACCCTGGAGGACATTTTGTTAAGTGAAATAAGCCTGACATTGAAAGATAAATACTGCATGTTCTCACTTACATGTGGAAGCAAAAAAGGTTGCTCTCATGGAAGGAGAGAGTAGAAAAATGGTTAATAGAGACTGGGAAGGGTAGTGGTGAGGGCAGGATAGGGAGAGTTTGGTTAAGGGGTATAAAATTACAGCTGGATAGAAGCAATATTTTCTAGTTTTTCTACAATACTACAGGGTGATTACAGTTAACAATAATTTATATTTTCAACTAGCTGGAAGCAGGGATTTTGAATGTTCCCAACACAAATGAATAATAATTGTTTGAGGTGATGGATATGCTAATTACCCTGAAAATACCACACTGTAACCCATAAATGTGTATAATAATGTGCCAATTAAAAAAAATATGGAGATAAGCTCTCTGAAGCTATGCCAGCACATTCACTCTGCCCTTTGCCCCATATGGAAACTAGGATTAGAAAGGGTGTAAAAAACTGTTTCTGCTTTCTCTAGTCCATTTACAATATGAATCCTTAAGCACATGTGCTAATGTAATGTCCTGAGTTAGTAGGCCTGAGTGAAATGCACTAGCTTTAAATTTGCAAAATTTTAAAAATAATGACTTGATATACCTCTGATTTTATGTAAATATTTAGAATTATGTTATCTTTGCCTCAGCAAGTAAAACCTATTTAATAGGTATTTGTCACTAGAATAAATGAATGAATAAAAACATTTTTGCTATGAACAATGAAATTGAAAGTTTACAAAAGGTCAAAACAAAGGCTGGCCTATGATGCAAAGGGGCAATAGACAATGGACTGAAAATGTGAATGAACTAACAGGTAAATTAAATAGAAGAACAGCAAATGGATTGTCTACATTTTTAGGTTTATTTACATTAAACTATACAGTATTAAACCAATTTGTGATTTAATCAGTCAAGAAGTGTTCAGTGAGCAACTTCTAAGGACCCACCTCCTCTTTACATACAGTAATAATAAAAACAGAAGGTCCTTTGACATTGTATTTGCAGATTCCTGTAGATTCTGTATTGTGATAGAGTATACACACACAGACGGACATGTATACATACATATTATGGTACTTTAAACCAACCAAATATAGATTAATCCAACACATTTTTATACTACCCTATTTATATCTTTTAATGACAATGAAATACTAAGCAGTTTTATCTGACTTACGTAACCAACAAACCTCTAATTCATAGCTTCCCCCATTTTTTTTTTATTGTACTTTAAGTTCTGGGAACATGTGCAGATCCTTCAGGATTGCTGCATCTGTACACACATGCCATGGTGGTTTGCTGTCTCCATCCCCCAACATCACCTACATCAGGCATTTCTCCCAGTATTATCCCTCTCCGACCTCCTCGCCCCCTGCTGTCCCTCCCCTAGGTCCCCACCTTCCAACAGACCCTAGTGTGTGATGTTCCCCTCTCTGTGCCCATGTGTTCTTGTTGTTCAACACCTGCCTATGAATGAGAACATGCAGTGTTTGGTTTTCTGTTCTTGTGTTAGTTTGCAATGGGGGAAATGATTCTCTGTTTAATAAATGGTATTGGGAAAACTGACTAGCCATGTGCAGAAAGATGAAACTGGACCCCTTCCTTACACCTTATACACAAATTAACTCCAAATGGATTAAAGATTTAAACATAAGATCTAACACCATAAAAACCCTAGAACACCTAGGCAATACCATTCAGGACACAGGCATAGGCAAGGACTTCATGACTAGAACACCAAAAGCTTCCCAAATTTTAATGAATAAGGAATTGTAGAAAGGAAACAGAACATTTAGAAACAGATATAAAAGGCAAAATGAGATACAGGCCTTTTCTCAATAATTAGAGGTTTAAATTATTAATGGTGTTTCTTAGCAAAGATTTCAGAATAAAGAGAATACTTTGCAGTCATCACCATCTCAAAGTGTTCTTGGCATAATTTAGGATGGGGCAATTTATTTAATGAAACTATATTTTCCAGGTGTAAAAAAAATTTAAAAACCATCTCAGAAACAACCTGATGATCTTTGCTTGTGCTCTGGCAGAGTAAAATATAGCTACAGTGAGAACAGTCTTAAGGGATAATTAATTAAAGAAATGAATTAATGTAAAAAGCTGCAGGAGTTAGGTCTTTATTATGTAAGGTACTTCCTTTTTCGTGTTTTCTGTCACACCTGAGATATATTTTATAAACTGATAGAAGCTTATGAGACTAAAACATGAAACTCCCTTTTAGGGAGTAACAACATGATGACATTAATGTGTTATATTGACATTGCCAGGTTAAACTCTGTCCTCAGCAATGAGAATATACACAGGTCTGAATCACAACTCTACCTTCAGATAAAGCAACTACATTCATGATCTATTCGGTCATGTGCTGTGAATCTGAATAGCTCATAAAAGATTCAGAAAATATCAAATTCAGGTCTAACATGCTACTTTTTATCTGTTGATACTTTAAAAATACTTAAAGCATGAAATATCAACACGAGATTTTAACATTTGAAACTTACTTGCAATCATGGTTTTTCCTACAATCATCATTAATGAAAACTGAAACTAATACCTAGCATATGCTCCACAGCTTAACATTTACCATTATAGTTATTATACGAATCCCTTTTATATACGTTTTCTCAAATAGTTTGAGACATAGGCTCACGGCAACATTTTTTATCCTTGCAAAATCAATGAAAAATTGTAAAAGCAAAAATGTAAAATTAAGTAATTGAAGCTTAGAGAGTTAAAAGGACTTCTCTGTTAAACACCTGAACGGTAGTTTACTTACTCCAAGAGACTCATCTCTAAAGCACTATTTTATACCAACTGGCCTATATATCAAAATTTCAGCTTTGTGTTTATCATTTCATCAACTCCTTTAAAAAACAAACATGCAACATATATATCATCTATAATAATATGTAATTTAATTACTGCATTTGGTTGGAGGAAATAAAGATTAATCAGACTTAATTACTATCCTCAAGTAATTCTTAGACTTGCAAAGACTTACTTTTAAGAAAATGATTAGGCCAGGCACGGTGGCTCACACCTGTAATCCCAGCACTGTGAGAGGTCAAGGTGGGCAAATTACTTGAGGTCAGGAGTTTGAGACCAGCCTGGCAAACATAGTAAAACCCCTGTCTCTACTAAAAATACAAAAGTTTATCTAGGCATTGTGGCACATTCCTGTAATCCCAGCTTCTTGGGAGGCTGAGACAGGAGAATCTCTTAAACCCAGGAAGTAGAGGTTGCAGTGAGTTGAGATTGTGCACTCCAGCCTGGGAGACAGAGCAAGACTCTGGAGACACAGAGACAGAGACGGAGATAGAGACAGAGACAGAGAGAGAGCACATGAGAGTGTGAGAGAGAGAGAGTGGAGTGAGAAAAAGGAAGGGAGGGAGGGTGGGAGGAGTGATTATATTTACTGTGATAATTGATCATAGAGGCATAAAGTGCAGTATAATAAACAACAATTAAGCAGGGCCCAACTTTCTCTGGCACAGCAGGGTTTGAAAGGCAGCATAGGCAGAGAGAAATACTATACCTGCAACCATACTAACTTCGTTAAACGTGAAGAGGTGGATGCAGCTCATCCCCTGCTAGATGCATTTTGGCTGTGACACCCATCGCCGATGAGTGAAAATGTTGGTTGATGGCAACTCATGCCATTCTGCTTCTCTGGAGAATTGGCCCTTGCACCTTGGCCAAATGTTTACTCCCTGCAGGCTAAACCAATTTCACTTCTGCAGGCTGATCTCTGCCCATGTCTGAGTGACACATAGGATGCTCATGCTCCCTGTTGTTTTAAGGGGGAGTATTGTCTGTGGTACAAATTTTGCTTCATAACTTCTAAGTGTTTCAGGTTAATTAGTCCTCAAATGATAACTCATATTTGTTTAGCTTTTCTCTCTGTTTTCTAGCCTGTTTCATTCAACTCTCCTCCTTGAGAGCACCCATTTAAATAATTTGAACAAGAATTTCCTTCTCAGGCTCTCCTTCTAAGAAACCAAATAAAAGACATGATGTCATACCAGTGAAAGGTTAAGATGTAAGACAGCTGAATAAATTAGGCTACATAAATTAGGCAAGTAACAATTATGAACTTATGCTTTCATAAGACATCGTATATTTATATGTATTGTTGGGGTGGGGGTGCGTGTGTGAGAGAGAGAGTGTGTGTGTGTGTGTGTGTGTGTGTGTGATCATAAGGTCCTTGAAATGAAAGATCTTCCTTTCTTCACCTTTATGTCTCTTCCTGTTACATCCCTTCAGTCTTAGATTGGTCTCACATGGGTCACATGTCTCACACAGAACTATATACTTCACACAGTAGAGAATACGAAAGCCTTTTCAAACAAATGAACAAAGACGTAGGATTCTAAATTCAACAATGATGTTGTAATATTTTATTAATTTACCACAATGCTTGACAAAATATTTTACCAAGCATTGTTTATCAAATGTCCTGATATATTTAATATGTTTAAATTGTTTAAATAGATTGAAGGATAACTGTCATAACAAATTTTCTTACTTGGATACACTAGTGTGCAAATGCAACGTGGCAACTCTAACAGTTTGTCACACACAAAATGTATTTTGTGATTAAATAATTTTCAATTATTATATAATTGAAAAGTCAGAAATTATAATGTAAACAGTTCTATCTTCACCCATTGTCAAACTTTGTCATCAGCAAGAGAGTCCTTTCTCTCTCTGACTATGTGGCTTTTCTCCAGTTTAAAATGAAGGCATAATTCTGCCCACAGTGTCAATCCTACATCCACCTAGGCATCCCACAGCAAAACAAGAGAGCTTCTACTTCACTCTTTCTTTGCACACTTTTCATGATTGGCTTGCTTACACAGTGGTTACTAGTCCTATTTCCGAAATGAATGCTCTGGCCAGGATATAGCTCTATGTAAATGGACTAGAACTACCATATCCTCTGGTGATCTACAAATAAAATTCACTGAGGATGGGAGGATTTCGTTCTTGAGTTGGCATAATGTGGATCACTTGTACCAAGTCCAGTCTAGGGGTGGAAACTCTTCTTATTCATAGGGACTGACAGAATGGCAGGTGGGGGACATTTTCAGAAAGTAATTAAGAACAATAGGCAGACCCAAAGCAAAATGTTTCTCCACAAAAATGACATTTATGTTGAATTAATTAATACTCAGCCAACGTATTAAAAGTGTACTTAGAAATTACACTACATTACAGAAAATAGTTAAGAATATTGTTTTAAAATTTTATAAATGCAAATGAAGATTTTTAAAACTTTAGAATCACCTAAAGCACTTAAATAGAGTGAGATAAAGTATCTCTATCTCTATAAATTTAGTAAAACTATAAAATAACTCCTTTGTATAAGTCAATTTTGAATAAATAGAATATTGTCACCGACCTGGTTATGAGTACTTTGCTCCCGATACTTTTGTTGTAAATAAAACACAGATATATGAAAAATGTATACAAATATGGTGTACATTTTTATGAAGTGTACACTATTCTAACCCATACCCAGGTCACGGACTAAAACTTTGCCCAACCCCCATTAAATTCCTGTCTTGTGTTCAGTCCCAATATCAAATCTTTCCTTTCCCTTACAAGTAACCACCGTCTTGTTTAATCATCAATTCCTATATTTCTTCATAATTTTACCTTATGTGCATAATTTTATTATAATTTTTATATAATTTGTTTACCTAGACACTAGAATCTTTGTGATTCGTATGGTATATTTTATTTTAAACATTCTCCCTCCATCTTGTAATTTCCTCCTTAAAATGGATCTGTTAAAGTGCCTGTTTCTTTTGACCTAAGGAATGTTCCATGGTTTCTGGGTTCAGTTGCTGCATTTCAGCGTGTTCCTCTGTTCTTTGTAGTTACCAGAACTTGTCATAAGATCTCAGACATTAGATTAAGCTTGATTTTCATCCCTTTGCCCAGATTATTAGTGTTATGTTATTTTATAAGGCATCTCATTATATCTGCTATTCTTTTTTGTTTATTTTGAACATCATTAACCATTGATGTTCACTGCTAGATACATTGATTTGTTGGAGGTTGGCAATTGGTAATATTCTGTTAGATGTTACTATTTATATGTGAAATCATGTTACAAATAATCACGTATCTTCATCTATCCTTTATCTAGTGGTATGGTTCACAGAGAGGCTGTATAAATATTTTGTTTTAGTCACTCTATTAGAAACTACTGAAATGGTTAATATTTTAATAATCATTATAAACTAATGGATTTGAACACATTTGTTAGGTTTTAATTCATTGCAATTATTGTATGTGATGAGCTCAAATGATCTCATAGTTGACACCAGAAAACCTTCAATTTGTTGTTTTGACCTTTTGACAGTACCCAATAAACACTGCCAGCTTTCTTGCTATCTGATTTAACAAGGTACTCCAGGGTCATCTTGTAAATTTTTTGCTCCAATACTGGAATTCATCATTTTTCTAAGAAACACTGCTTTCTTTAAGTAAGAGATGATATTTGATGACCACAGTCAGATGACATTTTATGACCACTAGAGATGCTCATTGCTACTTGATTATTTACTGTTTCTAGGCATTTTCAGTGGTCACATATACAAAAATATATAATACACACAAGAATACACAAACACCATAAAATATCTTGGATATTCATATGGATAACTCAATCTAAACTCTTAACTACAGGATTTTTACTAAAATACCTCTGAATTGCACCTGTGTCTCCTCTCTTACACATTGACAGTACTGCTTCTAAGGATTACAGAGATTAAGGAATTACCAAATACCATAATTATTTCCTTTATTGAAATAAACAGTATTTGAAGCATAATCATATTAATACTCTTAATCTGTATCAGTCAGAGTTCTCCAATGAAACCGAACAATCAGGATGAGAGGACAGATGGACAAATAAATATGTAGATAAACAGAAACATCAATAGATACATGTATAAATACATAAAATACAAAATACGGCTTAATAGGTTTTAGATATACTCTATTCATTCTTTCCCTTCCATTTATAAGTCACATTACATTGATAGAACACAAATCTATTACATACTATTGTTTGTAGCTTATCAGAAGTTCATTATTCATTCATGGGTAAGAAAACATCTTATCATGAGGACTAGATAGTATCATTTAAGATTTTTGGGCCATATAGTCTCTCTTGCAATTATACAGGCAGGCCATTCTACTGTGAAAACACTAATAAGGAATATGTTAATAAGTGAGCATGACTGTGTAAATACAATACCATATTTAAAAAAAAAAAGAAGCAAAGCAGATTTGGCTCATGAATTACAGTTTTCTACTTCTTACTCTGCTAGATTGCCCAGGAAGTGCTCATGAAAACATTATTCCCTCAGGTTTCACATGTTGATAACAATTTGTCTGTGGTCATTATGCTTGATAGTCAGTTTAGTTGGACAATCTATGGCTCACATTTTTTTCTTTAATTTCTTTAAATGTTTTATAAGTTCTTCTTTGGCTATAAAGCATTACACTGATGTTTTCTGATAATTCATTTTTTTCCTTTTCGATTTCATTTACTCTCTTTGTTTAGATGCTTAAGTGTTTTGATATTTTTTCTTAAAATATAGTAATTGTATATGCTTTATGCTAAAAACTCTCAATAAACTAGGTATTGACGGAATGTATCTCAAAATAGTAAGAGCTATTTATGACAAACCCACAGCCAATATCACACTGAATGGGCAAAAACTAGAAGCATTCCCTTTGAAAACTGACACAAACCAAGGATACCCTCTCTCACCACTCCTATTCAACATAGTATTAGAAGTTCTGGCCAGGGCAATCAGGCAAGAAAAAGAAATAAAGGGTATTCAGTTAGGACAAGTGGAAGTCAAATGGTCTCTATTTGCAGATGACATAATTGTATATTTAGAAAATCCCATCATCTCAGCCCCAAATCTCCTTAAGCTGATAAGCAACTTCAGCAAAATCACAGGATACAAAATCAGTGTACAAAAATCACACGCATTCCTATACTCCAGTAATAGACAGAGAGTCAAATCATGAGTGAACTCCCATTCACAATTGCTACAAAAAGAATAAAATACCTAGGAATACAACTTACAAGGGATGTGAAGGACCTCTTCAAGGAGAACTACAAACTACTGCTCAGGAAATTAGAAAAGACACAAACAAATGGAAAAACATTCCATGCTCATAGTTAGAAAGAATCAGTATCATGAAAATGGCCACACTGACCCAAGTAATTTATAGATTAAATGCTATCCCCATCAAGCTACCATTGACTTTCTTCAAAAAATTGAAAAAAATCACCTTAAATTTCATATGGAACTTGAAAAAACAAGCCCTCACAGCCAAGACAATCCTAAGCAAAAAACAAAAAAAAAAAAAAAAAAAAAGCTGGAGACATCATGCTACCTGACTTCAAAATATGCTACAAGGCTACAGTAATCACAACAGCACGGTACTGGTACCAAAACAGAGATATAGACCAATGGAAAGGAACAGAGGCCTCAGAAATAACACCACACATCTACAACCATCTGATTTTTGACAAAGCCAACAAAAACAAGTAATGGGGAAAGGATTCCCTATTTAATAAATGGCGCTGGGAAAATTGGCTAGCCATATGCAGAGGGCTGAAACTGAATCCCTTCCTTACAGCTTATACAAAAATTAACTGAAGATGGATTAAAGATTTAAATGTAAGACCTAAAACCATAAAAACCCTAGAAGAAAACCTAGGCAATACCATTCAGGACATAGGCATGGGCAAGGACTTCATGACTAAAACACCAAAAGCAATGGAAAAAAAAGCCAGTATAGACAAATGGGATCTCATTAAACTAAAGAGCTTCTGCACAGCAAAAGAAACTATCATTAGAGTGAACAGGCAACCTATAGAATGGGAGAAAATTTTTGCAATCTACCCATCTGACAAAGGGCTAATATCCAGAATCTACAAAGAACTTAAACAAATATACAAGAAAAAACAATCACATCAAAACATGGGTGAAGGATAATAACAGACACTTTTCAAAAGAAGACATTTATGCAGTCAAGGAACATGTGAAAAAAAGTTCAACATCACTGATCATTAGAGAAATGCAAATCAAACCACAATGAGATACCATCTCACACCAGTTAGAATGGCGATCATTAAAAAATCAGGAGACAACAGATGCTAGAGAGGTTGTGGAGAAATAGGAACACTTTTACACTGTTGTTGGTTGTATAAATTAGTTTATCAATTGTGGAAGACAGTGTGGCAATTCCTCAGGATATAGAACTAGAAATACCATTTGACCCAGCAATCCCATCACTGGGTATACACCCAAAGGGTTATAAATCATTCAATTATAAAGACACATGCACAAGTATGTTTATTGCGGTACTGTTCACAATAGCAAAGAATTGTAACCAACCCAAATGTCATCAGTGATAGACTGGATAAAGAAAATGTGGTACATATACACCATGGAATACCATGCAACCATCAAAAGGATGAGTTCATGTCCTTTGCAGGGACAAGGATGAAGCTGGAAACCATCATTCTCAGCAAACTAATACAAGGGACGAGAAAAGCAAACACCACGTTCTCACTCGTAAGTGTTAGTTGAACAATGAGAACACATGGACACAGGGAAGGGAACATAACACACTGGGGCCTGTCTGGGGGTGGGAGGCTAGGGGTGGGATAGCATTAGGAGAAAAATCTAATATAGATGATGGGGTGATGGGTGCAGCAAACCACCATGGCACTTGTATAACAAAGTAACATACCTGCACATTCTGCATGTGTACCCCAGAACTTAAAGTATGTGTGTGTGTGTGTGTGTACACACACACACACACACACACTCACACACATATAGTAATTTTACTGGAATCTCTCATGATATTGGTCATTCTGGATTGATATTCTCAAGTTAGTGATGTGTTCTTGTGTATGCAGCCCCAACACTAGTTTTTTTCTTGAATTACGGTTTTTAGAGTTTTTTGTGTGTCCCTTCATTTGGTTTTTATCTACAGGAACTCCTATGATCCATGCATTGGACTATCTTTGAATATATTAAATACTTGTTAGTTTTCTAGAATCTGTTTTATGTTTGTGCTCAATTACATTTTTTTCCAGTTCCAATAAGTCTTTATTTATTCATTGTATTGTCCCAGGGAAGGAGAATAGAAGAGAAATAGTCAACATGTGTGTTATAAAATGATTAGAAAATGGGAAAGAAAGTTTCCAGTACAGCAAAATCAACCATAAAATAAACACCCAGTGATGGGGTCACCGAAGTCCAAAGGGGCTCAATCTCCTGCAGTTCAGGAATGAGGGGAAGGGATCAGGAAAAGAACAGACAGATATAGGATTTTCTACTCTCCCACTCTCTCCCTATAAATTAAAGTTTTCACACAAATCTTTGGTTTCTACAAGTAAACGTGAAGTTACATCCATATGCCTCCTATTAAAAAATCTTGTGGCCACTTTGACATGTTTCTTGCACCTGCATAAAAGTTCCTGAGTCACTTGCATACACATTCAAATTCCCTTTCTTGGCCTCCTTACCCCACTTCCTTCCTGGAAGGTCTTTAATTACATTTCTCTGCTTTAGGATTAAAGATTATGTAGGTTTGATCCATCCAAAATAAAGCAGTATCTTAAGTGTTTAGTACGAATCACATAAAAAAATGGTCTTGACTCAGGAGTTTGGGAACAAGAGATGGAGTTTACTAGCTTCTTCAGGATTTTTGCATAATGTGTTTAAGAGTTGTGGAGATCATCCAAAAATGGAATGTGTATGCATGTGGTAGTGTAGGTTTCCTCTTTTAGAGAGATAGAAAAGATGGCAAAATAGGAGACACATTTTTAGAACAGATATGGTCCAACTGGTAAAGGAGATGGGGAACACAAAAGTAAGGATGGTTCAACAACCCAACTTTAAGAGGGGCCGCCCAGAATGAATGTCTCAGATCTTTTTGTCTGGTGCAGAACCATCTTTGAAAGCTTTGGCTCTGTTTCTGTCAATACAAAATGTTTGTAAACAGCCCCAAACGAACATAGAGAAAGACCAACACATTATATTTACGCAAACTAAGACACCTGGCAATCACCAAATCAGTGATTTCCTACACAGCCCAGACAAATACAAAAACTAGAATGGGGGTGGCATTCAGGGAGACAAGAACCCAGTATCAAACCCACACCACACAAGGAGCTCTATTGCATTTGTCCATTTCAACACAGTGAAGCAGGTTTGCAATGATCTTGTATTTGGACAGAGCACGGTTTTACAGCAAGCAAATGAAACTCTCTTTTTACTCCTTTAGCCGCCATGATACTATTAATCATCACTGCAGCTAGACAGAACACAAGCTTCAGGCACCACAAAGAAGCCCTCATTTGTGGGTCTCCCTGGAACCCCTAAATTTTGAAATGTTGAGGATTTTAGTCCTTGCTTTATGTATCTATTCCTTGACAGCACAGGATGAGTACAGGGATATTAATCTTAAAACCACCTGTTAATCGTTCAAGGGGTGCACTGGGTTGAACTTCCTGTCCATGACCACATGCTCTGGAGTTGCACTTGAGCCCCCAGGGGACATCACTGTGTACCAGAGTAAGCTGCACATGGAGGGCTTCCAGAGCCTGAAGGAGGTTGAGGCAGTAGAGTACACCTTTAAGAAGTCTGCCAAGGGTCTGGAATCTATCTGTGTCGCCAGACCTACTGGGATGTTCTGTATTGAAAATGAGAGGTGGACAAGGGGAAGAATATGCAGAGATCAAAAGAAGGCAGGCAGGTGCTACAAGGGTGGAGGTCTAGACCATCATGCCAAGGAAGGCAAGCTGTCACTCCAGCCCAAGAAGTGCCACTGTGCAGAGCATCAGCCATATGATAGCCTCATGTCTGCTGAAGGCCCAGCAAGCACCTAGCACAGAGGAAGCCAGCCTACTTTGGGGAGGAAGAGAAAGATACAAACAGCTCTGCCCTGCTCCCCCGAGGCCCAGAATTGAGCCACTATGGGTGAAGGCTCTTCTTTTGTTACCGGGAATTTTCAAGAAGCAGGCACAGTGGAGAAAGTGGGAATAGCATGAATTGGGGCTAGTTGGCAGTGCCTTGTATCTCAGACTGCGGTTCACAGCATCACACCTTCTTCCCTCTTAGTCAGGGAAAGAGGTGAGGCATAGGAACTCCAACCATGTTCTGTCCAAATACAAGTGAGGGCTTTTGGTGGAAAATCATCCTAGAACCTTTATGTTTTATCTGACGTTCCATCCCCAGAATTCTCAGCTTTTAAAAATGGCCTCAACAAAAAGTCATTTTCCTTTACATGAAGGTAGAATAATAATTCCTATGTTAGATTGAAAGGATTGAATATAGGACCGGATTCGTGGACCTAAGCCACTACGCTCTGTGGGAGAAGGTCTCTTAGGAGTAAGGCAGTTTTGTTTTGTTTTGTTTTGTTTTGTTTGACATCTTGTGTCCTCATATTCACAATTGTGATAGGCCGCTGGGAACTGTCCCCAGCAATGGACAGTGATGAAGGCAAAAAGGTTGGCTGGGGAAACAGCTGCAGTTCGGCTGCTCCTGTGATCATCCCTACCCCATTCTGATCAATGTGATTTTATTTACTCACTCCCTTGGATACTGCACCTTGAGTCCCACTTTCTTCAGGATGCCAATTGTACACTAGTTGTGCACAAATGACGCATCTTGTGCGTTTTAACTTTTTCCCTTAATATAAACATGTTGTTTTGTATTTTTGTATATTTCAATCTAAGGCCCTCATTCCTGCACTGAATTCTCGGGTACATGAGCAATCTCAGGGATAAGTCAACAGAAGCTCCAGGTCTGCACAGCAGGAATACGTTTTGTTGTTTTTATCACCCTGGAGAGTAACTACTTGGTGTGCACAGCCTATTGACCTATGTCATTTTTGCCCGTGACAGCTGACTTTTCTGCCATATTGTCCTCTTAAACCCCCTCCACCTTGAAAATATTTCATGGGAGACTCAGTTTTAACTTGGTTGCTCCATGACTTGATTGCCTCCTTCTGGAAGATTGGAAATGAGGAAAAGGTGGTGCAGAGACGTTAGGAGAGGCTGAGCCAGAGAGGAAGCCAAGGTTAGGTGAGGGTTGTCTAATTCTAGGACACAGGACATGTTTTACATACTAGATTCATTCTTCACAGGATTAGGCTAGACCTACCATGTACAACAGGGAGGAATGAGGGGAGGAAGGGAGAGAGAGAGAGAGTGTGTGTGTGTGTGTTTCTAAAAAAATTTGTAAGGATAACTTTTAAGATAATTTATATTTCTTAATATACTTTTTATTTTGGAATAATTATAGAGTAACAGAAGAAGCAATGGTAGTAAAAAAAAAAATTTATTTCTTTTCCATACTTCCCCTAATGTTAACAATTTACATAACCATAACATGTTTGTCAAGATTATAAAATTAAAGCAAGTATAATATTAGGTATATATTACTTATTCAAGTATTTTCAGGATCTAACACAGGACACTACATTGCGTTTAGATGCACAAATTTTTGAAATTTACTTTTTAATTTTAGAATAATTTGATTTATAGAAAGTTTATGAAAATAGTAGGGAGAGTTGCTATTATCACACACTCAATTTCCCCTGCTATTAAGAATTTAAATTAGTATATTTGTCACAAGTAATGAATCAACATTGATATGTTATTATTAAAGCCTGTATCTTTTCTTTTTGTAGTCTTACTGCGTTTTGACACACAATCGTTGTACATATTTGTGGGATACAGTGTGATATTTAATGCATGTACACATTGTGTAATGATCAAATCAGGGTTATTAGCATCTCCATCACCTAAAATATTTATTATTTCTTTGTGTTGACATCATTTAAAGTCCTCTCTTACTGCTATTTTGAAGTATACGATGCAATATTTTAAACTATGGTCACCTTTCTATGCTATAGAACACCAAAGCTTATTCCTCTTATCTACCTATAATTGTGCAGTCCTTGACCAATCTCTCCAACCTCCTTTTCCTTCTACCCTCCCCCAGCCTCTGGTAACCACTATTCTACGCTGGTCATCTATGAGATCAGCCTTTTTAAAGATGCCAAATGAATGAGATCATGCTGTATTTGTCTTTCTGTGCCTGGCTTCTTTGACTTAAAAACCCTTCACATTCATTCATGCTGTCTTAAATGACAGGATTTCATTCTTTTTTTCATGCTTGAATAGTAACCCATTGACTATATGCCATATTTAATTATTTTATAATGTATTTTTGCTATGCCAGGATTCCATTCATGATACCAAATTACACTCAGTCATTACATCTCTTTAGGCTTCTCTTAGCTGTAACAGTTTCTAAGACTTTATTTTGATTATTTTTTAATTTCATGAGGAGAAAATACTGGAGAGGTATTTTGTAGATTTCACTTAAATGGGATTAGTCTGATTCTTTCTAATGGTTAAATTGGGTTTACTTAATTTGGGGAAGAAGACCACAAAGGTAAAATGTCTTTCTCATCAAATCACATTGAAGGTGCACACAATCAACACACCTAACATGACGTACCACTATGAGTTTTAATCTTGATTACATGACCGAGTTCATTAGCTCTTTATTCTTTCCTCTCCCACTTTCTATACAGTACTCTTTGCAAGAAGTTACTATGTGCAGCCAACTTTTAGTGAGTGGGAAATTAAGAGCTATCTGCCATAAATTATTTAATATTCTTTAGTACAGGATATATTTTTTTCATGTTTAGTCTTTTCAGTAGATTCATAAATATTTACGTTATTATAATCCAATACCACTCTATTTATTTTTTGTTCAATTTTTCCAGTCTTGCTCATTCTCAGCTCTTTCACAGATTTCTTTGTTCCTTTAATTTTTTTTTTTTTCTTGGAAAATATTTTCTTACTTGCTGGCACTAAAAGATACTCCAGGCTCATATTGTATATTTTCTGTCATTGTGCTAAAATAAGCCATTTATCTAAAAAGCCCTGATACCATTCATTGGAGAATGATATTAGAAACAAAAGTACTATGCTCCTGAGCTGTAATTGCTTTTCAGATTTCTACACAAGAAAATATACATGTGTATTACCAACCTGTGTATATACATATATCTATAGATATTTTAATGTATCCATCTGCATGTATCTTAACATGAGCTTATACTAATGTCTCCAAACCTAATCGATTACCTCTTGATCATTCAAGTTCATCTTTAATAACCCACACTAACATTAAGAAATATTGCTTTAGTTAGTATCTGTTTATCTTTCAGATATTTGAATTATAATATGCATTGCTCACATACTTTTTATGTAGCATGTATATGTGTATGTTCTCTATCTTTTATGAATTGACTACTTTTACTGTCCTGAGTTATTTACTTTTATAGAAGATGTAGCATTTTGTTTTTTAGATAGTGAATGTCTAGTTAATAGTTATTACGTTCCCTTTCTTAAGTCAGATAGTTAAAAGATTTCTAAGACTGATAGCTTAATTTTATAAAATATATGGCTCAATTTTTTATATAATTTTTTAAAAATTTATTTATTATACTTTAAGTTCTCTGGTACATTGGTAGATCATGCAGGTTTGTTACATAGGTATACACGTCTCAAGTAAACATATGTATAATTATCAGTGGGGGTAAACTTATATAATACAAACCAATAATATATGCTTTTAAAATATAACTATTGATTTTTGATAGTCATAATTTATTGAAGCTTAAAAACTTGGAGTGAAACAAAATGTAATAACATACAGTTTTATCCTTAATATTACCAACTTTCAATAAATCTTAATTTTTCTATGTATATGAAAATTTGGCATGCTTTAATAATATTGTGTACCAAAAATGAAATTTCCTTCTAACAATTCCAAGCTTCACTGCTGATTACTTGCTTACAGTTGACATAAATGTTATATTGTTGCCTTTCAGGTAAATTTAATCAGTAGGTAGCCTGAACCTGTCAAAATGATTTTGATAAAAAGCTGGCTTCAGAAAGTTATTTTTTCCTTTCTAATATTTTAGCAGATGCCTCTTAGAATCATAAATATATTTGTTCCCTTGAGATAATTCATCACAGTGTGAATTTAAGACATAATTATTTGAAAATATTAAGAATTTTGATGGATCCTTATATTACTTAGATCATTTCAAAATATATTTTGTCTCAACACTTATTCTGCCTGACTTGCAAATATACGTACATATGATAACTTTTGTGAGGAATATGTAGTCAAGTTTGAATTTTCTTATGATTATGTACATATATATGCACAAATTCTATTATGCGAAGAACATGTACTAAATTTGGATATTTTAAGGAATAAATTGAGGAAATGGTAAGTAATGCTAAATAAAAATTATTTTACTCTGAAATGTCCATATATACATATATATATTACTATTACATATATTTAAATATGTTTTCATTTACTTGCTAAATTTAGTTTCATGGTTACGGTTTTTAAACCATATCTTCTGATTACAGCAAGTATTTATTTGTAGAATATTATCAGCTAATGAATGCAGAAAAAAACAGAATCTGTAGGATCAACATTTAGCAAATACTAAAGAAATAACTGATTAAAGAAAAAAACACAAATAAATGAGTGCTTTAAAAAAAAAACTTAGATCAAATATTTATGAGAAAATAACTCCCATTGCTTGCCAAATTTCACTTGCCAATGATTTGCTGGTTATAGGGAAAAAGCATCTTTACCAACCAGGACTCATATTCCACCACCTGAAACCACTAACAAAATTAACTTTGCTAATCATGGTACGACCAGGCATTTTATACCACCTGCCTGATGAAACATGAAGTAAACCATACACAATATTTTTTTCTCCTCTTTTTTGCAATGACAAGTGGAAAATGAATTTTCACTTTATAGAATATACAAGGGGCAGAGGAACATGCTAAACAGTAAGAGGGCAACAAGATAAGGAAGAAAGCAGGAGATTCTGTTAGACAAGTAGAGAGACTTTCAGCAAGTTAATCGCATAAAAAACATGTGATACTCCAAATTAAAAGATTTAAGAGACATAATCTCTAATGCCCTATGTGTACTTTAATTAAAATATAGTGATGGTTTAGAAAAAAAAAAAGTACTTTCGTGTACATGAAAGAAACTCAGAAAATAATCTTGCAGATGGGTGGGATATTATATGAGATTATTAAACTGCTGTTGCTAATTTTGTTACAGTTGATAATGGTATGTTGATGGTACAAGAATATATCTGTACTCTTACAGAGACAAAATGAAGTATTTTGATGTAAAATGCCATGTTATCAGAGCCATGCATTATAAAACTTCAACAAAAATAGATTAATAGGGCAAAATGCTAAATTTCTTATTAAATCAGATATATAAGGGTTAATTATAATAGTCTATTTTTCACATGTTTATTTAAAACAGAATGTTAAAATATGTAGTGAAATGCAAACAAAAAGTAAACACAATTTCCTGTAATTGGATTTTACTTGTGAAGCTTCTTTTTCTCACACTTTTACCAAATTTTTTTTTCTATTTTTTACTCTAAACGTTGACAAATGAAAGCAGCCTATAAACCCAATAGTCAAAGAAAGAGGTTTATCCTTCTTCTAATTGCATGTTTTTAGTAAACTCAGAATCAAATAATGGAATTATGAACCTGCCATCTGAAGAAACGTGACTCCCATTGGTACAGAAGAGCCAAATTTCAGCTGTTGACTAGTAACAGAAACACTGGAACCAAAATTAAATGACTCCCTAATTCAGTTTTCACATCTGGAAATTTGGAAAATTGCTATCTATGCATTATATTTGTTGCAAGGAGTAAGTTAATTGATACATGTAAAGTGCTTAAAACATGACTGGTCAGGCACCTGTAATCCCAGCAACTTGGGAGGCTGAGGCAGCCAAATGCTTGAACCCAGGAGGCAGAGGTTGCAGTGAACCAAGATCAAGCCACTACACTAGAGCCTGGGTGATAGAGCAAGACACTGTCTCAAAACAAAGAAACAAAAATATACATATGCCTGGTATGTAATGAGGAATAAACAAAACACTAGCTAGTATCACTTTATTGTTATTTATGATTGATATGGACAGTTTTCTATAGAAAGTGAAGAAGCACAAATAATTCATAGTCCAAGTTGAATTATTTGCTAGTCATAGGAAAAAAGCAGTTTTATGAATTGCTTGAATTAGCTAAAATGGCTTTTTGTAAAACTGCAAAGGAAGAAGGTGGCCATTAAGTGATGAATCCAAAGTCTTTTTGTTTGTCCAATGAAAAAATGCTAGATAAAAATTATTAGAGAACAAATTAAAATATAAATAACTTTATTATTACTCAAGGATTAGATTGGTCAGAATTCCCCGAATTTCTGGATATCTTTAATAAAAAACTAGAAAAATGTTTTATAATGCATATACCTTTAAGTAATAATAAAATATGTTTTTCAAATGATGTTAAATTTTTCCTTATAGTTAATATAAACAATTATAATTTTAGTCAATCTTAGGGTTAAGAAATTACTTTTTAAAGTTTTTACTTTTGTGTCTATACTTTTTAAGATCAATTTGCTAAGTCCAAGATATCTAAAACCCGCAGCAAATCTTGTATCTCTAAGGTGTGTATAATGTATCACAGCACTTTTATTTTTCTGGTAGTTACTTAAGTGATTCTACAGACTCCAGTTTTTCTCCCAATATTTGTAATCTTTACAGATCTGTCTATCTATATCTAGTTTCCTGTATGCCATGTATCTTTGTAAAACCTTTATGGTTATCATATTATATGTAAAATAATCTCCTTATTTTGATGGTGAAAACCTGGTCCAAAATGATGACTGTCTGGACTTAACATTTTTCCAACTACTTTCCACGTAAAGAATCTGCTAAACCAAATTAACCTTACCCTTTCCATTTCAAGAATACTAGGTTTATTTCTGCCTGGTATGTCCCCTTCTGCCCCAATATATGTATTATTTTAAGTTATTTTCTAGAGTTTACGAAGTCAATTTATATCATCATAGTCTAACAAGATCTCTCCTTCACCTGAGACTCTATATAGTAGCACTTCCTGAACAAGTAATTAAAAGCTTATCACGGTGCTGGGTATGGATGCCAACTTCTCCTTTTCACATTTCTATAGGAGAGGCTTCAAATATCCACATTCTTGTCAAGGAGAGTATCATTAGGAAAACAGAGTGTGTTTTCCCTATATATTCTGCATTGTCTCTTCCTCAAGGGAAGAAAAACATACAATTTAATTGATGAGAGTTTACTAATTTTAGGGTGGTATTTCTTAGCGAGTTTTTCCCCCTTGTTTTCTTTAAAACTTATGGGGTAGGGGCTGTGGCCTTGTTGCCTTTCCTCTCTAGAGACAGTCTGTGAGGATACTTGGGGGATATCCACCATTATCTTACCTATTCAATGACAACTAGGATTGTATTTTGATTTTGAAGTGGAAAGTAATAGCCCCAGCTATATTCTCTAATTCTGTTCTTCCTAGATGGCCATTAATAAAGCTTATACATGAACAATGCTTTGACATTGTGTGTATATATATATAGGCGTGTATGTATATATATACACACACACACACACACACACAGACGTGTGTGTGTGTGTATGTGTATTTATATACACACACATATAGAGGGGTGTGTGTGTGTGTGTATGTGTGTGTGTGACTCAAACCTTCCAAAGTGAATTATAATCACATTTGCTTCACTTATTTCTATACTTAACAAGCAGTGGACATGAAATAAATGTGTTGTGTTGGAGCATATGGATTCTAGATTTTCTTCATAAGGAATCCTATACCTATTAAATCATTTATCTGTTAAACACTAAACAAGGTTGACATACAAATATTACAGTGTAGGCTTTAGGTCAGCCTTCTCTGAGGTTAATTCCTGGCCCTATATTATATTAGATATAAATTTACTTTGTTTATTTACCTTGCAGAGGATTGTGGTAGGGTTAAATAACATGGTAAAGTTCCTAGTATTATGTTTGGTACAGAATAGCTAGTGTAACATTTGAGGAATTTCTGCATACCAGAATCTCTGCTCACTAATTCACTTAGGTTAGTTCTCTAAATTCGCATACAACTGTTTGATAGAGGTTCTATTATTATTGTCATCTTACAGATAATAAGTTTGATATAAAAATAATTTTCTTAAATTGTACATACAGTAAATCTCTTTCAGAGTTGACACTTGATCCATACCATATAAAATGTTTTAAAAATATTGATTCTTTTTATTGATGTTAGGTGCAGCCTGTGCAGTAAATGCTGATGACACAAAAATGAGTAAGGAATAAATACTGATATTCTAATAGAGAAAAACAAGAGAAAAGAGTGAAGTTTCACATTTTTACATTCATCATTGGCACTTAAAATTAATGTTGGCAGAAAACATACAATTTCCCAAACGTATATTCCAAATTTTTTCATATGCAATACTAGGTATGTATGCAGGTATGCTTATATCACATGTCATATATAGCATATATCAGCTGTCAATTTTGAGTAAAATTGCTAGCACAATATCATGTTTATTTCATCATCAAAATACTTGCTTATCTTTATAGCAAGGAAGAAAAGTTTTACTTTTTAAATTATATCCAAATGTAAAAATAAGGTCAGATTAGGAAATCGCTATTGAGAGAACTGTTAAATGCATACTCACACAGCTTCACAAGTGTGCACAATTGCCCTAACTTCTAATTCTCAGAAAACATTTCAGAGGAGTATTAAAGGGGTAAAAATTTATCACCTATAAATGTATAATTCATTGAATTTTCTGATATTAGACGTAATGGTTGGTTGGTAAGAGATGGAAGATAGAGCAAGTTCTATTAAAGATTCTGCTTTTTTTGACAGATAAAAGCCCTGTTATGTTAATAAGGGCACATATTGATTTTGCAAACTCAAGGATTAAGACAAAAGCAGCTAATAATAACTATATTTTTAAAACATATCCAGAGGCTAATACAGGTAAAACCATAGTGTGGATCCAATCTATACTCTGATACACTAGTATGTAGACATTTTGGTAAATTTCTATCATTAGCAGCAAGTAAGGAAAAGAAGTCAAATATGTTTAGTTAAAAATTATTACTCAAATTTCATGGTGTATAATTTACAAAAAAAGGGAGAAAACAAGTAAAAATATTTAATTCTAAGGGCACAGCTACCTTCAAAATGTTGAATGCAAAGTTAAAGCAAGTGTAAAATAACTACTGTTAGAGAAAAAGCAAAGATTTTTGTTCCACTGTTGAAAGAGGAATATAAAAATCTTAATTATATTTCTCTTAAACAATTTTTATACAGTAGAGGTAAACAAAGTAAACAATAATTTTGAATTAAAAAGGAATTATGCAGGATGCAGGATACCCATCAGTATTTCTATATAAAATGAAATACCGAGTAAAGGATTCAACATACTTTATCTGTGATGAGAACATAAAAACTCAGAGGTGAATTTTTAGCTGAAATAATCAGATACATATTCAACTCAGTTTCAGTGTTAGTTTGTCAATGGTGGTGGTAGGGGTGTTTTTGTGTTTAAAAATGCAAAAAGCTGTTGTATGATTTAATTTGGTAGGGGAGAAATTTGAAGCATAACATACTAAAATCTCACCATAATACTTGCCCAATCAACATGGCTTATACCTTTCTTTTTGACTCTACAGTACCATTTTAGTAATTTTATACTACTAATGCCAATCTCTGCTTGATTTAAGAAATAAGTTACCTATATGTTGGTAGAGCAAAAAACTTAAAAATATAAATTCATTAATAGAATTGAACACTAATGAACTTGATCCTCCCATTCAATGGAGAAATTAGATCCATAAAGCTGCTAAAAGACATCCAGTATCCCTTTATATATAAATATCTAAGGCCATCTGTGTTACAACCATGAAAGAGGATAAGCTGAAGAAAAAAGTCAGGAGCGGGTAGACACACAATTGACAATTCTGCAAATTATTTTTTGCAATTAATACTTATCTTTCCTAGATTAAAAGTATTCTGTATATTACCAAGGAAATAACAGTAAGCAAAGCAGAGAGGGTACTAACACTCAAATCTTATAAAGAAGGCTTTCCCTTAAAAATGTTTCCTCACATTCACTCTGAAGTTATCTATAAATGTCTATGCTCAATAAAATCATTAAAAAAGCGTTATTAGATTGATACAAATTGAGAGAAAGATAAATCTTTTGACATTATCACTGGTTTCAGGGGAAAGCCCAGGTAACCTTGTTGACTGCCAAGCTTAATAATTCTAGGATCTCTAGGAAATATTTCTCAGCCACACAATATAAACTATATATATCATAGCAAAAGTTAATCAGGAACATCAATAAATAACTGTCGTAGTATAAATAGAGATCACAGAAAAATAATCTCCTGAGTATAATACTGTGGATTTTGTAAAATACTGATGCACAGAAGGTTTGTGGTGAAGACAAAATGGTTGTGTGAACTGAAACTTTATGCCGGTTAATGAGTAACTCCTCATTTCCCTTTTCTCCCAGTATCTGGCAATCACCATTCCAATCTTTGATTCTTTAAATTCAGTTATTTTCAATACCTCATAAGGGCAATTATGCATTATTCTTTCTGTGTCCGGCTTATTTCCTTAGAGTAAGATTCTTAAAGTTCATTCACATTTCCACATGAATGTGCACGTCACAATGTGTTTGTGTGTGGTGGTGGTGGGGCAAGCATTTAGTTTTTAACCAAATGCTGAGGATTTTCAAATGTTCATACAATATCCCCATGGTACTTAGGAAGAGATGATTAACAAACATCTAATTTATTGCTAATTATTTTGAATAAATGACTTTTAATGTATTTTTAAAATCAGAATTTTGTTAAAATACTTTAGAATTTAATGAAATTATATATATGTATGCATTTTATACCCGATATCATTCTAAGCAGTTTTACATTGATTTTCTTATGTAATCCTCCATATAATCCTATAAATTACATATCATTATCCCTATTTTATATTAAAGGGAAATGAGGCTTAGAGAAATAAAGAAATTTAGCCAAGGTCATGTTAGTAGTGCATAGTAGACCCTGAATTCTAACTCAGGCAAGCAGAATGCAGTTAAAGAAAAAAAAAAAACAGTAATGACCTGTGGCTAGAAGTGTGCAAAACTGCAGTGCAAACTACCAAGAAATTATCAATCATGATGATAAAATTTTGGCTTAAAAATACTTCTTCCCTCTTAAAAATGTTATTTTACTGTGGTAAGAACACTTAATACGTCATATACCCTGTTAGATTTTTAACTGCATAATGCATGATTGTTGACTATAGGTACAATATTTTATAGATCTCTAGAGCTTATTCATCTCGATTTACTGAAAGTTTATGCTCATTGATTATTAACTCCTAATTTTCCTTTTCTCGCAGCCCTTGACAATCACCATTCCAATCTTCAATTCTATAAATTTGACTATTTTAGATACTGCATATAAGGGCAATTAGGCATTATTGTTCTTTCTGTGCCTGGCTCATTTTCTTGGAGTAATGCTTTTAAAGTGCATTCACATTGTCACATCTTGCAGAATTTTCTTCTTTTTAAGGCTGAGTCGTATTGTCTTACATGTATATATCCCATGTAAATTTTTATCTACTACATGTAGTTTTTATCTACTCATCTGCTGCTGGACATTTAGTTTGTTTCCACATCTCGGCTGTTGTAAATAGTGCTGTAATATGTGCAGAGTGCTAACACTTCTTCAAAACCTTGATTTCAATTATTTTGGGTAAATATTTAGAAGTAGAATTGCTGGATCAAACTGTTAAAATGTTCATAATTTAAAATGACCCTAAAAGTACTGTAAATGGTGTACAAAATCCTAAAATATAATCATAGATTATATGTGCTTTAAATTATATAGTATAGCAAGATAGATTTACAGATATATATCTAAGTATAGACATCTATCTATATAAGTATAGAAATCTAGGTATATAATATATAAATATTATAAAAATAAAGAATATAGACTAGAATAACATGCTTCTTGTCATTCTTGTCACTTGTAATAGTTATATATTATATAGAATAACTTATGTGTGTTTCTTTTCTTGTCACTTATAATATTTAACAAGTAGGTAATAAAATACTACATATCTTCTCTATAGCTTATTTTCATACAAATATCATACTTGTAGTACAATAAAACTTGCGTAAGACAAACATACAGAAATGCAGTATTTTCAAAACATAATGTGAAACACCTTTTGCACAAAATAATACAATATTCAAGCCATATATCCAGCAGCTGTTGACTCAGGATAAATAGTGGTAAGAAAAATGGTAGCAACTATTTAATTCTGGGCTTTATCCAAGTCTGTTGAAACAATGCACAACCTCTTTGCTCTCTTTTCTTTCTGGGATGACATTTACATAAATGTATGAAATATTTTTTGTTGGACTACTGAACATGAAGCTTTGTTCATTTTTCTCTTTTCCCATCTGTGCTTCAGTTTAAACATTTTCTATTGACCCATCTTGTAGTACACAGATCTTCTGAAGTATCCCATCTAGTTTTTATGCCTATCTGATAATTCTTATTTTTAAAAAACTGTGAATATTCAAGTTCTGAAATTTTCATTTGGTCCTTTTTTATACTTCCCACTTTCGCCTTAAGGTTTTTCATCCATTTCATTATATATATTTCATAATATTCATCTGTTACTTCAAATCACTGAATATATTTACAATAGCTCTTCTGAGATATTGTCAGCCAAATCCAACATTTAGATACATTTTTATTGGTTGCTTTTATCTTCTATTTATGCTTCAGATTTTTCTGCCTCTTTGGATATATATTTTTAAGTTTTATGCTGATATAAATTTTACATTGATGAGACTTTAAATTATGTTGCCTTTTAGAGAAAGTATTCTTTAAATTCACAAAGCAATTAATTTACTGACTGCTCAAAATGATGTTTTGAAGTTCTGTCTTGTGATTCTTAGAGCACGTTAGAATTGTTCTTATTCTGGAGCAAGATTAGGTCATTTTAGATGTTTAGCCTATTCGTCGTCTCAACTGCTTCAGGGAGCTTTTTGTGAAATTTCTAAACACTGAATGGTTGTAACTTCCGTGTCTCCTAGCATTATTTGAACTTCTGAATGTCCATTTGACTCACAGTCCCTCAGTAGCTGATTCTTCCAGGTATCATATTTTTTTGTTCTGTAGGTACACAGCAATGTAGTTGGCCAAATGCTTGGAGAAACTTCTATGCACATTCTGGTGTGCTCCCTTTTTGCTCTCTTCAGAACCCTGATTTGCATATTTGAGCTGTCTCCACAGTACTAAACTCTGCTACATGCTTTTCATGCCAGTGGAATTGCTGATCTCTGTTAGGATTTCACTCCTCAGTGCTGTTGTATGAAATTGGTTCTAAGACAGAAAGTCCAGGCCTGTGGAGCTCACATTGTATATTTCCCTTATCAAATGAATCAAAGACTTACAATATTCGTTGTCTAAGACGTGAAAACAGTTGTTTTCTATAATGGGTTTAGTGTTATCATTGTTTACGGTATTCTGAGGTTCAAGTTTCCAGCACAGCTAGAACCAAAACTGCCCACGTTACTAAACTGTAAATAAATTAATTAATTAAAAATACTCATATCATGTATCTGGCTTACAAGCTTCCACGCTTTTCTACTTGTAATGCTTTGTTTCACTCATCTTTGTCCATGCTAAATTATGGCCTCTCTCAAGGCAAACCTTCATATGCCTTCTGTGATTAATCCACTCTATTTTATATGTAAATTTTTATGTCTATTTTTTACTACACAACCTATTTGGAAGTAATCTCATATTGTTCGTTAATGTTACTTATACTATTTTACTACACTAAAATACATGCTATGAAATTCTTAAATATGTTCATGTGGTTATATTTTTCTTTTATGGAAATAACAGTTTATATTTATCTGTTTTCTTTCAATAACTACAATGTGATACTCAAATATTATCTTACCAAAATATTCAGTGAATAACTTTAATTTCAATAAATTCATAGACAGTATTTTTAATCATAAATATATAAAATAAAACCGCATTTAAAATGAATGACATTTTGTTTTATAATTGCTTAGTGTTCTTATTTCTTCACATTATTAGATATGTTAGGTAAATAAATTCTTTTGAATTGTTAGCAATGAAAATTTACTACACTGAATATGTTTATTTTTAAAGATATAAAAACTCAGACTGAGGGAAGTTTAATGATATCAAAGACCAGACATCTACTTAAAGACTGAACTGCAGTTCAAACACTGGTTTTCTGACTTCTAATCGAATGCTCTTTGTACTAAATAGTTTGAGTGTGAACTTCCTATGTGATTTATAAAGAAACAGAAAATTTTTAAAACCTGGTTCATGGAAAGTATACAAATCAATTCAAACAATTGTAACAATAGAACAATCATTTACTGAAATTCTTTTGAGATTATAACAATTTCTGAACAATTTGAACTTTAGGAACAGACACAAAAATAAGATATAATTTTATTTTTCTTCACTTACCCCCCACTCTGCTCCGAGTACTTTGGCTTCTTTATTGAGTAGAAGATCTTACCGAAACAATAGTGACTCCATTTTGAAGCCCTGCCATGTTACAGGAAAAAAAAAATGATTTACTTGAGTTTTAATTATTTCTTTGCTTAACTTTGTAGATTATTCATTAACAATAAAAAAATCTCAGAACAACAGGACCTTCAACATAGATAAAAGAGAAATATGTTGACCAGAAATTCCGGGAACAGACTGACCAGCGGTCTTGGCCGTGACTAGATAAGAACAGCCTAAGGATGCCAGCAAATGTCCCCAGACACCAACCAAGACAGCAATGATCGTGTGCCTGCCTAAGATTGCACATGTAGCTCCTCCACAAGGACACTCTGGTTATGACTTACTTACACCTATCCTGATTTCCCTTAAAAACTCTCGGTCCAGAGCTACATTTCAGAAAGTTAGTCCTGAATCAAGTTCACTCATTTCCCAACTTGCTTGCTTCCCTAATAAAGCTAAGTTTCCTTCTTACCAACAGTAGTCTCTTGAGCATTGGGTTTTCAGGTGCCAAGTGGTCCGAACCCGAGTTTGGTTACAGTTTTGGACGAGCTAGTCAGGAGCCTCACACGCCCCAAGCTGTTCGCTCGGCTCCCAACAAATGAAGCAATTGGCCACGGCAATGCACGAGCGCTAACTTGTTCAAATTATGGAGAGGATCTTTAGATTCCTTACAGGTGGAGCAGCACATTTGCGCACAGCAGACTGTGGCAGCACCTATAGTCCTGCCCGCTCTTGCTACCAGACGTGAGCTGCAAGCCTTCAGTAACACCAGATACTTGTGGTTAGCCAAGCCCGAAACGCAAACTACAGGGACACTCCCAGTAGCTTCCAAGGTTCTTTTTCACTTTGGGAAACTCCTCTCTTTCCCTCAATTGATGCCAGCTGCCTATTTTCACTTCAAATTAGTAAAAGGGAGCAGGGTTTCTAGATTAGCTGACCAGCTCTATAACAAAGTACATCCACCAGTGTGAACACCTGGGGTCCTCTTTCCTTACCCTTTGGGCCTTTGAGGCCATTTGTGGTACCACTGGTAGAAGAAACAACATGTAGTGACTCCGTATTGTTCTCTTACCTTGAAGGAGATTGTGTATGGGAAGCACTTCATTTGTTTTGATTGTGTGTGGTTTCCTTGTTACCCTGGGAGGTATTTCGTAGATTATCTCTCAGAGAGAATATTAGCTAACTGGTCAGCCTATAGCTATGACCTCAGGACAAAGGAAACAAAACAAAACAAAATGATATTTTACTGTAATACAGCATGAAAAATGTATGTGTTAGATTCAGAAGAGAGGTGGCCTTTAAACAGGGTCTTTGAACTTTTATACAATCTTACAGCTTGAATAGTTTTATCAAAGATCAGGTAAATGGGAAAAATACCTATGTTCACCTGTTTATTCTATCATGGAATAAAGATGTTTCCCAGAAATGTTCCCAGTTAATGGTGCAAAGAGGACAGCATAAAGTTAAATCTCGTTGGCCTCTACTGCCTGAGGAAGACACAGAAGGGAAAAAGAAGCAGGAGGATGGGATAATTTTATTAGTCTTAAGCCCACCTCAAGGAAATGACACTGTGATGTTCCAAGTGCCTTCCCCTGGCGCTGCCCACTCTGGGACCTGTGCGGGTTCCCACGCTGGCCCTGCCGGCGTTGTACCCTGAGCTGCCCCTTCCTCTACCCACTCCCCCAGAATTTAAATAATCCAGATTTACAAGATGCAGTACACCCCTCTCCACACCCTGCACATCAGGCAAGTAGGCCAGAGACAGTCTCCTCTTTAAGACCTGACAGGGTCTTAAATACACAAGGCCAGTGAGTCTCCCCTTTTAAGATCCAACAGAAATTAAAGGCACAGAGCCAGGCCATGGGATATTTTTTGGATTATATTCATCTTTCTCCACTTCAGACTTAGTAAACTAAAAAAAACAATAAGCCCCTCCTACAGAGATGACCCACAGCACATGGCTAAATTATGTACCAGTATATTCTCCACTCATTTCCTCACTAGGGTAAACATTCAAACACTATTAAATTTCATGATAATGGGTGGTAAAAGGAGACTAGTTATATACAAAGCCAATGATGAGGCCAGGCAGCTACTTCAGAAAGACCCAGCTGGGACCCCTGATCCCACAGGATGATTCCCTTAATGGAGCTCAGTTGTGACCCTAACAATGCGGGAAGGCCAAGACTAGAACATTCCTAAAGATATGTTTTGATGGGATTGAGTAAAGGAGTACCTGAGAAGCACATGATCTCCAGCAGAAGGCTAGTGAAAATTCAGCCACTTGACTGAACCCAGTGTATCAGGCTTATAGGTCTGGGCATGGTGGCTCACACCTGTAATCCTAGCACCTTGGGAGGCCAAGGCTGGGGGTGGGGGGGGGGATCACAAGGTCAGGAGTTTGAGACAAGTCTGGCCAACATAGTGAAACCCCCGTCTCTACTAAAAATACAAAAAATTAGCCAGGTGTGTTGCTGTGTGCCTGTAATCCCAGCTACTCAGCAGACTGAGGAAGGAGAATTGAGCAAACCTGGAAGGCAGAGGTTGCAGTGAGCTGAGATCATACCAGTACACTACAGCCGGGGTGACATTGCGAGACTCCGTCACAAAAAAAAAAAAAAAAAAAAGGAAAAGAAACACCTCAGATATGGATTTAGAGGCCCCAGAACATATTTGGGCAGTCAATCTGACTTTCATCAGGCAAAGCACTTCAGATACCCAAAGAAAATTGAAAAAATTAGAAAGATTAAACCCTTCTCTATCGATAGAAATTGCTTACAAATTCTTCAATGTCAGAAAAACAAGAAGAGCCAGACAACCACTTTTGTAGAAAGCATTCAGAAAGGTAAAAGAGGGTCTGAGAAGAGTGAGGGACAAAACAGAATGGTGCTCCCAGAGAAAGATCAATGTGCCTACTGTTGAGGATCTGGACGTTAAAAGCATGATTGCTACAGGCTGTAAGGGAAAGAGGACAGTAAAAAAAATGTAAGAGAGAAAAAGAAAAAAATAAGAAGCCAAAGAAACAAGACAGTACAAGAAGACTGGGCTCTGATAAGACTGAGGAGGCTCAGGTGCTCCCCTTGATATAGTGGAGCAAATAATCACTTCCCCACAGGAGCCCTGGATACAAATGATATTGAGTATAAAACAATTGACTTCTTACACAGTTTTAAATATGAAATTAACTAAAAGTACACAAGATATAGTTCCAGTGACAGAAGTCAACAGAAAACTGGAGCAAAGACCTTTCCTTCAGCCTTTAGAATCCAAACTGGGAGACAGAAAGATAAGACCTAGTTTTTCTAATACGCCTAATTGCCCTATTCTGTGATTAAGATGACATTCACTATGCTGAACTAAATGCTTAAGTAAACTTTTCTCCTAAAAAACATCCATTGTAAACAGTGCCACAGTGAACACACATGTGTATGTGTCTTTATAGCAGAATGATTTATAATCCTGTGGGTATGATGATGGGGGGATGGACACAGCAAACCACCATGGCATGTGTATACCTATGTAACAATCCTGCACGATCTGCACATGTACTGCAGAACTTAAAATATTAAAAAAAAAAAAAAAAAATTCTAAGTATCCAGATCCCAACCAAACAGGCCTTATGTTTGCAGACATTGATGACTGAACCTAAAAAGACCAAGAACTGTTTCCACCTGAAGTCTATAGAATAAGCAATACTGTTTGGGCCTATGGGGACTCTGGATGAGCTACTAGATTTCAGATTGTCTGCATTACATTCAAAGAAGGAGATACAGCCCCACATAAAAAAAAAAAATCCTCTGAAAAGGGAAGCATTAGAAGGCACTTGACCAGTATTACAAAGGCTTTTAAAATAGGGTTTATTCAACCCTGTCACTCTCTATACAATACTCCTGTTTTACCAGTAAAAAATGACATTCAAATGAATATCAATTTGTGCAACACTTGAGAACAATTAAAGATATCATTCAAGATATCCATCCAACAGTACATAAGGTGTATGCCCAACTCAGTATTATCCCGGGAGACCATGGCTGGTTCTCAGTATTAGACTTCGAAGATACTGTCTTTTACATACCAGTTAAAGAAAACCCCAATTATTGTTTGCCTATAAATGGCATGATCCAAAAGCTAAGGCAATTTTCCAATATTACTATGCTACGTTATTCCAAGGATTTAAAAACTCCCCCCACCATTTTCGGGTAAACTTTGGCTAGAAATCTGAGGGGCCTACAGTTAAACAGAAGGGTACTATTTCAATATGTATATGACTTAATAATTGCCAGCTCCACTTATAAACACTTCCTGGAAAACACAATTTTGGTTTTAAATAACCAATATATAAATGAATGGGGTTATAAAGCGGCCTGACATAGGTCCAAATATACAAAAAAGACGTAGTCAACTTGGGGTTCCACCTACAAGGTAAGCAGTCTGATGACTGACAAGAAACAGGCAGTAGCTGCCATTAAAGCCCTCCCCAAAACAGAAACAACTAAGAGAATTCTTGGGGGATGGCTCACTTTTTTTGACATTTGGATTTCTAACTTTGGACTTACAGTAAAACTCTTGTATGAGGCTTTACGATGACTGAGTCAGAACCCCTGCATTAGACAATGATATGCCACAATGCATTTGATAATATCAAGAAAAAATTAACATTAGATTTTTGCCTTGGGATTCCCTCATCCCCAAAAGCCCTTTCCCCTATATGTACATTTAAAAAAGAGAATTGGTCTAGGAGTTCTGACCCAAAAACTCGGGAAACAACTATAACCTATTGCATATTTTTTAAAACAGAATCAACAACCAAAGGATACCCTCCCTGTCAGTGAGCAGTAGCTGCCACATGTGACTTATTACAAGAAACCAACAAAGGTACTTTAAGACAATCCTTAACTGTATGTTTCCCATCAAGTGTTAATCCTATTAAAACAGAAAGGAGATAACTGTGGGGCATATGGAAAAAAATCAGGGCATTTTGCTGGACGATCCTAATATCACCCTCCAAACCACTACAACCCTTAACCCCCGCAACTCTGCTCCTTGGCAGTTCAGTGGAAGACACAGAGCCTAAAAATAACTGTTTATAAATAATTTAAACAGTTTATGCCAGCCACTTAGACTTATGTGATCAGCTGATGACTCCAGACTAGAAATTGTTGACTGATGAGAGCAGTTTCATGAAAAATAGACACTGGCCATTCCAGAACAGATAATCGAAGTCCCTGCACTTCTCGTTACATCAGCCCAAACAGTAGAATTAGTAACCCTTACCAGAGCCTTAACTTTATCGCAAGGGAAAGAGGTTAACAGCCACACAGACTCTAGATATGCCTTTATAGTAATACAAGCAAATGGGTCAACATTGAAAAAAGAGTTTTGCTAACCTCTAATAACAAAAATATTAAATATTCTAATAAAATAATGAATGCTAAAGGTGGTGCTGCTACCATCTAAAATGGCTGTTATATATCGCCTGAGTTAAACTATTTTCATCATTGCCAATAATACATAAAAAAAAACTGATGGTTAGATTTGTCATTCCAACCGCTACTCAGTATATGACTATGTTGGACCATTTAGTATGTCCTGCATACCATAAAAAAACCAAGAGTTACATATATTGTCAGAATCATTCATTTCACCTCTGAAAAGACACACAATCCCCATGCCTTTCCAGAGGGATAAAAACTAATGCCAACTAAACAAGCTACACCAGGACTCTAACAACAGGGAAGACCCTCCCCCTCTAACAACCAAGAACCTGTAATCATATCCATACAGATCATTTAGTAGATTTCCCCAGAAATACTTGGGAAAAAATAATACAGCCATTTAGATTAGTAAAACAAATAGTATATGTTTTGCCCCTGAAAGATAGATATTTATATACATTCATAATTGAGTACCATGGGCATATCATTGCCTGGAAAATGCCACACATTCAGGATAATGCCTACTAGACATGATAATAACTCCTTTCACTTGTCACCCTCCCAAAAATTAAAAATAATACTGGACAAGCTCTCTCAAGACTTGAAAGATTTTCTGACCAATATACCCATATTCCCTCAGGACCCATGTATTTCTTTGGGTACTCTTTTCTGTCTTCGTGGGGGAATGGCTTTATATTATCAAGAACTAATAAATCTACTCAGGACTTTAATCATAATTGCTACTGAAGCCACTAAGTCTCTTGCAAACTTACAAAAATTGGTAGATTCATTAATACAAGTAGTGCTAAAACAGAGTAGCCTGAGACTATATTTTAACAGAACGAAATGGTATTTGTGTTGTTACTAATTCCTCCTGTTGCATATATATCAGTACTTCCTCTCAGGTAGAAACAAACATTTAACAAGATAGAGAGCAAGTGCCCTGGTAACAACAAACTCTAAACCATATTTCCTTGTTTGTAGGAGGGTGGGCTTTGTTTTTTAGCCTATTCTCTGAACTAAATATCAGTATAATACTACCTGCTGAACTAAAATCAGCCTGAGAGAAAATTTTTAAATTAAAATGAACAATTTTGCTAATAATTACTGATATATTCTTAAGATTTAAATTGGTAATGATATGCTTTATAAAAATTTACAAAAAGGTTAGCAATGCCATTAACGAAAAGTTAACTCTGATTTATCTCCCAAACTAAAAACTCTGTATGACACCATGTCAAAACCTTCCAACTAAAATACCCACTACGTCTATGTTCAGCAGAAAGTAGTTACAGAAGATGAGACCTTCGCCCATTTCCCATAGATGTGGAAAGATACATTGGCAGTAGGGAGTTGATAACAGCATTGACTCCATTTTGAATGCCCACCATGTTAAAGAAAAAATGTTCCTTATTTGAGTTTTAATTACTGTTTTGTCTAAGTTTGTAGATTACTCACTAAGAACAGAAGAATCTCAGAAAAACAGGACCGTTGACAGAGATACAAGAGAAATATACTGACCAGAAATTTGGGGAACAGACTGACCAGCAGTCTAGGTTGCTACTAGGTAAGAACAGCCTAACAACGCCAGCAGAAAGACTGCCCAAAACAGCAAAGATTCACTGCTTGCCTGAAGACTGCACATGTAGCTCCTGACACAAGAACACTTTGATCACCGCTTGTACTTCCCCTTATTTCCCTTTAAAACTATGGTATGGAGCCACCATTTGAAGAAGTAGTCTTTGAATGTGAATTCACTATCTTCCCATGTTGCTGTCTTCCCTAATAAGGCTGACTTTTCTTCTTGCCAACACTTGTTTCTTGAGCATTGGTTTTCCAAGCAGCAAGAGGCCCAAACTTAAGTTCAGCTACATTATCAGTAATGCAGGAAAATACCATAATTTTCCACATGCTTTTAGTTATATTTTTAAAAAATACTTTGGTTGATTCTAGTTCTAAACTCTAATTTTACACGCAATTTAAATATGATTTCTTCTCCATAGCATTGAGAATTGAGATGTATGCGGAGTCTAGTCTTTTATTTCTTCTCTTCTTCCTGCAGCCTTTAGGGGAGGGTACACTGTCTGTACCTGGAACATCCCTTCCCCTTCATTCTCTAGGTCAATGGAGTTTAGACAAAAAAAAAAAAAAAAAAAAAAAAAAAAAGGAGGGGAAAAAGGAGGTGCCTTCTGATTGCCTAAGCTTTTTCTGTCCTTTCTCTGTTAATTGTGATAACATTTCTGGTTCTATTTCCTTTGTACTAAAGACAAGACATGCGAATTATCTTCAGAGAATGGTGTGAATGATTTTGGAGTTTCCAAGTAAAGCCTTCAAAGTGATATTTCCCTGTTTTGCAGATTCTGATATATTTTATATCTCCACTTACCTCAACTTTTACCTTCACATCTCATATAACTCCTAGACACTATTCTCTTCAATAGTGTAATAGTAAGATATCAAATAGGTACAACATTAGGAAAACTCTGAAGATAAATAGCTTAAATGAGAAAGAAACCCAGAACACACACAAAAAATCTATCCCTATACATTAGTTTATTTCAAAAATTTTAAAACCACTTTTTCAGTAATTGTTGAAGCTAAACACAAATTGTTTTAGTGACTCAAAATTAAAGCAACTTTATTGAATATGAAAAAAAACAATCTACACAAGAAGAGATATGTACTCTTTAAGACTTTTAAATTAAATTTTAATTGAAAAGAAAATTTTTTCAATTATGATCACTCAGTAAACATTATCATGATCATCATAACAAATTATCTCTCATATTTGTTGAAAGGTTTCATGGAAGCTAAATGAACTGGACCTCTTATGTAAATATAGTCTCTCTGTGGCCCTGTAGTCTCCACATATTATAAGAATAAGGAAAGCAGGAGACTTCCCTAACCACACAGATAGTATTTCTTTTTCTCTGCATTGTGACACCTAAATGCATTATTACTGCCAAATTTTAGTGACTGTATAATATATTTCTTTACTTTTCCTCATATCTGATATAGTGGGAAGGAAACTGTGGATCTCTATTAATTATTTGTTAATTTGAAGTTAATCTAGAAATAGAAATCATCTTGTGATTTTACACTGATTTTGATCATAGGGAAGAATTATATATAGATAGATCAAATTGATATTAACTGTAATAGAAATGAGGTAGTTTGGTTTTAAAGAGCAAGGTTATGTCCATCAGAAGATCTAGATAAAGTATCTTCCATTAGTCACTACACATTTATTTTCTAAGTTAACTATCCTTTAGAAAATGTCCTGGCTTTTTTCATATCTGTATTATATCAATTTGTATCTATGTATCTAGATAGTTAGCAATCTACCTATGCCTATCCCTCTACCTGTTTATGTATCTTTCATTCATATAGCAAAAGCAGCTACTCCCGTGGTGATATGATTATTTAATTTTAGGGAAAAAAAAAAAAAAACAAAAACAATTTCCCAGTATATTCTTTCTTCTTTGCCACAATCAAGATAACCACTGGAAAATGCCAAACTATGAATTTAACATTTGATTGAGCAAGGAACTAAGCTGAGGTGTTGGTAGTAAAGAAGACAACCTAAATAACAATTAAAGGGTGAAATAGCCTTTTTCCTAAAGAAAACGGAATTTTAGGAATTTTTTCCTAACTCTGTGAATAATGACTTGGTAGTTTGACAGGAATTGTGTTCAATCTGTAGACTGCTTTGGTCAGTATGGTCATTTAAACGATATTGATTCTTCTAATGCATAATCATGGGGTGTTTTTCTATTCATTTGTGACATCTATTTCTTTCTTTAGTGTTTTGTAGTTCTCCGTGTAGAGATCCTTCACCTCCTTGATTAGCTGTATTCCTAGGTATTTTATTACTTTTGTGTGTGGCTACTATGAATGGGAATGAGTTCTTGATTTGATTCTCAGTTTGAACATACTATGCTGAGTAAGAATATTGAGAATGGACATTTTTTTCCTGTTCCAGTTCTTAGGAGAAATGTTTTCAACTTGTCTCTGTTCAGTATGATATTGACTATGAGGGTGTTGTACATGGTATTATTATTTTGAGATGTGTTTCTTTTATGCCTAATATGTTGAAGGTTTTTATCATAAAAGGATGTTCAATTTTGTCAAATACATTTTCTGCATCTATTGAAATAATTGTATGGTTTTTGTTTTTAACTCTGTTTATGTGGTGAGTTACCTTTATTCATTTGTGAATGTTGAACCATCATGTATCCCTGGAATAAAATTCACTTGATTGAAATAAATTATCCTTTTGGCGTGCAATTGGATTTGGTTTGCTAGTATTTTGCTGAGGATTTTAGCATCTGTTGTCATCAAGGATATTGGCTTGTAATTTCCTTTTGTTGTTGTCGTTGTGGCCTTACCTGATTTTGATATCAGAGTGATACTGGTTTCATAGAACACTGTATGGAAAACAATAAGGAAATTTCTCAAAGAACTAAATATAGTACTGTCATTTGAACCAGCAATCTCATTAGTAGGTATTTACCGAAAAGAAAAAAAAAATTATATAAAATGGCACCTGGAATTTTATATTCATCACAGTGCTATTCATAATAGCAAAGTCATGGAATCAACCTAAGTCTCCACCAATGGTTGATTGGATAAATAAAATATAGTATATCTACACCCATGGAATACTATGCAGCCATAAAAAAATAAATCATATCATTAGTAGCAACATGCATGGAGCTGGAGGCTGTTATATAACCTAAGTGTAATAATTCAGAAACAGAAAACCAAATACTTTATGTTCTCCCTTATAAGTCGAAGCTAAACGAAGTTACACATGGACATAAAGATGTAACAATAGACACTGGGGATTCCAAAAGAAAGGATGTTGAGAGAGGGTGAGGGTTGAAAAAGTACCTATTGAATTCAGTGGTCACTATTTGGGTGCTGGGTACTCTAGAATCACAAACCCCACCATTACACAATATATCCATGTAACACACTTGCACATTTATATCCTGAATCTAAAATATAATATTTTAAAGATAGTTTCCTTATTGTTGTGATTAAAAAAGTTTTTCTATTATCCAAATACATTTAATATGCAAAGGTATTCAGAGAGCCTGCTAGCAGTACAGATTACCATAAATTAAGTAAATGAGAAAGAAGGAACACACTGATTTGATGGTTGGAAAATACATATAGATTTATGGGAGCTGAGCAATTTGATACTTATGCTTATATGTTCTCTCTACCTTGTAATTCTAAACAGATATTGTTAGTATCACAAAACAAGAATACATAATTATCATTTCTATTGTGATGATTTTTGAAATTTCAATAGTTTTAAAATGCTGATGACATATTTCTCCTGATTTTATGGTAATAGCCAAACAACTACCAACACAAATATGATAGAATATTCTAATTACCTGAGCTGTGTGATGAATCATAAGCCAAACTGGTTTTCTTTTTTCTGATAACTCCATGAGAATTTATAAGGCAGGAATGCCTAAAATCCATGATAAATTGAAAGTTTATGAGCAGGAAAATGTGGAAAGTAGAAAAAGTAAAGCATGTTTTCTCAAATTCAGTTTATTTGGCTGTAAAATGATACCTTCATGTTGAATAAAATGAACTCACATGGTCTATTTAGAGATAATGTGTAAAAGATACTTATTTCATAGGTATAGGCCGTAAGTCCTATACTTCTGAAATAGAATGCAATGAAACCTTTACCTTCACTTCCTTTTATTTTTCCATTCTTGTATCATATATGCTGATTCTTTCTTCTTCTCCTATTATGTATATATAAATGAAAACTTACTTATAGTCCCCAAACAGGAGCAATTTGGTCTTGTTTTCTCAGCTTATATATACCTGTTGAGCAGAATTTTGTTGATTTTTTTCTGCATGATAGCTTTAGTTTTAGACTGATTTTAAATTTTAATTTCAATATAAGTAAAAATATTAAATAAAATATATTAAAACATAATATGTCCATTTTTTCCTGGATCTGATTATGTATTGAAGTTCATTATTTTCATCTCAGGAATTATTTATGTATATTCTATATTTCTATTATTTTAAAAATTAAACAGTGATTTATTGCAAAATCTTTGTATATTAGTTAGATACCCTGACGTGTCCAACTCTGCACAGTGGAAGTGCTAATTTGGCAAATCTTGAGGTTTATGACACGAGTGAGAATTACAATCATTAACCATTAAAGACAATAAGCTATACAGTAGAATTAGGAGTTTTCAAATATAGCATATAATTAATTACAGGAATTGTAAAGAAGTAGGTTTACTGTCTTATTGTCTTTTATAGGCTCTTAGGAACCAAAACACACTTAAAACTTCTATTACAACAAAGAAGTTTCCTGTTACAATGCCACTTTAAATATATGATAGTCTATTTAGAACAGATAATCAAATGTCTTAATTGAAAAGGAAACAAACTTATGGACCGTCTTGGAAAAATAAATGTTCATTTTGTCCTAATTCAAAGAAACTTTATCACTGTGAGCCAACCACTTCCCATTGTCCTTTCTTCTGGTAAGAAAAACCTAAGTTTCTTTTGGAAAACTATCTCATGCCCTATTCTCCGTCTGCTGTTGGTGAAGATGAATCGGTCTGAACTGAATTACATTGAAACAGTAGTTTTGTTTTTATTTTGCTTTTTTTGTTTATTTTTTTTAAGTTCTGGGGTACATGTGCAGGTAAATGGATAAATGGGTGGCATGGTGGTTATAATCACTGAGATTTCAGGTTTAAAATATCACCTGGATTTTGTTTCTGATACAAGTCTCTTCAAAACTGTTACTGAGTCACACTGGCAGGAAAAAAACAGGTGAATTCACATAACACTATTGTAAATGAAGTCTAATAATCAACTTATTGCCAAAATCTGGAATAATTTCTATTGCTTATGATAATCAATCATACGTATTAGTATATACTGTTTGCTCTGCCACAACATACAGGGCAATTAGCAAATACAAATATTAATTCTTAGTCCACATTACATCAACAACTAAGAGCTTTAAAGTCAGCACTGAAATAACAACCGTTGTGATGTTTCATCTCTACATGAATTATCTGTTCTGACACATCTCAAATATTTCCCCAATTATCCATTATATTTTCTACAAATTCCAAATTGTGACAAAAGCACAAATTTCTGTTTCAAGATATATAGTTGCTACATAGATTATTTATAGAGATAGAAGGAGTTATATTTTCAGAGTATAGTTTATGTTGAAGCTTTTCATTTACAAAATACATTTAGAGTTTATGTGACTCAGGTAGTCAGAAAATGCATGGATTCCATCTTGGGCCAACCTACACTATTATATTAGACACTGGGAACTGATGTAGGACAAAACGCATCAATAAACTTGACTCTCAATTTTATATCTTGTAAGAGAATGTGTGCAGCAGCCAAGGAGACAAAGGGTGGAGTAAAGGACACTGTACTCTTTTCACTTAATAAGTAAATGTATAAAATGATATTGGTAACTTTCTTTTTAACACAAATATGTATATTTTATTTCTTACGCTTTCAAAAGCAGAATAAAATAAAAAAGAAAATAGAAAATAATAGCAAGACAAAATAATAATATAAAGATAGAAAACTGCACAACATAGAATAGAAAAAAAAATTAAAAATCACCTTAAAACCTGTAAAACTCCTGTAAGTAGAATTATATTTCTATCATATAAAGTAACTAACTAAATAAAAGATTTTGGGATGGAATTACAACCATAAATACAGAACAGATATAATGAAATGACAATTCTATAAAACTGCTATGCTAATATTTTTAAAATAAGTTTATAAAACTCTAGATTTCTACTAAGCTATAAAAGTAAAAAGATTCCTAGATCATCAGGAAGAATATGATTTGACCATCCTTTTCTAGATTTTCAGAAACATTTTCATGAAATTAATCAAAAATAAAAAAGCAAAACCTCATGATATCTTCAAAAATAATGTGCATAATCAATATATTACAAGTCTGAGAAATATTTTCATGGACGAACTGAAACATCAAGATATTCATATCCAATTTGAAAAGCATTTTATGTCCAAATCACAGCTATTACTTTTAAATGCAGTGCCAATGGTCCAGATAGAAGAAAAGACGTCGAAGAAAACTGAGTATGCCTTGAATGTGAATGCAGAGTATCCATAATGCATTCCTCAAATTCCTCTGGAATTAGGTTGAGTAAGGAAGTAAGAGCATCCACATACTTGGCTGAATGAGAGACCAGTTCTGCCTTTATGGTAAATTTTATATAAAGTACACCATTATCTATATATAGAGTAGTTAACTAGATTGCTCTTTTTTCTGAGCCACTTATTGAGGCCAAGGAACTGTGAGATGCTGCTTGGTCAGATTTGATTCAAGTGCTTACTCCTGGGATGACAGATTCGGCCTCAGTCTTCACCAACAGCAGACTGAGAATAGGGCATGAGATGGTTTCCCAGAAGACACTTAGGTTTTTCTTACCAGAAGAAAGGACAATGGAAGTGGTTGGCTCACAATGATAAAGGTTCTTTGAATCAGGACAAAATAAACATTTATTTTCCTAAGATTGTCCATAACTTTGTTTCTCTTTTCAATTAAGAAATTTGGTTATCTGGTCTAAATAGACTACCACATATGTAAAGTGGCATTGTAACAGGGAATTTCTTTATTGTAATGAAAATTTTAAGTGTTTGCTGTAGCAGAGTGCAATTAGCAGAGTATCTTTGTTCTTCTCTTGCTTACATAAATGTCCACATTTGGAGCTTACCTCTGAAATGGTCTTGCTTTTCTTAACATAAATTCCTGCCATTTGATTTGAGGATGAATATTTGTTCACCTCCATCCCATTTATAACATAGTGACACATTTTGATTCTCCATTCATAGGTCACCTAGTTATTTTTTAATATCTGTAATGATGTTTCCTATATAACTGTGGTTAAGGTACTTTTAAAAGTTAAGAGTTATAAAATACATTGAAATGAATATACCTAATGTAACTGAAATATATTTTAGCTCCAATAGATTATCATCTTAGGGTTCTCTAGAGGGACAGAATTAACGGAATAGATGTATATAGTACTTAGAGGATTTTTACAGGTTTAGTAATTTATATAATAATTATATATCTATTTATATCTATTTAGTATATATACACACACACACGTATATAAATGGGAGTTTATTAAGTATTAACTCACACTATCACAAGGTCCTACAATAGACCATCTGCAGGCTGAAAGCAAGTAGAGCCAGTTTGAGTTCCAAAACTGAAGAACGTAGAGTCTGATGTTCGAGAGTAGAAAGCACTCAGCATGGGGGAAAAATGTAGGCTGGGAGGCCAGGCCAGTCACTCCTTTCACATTTTTCTCACTGCTTATATTCTAGCCTCACACTAGCAGCTGATTAGATTGTGCCCACTCAGATTAAGGCTGGGTTCGCCCTTCCCAGCCCACTGACTCAAATGTTTATCTCCTTTGGCAACACCCTCACAGACACACCCACGATGTGTATTCTTCAATCCAATTAGGTTGACACTCTGTATTAACCATCACAGTTATCTAGGCACTCAAAACATTCTCTCAACCACAGTCTGCATTGGTGTGGCTCTGGCTTTAATAATCCACCTACTGCTTATGAATATTTTCTGTCCCCAAAAATTATAGCAAAAACTCATCATTACCACAGCCCATCTTGAAAAAGGCCAATGATAGCTTATACAGATGCTCATAAATCTTCAAATTCATGCTTCTATAACACAAAAAAAGCAAATTCCTCCTAACTCTGCTAAAAGTTGCACTGTGTGCCGAAAACAAGTATAACTGTGACTAAAATTTTATACCAACTTCCTTGAATAATTCTAGATTTTCGGTTTTCTGCTGCATGGACACTCGCAGACTATAAAGACTCAAAGTTTAGTTAGAAACCTAGAATAAAAAGAAATTTACAACAGTCTGATTATTGTATGACATCCTTTAGAACAGTGTACATAAAGAGAGATGGATGGGCTCAAGCAAACAGGGATACATGTTCACCCTAAATATAGTACACTGTGACATTTTGTTCATTCTTAGAACACTGTAGTAAGCTCAAATTCATGTCTTGGTTTCCAAGGCAGGATTTTTATTTCCCCACTCAGGGATAAGAGCATGATTTAGCCATTAAACCTGAAGTAGATACTGGCACCATGCCATTTAAGACTCCTTTTAACATCTGATTAGCAGACAAATAAGGGAGTTATTGTACTAGATGAGAGAATTATTCCTATCAAGGAGAAATAGTGTTGTTTCTCAATATTTGAAATTTAAAGCAGTATGTCTGTAATCCAAGAAAATTATACTTCCTTGTGTTTCTGTCAACCAATTTTAGAGTAAATGTATTTAAGCAACACATTTTGTATCTCATATATATATATATATATATATATATATATATACACTAAAAGGAATATCTGAACCCATTGGCAAAGTCCTTCACCAAAATCCACCTACTGCCTGATTTACATAAGTCCTCCTACTGATCATGGGACCACATTTGTTTGGACAAAGTGACTAAAATTAGCTTAGTGTCAGTACCCTCTTAGTCCCCAACTTTATGGAGAATTACCTTTGCCCAGTGGCATAATTCCCAAATAAACAGTATTAGGCCCTGTTTAGGGAGGAGTCTGAGAATATTTAGTGAATCTTCGTTGTGATGTTATTATCACAAGGTCCTCTCACTGATTTATCCTCTGCCTTTCATGCATTGGCTTTTATGTCTGTTTTAACTTAGGCATGAAAATTGATTGACAGGACATCACTTTTGATCATGGTGGCTCAATCAAAACCTCTTCATAAATAAAACTTCTCTTTGGTTACAGAAATGGCAAGAACCAAAATATGCTGTCCAACAATTTCAGACTGATGTATCCCATAATCATTTAGTCACATCACATGATTCTGGTGTGAAAATATTCTGATTATTGATAAGAACCTGCTATCCTTTATAAAAATTAAGTACATCTTACTTCTGGGGGTTAAATAAAATTTTTTTGATTAAATGGCTCCAGGATTTTATATATCATGCATGTTAGATATCCCATTTCAATAACAGTATAATAGACTTCTACATTAATCCTTGGATTATATAGAATATATCATACTGTACTTTTAGAAGATCTTGTTCTTATCAATTTCTTTCTTTCTTTTCTTTTCTTTTTTTTTTTTAAATTTGAGATACGGTCTTGCTCTGTCACCCAGGCTAGAGTACAGTGACAGAGTCATAACTCACTGCAACCATGAACTCCTGGGCTTAAGTCATCCTCCTGCCTCAGTCTCCTGAGTAGCTGGGACCACAGACATGTATCACCATGCCCAGGTAAGTTTTTCTTTTGAAGGGATATGGGTCTCACTATGTTTTCCAGGCTGGTTTCAAATTCCTGGCCTCAAGCAACCCTCCCACCTTGACCTCCTGAAGTGTTGGGATTACAGGCATGAGCCACCAAGCCCAGACTCTTTGTTTTCTATTAAGCATTATGTTTGGTCCTTCTCCTTTCACATATGTTGTCCTCAAAAAAATATGCATTGAAAAATCAAATAGCTTACTGCCAAAAATGCAGTAAAAGTTCTTGTTTTTTCTCGAATTAGTCAAGAATTATAAGCTAATAGAAAGCCATTATTGAAATACTAAATAAAATTTTCCTTTCCTGGACAAAATATTTCTAAAGTGCATTTAGTAGAATAAACATATGGAATAGCCAAGAATATAGGGTAATGGAAATATAGCTTATCAAATGCAAATATCATATCTCAAATCAGATACCTCCCTATATTGCTATTACACATTAAAATAAAGTCCAAAACACTATCATCTTTCTCACTGACAAACACAACTTGCTCCATTTTTGTACCTTTTTAAAATAATAGCCATTTTGATCATGTATAAATATAAGTTAGATGATGGCAAATGCTACAGATATTTGAAAATCTTTCAATAGTCAAGCAATAATACAAAATCCTTAATTTGGCCAATAAGAATCTCCATCAGGAAGTCTGCATGCAATTCCATATACTCATCCTGTTCCTTCATTCCATATGTTATACTCCAGTCATTCAATGTTGTCTTATATTCTTGAATGCAAAATGATTTTTCCTAACTTGGAATCTTCCTCATAAACTAGGATGAGATCTTGCAAGGCTAGACTGCAAGCTCGAATTCTCGGTCACACCACTCCAACAGTAGTTTCTGTTTATTTGTTTTTGTTTAAGTTTGTGGAGTTTAGCTCTCAATTAAGTGAATCCCCTGTAATTAGGAAAAGCTGAAATTCTCAGTCTAGTCAATAGGTAGTTGTAATATATCATTTGTAATGCTGAATTGGTACTCATTTCCAGCTGAAATTGAGATAGGAGCCAGATAAATTATTTTGTTTATATTCTATTTATTTTTAACTATGGCTGTAGCTTCAGAGGGTGGAAGCCCCAAACTTTGGCAGCCTCCACCTGATGTTGAGCCTGTGGGTGCACAGAAGTCAAGAATTGAAGTTTGGGAATGTCTGCCTAGATTTCAGAAGATGTATGGAAATGCCTGGATGTCCAGTTAAAAGTTTGCTGCGGGGTCAGGGCCCTCAGTGAGAACCTCTGCTAGGCCATTGCAGAAGGGAAATGTGGGGTCAGAGAACCCCCACAGAGTCTCCACTAGGGCACTGGCTAGTGGAGCTATGAGAAGAGGGCCATCGTCCTCTAGAGCCCAGAATAGATCCAGGGACAGCTTGCACTGTGCACCTGGAAAAGTCCCAGACACTCAACTCCAGCCTGTGAAAACAGCTGAGGGGGAGCCCAGCCCATACCCTGCAAAGCCACAGTGTTAGAGCTGCCCAAGACATGGGAACCCACTCCTTGCATCAGCGTGATCTGGATGTGAGACCCAGAGTCAAAGGAGATCATTTTGGAGCTTTGAAATTTGACTGCCCCACTGGATTTTGGACTTTGATGGGCCCTGTAACCTCTTTGTTTTGGCCAATTTGTCACATTTATAATGGCTGTATTTACCAAATACCCGTACCCTCATTGTATCTAGGAAATGATTAGCTTGCTTTTGATTTTTATAGGCAGAGGGACTCGCCTTGTTGCAGATGAGACTTTGGACTATGGACTTTTGGGTTAATGCTGAAAAGCGTTAAGACTTTTGGGGACTGTTGAGAAGACATGATTGGTTTTAAAATATGAGGACATGGGATTGGAGGAACCATATGGTTTGACTGTGTCCCCACCCAAATTTCAACTTGAATTGCATCTCCCAGAATTCCCACATTGTGGGAGGAAACTCAGGAGGTAGGGGTGGTAACTGAATCATGGGTTCTGGTGTTTCCTGTGCTCTTCTCATGATAGTGAATAAGTTTCATGAGATCTGATGGGTTTATCAGGGGTTTCCACTTTTGCTTTTTCCTCATTTTCTCTAGCTACCATCATGTAAGAAGTGCATTTCACTTCCCATCATGATTCTGAGGCTTCCCCAGCCATGCAGAACTGTAAGTCCAATTAAACCTCTTTTTCTTCCCAGTCTCGGGTATGTCTTTATCAGCAGCATAAAAGCGAACTAATACAAGCACGTTATTGTACTGAATACTGTAGGGAATTGTAACATGATGGTAAGTATTTTTGTAGCTACACATAGAAAAGGTACAGTAAAAATACAATATTTTAATCTTACTGAACCACCCTCGTATATGTGATCTATCCTTAATCAAAATATCATTATGTGGCAAACAACCGTATGTATGTGTGTTTATATATATAATTATATACACACAGCATCCATATACTGTATATATAAAGCCATGTATATAAAATCATATGTAAAACCACACAAACATACACATAGTCCCCCTATAAACTGAGAAAATATGATTCCATGCTTCAAAATGTTAAAATGTGGTGAATGTCTTTGACAAGTATATGGAAAATCCTTAAACTATGCTGACAATTTTCTGGTAACTCCAAAATTTTAAAAAATAAAAATAGTTAAAAACAATCCCTTTAGGTTTATGGTTACCTGTTTATCTGAATAAAATTCTCTACTACTATGTTTTAAGAAAACAATTTTCAAGGAAGATTTCTGTCAGGTTGGATAGTGTTTTGCGGGCCAAAGAATGCAGGATAATTTGGAGTTTCTGTCAGTCCAAAGGGAGAGACCAAATGGCAAGACAGGATTCTTACCAACAAGGCTTTGGGACAGTGCCAGTCTGTCAGCATTGTTTTGCTCCAATGCAGCCTTCCAGGCCTTAGTAAATGCAAAGGCTGGGTAACAGCAGGGCATGACCTGTAGGACTGGCTGGCAGAAACTGATGCATACAATCTCAGACTGTGAGACACAAATGGAAACTCCTGTGAAACAGCACAAGCCAGCTGAACAGGATGGTGAATGAGAGTCTGAGAGCAGGTGGCTGGGTTTGAGCAAGACAAAGACATCAGGAAACCTCAAGATGAAAAGAGAACAACAGAAATTTTCATACTTTCTACATGGACCTACAGATGAACAAATGACAGAATACAGATTAAACAATGTAGTCTACCCATTTCAATAACCTAAGTGCATTATCGCCAGAATATTGGTAAACTAGAGACAGAAAATATGAACTTATTGCTGTAAAAATATAATTTAGTAGGTAAATCATACATTGCATAGAAGCTAGATTCTTTCAGACTAAATATAATACATTGAACATCAAAATGAAAAACTATACACAATAATCTAAGCAAAGCTAATATAAAAATATGTTCTTATATACAAGGTACACTTTTAAGATACATTTCCTCATATAGTGATAAAATGAACACCACTATATTTGGTTTAAGAGTTTTTTAAACAATGAAAGGAAAATTAGGAAATGTTTCTTTTTAGACATTTTTGTGCCAAATAGAGTACATGATATATCATGAAGATGGGAAAGATTAAAAGCAGATATGGTCATAATTATAAATTATGGTCAATTCAGTTTGTACATTTCCTTGAATGTGGCATTCCAAAAGTACTTAGAAAAGTGTGAGCAATGGACTAGCTTTGAGAAACAGTGTTTTATAATATTTTTATGTAAAAAGGAATATGGAAGATGTATATACGCCAAAAAATATCAGAGGCATATGGAGGATGGTTCTGAGTAAAATATAGAAAAGGCTTAGAAGTAATTACTATAAACTTATGAACATATTGTTTCCAAGAACAAATTTGCCTTGATATTTTTTTTCTGATGAGTAAGAGAATTTTTCTGTCTTCATTTACAGTATAGCAGATTGGTGGGGTTTGTGTGAAATCAATCATCAAGTATGTGTCACTTATCCTAAGAAAATGCTGCATACACTATCACTCAATTCTTCATGCTGATTATATACTAATAATGAAATATTCATTGAAATGACTCTTATACATTTATTACTTGTTCCCTAATGAAGGAGCAGGATATAGATATAGATATGTAATGTAAATATTCTGATTTTAAATAAAAGTCAGGTTGAGAAGATAAACATGATATAAATAATTACTAAGATCTTTGGTAATGTCATCGGATGAGGATTGTAAAAGAGTTGCCACATTTTGTGATTAAAACGTAGACAAGTGTAAGGTTATTTCTGGTTATCGGACAAAATAATGAAGATATCACAGAAAAGATGCTAGCAATTAAATGCTAAATGATTAACGGGGAATCTTACTACTTGATAAAGTAAGAAAGTGCATTCTAGTAAGAGAATATGGTGTGTTTAGAAAATTACAGTCATGACAGATCAATGTGAAACTTTAGAGTATCTCCTAGTTCAATGAGGTTGTGACAAAAAAAAAAAAAAGACTGAAGGAGAGTGGCAGAAATTATTTCCATAATTATCATGGAAGGCTTCTATACTACCAAATAAAATGTGAGATTGTGGCAAGTGGTATACTGCAGACAGATAGAAGAAAAAGAAGAAGGTTATGACGATAATTTGTGGCAGTATGGAGACTAGCATAAAATAATATATATCATAAGAGTATCTCATGCTAGAGAGAGTTCAGTTCCTTTCAATGGCTCATCTAATTAAGTTAGGCTTAGCCAAGACAGTAGCCCTTTTAAAATTTGACTGATTTAGGACCTTAATTGCATCTGCAAAATCCCTTCACAGGAGCATCTATGTTAGTGTTTCATTAAGTAACTGGGAGAAAGTGTGTGCACATTAAGGATGGGGATCTTGGGGCCATGATGTGTTGAATTGTGTCCCCCTAACATTAATATTTTGAAGTCCCAACCTCCAGTATCTCAGATTGTGATCTTATATGAAAATAGGGTCATTGCCTGTATAATGGGTAAAGATGAAGTCATACTATATTAGAATGGATCGCTAATTCAGTATGAGAGATGTTTTACGTAAGGGAGAAATTTGGAAACAACCATGCCTTTGGACATCATGACATTGCAGACAAATTCTCTGAGTTAGCAATTCAATTATATCTGTATTCTTCGAGTTAAAAATTCAATTATTTCCCTTTCTGGTGTTATCAGGAAAAAAAAATATAGGATGTACTGGGAATGCAACACCCTGAGATAAAGAGGAACTGGCTGAAACAGCACAAGCTGTGCTCTTGTTCTTCCTAGAAACAAAATGTCCTACAGCTTTTACCCAGGGAAGCATGAAGCTCTGGGGTATAAAACCCAGGCTGGACTGCTTTCTGGGGTCCCACAGGTGTGTTGCAAGTGATGATACACAGAAAAGACTCCCTCTGCCCCAGGCAGCTTCCCTGAGCCTCACAGGATCTGCTCACCATGAAACCCAGGCTTCTGTTGTCCCTTGGTACCTATCTGTAAGTAATAAACCTGACTTATGTAACTTATTTTGTATGTGACTGTTTCGTTTTACCAGACTCAGACAAATAGTAAAAAGTAAATTTTGGGATGCAGGGGGCTGAAGTGGTAACCAGTGCACAGTCAACCTACTCCACAGGCATGTAAATAAGAAAATAGCTACCTACAAGCCAAGGAGAAAGACCTGGAATAGATCCCCTTCCTCATACCCCTCAGAAGGAACCAATGTGGCCAATGCCTTGATTTCATACCCTTAGCCTCCAGAACTGTGAGAAAATAAACTTCTGGTGTTTAAGTCACTAAGTTCATAGTACTTTGTTATAGCAACCTTAGCAAAATAATACAGAAACCCTTTTGAATTCTGCCTATTTAAGATGTTTTTCTGGTAGTCAGAATTCAATATTATCATTCTGTATCCACCACAGTATATTGGTGTGTTTTCTGTGCCGGCACTACTCTTCCCACTACCATGGTCCACTTGACCTCATCAAATCAGTTTATCAGAAAAGCTTTTCTTGATCTACTTCAGGCTGGGTCAAGTCCCTTATTACATATGCTCATAAATTCAAGTACCTTTACTTCATGGTAATAAACAGGGTTGAAATTTAACATGTACTTGCACGAATATTTTAATAGCTTTCTACTTCAGTACAACATATATTTCATGAAGGTAATTACAGTATTTGTTTTATTAGACTATATATACACACATATTTAATTCCAATAGAACCTGGTACTCAGAAATGCTTAGTGAATATTTAATAAATCATTAATTTATCAGTGATTAACTCAGTAAATAAAGGAAAAATATGAATTGACCAGATAGACAATTGAGGAGGAAGGAAGTTTAGATTAATCAGATGTTGACTCTCATTTTTCACATCTTAATTTGAAGTACTTATGAGACATATATCTACAGTTTTAAATTAAGGAAAAGACACAATCTGTCTAGATATTAGCATAGAATTCAGATCAATACTTTGAAGATAGAGTATATTTCTTTCTTTTAAATACCACAATGTGTAAGATTTTTCAGAAAGACAAAATGTGAAAGTAGTTTTTTTTTTTTAGTTCTGTGGTTCATGGGTAGGATGTGGAGGTTTGTTACACAGGTAAAAGTGTGCCATGGTTGTTTGCTGTGCCTATCAGCCTATCACCTCGGAATTTAGCCCAGCAGGCATTAGCTATTTTTCCTAATGCTGTCCCTCCCCCACTGCCATCCCTATCAGGCCCCAGTGTGTGTTGTTTCCTTTCATTGTTTAGCTCCTACTTATAAATGAGAACATGCTGTGTTTGGTTTTCTGTTCCTGAAATAGTTTGCTGAGAATAATGTCTTCCAGCTCTATCCATTTTCCTGAAAGGGACATAATCTCATTTTTAATGGCTGAATAGTATTTCATGGTCTTTCTGTACCACATTTTCTTTATCCAGTCTATCTATGTTTGATGGTCATTTGGTTGATTTCCTGTCCTTGTTATTGTGAATAGAGCTGCAATGAATATACACGTGCATGTATTCTTATAATAATTTATTTTTTTATTTATTTTATTTATTTTATTTTTTTTATTGCATTTTAGGTTTGGGGGTACATGTGAAGAACATGGAAGATTGTTGCATAGGTACACACATGGCAGTGTGATTTGCTGCCTTCCTCCCCATCACCTATATCTGGTATTTCTCCCCATGCTACTCCCTCCCCAACTCCCCACCCCCCACTATCCCTCCCCTTTTTCCCCCACAGACCCCAGTGTGTGATACTCCCCTCCCTCAGTAATAGCATTCATGTGTCTTATGGTATTTCTGGTTCTAGATATTTGAGGAATCCCCACACTGTCTTCCACAATGGTTGAACTAATTTACATTTCCACCAACAGTGTAAAAGTGTTCCTATTTCTCTGCAACCTTGCCAACATGTTGTTTCTTAACTTTTTAATAATCGCTATTCTGACTGGTATAAGATGGTATCTCACCGTGGTTTCAGTTTGGATTTCTCTAATTATCAGTGTTGTTGAACTGTTCTTCATATGTTTGTTGGCCGCATTAATGTCTTCTTTTGAGAAGTGTCTACGTCATTTGCCTAATTTTTAATGGAGTTGTTTGTTTTTTTCATGTAAATTTGTTTAAGTTCCTTGTAGATTCTTGATATTAGACCTTTCTCACATGGATAGATTGCAAAACTTTTCTCCCACTTTGTAGGTTGCCTGTTTGCTCTGACAATAGTTTCTTTTGCTGTTCAGAAGCTCTTTTGTTTAATTAGATCCCATTTGTCAATGTTCGCTTTTGTTGCAGTTGTTTTAGGCTGTTACATCATGAACGCTTTGCCTGTGCCTCTGTCCTGAATGGTATTGGCTAGACTTTCTTTTAGGGTTTGTATAGTTTTGTGTTTTGCAAAAGAAAAAAAAAAATTGAAAAACATGTGCTGAGTATTTCTTTTACATTTGACAATTAGCAAGTTGCTGAGAGTTTAATATATAATTTACAAGAGTGGTAGGGAGAAAAGAAAAGTCAATCTGAAATGAAAAAATCCAAATCTGTCCATTAATTTTTCAACTAAAAAAACAACTATGGCTTGGTGGTCTGTGAATTTTTTCTGTGGGAGAAAAGTAGATTGCAAAAATTTTCTCCCATTCTATAGGTTGCCTGTTCACTCTAATGATAGTTTCTTTTGCTGTGCAGAAGCTCTTTAGTTTAATGAGACATCATTTGTCTATTTTGGCATCACTCAACCTGACTTGAAATGTACTACAAAGCTCCAGTAGATCAAAATTGCATGGAACTGGTACCAAAACGGAGATATAGACTAATGCGAAGCCTCAGAAGTAACACCACACATCTACAACCATCTGATCTTTGACAAACCTGACAAAAACAAGCAATGGGGAAAGGATTTCCTATTCAATAAATGGTATTGTGAAAACTGGGTAGCCAGAAAGTTGAAACTGGATCCCTTCCTTACACCTTATACAAAAATAAACTCCAGATGTTTTAAAGATTTAAACATAAGACCTAACACCATAAAAAGCCTAGAAGAAAACCTAGGCAATACTACAAAATCAGGACATAGACATAGGCAAGTACTTCATAACTAAAACACCAAAAACAATGGCAACAAAAGCCAAAATAGACAAATGGGATCTAATTAAACTAAAGAGCTTGTGCACAGCAAAAGAAACTATCTTTGATATGGGACACAACAGAATGGGAAAAAATATTTTGCAATCTACCCATCTGACAAAGGGCTGGTAATCAGAATCTACAAAGAACTTAAACAAATTTACAAGAAAAAAAACCCCATCAAAAAGTGGGTGAAGGTTATGAACAGACACTTCTCAAAAGAAGACATTTACACAGCCAAAAAAAATGTGAAAAAAAGCTCATCATCACTGGTCATTAGTGAAATGCAAATCAAAACCACATTTAGATACCATCTCAGGCCATTTAGAATGGCGATCATTAAAAAATGAGGAGACATTAGATGCTGGAGAGGATGTGGAGAAATAAGAACGCTTTACACTGTTGGTGGGAGTGTAAATTAGTTCAACCATTGTGGAAGACACTGTGGCAATTCCTCAAGGATACAGAACTAGAATATCATTTGACCCAGCAATCCCATTACTGGGTATATACTCAAAGTATTATAAATTATTCTATTATAAAGACACATGCACATGTATGTTCATGGCAGCACTGTTTACAATAGCAAAGACCTGGAACCAACCCAAATGCCCACGAATGGTAGACTGGATAAGGAAAATGCGGCACATATACGCCATGAAATACTATGCAACCATAAAAAAGATGAGTTTATGTCCTTTTCAGGGACACGAATGAAGGTGGAAACCATCATTCTCAGCAAACTAACACAGGAACAGAAAACCAAACACCACATGTTCTCACTCATAAGTGGGTTTTGAACAATGAGAGCACCTGGACACAGGGAGGGGAACATCACACACTGGGTCCTATCAGGGGATGAGGGGGTTAGGGGAGGGGATAGCAGGGGTTGGAAAATTGGGGAGGGCTAACATTAGGAGAAATACCTAATGTAGATGATGGGGTGATGGATGCAGCAAACCACCATGGCATGTGTATACCTATGTAACAAACCTGCACGTTCTGCACATGTACCCTTGAACTTAAAGTATAATTAAAAAAACTCATAAATTATATATATTGAAGGACATATATAACCATGAAGAAACTGCATTTCAATTGTAAACACTTTTAGGATCCATGTGTTATTAGTATTTAAGCACTGTACATGTTAACATTTCAAACCAATTCTCCTGTAGGTATTTCAATCTGTAACAATAGTCTTTTAACAGGAAACCAGATGTTTTCTTCATTATAAAAACATTAATTTCATCGCATTTTCCTTGCAATATAGTTATTTGCATGCCTACAATGTTTAGCTTCCATTGTCTTATACATAATTCTAACTCTTTTACTGAAAGTAATAAATTTTATCACATATAATCTTTGTCAGAATCAAGGTAAATGTTCAGATGGGTCTTTTTTATTTTATTGATACTTTTTCCTTGATTCATTGTAAATAAGTGTAATTGATATTCATCAATAGTGCCTATATGAACCATGTAAAAAGAAATAAAAACTTTCACTGATTTTTTTTTCCTAATCTTAGGTCATAGAGATTAACTGTTTATTGACCCAGACTAAAAATAAACCCTTTAAATGTTAAAATATGAAAACAGATCTCATGTATAGTGAAACTCTATGAACTATATATCAAATATTATAAGTAACTTGAATCATTTTCTATTAAATAATATATGCTAAAATCATTTATCTGTTTATAAAAATTTACAGTATATTGTTCCTAAAAGAGAATTTAACCTGTCAACAAGTTTCCAAGTTTATGCAGTATCTTAAATGTAGCCTCTAAGATTTCTTAGAAAAGAGAGAACATTATTTTCTTTTTTATTTATATATGACATTTCATATTTAATAAACATACTTGGAGTTTGAGAGAAGTAGGTATAAAGTGATATCACTGAGGACTCAAAGACTCAAAATGAGAAAGTTTATGAGGAAAGAGAAAAGAAAGAAAAGGAGTAAAATAAATCACATGATTTGCATTAATGAGATTCTTTCATTATTGCATTTTATTAGCTAAGATTTTTAGTAAATGTTGCAGTAAAACTCTGAAAGATCAGCTAGGAAAATATTTGCTTCTTACTTTCTTTACCTTTATTTGTTAATTAAGTTTACTGTAGTTTGTGAGTTTCTAAACTATCATTCCAAATCCAGAAGGTGTTTTTAGAATGGATAAAGATAAATGAGCAAATCAAATAGAGCAGTTTAAAATGTATTGGAGACTAAGTTTGCCTTTTAAATACTACCTTTTAAAACTAGTATTTATATTTAGATATTCGAAGATTTCCAGGAACATATTCATCATGTACTAAAACATTTAGCCTTTTATTAGCTCCATATTTACAATATAATATGATCTGGGAGAATCTCACTCATAGTAGGTAGAATTCTCACCACACCTTAGTGTGAAAACATTTTTGTAGCAGCTGTCTTACTGATGAGTTGAGAAATATTCATATTTAGTGATTTGAAAAAAAATGTGCCTCATTTACAGCATCACGAAATTTGGTTGAGTTTGAGTTTCAGCCACACACACAAATACAAATACTACTACGTTTAAATTTTATATTTAATATTAATAACTGATATTATTTATTAATAAGTAAAATGTTTATGTATATTTCATAAAGCTATGTTATTATTTTATATATTATATAAACATATTAAAATACTAGTGCAATGATAAAATTAGTATTAATAATATTAATAAAAATATTTTTAAATGAATATTTTAAAAAATTAAGGTTGAGTTGAATTATAGACACATTCTGTCTTACCTGTTGGTAGTGGTACCGTTATTTCCACTATTTTTTTTAACTGATAGGACAGACAGATAAGAAGCAGTCACGAAGTTCTATTAAACTCTGTATAGTTTTTTAAAAAATGTTTTATAATGTATTATTTTTCATTGAGTTTATCTTAATAGTATCCTGATTTTTAAGTTGGATATGGTGGTGTTCATAATATTTGAATGGCACATTATTCCAGATTTAAGATGGTAAGAATTGTTGATGAATTGTAATGCATAGAGGCTTTTGTTGAAGATCTTGGAAGTAGACTGAGATGTCAAGTTTCACTAGAGTTAGACTGATCCCATGCAAACTAACATCCCCAAAAATAAGTTGAGATCTCACAAAGTTTTATGAAAACTAGCTATAACCAAGTGCACGCATTGGTGAAACACAGATCACTGCTAAGTTTGGATTCTGTCACCCCAAACATTCAAGGAAGGGGTTGAAGCTTCATCAATCATGAATGCTGATGTGGCAAATCTTGCTTTTCTGGCCACAGCATCCAGCTGCAATGACAATACTCATGATAAGCCCCAGTCATATCATTTGCCCCCTACCCTCATCTATAGTCACAGTGAGCTGCAAGATTTGGGGTACAGAGAAACTTTTTCTCTTCATTTTGCTGTTGTATCCCAGTCTCTGAGCATAACATCAGAGGCCCCTGTTTTCTAATTATGTAGTTCCAAAAGTGTATAGCCAGGAGTCTGACTCTTAGCTCTGCTAGAATGCTGCGCCCTACTCAAAGTGTGACAAAATGAGAAGGGACCACACACATGCTACTGTTCCAGATAGCCGTGAAGGCCCTGATCAATCCTGCTACAATTGATCTCCTCTTTGGGGTTTGCACAACCCCCTAATAAAAAAGAAAAAATGCTATTTTTTGAATTATAAATAAAATCTATAAAGAGGAGAAGAGATACTCTAAGTATAAAAGCTCTATTTTCAGAAAGGATTATAATATATATAAAAGCTAAAATAAATATATGCAAAAATTCAAGTTAATATTTTTGCTGGTAAAAATATCTTATGGCTTCCAACTTCCATGTTCATGTCCCTGCCAAGAGCACGAACTCATTTATGGTTGCAAAGTATTCCATGGTGTATATGTGCCACAGTTTCTTTATTGATGGGCATTTGGGTTGTTCCAACTCTTTGCTATTATGCATAGTGCTGTAATAAACACACATGTGCTTATGTCTTTATAGTACCAGCAAACTAACATAGGAACAGAAAACCAAACCCTGCATGTTCTCACCCTTAAGTGGGAGTCGAACAATGAGAACTCATGGACACAGGGGAGGGCACACCACACACTGGGGTCTGTCCAGGGGGTGGCAGGTAAGGGGAGGGAGAGTATTAGGTCAAATATGTAATGCATGCAGGGCTTAAAACGTAGATGACAGGTTGATAGGTGCAGCAAACCATGACACACGCATACCTATGTAATAGACCTGCATGTTCTGCACATGTATCCCAGAACTTAAAGTAAAATTTTAAAGAAAATATCAATTTTAAAAAATGAAATTCCAAAAAAATATATGCAAAGGTCATGAAAAGACAGTTCATGAAAGAAGAAAAACTATTAATCATGAGTTGAAAAGTTAAAACTCATAAGTAAGTGGAGATAAACTTAACATAACAAATAATTTCCGTATTTATTTTTTCAAAAAGCCTCCCAACTAAAGAGATTATTAATAATATTTTTCTAGCCATTTGGTGATTTTACATTTTATATTGTATTCATTTATATATATTAATTAGAGGGGGAGAATGAGGTAAGTTAAAATATCTCAATTAATAACTTGTTACTTTTACAAAGTTAACCAAGCATCATCACAATTGGCTTTGCTATTAATAAGAAGTATACAATTTTATTTTTATTATAATTTATTTATGAAGTAATTTTAGGAAAAATTAATCGCCAGTTTTCATATTTCTACAAGATTTATATCACACTAATTTATGTATTCATACAGATCCTGTGGATTTAAAAAATAAGTTCATTATTAGGTGTTCTACATGTTATCAACATTTAGATGTCTGAAAACATGTAATATATTTCAACCAGTAAATATTAGCTATATATTTGCATGTGTACATGGGTCTCTATTCATATGTCCATTCACTGTCATACATCTTGACTTCTTCTATGGAGATTTTAGGTTTTTCTCTTGTGGTTTCAAGGAAAAAGTATTTTATTTTCTAATAATAGTAGTAATACGAAATTATTTTTGAAGTTTTTCATCTATGCCTATTCTTATGCTATTTCATTACCTGGAATTTTCTGTGCGTGTGTGTGTGTGTGTGTGTGTGTGTGTGTGTGTGTGTGTATGTGTGTATAAATTGGAGGTCAGGGCAGGCATATCTCATCTCATTGCTGACTTTGGTAAGACTCTCTCTATTGTTTCACAGTTAAATACTACGGTAAATGTTTGAGAACCTCTTTGTCTATAGTGCGTCTTTATGAGTTTTCAATAATGACTATAAACTGTTGCATTTATTTTATTCAAAGCCCATCTTCACATTATCTTTCCTGTCATTAAATGTTTATTTCTTCATTATTATTTTTCCTAGTTTCTCCCTCTAGGAATAATTTAGAAAACTTCGTTATAGTTTCTTTTTGTAGTTTAATAAAAAAATACATTTTCTTTGCTAATCAAGTATCATTCCCTGTTTAAAATTTCTAATATAGTTCCATAAATCTTGCTAGTTGTTGCTGTTGTTTTGCTAACTTATTCGTAAGGAATCTTACAACATTGACTTTCAACTTGTGACTACTCTTCTAAGAGGAAAGGGCCCATCTCAAAATCTCTCCTTTTTTTATTTACCTATTCTCCATCTGCCCTCGTGCCCAGTTTGGCAATATTAATGAGACTTTGATAAGATTGCTTCCACATTTCCACTGTGCTATTTAATGAGAGTCAGAATTTTAAAATGCCCCATTTGTCTTTTCTAACATATCAAGTTCAGTACATGTATCTAGCATTTATAGTGGGCTGTTTCTTGTTAGGATACTATCCTTTCTTCTTTCTAACACTAACTAATTTTTCCCTGGGTATTATATTTGTCACTTCTCAAAGAATATACAGGTAGGAGTGTAAACCATCCAGCTACATTGTCTTTATACTCTATACATGCCTTTTAATCAAAATAAACTATGCCAAATCAACAGTTTTGTGCCTGGTATTTAAACTAGTATATTCCCATGAAAGATATGATTAATGCGTTTGCCTTAGGAAAATAATCACTAAATATCAATGTTTTTATTTAGCATTTTCCACAAAGTCATTTGAGGCATCTTGTGATTTTGAAAGTTTTGTCAAAGTGACACATCAATGGAACAAATGACAGTAATGTCTTCCAAGAAATCCTGGACAAAGTAAGCAAGGCTATTTTAAAACATGTAAGCTATTCCAGAAACAGTAGGTCACAACTTATTACTGGTCACTGATTTTGAAGCACATTATCTAACATAAAAAAAAGATTGAATTATTATAAAAACAGAGCAGTAATTGCACTTGCCAGGAAATAGTCTTTAAAATCCTCTAAGAAGTCACTAAATATATTCTTGATTTTCCTGTGAGAGAAAAACAACATTTCTGATTAGAGTGCTTTTTCTTGTGCTAACACCTGACTGATGGATGGAGTCTAGATATATCCTCTGTAAAATAATATGATGTATCTACAACTCAATGTCACCTCTCATGTCTTTCATAAGCACAAAGAAAACATTGTTCCCTTTGTATCTTTTAATGAGGAGGAAATTTTCATTATAAATTCAAACTACACATATATAACATGATACTACTTTTATTTCATATGTGTTTAACATCTGAAGTTTATGAATCAGTTTAAAGCAAAGGAATAAAGTTATTTACAACAATTATAATATGTTTTAATTTATTAAAAGATGTATTGCACTTTTTTCTAAGAGAATGATAGTAAAATTAAAAACCAGTTTTTTTCAAAATTCACTAACTGCCTTGTGTCAACATAAGCAATGTAAACCAGAGATATGAACAATACTTAATAAATTAAACTATAGAAAACAGCTGGATGTGTGAAAATCAGAGCCTATGAAAGCAGATGCTTTCAAAGGTTTTCTTTTACATTATCACTAATTTTATTATGTAATGAGGATTTTTTGCAAACTTTTCATTCACATTTAATGTATTTACTGATATTTTTAATTTATTGTACTCATTTTTATGCTTCTGCTGTATATAGAATCTTATTAATTTTCTAAGATTTCTTATAAATTCACATTTCCAACATTCTTCCCTCCTTAGTAACACCATTATTTTCTAAAATTGAGGTAGTCTTTCTAAAATTTTTAAGACTTGTGCTTAGCTCGTCTATGTCTAATAATAATCACTATCATTACTCTTCTTCCAACAGGAATGGAATAATGGAAAACATTTACTTCAATCAATGCTTTATATATGATGATTTTACTTAGAATAGCTGATTAATATTTTAACTTACAAACCTAATGTCATTGCACGACTACTCTTTTCTCCAGTCAGTTTGCTTGCATTTGCCCACGTGGCAACACAATTTTACAAGTAATTTTTCCCAGAATCTCAGATATCCCATCTGGTGTTGCTTTAGCTAAAGTAGATACATCACATTATTTTACAGAGGCTATATCTAGAATCCATCCATCAGTCAGGTATTAGCACAAGAAAAAAACACTCTAACTAGAAGTGTTGGTTTTCTATCACAGGAAAGTCAAGAATCCATTCAGTGACTTCTTGCAGGCTTCTAAATAATATTTTCTGGCAAGTACAATTACTGTTCTGTTTTTATAAGAATTTAATCTTTTTTATGTGAGACAATGTTCTTCAAAATCAGTGACCAGTAATAAATCGTGAGCTCATGTTTTTTGGAATCCGTTTACATGTTTTAAAATAGTCTTGCTTACTTTGTATAGATATGGAGATAAATAGGTAGATAGATAAAGTCACATATCACTTAACAAAGGGGATAGGATCATTAGGCAATTTCCACATTGTGTGAATACTGTGGAATGTACTTACATGAATTTAGATGTTACAACCTACTGCACACCTAGGTTATATGGTATAGCCTACTGCTCCTAGGCTACAAACCTTTACAGCATGTGACTATACTGAATAATGTAGGCAATTGGAACACAATGGTAAGTATGTGTGTATCTACAAATATCTGAACATAGAAACGTACAGTAAAAATACAAGTGACATATAAAAAAAAGTACATCTGTATAAGGCACTTACCATGAATGGAGCTTTTAGGGCTAGAAGTTGTTGTGGCTGAGTATGTGAATAAATGGTGAGTGAATAAGAAGGCCAAGGACATTGCTGCACATTATCATAGACTTGAAAACTGTTGTATACTCTAAACAACATATATATACTCATATTTTTTTGTCAATAATAAATTAGCCTGAGCTTATAGTAGTTTTTGCATTATCCACTGTTTCCAAACTTTTTGCCTCTTGTGTAGTGACATTTAGCTTAAAAAACAAATACACTGGATCAGGCGTAGTGCTTCACGCCTGTAATCCCAGCACTCTGGGAGGCTGAGGCGGGTGGATCATGAGGTCAGGGGATTGAGACCATCCTGACCAATATGGTGAAACCCCATCTCTACTAAAAATACAAAAATTAGCTGGGCATGGTGGTGTACAACTGTAGTCCCAGCTACTCGGGAGGCTGAGGCAGAAGAATCACTTGAACCTGGGAGGTAGAGTTTGCAGTGAGCCAAGATCATGCCACTGCACTCAAGTGTAGGCGACAGAACAAGACTCTGTCTTAAAAAACAAACAAAAAATACATTTTACTGCTGAACAAAAACTGTATTTCTTTATATGTTTATTCTATAAGCTTCTTTCCAATTTTCATTTACTGTTTAGCTTTTAAATTTTTTTTTGCAAAAATCTAAGGCATAAACACACACATTAGCCTAGTTCTACACAGAATCAGGATCATCAATATCACTGTCTCCACCCCCCACATCTTGTCCCACTGTTAGAGATCTTCAAGGGCAATAACAAACATGGAGAGGTCATCTCCTATAACAATGCCTTTTTCTGGAATATCTCCTAAAGGACCTGCCTGAGGCTGTTTTTCAGTTTACTTTTTTAAAAATATAAGTAGAAGGAATATACTCTAAAATAACAGTAAAACATATAGTATTACAAATACATAAACCTGTAACAATAATTTAGTATCATTAAGAAGTATTATGTACTGTACATAATTATATGTGCTATACTTTCATATGACTGTCAGTGCAGTAGATTCGTTTAAACCAACATCACCACAAACATGTGAGTAATGTGTTGTGGTACAAAGTTACAATGTCTACAGTATCACTAGCTGATAAAAAATGTTTATCTCTATTATAATCTTATGGGATCATCATATATAAAGTCAGCTGTTAACCAAAATGTCATTATGCAGTCTGAGACTATAGATGTAAAAACATATTATGAAGGCTAATGAGTCTCAAGAGAGGTAATCAGCAAGCCAGAGACACAGGTGAGCTGATGCTGTGGGTCTAATTTGAAGGCTATTGTTCTACATACCCAGAAAGAGCCAGTGTTTCCGTTCAAATTCAAAAGCAGAAAAAATTATCAATATCATAGAACAAAATAAGTCAGGCATGAGAACTGCTCTCTTATTTGGAAGAAGATGAGCCATCTACTTTTCTCACACTACCAATTTAATGTTAATCTCATCCAAAAATATCTTCATAGAAACAGCAATAATAATGTTCAATCAAATATCTGGACATTCCGTATTCTAATCAAGTTGACACATAACATCAACAATCACAAGTTCACCCCTTATTAAACTTGTCACCCATGTGCATTTCCTTTTACCATACCAAATCTTCAAATGAAACAATGCAAGGCCGTAATTCAGCCTAAACTATAATGACTACAATTGAAAACATATTATTCCCTTTTTCAGGAAAGGAGGCACAGTTTTTACATGATGTTTACTCCTTTCCATGATATACTAGAAGTTAAATATTATGAAATGTTGTTAATACATCTTACGTTTCATCATGAGGAAATAAAAGAGAAAATATATATATTTATTCCACATAAGCATTCATAACAAAATAAGGAGTAAATGCCCATTATAGTTCTCATTTTGGTAACTAGTCATATATAGTCATATTTGTACTTATAACTTCTGCCAATTCCAATTTTATATTCCCTTTCCCTTCAGCAAGCAGTTGAGCTGGTAATGGTTCTTTACCTAGTGGGGCAACTGAAATCTTCATTGATAGAGGGCCTGGACTGTTAGTACTTCTGCCTGGATTGGGTCGTGTAGTTTTTCCATTGCCCTCAACTATAGAGCTGGCCCAATGGAGTCTCTGTATTTCAGATATATTCTTTCTTACCTCCATTGTGGAGTAATTGTCCATTTTCCACTAGATGGTAAGGATCAGTAACACTGGCCAGCACAGTATCTCTCATCTTTGTTGATTCCGAGGCATGAGGAGCCACAAGTGGCTGGGTGGCAGTTTTAACTTCCAGTTCCATAGAATAATTGTGACTCCTGGTGAACACATTGCTCCTCTTGGCAGAGCATAAGGTCCTGTGTACAGAAAGCAACAGTTTTGCTATTGGATTACCCCTTGATTCATGGGTCTGAGAATCCGTGGAATGGGAAGAATATCACCATACATTGGATGCTGTTTATGAAAAGCCCAGATTTCTGGAGAGTCTCATCTCAGTCCTGTAAACTATTACCACCTAGCTGCAATGGTAGCTGAGACTTCAGAAAGACATTCCACTCTTTTATCAAGACAGCTGCTTCACAATGGTTGGGAATATGGTAAGACCAATGAATTCCATGAGTATGAGTCCACTGTCCCATTTTATCTGTTGTTATGTAAGTTCTTTCTATACGAAACAATGCTATTTAGACCACCATGATGGTGGATAAGACCATAAGAAGAAGTGATGACAGTTGGCATTTGGGGCATTTTTGATGTAACTTAATCATGCCTTCGTGGTATATTTGGGCTCAGTCATATATACACCACCTCCATTTGATAATGGATTGTTGTGTGCACACCAAACTTTATGGCTTATTTGATCAGATAACACCAGTTCATTATGGGTAATTTAGGTTGCAGGGTAAATTGCTGGCAATCATTAATCACTCAGTTTTTACTAAAGCCCAGTAGCAAGCTGCATTAAGCCCTTCTTGCATTGCTATAAAAAGATACCTGAGAAGGGATCATTTATTAAAAAAAGAGATTCCATTGATTCATGGTTCTATAGGCTGTACAGAAAGCACAGTGACATCTGCTTCTGGGGAGGCCTCAAGAAGCTTCCAGGCATTGCAGAAGGCAAAGGGGAAGCAGGTAAATCACGTGTTGAGAATAGAAGCAAAAGCAAATGGGATGGGGGATGCCACACACTTTTCAATGACCAGATCTCAAGAGACTTCACTATTCCAAAGACAGCAACAACTCATGAGGGATGAGCCCCCACAACACAAACACCTTTCACCATACCCCACCTTCAGCATTGGGCATTACAATTCAACATGAGATCTGGCTGGGGGCAAATATCCTAACTATATCATAAGAGTTATTTTTCTAAAGGGATATAGTTATTCACAGAGTATTGCAGAATGCTGCTCAAAAATCTTAAAGGTCTGCATGCAATTCATTTATCGGGTTCTGCCACAGGCTCCAAACAACAACCCTGATATGGTTTGCCTCTGTGTCCCTACCCAACTGTCACCTCAAATTGTAATCGCAATAATCCGTCCATGTCAAGGGCGGGACCTGGTGGGGAAGTGATTGGATCATGGAGATGGTTACCCTCATGCTTTTCTTGGGGTAGTAGTGATAGTGAGTTCTCACAAGGTCTGATGGTTTTATAAGAGGCTCTTCTTCCTTCATTCATTTGCTCTCTCTCACCTGCCCACCATGTAAGATGTGCCTTTGCTTCTGTCTCATCTTCTGCCATGATTGTAAATTTTCTGAGGCCTCTTCAGCCATGCAGAACCGTGAGTCAATTAAATCTCTTTCCTTTATAAATTACCCAGTCTTGGGTATGTCTTTATAGCAGTGTGAGAACAGACGAATACAACCCCTACCTGCCACTGACCTTTTAAGCATCATTGGATCTGTTAGATCATATGGTCCAAGTGGCATAGGCACTTGCACAGCATCCTGGACCTTTTGCAGAGACTCTTTGTTTTATGAGCTACACCTAAAACTAGCACCACTTTGGGTCATTCAGTAAATGTGCCAGAATAACACACCCAAATAGAAGTATGTTGCCTTCAAAATCCAAAGACTTCCACTAGCCATTGTGTCTTTTCTTTTTTCTTTTTTGGTTGTGGGAGAGGATGAGTGAAATAAATAACCCTTCAACTTAGAAGAGATATCTCTACTCACCTCATACCACTGACCCCCTAGAAATTTCACTGGGGAAGAAATTTTGTCAGATATCTTTTCCATCCTCTGCCATAAAATGTCCTACGAATGAGTCTAGAGTAATTGCTACTTCAAGCTCACTAGTTCTAATTAGCACAATGTCATCAATGTAATGGACCAGCCTGACACTTTGTGGTAGGAAAAGATGAGGAAGATTCCAGAGAACAAAATAATAACAAAGAAATGGAGAGTTGATACACCCCTAAGATAGAACAGGGAAGGTTTACTGCTGGCCATGGTAGCTGAAATCAAACTATTTATGATGGTCTTATTGACAGGGAAGGAGAAAAGGGCATTTTCTATATCAATAGCTACATACCAGGTACCAACGGCATGTGCTAATTTGCTAAAGCAGTGAAACCACATCTGGTACAGCAGCTTAAATTGGAATAACCACCTGGTTAAATCTCTACTAATCTACTATCATTCTTCAGGACCCAGCTGGCTTCTGCACAAGCCAGATAAATGAGTTGACTGGAGATGTCATGGGAATTACCACCTTTGCATTTTATATATATATATATTATTTTTTTATTGCATTTTAGGTTTTGGGGTACATGTGAAGAACATGCAAGATTGTTGCATAGGTACACACATGGCAGTGTGATTTGCTGCCTTCCTCCCCCATCACCTATATCTGGCATCCCTCCCCCATGCCATCCCTCCCCAACTCCCCACCCCCCGCTGTCCCTCCCCTTCCCCCCCGACAGACCCCAGTGTGTGATGCTCCCCTCTCCTGTGTCCATGTGTTCTTATTGTTCAACCCCCGCCTATGAGTGAGAATATGCGGTGTTTGATTTTCTGTTCTTGTGTCAGTTTGCTGAGAATGGGTTTCCAGGTTCATCCATGTTCCTACAAAGGACACGAACTCATCATTTTTGATGGCTGCATAATATTCCATGGTGTATATGTGCCACATTTTCCCTGTCCAGTCTATCATCGATGGGCATTTGGGTTGGTTCCAAGTTTTGCTATTGTAAACTGTGCTGCAGTGAACATTCGTGTGCATGTGTCCTTATAGTAGAATGATTTATAATCCTTTGCATTTTTGAAGTGCTAAACAGAGGCAGTGATCTCTGAGATCCCTCCAGGTGACCAGGATTGCTTTTAGTTTACTACTTTATAGGTAGAGGCAGTTCTATTAGCTTCTTCTTGGCCTTTTTCTCCATAATAGCCCCACAACACAGGGCAGGGAATCATGTGGTGATTCTGCCATGTGCTGAGTATTTTTTTTTCCTATTGTGCATTTGAGAACTGAGAAAAAGAAGAACTGAATGGGATTGAGTACACACCAGGTTCAACTTGAGATGGGCCTGAGCTAAAACTCCATTGATCACCTGAATTTTGTAAGCCTGTAGTCTTATTGATGGGTCAGTGACATAGGTGTCTCCTCAAATTTGGGTCAGTCAAACAGAATGCTCATTAGTCCCTGAAAACTCTGATTATTTCTTTTTTTTCCATGCACACTCACCCAGGTTAAAGCCATATTTCTCTTTGGAGATGGCTAGGGGAAAAATAACAGTATACATTTTTGGCAATATACCAGGGTCCTTGCACAAGAAGAGTCTTGGTATATAAACTATATCAATTGTGGAAATGTATTGAGGGACAATTACTGTCTGTTTTTATGATTCATACTAGTATTTTGTTCACTTGACCTAGAACTTTCTGCTCATATGGATCAAGTACTAATTTAGTATGCTTCCTTTTACTTTCACTATCACTTCTAGGACATCTTCTACTTCTAGCAGCATGATGATCAACTAATCAACACCATAGCTATATGTGTGTCAGACTAATTTGCTTGCTGCTTTGACACTGGAGACCATTGCAGTAACCACACCCATCTTCCTTTTAGTGGTTGATTGCCACCACTTGGTCCCTGTTCCCCAGAATTCAATTAATCCATTTGAGTTGGTTTTCCCAGCTTAGTCACTGCAAGTTCCACTGTATGAAATGGCCTACAAAAGACCCATCAGAGAGCATGTCAAGAATCCTGAGTTCCCCATCACAACTTTCTCACAGTTTGGGGAAAAGGCATGTCTTTTGGACCCTTCCAGAGTGGTTGAGTAGGTCTTAAGTAACAAATTCACTCTAATATTCCAATCTCCCTAAGTTTTTGAATCCCTTCCTATGCATTGAACCAAAGCGGGTCTGGCATTTCTAACTCATTCATTGTAGGCCATTTTTTGTCATAGTCTTATACAAAGAGTCCAACAAACTATTAGAGTTCTTTCCAAGTCTCTGAGTTGCAACACTAAATGCAGAATCTCTGCCTTATGAGTCCAGATTAATATATTCAACCTGATCCAATTTATGTTCCTTCCACCACTATCCTACACCATTAATATCCATTCTTACACATGTACACTGTATATTTATTTGTAAACATTAAAAACTCAAATAGTTTTTTGAGATTGTGGTGCACCTTCCCATGGATCACACTTGACATCTCACCTTTAGGAGCCTTCTGGGATTTAAGCCTGATTATAGTTCTAGAAGCAAAGAGGGATTTGCTTCTTGGGAGTGAGAAGTGAAGGCAATCAGAATTGTCTTGCGTAGCAAATGCTTCAGAGAATATCTATATAAACACAGAGTGAAAGAAAGATTATAAGAAATTGGCTTACATGATATGGATGATGGCAAAGGGACAATTCCTAAGAACTGTGGTGGCAATGTGGAGACCCAGATAAGCTGATATTTCAGTTACAGTCCAAAGGGAGAGAAAAAATGATATTCTGACTGTAAAGCAGTCAGAGGCAATTCTCTACTACTCTCGGGATGCTAAGTCTTTTTTTCTATTCAAGCGTTCAACCGTTTGGAGGAGGGCCACACACACTTGGGAAGAAAATCTGCTTTACTCAGTCTACAGATTTAAATGGTAATCTCATCAAAATAACCTCACAGACATACCCAGAATAATGTTGAAACAAATTCCTGGGCACTTTATGGCCCAGTCAAGTAGACATATAAAATTAACCATTCTAATGTTTACAGATTTTCTTGTGTGTTACACAAACACACACACACACATCAAGTCCTCCTTTAAGTTCTCTGGGTAATGAGTCAGATAATTTAGTAGATGGAGGTTATAATGCTATGAATAGATTTCAGATAATATAAACATCCCAGAGTATAGAGTGTAGTGAAATTAGATTGAAAATTATTTTATTGTTCTCCGGAATCATTCAGTTAAGGGAGAAAACAAGATTTTAGTTTCTTTTTTAAAAAAAATTATTTTAGTTTCAGGGGTACATGTGTAAGTGTATTATATAGGTCAATTGTGTGTCATGGTTTTGTCACCCAGGTAATAAGTATAGTACTTTATATGTATTTTTTTGAACCTCTCTCTAATGCCAACTTCCTACCATCAAGTAGGCCCCAGAATTTGTTGCTTCCATCTTTGTGTCCATATAAACTCAATGTCTAGCTCCCACTTACAAGTGAGACCAATCCATTTTGGGTTTTCTGCTTCTGTGTTAGTTTGCTATGATAATGGCCTTCAGCTTCATCCATGTTGCTCTAAAATACATGATATTGTTTTATTATGGCTGCATAGTATTCCATAGTGTGGAACCACATCTTAATTTATCCAGTCTACCATTAATGGGTATTTAAGATGATTCCATTTCCTTGCTATTGTAAATAATGTGGTGATGAACATACAAATGCCTGTGTTTTTATGGTAGCATGAAGATATCTTCTCCTACCACTCCTACTCAACATAGTACTAGATGTCCTAGCCAGAGCAGTCAGGTGAAAGAAAGAAATAAAAAGCATCAGAATAGGAAGAGAGGTGGTAGAACCCTCCAGTGTGCAGATAATATGATTCTATACTGAGAAAACCTCACAGTCTCTGTCCAAAAGGTCCTTGGTCTAATACACAACTTCAGCAAAATTTCAAGATACAAAAGCAATGTACATAAACCAGTAATCTTTCTATACACTAACAACATCCAAGCTCCAGAACCAGATCAAGAATGCAATTCCATTCACAACAAACACAAAAAGAATTTAACACCTAGGAATACAGCTAACCAAAAAGGTGACAGACCTGTACAGCTAGAATTACAAAACGCTGCTCAAAGAAATCAGAGATGACACTAACAAATGAAAAACATTCCATGCTCATGGATAGGAAGAACAAATGTTGTTAAATGGCCATAGTGAGCAAAGCAATTTACAGATTCAATGCCATTCCTATCAAACTACAAAAAAATCTACTTTAAAATTCATATGGTACTAAAAAAGAGCCCAAATAGCCAATGCAATTCTAAGCACAAAGAACAAAGCTGAAGGCATCACACTACCCGACTTCACACCATAACTACAGGACTACTATAGTTACCAAAACTGCATGATACTGGCACAAAAGCAGACACATAGACCAATGGAATAGAATAGAGCACCCCAGAAATAATGCCACACACTTATAAGCATCTGATCTTTAACAAAGGCAACAAAAACAAGCAATGAGGGAAGGACATCCTATTCAATCAGTTTTGGGATAATTGGCTAGCCATATGCAGAAGACTGATGCTGGAAAGCTTTCTTACACCATATGTGAATATCAAATCAAGAGAGATTAAATACTTAAAAGTAAAACCTAAAACTATAAAAACCCTTTAAGGTAGTCTAGGAAATACCATTCTGAACATAGGACCTGGCAAAGATTTCATGATGAAGTTGCCAAAAGCAAATTCAACAAAAACAAAAATGAACAAGTGGGGCCTAATTAAATGAAAGAGCTTTTGCATAGCAAAAGAAATTATCAACAGATTAAATAGACAACCTAAGGAATGAGAGAAAATATTTGCAAACTATACTTCTAACAAAGGTCTAATGTCAAGCATATGTAAGAAACAAACAAATTTATAAGCAAAAAATAAACTATCCCATTAAAAAGTGGAAAAGGACATGAAAATACAGTTTTCAAAAGAAGACACACATGGTCAATAAGCATATAAAAGACGCTTAACATCACTAATCATTAGAGATATGCAAATCAAAACCACAGTGAGATACCACACCAGTCGAGTGGTGATCATTAAAAAGTCACAAAATAACAGATGCTGGTGAGGTTGTGGAGAAAAAGGAACACTTGTGCACTGCTGGTGGGAATGTAAATTACTTCAGCCATTATGAAAAGTAGTTTGGCAATTTCTCAAAGAACATAATTCAGAATTACCGTTTGTATTAGTCTGTTCTCATGATACTAATAAAGACATACCTGAGACTGGGTAATTTATAAAGGAAAGAGGTTTAATTGACTCACAGTTTCACATGGCTGAAGAGGCCTCACAATCAGGGTGGAAGGTGAAGAAGGAGCAAAGTCATGTCTTACATGGCAGCAGGCAAGAAAGCATGTGCAGGAGAACTCCCCTTTATAAAACCATTAGATCTAGTGAGACTTATTCACTATCATGAGAACAGGATGGAGAAGACTCACCCTCATCATTCAATTATCTCCCTCTGGGTCCCTCCCATGACACATGGAGATCATGGGAGCTAAAATTCAAGATGAAATTTGAGTGGGGGACACAGCCAAACCATATCACCAATTGACCCAGCAATCCCATTATTGGGTATATACCCAAATAAGAGTTCAGTTTTGAACATCTGTTATGAAATCTCAAAGAGATTCCTAATGGATGTGTGTATTTGTCAGTGTTCTTTAGAGAAACTGTGCCAATAGGGGATAGACAGACACAGATGGGAGAGAGAGAGAGACAGTTTAAGCAATTGGCTCTTGTGAATGATTGTATGGACTGGCAAGTCCAAAATCTGTAGAACAGGCTGGCAGTATGGAGATTCAGTGAGTTGATGTAACAATCTTGAGTTGAAATCTGCAACCTAGAAATTCAGGCACAGACCTATGTTACAGTCTTTGGACAGAATTGTTTCTTTGGAAAACTTGTTTTTGCCCCAAATGCTCTCACCTAATTAGATGACACTTGTCCACATGAAGGAGGGTGATATCCTTTACTCAAATTTTATTTATTTAAAAGTTAATCACCACTAACAACATTGTTACAGCATTTAGACTGGTGTTTGACCAAATAAACTGGATACCATAGCCTAGCCAAGTTGACATGTAGAATTAACCATCACAATATTTGAATCTAGGAGGTCTTATATTAGCTGGATGATCAGGGGAGGAGATATAAATTTATGCATGTAGATTAAATTATAAGCTTTGATGAGATTTCTCTAAGTGAAAACGTAGATTAAGAAAAGAAGTGCCCCGGGAGCAAGTTAACACCATGTCACATGGTTGCAGGCATTATTTTAAGATAGAGATATACAACTAAGAATGACTGCTCTATTAATACTAGGAAACTCAGGAACTGCATATAGCCATAGACATAATAGATATATATTCATTTGTCTATGGTTTCTTAGATGGCACTGAATTTGTAAATTCTCAGAGGCAACATATTGTTTGTTTAGCTTCCAAAATAAAATTATTGTTTTAGAATTACTTCTTTGTGGTTCATTATTTTTGAATAGCTCTGGTTTCCTGTTCATTCAACTATGATTACTTATATTTCTAGCAGTTCAAAATGCTTCATTTTTCCATTAATTATTTTAAGTTTTTCTATAAATACTGCCATTTATGTTTATGCCATTTATGTTTACTGTAATGGTTATTGACATGTTATGCATGGATATTTTATAAGATGCTTTATTTATTTTCCATTTATTATTATTGTAATTAAAACTAAATATTCTTTTCATGTAGATTTCACATAATTTGTAATAAAAGAACACTTTGTTTGGAAGTCTAGCCACCTCCTACTGTTAGATAAAATTATTCTGGAACATTAAAGCCACACTCACAAAAAGCCCTTCAATCATTCAAGCACAATAAATGCATGGAGACAGTTTTGCACTTGTTTATTTGTTCTGGAAGTCATCCAAATTAACTTGTAATTCTAAATAACCACAGATGCCAATGCAAAGTAATTTAAAGTGACAATGTATCAGTTTAAAGCGCATCCGTAGCACTAGGTGTTACATTTTGCATATATCAGGTTCAACCAGGGCATTCCATTATGAGAGTAACTGATTTTCAGCATGAAAAGAAACATTTATAAACCAAATTATTCTACCAACTAATAGACTTAACAGGGATGGCAGCTTTTGTTCAGAAATATGGCAAATGACCTTTATTTAATTATTTTAACATCAACTATCTGCTAATTATAACAGCTAGGTTTTCCCGTGTGTATTCATCTCTAAGAAATTGCTCATTTTGAAGGAAATATTATTTCTTCAAAAGATTTACCTAGAATTGACTGGTTTCTGAAATATCATAAAATATTTAAGAATTTACAATCAAATTTTTGAATATTTCTTCTCGTGTACTTGACATTTCCAGAGGTACAAATAATAAGTTGCTTGCTAAATATGTACAAAAACAAGTTTTTTTAAATCCAGTGGTTTTTAAAAACACTCATTTTAATATGGGAGAAGTTTGATTCAAATGAAATCTGGGTGTAAGCACTATGACTTTTTGACTCATAATTGAAGAGCCATGAAAGAAATATATTTCAATCATGAAAGAAATATATTTTTGGTTAACTTTTATTCCAATCTGAACCCATAAGAAACATCAAAATTGTTATAAATATCTGCTGTGTGCCTTTTGTATGTGAATGCACATTTTTAGCTACTATTTCCTTAAGACAGTTTTTTTCTCTTGAACTTCTATAATAATACTTCTATTTTGACAGGAAAATTAATTACCTGAATTCCTTTTTAAATTAAAAATAACTTTAAAAATATTATTTTTATTTATTTAGAGACAGGGTCTTTCTCTGTCACCCATGCTGAAGCGCAGTGACACAATCACTACTCACTGCAGCCTCAACCAAACCAGGCTCAGGCGATTCTCCCACCTCAGCCTCCTGCGTATCTGGGACTACAGGTGCATGCCACCAAAACCTGCTAATTTTTTCTTTTTAAATTTTTTGTAGAGACAGAATCTCCCTATGTTTTCTAGCCTGGTTTCATATTCCGAGGCTCAAGTGATCCCCCTGACTTGGCCTCCCAAAGTGCTAGGATTATAGAAGTGAGCCACCGTGCCTAGCCAAAATAACTTTTTAAGTTTAGAGAAAATTAGGTAGAGAGTACAGATAGTTTCCATATACCTGCAGTCTCCCACACTCAGTCTCCTTATTAATAGCTGGCATTATTTTGGTTCATTCATTACAATTGAAGAACCAACATTTATACATTATTATTAACTAAAATCCATAGTTAACATTACGGTTCACTCTGTATTGTACACTTTGGGTTTTGACAAATATAAAATGACATGTATCCACCATTACAGTATTATACAGAGAAGTTCCATTGCCCTAAAAATCACTGTGTTCCACCCAGCCATTATTCCCCCACCAACCCCTGGAAATAACTATCCTTTAATAATATACGTGTTTTGCCTTTTCTAGAATGTCGGAATCATACAATATATAGCCTCTTCAGACTGACTCCTTTCACATAACAACATGCATGAAAGGGTCCTCCATGTCTCTTGGTGGCTTGATAGCGAATTTATGTTTATATTTGAAAAATATTCTATTGTGTAACTTACCAGTTTTTTCACCCATTTCCCAATTGAAGGAAATGTTGAATAATTCAAAAATTTTAAGCAATTATGTATAAAGTTTTTATAAACATTTGTGTGTAGGTTACTGTGTGAACTTGAAATTTCATTTTGGTAAATACCTACAAGTGTGATTATTCTATTGTATAGTAAGACTATGTTAAGCTTTGTAATATACTGACAATTTTTTCCGATTTGATGCTACCATTTTGCAAATCTGTCACAAGCAAAAGATGAGAGTTCCTATTGGTCTGCACACTAATTGGCATATGGGTGTGAAATCATATCTCCCTATTATTGTAATTTGCAATTCCCTTTGATCTTGAGCATCTTATGCTCACTTATTACCTATGTATCTCTTTGGAGCAGTTCTTTTGCTTAATTTTTACCTGGCAAAAATTGATTGCCTTCTTATTGTTGTATTTTACGTGTTTTTGTGTATTTTAGATACAAGTGCCATTCTTATTATTTTGTTCTATTTCTTTATTGCTGTGTTGACTATTTTGGGCCTTTATCACATATATGTTTAGCAAATGTTTTCATCTGATTCTTTCTTCTGTTCTGTCTAATCCATTGGCAAGCATATCCAATGCATTCTTCAATTTGTTTACAGTCTTTTTGATTTCTAGCATTTTCTTTTGATTCTTTTATAGTTTCCATTTCTGTTTGCCTTACTCATTTGTTCTTTTGTTTTTCATTTGTCCCATGTCAAACGTAGTTAAATTTGGCCTAAACCTGCCCCCATACTTTGAATTCTTATATACCAAACTGTAAACTCAGTATGTAAACAAGCTGCAATGTATCTTAAGAGTATATTCTTGTAACAATTATCTGAATCTCAACCAATAATAGCAGTCAAGCTTTATATAATCATAGGCTGCCAACTGCTCGGACTATGCCCAATAAGGCAAATGCAGAGGTATAACCAATTCAAACATTTTCTGTAAGTTACTTCGATTATTCTGTTTTCTGACTTCAAATATTCCATGCCAACACTGTGAAGCTGAGCTCTCTGAACGTCTATTGTACTGAATGCTTTTCAATTTATGAATTGGTTTTGGTTCAATTGAATTTTGCTAAATATAATTTGTCTACGGGATTTTTGTTTGTTTGTTCACCTATTAGTGTCCTTAGCTTATTCACCACAGATGTTTTAAACTATGAGTCTGGTAATTCCAAAATCTCCACCATGTATCTTCTGGTCCTTTTGCTTGCTTTGTCCCTTTGGACAGTTTTCTCTTGCTATTTAGTGTGTCTTACAATTCTTTGGTGAATGCCAGCCATTTGCATAGGGTAATAGGAACTGAGGTAAATATTCCTTTAGTGGTGAGGGGTTATGTTTAACTGACTAAAGTTTACACTTTTCTTCAGTGTTTTCACTTTTGACAACCCTGTTGTGTTTGATTTTCCCTGGAAATGTTCTCTTAAATAACTTCAGAGTTAGTGAACTCAGCTGTCATTTTCTGTTATCATACAGTGTATCTGTTGGTATGATATGAAGGTGGAAGGGGAAGAGAGGCATTCAATAGTCCTATGATTAGGTCTCAGGCTTTCCATGTGCCTGGGCTCTCAGGCTGTGTCCCACTTGTTTTGGTTATTTATTGTCTCTTAGGTGAGATTAAAAAGCTAGTTGCTACTGAAGTTGGATATTTCCTTTATGCTGTGTGGGCTGGCTCTGGTAAAATAGTTTTATTTGAGCACAGGTGAAGAACAGAACACTCTAGATGTGTTTGAAAATGATTGCCTTGTACTTGAGCTTATTGTAAATTAGGTATTTTTTCCTTTTTCCCCGTGGAAGCAGAAGATATTTTTCTCTGATTGTCACTGAAAACCCAGAAGTAAAATTTCTCCAAGGGATTTCTGGAGGAAAAATTCATGAAAGAGTGGGAGCCCTCCTGAAGCTTAGTCCCCAAGAGTTTTTACCTTTCAAATTAGTCTACACTCTGCCTAAAGTGGTTTGTCAATTAAAAATTAAGTTTTACTAGTCCCGTGGCTTCTGCTCCCTGTAAGCTACGCTTCTAAAATTCACCTGTCACTTCAGTTTTCAGGATATTCCCGTGTTCTGTGATCTCATTTACTTGATAGATCTAAGAAGAGGTATTAATATTCAAGGTGTTCAACTCTTGTCTTATTTAGAGAATGGCAGTGACTAGTTCCAAATTATCTTTACATTTTGCTTCAGAAATCAGAAGTGTCTGAATTTCTTTTTTTATTTACACATACATAAGATTACAATGGGCCTTTACAAAAATCATTTTTAGTGTTTTTTCTATGTCTTAGATACTGTACTTAGTATGATTAAATTGGAGAATAATTCATATAATTGTATGTTATTTAGATAACTATAAACAATAACACATATAACGATTTGTATAATTATAAAACACAGATATATAATTTCCAATGAAGGAAAAGTAACTAGTGAACAGATGCATGAAGTCACAACTTATTTCAACAACAGCAATAACATGAATATCAAATAAATAGTATAAATGATGCTTTTACCTAATATCCATATTTTAAAGTGATATTATCCAGTTCTGATGTGGATGTGCTGCAACTATTCTTCTTAAACAATATTTTAACAAGATAAATTTCTATATGTGACAATAGGCTTTTCTTTCAGTGTTCTTGAAGTGGTAATGAGGGATTGGTCTAATTTCTGATACATGCTTGTATAAATTAATAAATACAGTTTACCAATTATGGATGATTTGTATCAAAACTAATATTGCATATTAACATGTTTGATGAACTTGTTTAGCAGGTTGCCATGGAATATGGTCTTGTTAAATTTTGATCCACATTATCCTATCTACTATTTCTTTTCTTAATACACATTCCTCTTCAGCTTAAACACCAGTGCTTATGGTTTAACATTATCCTCTCCTCTTGCTTAAATGCCTTACCCCATCTATTTATTTTACATGTATTAACTGAGTAAATACAAAAGCCAACATATTTCTAGATGCTGGATATGCCTATAACATTCATATCTATGTAAAACTTAGGATCCAGGAAGACAGCCAATAAAAACATGGATCATAAGAAATTAGTAAATTATATATTATAAGAGAGCGTATCTATGGTAATTATGCTTATGTTATTCATTGATGAGAGCAGAATAAGGGATTAAGAGTCACAACGTATTATAGTTAGGAATAAGACAATTTTAGATCCTGCGATTTGAACAAGGATTTAAAGCAGTTAAAACAGATAAACAAATGTTATCTGAGGGAAGGTATAGCTATGCAGAGGAAATTGTAGAACACATTTCTGAAGTTGTGGAATGTACTTATACAAAATAATGAAGTGATCTGTGTAGATCAAAAACAAGTAAGGAAAAATGTCATAGTAGATGAGTCCTAAGAGATAACAGGACACTCAATTAGGAAGGGATTCTGAAGCCATTTGAAGTAAAATTGGGATTAGAGTAAAAATGGGAGCAAGTGCAGGATTGTAAGCAGAATAATCACTAATGTAACATATGCTGAAGGAAACATGGTGGCTGACGTCGCGATAAGAGAATACTAAAAAATAGTTCCATCAAAAATATAAAAAGACTGTACTCAGGATGTTATTAGGTTTATCAGACACCATTTATCAGGGAAGAAGAACCACTGTGAACCATGAAATGGAGGTTTGTTTTAATTACTAGGCTTTACATGTTTATTCGAGACAATTTAGAAATAAAAATCCAAGGAAAGTTTGAGAAACTAGGAGGAGCCACTGACAACTTAATTTGAGAAGCAAAGCACATCTAGAGGTTCTAGTGGGGCTTTAAAGTAGCAACTAGTATCGTAATTCATGGTAGAGAGTTGGGAGTCAAAAATGCAGTATTTGGTGATGGCCTGAGATACACAGCCTCAAAAATTAGGAAGCAGACACAGTGATGGGAAGAGCAAGCTCAAACACAGCTTGCCAGTCCATATGCTTTTGTCTGAATTAATTAACATGTCCTCAGAGCACACTGACTGCTGCTTCAATTTTTTTCCCCAAAGCTCACAAAAGAACTTCTTCAAGCCTATTGTTACCCTGCATCTTAGAGAAAGAAAAATCCATGAAATGTGTTTTGAGTATAATCTAGTGACAAAAGAATGATCCACAGCAGGAAGTGTTAGATATAATTTTAAAATAGAAGTACTAAAATTTTTTGATAATTTAAAGTAGGAAGAGAGGGGAAAATTATAGTGAAGGATAATTCTAAAACTTGTGATTGAACAGTTCAATGACTGGGTGCTATCAAACATATATGCAAATTTTGTGGGAGACAGGAACCAGGAACTCAATTTGGACATGTTGTGCTCAAGAAATCTATTAAATATTCAATTGTAGAAGTCACATAAATATTTAGATAAATGAGTCAAGAATTTAAGACAGAATCCTGAGCTTTTGAGTTTTAAAGGTGGTATCAATAACATTCTGGCAATATATAAATCCAAGAAAAATGATAAGGTGGCCAATGTTATGAGTGTATAGATGATCAGCTCTGGTGTAGCCCAACATTACCAGGTTTGGGAGAATGAGAAAGTCAAGCAAAATAATTGAAAGTAATCAAACAATGAATTCACCTGGAAATTAAGGGATACATGGAAGTAGTAAAGTTAACTGATGAAAAGCAGATATAAAATAGTTGGGGAAAAGAACAAATTAGAGGATTTAAATGTAAATTTATATTAGACGGTATTTTAAATTTTTGTGTGATAATCTGGTTGTATGTAGGAGAATTATTTTTCTTTTTTTTAAATTTATTTATTTTACTTTAGGTGCATACTATAGCTGGCATTTCTCCCCATGTTATCCCTCCCCAACTTTCCCTCCCTCCCCCACTCCCCGCTGTCTCTTCTCTACACCCCCCCGACAAACTGCCTCTAGTGTGTGATGCTCCTCTCCCTGAGTCCACGTGTTCTCATTGTTCAACACCTACCTATGAGTGAGAACATGTGGTGTTTGGCTTTCTGTTCTTGTGTCCGTTTGCTGAGAATGATGGTTTCCAGATTCATCCAAGTCCCTACAAAGGACAGGAAATCATCGTTTTTTATGGTTGCGTAGTATTCCATGGTGTATATGTACCACATTTTCTTTGTCCCGTCTATCATTGATGGGCATTTGGGTTGGTTCCAGGTCGTTCCTATTGTACACAGGGCTGAAATGAACATACATGTGCATGTGTCTTTATAGTAGAACGATTTATATTCTTCGGGTATACAGCCAGTAGTGGGATTCCTGGGTCAAATGGAATTTCTATTTCTAGATCCTTGAGAAATCACCAACCACACTCTCTTTCACAATGGTTGAACTAATTTACACTCCCACCAACAGTGTAAGAGTGTTTCTATTTCTCCACATCCTCTCCAGCATCTGTTGTCCCCAGATTTTTTAATTATCATCGTTCTAACTGGCATGAGATGGTATCTTAATGTGGTTTTGATTTGCATTTCGCTAATGACCAGTGATGATGAGCATTTTTTCATACGTTTGTTGGCCTCATATATGTCTTCTTTTGAAAAGTGTCTGTTCATATCCTTCTCCCACTTTTGAATGGGTTTGTTTTTTTCTTGTACATCTGTTTTAGTTTTTTGAGAATTATCTTTCTTACAGTAGATGTATATAATTGGAGATATTTTTAGTGTTATAGTGACTGCCACTTTTGTTCAAGTGGTCTGGCCAAATTAAGCCACACTTTACATGTGGTGAATCCAGGATAAAAACATATGAGTGTAAAACTTTAGGGTAGAAAGAAAGAGACTGATGGCAACTACATTACATACTTTAGATTAGTGAGAAAATGAAAACTATTAACATTGTGTTAATAATATAAAGGTAATTTGTGACCTTTACCAAACCAGTTTCTATGGAATGATTGGACAATATTCTATTTGAAATGGGGTTAGGAGAGAATGGGAGAAGAGGGATTTGAGGCAGTGAGCATAGAATTGCTTTTGGGAATAGTTAAAGGAGAGCAAAATTGTTGGACAGTATATTGCACAGATGTGTGGTCAAGAAAATTTGTGAAACTTTAAGATATGAGAAATAACTTGTTTGTATATTGATGGAAATGATTTATTTATTTGAGAATGAAAAAAATCACTTCCTCATTGCATATTTTGTTTGACTTCAGTGATGTTCAAATGGGTGTGGGTGCACAGCATTATTTCTGGGTTCTCTATTCTGTTTCATTGGTCTAAGTGTCTGGTTTTGTACTGGTACGATGCTATTTTGATTACTGTAGCCTTATAATATAGTTTGAAGACCAGTAATGCGATGCCTCTAGTTTTTTGGTTGTTGTTTTGTTGTTGCTTTGTTTTTTGCTTAGGATTGTTTTGACTATTCAGGCTTATTTTTGGCTCCTTGTGAATTTTGGAATAATTTATTTCCAATTCTGTGAAAAAATGACATTTGTAGTTTGATAAGAATTGCATTGAAACTTTAGACTGTTTTAGACAGTATGGAAATTTTAATGATATTGATTCTCCAAATCCATGAGCATGCAAAGTTTTTTCATATGCTTGTGTCATCTATGATTCCTTTCAGCAGTGTTTTGTAGTTGTCCTTGTAGAGATTCTTCACCTCCTTTGTTCGCTGTATTCCTAGGTATTTTATATTTTTGTGGCTATTGTGAATGGGATTGTGTTCTTTATTTTGCTCTCAGCTTGAATGTTTTTGAGGAATAAAAATGCTATTGATTTTTGAACACTTAATTTTTTGTCCAAAACTGCACACAGAAATCATTTAACAGTTTCAGGAGGCTTTTGGAGTATCTTTAGGGTTTTTTAGGTAGAGAATTATACAGTTCATGAAGATAATTTGACTTCTTCTTTACCTATTTCTATGTCTTTTATATATCTTTCTCTTGCCTGATTGCTGTGGCTCGCACTTTCGAGTACTATGTTGAATTGCAGTAGTGAGAAAGAGCATCTTTGTTTATTTTTCAATTTTTCAAGGGAAATGCTTCAGGTTTTTCCTCTTTCAGTATGATATTGGCTGTACGTTTGTCATATATGCCTCCTATTTTGCAGTTTGTTTGATGTCTTGTTTCTTGAGAGTTTTTATGATGAAAGAATGTTGAATTTTATCAAAAGCTTTTTCCATGTCTATTGAAATGATAATATGTGGTATTTAATTCTGTTATGTGGTGAATCACATTTATTGATTAACTTATTTTGAACCAACCTTGCATCTCAGGAATGAAGCCTACTTGATCAAAGTGTATTAAACTTTTGATGTGCTGTTGAATTAGGTTTGCTAGTATTTGGTTAAGGAATTTAGTATCTATGTTCCTCAGGAATATTGGCCTGTAGTTTTCCTTTTGCATTCATTTTGTCTTTGCCAGGTTTTAGTATCAGGATGATATTGTCTTCATATAATTAGTTAGAGAGAATTCACTCCTCCTCAATGTTTTAGAATAATTTCAGTAGAAGTAGTAGTTCAGTAGTATGAGCTCTCCTTTGTACTTACAGTGGAATTCAGTTTTGAATCCATCAGGCTGTTACTTTCTTTGGTTGGTAGGTGTGTTATTACTGATTCAATTTCAAAACTCATTATTGCTTTGTGGAATGTTTCAATTTCTTCCTGATTCCATCTTGGGAGACTGTATGTTTTCCATAATTTATCAATTTCCTCTAGATTTCCCAGAATGTGTGGATAGAGGTGCTCATAGCAGTCTGTGAGGATATTTTGTAATTCTGTGAAACTGATTATAAAGTTACATTTCTCATTTCTCTTTGTTCTTATTTGGATCTTCTCTCCTCTTTTCTTTGTTAATCTAGCTAGCAATCTAGATTATATTTTCAAAACAATCATTTATTTTTTGTTGATTATTTGTCCAGCTTTCTTAGTCTCAGTGGTTCATTCTGTTCAGTGTTGATTTCAGTTATTAGGTTGATGCAAAAATAATTGCAGCTTTGCCATTACTTATCATAAAAGAAACCACAATTACTTTTGCTACCTAATAATTTGTTTTTCTTCTGCCAGCTATGGAATTACTTGTTCTTGTTTTTACAGTTCTTCAACATGTGATGTTAGATGGTTAATTTGAAATCTTTCTAACATTTTGAGGTAGGCATTTAGTCCTCTAAGCTTTCCTCTTAACACTGCTTTGACTGATTCACAGAGATTTTGTTATGTTATGTCTCTGTTTTTATTCGTTTCAAAGAATTTTTTGATTTCTACATTGACTTCAATGTTTATTCAAAAGTTGCTCAGGAAAAAATTGTTTAATTTTCATGTAATTTTGTGGTTTTGAAAGAATTTCTTGGTATTGATTTCTACTTTAATTTCACTGTGATCAGAAAGTATGGAAATCCTTTACATTGAGCCTACAGTGTCATTGCCGGGGAGATGGGTCTCTTGAAGACCGCAGATGTATGGAGCTTATTTTTTTACCCAAATTGCTATTTTATGTCTTTTAAGTAGCATGTTAAGACCATCTACATTCAAAGTTAATATAGTTGTGTGAGGATTTGATTCTATCATGTAGATCTTAGCTGGTTGCTTTGCAGTTTCTATTGTGGTTGCTTTCTAGGATCTGCAGGCTATGTATTAAGTGTGTTTTACTGATAGCAAGTATTGTTCTTTTGTTTTCATGGCTAGAAATCCCTTAAAGGTCTCTTGTAAGACTGGTCTAGTGGTAACAGTGTGTTTTAGTGCTTCTTCCTTTGGAAAGGATTTTATTTTCCTTTGCTTACATAGCTTAATCTGGTGTGATATGAAATTTTTGGTTGGAATTTATTTTCCTTGAAAATGCTGAAAATAGGCCCACAATCTCTCCTGGTTTGTTAATTTTCTACTAAGGCATCTGCTAGTAGCCTGATGAAGTTTCTTCTTTCTTTCTTTTTTTTTTTTAATATATATATTTTGTTGCACTTCAGGTTCTGGGGTACATGTGAAGAACATGCAGGATTGTTGCATAGGTTCATACATGGCAATGCAGTTGGCTGCCTCCATCCGCATGACCTACATCTGGCATTTCTCCCCATGTTACCCCTCCCCAACTCCCTATCCCCCACTGTCCCTCCCCTCGTCCTCCACAACAGACCCCAGTGTGTGATGCTCCCCCTCCCTGTGTCCATGTGTTCTCATTGTTCAACACTCACCTATGAGTGAGAACATGCAGTGTTTGTTTTCTGTTCTTCTGTCAGTTTGCTGAGAATGAGGGTTTCCAGGTTCATCCATGATCCTACAAAGAACAAGAACTCATCATTTTTTATAACTGCATAGTATTCCATGGTGTATATGTGCCACATTTTCCCTGTCCAGTCTATCATCGATGGGCATTTGGGTTGGTTCCAGGTCTTTGCTCTTGTAAACAGTGCCACAGTGAACATACGTGTGCATGTGTCTTTATAACAGAATGGTTTATAATCCTTTGGATATATACCCAGTAATAGGATTGCTGGGTCAAAGGGACTTTCTATTTCTAGGTCCTTGAGGAATCACCACACTGTCTTTCACAATAGTTGAACTAGTTTACACTCCCATCAACAGTGTAAAATTGTTCCTATTTCTCCACATCCTCTCCAGCATCTGTTGTCTCCAGTTTCTTAATGATCGCCATTCTAACTGGTGTCAGATGGTATCTCAATGTGGTTCTGATTTGCATTTGTCTAATGACCAGTGATGATGAGCATTTTTTCATATGTTTGTTGGCCTCATAAATGTCTTCTTTTGAAAAGTGTCTGTTCATATCCTTCACTCAGTTTTGAATGGGTTTGTTTATTTTTTTCTTGTAAATCTGTTTTAGTTCTTTGTAGATTCTGGATATTAGCTCTTTTTCAGATGGGTAGATTGCAAAATTTTTTCCCATTCTGTTGGTCACCAGTTCACTCTAATGGTGGTTTCTTTTGCTGTACAGAAGCTCTGGAGTTTAATTAGATCCCATTTGTCTATTTTGGCTTTTGCTGCCAATGCTTTTGGTGTTTTAATCATGATGTCCTTGCCTATGCCTATGTCCTGAATGGTTTTGCCTAGGTTTTCTTCTAGGGTTTTTATGGTGTTAGGTCTTACGTTTAAGTCTTTAATCCACCTGGAGTTAATTTTAGTGTAAGGTGTCAGGAAGGGTCCAGTTTCTGCTTTCTGCACATGGCTAGCTAGTTTTCCCAACACCATTCATTAAATAGGGAATCCTTTCCCCATTGCTTGTTTCTATCATGTTTGTCAAAGATCAGATGGTTATAGTTGTGTGGCATTGCCTCCCAGGCCTCTGTTCTGTTCCATTGGTCTATATCTCTGTTTTGGTACCAGTACCATGTTGTTTTGATTACTGTAGGCTTGTAGTATAGTTTGAAGTCAGGTAGTGTGATGCCTCCAGCTTTGTTCTTTTTGCTTAGAATTGACTTGGCCATGCGGGCTCTCTTTTGGTTCCATATGAAGTTTAAGGTGGTTTTTTCCAGTTCTGTGAAGAGGGTCATAGGTAGTTTGATGGGGATAGCACTGAAGCTATAAATTACTTTGGGCAGTATGGTCATTTTCACAGTATTGATTCTTCCTAACCATGAGCATGGAATGTTTCTCCATCTGTTTGTGTCCTTTCTTATATCCTTGAGCAGTGGTTTGTAGTTCTCCTTGAAGAGATCCTTTACATGCTTTGTTAGTTGTATTCCCAGATATTTTATTCTCTTTGTAGCAATTGTGAATAGCAATTCGTTCTTGATTTGGCTCTCTTTAAGCCTGTTATTGGTATATAGGAATGCTTGTGATTTCTACACATTGATTTTGTATCCTGAGACTTTGCTGAAGTTGCTCATCAGTTTCAGGAGATTTTTGGGCTGAGATGATGGGGTTTTCTAAATATACGATCATGTCATCTGCAAATAGAGACAATTTGACTTCATCCTTTCCTAATGGAATACCCATTATTTCTTTTTCTTGGCTGATTGCTCTGGCTAGAACTTCCAATACTGTATTGAATTGGAGTGGTGAGAGAGGGCATCCTTGTCTAGTGCCGGATTTCAAAGGGAATGTTTCCAGTTTTTGCCCATTCAGTATGATATTGGCTGTGGGTTTGTTGTAAATAGCTTTTATTATTTTAAGATACATTCTGTTGATACCCAGTTTATTGAGAGTTTTGAGCATAAAGGGCTGCTGAATTTTGTCAAAGGCCTTCTCTGTGTCTATTGAGATCATCATGTGGTTTTTGTCTTTGGTTCTGTTTATGTGGTGAATTATGTTTACAGACTTGTATATGTTGAATCAGCCTTGCATCTCCAGGATGAAGCCTACTTGATCGTGATGGATAAGCTTTCTGATGTGCTGTTGCAATCTGTTTGCCAGTATTTTATTGAAGATTTTTGTATCTGTGTTCATCACGAATATTGGCCTGAAGTTTTCTTTTCTTGTTGAGTTTCTGCTGGGTTTTGGTATTAGGATGATGTTGGTCTCATAAAATGATTTGGGAAGGATTCCCTCATTTTGGATTGTTTGGAATAGTTTCAGAAGGAGTTGTACCAACTCCTCTTTCTATGTCTGGTAGAATTAGGCTGTGAACCCATCTGGACCTATGTGTTCTTTCCTTTTTCTCTAGCTGCCTTTAAGATTTTTTTTCTTTATGATTGAGCTTGAACAGTCTGGTGACTTTATGAATTGGTGATGTTCATTTGGTATAGTATCTCACAGGTGTGCTCTGAACTTGTTGTATCTGGATGTCTACCTCTCTAGCAAGGTTACAGAAGTTTTCTTGAATTAGTCTCTCAAATTTATTTTTCCGACTGTTTGCTGTTCCTTTTTTTCACTCAAGAATGTCAATAATTACAGATTGGGTCTCTACTGCTGAAATAACTAGGCAATAATATGCAGAAGAATGAAACTGGATATCTGTCTTTCAGTATACACAAAAATTAACACAATCTTCACATGGCCAGCAGGGGAGAGCAAAAGAGGGAAGTGTTACACACTTCTAAACAACTAGATTTCATGAGAATTCACTCATTATCACAAGAACAGTAAAGGGAAATCCTGCCATCATGATCCAATCAACTCCTACCAGGTTCCTTCCCCCAACATTGGGAGTTACAATTCCATATGAGATTTGAGTGGGGACACAGAGACAAATTATATTGATATTATTCTGGACATTGGTCTTAGGAAATAATTTATGACTAAGTCTTCAAAAGGAATTGCCACAAAATAAATACTGAAATGTGTGTTGTCAGATGGTTAATTTGAGATCTTTCTAACTTTTTGAAGAAGGTGTTTATAAAGCCCTCTAAACTTTTCTCTTAACACTGCTTTGGCTGAACACAGAATTTTATATTGTGTCTCCTTTTTTATTTATTTCATATAATTTTTTTTATTACTGCATTGATTTCATTGTTTATCCAAATTCCAGTCAGGAACAAGTTGTTTAATTTTCACATAATTTTGTGCGTTGAGAGAACTAAAAAGCTTCTACACAGCGAAAAAGTCTACAACACATAACACACTACAGAATATTCACAAATTATTCTTTTGACAAAAGTTTAGTATCTAGAATTTATAAAGAACCAACAATTGAGCAACAAATAACAAATAATCCCATTAAAAATTGGGCAAAATACATCAACAGACACTTCTCAAAAGAAGAAATATTAAGTGGCCCTCAAACATATGAAAAAATGCTAATATCACAAATTATCTCAGAAATGCATTAAAACCACAATGAGATACCATTTCACACCAGTCATAATGGTGGTTATAAAAAAGGTCAAAAAACAGAAGACACTGCCAGCGCTGTGAAGAAAAAAGAATACATACACACCATTGGTGGAAAGGCAAATTAGTCCAGCCTCTGTGGAAAGCAGTCTGGTGATTTCTCAAATAATTTAAAGCAGGCTACCACTTGACCCAGAACTCCAATACTAAGTATATATCTAAAAGAAAACAAATTATTCTACCAAAAAGACACATGCACTCTCATGTTCATCATGTACTATTTACAATAGCAAAGACATGGACTCAACTCCCTCAATGGTGGACTGGATTAAAAAAATGTAGTGTAAATATATACCATAAAATACTATGCATCCATAAAAATGAATGAGATTATGACTTCTGTGGCGACATAGATGTAGCCAGACACCATTACCCTAAGCAAATTAACACAGGAATAAAAAAAGCAAATACTGCATGTTCTCGTTTAAAAGTGAGAGTTAAACCTTGGGTATTCATGGATATAAAGATGGTAACAACAGACACCACGAACTACTAGAGGAAGAGGGAGGGAAATAAGTGTTGACAAAGTAATTATTGTGTACTATGCTCAGTACCTGGGTAATGGAATCGTTTGTACCTGAAACTTCAGCACCATGCAATATACACATAAAAACCGGTACATGTACTGTCTGAATCTAAAACAAAAGTTGAAAAAATATGTATTTTAGTTATCATAAATAGTGCTAAGGCGTATACTTTTAACAACTGTTTGTGCATATAAAATGTTTGTACCCAAATATTCACTACAGCATTACTTGTTAAATTAAATCATATTATAAATTATTAAGCAATAAATTTGGTAACATACATATAATACAAACAAAAAGGATCTTATAGAAGATAATAGGGACATCTGCTGAACTGATTGCCTTGAGTTAGTGAGAGGATTGAATGTGGTTAAAAACAGTGGCTTGGCAGTAAATAAGATAATAAATATTTCACATATGTTAAGTGGGAAAGGCAAAGTATATCAGAGCAGACTCTTGCATGTAGGTAGCAGTCTTCTTTCTTTGAGTTTATTTTTTCCTTGCTTCACTTTCCTCAGTGAAGAAGAAAGCAAGGTACTCACTGGGTAGTCAGAATGTTACAGTGGGTGTATATATATTTATTGTGTGTGTGTGTGTGTGTGTGTGTGTGTGTGTGTGTGTTGTGTGCTGCAGGGAGATGTCCAAAGGATTAAAGACAGTGATGAAAGATCAAATAGTCATCTACAAGAGAAGAAAGACATGTGGTTTAATTTTCTAGCAGTTTTAAGACCTATTTAAAATGGTTGGTCTTATTTTCTCATACAGACATTTCAACTGTACATGAAAGCATAAAGTCGTAAAATAATTGGATTTAAACAGTACTGAGCTTTTAGTAAGTAAGCAGAAGAAACCAGGAGACAGGCACCTGAGTTCAGAGAATTTTAAACATATGTGAGAGGTTAGAAATTGAAAAAAAAAATAAGATAAAAATACAAGATTAAGAACATGGGGGGGAAAATATAGTGTTGTATCTAAATTCTGCTTATAAAGTACACCAAAACGTAATGGTTTGAAACTTAGTGGCTTGAATATATTTTGTCATTGTTTTATAGTTCAAAAATTTGGGCAGGTCTCAAGGAGATAATTCTTCTGCTTCACATGGTGTCATCTGGGATAGTCACTGAGTAATATTCAGCTGGCTACTAAGCTCAAGTTTACAAGATGATTTCTATTACCTAAAAAGTGCACTGGTGAAGATGACTGGCAGCGTGGTCTAAGCCGTGCTCCTATCTCTACCCAGGTAATCTCAAGGCATTTCTACATGGTCTTTTCAGCTGAGTATTCAATTTCTAAAATAGTAGCTGAGGGCTCAAAGAGTGAAAGTTCTATGAAAGTCTAGGCTATTAAGCTGCAAAGCTATTTACACCTTGATCTTGGTAGCTACTACATGTCACTTTTGACATACTCCAGTGGTCAAGCAATCAGTAAAACCAGCCCAAAATCAATGGAAGAGAAAGTGAAAAAGTTATTTTTTCCAGTTTCTCCACATTTCAATAGGAGAGACTGTAAAAATTACTTACTAGAATCATATGGCCAAAATATGTTTATATTTTTCTCACATGAACATTTACTCCTCTCAATGTCTCCAAATGTCTCATCCAATTCTGCTTTCAGATAAAAGCATAGGATCTTTTCACTCATATCAAGTTCAGCTGGGGTTGAGTTTCTTTAGCCATGGTTTCTATGTCAGAAATTTCTTGATTAATATCAAGTGTTGCTTCCTTGGTCTTGGCTCCCTGCTCTGATTTTACTTTCCATTTTCCTAGTTAATGGCTAGGTATATATATTATAGTTAATATATATACACTATATATATTCCTAGTTAATATAGTTATATTTATATATTTATATATTTATATATTTATTTATATATATTTATATATTTATTTATATATTTATTTATATATATATATTTATTTTTGGATGGAGTCTCACTTTGTTGCGCAGGCTGAGCTGGAGTGCAGTGGTGTGGTCTCAACTCGCTACAACCACCACCTCTCAGGTTCAAGTGATTCTCCTGCCTCAGCCTGCCAAGTAGCTGGGATTAATTACAGGTGTGCACCACTACACCCAGCTGATTTTTGTATTTTTAGTAGAGACAGGGTTTCACTATGTTGGTCAGGCTGGTCTCGAACTCCTGACCTCAAGCGACCTGACCTCAGTCTCCCAAAGTGCTGGGATTACAATCGTTAGCAACCACGCCTGGCCCACCCTTTTTTTCTTTTTCAATTCAAGCTTATAAAACACTTTAAATTTCAAGTTTTCATCCACTGATTTAGACAAAGACCTGCTCTCAGTCTCTTTTCTTTGCAAGACAGAACTTCCTCTACCTGTACTTCAGAGCCATGGTGCTGTAGGGAATTGATTAAGAGTCTTAGATGTGTTTTGGCTAGTTGAAAGGATGTATGAGCCATAATATACTTAATCTCATTCCTATCTTAAGTTATTCTAAGATTTAAACAAAAAAAGATCTTACAGTTCCATTTCCTGATATTTTTACTCGTTATCTGCTTTAATTTTAGTGCACTGATTATTAAACTTCTGCACTAAATCCACTTTTTAAGCGTTAATGTGTTTTTTGGGGAGAAACTAGGAATGATAAATCATTTATTTTTTGAACAGAGGTCATCCTAGCTCCTTTATATATTTTCTCCAAATTCTACTTGAACGCTGATTTTTTGTTGTTGTTGCTTTTTATTTGTTTGTTTTAGTTTAGCTTTCTCCATGTATACCTTACTACAAGCAAGTAAAATAAATCCATGGTCATATGTAGCATCCAACCTGGAAGTCCCCATAGCTATAGACACTTGTTAATGAGCCATATTTTCTATTTTCCATGTGACCTTATACAACACTATTACTAAAGCTTCTGCCACTTGGCTAGTCTAGGCCAACATAATTTCTTCTTTGTACTGCCGCAATTTTCTTTTATTTTCTTATAACTAGGTCTTAATTCCATCTAATCAATTCTCCAAACTACATATAAAAAGAATCATTTAAAATGCAAATCAGATCAAATTTTAATTTGCTTAAAGAAATTCTTCGGGAATGCCTGTCTTACTTTTTTAAATGAAGTCTCAAGTTTTTAACAGGGCTTACCTGGCCCTGAATAATGTGGTACTTGCTTCTCTCTCCAACCTTATTTCCTGCCTTCTACAAATCATCCCTGCAAGTAATCTATTATATACCAAAATTAAATGTTTTTCATTTCCTGAATGACTCCATTATTTCTTTTTATGCTATATTTTGTACAGAATGTTCTTTTTTACTGCTACTTCCACTTCCAACCATGATTCATTCACCTTGCCAAATTTTTCTCATTGTGGAGGGATAATTTCCTTTCACTAGCCTTATATGATGCATTTAGGTGGAGATTACCTACACTTTATTCAAATACTTTATCACAGAGTATTTTAAATGAATTTTGTACTATACTGTATGTTCTATAAAGGCATGTTTTCTGTTATTTTCATTCATTGTGTTTTCTCTAACTACTAATGCTGAATCATTTACTTAGTAGCCTCTCATGAAATATTTGATAAAGAAGTAAATTAATGCCTACGTGAATTGTGGACTGTATTTCTGAGTGAGTCATGATTATTTGTCCAGGTTATCCTGGCTTCCATCCTAGCTCTTTGAATTATTAGCTGTATGAATAGAGTAGATAATGTTCAAATTTAGCATTGTTAACATAGAGATTTGTCCCTACTTTTACTTCTCATATTTTTCTCTTGTTATTTTGGACCTCACTCATGTAGGATACATTCCTACTGGTCATATTAAATAGACTTTTCTCTGTAGCTTCTATGTAGTTGCCCAGCAGTGTTCATTCCATGAGCAGAAAGTCATTATGTCCTACAAAATATCTAAATTTTTGATCTCTTAATAGTACTCAAATTGTTTTATTTTTATCCAGTTTATATATATTTTCTAATGCAAAAGAACAAGAAGGGAGTGTTTTTTCAATGTTCCACAACATCCATGGAAATATATGTTGCCGGGAAATACTAATGGTAAGAAATCTGGTGTGGCTGTATTACTATCAGATGAAGTAGATGTCTGGAAAATAAATCCTCCAAAGAAAGAGAACTACACTTTATAAAATCATCAATTTCCCTGGATATTTTCATTAAAAAGGGTTGTATAATCATTAAAATATTTAAATTACAGCAATATGTAGAATATATGTTTCTTATATTCAACTGAAAGGAGTTAGACTTTAATTAAAATCATTATGAGGAAATAAGTGATTGGAAAGATGGCCAAATAAATCCCCCATTCAGTTTTCTTTTTCCAAATGTGAATATCAGTTAAAGAATGACAGATAACAACAAATGGAAAAGGAATTTAAAGTCACTCTGGATTTCATGTCTCTGGAGACTGTACCTCTGTTCTCCAAAGAATGACTAACTTGGTACTTAGAGCTGGAGAGTGGAACATGCATGGTTGCACATACTTGTTACTGGCTCAAAGCCAGTATCTGGGAATTAAATACATTGTGACTTTTAAAATAGGATTCTTTCATATATGTAATGGACTTCACAGAAAAGTAAGAAAAAAAATGTACTTGGGACTTTGTTTACATAGGTTGATTGGTAAGAAATGAATCTGGTTTCTCTATTAGAGTTCTGTACAAAACATAGGATAACATAAAATTTGAATCCATTTTTTTACCATATTAACGTGGTTAAAGCAAACTAAATACGACCTGAGAAGAACTCCATACTTCTGCATTTGAGTCCTTGTGGATGAACGGTAACCTAGCTTAATAGACAAAACTGAAAATCTAATTGAGGAGTATGCAGCTGTAACAATAACTGGATCTTGGCCAGTTTCAGAGGCAACACTTAAACCACTCATAGAATGCTAAGTGTTCAAATTGTGTTCAAATAAGGCAAATACCAACCTGTCACCAATCCAGCTGATTCTGTACCTCACTGCTGATTTCTGTAAGTTGTTACCCCCTTCCCTTTTTTTTTTTTTTGTCTGTAAATCTTCTACCACTTGACTGCACTGGAGTCTTTGTGAATCTGCTGTGATTGTGGGGGCTGTCTGATTCGTGAACACTTCATTGCTCAACAAAACTCCTGTAAAATTAATGGGACTGAAGTTTTTCTTTTATCAATACGTAGGTGACAATTTTTAAATAGAAGACAGAAAAATCTCCAATAAATATTAAGGTAATTATTTTTAAAAAACTGAAAAGAAAGTGATCAAATCTTTTGTGATCTGTCATAAGACATGGGCATTTCATTCTTTCAAAATAATGTTTTTTTTTTTTCATATTGATTGTTGCAATTTATACTCTCACCATTAATGTACGAATTTTAATTTGTGCTTCCCATACTAATTAGACTTTGAAGATTTTACCTGAACATGTTGCATTGTTTAATATTTTGACTGACTTGGAACAGATTTTCATACGCTTAATTTCAGTATCAACTTTTTCTTTTGTGATGATCAGCTTTTTTCCCTATTTCTTAGTTTTTGTGACTGTCATTGTTTTTTTGTTCTCTTGCTTTGTTTTCATTATTTATTTGCACATAGTTTAAATGTCTGGGACACTATTTCTTGGCCGATATATATGTACTACAGTGTTCTTTTTTCTGCTGGTTTTTCATTTGTGTTTGAACTTTAATATATTTTCTGTCATAGTTTCTTTTCTGATTAGGCTTTCATTGTATGTCTAGAATAGATTATATTTTCTACTTTTTTAGGTAATCTATGTGTGCAGCTTTAAAAACTTATTTATAAATTATAATTTTAAAATATATTAACTTATTTTTTCTTGCTAATATGAATGAAATTATTTTCAAACTATGTATTACATTTTCTAAATGATTACTATTAGTGTGATAAATCTTTCTGGTGGATGTGTATTGGTCTGATATCCAGAAACAATGTAATAATTCTGATTTCCATCCTTCTTTCATTTTTGGTAGATTCTCCACATAAACATAAATATTCCTAAATTTATTTTGATAAAATATTAATTATTAATAGCATTCTCAACTATGTCAAACTGATACATATTTATTTTTATATACTTTTTTAAAGTTTAAAATGTCATTATGCTTTTGATAAAATAAAAGATAGTTTAGGCCATCTTTTTAATCAATTAACAAAAGCAAATTTTATAAGCTATAAACATTTGGGTAAAATTTGTTATTTTATATTATATACATATAATATTTTTATATGTAACATATATATTTTATATATAACATTTTATATATAACATCTATATGACAAATGTATATATTGTATACATATACATAACAAATGTGCATATATATATGTATATAATATAAAATGTACACCAAAAAGTATCTGAGACAGGTCTCAATCAATTTAGAAAGTTTATTTTGCCAAGGTTAAGCATGTGCCTGTGACACAGCCTCAGGAGCTCCTGATGTCATGTGCCCAAGGTAGTCAGGGTACAGCTTGGTTTTATACATTTTGGGGAGACATGCGACATCGATCAATATGTGGGAGCAAGGACAACTGAGGCAGTGGTGGGCGGGGATCAGGGAGTTAGGGGTGGGGCTTCTAGGTCATAAGTAGATAAGAGACTTATGAGTCCTTGATGGGTCTTCTACTGAATACACAATTGAGTCTGGCTCATTGAATTTGCATTTTTAAACAAACAGTAGTGCAGAAGAAGCAATCAGATATGCATATGTCTCTGGTGAGCTTCTGAGGGATGACTCTGAGCTCTGTCTGTTCTCTTTCCACAAGGAATTTTCTTGTGGGCAAATTGTGAGGGAGGTTTGTAGCTTTTTATCTTTGTAGCTATCTTATTTAGGAATAGAACGGGAGGCAGGTTTGCCTGACAGTTCCCAGACTGACTTTTCCTTGGCTTAGTGATTTTGGTGTCCTGAGAGACTTATTTTCTTTTCATATGTATACATATGAAAATATATATACACACAGATATACTCATATACACATATACACATATATTTCTTTTCATATATATGAAAATTTATATACATGTAAATATATACATATATGTGTCTTGGACATATATGTGTATATATGTGTATATCTCAGTGTATATAAATTTTCTTTTAAATGACATTGGCTTCATGACAGCAGAGGGAGGAGGTATTAAATATAGTTTAATATTAAGGATTATTAATCTTTCATTTTTTTCTTCTTGAGTCATTTAAAAATTAATACTTTCATATTTCTATAGGCCTTCAAACTTACTTGTTAAAGATGCCACTGCATTTAGAAATAGTGACCATATCTGTATTTATCTCACATTTTAATATTTTTTTTTTGAGACAGGGTCTCATTCTGTTACCCAGCCTGGAATGCAGTGGTACAATCTCAGCTCACTGCAACCTCTGCCTCCTAGGTTCAAAGGCTTCTCCTGCCTCAGCTTCCTGTGTAGCTGTGACTACAGGTGTGTGCCACAACATCGGGGTAATTTTTGTATTTTTGGTAAAGACAGGGTTTCACCATTTTGGCCAGGTTGATCTGGAACTCCTGACCTCAAGTGATCCACCCACCTCAGCCTCCCAAAATGCTGGGATTACAGGCGTGAGCTACCATGCCCTATTCACATTTTAATTTTTAATGTTCTTAGTCTGTTTCTTCTTCCTTTCTTCCTTCCTTCTTCTCTTTTATTTTCTTCTTGCTTATCTTTCTAGAGATGTGTTTAAAAATAAAAGTCACAAGACTGCTCTCAATTTCTGGAAACTGCTTGTGCAGAGCATGGGATCAGTGAATAGGTCAGGGGTATTCTGTAATTGACCACTGCTAAGGAAACTAAATGAAAATTACCACTTTGCTGTTCTGGCAAGATCAAGAAAAAGTGCAGAAGAGTAATATTGAACCAAAGAAATAAGCATTGCTAAATGACATATCTATTTATGTGTAGCTGACTTATCCATGAGTTAGTTCTGAGCTCATACATTCTGTTCTTGCAAATTGTCAGCCTATACAGAAAGTTCTGATATTTTTTAAACATTCCATGAGTGATAAAGGCTCTCCATTGAGGGTAGTCTATGTAAACTCAAAGATTGACATAAATTCTAAAATGGCATTGTCAAAAAATAAGAACTTATCAAAAAGACGATCTTTAAAAAAACAACTTTAGAAAGGTCATTTATAACACTCTTCTCCAACTTTTTAGTTTGTACTTTTGTTTGTGAAAGCATTTTTCACCAGCAGATGAGCCAAAAATAGGTATCTGATATCAAGTGAAAAACTGCATGCTCAGTGCTATTGCTTCCAAAGAAGACTTTTTGGATGAGCATCAAGACCTTTTAGGGATTGCAAATATTTATTGCAGAAAGTATAACTCGGTGTCTTAACTGTCGCAGAAATAAAACTTGAATGGTCAATACGTGCTTATGTGCTTTTGAATGTTCTGAACTCTGAAAGAAATAGAGAAATTCTATATACACAATGTGGAGGCTTTTAGTCTGTCTAAAATAGAATCATAATAAATTCATAAACTGGAAATATTCATGTTTGAAGCCCATTTTGAGGAATTTATCACTATAGACCCTTGAATATTTTGCTTCTCCTCTCTTGCCTTTTAAATTTTTTATTATATTTTGTCTCAGTATGGTATAAACAAAGAATATCTGTAAGGAAGGCCTAAGACAAACACTCATGCCTTCAAAAGCTAATACTTATGGAAATGAAGAAGAAATAGGTGATGCAACAGAAAGATCACAAAATTTTGCAGAGAATTTTGGGACATGATAACCCTTTATCTAGAACATCACGATGCAGGGAGAAAGAAAAAAAACACAACTAAATTCTGTTGGGCACGTATGTATGTAGAAGGTATTCAGTATAGACACATAAAAGCTCCTGAAGATGAAAAAACATTTTGCTTCCTGAGTGGGTGGGGTATAGTCATGTGTTTGTAGATATTTTCACTAGAGAGCAAGACACTATTTTGAAAGACTGATATGGTACAGGAAACAGAGACTATAACACAATTTTGTGAGCCTTTGGGATGTTAAATATTTTATCCTTCCCTTCTCTTGACTTTTAAGCAGTAGAGTTCATGGAACCAGCTGGTGGGTCTGAACTAAGTAATAATGAATCCATTAGCTTTTATTATTCTAACTTGTATCTCTAAGATGCAGTGGCCTATAAAAACACTGCTTTATACTTTAGAGTTAATCTCAGTGTTCATCTAAACCTTTGTTTTTGAAAAAACAGTATTAAAATAATGAAATTTACTTGAATATAAATGTTTTCAGTGTAAATGATATCATATGTTATCTCAAATCCAGCCTATGTGAGCTCAAAATTTTATAACTTTATTTCTACTTTTGACAATTTCAGTTCTCTAAAATCAATTTTACACAATACTTGCAAAAAAAATAAGGCTGACTTATTCTTGCAAATTTAGCTCCTCAGATTGCTTCACAGTTCTCTGCTTCATTTTTATTTTTTTAGAATAAACAGTTCCAACTCTTTATCTTCTGAAACGCTTAACTATGTTTGTTCAAAAGATCATACCAAGAGAGTAATGCCTAAAGAAAAGGCTAGAAATTTCCAGAAAAGTTTCCCAAGCCTATCTCAGTTGCTTTTTTATTTTGTTTTTTGTTTTTTTTTCCTTTGTATAAGGTGATTGTGCTGAGAATGGAACACTACTTTTTTGTTGTTGTTCATAGGTCAGTTGGGATTGGAAGTTATCAAAACAAAATCAGTGATTCTGGAAGCAAGATATAAACAGCATAAACTAGCTTTTCTCCTTTTCTAAATGTTAGAGAAAAAGGCTGAGTGGGCATCAGTCAAAAGCTTCTGTAAAGAGGAAAGGAAGTATGATAGCATTAGAGAAGTTCATGTGTTCAGTTGCTAGTCTTCGCTCTCTCTAGGAAAAATATAAGTAAAAGAAAAAAACACCTTTGTACATGGACTATGAGGTGAAACAATCAGAATTAGTAGTCTATTTGAGAGAAGAATTAAATATTTTAATATAATTTCTTCCTATATTTTTCAATGTATATCTATTTGATAATTATAATCTGATATTATTATACTCAGAAAATAAAAACCAAAAAGACCAAGAAGATGATTTCTTAGAGATTCAGATTAAATCAATAGCTAAATTATAAAAGTAAATATTTGGGAGGCCGTCTTTTGCTCAGTGTGCTATTGCCTTCAAGAAGAATATCTGAATTTGCATCGAGAGCTTTTGGAGACTGTATTTTATTGGCAAGAGAATGTAACCAAGTATGTTTTCTGGACCCTCTAAAACTCTAATTGTTGCTGTGTGTGGAAATAGAGAACATCTTTTCTGAATATTGTAAATGCTATCCTTTTAGGAAAGGTAAAAAGGACAAATGAACTTGCTGTTAACACAGCAAAGCCACTAACCTCACAGCACTTTTTTAAATTATTTTTTTAATCTAGAAATTATATTTTCAAAAATAAGCCAGAAATTTAATAGAAACTATCTAAATGTTTTGTTTTTAATATTAAGACTGTAGGCACAACATATGGTATGAAAATATTGGCTAATTTTTTATGGACAATGTTTTGAATGAACAGCCTGTCTCTCTACTATCTACTACTTCCATTTGTATGAAAATGTGCTGAAACTGCTATCTATTATAGAATATCACCAGCTTTATTTAATAAGAGGAGTTGCTACTCGGCTGCAACATAAAATGTTTTGCTTCATGAAGCAAGTTCAGATTTAGATTCAAACTCATTAAATATTTCAAGAGTGTATTATGATAACAAACTAGACGAGAAATTGCCAGGCTTTACTGTTTGGAAAATTAGGGAGCAAGAATGATTGATGTAAGTCCCTATGGCCTTTAAAGATTAAAGTAAGTTTACATAAAACTAGGGTTATGCTAGCGAGTAGAGAAATACTGAATGCTATTACAAAGACAGGTGAATAGGCAAAGATATACAGCTCAATATCCTAATGCCATAACAGAAATTCTGGAAGCAGTTAACTCTTGTAGCTAAGATAACTCATTGTTCAAGAGCAATGTTAGATATGTTTGGGCCTTTCAAACTGATAGAATAAATTAAAGTAGATTCCTGAGTGTTGTCCTTCAAGTTACACCTTGTACACCCAAGAAATGTATACAGAACAAAAAAAGGTGATGATTTATTATTTCAGTATATATTCATAGTAATCAAATTTAGTCCTTAGTTCTGTGGTAGGCATAAAGGATACACAAAGGTTAGAAATAGGTTTGAGGAATCACAAATGCAGGGCACACCATTCCATTCTGACAATTCAACTCAGAAAGTTCTAGAATTTAAACTTTTAAACAGGAAGTTGTTAATTAAAGCTACTGAAAAACCAACGTTCTTCTGGTCTCTTGTATACTTCTCTAATGTGAATTACCCAGAGGCACAGAAGAATTGAAGAGTGGGGATTGCTTCCTTTCCCATAAGCAGTTTTAATTGCCAGGTTTTTAGAGAAAAGGATGGGGTGACATCAGTCAAGTCTTCCTTGACCCTCTCTCTCTCTCTTGTCCTACAAGATAGAAGTGACTATTTAGAAGAACTATAAGGATATTTCTTGGATTGTGGCTCAACTGCTGCTGGACATTAAACTTCAGTGGTTTATTTAAAAGTTAAGCTTGTCAACGACTCAGTTCCTATAGTATTGTCCTCTATTGGTCATGGCCTATAGTCAATTATTCCAGTGGTACTTTTCCATAATGTTTGCTATAAATAGGAACATGTTCCCTCTAATTTCACTTTCCTCAGTACCCCCCTGCACTCCTAAAAATTATTGAAGATCACAAAGAGCTTTTTTTAAGTGTAGGTTTTATCTACTGATATTGATCATACTCAAAGTGGTGTCCCACCACTGTTGTACATTAAGACACATTTCACCCTCGTTTGGAAGCGATGAAAAGCAAGGTGTTTTTGTTTTGTTTTGTTTTAAATCAGATAGTAGCAGCAGCTACTTAAAAATCTTTTTTCCAAGCATTAGCGAGTTATGGACTAACAAGGGTTGATATGGAACAAAGAAGAAATTGGCAAAAAATCAGAAGTTCATCCAGCAGTAAGTGAATATTTAAAAACAACACAAATGAACTATTCTTATGATAAATTATCATCATTTGAGAATTATTTAAGGATGATAGGAATATTAGTAGAATAAGTAATATTGGAGCCAGAAAAAATGCTATTTAAAAATGACTTTTTAATAATAATTTTTCATGGATTTTAAACTTTCAGGAATAGCTTTCTTAACATGGATTTAATTCCTGTGAGACTTCCAAAACATTTTAAAATCATATCCACATTTTCTGAGGATCCAGCGAAATGCCAGAGGTAGAACAGAAGAAAAAGCGGACCTTCCGCAAGTTCACCTACCGCAGCGTGGACCTGGACCAGGTGACGGACACGTCCTACGAGCAGCTGATGCAGCTGTACACTGCGCGCTAGCAGCGGCGGGGCTGAACCCAGGCCTTTGGCGGAAACAACGTTCGCTGCTGAAGCGCCTGCGCAAGGCCAAGAAGGAAGCACCGCCCTTGGAGAATCCAGAGTGGTGAAGACGCACCTGCGGGACATGATTTGATCATCCGGCCGAGATGATGGGCAGCATGGTGGGGGTCTACAACGGCAAACCTTCAACCAGGTGGAGGTCAAGCTGGAGATGATTGGCCTCTATCTGGGAGAGTTCTCCATTACCTACAAGCCCGTGAACCACGGCCGGCCATGCTTTGGAGCCACCCACTCCTCCTGCTTCATCCCCCCTCAAGTAGTGGCTCTGCTAATAAACGTACACAGATCTCCAAATAATAATAAAATAAAATAAAATCACATCCAAAGATGAACACTAATACTGCTTCTGCTGCTATTACTGCTACTACCAACTACCATTAAACTGTCTTCCCACTACTGTTTTGAGCCTTTGTTTTCATACTCAAATGCGACCACGTGCGTCTTCATTCCTTTCACTAAAGAAGAAACTGAGCAATGTGACCAAGAACACGAAATAATAATAAGTGGAAAGATGAAGTGAGCTCTACATTAAATGACGGTTGTTTTCATCTTTCAATGGCATTTGTTCATAGAATAAAGTATTAATGTTCAAATATTTTAATACTTTTCTCAAGTGTCTCGTTCCTATGCTTCAAATGTTATATTTGGAAAACAATGACTGCTCCACTAGAATAAAAGGGTTTCTGACAGATTTAAGTAGCACAATCTATGGAAATCCTTTATGAAATCTAAAAATATACATGGAGTCTTTGTAACTCAATATGAAGCTGAGCTTATATAGAAGAAAAATGAAAATAAGTAAATTTATTTTTGGCAATTTAGTTCAGGGTTCTTAACAAATCCTTAAATTTCTCATCTACTCAAAGGCAGCCAGGTGCAGTGGTTCCTGTCTGTAATTTCTGCCACCTGGGAGACGGAGGCAGGAGGGATTGCTTGAGTACAGGAGTTCAAGTCTGTATTGTGCTATGATTGCACCTATGAATAGCCAATGCTCTCCAGCCTGGGCAACAAAGCAAGACCCCATCTCTTAAAAATTTGTTTTTAAAGGCATTATCAAGATTTATCAATGGCATTATAAGAATTAAATGAGTCAGTAAAGGGCTTAATAGAGAGAAAATATTTCATAAATGGTATTCCTATTTATAGTAGTGGATGAAGTAGTAGTAATAATGGAAGTAGTACCAGCGGTACAAGAGTGGTAGTATAGCATAGTTAGAGCAAAAATTGTTATTATTTTACTCTTGTTCCTGAAAAAACATCAAATCCATGAAAGAATTTATATTCATATTTTTTGACTTAGTATTTTGTATATTTTCTCTTTTCCTTGCACCTGTGTATGCCCAATTTTAAATGTGAATTATTTACATTTTAAAATTTCTGAAATTAGATATGCATCTGAAAGTAATATCTCCCCAATATAGCTAGAATTTTGTTTGTTTATCTCTTCTTATAGTATATTGTCTTAAAAAGAAAACGTTTAGGTTGTTATACATATCATTTTAGTCTTGTTTTCAATCATCTCTTCAGTTTTCATTCCATTTACATTTTCCTAAAATATATATTTAAGAGTAATATTTTGAAATGTTTTACTGTATATTTTTGAAACATATTTGCTAATGTTGCATACTCAGGTTATTTTTAATTTTTACTAATAAGAACAAAACTGCTTTATCATTTTGCATAGATCTTAGTGAATAGCTCTTCTTTTAATTCCTCTTGAGAAAATTTTTATAGTAAAATTTTATTGTCAAATGATATAAATATCTTTCTTATTGGGAAGAATGATTTCCTTTAGTTCACCTTTAATTTAACTTTGAATTTTGAAAGATATATATAAATATATATAAACTTATTTTAGAACATAAACAAGATACAGGTAAGTAGAAAGGTAATTATCTTACCAATTTTAAGCAGTTAAAATAATCTGCATTTTTTTCTAAAAATACTCTTTTCAGTAATATAGTAAACACTATTCTTAATTTTTAACTTAATAATACATTATAAATAGGAATGGTATGTTTGAAAATGCCTACACTGTATTCTTTTGTTGTTGTTTGTTTAGAAATTCTTTAATTTTCTTTTTAAACATTTTTTTCTGTACAAACTCATGGGGTACATGTGAACTTTTGTTCCACGTATATAATTTGTAGTAATCAAGTCAGGGTAATCAGGGTTTCTATCACCTGAGTATAATACGTTTTTGTTAACTGTAGATACTCTATTGTGCTGTGAAAAATGGAATTGTATTCTACTTGTGCCTTAATATATTTAAATTATAGTTTTGTTATTGCATATTTCAATGTTTCCAATTCTTCATTTCTAATAGTCTGTGATATATATAAATTTAATTAAATCATATTATAGTAATATCAAAATAAATTCTTCAAAGTAAATTTCTTGGAAAATATTCATAGATATTTTAAGGCTCTCTCTCTCTCTACATATATGTATACATATATGTACACACACATATATATCTTTTGTGACACACACATATATGTAAAGGAAGAAAATGATATCTGGGCAAAATCACCTTCTAAGTTACGTGTGTGTGTTACACATTTTAGAAAGATATTTACAATTCCTCTTTTACCAGCATCTTCTAACTTAGAAGATGATTTTGCTCAGATATCATTTTCTTCCTTTATATATTATCAATTTCCAAAAAAAATAAAATAAAATTCTGAGCTATATGAATCAGAACTAGAAACTGTGAGAAAATGCCTAAAGTTTATTTTTTACTGTTTTTTTTTTTTCCTCTCTTTAAACTGATCAGAAAGACTTAAACCTGGTTCTGAGAAAGCAGGATCTGAGCAGGAGCTAAGCAATAGTGAATGTGATAGAAACTGTTCCTCAGTCCCAGCCCAATATAGTCAGTTGAATTAGAGCACAAATCCAGGTCCTAAAAGTTGACTGATGCATAGTGAGAAAAGAAAAGTGTGCATATGAGTTAGAATGTGCATGACTGTGCTTCTAAAATTGAGCCAGAATATCTTGTAATTATGTCTTTGCAGGAAATAAAGAAATAATCTTTATTTTAAATTATGTCTTAGTAGGCTATCAGAATTCACCTTGGTTTTTGCATTTAATTATGGAGTTTCAACCTTTCTCTGTATTTGATTCTTCACAGGAACACCAGCAAAATCCTACTGTGTAGCCAAAAACCGCCATTTAATCATTATATCTTCAAAACTGGTTTTATATTAGTGTGAATAATCTAAAACAAGATTTTATTTTTTATTAGGGTGGCAATAATTATGCAAAGCTAATTTCATTCCAGGACGAGAAATACAATACTATTTCCAGTGCTGGAGGTATTAATAGATGAAGCCATCCTGTATGACTCTTGTAAAGATGGAGAGGATTGTCACAGAACATTCACCATTTATAATATTATCTCGTATTATCTTAGTATTTGTGTTCCCTGAAAATTAATGTGTTGAAATACTAACTTTTGATATTAAAATATTAGGAAGTAGGGAATTTGGGAGGTGATTAGGTCATGAGAGCAGCATCCTCATGTATCGGACTAATGTTTTTATATAAGAAGTCATAGAGGGAGTCTTGTCTTCCACCATGTGAAGACAAGGCAAGAGGGCATTGTCCATGAGGAACGAGGCTATCACCAGACCTGCCAGCACCTTGATCTTGGACTTACAGCCTCCAAAACTGTGAGAAATAAATTTCTGTTGTATATGAGCCACACAGTTTAAGCTATTTTTTATTACACCAGTCTGAATGAACTAAGACATTATTTCTAATAAATTTTTGTGAAATATTAAAGTAGGCATTCTTAACTCCCTCATAATTTTTATGGGTATATGTATGTGTTCTCATAAATTTTAATGCTTAGTAGCTTTTTGGATGATATATGGTTTGTTACCCAAGTTTATAAGAAGATTGCTTGTTACTACTTCCTTGGGATATGGCTCCCCTGAATATCACATAAGAAAAAGGATCTTATTTTTATTTTCTTTTGTAACTTGTTTTTTATAATCAAACACAGAATTGAATTGAAGTAGTTTCTAAAATAGTAAGTCAAACTATATATGCAGAATTGATCCCAATTAAAGTAATTGATTAATATGAATATTTAGTTCATTCATATTTCTGAATCTTTCACATGCATTTGATAAGTTCATTTTACTCATAAACAACAAATACTAAAGCTTAAAAAAAGATACATTTACTGTATCACCCACATGGTTTGGCTAAAATTTACTTAAGAAAGTAGTGCTTCCATGCATAGCTTTCTACAACAAAATATTTGTTCTTAAAATATTATAGACAATTTATTGAAATGAGGGACAATTATAAATGACAGAATATGTTTTCTTCATAGTATCCTTCATACTGATTTTTTTTAAAGACACCAGGAAATACTGGTTGGCTCCAGGACTGAATCAAATTAAATATAATATGTAATTAAAACATGTCTTATTAACTCACTCTGTATGTTTCTATTAAATCCCTCTGTGTATAGAGCAATGTGTTGAATGCAAGTGAATAAAACATTCTTCCCATTCTTAAGTACTTTACAGTCCAGCTGGGAAGAGACAAATTGATCCAACAGATAATATCATAGACATGCCATGCAGACAGTAAAAGTGCAGATATTTTTTAAAATTCCAAGAGTCAAGTACTACGTGGGAATTAGAAATGGCATAGTAGAGAGAGAATTTGAACTACAGTTTGAAAATTGGTGAATAGTTAATACAAGTCCTTTAAGCATGAAATGTAGTTAAGTCGCTCTGACCTATATTTATTCACATGGATTCAATCACTAAATAATCATTTATTTTACTAAATTATTCATATCGGAGACAAATTAATTATCCTCTAGTAACCTCTTGAACCAGGGACACACCCTTACATAAGCATATCATATAAAAAGAAACAGTAATCTTTATAGCATTTATAATCTCTAATTCTCTAAGCTTACTATAAAAACCAATATTGAATATTTATGAGCTAATGTTAACTTTGTAAGCCCCTTGAGGTAGGCAAGGCAATTTTAGATAACCCTGTGGAACAGGCACAGCAAATTTTAAAGATGTGAAAACTGATGTCATCAGAGGTTTAAATGCAAATAACTCTTAAGCACAGGTTTGGGAATTCAATCCAGGTATTTCGACCCCAGTATAATTTACTCTTTTACTATACCGCACTACCTCTTTCAAATAAATAGCTTTAGCATTTGGATACTATGTTCTGTTATTAAAGCAGCTTACCACCCATCTTTTATATGGGGTAGAAAATAGGTTTAATCCTCTCCAGGGGGAGCTCTTAACCTGGAAAGGAGGGGGAATGCATCACAGGTGAAAGACAGCAGAACAATGTGACCTGCGGCTAATTTGCAGTGGTATTCATTTGGGTGGGATTTGACATTTCTGGGTAGATGTATATTTGTGATTGATATTTCATTCTTTAAAGCACAGCCTTTAAAACAGCTGTGAAATGCCAAGTTATTAATTTACACACATTGCAAAATGTAGTGTTAGGAAACCGATTTACATCTTTCCAAATTCAACCCCAGCGATACTAGGCTTTTGGGATCAGCACATCATGAAGAAGATTATCCCAATCAGCATAACTTTAAAAACTGCTGCCCAACATTCAGCTCTGCACATAGCCAAAGGGATGAAACAGGTGATGAGGTGTAGTCACAGCAGATACAGCCAAAAGGGAAAGGCATATACTTTGCAAGGTGGGGCAGGGAACATTTTTTTCTTTCATGTATATATTTTTTGTTTTAGACTTAGTTTATTTGGGGGTGTATAGGACTGACAATTTGATGTATTCTTACTTGAAATAGTAAAACAATCTCTTGAGAAGAGGGTTTCATTTTAAATAACATGTAAAGCCTATTTTACAGATCTTCTTTCTGAAATGTATTCATTATTACTTGTTTTGTTCTTCACAGAGTAGATGCGAATATACAACCATGAAAATAAGTAGTACTAGCAAATCATGCCTTAGGCATTCTTAAAATGAAACACTACAGGAAACACTTTCATAAGGAAGCGTTTGAAAGCCAATCCATGAATTGATGTCTACACTGTATTGGAAACAATGCATACTTGGAAATTGCCCTAGAGTTTAAACAATTTTTAACTACCACCCAACATTTTTTTCTTCATTTTTAGAGGTTTATATGAACTGGGACATTGATTTCATAGTAAACAAAATATTTACATAAACTTCTTTATTTGTCAGTATGGAAAAAGGATAAAAATACGAAGCAAAATAAAGTGTATCTCTTTACCGTAATGATACCACTTACTATGTCCCTGACTTGCTGACATTTTAAAGGGTAAAGGAACAAAATATTTGCTCAGAAATGTGTTACAAAACTCAAATATACTTGTTGCTTACTGGACAATTTGAATCTTCATAGCAAAACAAAATGTTTTAGCAGCGTTAAAAATATATAAAACATTAAAATTTTAATTTGTGTTATTTTAAAATCTTAAATATCATAAAAAACATATGTATTGAAAATGATGACATGATATCAGTTGGAGCAAAGTAATGATTAGCAAGCATATCATAAGGAAAATATTGATACCTATGGTGTCATAAGCCAGACCACTAAAGACATGTGTATGCCATAGCAACTCAGATTTTCTCCCACATTTGCTTTAAAAATACATTGTTTTCACATTTTATTAAAATGAACATTGACATATTTACAATACAATTCTGGTTAAGCATATGACAACTGTCTGAAAACAATTAAGTAGAAAATTTTAATTGTCAAGTGAAAATGTTCTTCAAAATTAAAACTTGACATTTTCTTATCACCCCTAGATGTATCCCCACTATTAAATTCAAGAAGAAAATCAAATGTATTCCTTGTCATGACTGCTTTTGGTGTTCTAAAGACAATATAGAAAATCAATATCTGATATTTAAAGATTATTAAAGTATCTGACCAAAAATAGTAAAAAACTGTCAAGTAGCTAATTAATATGTGTTTATGTTTTAGGATACTTATCCATTGGTGAAGTCCTATAAACAATAAGTAAAACCTTCATCCAATGATAAATTTAAAAAATAAAAGAAAACTATTTCTCTTTTACCTGAACCACAGTAATATTGGTTAAAGTTACATTTACTGAATATTTACCAAGTATCACTCTCAAGCACCACATTATTTGCTTGTCTGCAAACTTTTAAATCATTCTATGTGGTAATTGCTATTTTATTTATGCTGGCACAGTAACTATATTTACATTGCAGAGATGGGAAGTGTAAGGGCAGCATGGAATCCAATGATTATACTTGAAAAGGGAATCTCAGGAACACCATGCTCCATCTTCTTCATCTTTATAAGAGAATTTGCTTCACCATTGAGGGGTAAAATGTTCATGTTTGCATCACTTACAGATACTAGTGTTTGTTTAGATGTATTAATTTCCCTCACTTTTATGTTAAAAAGAGAAGCAGAAAAATAATGCAATTTAGTTTGCTCTCTTGTTTTGTCTATCCAGGTTGAATCCAATAAACCACCAATTACAAAACACTGAAGTTGGCTGGCATTAAGTAGCTTATGGAGCAACAGAGCTAACAGGCAGATTCATCACACATTTCACATGTTTTTGCCACAGGGATATATAGATAGGATAAAAATACGTCAAAAGAGACTGGAAAATTGCTAGTTCCCAAGTGGGTGGTTCTAACTCACATCAACTAAAAAGATGCAGTTATTCTAATATTTCCCATTTTATCATATAATTTTTCTAAAAATTATTTGTCAGAAATTACGTGATACAGAAATTTCTAGAAAAAAGAAAGGTAGAAAAAAGTAATATGGAGACAAGTATAGAAACAAAATAAAGCAGCCATATTCTCAGTGATGACTATTTAATATATATTTAGTTTCCTCTAGTGTTATTTTCCCATAAATATCACTTGCTTCATAATCTTGCATAAATAAGAAAATATTACATACAATACATTAACATAAAATTACCATTTTTGGAATGTTCTAAGACCTTTACATATCTTAAAAAATTTAATACTCAAAACAATCTAATTGATTACGTATAATTAATTTCCTCATTTTATCAACACAGGAAATAAAGATCACACATTTTTTTCCACATAAATTTTATTTTATTTTTAAATAAATTTTATTTTAGCATTAACCTCTGGCCAAGTAAGGTAACTTGATAACAAGTATTTGATTTCACCTCCAACCTCTCAAAAATCAACACAAAAGATCCATATGATATAAACCAAGAAACTTCTGACAATTTGTAATATACGCATTCAGCTAATACCGGTTTAAATTGAATTGTTAAGTGAATTTAGCAAGCCTGAAAGGTTCAAGATCAATACAGCACTAACAAAAGACTATTTTTCTATTTGCAACCAAAAAAACCCCAAAATAAAATAAACACAAAAGAAATGAAACACAAATAATTGAATTGTCAAATCAAACTCACACAAATCTAAGATCTTAACAACAACAACAACAACAAAACTAGGCTTCACTAGTATTGACAAAGATACAGTCACTCAAGTCTGAAAAAAGCCTGCATAAGTCTAACATACAGTGGGCTTCCCGGGTTCTTCCACAGCAAACCTATATTATCCGGTTTCCTATAATAGCTAAATCTCTAGGTTTTGTGATTTTTTACATCCACAACAGAAGAACATTTAGTCTGAGAGATCTCCATTGTCTATCATAACTTTCTGTGAAGTTTTCTTTCTCTCATCAGTTCTGGACTTACTATCTATAAGCAATGGTTAGTTAGGGTCATCCTTTCTCAGGCATTCCATAGATAAGTTTCATTTTCCTAGGAAATAGCGTTAACTTATTTACCCATAAGTTTAGTTATGTAAAATAAAGGAGTTTATGTCAAATTGATTCTCTTTTTTTATTTCTGTTAGCAGTTGCTTATGATAATCCGGAGATAAATGAATTGCAGGTCAGTAGTTCTAACTTCTGCCTTTCTAGTTGTGCCAGGTGAAAGAATATCAGTAAACGTTTCAGGGGTGAGGGTGCAGGCAGCGGTACAAGGAAATGACACTTAAGCACTAAAGACTATGACCATATACATACACATATATGTGTGTGTGTGTATGTATATTTTATTCATTCATTCTTTCGAGACAGAGTGTCGCTCTATTGCCCAGGCTGGAGGCTGGAGTGCAGTGGCGTGATCAGAATCTTGCCTCACTACAGCCTCTGCCTTTTGTGCGCAAGTGATTTATTTCCCTGTTTCAGTCTCCTAAATAGGTGGGACTACCGGCCCTGGCGCCACCACGCCCAGCTAATTTGCGTATTTTCCACAGAGACGGGGTTTCGCCATTTTGGCAAAGCTTGACTGAACTCCTGACCTCAAGTAATTCACCCGCCTCTACCTCACACTCCCAAAGTGCTGGTATCACAAGCACGAGCCACTGCGTCCCGACAATATTCCTGATCTAAGTGAAGCTCCCACTGGTGTGTTCACCAAGTGAAGATTCCTAGGACTGTGCGTAAGATTTGTGCACTTTTCACTCTACGTTATCCTGTAATGCAAGTATTTCCTTCAAAAGCGACTAGAAGGTTACTTAAAAATGACTGAGAAAATGAGAAAGCCGACTGAGCACTGGTAAGTGTAGTACTACATTACATACGTATAATAAATATTTGCCAAACGTTAATTGGAAAAATGTTGTGAAAGAATTTTCAAAAGAAAAGGGTTATATTTTCATTCGTGATTTCATTTTTCTCTTTGTGATTCCCTATGATTTTCATTGCAACATTAACTTACTATTCTATTTTTCTCAGGAAATAATCTGGTCAAATAATTGTATTACGTCTGTTTCTTGTAAGTCTTAGAAAAGATTAGATTTGATTACTTTTCATATTATTTGGGAAGGGAGTAAAAGTGGATGTGAAGTAATTTTGAAGTTTAAATTAATACCTAGGAAAGAGGATTGATCCTAACTTGTGCTGCAATTATAATTCCACTGATTTCATAACTGTAAATATAAACCGTTTATGTTTTCAAAATTATTTTTAAGATAGGAATTACTATGAGGCCATCGTTGTTTTGTTTTTCTTTTCTTTTTGTCAAATAGCACATAAATTCATGTAGATTAATATACAGAAGTCGGCCAGGCGCAGTAGCTCACGCGGGAGGCCGAGGCAGGCAGAGGCTGAGGCAGGCAGATTATTCAATGTCAGCAGTTTGAGACCAGCTTGGCCAAAATGGTGAAACCCCTGTCTCTACAAAATACAAAAAGTTAGCTGGGCGTGGTGGCAGGCGCCTCTAATCCCAGCTATCACTCAGGAGACTGAGTCAGGAGAATCTCTTGAACCCGGAAGGCAGAGGTTACAGTGAGCTAAGATCGCCCACTGCACTCCAGCCTGGGTGACGGAGTGAGACTCCATCTCATTAAAATAAATGAATACATAAGTTAATAAATAAAAATATATAAATAAAATTGAGTAAGTAATTGAAATTATAGGACGTTAGATAATAATTTTTTGAAATTTTTTAAAATTCTGAAGGAGACTATGGACTGGAATATAGCAGGCATCTATTATCTGAAAAAGAAAATAATACGGTCCTAGAGAATTTTAATAGCGTAACAGATATTTTTGGTTTGTGAAACAAAATATGAGATAAAATGTTCTACAGACAATGTGAAAGATAATTATTTACAATTAGGCAAATAAGAACATGCATTCAGTGGCCATTTAATTAAGTGAATATATACATTTTAATAGTATGTTAGTGATATAGTGAATACATAGATACATAGTGTATTAACATAGTGTCTTTTTCATATAATCTTCCATACAATTGAAATTATTATTAAAACGTAGTTTAAAATCCAATGTTAAATAAACAATTTAATTATTGGATGGATAGAAACTAACATAATTTAGATAATTATTTTACATAATATTTACTGTTAAAATCATATTTTGTTAGCTCTAACAACAACTAGACATTAATAAACCAATTTCAAGATGAAAAAATTCTCAAAAAATCACACATCATCTAGTTAATCCAAAATCTGAAATGAGTTCTTACTGCATTAAGAAGAATTAAAAATAGGCCAGGCAAGGTAGCTCATTCCTATAATCCTAGCACTTTGAGAGTGCGAGGAGGGTGGATCATGAGGTCAGGAGATCAAGACCATCCTGGCCAACATGCTGAAATCCTGTCTCTACTAAAACTACAAAAATTAACTGGGTATTGTGGCGGGCACCTGTTGTCCCAGCTACTCGGGAGACTGAGGCAGGAGAATCATTTTAACCTGGGAGGTGGAGGCTGCAGTCCTGCACTCTAGCCTGGCTACAGAGCTTGACTTCGGCTAGGAAAAAAAAAAAAGAATTAAAAATAATTTAAGAAAAGTATGCTGCTTTCATGGCTTGCGTGACACATCTTGGTAACCTAATTAAAATTATTTATATTAATAACTGCTTCAATATTATGAATTTATATATATGCACTTGTGTGTGTGTGTGTGTGTGTGTGTGTGTAAGTATATACTGTAGAGTTTAATTGGAAAATTCCATCATTTCAATGTTTAATATTTTAAGGTTTGTGGAATAGATTAATTTTGATATGTACAAAGTAAACACAAATTTGAGGCTTTCAAAATGATTTCATTTGAGTAAATTATTATACTTTATACACTATGTTTCTACCTATACATTTATTTAATGTGGTACTAATATAATTCCCAGAGAGCCAAATAAACCCCCCACCCACACCTGGAAAGAATGACAGCTTGGGAAGAACAAAATTACCTGAAATTTGTCCCCAATTCTACTTAAAATAAAAAATTAAGCCAAAATACACATATAGTAAAAGGAATCATACATATAAGACCATATATACTAAAAAGGAATCATGAGTAATAAGGGCTGTTTCATTTTCGGTTAAATCTTTGCAGATGCACTTATACATATTATACAAGAGGAACAAAAGTAAAGGTTGAAATTTATTATTCCATGTATGAATATATATATAACAATATCCATATATTAATTTACATATTTAATTAATATAGACCTGATTTTATAAATATTTTTAAATTTTTATGTTTCCTGGCATAGACTGCTCCTTTTAACTATTTTTATGTCTTATTTTCTTGTTTTTTTCCCATTATTATATTAGCTTTTAAAGCTGCAATTATTTTACAGACATCTTTGTTTTCTCAACTCTTTATTATGCATGCGTAATGAACCATTTGCTGAATTTTGAACAAGGGATTTAATATATATAAATATTACATAGTGTAGTCTCTTTAAAAAATAATTGCCATGATAAAAATCGTGCCAAACATTTGAAAGAAAGTAAAAAAAGGCAGTTACTTGACTATAAATATGTATATTGTAAACCAAGCACACAGATAAAAGTTAACTTGTGTAATAAAAACAATGCACTCAAATCTTTGTCTAATTTTTAATCTAATTTTTTTAGCAAGTAAGTTAGAGCAAACGGACTTTTTAGTGCTAAAGATGCTTAACTTCTCAAAAGAAAATGAAACTATCATTTTTAGTATATTCCAAATTGTGTATGGTGTCATTTGGTTAATAAAGAAAAATATAACAACTTATATTACATATTACATGCACATATAGAAGTATGTGATTATGTAATTTTTGATTATTATTGAGAAAATAAGAGCATTAATATATATTAAGATAAATGGAAATAGAATTATTAAAGTGTACTTATTAGTCTATTAGATTAATATAAACAATCGTTCAGTAAATATATTTTAATTTCCTATCTACGAAACATGTAATTTATTATAAATACTACAAATTAAATGAGAATGATGATTAATTTACATGTTTTTTCTCCTGATATATGGAGTATAAATAAATAATACAGATAATTAAGATTAAAACCATCTTCTTTTATTAGTTAATATTTTCTAAGTGGCTACAAGAATCTAGTTTCTCAGAAATGTATGGTTACCCTGTTTTAAACAGCAATGAAACATATTTATATTAACAAATAGAAAAAGAAGGCCCAGAATGTGGAATACACTTTTTTCATAAATTCATAAGAAGATGTGGTATAGAAGTGAAATATTTAGGTGAATATATGTTTACCTACGAATTATACCATATTAATTATTTTTAAATTATGTTTATGTTATAATTTTTCATAGTCTTGCCACATATTTACACATCCAACACAAAGTAAAAGTGGTGACACAAATATATAGAGGTGGCTAATCTTTGTTCATGTTAAAATAAAAGTGGCCTTCCTACTGTTACTGAAATGTGTTAGGTAAAATACTGAACCTATTACTGAAATATGTTAGGTAAAATAAATATGGGGAACATCTGAGAAGTATTTCTAAATCCAAATATGAAGAAGACATAATGGATTGTATACTTTAAATAGGCACAACTGAGATTTTGAAACTACTTTTAAGAACATATGTTTAGCATACACTTAAATTTAATGAAAGTTATTTTATCATTGCTTAAGTATGTGAATAACCTTTGGGGACATGTAAATTGTGACCATTAATGACAAAATGGACAAAGTAAAAGTCACAAAAGGCTATTGTCATCTTGTGTTTTTTTTTCTTTTATAATAATAGGAATTTTGTTAATACTGTCCAACCTTCATGGGTTAAATTTTTATGTAAAATTAATATTCAATAAAATAGGTTTCTGATGACATTGTTCTTGATCTAGAATTATATTTTGTAGCTAGTTGAAGTTATTATAATGGCACAAAAAAATAACATTTTAAAGAGAATTTTGTGGATCATTAAACAAACATTGTGTGCCCAATATCTTGACATATACTGTATTAATGTTTTCAAAGGTCCATTTCTGGGCAAATGCATTAGAGGTCTTTGCATTTTGCATAGGTGCTTATGGGAAGGGTAAGTGTATTAAGACTGTAGATCATTCATCACATTTTTGGGCCTCTTTGCATTTCTGCCTGCAAATTTGTTATGTATTGCAATAGCAGAGAAAGAAAGCTGTGAGTCGCAAGTATATGTCACTCTCAAGTTTTTAAAACATGACTAAGAATTTTTGGTGTACATTGTTTAGGTAAGAAAACACATCTCTCTTCCTTTTTTCTACCAACTTCTCTGCCACAATAGTGTATTTTGGACTTTAAGACATTTGCTTTAGTATTCATCAAACAATAATGATAAGTATTTGAAAAGATGTTGGGAAGTGGAATATATAGATGGTAAAGATTTCCTCTTATAAAAATCTTGTCAAAGTATCAAATATTAATAGAATGTTTTATGGTTATTCATCTTTGCATTACTGAAAATCCCTAATTAATCATGACTTTTTTTCTTTTATTGTCCTGCAGTATTTGTTTTGCTAAATTTTCCTTAATGTTTTTGCATGTACATACGTATTTGAAATTTGGATGTGAACATCGTACTACTTTTTTTTCCATTTGTTTTGAGATTACTTATAAACTAAGTTTATATGCTTTTCAGTTATATGGTGAATATATGAAAGAAGATTTTTCAATATTAGCAGTATAAAAGTCATTCAATATAACTTATGATTGACATCTTTTTAAAGACATATCTAGCTACTTTTTGTATTCAAAGATTATATTAATTTTGACTTTAAATTTCAATCAGCTTGTAACTGTATATTTTTCTACCATGCTACCAGTCTATTATTTAGTTCCAAATGTTTTAGTTAAGTATAACAGAGAATGGATCTAGACATTTGTCATGTATGTTATGGGAATTTCTGAAGTAGCAGATAGAAAGAAAGGAGGAGAAATAAAAATCCTTATTCATTGCTAGTTGGAATTCTTAATAGTACCGGCACTTTGAAAGACAGTTTGTCAGTTTTTTCAGACGGCACAACAGTCTTACCATATAATCAACAATGATGCTTCTAGGTATTTATCTAACTGATTTGAAGACTTAAATGTACACAAAACCTGGCATGAGAATATTTATAGAAGTTCTATTTATAATCACCAACAACTGAAAACAGTCAAAATATCTTTCAGTAGGTGTGTGGAGAAAAATATGGCACATCTATATAATGGAATAACATTAAGAAATAAGAGTTTGAGGTATTAAGTCACATAAATGCAAGAAGAAATCTTAAATGCACATAGCTAAGTAAAAGAAGCTAGGCTCAAAAAGCTACATAATGTGTGTTTCTGATTGTATGACATTCCGGAAAAGGTAAAACTATGGAGATGGTAAAGAGAGTAGTGGTTAAAAGAGGTTGTTTTGTTGCTGGTGTTATGTTTTATTTTTGTTTTTGTTGAGCTGGGGGCATTTAATACGTAACACACAGGAAATATGAAGGCACTGAAAATATTTTGTCTTATATTATTATGTTAGATAGTCAATACTATGCAAGTGCCCAAACCTATAAAAATTTACAGCACAAAGAATGAGTGCTGAATGCATGTAAGCAAAAACAAAGACATTTATAAGACTGAGGGATCCTAAGGTAGAGTGCAGAAAGTGACAAAAGAACCTAACTGGATTACAAATAAATGAAACAAACTCAATGAAGGAGAAAGACAGAAAAGGTGTTGACTTTGATAACTTTGGGTATGAATGAATACTGTAAGAGCAAAGTAAAAAATAAATACATAAACAAATAAAAATAAAAGCTGTACCCCCATTATAAAGTTATTTTCTGCAGAAGAAAGGGTTAATAAGTTTGAAACCATATGCATGATGGGATTGAACAAATGGTAGACAGTTGTTTCCCAATGTTGGAGTAATTGATTAGAGACAGTCAAAAGGAGAAGGCTGAATTCATCTATCTTATACTAGAGTTGGTGGCATCAGTATGAACAATGTTAAACTTAATGCAGACACATGTAACTGCATGCAGAAATATTTATAGGATTTTTAAGAAACACAGGTAATATACATACATGTTCCCTTGCTCTGTCAGCTGAGAGGATTCAGAAACAGTTGTTTCAGCAGCCATGAGCACACCCAGCAACCCAAATTGGTTTCAAATACTATTTTCTCATCAAATAAACTGGGGCTCGTTGGGAGAAAGAGAAGAATCGAGGGCTGGGACGAAGAATATATATAAATGACTCCAGAGCATCTTATAGCATCAGATAGTATGGAAGGGCTCAGAAATCCTCAATAATGGAGATATGTCAAAGAAACACAGATATCAACTGAAAGAGCTTTCAATGTCCCAAGAGAGAAAATTTGGGCAACAATGTAAATAAAAAAGTACTGAATTATTAACCACAATGTAATACAAATATTCAGGAATCTATATTGATATAAATAAATTATTGCATAAAAACATTAAAGAGAGGAAATAAATGGATCCCCCATGCCAAATAATTCCAGTGTAATTACTCCTTGGAGTGTAATTCTCTATTATTTAAGAAATATGGGCTGCCCAGAGTGACTTTCTTTCCAAAGAACATGGTATGAAAGGGGGGACATGTGTAAAAGTGTAACTTTATGTTACTGACAAATACTACCTCAGCTTGGTGAGAAACCTGACAAATACTACCTCAGCCAGGTGACCACGTTTAACATCAACAGTAATTTGTGTCGATTGCTTACTCCCTTGATAGGAAGTGATTAGAATGGCACTCTGCATCTCTTATCTTCTTCCTCAAAACATACAACCCCTGCTTAATCAATGGGAAACATCAGACTAACTCAAGTGAAGAATGTTCTATGAAATACCTGACCAGCACTCCTCAAAATGCTCAAATTTGTGAAAAACAAAGAAAATGTCATAGCTAAAAGAAGCCTAAGGGTGATGAGCGAATGAACCATGGCGCTATGGATGGTAAGAAAAAAAAGATATTAAGTAAAAAATGAAAAATATCTGAAGTATAGACTTTCCTTACTAATAATTACCAATATCTGCTCATTAGTTGTGACAAGAGTACTAACATAAGACACTTAGTACTAGTATAAGACATATACAGCTGTGATAAAAGCACTAATGTAAGTCATATACAGTACTAGTATAAGACATTTAGAATAATAAAAAATATGAGTAGTATATATGGGGACTCTCTGTGCCATCATTTTATTTTCATTTTTCATAAATGTAGAAGTATTCTAAGATTAAAATTTTATTTAAAACTAATACTGATGCTGATTCTGAAATGAATATTTATAAACAAAATTAGTTTGATTCTAATAAATAGCTCCCTAAACTAATAATTCCAATTCAATATTACAAGTTTTTAAAAGAATAATTGCAATGAGAATGACTGCCTTTGAGAGTAGTATGCATTATTTAATGTGGCATAGATAGTACTAGGTTTCTGCTTCAGTGAACTCAGTGATGGAAACAACTCAAAGTTTAGTTCATAATTTTACACTATGTGGAAAAGGTGGGGCTTTACATTGGTTCCTTACTGGGACAGTTTTTCCCAGTGGGGTAAAAATGTGCAGATATTTGGTGTGCCAGAGCACTGAGGGGACATTGATCTAATTCAGATCATACAAACTTAGAAACAGGTAGGAGACATACTCACCAATATGGTTGATTAATAGTAAACTTGACAACATTATTTTTTATACATCTGGGTATAACTTGAAAGGGTAAAAATGAAACATTGACTCTCCTAAAACTTTTTAATATTAATTAAAATATTATTAATTTTATAATTATTGTTAATTATATAATTTTATAATTAATATAAAAAATAATAAAATTATTAATTTTAATATTAATAATAATTCACTTACATAAAATCAGATGTTTCACAAATGTCAAAAACAATTGTGTAAAGAGTTTTAGAGAGGTTCCTCTCCCCTTGTTTTTCATTAATTGCTCATATGGCTAGTCAATTATTTTTCCAGAGAGAATCTTGCTAGTAACAAAAAAGAATTCATGTGTTATTTTTTCCTAGGATAGTGATGGTGTTGAAAACTAGTTTCATTTTTCCAAGCATTACTAACATAAGCCTAATATAGGATTAGATTTCTTTAAGATATAATTGCTAATGTACGACTGAGATAATTGTTAAAAAAATTCCCAAGGTAGCCACGTCTTGCACAGAACAACTAAACATTTCATAAGTATCAAGCTGTTCTTTCCCAAATAAACATGAATCATAATATTGCTACTGAAAATGTTCATTAAACTAAATGAGAGTGCAGTTAGCTTCCAAAAAATCTTAAGTATTCCAATTTGCTGTCAAGAGAAATTATACAATCAAAATGTGTTTATTAGCTCCAGTGCATTAAAACTTCTGATTTTGGGAATATTTCGACCTACTTTTTAAGAACAATTTGTCTTAAAATAACTTCAAATGTAATTTCAAACATAATATCACATGGTGTACGTATATAAAAATATTCAGTTTTATTTGAACTTTTCTTCTTTGTTGCATGCATCAAAGTAAAGACTCCATTTGTACTAGTGTAAAGAATTTTTCAACCCAATAATTCAAATTTCTGTGCCTATTATACTACGTTCTGAAATGTATCTGAAACAGTGCCAGAATTAGCATTTTCTACATTAATTTTATAACAAGTGATTTCCCAGGATAATTGATCTTTGTTTTCTCATCTTAGTTATAAAAATCCTGTGTCTAAATTGATGATTTAAGAAAATATTTTATTGAATTCTATTTTATTCCATATTTTGAATTCCTCACCTCATAAAACACCTATATATATATAATATTTAATTTTAGAAATATTTTTAAACAAGTAGGTAATCTGAAGGTAATTCAGAGAAATGACATGAGGCTAAAAGCCAGCCTGGAACAAAATGCTGTAGAGGTAAGAGAGTTTTCAATCTCCAAAATATAGCACAGACATATCTATGAATCAAAGTAGCTTAGAATATTAGTGTACAGAAAAATGATTAAGGCAAAGTTTGAAGGATTAAGTTAAAGGCCACACCTCATAGACTATAACACACACAAAAAAAGGTTCAGTTGGGAAAAATACATTTCACAAAACAACTATAAAATGTTTACATGCTTATCTCAGCTTTATGTTTCTTTAAAGATAAAAATGAATAAATTCCCTGAAAAGCTTTTCAGTTGATTGACCCTCAGCATAGCCTGGGACCTGCTTTTATACTTTTTTCATGATCCAAAAGACACATACTCATATAAAAGCACACACATGCTTATGATGGAAATTTCAGGCATGCATAATTGCCACTGAGTTCCAACAAATATAAGCTCTCAATAAGAAAGAATTTTTTAAATGAATTACAATATACTAAAGGAAAGAAATCATGCCAAGTTAGAGTCAGCAGTAACTACAATCAAAATGAGTATAAACACACACAATCCAGGTATCAAAACTTTCAAGCCTGGTATATGAAATGAATATAATATATACATACATAATTTAATGCAGGATTAATAAAAGCATGAGTCAGGAGTTGGAGTCTATTACAATGAGTAGGAATGTTGAAAGGTAATATAATTTATCTTAGTTTCTTTCAGGATATCTACTCATTAAAAAATAAGAACAAATTCATTTTAGAGCATACTAATTGTAACTGTTTTTGCACAATTTATTGAATGAACAAATTGCTCTGTATTTGTCAAAAATCTGTTTGTTCAAATATGTTTGGTGTGTTTCAAATATGTTTGGTGAATAGATCTTGTTTTCTATCCCTAGATAAAACCACAATGTCTTAATAACTGCAGCATTATAATAGTGCTTAATGCCAGGTAATGTTAGTTCTTCAACTTAGTTATTCTTCAAAGACGTGTTGACTATTCTGAGGCCTTTGAATATACATGTAAATTGGAAATCATCTTGTTAATTTCTACTAAAAAGCCTTGTGATTTCAACATCTGTTCTATGAAAACTAAGCAAACCTGAGGAGAATAGATACTTTCACTATATTGGATGCTCTGAATTATAAAAGGTATATTTATGGACTTTTTATATTTCTGTCATTAGCTATTAGCTATTTTTTTTTTTTTTTTTTTTTTAGTTTTCAGCTTCAGGATATTTCAGGCCACTTTTGATCAGATTTATTTCTAATTCTTTTATATGCTATTGCAAGCAGCTTTTTTAAAACATGAAGACAATGAATTTTTATATATTGCTACATTGTCAATACTAAACATTACATAGTTATAAAAACACCTAATGAGTACAAAAATAAGTTTTTGATTTATATTCTCCATTTTTTTCTACTCATAAATACATTTTGTACTTATGTAAAATACATCCCTGCAAGAATAACTAGCTCTTTTTCTTTTAACTTTCTCATTAGTATGTAAGATTCTTCTGAGTATGATAACTGTCAGTATTTGAACAGCACTTTACAATTTATAGAGCATATCCACACCCATTATTCTTTTCCATCTTCCCAACTACCCTGTCTACTAGACAGGGAAGATGTTCTACCAGTTGTATAGATGAAGATGCTGTGATTGACATCTGCAAAGGTTGTAGCATCAGAACCAGAACTCAGGCTAGAACAATCAATTTCTGGTTGTTGCTGGTATACAGAAATATAATTGAATTTTGCATATTATTGTTATGTCCTGTAATTTTGCTAAACTCACATACTGGCATTAACTGATTTTTTGGTAGATTCCATGGACTGTTACATAAATGATCATGTCATTTAGAAATGAGGATGGTTTCATTATTTCTTTCAGATATGGATACCTTTTATTTCTTTTTCTTTCCTAAATGTTCTTTCCAAAATTTTCAACACAATATTGAGTAGAAATGATGAGAGCATATAGCTTTGCCTTATTACTGAACTTAGATGGAAAATGTTCAGTGATTTGTTTTACGTCCTTTATCAAACTGAGGAAGTTTTATTGCTTATTTTGATTGTTTTTATTTAAAATAGATGTTGGATTTTGTCAAATCCCTTTATTTTGCTTTTATTTTTTCTTTCCTTCCATCCATCCATCCATCCTTCCTTCCTTCCTTCCTTCCTTCTTTTTCTATTTCTTTCTTTTTTTTTTTTTTTTTTTTTTTTTTGAGACAGAGACTCCCTCTGTCGCCCAGGCTGAAGTACTGGAGTGCAAGGGCATCATCATGGCTCACTGCAACCTCTGCCTTCTGGGTTCAAGCAATTCGCCTGCCTCTGCCTCCTGAGTAGTAGGTGGGGTTACAGGCACATGCTACCACACCTGGTTAGCTTTTGTAATTTTAGTAGAGACAGAGTTTCACCATGTTAGCCAGGCTGGTCTCTCAAATTCCTGGGCTCAAAGATCCACCTGCCTTGGCCTTCCAAAATGCTGGGATTACAGGTGTGAGCCACTGCACTGGGCCTATTTTTTCTTATTTAGAGGTTTCAAATGGTGATTTTCATATGTTGATTCTTGAATGTTCACCCAACTTGTATTCCTGATATAACCCCACTTACTCATTATATTTCATCATTTTTATATACTGAAGTATTGAATTTATGAAAATTGTATTTAGAGAATTTTTAACTTTGTTCATGCAGGATATTTGCTGTAGTTTTCTGTTCTTGAAAAGAATTCGCTAATGGTATTAGCATAACACTGTACTCATGAACACAGCAGAAATTCCTCCTAATTAATTTTCGGGTAGATTTTAAGTAGAATTGGGATATCTTCTTTCTTCAATATTTGGTAGAATTAATCACTAAAGTCATTCTTCACAGGAAAATAGTAAAATCCTAGTAATAGATAATAAGGATACTCAGGTCATCTATTTTTTCTTGCTTAAGCTTTGAATTTAAGTATATTTCAGGAAATTTGGCAATTTTATCTATAATTTTAAATTGATTGCTATGAAGTTAATATCTTCTGATTCTATTAATCTAGAGCCATATCACATATTTCATTCTTCATAGCAGTAGTTATTTTTCCTCTCCTTTTCATTCTGATCAATCTCACTATAAGTTTATCCATTTTATTATTTTAACAGGCTCATTTTTCTCATTTCAAAGATGCTCTCTTATTTTTCGTTTATTGTTTTCTGATCAAAATAATTTGCTTTCTTCCCCTTATTTTGAGTATAACTTTTGACTTTTTTCTACTTTACTAAAGTTTGAAGTTACTGATTTAAGTAATTTCTTTTGTCTAATATGTCATACTTACTAATATTCTCCAAAATATTGTTTTGCCACTTTCTGGCAATTTGATTATGCTGTGGGTTACATTTTCATTCATTTTAAAACACATTGTAATTTACCTTTTACTTTTTTCTTTAACTTTGGATTATATAAAAGTATATTATGTTGTTTTCAAATACTTAGGGATTATCTAGATATCTTTCTTTTATTAGATTCTAACTTATTTTCATTGTGCTGAAAGAAAATATATAAGACAACTTGAATTCTTTAAAATGCATTAAGGCATTTATGATCCAGAATATGGCCTTTTTATTATTCTATAAATTATTGAGAAATTATTTTAAAACATCATAGATATTTCAGGCTGTTTGTTGAAATTTAAGAATATTGTTATCAGTTCTATAGCTCGAGGCATCTCTGCTTGTACCATGTCTCACAATTCACACACAATACTGAAATATATTGAAGTCCATTCTCATACAATAAAGAATAAAATCCTACTACAGATGGATTGTCAACATGTTAAATTTTCTGCCTATTGGAAGTATTTTATCATTTATCTTGCATTTGATAGGAAGCAGATTGAATATCACCTTATAAATATTCTCTTGCTATAAAATATTCATTGACTAGGTGATTTTTTTTTTTATATTGGAAAGATCTATGACTACATGGGAGAAAACCTAATTTTTTTTTGTCTCCAACTTTCTTTACTTACTTCCTTGCAAGCTATAAATCCATATAGTGAGGTGAATCCTTATTATCCACTCATGCAAATGGAGCCTTAGAGCTGCAAGAGCTCTGTCTACTACATGTCCCCATATTTACTATTACTTTGCAGAAGAGGGATACTTATCTTATGAGCGATTATGGCAGGAGAAATTGTCATGCAATTCAGTAATAGCCCTTTCCTCTCATCTCCTCTTCATTTACCTCAGATCCTCTGCTTCAGTCCATGCATCTTGCCAAGCTCTGTATTCTGTAAAATCTGGTGTTAAATGTCAGCTTTACAAAATTACATTTAGACCTCGTAAGTCAACTCTTTCTTATTATCCTGCAGGTTTTTAAAAAATTTAAACAGAAAAGACATGATCTTTCCTTTCTTTTCTGTTTTACATTCTTCAAGAATTGATGGTCTCAGTGTTGTATCTCAGTAATTTCTGAACACATACACTTTACAAATAAATTGAGCTATCATCATGAATTAGCTTACTGAACTTTCTTCAACTGATAATACATTTGCAGATATTTTAGAGAAATATAGGACCCTTCTCCTGTTACAAGCAAAATCTAATCCTCAAGATTTTATCTTTGCTATCCTACCTAGCATTTACTAAGTACTATATTCATAATAAATTGATTTTCTTCTAGCTTTATTGGGGTATAGTTGAGAATTTAAAAAATTATGAAATTAATCTGTATGCCTTGATGATTTGATACATGTAAACATTATGAAATAGTCACAATCAAACTAATTAATATATTCAATACCTTACATAGTTACCATATTATTTGTGTGCATGTGTGGTGAGTATGCCTCAGATCTACCCTCTTAGGAATTTCAAATAAAGTACAGAATTTTTTAACTACAGTTACATTGTTGAAAAGCAGATCTCCAAAACTTAATCATCTTGCATCTTTGAAGCTTTGTACTCCTTGACCAACACCTCCCAATTTTCCCCCCCCATTTTAGCCCCTGACAAATACCATCCTACTTTCTGTTTCTGTGAGTTTACTATTTTAGAGTTAATGTACACATGAGATCATGCAGTATTTTTCTTTCTGCTTTTGGGTTATTTTAGTTTGCTTAGTGTTCTGCAGGTTCAATGTTGTGGCAAATGGCAGAATTTCCACCTTTTATAAGGCTAAATAATATTCCATTGTTTACATATAATATAATTTTATTAAGGAAATAACTTACTATTATATTATTAAGAATCTAGGATATATGTATCTATCTATATAGATACATATATATATATATAGATAGATAGATATATAAAATGCAAAGGTTAGTGGCAACAACACCTGTGCAGTGAAAAATCCTCTATAACTTTCCACTCCATAAAAATTTAACTGCTAATCGCCTACTGTTGACGGAAAGCAGTATCAATGATATGATAGTAAATGAACACATATTTTGTATATTTTACATATTATATGCCCACTTCTTACAATAAATAACCTAGAGAAAAGCAAATTTAATTAATAAAATCATAATGAAAAGAAAATACATTTACTATGCATTAAGTCATTAAGTGAAAGTGGTCATCATACAGGTTTTCCTCCTCATCAACTTCACACTGAGTAGACTGAGAAGGAGGAAGAAGAAGAGGGGTTGGTCTTTCTCTCTTAGGGGTAGCAAAGGCAAAAAAAAAAATGCCTGTATAATTGGAACTGCATAGTTCAAACCTTTGTTGTTCAAAAGCCAACTGTGTATATATATTTCTTTACTGATTAATCCATCAAAGAACAATTAGATTGTTCGCATATTTTGGCTATTGTGATCGATGCTGAAATATTTATGTGAGGGCAGATAACTGTGAGTGGCTGATGTGATTTCTTTAGACATGTACAAAAGGTGGGATTGTTGAGTCATAGAGTGGTAGTTCCATTGTTAATCTTTCTGATGAGCCCAAATAATATTTTACATAATGAATGTACAAATTTACATTCTCAGTAATGTACATGAATCCATTTTCTCTATATCCTTGAAAACGCTTGCTATGGTTCATCTAACAGTAGGCATTCTAATAGGTGTCAGGTGATATCTCATTGTGGTTTTGATTTGCATTTCCTTGGTGATTAGTAATATGGAGCAGTTTTTATTTACCAGCTGGCCACTTTTATGTCTTCTTTTGAAAAAACATCCATTCAGCTTCCTTGACTACTTTTAATCAGGTGCTTCTTTTTTTTTTTTTTTTTCGCTGCTGAGTTGTATGACTTGCGTATATATTTTGGGTGTTAATGCCATATTCGATGTATTGTTTGCAAATATTTTATTCTACTCAGTAGGTTGTATTTTCACCTTGGATTGTTTCCAAAAGTGAAAAGAAGTGCTTCCTTAGCTGTGCAGGAGCATTTTTGTTTGATGCAATCTCATTTGCCTACTTTTGCTTTTGTTTCCTGTGCTTTCAGGGTAATGTTAAAAATAATATATATATATATATATTGCCCAGATAAATTCCAGAAAGTTTTTGCCTTCATTTTCATCTAGTGGTGTTACTGTGTCAAGTTTTATGAGTAAGCTTTTAATGCATTTTGAATTGATTTTTACATATGGTGTGAGGTGAAGGTCTAGTTACATTTCTCTTCAAGTGCATATTCAGTTTTCCCGGCATCAGTTTTTGAAGAAACTATTGTTGCTCTATTGTATGTTCTTGGCATTCTTAAAGAAGATCAGTTGACCACAGATGTGTAGATTTGTTTCTGGTCTTTTCAGTCTTTTTTATTGATCAGTATGTCTGTTTTAATGTCAGTACCACACTGTTTTGATTGCAATAGCCTTATATTTTGAAATCAAGAAGTGTGATGCATCAAGCTGTGTTCTTGAGATTACTTTGGATATTTGTGGTCTATTGTAGTTCTATCAGAATTGTAGAATTTATTTTTCTATTTCTATAACAAATACATTGGTATTTCCATAGTGTGTTTCCTAATGTAATTGCAGATATAAGTGCTAGAGAGTTAGCATACTGTTTCCATTATTTATGAGAACACTATCAAAAATATAGTAACATGTTTGATCATTAATAAATGTTCTGGAAGAAGTTCTGTACAAGTAAAAGCAGTTTCTATGTATTCACAAAGACTTTTGATCACGTTTTGGCAAAGTCATGAATTACTTTCACTTGAAATATTACAATTAGCATATGTTATCCTTTTTCAATAATTATGTGTTTATTTGAACATCTCAAAATATGAAAATTCCTTGAATTAATGAGAAAATGAGTGTCACCATGTATAGTCTGTTAATACAGTTTGATTTTTTAAAGTTTAAACAAATTTTCTTTTAGTTCTATTATAGTTCAGACTATAATTTTCCTTTTCATGACATACTTGTCAATATTTGACTTTAGGGTAAGAATAATCTTCTATGATTTTATTCCATTTTCTATGTTATCAAATAGCTTTTATAACATTTTTTCCAGATGGACTAATAGTACTCACTTATAAGATTAATTTGATTAATTTTGACAAATACTCAAGGCTTGATCTTGAATGCTATACTATTTCATCAAAGGTATCTGGTAGGTTTTCCATTATTAAATCACACGTAGCCATTTGTATTCTCAAATTATTCATTTTATATAGATTCACCAGTTTATTAATATTAATTTCCATGTTCTCATAAGGTTTTTAAAGTTGCAGTATCACAGCAATATATATATATACATATATATAGTTTTCAATTACACATATGCATGTATTTCTGTGAATATATCTATATATCCTTGTAATTTTTTAGCTCATATTTGGAAAGACATCTATTTTATTCATATGTTCATTGAACTAATTTTCATTTCTATTGACTAGAAAAAACTAGTGTAACAAACTTTTCAATATGAAATATTCCCATTTACTTAAGCTGATGTGTTTTTGTCAATGAATTCTATCTTATTAATGATACTCTATTTTATTAATGCTTTCATGATGTACCATTTCCATTTCATTATTTTCTACCTTTTTTTGTTTTTTGTTTTTCAAAATCTTTATGTGTATGTATTTAATATTTCCTTCATCCTAATGTGTGTCAATATTAGAAGGCATGTGGAGAAGCTAAACTAGCCTAAGATTTCTTTTTTTTTCTTTTTTTTTTTAATTGCATTTTAGGTTTTGGGGTACATGTGAAGAACATGCAAGATTGTTGCATAGGTACACACATGGCAGTGTGATGTGCTGCCTACCTCCCCCATCACCTATATCTGACATTTCTCCCCGTGCTATCTCTTCCCAATTCCCCACCCCCTGCTGTCCCTCCCCTTTTCCCCCCCGATAGACCCCAGTGTGTGATGCTCCCCCTCCCTGTGTCCATGTGTTCTCATTGTTCAACACCCACCTATGAGTGAGAACATGCAGTCTTTGATTTTCTGTTCTTGTGTCAGTTTGCTGAGACTGATGGTTTCCAGGTTCATCCATGTCCCTACAAAGGACACAGTCTCATCGTTTTTGATGGCTACACAGTATTTCATGGTGTATATGTGCCACATTTTCCCTGTCCAGTCTATCATCGATGGGCATTTGGGTTGGTTCCAGGCCTTTGCTATTGTAAACAGTTCTGCAATGAACATTTGTGTGCATATGTCCTTATAGTAGAACGATTTATAATCCTTTGGATATATACTCAGTAATGGGATTGCTGGGTCAAATGGAATTTCTATTTCTAGGTCCTTGAGGAATCGCCACACTGTCTTCCACAACGGTTGAACTAATTTACACTCCCACCAGCAGTGTAAAAGTGTTCCTATTTCTCCACATCCTCTCCAGCATCTGTTGTCTCCAGATTTTTTAATGATTGCCATTCTAACTGGCATGAGATGGTCTCTCAATGTAGTTTTGACTTGCATTTCTCTAATGACCAGTGATGATGAGCATGTTTTCATTATGTTTGTTGGCCTCATGTATGTCTTCTTTTGTAAAGTGTCTGTTCATATCCTTCACCCACTTTTGAATGGGCTTTTTTGTTTTTTTCTTGTAAATCTGTTTTAGTTCTTTGTAGATTTTGGATATCAGCCCTTTGTCAAATGGGTAGATTGCAAAAATTTTTTCCCATTGTGTTGGTTGCTGATTCACTCTAATGACTGTTTCTTTTGATGTGCAGAAGCTGTGGAGTTTGATTACGTCCCATTTGTCTATTTTGGCTTTTGTTGCCAATGCTTTTGGTGTTTTGGTCATGAAGTCCTTGCCTACACCTGTGTCCTGAATGGTTTTGCCTAGGTTTTCTTCTAGGGTTTTTATGGTGTTAGGTCTTATGTTTAAGTCTTTAATCCATCTGGAGTTAATTTTAGTGTAAGGTGTCAGGAAGGGGTCCAGTTTCTGCTTTCTGCACATGGCTAGCCAGTTTTCCCAACACCATTTGTTAAACAGGTACTCCTTTCCCCCATTGCTTGTTTTTGTCAGGTTTGTCAAAGATTGGATGGTTGTAGATATGTGATAGCTATTGCCTCGGAGGCCTCTGTTCTGTTCCACTGGTCTATATCTCTGTTTTGGTACCAGTACCATGCTGTTTTGATTACTGTAGCCTTGTAGTATAGTTTGAAGTCAGGGAGTGAGATGCCTCCCACTTTGTTTTTTTTTTGCTTGTAATTGACTTGGCTATGTGGGCTCTCTTTTGGTTCCATATGAAGTTTAAGGTGGTTTTTTTCCAGTTCTGTGAAGAAGGTCATTGGTAGCTTGATGGGGATAGCATTGAATGTATTAATTACTTTGGGCAGTTTGGCCATTTTCATGATATTGATTCTTCCTAACCATGAACATGGCATGTTTCTCCTTGTTTGTGTCCTCTCTTATTTCATTGAGCAGTGGTTTGAAGTTCTCCTTGAAGAGGTCCTTTACATCCTTTCTTAGTTGTATTCCCAGGTATTTTATTCTCTTTGTAGCAATAGTGAATGGCAGTTCGTTCTTGATGTGGCTCTCTTTAAGTCTGTTATTGGTGTATAGGAATGCTTGTGATTTCTGCACATTGATTTTGTATCCTGAGACTTTGCTGAAGTTGCTTATCAGTTTCAGGAGATTTTGGGCTGAGACGATGGGGTCTTCTAGATATACAATCATGTTGTCTGCAAATAGAGACAATTCGACTTCTTCCTTTCCTATTTGAATACCCCTTATTTGTTTTTCTTGCCTGATTGCTCTGGCTAGAACTTCCAGTACTATATTGAATAGGAGTGGTCAGAGGGCATCCTTGTCTAGTGCCAGATTTCAAAGGGAATGCTTCTAGTTTTTGCCCATTCGGTATGATATTGGCTGTTGGTTTGTCATAAATAGCTTTTATTATTTTAAGATACGTTCCGTCAATACCTAGTTTATTGAGGGTTTTTAGCATAAAGGCTGTTGAATTTTGTCAAAGGCCTTCTCTGCATCAATTGAGATGATCATGTGGTTTTTGTCTTTGGTTCTGTGTATGTGGTGAATTATGTTTATAGACTTGCATATGTTGAACCAGCCTTGCATCCCTGGGATGAAGCCTACTTGATCATGGCGGATAAGCTTTTTGATGTTCTGTCGCAATCGGTTTGCCAGTATTTTCTTGAAGACTTTTGCATCTATGTTCATCGTGGATATTGGCCTGAAGTTTTCTTTTCTTGCTGAGTCTCTGCCAGGTTTTGGTATCAGGCTGATGTTGGTCTCATAAAATGACCCGGGAAGGATTCCCTCTTTTTGGAACGTTTGGAATAGTTTCATAAGGAATGGTACCAGCTCCTCTTTGTATGTCTGGTAGAATTTGGCTGTGAATCTGTCTGGACCTGGGATTTTTTTCGGTGGTAGGCTCTTAATTGTTGCCTCAACTTCAGACCCTGTTATTGGTTTATTCAGGGTTTCGGCTTCTTCCTGGTTTAGGCTTGGGAAGATTCAAGTGTCCAGGAATTTATCCATTTCCTCCAGGTTTACTAGTTTATGTGCATAGAGATGTTTGTAATAATCTCTGATGATGGTTTATATTTCTGTGGAATCTATGATGATATCCCCTTTATCATTTTTTTATTGCATCTATCTGATTATTCTCTCTTTTCTTTAAATAATTATTCACAATTATATGGTCCTTAATAATTTTAAAATGCTGTGAAAATACATAGTCATTGAGTCATTGTTCTGCATCATAACTTTGGATATGCCAGTGGCATTTTCATCCTTACCAGTAGATGAGAACGTTCAGATAAAACTGTCAGGCCATTTCACTAAAGAAACACAACTAGGCTATATGACTTCAAGAAAATCAACCTTATCCTCCAGGGCAAAATTTCTCAAACTGTATACTATGGACATCTTAGGCTGAATAATTTTTAAAAATTTATTTTTATACCTTTTATTTCTTTTTTTATTATTTTATTTTATTTTTCTTTCATTTCTTTTTTTTTAGTTGTACTTTAGGTTCTGGGGTACATGTACGGATCATGCAAGATTGTTGCATAGGTACATACATGGCAAGATGATTTGCTGCCTACATCCCGCCATCACCTATATCTGGCATTTCTCCCCATTTTATCCCTCCCCCAACCTCCCCATCCCTGCTGTCCCTCCCCTAGCCCCCCCGCAACAGACCACAGTGTGTGATGCTCCCCTCCCTGAGCCCATGTGTTCTCATTGTTCAACACCCAATTATGAGTGAGAACATGCGGTGTTTGATTTTCTGTTCTTGTGTGAGTTTGCTGAGAATGATGGTTTCCAGATTCATCCATGTCCCTACAAAGGACACAAACTCATCATTTTTTATGGCTGCATAGTATTCCATGGTGTATATGTGCCAGATTTTCCTTGCGCAGTCTATCATCGATGGGCATTTGGGTTGGTTCCATGTCTTTGCTATTGTAAACAGTGCTGCAATGAACATTTGTGTGCATGTGTCTTTATGACAGAACAATTTATAATCCTTTGGGTATATACCCAGTAATGGGATTGCTGGGTCAAATGATATTTCTGGTTCTAGATCCCTGTGGAATCACCACACTGTCTTCCACAATGGTTGAACTATTTTACACTCCCACCAACAGTATAAAAGCATTCCCATTCTCCACATCCTCTCCAGTATCTACTGTTTCCTGCATTTTAATGATCACCATTCTAACTGGTGTGAGATGGTATCTCACTGTGGTTTTGATTTGCATTTCTCTAATGACCAGTGATACGAGCTTTTCTTCATATGTTGTTGGCTGCATAAATGTCTTCTTTCGAGAAGTGTCTGTTCATATACTTTGCCTAGTTTTTTAATGGGGCTGTTTGTGTTTTTCCTGTTTTTCTACATGTTTAATGGGTTTCTCATAAAATCATGATAGCTCAATTATTTTTAACTCAAACAGAATGTCTATGCACTTTAATGGGAAAATTTATTCCATTTCCATTATAATAATTATATTCCTTGCTTTTTCACTTTTCTATCTTTTTTTGTATTTTGTCGGATTAAATTTTCTTCTTTCCATTTTTTCTAATATTTTGAAAATGAAATAGCATGCACTATTGTTTTCTAGAAATTAAATACCATATAATACATGTAAACACAAGTATTAAACATATGTGCAGCATTTTTTCTTACAGTGTACTCTTAAATCTTTCTCGGTACATTTAAAACTTTTCCTTAAATGTAGGTATATTTTTTATCTGCATGAAAGTAAGGCAAAATGTTTTACTTTACCCTACTTTCTCCATCCATGTTATTTATCTGTGAGATAAGATAGGATCCTTTTTTTGGAGATTCTATATACACACATGCATAAAATGCATGTTTGTATAAATTTAAACATATCTTTTATTGCTTTCCTTGTTCATGATTGCATTTCATCTGCTGTATTTTGCTGAGAAAATGTCCACTTGCTGTTTTATATACTGCAAAAATTATTTGTGATTACATAATATTATTACATATTATGTAACTATATGATGACACATTACATAGTTGATTATATAACATCTCAGTATATCATATATATATACACACACAAATGAGAGACATTATTTCATTTTTATTTCTTGGGTAGCATTCTCTATGAATCTTTAAATGTCTCAGCATAAAAATATTTTATCTTGCTCTCACATTTATGATATGTGAATTGGTGAATTTTCAACCAAAATTATTTCCTTCCAAAATTTCACCGTGTTTCTACAGCTAGTCTAGCTATGAGGGTCTCTAGTGTCAGTCTTTCTGTTTCTCAACAGGCTTTTGTTGTTATTTTTCTTATTTTTGGAGTTCTGAGATTGCACTGAGCTATTTCCCTTTATCCTGCAGAGCGTCTTGGAGCCTTTCCAATATGAAGCTGCTTATTTTTTATTTCCATTTTGGATACACACACATAGACACACATGTGTTTCTTTTTATCTCATTTATTTAATCCTTTAACCCTAATTATATAAATGATGAAAATTATATGTATTAGTTATATTTTCTTAACATATTTCTGTTTATATATATTACCCATCAGAATTTTCTTATTGTTGCATGGTAAGAAAATTTTAGCTCCATTATTTCTTTCCCAAATATAATCTATAATTACACCCTTTCAAAGTCAGAACATTTGAGTTTCTGCTTTGTTATGACATTGAGCATATATAATTTCTGAGGCTTCAAGTTCATTCTACTTTATCAATAGACTCTCTTGATACAACTTGCCAGCAGTGATTCTGAAGGCAAGATATCCTTCTGTTTTGTGAAAAACACCAGGCAGTGATCTGGAAGTTCTTGTCGTGGAGGATTTCTCCTTCTGAGTATTGACAGCTACCAAATGTCCTGCTCTGCTCTGCTCCTCCCATCTTGCAGCCATGGTAGCTATTGTTTTTGACTTAAAAAAGACAACAGTTCTATCTGCTGCTGGGCCCAGCAAAGCAGAGGGAAAAGGTGGCTCCTTTGCAGTTTTCCAGATGAAAGCACTGACTAATGGCTGCCCAAGGTCCTCCCAATTCTCTTCTGGCCTCTTCCTCTCAGTTTGGAGAAGCTCTTCAATACTTGCCCCTTTTGCTGCAGTGTGTCTCTCCACATCCCAAACTGTTGTTTTCTTCTCTGACAAACCCTGTGTCTTTTATATTTTAAGGTTCTTTATATATATTTTTTTCCTCCTGAAGATCCTGCCTTTGATTTTTGCTCCACACCCACTGTCAATTCTACGGATTTGGGTCAGAAACAGAATTGTCATTTGTCATCTGTACCTTATTTTCTTTGTTTCTTCAGCCCTTATACTCACAATAGGTGTTCAGTTTGTTTTTATATACTCCCCCATGAGTTTGTTTATTTTTTTCTTTAAATACCGAACATCACAGTTAGCATAGCTAATGGTGGAACTTATTTTTATAACTATGGTGGCCAAATATAGCTCCTCTTCTTGTCAGTGTATTTACAATAATTGCCCTAGGAAAATTAAATAACTTATTTATGTATACATATACATATATTCCATAATTTATTAGAAACTATAGATATAACTTATTACAGAAAAAAATAAGAAATGCCAAGATGTATTTACCAGCTTTCTGAAACAGACTGCTGTTCAGTGCCCTGATGTTGGGTTCATTTGAGACACAGTGATTCCAATAGCAAATGAATGTTTGTGATAGATAGCCTAAAGCCGTTATGGGGTTTAGAGGTTGGTACTTCATTAATTGAATTCTTTTAGGCATGATGTTATTCAACCTACTCTCTCTACAACACCAAATCTTTAATTAGTTACTTACTACAAACATATATTTAACACCCTTAAGTAGGATGATTTTCTACTAAGGTCAGATACAGTTTTAATTGTAAACTCTCAACAGTAGAAGCTTTTCCACATTACTTATTTCCTCTGAGTCAGAATAAAATAGCTGAAAAACATGTTCAATGTCTATTACTCTGAAATATGTGTAGGTCTAGCATAAACTAATTATTGTCTTCATAAACAGGATCAAAATTTTCCTTTATTATCAGGGCTGCTCTAATGTATTTTATCCTGTTTTACCCCCATATCACACCCCTTCTGAGATTCAGAGTTTGCAAAGATCAAACATAATTTGAAAATAAAATAAAAGCTTTATTTAGTAGGAGAAAGGAAGAGATGAAGCCTTGGTTGATTAGGGAATTTTTGAATAGGATATTTCTTTTCTTTAAGATCTAATCTTCTAACTTTAGGTATGTCTCACACACTTCATCTTTGGTGGCCCGTGTATCACATTCTTGAGGGTATATGCCCTCATTGATACATATGGATGTCATAAGCCCGTCATCTCTAAATTTGACAGTAACCTCAAAATACATCTCTTTCCTTTTTTCTTCCTTCTACCCTCAACAAATTTACATTGCCTTAAACTTCTTGAATGTTAACAAAAATTGTTTTTTATAAACCTAAATCAAAAGTAAAAAAAAAAAATTGAGTGATCTAATTTAATTCTGGAAAAGATATAGACAAATATTGTCAACATAAATATATAAAAATTTCAAGCAACATGGCAATTTTATTATTTGGATGGGTAGGAAGTTGTCTTTAAGTCATATTTTACATTGAAACAACCTTGCATCCAAGGAATAAAGCCTACTTGATCTTGGTGAATTAACTTTTTGATGTGCAGCTAGATTTCATTTGCTAACGTTTTCTTGAGGATTTTTGCCCCTATGTTCATTAGGGATGTTGGCCTATAGTTTCCTTTTTTTGTTGTGTCTTTGCCAGATTTTGGTATCAGTGGAAGCTAAACCTTGGGTACACGTGAAGAGGTAAACAATACATGTGCCAGTCTCCAGGAGAAGGAAGAAAGTGGGTCCAGGACTGAAAAATTTCCTATTGGGTGTTATTTTCACTATCTGAGTGATGGGATCAATAAAAGCCCAAACCTCAGCAACACACAATATCGCCTTATAACAAAATTGCACATGTACACCCTGAATCTAAAATTAAAATCTGTGTATATATGTGTATATATATATATATATATATGTATTTATTTATTTAAATTTTTTTGGCCAAGGATGGTGGCTCACACCTGTAATCCCACCATTTGGGGGAGTCACAGGTGGGTGGATCACTTGAGTATAGGCGTTCAAGACTAGTCTGGACAACACGGCAAAACCCCTGACTCTACAAAAAATACAAAATTAGCTGGGTGTGTTGATGGGAGCTTGTAGTCCCAGCTACTTGGGAGGTTGAAGTAGGAGGATGGCTGGAGCCCAGGAGCCAGAGGTTGCAGTGAGCCAAGATTTTGTCACTGCACTACAGCCTAGGCAATAGAGACAGATGTTGTCTCAAAATAATAATAATAATAATGATAATAATAATATGATACCTCAGTTACTAACTTGGATTTTTTCCTTTTTTTTTTTGCAATACATGGCTAAAATCCTATTTTGAAATATTTTTAAAAATAGTTTAAACATTAACTTGTTAATTTAAGAATTCAGCAATTAATATTTGCAATTTAAGGAAAATTGTCATAAACTTATTAATTTTTGGTTCATTATGTATTATTTATTCTTTAATAAGATTATTTAATTCTCATAACCTCAAAGAAAATAAACCTCTAAGCTAATTGTTCTGACCTGTTGAATTTAAGTCAGGTCTCTATCCAAATACCAGGGGAACCACCGAATAGTCAGTTTCAGTTTATATTTCTCTACAGAAGCTTTAAGTACTGAAACAAGAACATATAAGCTAAATTCAATAGTAAGAAATTCCTATTTCCAGTTAACTTACCGATAACTTTTGAGGAGGTTGAGTGAGCTAATTGAAAGTTAAATAGGCCAGAAGAAGAAAACATGGGAGTTCAGTGATCAGGTTTCTTTGTGGTTTCTTTACTCTTGGCTGCCCTCAGATACAAAATGGTTTGCAGAATGGACACTGGAGTTTAGATCTGGGTTTCTAGATTTTCAATACGGAAAATTCTAATTATTATAAAACTAAATTATTTCCTTTGAAACAGACTTAAGTAAAATACACATGTTAAAATATTAAAATATGTATTCAAAATAATAAACTGTCACATATATAGTTTAACATAAATATATATAAGTACATCATGTATAACTTATAAAAATATATTTTTTTCTATTTTGCAAAATTAAATACAGAAATACCATGAAAATATTGTATATCTGGTTTCAGACCACTGCAGTAGTGAATGTTGTAATAAAGTGAGTCACATGAATTATTTGGATTTCCAGTGCAAACAAAATTTATGTTTATCCTATACTGTAGTCTATTAATTGTACAATAGCATTATATCTGAAACAACTATATAAACTATATATGTATCTATATATAGTTGTTCAAGATATAAACAACAAAAGGTATATATATATACACCTTTTAGAAAAAGGTATATACATATGTGTATATATGTATATAAAGATAGTTGCTTAAGATATAAACAACAAAATGTATATATGTATACCTTTTAGTAAAGCACTTAATTGCTAAAAAATGCTAAGGATCATCTGAGACTTCAGCAAGTCATAATCTTTTGGCTGGTGGAGGGTCTCGCGTCAATGTCGAAGACTGCTGACTAAGTGTGGTTGTGATTGCTAAAGGTGTGGATGGCTGTGGCAATTTCTTAAATATGACAACAATGAAGTTTACTGCAATAATTGATTCTTCCTTTCCCAAATGTCTTTCTAGCTTGCAATGCTGTTTGATAGCATTATGCCCACAGTACAACTTCTTTCAAAATTGGAGTCAATCCTCTCAAACCCTGCTGCTGCTTTATCAACTAAGCTTATGTAATATTCTAAATCTTTTGTTGGCATTTCAACAATATTCACAGCATCATCACCAGGAATAGATTTCATTTCAAAAAACTACTTACTTTCTTTATCCATAAAAAGCAACTCCTCGTTTGTTCAAGTTTTGTCATGAGATTTCAGCAATCAGTTACATTTTCAGGCTCCACTTCTAATTCTAGTTCTCTTGCTATTTCTACCTCATCTCCAGTTACTTCCTCCACTGAACTCTTGAATCCATCAAAGTCATTCATGAGGACTTTCTCTTCCAAACTCCTGTTTATGTTGATATTGTGACTTCCTCCCATAAATCATGAATGTTCTTAAAGGCATCCAAATTGGTGAATTTTTTACAAAAGACTTTTAAATTTATTTCTCTCAGATCCATCAAAGGAATCACTATATATGGCAAGTATAACCTTATGAAAAATATTTCTTAAAATGTAAGAGTTGAAATTCAAAATTATTCCTTGATCCATGGGTTGTAGAATAGATATTGAGTTAGTAGGCACAAAAATAACATTAATCTCCTTATACATCTCCATCAGGAGCATTGTAAAAAGAGCAGTAATACTTTAAAAGGAGTTTTTTACTTTAATCAGTAGGTCTCAACAGTGGGATTAAAATATACCATAAACCATGCTGTAAATTGGTTTGCTGTTATTCAAGATTTGTTTTACTTTTCTATAGCTCAGACAGAGTAGATTTAGCATGATTCTTAAGGGTCCCAGAATTTTTTAAATGGTAAATGAGCATTGACTTCACCTTAAAATTACCAGCTGCATTAGCACCTACCAAGAAAGTCAGCTTGTCCTTTTGAAGCTAGGCATTAATTTCTGCTCTCTAGCTATAAAAGTGCTAGATGATATATTCTTTCAATATAAGGGCTTTTTTGTCTACCTTAAAAATCTGTTGTTTGCTGTGGGCATCTTCATCAATTATCTAAGCTAGATCTTCTGTTAATATATAACTTGCTGCTTCACCTTGTATTTTTATGTTTTGAAGATGGCTTCTTTCCTTAAAACTCATGAACCAAACTTCTACCTTCAAATTTTTCTTCTGCAGCTTCCTCACCTCTTTCAGCCTTTACAGAAAGAGAGTTGGAGACTTGCTCTGAATTAGGCTTTGACTTAAAGTAATGCTGTGGCTGGCTTGATCTTCTATCCACATCACTAAAGCTTTTTGTTATATCAGTAAGTAAAAAGACGTTTTACCATCTTATCATTTGTGTGCTCACCAGAGTAGAACTTTTAATTTACTTCAATAACTTCTTTACGTTTGCAACTTTGCTAACTGGTAGAAGTAGCCTAACTTTTAGCCTATTTTGGATTTAGACATGCCTTCCTCACTAAGTTTAGTCATATCTAGCTTTTGATTTATACTGATAGACATGTGCTATGGTGTGGCTGTGTCCCCACCCAAATCTTAGCTTGAATTGTAGCTCCCATATTCCTCATATGTCATAGGAGGGACCTAGTGGGAGGTAATTGAAGCATGAGGTAGGGTTTTTCCTGTACTGTTCCTGTGATAGTGACTAAGTCTCAGAAGACCTGCTGGTTTTATAAAAGGCAGTGCTCCTACACACACTTTCTTTCCTCCTGACATGAAAGAAGTGACTTTGCTCCTCCTTTGCCATCCGCCATGATTGTGAGGCCTCCCCAGCCATGTGGAACTGTGAGTCCATTAAACCTCTTTCCTTTATAAACTACCCAGTCTCGAGTATTTCTTTATAGAAGTATTAAAATGGACTAATACCACGTGCAATTCTTTCTTTGACTTCAACACTAAGAGGCCATTGTAGAATCATTTATTGGCTTCATTTCAATTATTGTTGTGTCTCAGTGAATAGGGAAATCTGAGAGGAGAAAAGAGACATAGGGGGAACAGCTTATCAGTAGAGCAGTCAATACACACCACATTTATTGATTAAGTTAATTGTCTTATATGGGCAGAATTTAGCACCCCCAAAAATTACTGTGGTACCATCAATCATCACACATACGGATCACTATAACAGATATAATGATAATAAAAATTTTGAAATATTGTGAGAATTACCAAAATGTGACACAGAAACACAAAGTGATCACATATTGTGAGAAAAATGGCACCTATATATTTGCTGGACTCCAGATTGGCAAACCCTTAAACTTTTAAAAAACAAAATATCTGCAAAGCACAATAAAACAAAGTTTACTTGTATCTACATTGTGACACTATTTTATTATACAAAAGTAATCCAAATGAATTAGGCAGGAGTTAGAATTACACTCAAATTTATAATTTTCTATTTAAGGAGAACAAATTAGCAAACAATTTATTGTAGGGTTTGAAGTTGAATTTAGAACAAGTTGATTTCACAAACATTTATTTTCAAAGAACTTTAGGACAGCACGAATTTATAATGTGTAAGTAGCTAATGTCATATGCTTCAGTTACTATGAAACAAAGTATAAGTCTTTTTAAGTCATTAGTGAATAATCTTATCCTGTAAGTAACTTCCATCACTTCCTGCAGCAAACTTATTTTCAAATAAGTCAATTTTGTCATTCTTTTCTTGGATGTTCACTCAATTTATCAAGAATGTATGGACATATTTATTACTTGTATGCTTAAGGTCTCTAGGGCAAGGAGGCCGGGCTTCTCAGTCAAGTTTACACTTCTTGAGAGAGCAAAGACGGAAGACAGGCTTAGGGTTCTTTTTATGACTAAGGATAGGACAGTGGTGATATTTTCCCCACATAGGCATGAGCTTGTGTGGTTTAAATCTCCCCACTGGCAGCAGGGGAAGGAGCACCCAACATTCTTACCAGCCAGCCCAGATGCAGGGCTGCGGGGGAAGAGGCAGGAGTGAGAGTTAATAGCTGTCTATAGTTTTTTACAGCAAAAAATAGACTCTGACTTCTTATTACAGACAGTCATTTAAGGGAAGTTTGGAGCAACAACACTGCACCTGGGAGACAACTGGTGATTAAGTTAGGTTTCCCACATGGAAATAGTTTGGCTGCTAATTACTATTCATTCTGCTTCCACCTAAGAGCTGAAGGGCTGTGAGTATAAGGCTTATGTCTAGGCCAGGGCATTTTCTGGGATACAAAGACAGGATAATGCTCCAAGAGGCTAGAGAAAGGTACAAAATACTCTTGTGAAGACTGAAGAAGCCTGTGGGGACAGTTCACTCAAATTCCAGCCTCACTGTAATAAAGCTGGATTCTCAAGTCCTGACAATATCCTCTTCTACCCCAAAGCAAAGAATCAGACATATTTTAAAATGCAGCCCAGCTGCAAAAATGAGCTCACAGAAAAGAATTTACGAGTTGGTGAAGTAAAAATACCATGGCACAGAAAAAACTTTTTATGTGAAGATGCACAGAATAGGCAGAAAACAAAACAAAACTATTATACTCCTAACTGAAAACATAGGAGTCTGACCTCCATACCTATGGGTTCCACATTTGTGGATTCGACCACATTCAAATAGAAAATATTAAGAAGAAAACAATAAAAACAATACAACAATGAAAAATAGAAATTTAAAGACTATAGTATAACAACTATTTACATAGCATTTACATTTCATTTGGTGTTATAAATAATCTGGAGATTTACCATTTATGGGAGGATGTGTGTATAGTATATGCAAATACTAAGTCATTTATGTAAAGGACTTGAACATCTATCAGCATTTTGGTATCCAGGGGATCCTGAAAATAATCCCCTGCAGATACCAAGAGACAACTGTTATGTCAAATCGCTCTCTAAAACCATTATATTTATCTATATTCACACCAGGAAGTTCTCTGAAATCTCACATCCTCCTCCATACTGGTTATTGTCTACCTAAAAGAATTGTCAATCTGATGTAAAGCTAATATTTTATTTTATTTATCTACTTATTTAGCCAGATTGAATATTGCTTCATAAATTAACTGGTCTCTGGAAATTCTCTTTCTGTGTAATGCCAGTCATTTTCTTTGCCCAGTTTTCTCTCGGTTTATATGATATTTAAAAATATTTTTTAAATTATTGACATATGATAGATTTAAATATGAAGTTTGTTATAGTATTACAATATTATTTTTGTCCTGATATTGGCCTTTAATTATTTTAATTTTAAATGAGGTATCTTTAGTTCAAATATTTTATTTTTTTATCAAAATATCCCTCTTCCCTTATTTATACATTTTGTACCTTTTAAAAATAAATGTTTCCTGTAATTATTTGTTAAAAATATTAAAATTCCCCTATTTGAATACTTTTTAATTTTAAACTTATGCTTCAGGTGCATTTTCTTGTATTATTTTGTTTGTATTGCTATAAAAAATACCTGAAGCTAATTAATTTATGGAGAAAAGGGGTTTATTTGCCTCACAATTCTGTAAGTTATTCAAGAAGCATGGTGCTGTCATCTAACTTGGCTTGTGGTGTTGGCTTCATGCTTCTTCCACTCATGGCAGAAGATGGAGGGAAACCAGCAAAAGCAAGAGAGAAGGGAAATATGAGGCTTTTTTGAAATAATTAGCTCTTGCTGGAACTAATACAAGGAGAAGTCACTGATTTCTATGAGGACAGCACCAAGCCATTCACTAAAGGTCTGCCCACATGGCAAAAACACCTCCAATTAAGACCCACCTCCAACATTGAGAATCAAATTTCAACATGAGATGTGGAGGGTCAAATACCTAAACTATAGCAGATCTGAATCCATATAGAATATTATTATAGGCTGTATTTTTAATATTGTTGCTGTAATAATAAATATTGTATTTCCTTTTTATTTATTAAGGTATGAAATATTGCTAAAAAACCGAGCTGTTTCTAAAAGCTTTGTGAGAACATGAAACATATGAAACAATCTAGTATGCAAACTGAAAATTTATAAAATTTATAGCCAAGGCACCAATGTAAAGAATATTGCTTTACAGAGCCTAATCAGGAGCACAAAAAAAGGAAAAATTACAATATATTTTAATGACATATTGTAATTGGTTAATCAGATTATTAAAATTGATATAAAACACTATGTTTAGTTTGTTATGCTTAGCAGTTCATGTTTGCTGGATACCATTTATGTCCTATATGCCCTCAAGGAAGGATACTTAAATGTGTGGCAGGTTGAATAATGGCTTCCTCAAATGTCTACACACTAGTCTTTAGAACCTGTGAAAATGTAAATTTATATGACAAAAGAGATTTTACAGATGTTAAGATGTTACACTATCTAGGCTAGCCCAATGTAAGCATTGAGTTCTAGAAAAAACAGGAACTTTACTTGCTGAGTTCAGGGTCAGGAAGATATGAAACTACAGAAGAATATTCAAAGAGATAGAATACTGCTGACTTTGAGATGGAGGAAAGGAGCCACCACCAAGAAACATGTGCAGTTCTAGAAAACTCAGAGGGCTTAGGAAACAGATTTTCCAGAGTCTCCTGGAGAGTAATGAAGAACTGCCAACACCTTGATTTTAGCCTGATGAGACCTGTTCCAAACTTCTAATTTATAGAACTGTAGAAAAATAAAATAAAATTATTATAAACCAGTAAGTTTCTGTTAATTTTTACCTAACACATAAAAATTAATCCAAACTGCAAGGAGAGAAAGAAAAACAAAGGGGAAGGAGGGAAGAAGCAACACAATGCTCCTTCCCCTAGTGAAAATGGATTTCTATAATCCAAAGTTAAGTTTGCTCAGAGAGGTTATATCTTAGTTAAATAAATAGATAATTGTCAATTATAAAATCAGACTCAATTATAAAATGTTAGGCATAACTGCATTTTGTTTATACCTGAAGTAATATTTCAGTTTATTTTCTATATTCATAACAACAAAGTGACCAGATGTAAAAGGAAATATTCTTATTTGTTCAGAATGTAATTGGTAAAAATTAATGTCGATAAATACTACAGTATATTTATTAACTTGTACATGTATGAAACCAAATTAATCAGAAAAGATAATACAATACAATGTTCAGTATTTTTTTAGTATGAATGCATTATTTATTTGACCTTGTTGAGATTTATATGATTTATTTAAGGTATCTAATACCAGTAAACAATCCTGCGGAATAGAAGTTCTTTTAAGTTTAGAAGTGGATTGTGTTTCTCAGTGCAGTCTATTTTTGTCACAACAACTTTTCCTAGAAAATTATTGTTGACTTCAGTAATAGACATAATATATTCATACATAAATAAGATATAATTATTGATTATAGGCATTGCAATAATTTTTTATCATCCTGAGGGAGTGTGTTAAGGAAAAAAAACTCTCTTCCCAGGTCTGCAAGGGGTGTGGTTTCAAAGGCAAGAGCTTCCCAGCATGGACATCTATTGTTTACACTCTTTTTAACAACCCAAATGCAGGGGCTTAAACCACAACCATTTTATTATATTTCACTCTTTTGTGGAAGAGGAATTTGCACAGGATTCAGTGGGTTGATTCTTTCAATCTATATGGCAATGGCATAAAAATAGTTCACATGGACATATTCTCTTCAACTGGTGGATTGACATGTCTGAAGCATTTTTGGGGGATGCTAGAAGGCTGCACTTATCTGTAGAATGCTTAAATATGGTTTCTTAGGTATGATGGGCTCAGGGTTGTTCTTGCAAGTGACTTGATGTCCCAGTAGCAATTGTTTAGTGAATCCGCAATAACTTTTATGATCAATCTGAAGAACATTGTGTGTGCTCTAGTGCTTCAAGGCAGTCACACACCTTGTCTGCTCCAATTAAATTTTTAGAAAGACAGAGATCTCGCCTGTTTATGGAAGAAGTGTCTAATTGTTTGCAGACACGCTTTAAAAATATTATAACTATTTTGAAAGAACTGCATTGTCTTAGTGTGTATAAATTAACTAAAAGTTGCTCTAAGAGAGCAATGGTGAAAATTGCAAAAGTTCACCATGTTGACCAGGCTGCTGTGAAACTCCTGACCCCAGGTAATTCTCCCTACTCAGCCTCCCAAAGTGCTGGGATTATAGGCCAGAGCCACCATGCCTGGCCAATTGAATTATTTTAAAGTACACATTTATGTAGCAATTTTTTTCATTGCTCTACATTTCTCTTAGAACATTAGAAGAGTGTTTTGTTAAGTAGAGCTTAGTGGAACAACAATTATGCACATTTAAATTATCTACTGTACAAAGTTCTTTCAGAAATATATGAGAGAAGTGGAAACTGCAATTTTTAATGTTACCAACCTGAAAAACATTTTAACATATTCTATCATTTAATAATCTATTCTATTTTTTCTATTTTTTAAATTGATCTGGAAGCACTTAATATATATATTTTCCATTTTAACAAATGCTATATTCTTTTTGATTTGTCTGTTATGTTGCCATTTAAAAATTTTAAGATTTATTATTATTTATATAATTTTAATTCATATAATTGTTTTACTCCTATAATTTTTTTTAAATTATGAATGAATCAAATTGACCTCAAATTCCCACAGAAGTTACTTTTTTTCCCCCCCAACATTTCCAGGTAAATCGCTACCAGTCTGGCACATTAGACCCTATGAGACAGTAAACATTTCAAGGCAATCATATTGATAACTAAGTTCAAAGAGGAAAGTTTCTTCAGAATCAGAATCTGTCCATTTACATTGGAACAAATTAAATAAAACTATGTTTCATGCTTTAACAAAAGATTCAATATGTGACAGTGATATGGATGCTAATTTTTCGACCGAATTTGGGCAATAAATGGGTCAATGGCAATTATAGAACGAGGTGATTGGTGCTTCTTTAACCATTTGTAAAAGAAAAGAGACTTCAGACAATGAAAGCAAATAGTTAGTTGAACAAAAGCAGAGATTCCTGACTCGAACATTTGATTGCATTCCATTTCATTAAGGCCATAAAATGTTAAATAAAGCGTGTTTTGTCTTACCAGTTTTTATCTGGCATGTTGGCAGGGATGGATTTGAGAAAAAAATTTGCTCAAACTTTTCATAAGTAAAATTTTATTTTGCCATGTATTTGATTGGATATACTTCAATATTGAAAATAATTTTTTCTCATACAAATGAAAGCATTTCTACATTCCATTACCATCTTTATTATTTGGCAAAATGTTTAAACTACAACAATAATCAATATTTCCTAGTGAAATCATTGTAAAGTATACTAATATAGTTTAGTATGAGATTTTTTTGAATATCATCTGGTATTTATTCTATGATACATTTTACTAATGTTTTACATATTATTCCAATTTTACCAATAATAATTTTGATTTATCTGCTATGTAAATGTTACAACTTTGTAAGCAATTTCACCTCTTTGAAATTTGTTAGCTCTTGAGTGATTCTTCCTGTTCTAAAAATTCACTGTGTCATTTTTAGCTGTGAGCATGCACCTACACACTTAAATTTGCAATTGTGAGGCACTGAAGTGTCCATGTGTATGATAATTCAGCTTGTTAGACTTTTCAATGAATCCTAACAATTGTGAAGTGTATTCTATAAAAACATATAAAGATAGCATATATAGTTACAATAGCTAGTTTAAAGAATAATATTAAGAGTAGTACTCATATACTGCCTAAGTAGCTTAGGAAAACAAAAACAAAAATAGTGGAGTAGAGCAATATGGCAGAATAAAGGACTCTACAGATTGTCACTCCCCCCAAAAAAGACACCAATTTAACAGCTATGCACACACAAAAAAGCTTTTACACAAGAACCAAAAATCAGGTGAGCACTTACAGTACTTGGTTTTAACTTCGTATCACTGAAAGAGGTATGGAAGAGGTAGAAAACAGGCTTGAATCACTGGTGTTACCCCCTCCTCATTTCTCAACAGTGGTGGCGTAATGTAGTGACCAATTCTGTGCAGTGAGGAGAGGGGAGAACACAGCAATTGTGAGGCATTGATGTCAGATGTCACCCTGTTATAGCAGAAAGCAAAAGTGAACCCATATCTGCTGATGCCTGCCCACAGAGGGGAGCATTTAAACTAACCCTAGTGGGAGGAAAATTGCCAAACCCAGTGGTAGAAATTTTGTGTTTCCACAAGCCTCACCACTGCAAGCTAAAGAGTTACGGGGTCAAAATAAACTTGAAAAGCAGTCTAGGCCATAAGAACCAAAACTCCTAAATGAGTCCTAGTGTTGAACTTGGGCAAAGGCCAGTGGATTAAAGGGATGGGGGGTTGGAGAGGAGGATGCATATGACCCATTGAAAAAGCAGCCAGCGCAGCTAAGGGAGTGCTGGTCTCACTTCTGCCCTCACCCCAAGCAGCACAGCTCATGGCTCCAAAGAAGTACCTTGCTTTCACTTGAGGAGAGAAGTGAGGAGAGGAGTGAGAAGATGAGGAAAATTTTGTCTTGCATCTTGGGTATCAGCTCAGTCACAGCAACACAGGGCACCAATCAGAGTTGTGAGGCCAACTTTTCAGGACAGTTTCTGGATGACAATTTTAGATACACCCTAGGCCAGAAGGGGAACCTGTTGCCTTGAAGAGAAGGTCCCAAACCTGGCAAGACTGATCACCAGTTAACTGAAGAGCCATTTGGTTCTGAAGAGCTGGCAATAATACCCAGATTGTACCTTCTGGGCCTTGGATAATACTTTGAGATGTGGTGGGTTTAGGTGAGACTCAGCACATTCCCAGCTTTGGTGGCTACAGGCTGAGACTCCTTCTGCTTGAGAAAAATGGAGGGGAAAAGTAAAGGGAACATTGTCTTGTACCCTATGTACCAGCTCAGCCACAATGAGTTAGAACACCAAATGAGATTTGGGGTCCTTGATTCCAGGATGTGGCACTTAGCATTTCTGGGCCCACTCTGGGCCATAGCAAAGCCCACTGTCCTGAATCGTGAGCCTCAGGTTAGGTAGCATTCACCACAAGCTGACTGAAGAGTTCTTGGTCCTTAAGGGAACATCAGTGGTAGTCTGGGCAGCACTGCCCATAGACCTGTGGTGGCAGTGGCCAAGGAGTGAAGCTCCTCTGCCTTGAGAAAGGGGAGGGAATAGTTGGAAAGACTGTATGTTATAATCTAAGTGCCAGCTCAGCCACAGTACAATAGAACACCAAGTAGACTGAAGGATTTTGACTCTAGTCCCTGGTTCCCAGAAGGCACCCCTGGACCTCTCAGTGTCTGGAGGAACTTGTTGGCCTGAAAAGAAAGACACAGGCCTGGTTGGTTTCACCACCTGCTAATTGTAGTGCCCCAGAGCCTTGAGTGAACATAGATGGTTGCCAGGGAGTGGTTACAGCAGGACTTGGGAAAACCCAGGTGCTATGTGGGCTTCAGGTCTGACTCAGCACTGTCCTCATGGTGGTGATCACAGGGGTGCTTGTGTCATTCTATCCTCAGCTTCAAGTGACTCAAAAGCATAGAGATTCAGTGTTTTAAAAAGAAAGAAAAGAAAATAAGAGTCTCTTCCTGGTGATCCAGAGAATTCTTCTGGATCTTGTCCAAGACCATCAAGGCAGCACCTCTACAAGTCTTCAAGAATCACAGGAACATGGGCCTTGGGGTGCCCCACAAAGTAGATATAGCTTAGACCATACCACCCAAGTCCTTTCAAATATATGGAAAACCTTTCCAAGGATGGGTAAACACAAGCTCAGATGGTGAAGACTACAAGAAATACCTAGCTCTTCAATGCCAAACACAGACAAAAATCTGTAAGTATAAAGACTATCCAGGAAAATATGACCTCACCTAATGAACTAAATAAGGCACCAGGGACCAATGTTGAAGAAACAGAGATATGTGATTTTTCAAAGAATGAATGCAAAATAGCTGTTTTGGGGAAACTCAAAGACATTCAAGATAACACAGTGAATAAATTCAGATTCTATAAGATATATTCCAACAAAGAGAGATTAAAATAATGAAAAATAGTCAAGCAGAAATTCTAAGCTGAAAATGCAATTGACATACTGAAGAATGCGTAGGAATTTTCTAATAGCAGAATTGATCAAGCAGAAGAAAGAATTAGTGAGCTGAGAAGACAGCTTAGTCGAAAATACACAGTCAGAGGAGACAGAAGCATAAGAATAATAGTAACGTAGCACACCTACAGGTTCTACAAGATAGTCTAAAAAGGGCAAATATGAGTTATTGGCCTTAAAATGGATAAAGAATTAGGGGTAGAAAGTTTATTCAGAGGAATAATAACAGAGAGCTTCTCAAACCTATAGAAATATATCAGTATCTAAGTACAAGAGATTATACAATCAGAGAAAATCACCTTAAGTAGAAGAAAGCAGGAAGGAGAGAAAGTAGAAGAGAAGACCATAAAACAAACAGAAAACAAATAAAATAGCAGTAGTAAGTCATTACTTATCAATAATAACATTGAATGTAAATTGACTAAACTCTCCAATCAAAAGATGTAGAGTGAATGGATTTAAAAAAAAAATACCCAATGCCTGTTACATACAAGAAACACACTTCACCTGTATAGATACACATAGACTGAAAATAATGAGATGGCAAAAGATATTCCATATCAATGGAAATCCAAATAGCAGAAGTAGCTATACCTATATCATAGAAAATAGATTTCAAGATAAAACTATAAGAAGAGTCAAGGTCACTATGTAATGATAAAGATGTCAATTCAGGAAGAGAATATAACTATTGTAAATACATATACACCTATCACTGAAGCATCCTAATATGTAAAGTAAATATTATTAGAGCTGAAGAGAGAGATAAATTTCAATACAATAAAACCTGGAGAGTTCAACACCCCACTTTTAACATTGGCTAGATCTCCAAGCAGAAAATCAACAAAGAAACATGGAACTTAATCTACACTATAGAACACATGAATCTAATGGATCTTTACAGACCATTTTATCCAATGAGTGCAGAATACACATTCTTTTCCTCAGCACATGGATTATTCTGAAATATAAGATAATATGTTTGGTCCCAAAAACCACCTTAAAACATTCTAGAAAATTGAAATAATATCAAGCATCCTCTCTGACAGCAATGAAATAAAACTATAAATGAATACCAAGAGGAAGTTTGCAAAGTATACAAATTTATGAAAATTGAAAGCATGCTCTTGAATGACCAGTGGGGTCAATGAAGATATTAAGAAGGAAAATGAAAAACTTCTTTAAATAAATTATGATGGAAACACAATATACAAAACCTATGGGATATAGCAAAAAGTGTGCTCAGAGAGATTACAGCTATAAGTACCTACATCAAGAAGAAGAACTTCAAATACACAATTTAACAATGCATGTTAAATAACTAGAAAAGAAGTAACAAGCCAAACTCAAAATCAGTAGAAGAAAAGAAATAATAAAGATCAGAGTAGAAATAAATGAAATTGAAATGAAGAAAACACTGCAAAAGATCAATGAAACCAGTTGGTTTTTGAAAAGTTAAACAATATTGACAAAAATTTAGCCAGACTGCAGACTTAAGAATAAAAGAGAGAAGGTCCAAATAAATAAGATTAGACTGGCACTGCAGGAATTCAAAGGCTCATTAGTGGCTACTATGAGTAGCTGTGTGCTAATACACTGAAAAATCTAGAAGAAATGGACAAATTGCTAGACATATATAACCCACCAAGGTTGAACCAGGAAGAAATCCAAAACCTGAACAGACCAATAACAAGCAACAAAATAGAATCTGTGATAAAAAGCCTTTCAGTAATGGAAAGCCAAGGACTCCATGGCTTCACTGCCTGAATTCTACAAAACATTTAAAGAACTAATACCAATATTATTCAAACTTTTCTGAAAAATAGAAGATAAACACATATTTTTAAACTTGTTCTACAAGGCCAGTATTTTCCTGATACCAAAACCACAAAAAAGATACATCAAAAAAGGAAAGCAAGAAAGAAACAAAAAAGCAAGAAAGACAGGAAAGACAGAAAGACAAGAAAGAAAGAAGGAAGAAAGGAAAGAAGAAGAAAGAAAGAGAAAGAAAGGAGGGGAGGGAGAGAAGGAGGAAGGGAGGGAAGAAAGAGAAAGAAAAAGAAAAAAAGACAAGACAATCAGGAAGGCAGAAACAGGAAGAAAGAAAGAAAACTACAGGCCAATATCACTGATGAATGTTGGTGCAAAAAATCTCAACAGAATAATAGCACTCCCATGTTTGCAGCAGCACTGTTTACAATAGCCAAGATTTGGAAGCAAGCTGAGTGTCCATCAGTAAACCAATGGATAAAGAAAATGTTGTACCTATACACAATGGAGTAGTATTTAGTAATAAAAAGGAATGAGATCATGACATTTGCAACAACATGGTTCAAACGGGAGGTCCATTATATAAAGTGAAATAAGCCAGACACAGAAAAACAAACATCACATGTTCTCACTTATTTGTGGTATCTAAAAATTGAAACAATTAAATTCATGGAGACAGAGAGTAGAAGGATAGTTACCAGAGGCTGGGAAGGGTAATTGTGGGTGGAAGTGGAGTGACAGAGATGGTTAATGGGAACAAATAATTAGTAAGAATAAGACCTAGTATTTGATAGCACAACACAATGATATAGTCAATATTAATTTAATTATGCATTTTAAAATAAAAAGAGAATAATTGGATTGTTTGTAACACAAAGGATTAATACTTGAGGGGATGAATTCTCCATTTTCCATGATGTGATTACTATGCATTGGTTACCCATAATAAATCATCTCATGTACCTCATATGCACTTACTATGTACCCACAAAATTAAAAACATAAACTTTATATTATAACGCACTCTATTTTTTTTGGAAGGGGGAAATGCATTTTGTTTATATCCAACATTTTTTTATAAATATCTATGTATAACTTATACATTCTGGTTACTACTCCTTTGTAAGTTACATATGTGGGGGAATTGTCTTTCTCTTATTTATGATGCACTTTGATAGAGATAACTTATGTAGTACAGTTAATCTACGTACAATTTGTGGTTGACTCTTTTCCTTCTGTAAAGAAGTCATTCTATACTCAAACAATATTCTTCAATATTAAATTATCAGCCTAAGAAAGAGTGCCTACCTTGTGCCAGGCACTTTCCCAACAAGTTTGTAAATAACTCGTTTAGTGCCCACAGTCTAGATAGAGATTTTATGTTGTTATTTACATTTAAACTTGTAAATAATAATTAATTTTTTTATAGTTTCAACTACATTTCCATGCAATTTATATTTCTTTACAGATGACAAATTTATTCATGGACATTTATTGAAGTCAAATCTATTTTTAGTCAATCTTCAAGGACACCTCTATTCTATCATTATCATTATATTATTTAATCAATTTCTTGATTTTAATTTTTTTCATTAGTTTATTTGTTTCTCTGAAACTCTCAGCATGTTTTAATTACTGTTGTTTATATTGTCTTGATGACTGGTAAATTATCTTTTTTCTTGGCTGTTGGTTTATCTTGGCTATGTGAAATGTGTTATGCAATGTCTTGTCATTTAATGTGAAAATATGAAATAAAATTTTGATTGAAATTTCACTACATTAACACATTTGCACAATTGAGTTTTCTAGGCCATGAACATAATGCATATTTCCATCTATTTATCACTTCCATAATTTCTCTTAATAGTTTAGAGTTTATTATATAGAATTCTGTTGATTTGCTTTGTGTTGTGATATTGTTTTTAATACTTATCACTACATATTTTAACTTTGAATACTATTAAAAATTCCAAAATGATGAATAAAATAGTGAAAATAGAAACACATTTCCTCTAATTTTATGTGGAATGCATTTGAAGTTTCACAAACATGGTATATCTCATTTATGAAGTTGTGCATTTCTCCCAATACTCTATAGATGTCTGTATAATTGTCTTGCAAGTCTTTTTACTTCTTTTCTTTTTGGGGGGACAGAGTCTCACTTTGTCACCCAGGCTGGAATACAGTGGTGTGATCTTGGCTCACTGCAACCGCCTACTTCCTGGTCCAAGTGATTCTCCTGCCTCAGCCTCCTAAGTAGATAAGATTACAGGTGTCTACCACCACTATTGCTAATTTTTGTATTTTCAGTAGAGACAAAATTTCACCATGTTGGCCAGGCTGTTCTCAAACTCCTGACCTCAGGTGATCCTCCTCGCTTGGCCTCCCAAATTTCTGGGATTACAGGTGTGAGCCACCACTCCCAGACCTGTGAATCTTTTTAATATTTAGTCATATATATTTTATTTCTTGGATGATATTTTTACTATTATTTAAAATTTTATAGTCTATTGTTTACATTACTTAAATTAATCTTAAGAATGTTATGTAGTATCATCCTTTAGTTACATTATTAAATTCAGCTTGATAATATTTTATGGTGGAATTTTTACATTTATATACCTGTGTGTGAAATTAGCATCTAATTTCTCCTTTCCTGAAAACTCCTTTCAATGCAGAAGGTATATTAGAATGTTTTTTAAAATTATAATTGAAATAATTTGAGTAAAGTTGGCTTTACTTAGCCACATTAAATGTTTGTTAACATTTAGCTATGAGGTGATTTAGTCTTGAAGTTTCTTTGGGAGAATGCTCTAATCATTGATTACATATATTCAGTAAATATACAAGTATTAAAATTTTCTGTTTTTAGCTGTGTCAAATTATGTTGCCTTGTTCAAACTTCTGAACGTTTAAATTAAGAAGTTCTTATTTGGTTGCTGAATGTTGATTGTGTTCTCTTACTAAATTTTAGTGGTATCCATAGGACATACTCCTAAGCTTCTTACTCCTCTTTCTATTCTTAATTTTGATAAATTATGTATGATTTTTTGTTGGATAGATTGCTCATTTGTTTTGTACAATGATACATATGTGTCCATTACATCATATTTGCTTCTCAAAATTGTCCAAGTCACACTAAAATTTTGTTTGTTGTTTTCACACACAGTGACTGAGAATTATTTTGCATGTGCCTAGTATAACAAATAGTTTGTTCAAATACCCAGGTAGTTCAGTGTAGTTTTGCACATCAACAGCAATTTGCTGTTGTTTGTTGCTAGTCTTAATCTTTCACCTGTACCAAAGGAGTGTGCAACCAGGATATCTTATTAGCTTGCTCAGTTACTATGCAGGAGGGGAAGAGAGGTGGGTTAAGCTTAAAAGCTGTAGAAGTCTTATTTAAAAGTCAGGAAACAACAGATGCTGGTGAGGATGTTGTGAAATAATCATGCTTTTATCCTGTTGGTGGGTATGTAAATTAGTTCAACCATTGTGGAAGACAGCATGGCGATTCCTTAAGAATCTAGAACCAGAAATACCATTTGACCCAGCAATCCCATTACTTGGTATATACTCAAAGGATAATAAGCTATTCTACTATAAAGACACATGCCCATGAATGTTCATTTCAGCATTATTTACAATAGCAAAGACTTGGAACCAATCCAAATGTCCATCAATGACAGACTGGATAAAGAAAATATGGCACATATACACCATGGAATACTATGCAGCTGTAAAAAGGAGTGAGTCAGGACATGGAAGAAGCTAGAAGCCATCATTATCAGCAAACTAACACAGGAACAGAAGACCAAACACTACATGTTCTCATTAAGTGGAAATTGAACAATGAGAATACATGAACATGGGGAGGGGAACATCACACCCCAGGAACTGTCAGGGGGTAGCTGTCAAGGGGAGGGGAGAGCATCAGGACATATACCTAATGAATGTGGGGCTTAAAACCTAGAAGATGGGTTGATAGGTGCAGTAAACCACCATGGCACATGTATACCTATGCAACAAACCTGCATGTTCTGCACATGTATCCCAGAACTTAAAATAATTTTTTAAAAAGCTGTAAAAGTCAACATAAAAAACGAATCATATGATTTATTACAATCACATAGAAAAATAGCTATCCCCCTGTTCCTCTAGTTATGGGATAATCAGCATAATCATCTAACTAGGTGCATAACATTAGTCAATTTTGTTCTCTATCCTTTCATTACTGCTTGTTTAGGCTATGCAATTTTTGTTTATAAAGATTGCGTGTCTGTGGGTGTGTGTGTACCCATGCTATTTCCCATTTTCTAATCTGTCTTAATTCAGCATCAGTGCACTATTCCTATCTCTTCCAAGTCTCCAATCCTCTAGAGAGTCTAGGTATATACTTTTAATGAGATTAGCCACCCATTCTTTCCTAAAGCCAGGAAATGAGTGTTTATATTTTCTACAGTGTTAATTTGGTACATGCCTCACATTTGGTAGATTACAAACTTCATGACAAATCTAGAGCATTTTCACCATTTTATAGTACTGTACATTTCTGGATCTCATAGAAACAGGAATATAGCAATTATTTGACCTTTCTTGTGTTTGAAAGAATAAAAGAAGGTACTTGTAAAATAAAGATGTATTTAAATATGCTTTGAAAAATCATTGCACTGAAATTATTTTCAATTCGTTCTGAGGATATGCATGTATTTGATTTAACTTTAATTCCCTATTTTGGTACATTCAATACTATCCTTGAAGGAGTGACACTGTTCTGGTTCCTGCCTAGCTCAAAGGGAAAAAACCCTCCCCCAAGAAGGAGGAGGGTGTTACCTTCGAGCCAGACTTTTGGGGAAGAGGCAGCCTCCAGCTTGCTGGGTCAATGCTATTTGGCGTGTGTTTCTCCCAGCCGGGCAGGACTGAAAGTCTTGAACTGTAAGTCTATGAACTGTGGAGAAGCAGCCATTCTTCCTAATTGGGTCTGAGGGGATCATGAGCCCCCTGGGTCAATCTGGAGCCAACGCCCCAGCCACCCCCTTTGCCTGCTGGCAATGACACAGGTAGCCAAGAAAATGAAGGATCTCTGTGCCAGGAGCCAACCTGGTCTTCCTGAAAGGCACTGCCCCAGTGAAGAGAGAAGTGACTAAATAAAATTCTCTGTAGGTCCTCTATAAAAACAAAAACAAAAACAGAAAAATCCCTCCCACTTGCAACTCAGGCAAATGTACAATACTTTAGCATCTCCTTAGAATGGGAGAATATTGCAATGTTTTATTGCCCATCTCTTATCATTTACTATTAATATGTTACTTATCCTTGGACTTTGCCTTGCAGCTTGAGCAAATACCATTTTATGTAGTTGTAAAAGATGACTGTACTCACAAGACTTCGGTGAGTATTAAACATCAGCTTCTTATGTTAATTCTGCAGATACGCATTCATGTTTTCAAGCAACTAAAAAAATTCAGAATTTAGATTTAAGTAAAAATTTGGATTTAAGTTCTTTAGGCATTTTTTTGAAAAAGTACTTAGGTTGCCAAATTAAACTCTAGAGACTACAGTATAAAAACCATACGTGTGATAATGTCACAAAGGTTTGGAAAACACTATTTTAAAAAATACATTATTTTAACTATGAAAATTATTTACTTTACATTGAATATCAAAAAAACCATATTACACATGAAAGCAAGGGTTTTTAAATGATTTCAGGGATTTTAAAGCCAGAATTGGAACATAGAAGGGAGCAAGGAGTTATTGCTTTCAGTAAGGCTGGTTCCACGTATTTTTGGAGCAAAAGGAGGACAGCAGCCCTGATCTATATAAGCTGGGAAGGTGGGCAGTATTTATCTCTACAGAAATCTCCTGGATTCACAAAATGATTGTGCTTAAAACCTTACGTTTTCTAGAATATAAGGTTTTATATCTCAATATATATATAACTCCATAATAAACATACTAATGTAGTTATTTATTTTTCAGTACAAATCGGTTTTGTTTTACATATGTTTGTATACCCCAAAACACTGTTCCTTCATTCATTTATAATTTATTGGAGAATAAAATTTAGAAATTTTAAAGTCCATGAATATGTCTCAATGGATGACAATAATTATTAACAATAAATAATAGTCCTGACTTTGAAAGAAAGTCTCAAAGACCCTTACTGTCTTTTTGTTTTTGACTCAAAACAGCAGAAATTTATTTTCTTGTACTTCTAGAGGCTAGAAATCATAGGTAGAAATGTCAGCAGGGATATACCCTCTCACAAGCCTCCAGAGGAGACTCTTTTTTGCCTCTTCTTAGCTTCAGGTGATTGTCAGAAATCTTTGCTGCTCCTTCATAGATGTCTAAAGATAGATTTATAAAGATCTCCAGATTATAGATTTATAGGTTTAGAGCTGCATCACTTCAATCATCACCATATGTGTTTACTCTGTGCATCTGTGTAAGACTTGACCTGACATTCTCCTTGCTGTTTGTCTGGTTTTTCTTCTTTTTAAAAATATTAATTCACAATATTTACAAATTGTATATAATTATGAGGTACAATGTAATATGTTGATATATGTATATACTATAGAAATAATAAACCAAGATAATTATCATAATCATAATTGCAACCACTTAGTTTTTAGGTGAAAGTATTGTAAATCTACTCTTTTAGAAGAAATATACAATGTTATTAACTATGCTTAGTGTGCATAGTTAATGTATTTCTTCTGAACAACTGAAACTTTATACCCTTTGAACAGCATCTCTTCCTGCCTTAGTTCTGGTAACCACAATTCTGCTCATATATCTACGAGTTTAACTTTTTAGACTCCACATATAACTGAAATTATGTATTATTTTTCCTTCATCCTGCATACTGTCCTCCAGGTTCACCCGTGTTGTTGCATATAACAGAATGTCTCTTTTTTAAGAAGACATAAAATGACATTATTCATGCATACATGTGCACATATACATATACATCACATATTCTTTATTCATCTATTAGTGAACACTTAGGTTGTCCATATTTTGGCTATTGTGCATAGTGCTGCAATGGATGTGAGAGTGCAGACATACAGGTTTCAATTTCTTTGTATATATACCCCGAAGTGGAACCTCCATACTGGTTTTTGTTTGTTTGTTTGTTTATTTTTAGGCAGAGCCTCATTCCGTTGCCCAGTCTGGAGGGCAGTGGTGCGATCTGGGCTCACTGCAACCACCACCTCCCAGTTTAAGTAATTCTCCTGCCCCAGTCTTCTGAGTAGCTGGGATTACAGGCATGCGCCACCATGCCAGGCTAACTTTTGTATTTTTAGTAGAAAGGATTTCGCCCTGTTGGCCATCCTGGTCTTGAACTTCTGGCCTCAAGTGATGTGCCCCCTTGGCCTCCCAAAGTGCTGGGATTATAGGAGTGAGCCACTGTGTCTGGCCTATACTGTGGTTTTAAATGGCTGTATTAATTTACATTCCCATTAACAATGTACCAAGATTTAATTTTCTCTACATCCTCACCAATTGTTACTTTTTGTCTTTTTGATTATAGTCATTCTTACTCATGTGACGGGATATCTCCTTGTGGTTTCAATTTGCATTTCTCTAATGGTTGACAGATATTCAACAGTTTTTCAGATACCTGTTGTCCCCTAGTTGGTCTTCTTTTCAGAAATGTTTGTTTGGCTCCTTTGCCCATCTTTAAAATGGATTATTTGTTTTCTTGCAGTTGTTGTTGGAGTTCCTTATATAGTTTGTATATTAGCTTTTGATGAGATGTATAGTTTGCAAATACTACTCCCACTCCATGGATTATCTCTTCACTTTGTTAAATGTTCCCTTTGCTGTGCAAAAGTCTTTTAATTTGAGGTAATCCTGTTTATCTATTGCTGTTTTTGTTACCTATACTTTTGGGGCCTTATCCAAGCCCACACCAATGTCATGGAGATTTTTGTTTTGTTTTATTATAGTAATTTTACAGTTTCAGATCTTATTTTTAATTGTTTAATTCATTTTGAGGTGGTTTTTAAAATATGGTGTGAAACAAGTTCCAATTTCCTTCTTCTGCATTTGATTATCCAGTTTTCTCTATATCATTTATTGAAGAGACTATTCTTTCTTTGTTTTATGTTTTCTCACCTTTGTCAACAATTAATTGACTGTAAGTGGGTTTATTTATGGGCTTTCTTTGCTGTTCCATTGGTCAGTCTTTCTGATTTTACACCATTCCATGCTGTTTTGATTAAAATAGCCTTATAATATATTTTGAAATCAGGGATTATAATGCCTTCAGCTTTGTTTTTTCTTTCTTTTTTCATTCAATATTTCTTTGGCTATTTGGTGTCTTTCATGATTCCATTCAAATTTTATGATTATTTATTATATTTCTGTGAAAAACAGCATAATCATTTTGATAGAGATTTCACTGAATCTGTAAACTGCCTTGGGTAGCATAAATATTTTATCAATACTAATTTTTCCAATCCATTAATAAGAAATCTCTTTTCATTTGTGCTATCATCATTTTTTAAATCAGTTTCTATAGTTTACAGTATATTGATCTTTCACATTTTTATTAAATTTATTCCTATTTTATTTTTTGATGCTTTTATAAGTGGTATTGTTTTCTTAATTTCATTTATGGATAGTTCATAGTGTGTTGAATCACTATAGACTTTTACATATTGATCTTGTATCCTGATACATTATAGAACTGGTTTATTTCTTCTAGCAGTATTTTGGTGGAGTCTTTAGAGTTTTCTATATGTTAGATTATATCATCAGCAAACAGAGACAATCTCACTTCTTTTCTGTTTGCATTACATTTTCTAATTTTCTAGCCTAACCATTCTGGCTAGGCTTTCTAGTATTTTGCTGAATAGAAGTTGTGAGAGTTGGGATATATGACAAGACCTAAGCTAACATCATACTCAATGGCAAAAAGTTGAAAGCTTTTCCTCTAAGATCAGTATCAGTTATTATTTTAAATGCAGTATTGTAGACTAAATCAATGTTTGCATGATATATGGAAAACATTTTAATGTATGTTACAATATAAATGTATTTGCTTTAGTGAAGTTGTTTGCATATTGACACTGATTGTTTTTACCCTATCATGCAACAAAACATTTATTAACATTTTGAACAGATTCAGTGGTCACTGAAACTGGCAATTTCTAAACTTAAATTGGGGCAAACGGCTATAGTGCAGAGTAATGCCATCACTGGGCACTGTGAATGCAAGTCTGAAGGATCAACTGCCACCCGTCAGATGCAGGACCACGTGCAGGGTCGACACTTTCTGAATTTTGTAGTCAGAAAGAGTGTGGCCATCTTCCAGCTGCTTGCCTGCAAAGATGAGCCTCTGCTGGTCTGAGGGGATGTCTCCTTTATCCTGGATATTGGCCTTCACATTTTCAGTGCTGTCACTGGGCTCTACCTCCAGGGTGATGGTCTTGCCAGTCAGGGTCTTCATGAAGATCTGCACACCACCTCTCAGATGCAGGACCAGGTGCAAAGTGGACCAGGTGCAAGGTCAATATGCAAACACCTTCATTAAAGCAAATACATTTATGTTGTCAGTATGATTGTGTACATTTTAATTATATAACCTAATAACATATTATTCACAAATACAAAAACAGAGGAAAATCTTGTGGGACTGTTGTCTGAAATGTCAAGCTTCTTATATTGTTATGTCCTCAAATTGAGGCACCACATTTTACGTGGGAAACTAAAAATTTAAAAGAAATTAATAGAAGCAGATAATAGAGTTACATTTTTCAGATTCTTCAATATTCAAAAAAATTTGTGATTTTTCTGTATGATATGAATATTCTATTGTCATTTTTAATATTTATATAAATAAATTTATGTATAATCAGAAATGCATACAGATTACAAATATTACCCAGAAATATGATTATCAATCACAGATTTTCTGATGATATGTATTATCATCTGAAAGTTATTATCATAGACTTTACTATTGATAAGCCCTTAAATATAAACTTTTGGAGCTCAGGGAATAGTTCAAATTTCAAAATACTCTATGACTATGGTCAGAGATGATTTATTAAAATTGCAATATTATGTCAACTAAAAGAAAGGGGACCTATTCCTTCATTCCACTGGTCTAATTTCCCCCAAAAAATATAAACAAGTTCCTACAAGCAACTGTGAATTCACAGTTATTCTCTTTGGACAGCCAGTAGGACATCAGAGCTCTTTATTTTAACACAGTTGGAGAGAATTAGGAAAGTCTAGAGTGCATTATATGCTAGATTTTAAAGTGAACCATGGGCAAGGAAAAAATACAGTGAGACAATTTGAACAAAATTCACTGATACTGTAGCTTAAATATTTCACCTATATTTGTAAGGGGAGAAGATGAAATTTTGAACAGCATTTTATTCCTGATGAATAAGTCATACAACATTCTCAGGACAAATTAACAAAAATAGTCAACTATAATTTAAAAACTAGTTGTAGAGAGACAAATTAATGGTAAGTACAGAAGATCAACCTAACCAAAGCAGAGACCAAACAGTATGAAAAAAGTATTCTAAAGTGGTGGCAATTAGAGGATCAGTGTCTGTCCTTCATTTAGGAGTGTGTGTATGTGTGTGTATATTCTTCTGTATTGTTCTTCTGTATGTCATTGATTAAGTCATTATGCTAATAAAGCAAATTGTAGGACAAGAGACAATCTGTTCTCTAAGAACATTTCACCTAACCCAGAGCTTATAAGCTAATGAGAGTTAACTTTATTTCAAATAATGAGCTACCTGTTACATGGTTGTAAAGATGAATGATGAACATTGCTCTTGAAACTGAGAACTTAAAGGATTATACACATACAAAAATATTTCATACAATTTGATTTAGATTATAAACATACATATTGCCAAGATTTATGGTATCCAGAAAAAAACGATTATTTCTTTCTATGAGAGTTGGAAAATATGAAGAAGTTAAAGGTAATATTTGACATTTTTTAGGTATGTTTGAAGATCTTATTTCTCTACCAAGAAAACTGTTGAGTTAAGGTACATAAGACCTCTTCAGCTCTCTGACTCCTTCACCCTAGCCACTTCAATTTTTAGCCATACTCTCTCTCTCCCTGCAATTGCAATGTTAAACTTTCTTTATTGTCCTCAAACTTCACAGCCTTCCTGCTCTCTCAATATCAGTAAATGTTATTTTCTATTTCAGAAAGAGTAGAAGTATTTCAAACACCTCATCTATCCATTAAATCCTTCAAACACACCGCATTCTGTTTCCATGCGCTATCTTTCCTATCCTACTAAAAATGATTTTTATTCCTGATTGGAGGAAATTTCTCTGCTGTGATTTACATTTTACTTCTCATTTTCTTCAGCTGTTTAAATTATTAATCATAGTTCTTTCTTCTTTATTTTCAACCCTGCTTCCTACTGAGGATTTATCTCATTAGCATTTAAATGTGTTCACATATACTCTATGTTAAAAATAAAGTCTTTTCTGAAACCCACTTGCCCTTGCAGCTATGACTTTATCTCTGATTAACCCATTCACATAAAAAAAGAGAGAATCTCAGAAGTGATGTCTTCACTTATGGTATCCAGTTTCCTAGTTTGCATTTGCTTTTTAAGTCAATCTTATTTGAATTTTGCCACTCAGTTCTGTGAAATTGATTGTTGGTAGCATTTCAACTTTGTTGAAAGTATGACTCTCATATTTATCTGTGAAAACACTAAAAGCATCTCTGGGCTCTTTGAAACTTCTGCACGTATCCTTTGATCTGACCTGCTGTGAAATCTCCACTGGTCCATTGGAATCCAGCAGATTATATTAATATCACAGCATTACCAGACATTTTTTCAATGAAATGATATAAGGAAGTTGATGTGTATTAAAAATACTATTTAGAACCATTTTTATGTGATTTATTTCACTCGACATTTAGATAAAGGATCTTTGTTGAATATGTAATATCCAAAATTTTTCCTCAATGTTTTGAAGCTTATCTTTAATCACACATTTATGATTTGATCAATAAAATTTGTAGGATTAAAGTTGCTCAGTGTGAATCATGAAATCCATATCTATTTTTTATTAATTTTCTGCTTTTTTCTATGAAAGGGAAAGAGAAGAAAGGAGGAAAGAGGAAGAGAAAGAAAAGATTAAAAAACACATGCCACTTTTTATACAAAGAAAGGACAAATTTTAGAGAAAATTTTTAAAATGTAGGTAATTAACATATAGAAAATGTAAAATATTCAGATTTCACTTGTAAGCAAGCATCTCTTAACAGACTGTAAAAATACTCATTTTGCTATAGCAGAGCTATTCTTATCAAAATAGGAGGTTTAGATGAAGGTCAAAACGTGTTTGATGCTCTATGATTTTCACTATTCCTTAACATTTTAAAACAACTCCAACTATTTAAAAAGATAATTACATTTAAGTATTCTTAAAAACAAGATTTTAAAATCAAGATTTAGAAATAAAATTCTGTAGTAATGTAATGCTTTTACCACATCAAAAATATTAAATAAATAACCAAATACTTTGGTTCCTATCTATTTATGAGTTTGGAGGGCCTTTTAATGTAGTTGTATAATAATTTCTTTATTTCCCTTTTCTTCACTACTTATAATATTTCATATCTTACAAAGTTGTCTTAAGTCCCCATGTTCAGGTAATGGATTTGAAGAACAATTATTTATGAAAATACTTATACAAGGTGTCATTTAATTTGCTCTTAAAATATTCAAAACACTTTGTGCACCGCATAGAATTACCTCATTTGTTCTTCACATCAATATGGCTTCTATCTTAGTGTTTTCATATTATAAAAGTAAAATAGTTAAATAACTTACCTAGTTTCTTAAGTGGGGGAGTAAGGCTTTGAACCAACTGTTATCTGAATCTGAAGCATATGCATTTATACACCAAGTGAAGTGTTCCTAATCTCTGGGTTTGCTCTCCTTGATATTATGCATGGTAATTAATGTGATGAGTTTATTTAGTAAAGTTGTATGGCATGGATATAGAAACAATTAAAAATGCTTTTGATTTTTAGAGCACTTTAATATTTGTGGCAAAACTGTACAAAAGACACAGAGGTATCTCATATATTCCCTGCATCCCCACCATGTACAGCCTCTCCATTGATCTGTCAATGTAGGACCATCAGCTGTTCCAAATGAACTGCATCCCCCAGTAGAGTAGTTCATTTGGAACAGCTGATGGTCCTACATTGACAGATCACTATCACCCAAAGTTCATAGTTTACATTACGGTTCACTCTGGGTGCAGCACATTTTATGGGTTTATACACATTTATAATGATGTGTATACAGAATTATAGAATCATAGACTATTTTCACTGGCCTAAAATTTTTCTGTGTTCTATGTATTCATCCTTTTGTTTCTCCTAATCTCTCACAGCAACTGATCTTTTTACTTTCTCCATGGTTAGTGTTTTCCAGAATGCCATACTGTTAGAATTGTGCAATGTGTACATTTTTTAGATTGGCATCTTTCACTTAGTAAAATATATTTAATTTCCTCTATTTCTTTACATAATTTGAGAGCTTGTTTCTAGGTAGTACAGAATAATATTACATTATCTGAATGTATCACAATTTATTTATTCATTAACCTATGGAAAGGCATCTTGGTAACTTCCATGTTTTGGAAACTATGAATAAAGTTATAAACATCTGTGTGCACGTGAGTTTGTGTGGACATACATATCCAATTCCTTCAATTAAATTTCCAGGAGCATGACTACTGGATGACATGATAAGAGTATGTTTAGTTTTGTAAAAAATTTGTAAATGTCTTCCCAAGTGGCTCTAACATTTGGTATTGCCACTAGCAATGAGAGTTCCTGTTGTTTCATATCCTTGCCAACATTTGGATTTGTCTGTGTTGTGTATTTTGGCTGTTCTAGTAGGTAGCCATACCTCATTGTTGGTTTAATTTACATTTCCCTAGTGATACATGATGTGGAGCATCTGTTCACTTACTTATTCGTAATCTGTGCATTTTTTTGGTGTGGTGTCTTCAGTTCTTCTTCTCAATTTATGATCAAGTGTTTGTTTTTTCATTGAGTTATAACAGTTCTTGGTATATTTTACATAATAGTTCTTTATCAGATTTTTTTTTTTGCAAATGTTTTTCCCAGTCTGTGAATTGTCTTTTCATTCTATTAATAATGTCTTTCAGAGAGCAAATTTTTAAATTTTAATCAAATATATTTATCTTTTTGTAATGTATTATGCCTTTGGTGTCATATCCAAAAATTTATCACCAAACCCAAGATTATTTATATTTTCACTTATGTTATCTTCTAGGTGTTTTATAGTTTTTCATTTTGCATTTAGCTTTATAATACATTTTAAGTTAATTTTTATAAATGGCATAAGATGTGTGTGTGTGTGTGTGTGTGTGTGTATACACATATGTATATTTGTTTTGCACATAAATGTCTTGTTTGTTAAAAACACTTTTTTCCTACTGTATTACTTTTGTTCTTTTGCCAAAGATCAGTTGACTATATTTATGGGCCTATTGCTGGACTTTCCATTCTGTTCCATTGACATATCTGTCTATTCTTTCACTGACACTACACTGTCATAGTTAGTGAAATTACAAAGTAAGTCTTGAAATAAGTTAGTGTTATTTCCCCAACTTAGTTCATATTAATTAATAGTGCATTAATTATTTTGGATCTTATTTCCTCTCTATGTAAAGTTTAGAATCAGTTTATCAATATCTGAAAAATAACTTGTTGGAATTTTCATTGAGATTGCATTGAATCTATAGATTAAGTTGAGGAGAACTGGTGTCTTGATAATATGAAATCCCCTATTAATAAACGTGAAATAGCTTTCTACTTACTTAACTCTAATTTGATTTGTTTCATCCCAGTTTTGTAGTTTTCTTCATATAAATTTTGCATATACTTTGTTAGAAACACACACAAATACTTCATTTTAGGAAGTGTTAATTTAATCTGTATTTTGTTCTTAATTTCAAATTCCATTTGCTCATTACTGGTATATAGGAAAGCAACTGAATTTGTGTATTTATCTTGCACTCTGCCAAAATTTCTATAGCATATTATAATTGCTAACAAGTTATAGAAATTTTTCTCAACTTTTTTATATTTTCTACATAGACAGTCATGTCATCTGTGAACATATACTTCTTTATTTCTTCTTTCCCAGTCACTATAGACTTTGCTTCTCTTCCTTTTCTTATTGCATTAGTTAGGACTTACAGTATTATGTCGTAAAAGGGTGGTGAGAAAAAGAAAAAAAAAATCTTTGCCTTGTTTCTAATCTTACATGGAAAGCTTCTAGTTTATCACCATTAAGTATGATGTTAGCTGTAGGTCTTTTGTATATATTCCTTATCAAGTTGAGGAAGTTCAACTCTATTAGTTCTGCACTGGGAGTTTTACCATGAATGAGTTCTATTTTGTCAAATACTTTTTCCACATCTATTAATGTAATTGATTTTTAAGTCTATTGCTATGTTGGATTGTATTATTTGATTTTAAAATATCGAGTCAGCCTTGAATAAATGAGATAAATTCATCTTGGACATAGTAAGTATTTTTTTTTATTATTTTGTTGAATTGGATTTGCTAATTTTTAAGGAATCATGCATGGATCTATGTTCATGAGAATTATTGGTCTGTAGTTTACTCTTGTAATGTTTTCATCTGGTTATGGAAGTAATGTGATGTTGTTTTCATAGAATGAGGTGGAAAGTATTTCCTCTGCTTCTCTTCTCAAAGGGATTGTGAAGAAATGGTATAATTTCTTTCAAATATTTGGTAGAATGTAATGGTGAATCTATCTGTGCCTGGTGATTTCTGTTTAAGAAGAATATTATCTACTTAATTTTTAATAGATAAAGGCCTTCATGGTTTGTCCATTTTTTTCCTGTGTAAATTTTGGTACACTGTGTGTCTCAAAATATTGGTCCATTTCATCTAGGTCATCAAATTTGGGGTCATAGAATTGTTCATCATATTACCTAATTATTACTATCCATGGTATTTGTAATTATGACACATTTTCCATTTCTGGTATTAGTAATTTGTGTTCTCTTAGACAATTCTCCTGCCTCAGTCTCCCAAGATGCTGGGATTACAGACACCTGCCATTATGCCCAGCTAAGTTTTGTATTTTTAGTAGAGATGGGGTTTCACCATGTTGGCCAGGTCTTGAACTCCTGACCTCAGGTGATCCACCCACCTCGGCCTCTCAAAGTGCAGGGTTTACAGATGTGAGCCACCATGCCCAGCCCATTATTTAAATTGTTATTTAGAATGGACGTTTATTGATTTTGTTGTTCTTTTCAAAGAAGCAGCTTTTTGTTGTTGATTTTCTTTTTTGCTTTTCTGTTTTCAATTTTATTGTCTATTACTCTAATTTTATTTTATTTTCTCTGTTTATTTTGTATTTCATTTACTCTTTTTCTAGTTTCAAAGGTAGAAGCTTAAAGATTTTTGTTTTTTGTTTCTTTTCTAATATATGCTTTTAATGTTATATATTATTCTCTAAGCAATGCTTTCTCTGCATCCCTCAGATTTCAATTAAATTGTATTTTTATTTAATTTAACATATTTTTACATTTTTCTTGAGTTTTTTGAATACATGTATTATTTAGAAGTCTTCCAGCTACATTTCTATTATTGATTTTGAGCTTGATTTTATTGTTTGAGTGCAGACATTGTATGACTTATCTTATTTAATGTGTGTTTTATGGCCTAGCATGTGTTCTATGTTGGTGAATGTTTTATGTAAGCTTAAGAGTAATCTGTATTCTGAGGTTATTGATTAAAGTAGTCTATAGTTATCGATTAAACTTAACTAATTGATGGTGATTTTGAGTTCAACTCTGTCCTTCCTGATATTCTGCCTCTTGGATGTGACAACATCTAATAGATGTTTACATTGCCAACTATAATAGTGAATTATTTTCTCCTTGCAGTTTGTGGGGGATTCACTTAGGGTGGTGACAAAAATATTAAGGGAACAATAGTAGAGAAAGTTACAGAATATAGTCTGAAATGCTTTTGGAAGGCCTAAAGGATTTTTCATAGTTTCAGTTAGAAGTTTCAGCTGAAGGTAGCCTAAATCCCCTTTACATTTAGTTAAAAAGTAAAGCAAATAGCTAGGTATGTGGGGGAATTTACCTAACTAAGTTGTTTACTCACGTGGTCTTAAAACTAACCTTGGAGCCAGATGGCCCTCTTTGGGCTTGGTTGGCCAAGGATATTTATCCTCTAATAGTGTTTGCTTTGGGCATTGGAACCTGTGCTTTAATCCTGACTCTAGTGGTGTTGACTCAAGCCTTTGTAAATTAAACTTTACTAAATAAATGCAAGTCTCACTGGCCCTAAGGGCCAATAAGGTTGTAAACTGTTTTCAGGACTCTCAAGGCTGTCTGTAAAGTGGCCATGGATCCTCAGCCAAACTGGCAAAGCATAATATCTGTGTGTCAGTGTACTTTATTCATCTGTTGCTGAGTCAGGGTCAGCAGGGCAGACCCCCACAGGTGGTGACCCTGACAGTGGTTCTATCAGTTTTTTACTCATGTTTTTTGATAGCGTTTTTAGATGCTGACATTTTAAGGAATGTTATGGCTTTTTGGAGAATTGACTTCTTTATCATTATGTAAAGCCCTTTTTACCTCTGATAACATGGGAGTTATTTTTAAAAAATAAAATTATTGTCTTTCTTAGCATTCTTTAATTTAGGAACACATTATCTTATTTTACCAATCAAATTCATGTGAAAAACACAATCATCTACAACAGCATAATTTCACGATGTAACAGATTTAATATTACTAGTAGTTCCTGGAAGCAATTTTAAAAACACAAATTTTTCTTATTATTTTTATTTCAGTAACAACTATATAGAACTTCTTAACACAGCTAACCAGAGGCCACTGTGGAAAGCAGTTTGAAGATTTCTAAATGTTTTAAAAGAGAACTACCATTTGATCCAGCTACATATTGCTGGATCCATCCAAAAGAAAATACATCATTCTATCAAAAGGCAGATACGCTTCTAGCTTCATTGCACTGCTATTCACAATAGCCAAGAAGTGAAATCAACTCAGGTGCCCAGTAACTTTAGATTGGATAAATAAAATATTGCACATATATACCACTCAATTCTATGCTGCCATAAAAAAATAAAGAAATCATGTTCTTTGCAGCAGCATGGATGTGCTGGAGGCCATTATCCAAAACAAATTAACACAGAAAGAGAAAACCGAATACAATGTGTTCTCACTTCTACATGGAAGCTAAGTATTGAGTACTCATGCAAATAAAGATGGCAACAGTAAACACTGGGGACTACTAGAAGGGAGAGGAAAGGAGGCACAAAAAGGATTGATGAACTAACTTCTGGGCCAGGCACACTGGTTCACAACTGTAATTCCAGCATTTTTGGCAGCCTAGGTGGGAAAGTTATTTGCATCTAAGAGTTTGAGATCAGTCTGGACAACATGTAAGAACCCATCTCTACAAAATAATAATAATAATAATAATAATAATAATAATTGCTGGGTGTGGTGGAATAGACCTGTAGTCCTAACTACTCAAGAGGCTGAAGTGGTAGGACTACTTGGGCCCAGGATTTCTGGGCTGCAGTGAGCAGTGATTGTGCCACTGCACTCCAGCCTGGGAGGCAGTGTGAGACCTTGTGAAATAAAGGAAAGGAAAGGAAAGGAAGGAAGGAAGGAAAGAAGGAGGGAAGGAGGGAGGGAGGGAGGGAAAGAGGAAGGGAGGGAGGGAGGGGAAAGACTAACTATTGGATATTTTGCTCACTTCCCAGGTGATGGGGTCAATTGTGTCTCAAATCTCAGCACCAAGCAATATACCCATGTAACAAATCTGCACCAAATCTAAAATAAAAGTTGAAATTATAAAAATTAAGCAAATAAATGAGCATAAAAATAAATACATCCAGAATAAAAATCATAATTGAATTTTAAATCTTCAGGTAGTACACAAATATACTTTTTTGAGATTGAAATCACCAGGCATATCCTATAGGTTGTCTACCAGCTGACTTTCCAAGTATAATATTACTTGAAAGAAATACTGAGGGACTAAATAACATGTTAAAATATCTTCAGGGGTTGAAATACTAGATCTTCAACACAATCCAAAATATCCATTCATAGTAGATAGTACTTTTTAAATGGAAAATTCTGATGCAACAACTGTATTTTAATTCTATTAAAAATGTCAAATTATTTAGTCAAAGTTCAGTGGCTAGTATGTGGGAGAATGTAGGTATTATATACCTTTTGTAGACTGGGAATTTATTCTTAAGCTAAGTCTACAGAATATTCTCTTCTCATTGTCATAGCAACCTTTTTTATATCATGGAGGGAATACACACTGAATTGAATATCAAGTCTTGCCAGCATTTTCTTAAAAAGCTAGCATGTTAATTATATTTTGCATTTGTACATTAATTTAAAGAATATTCTGTATATTCCATTTAATGTAATATAATTGAGTGATACAGTTTTTCAAATTATAAGGCAAGTCGTATTAAATTGACTGTTATAAGTGAAACTTTTGGGTGGCAATATACCTACTTTAAAAGAATGAGAATAGCTTGTTTTCTTTAATCAGACTTTCAACAGTTGTCATTTAGATTTGTCTACACTGACCACAAATCATATACAAATTAGCATGAATGAAGTTTTGTGATTGAAATAAATGTTAATTTGACATTATAATTTCCATTAACCTTTTACTATATTTTAAATCAACAAATTCTAGCTTTTTTAGACAGTGATAACTCTTTCCATATAATTTACTAACTTATTCTTCTAATTATATCTTTAACTATGAAGATAATTCTATAAGATACCTGAAGACCCCTTCATATAATTTATGTTAAATTTGTAAAAATGTGGGGTCTGACAGTTAATAGTACATAAGTGCCTAAGGTTTTAAAAAATCATATACTGACCAGGTTTGAAAATTTTTTTTTAGTTAATTATTTTTGTTTTAAAAGCAATTTGAAGTATTTTCCACCTATGCAACATCTAGAACATTTTCAATAAATCATTGAATATTCAATTACTAAATTCTAGCTTTTCAAAGAAATCTGAATTATTATTCATCTCTACAGATTCAGTTTCTAGCACAGTGTTCAACCACAGTAAAAGCTTTATTTTATTTTAAAATAAAATATATTGAAGGATAAATTTTGTTCTTCTAAATTTTTAAAAATTTTTAAGATAGGGCTTTGCGTTGTCACCCAGGCTGAAGTGTAATGGAACTACTCCAGCTCACTGCAACCTCAAATTCCTGGGTGCTAATCCTTCCACCTCATCATCTCCATAGCTGGGACAAATTTTTCTATTTTTATCTTTCTATTGAGACAAGGTCTCCCTATGTTGTCAAGGCTGATAAACATTTTAAAACTATGTATTTTCTTCTCTAATTTGAAAATTATATTTTATATAGGATATATGTATTAGTCTGTTCTCATGTTGCTATGAAAAGGTACCCAAGACTGGGTAATTTATAAAGAAAAGTGGTTTAAGTGATTCAAAGTTTCATATGACTGGGGAGGACTCAGGAAACTTACAATCATGGTGGAAACACCTGTTCACACAATGGCAGGAGAGAGAATGAGTGCTAGCAGGGGAAATGCCAGAAACTTATTAAACTATCAGATCTCATGAGAACCCACTCACTATCAGGAGGACAGCATGAGGAAAACTGCCCCCATGATTCAATTACTTCCCACCAGGTTCTTCCCTTGACACTTGGGGTTTACAATTTGAGATGAGACCTGGGTGAGGATGCAAAGCTAAATGATATAAATATGTGATGAAATATATATACTATCTTAAAAACCTCAAACGATAGAATTGTCCTTAAACATTTTATTCACTCTAGCATTTTTAATTTTGCTCTTTCTCATCAGTAGAATTTGCTTCCCCACTCCCCACTTAATAATAATAGTACAATATATAATACATAGTTTACTATGTTATATATAACAAAATATAACAAAGCTGAGATTCTTAATGATTTGGGAACCCAAATATTTCTAGCACATCCAAATCATAAACTCAATAAATTAATATCTATTTAATTTCTTCAAGATTGCCATGTCCAGAGGAAGAACAGAAAGAACATTGTAAGTTTTAACTATATTTGTTAATTCATTTTTTCTGAAAATGTTAACGTAAAATGGCTTAAAAACTGGTAAAAGAAGAGTAAAAAGAAAAATATTTAACAGTTATTAAAAAATAAAAAGGTACATTAAAAAATAAAGTTTATTAAAAAATAAACAGGTATATTGGGTAAACAAGTATATTGGGTACAACAGATGACATGAGAGAAATCTGACAGCAGAGCAATAATGATGTGACTTTGACTGTATATGCACCATGGACTTTGTTAAACCTATGCAGTACATAAAGACTAGTCTCTGAGTTTACATTAATCATAGGAAAAACAATTCTGGTAAAATTGAAATGCAAATACTGTCCTATAAGAAGAGAAGCAGATGTTCACTACTGATGCATTTTGACTAGGTAGGCTCAAAAATAAATCCATGAAAAAGACACACACAGGCCGGGCGTGGTGGCGCATGCCTGTAATCCCAGCACTTTGGGAGGTGGAGGCTGGCGGATTGCCTGAGCTCAGGAGTTCAAGACCAGCCTAGGCAACTGGTGAAACCCCATCTCTACTAAAATACAAAAAATTAGCCGGGCATGGCGACATGCGCCTGTCCCAGCTATCTGGGAGGCTGAGGCGGGACAATTGCAAGAACCTGAGAGGCGGAGGTTGCAGTGAGCCTGTATCACGCCACTGCAGTCCAGCCTGGGCGACAGAGCGAGACTCTGTCTTAAAAAACAAAAAACAAAGAAACAAACAAAAACACATCATGTGTTCAGCATCCTTTAATGTCATTGTCAGTCAGATGTGACCACACCTGGAGACACAGAAGAGGCTCAGGAAAACAAAGTTCATTATACTCACAGGTCCAAGAAACAGAAAGCATGGCATACCATGCAGTGTTACTCAAGGCAACATCATGGCTGTCAGCTGGTGGAAGTGGAAAGGGAGAGCACTTCCCAGAGAACTTTACTGTGGTTTTCAAGGGAAAGGCGAGGCACAGCCAACAGTTTAGGACTGGCTAATTTGAATAATATTGGCAATCTGTAAGCTATAGTGATGGTTTTTAGTTACCTGTTATCTTGCCCTGGGATGATTAAGACAGAGGAATATTGTCTACTTAGGAATGAGGGCCAGTTAGAGAAGATATGGCTCTTGTTCGTTACTTGGCATATGAAAGACAAGCTCCTGTTAAGATCTTTGCTGTTTCTAAGAATTAGCGAGCTGTGGCAGGAGCAGCTTTTCTTCTCAGTGACAGCTGTTTAAGATGTCAACACATCAAAATATGCATAAAATTTAAAAATATAAACAATAGATCATATTATTAGTATACAAAGGAGTGGCTCTATACTGGAGCCACTCCTTTGTATACTATAGAGTGGAATAGACTTCTTATGAAATATCATTGCCAGAAATAAAGATATGCATTAAAGGAAAAAGGAGCAATTTAGACTTCTTATGAAAGCCATAGACTTCTTATGAAACCATAGACTTCTTATGAAATATCATTGCCAGAAATAAAGACATGCATTAATGAGAAAAGGAGCAATTTATAAAGAGAAAATAATAAGAAAGAATACCAAAATTTAATATAAGAAGCACGAGACATCAGATATAACAATTCCACAGCAAGAAATGTGTCATAGAAATAGATCAAAGAATAAATTTCATGGTAGTTGAATTACTGGAGAGCTGGAAAGATTAAATATTTTATTTAAAAATTGTAATGGTTGAATTCAGACATTCCAAAAGTGCTGTTCAGATTGATAAAATTTTATAAAATTTGTTGCAAAATTGAGACTTAAGACTAAATTCTATGTGATTTTTGTGTTTGGAAGGTGAATATTTTCATCTAATTCTTCTATATTAGGCATTGAAAGAGACTCATACTCTTTCCACATTATGTACTCAAAACTAGTATTTTCTTGAGCTGCCTTCATGGTCCTTGTGATATTTTAAATAGTGAAAATACCATGACAAGACACATTTTGTGCATTCAGAAGTTTATACAGTCATGCTCGCATAAGGACATTAGGTTAATGATAAACCACACATACAACAGGGGTTTCATACAATTTAGACATACTCTCTTTAATTCTTTAAATTACATTGATTTAATTTAATGTGCCAATTTAATGTTTGGATATACCAATACTGTATTTTGCAATGGCCCACACTATTCAGTGAAGTAACATGGTGTACAGGTTTGTAGCCTAGGGGTAATAGGCTGTAGCATATAGCTTAGATGTGTAGCAGGCTATACAATCTAAGTTTATGTACCACACTCCATGATGTTTGCATAATAATGAAATTCCCTGATGATGCCTTTCTCAGATGTATTTTCAACCTTAGGTGATGCATTACTGTATTCTAATGTGGGGGACACAGATAAACAGTATATAAAACTGTATAAATGTTAGACTGCATGAATTTTAATAATAAAAAATATAGGGAAGGTAAAAAAGAATTTACAAGAATTGAAATTATATGAAGTATGTGTTTTATCTACAGTGGAATAAAATAAAAAATTAATAACTTGGAAATTAGGAATTTTAAAAATAAAAATTAAATAGCACACTATTAAATAAAAATAATCAAATAAGAAGTCACAAGAAAAACAAAGAAAAGTTGGTCTGAACCAAAAAGTAATACAATATTCCAATACTTATGGGATACATCTAAAGCAGTGCTTAGAAGCCAATTTATAGCAATAATTTACTGTATCAAAAAAAAGGTATGTATTAAAAAACTGAATTTTTATATTAAAAAATAATGAGTGAGAGGGATGCTATAAAGACAAAGCATATAAAAAGATATAATATTAGTTTAAAAAAATAAATTATAGAAAATCAGTAAAGAAAATCAACAAAATAAAAGTTGTTTTTTTTAAAGATCAAGAAAGCTGGTAAAACTATATCTTGAAATAGTGAAAAAGGTTGAACACACAAATTACCAAATTAAGTATGAAAGAAAGAAGTTTATTACTGGCCTCTCATAAAGAAAAAGTATCATAAAGAAATTCTAGGAACAATTATATGCCAACAAATTAATATATATGAAATGTACTGATTTATTAAAAAATAAATTGTGAAAACTTAAGAAAATATAGAAAAACTGAAAAGTAAATATGTAAGTAGACTGAATTAGTGATTAAAGAACAACCCTCCCCCAGCCTCTTGGTGCAGACACACACACACACACACACACACACACACACGCACGCACACACACACACAGAGAAAAGCCCTGACCCAACAAGCTTCACTGGTGAATTTTCCCAAATGTTAAAGAAATATAAACACTATGTCTCTGCAAACTATTGCAAAAAATAAAAGAAGTAACTCTTCCAAGCATATTCTATGAGGCTCCTGTTGCCCTGATACCAAAGCCACACAAAGACATCGCAGGAAAAAAATAAAGTACAGACCAATATTCTTCGTTAATACGGAAAAAAAATACTCAACAAAATATTTAAAAAACTAAATCCAGCAACATATAAAAAGGAGTATACATTATGTTCAAGTAAGATTTATTTTAGGGAAAAAAGGTTAATTTAATATTTGAAATTCAAGATTTCTATACAATAAATGTAGTAGACTATAGTAATAAAACAAAGGACAAAAGCCACGTGATAATATCAAAATGATCAAAAGGCATTTGACAAAAATCTGCCTTCATCTTACAATTAAAATATCTGACAGTTTGACAGTTGAGAAGAAACCTTGATAAAGGAAATCTGTGAAATATCTACAACTAATATAATAGCTAAAGATGAAATACAAAAAGCATTCTCCCTAAGATCTGGAGCAAGACCAACATATCTGTTCTCACCCCTTCTATTAAACAATGTCCTGGAGGTTTCAACCAGGGAAATTAGGCTAAAAAAAAATGAAGTAAAAGACATCCAGATAGTGAAGGAAGATACAAAGTTTCTCTACTCACAGCTGATATGATCCTCTATGTTAAAAACAAACAAAAACCCAAGTAATTCACACAAAACAACACACCTGCCACACACATTTGAATTAAGAAATGATTTCAGCTAGAATGTAGAATAAAAGATTAACATAAAAATCCACTGTATTTCTATACATGAGCAATGAACAAAATAGAAATAAAATTGAGGGAACAAGTCTATTTTTTAAAGCATAAAATAAAATGCTTAGCAATAAATATAACAAAAGAAGTGCAAGACTATACAATAAAGTCTATAAAACATTATTAAAAGAAATGAAAGAACACCTAAATAAATTGAAAGATACCCCAGTTTCGTAAATGGGAAAGTATAATATTTTTAAAAGAGTAATATATTCAAAATTATTCAACAAATCTCCACTTTCACTATCAAAATAGCATTGACAAGATATTCCTGAAATTCGTATGAACATATAAGGCACTGTTATTAGCCAAATCAATAATGATAAGAACAAAATTGAATAACTCACACATCATGACTCCAATACTTACCAGAAAACTATATTAATTAAGACAGTAAAAGTGTGGTAATAGCATAAATATAGACATATAGACTACTAAAATAGAATTAGGAGTCCAGAAATAAATTTTCACATGTATCGTCAATTGAGTTTTTACAAGAGTATCAGAAAATTTAATGGAGAAAAATGGTCTTTCAACAAATTGTGTTGAAACAACCAGATACTCACATGCAAAGGAAAATGACGTGAGAGCCTTACTTTGCATGATATATAAACATTTACTCAAAAATAGATAAAATACTTAAATATAGGAACTAAAATTATAAAACATTTTAATTGAAAACATAGTGACTTTTTTTTTTGCTTTATATTAGACAGTGTTTTCTTAGATATGACACTAAAATCACAGTTAACAAAAAAATAGGTAAATTGAACTTCATGAAAGTTGACCAATTTTTTTTTTTTAGCTTTTAGGTCCAGGGATACAGGTGAAGGTTTGTTACATAGGTAAATTCGTCTGGCCGGGGTTTGCTGTAGAGCAATCCCCCCAGGGCGGTAGAGAATCACCCAGATGTTAAGGCTAGTACCCAATTGTTACTTACTCTTCTCCTCTCCCTCTTGCTACCCTCCATCCTCAAGTAGATTCCAGTGTCTGTTGTTCTCTTATTTGTGCTCATAAGTTCTCCTCATTTAACTCCCACTTGTAAGTGAGAACATGCAGTATTTGGTTTTCAGAATTACTTTGCTAAAGATAATATTGATCAATTTTATGCGCCAAATATAATTGTGAAAATGAAAACTCAGAGAATGGGAGAAAATATTTTCAAATTCTATATCTGACAAGAGACTTTTATTCAGAAAATAGAATAATTATTGCAACTCAGCAGTAAAAAGACAACCCAGTTTTTATAATGACAAAATAGTATACTAGATATTTCCCCAAGAAAGATGTGCAAATGGCTAATAGTACATGCAAAGATGTTCAATAGTATTATTTGTTTGAAAAATAGAAATCAAAATAATAATAAAATACTAATTCACACCCAATAGGAAAACTATCTTTTTCACATAGCCCATGGTCTGAATCATCTCTTTCAACCTTATCAAAGTATCCCACACAATCCCAAGCTTCACATATATAGTAACTATATACAGCCCACTGAGTTAGTCTAAACATTTTATATATCATATTATACTAGTACTTTATGTTCATCCATGCCTACAAATCAAATCACATTTTATCTCTTTCTCCACTTGAATTCACACTACAGAAATTCTGAATTATGTATGATCCTTTAAAGAATATTTTTCTTCTCCTTCTTTCCCCTCCTCCTTCCCTTCCTCCTCCTCCTTCTTCTTTTTTCTTTCTAATATTATTTTTCTTTATTTTTCAATGATAATTATATTTTCTGGAAGGCATCCTTCACATTTGCCTATCTGAAATATTGTGACGTTGTTTCAAGTATTCATTATTTTAGTATTTCTTTAAAAATAATTAGACACCTAAGTTTCCACTGAAGTTTATATGCAATTAAATGATAATTATAGTTAATAATTATTGTTCTTTTCCCAATATCTGAAGTAAGTTTTAAGCTCCTTAATATGAGGGTTATGTCCATTTATATTGATAATATATGCTATATAGCCAATTAATAATAAATAATTCACAAATTATGCTGTAAAGATAAGTAAATAAAAATAAATGGCACTAAGACAATACAAAGATCTGTTTTATTCAGTTTAGGGATTTACATGAAACTCTATTAATATAATATACCAACATATGCAAATTTCTATAAAGGTTGGAATTATTGTTACTATTACTTAGAGGTAAAAACTTTATTGTGATAAAAGTTATATTGAACAATATTTTCAAATTTAATTCAATTAACTAGGTTTTGATTTGTTTCCCTATATAGGCTATTTAAATTACATTTATGAATAAGTTTCCCAGCATTAATTCACAACAGTAGTGGTATGTTTTGTGATTTTGCATATTTTATTTTAATATATCACCCTTTCAAGTAGATAAATGAGCAAAATATTTGCATGATTGTGCACATATTCTTAAAATATTAGCAATGATAAAGTGCATAACACAATCTCATTTTATTTGTACTGTTCATTGATTCCAGATCTCTTTCATTACTTTTGATATTTTGCATAATTTTCTGACTGTGAAAGATCCACGAAGATACATTTTCAGGCAACTCGACCAAGTCATTAATTCTCAGTTATGACTAAAAGTGCTAATATCCCATCAAGTGGAGTTATCTGCTGCTGTGATCACTAAAAACTATATTTGCTGTGAGCAGACTGGATGCTTGACATTAAGTAGATAAATCAGAGAATTTTCTAACTTATCAATGCCCAAATATGAATTTTCACTGAGTACATTTGACATACAATCTGAATAAGCTGCCCCAAAATTAATAAATTAAAAGGTAAGTAGAAGACATACATTATTCAGTTGAGAATGAGTCAATGGAAGTTTCCTGCATAGATAAAGTTTTATGAAAAATTTTGGTGTAAGAAATGCAGTTGGATGATAAAATTTCATCTGGATTTCCATTTCCTTAATTATATCTATTTGTAAATCTTTCTTTTCTACGTAGTTTGAAGTTATCTCTCAGGACAGATCTGAAAATGTATTTAATCAGACTAAGAAACTCAAAATAATCTATTTTTTTTTCTTGAAAACAGAAAAACCTCTTCTCCTACTATAGATACCGCAAATAATATGGCCCCCTCATACTGCCTATTATATGGACAACTATTACTTTTATTCTACCACTTCATGAATTGAAACATTTCAGTGTATCAGGCAATGTATTATAGCATTAATTAAAATAAAACAGTTGCCATTAATATAATTGCTAATTGAGCAATGCAGTGATTTTTTTTTTTTTTTTTTTTTTTTTGGTAGCTGTGGTGGTTTAAGTGATCTGGCCGTGATCACACGGCTAATGACTGAATAATCCAGAATTCAAAGCCATGACTGCTTGTCCATGAAATCTCATGCTATTTCCTTAATCAGAATCACAGTGTTTTAACCATTATATTATATAGTACATATAACTTAGTTCCATCAAAAGATACATTTAACAACAAGCCATAGGAAATGCATATGAGGAATCCAAATTCAATGAAATCGACATCAAAATCTGAGCAAGTTATTTTTGGAATATTAATTAAATGAGTCTAAAGTTTATGTGGAAAGGCAAAAAGTTTCAGACAGCTCCCACAATACTGAAGAAGAACAAAATTATATTCCTGACAATACCTGATCTCAAGAGTTACTATAAAGCCGCAGTGACCACAACAGTGTGATAGTGATAAAAGATGTTATATATCACTAGGTTTCTGAGAATTGTAATCCATCAGAATGGCATCTTTAATTAATTTTTTTTGAGATGGAGTTTAACTCTTGTTGCCCAGGCTAGAGTGCAATGGTACCATCTTGGTTCACCGCAACCTCAGCCTCCCAGGTTCAAGCGATTCTCCTCCCTCAGCCTCCAGATTAACTGGGATTACAGGCATATGCCACCATGCCTGGCAAATTCTGTATTTTTAGTAGAGATAGGGCTTCTCCATGTTGGTCAGGCTGGTCTAGAACTCCCGACCTCAGATGATCCACCCGCCTGTCTCCCAAAGTGCTGGGATTACAGGGATGAGCCACTGCGCCCATCCAAAAATGGCCTCTTTAATCTTATGCTTTGTCTTTTTATGCATAGGATAAATTTCTGTACAGAGACAATTACATGGGATATACATTTATATATGTACATCCCATCTCATATACAAAATTTAAATTTTGTACATACATGGAAATATGCCACATAAAATAAAATGTTGCTGAGCCCTATCCAAGCTTTATAAATTGTTTTGAAATAAATAAAAACTTTCGAAAGGTACTTACATAATTTGTCTGCATAGTATACTTATTTATCCTATCTTATATCATTCAATTAGGCCAAAAAAACAAATTATTGACCCTTTTGATTTCAGATTTCAAATTTCCTATGCATCTGATGATAGTGCCCAGTGAATTCTGCTTCCCATTTCTCACATGGAAAATTTGAAACTAGCTAGATGTTGACTGTCATGGACGGTAGAAAGAGCATTTGTTGTGCAGTTAGCTGAAACCAGGGTTGAGAAAGAAGTCATGATGGGACTCCTGGGTCTCCATTCATATCTCACCTCTTGTTGGTTTCATTCGTAGTTTTAAATGCTAGAGACTGAGACGAGATGTCAGAGTCTTAGAATTATTATAGAATTTATAGAGTCTCAAAATTAGTATAATTCCATCTAATCACCTTAAAATGTATTGATAGTATTCATTTTTTTTAATGTAAAATATAGTATTCATAGTAGTGAAGTAATTTAATTTAAAATATTGTTATCCTCTTTCCATGTAACACCATATTTCATTCTTTCAATCAAATCTCTATGAAAATTATTCTATAACAGATACAATAGCAAGCATGAGAAATTTAAAATAGCACATTATGATTGTGCACATAGAGTTCTACAGAAATTGTATTAAAATAAATATGATAGTTTGGCAAGATGTAATGCATTAATAAGTGATGGTGTTTAAGTCTATAAACTGTTAGTATAACATGAAAATACAAAGTTGTGAAATATACAAATAGAGAAGACGCATATGTATATATATGTATATATATAAAATGAAGTACATTTCTAAATAACAGCAACAAACAGGTAAAAAGAATCTGAGATTTAATAAAATACTACAATAGAAAGAAAAAACATCAAATAGCAAAAAAAAATCTAAAAACAGAATGAAAACATGATGGACTCTGAAACATAAAAGAGGAAATTAAGAAGATCTGCATACATGGAAGAATATTAGAAATTTGAATATTTCATAATTTAATGATTTATTTTCTACCTATATTCATTTACAGACTTTTTGCTAACCCATTCAAATTTCCACAGGTTTATGTATTTCCCTATGTAAGTATGTTTCTATGTGTGAAATAAGATAAACTGAATTTAAAATTGGTATCTAAATACAAAGGACAATATATAACTAAGTCTGACATGGTAAAAGGACAAATTTTAATGAAAAGCACAGAAATTAAAAACAAGCATATCTGTGCAATAAATTATCATAGAGAGTACAGAAACTGACAAAAATATGTTAATATTTATGAGAAAAATGATAGTGTAAAGAAGTGAAGAAAAAATGATATTTTCAATAAATACTTTTGTCCTGTTCACTGCTATTAAGAGATAAAAGTAAAATTTACTTATTTTCAAACTACTCTTAAAGTTCGCTTAAGGGGAAAAGTAAAAAACAGTAAAACTCTTGAAGGATAAAATAAGATACATTGTTTCGGAATAGGTTTTGACTTCCAAAATAGTGCAATTTACAAACAAAAATTACATTAAAATTAAGAACTGTTTATCAGAAAAAAGAAACATTCAGGAAAGAGAATGACAAGTCAAGATACAGTGTGGGATATTATTTGCAACATGAATATTTGAAAAAAAGGCTCATATCCTGAACATAAAAATAACTACTATAAATAAATTATCTCTGATAATTGATCAGAAACCAATGATCTATTTTAAAAAGTTTAGTAATAGGGTATATGTGGAATTTAGACTTGCTAAATATAAATCAAAGAGAAAAAACAAAAGGAGAAAACATTGGGAAGTATATTAAAACCAGTACATCAAAAAGAAAATATAGAACGCAATGAATCTATGAAAAAATTTCCAATCTTTTAAGATTATGGGAAATGAAAAAAAATAAATAAGAAATTACTACAAATCCTCATTTGCTAACACCAAAATAGCAAGTATAAGTATAACACAAAGGATAGACAGCAATATTCATTTACTCTTGGTGGAAATATAAGTTGGTCAACAGTGGCAACATATTTGGAAGTAGCTATTAAGGATTAACATATTAAAAAATTCTATAACAAAACAATCCCATTCTTAGATGTATATTTAATTATAATGTGTACACTTTTGCACTGAGATGTGTACAAAAAGGTAAATAGCCATGTTCAATCAGAACCACACTAATGTTCATAAAGACTTGAATATTTCACAAATTTGAGAAAAATATACAGCAAAAAAAAATAAATAAATAAATTGAAGGTCCCTACATGTAATAACATATTTAAATCTCCCATATGTCTAGTTGAACAATATCCAAGACTACCTAGTGTATGAATCTATTTATACAGAGTTCAAAACCAGCACAAACAAAATTGTATTGATAGAAACTAGAATTATGGCCACATTTTGAAGAAAAGAGAGAGTAGTGATTGGACAAGGCATGAAAGTGTCTTATAAATTACTAAAACATATTACATTACTAGACCTGGGTATGGTTATATGTGTTTACTTTTTAATAATTAATTGTATTATGGAATTTTGTTCTGTGTAATTTTTTTCCTGTGTTATATTTCCCAATACAAAATTTCAAATAATTAAAAGACTCATTTATTTCTTATAGTCCAGAAATCTCTAAGATTTAGCTATTTCTTTATCAACTCTCTTGTATTATTACCACTTCCAATTGTTTCACAGAAATTAAATGCTTTTATTTCTGTTTATATATTTCTCCCCCTAAGCACTACATTGTTTATGGAAATCTCCTACACCACATTTTATTTTGTAAACAAACAGCACTGCAGCCTGGAATACATTACTATTTCTCTTCTCAAATTTGCATGTCTCTTAAACTTTCTGTCCTCTCTTCTCTGCACTTGTTCAAAATACATTATGTCTATTTTATCATATTTTAGGTATTGCAGGTGTCATCTTAGATATGTAACTTCTTTTAATTTATAATAATCCTCCAGGAGAGTTACCATGTCTTCCTCTCATATTTTACTATATAATAAGGACTAAAAATATGTATTAAAACATTTTTAAATTTTTTTCAACCAAACATTTTAATATATTATTAACTTCAATTCTGCATATTTTGAGTTTTTCATTCTTATCAACTTGCCTGCCATTTATCAATTACTAAACAAAGGGGACCAATTAGGTTTGGAAAATTAGATAACTACAAATACACCCCAAGTACTCTATAAAGTATAAAAGCAATTTGAGAATAATGGGAATTTGATTTCACATGGTAGCATGCATAGTCAGTACTGACTATAACATTGTCAGTGTAAAGGTGATAACCTTCTCGAGGTTTTGAGATAAACCTATGTGATCAATGATCTCTTTTAACAAGTTTAGTAGTAGGGTACGTGTGGGATTTATACTTGTTTAAACTTATAAAAAATGAGAAAAAAATACAGCAATGAACATGTGTGTGTTTTGGCAGGTGGATTCTGTCCCAATTGAAATCTAGTTATTATCATTTGTTCTATTTTTTACAAGATGGCATGCCATTTTTCAAGCTACTTTTCTTTATTATGAAATGCAACATGATTTTTTCTATAAAAATATTTCTCAGAACTTAACACTGTTGCAGAAAATAAAAGAACATCTTAACATATAATAAATTACAGTTAAGTGTCTGAGTAATTTTGGCAACCATATATTAGTCATCTCAGTATGTTATTAATTCTATGGACTATTTTCTGCGTATGTTTTGAGACAATAGGTTTATAGAAATTTTGCTCATTTATATCAAACTTAAGTAGCCCCAAATATACTACCAGAAAGCATAATTAAATGGTGGCATATAAAATTGCTTTAAAATATTAATAGAACAAAGCTAAGTTAAATGAACAAACAAGAAATATATAAAGGGTTGTAAAAACGAATTTCTATTCTGAATGGCGATAATTTAGAATGAGTTTTGATTTTGAAAAACATTTAAGCTACATACATAAAGATTCATACATATTTTATGTGTTCTATTGAAATATTGCCATTTAAATATCTGTAAAACAATTACAATCATAGAATGAGAAATAAATCATTCCCCAAATCAGTGTAAAAACTATATAATGGTTTTTTGAAATTAAATGAGAGCAAGCTAAGAACGAGATATTCAGTTACTGTAGGCTGGCCGTTTTTTTTTTTTTTTGATCTAAAATAAGGGCAAGAAAAATCATTTTCTGATGCCATGTCTATGCTAAATAGCTCATATGAGGCAAAAAATATTATATACTAGTTATAGGTTGCTATGGCACTATGATGACAAAAGAAGGATGCTAGTTTTGTAAGAAAACATGAATCTATTCATTTAATAAATATAATACAAAATCAAACTAGATAGATTGAAGATTACTAATGCACATTGTGTCCAAATAATTGTAATATTTCAGAGAGAATTTTAAAGAAAATTGAATTACATCTAACATAAAAATATGTGAATTTAAGCTATAGCTAAAGAATCACCAGTGTGTGTATATGCTATTTATGTAAAGTTTGGACAATGTAACATAAGGCTGAATACTCCAAAACATTAATGATTATTATAAAAAATTATAAATTAATTATTATTATTATAAGAACATGTATTTATTTAATGATCTCATCAATATATTCTTTCTGGATCTCATGTTATTTTCTGCCTACTTTTAATTATTTGCTTCAGTGGGACACATCTTCTACACAATTCCTAGAAATACATTATGAAAGACAAATTTGAGATTTTGCTTGTTTCCTGAAATGTTCATCTTAAATCCACTTACATAATTTTGCATGCTGTCAAATTACACCATAGAATTAATACCCTCTGAAAGACTTGTGAAGACGTATTTATTTTCTTCCAATTTTCATTTTTGTTGTTGAGAATACTGGGGTCATTCTGCCTCAATGATTAATTTCCCATTCATTAATTTGTTAGAATTTCTTTTCTTTGGTATTAAACCTAATTATGTTTCTCTATTTTTAAAATAATTAGAGCCCAAAACTGAAATATTGTTATAGGAATATCCCTATTACCAGAATAAACAACTAAAAGTATATTGTACACACACAGAGAGAGAGAGAGAGAGAGAAGAGAGAGAGAAAGAGAGAGAGAGAAATATAAGCCACACATTATAGAATAGGTCCTATGGTGCTTATTGGCCAATAATTGACAATAGTGTTCAAAGAAGAGCTAAATATGTTCTGAAATGTACTGTTCCCCTGCATGGCAAGTCTTAATATTTTTAGATTTTGGCTGATTCCAAATTGATCTAAAATGTGAATTTATTGATTTTGTTTAAATCGACAAGGTAACTTCTAAATGTAAGCAGAAATGCTAATGATTTTAAGTGACATTACTAATTTAAAAAAAATTGCTGCATTGATCACACAATCTGATTTTAAGACTTTAAACCACAATACTCATAAGACTGTGATATGCATATGAGTCCATTGGTGTTTTAAAAAAATACCTGAAACTAGTTGATTTGTTTTAAAAATGGAATTTATGTTCTCACAGCTCTGTAGTGTAGGAAGTCCAAGATCAAGGCACTAGCAGATTCAGTGTCTGGTGAGGACGGCTCTTTGCTTCCAGGTTGGTGCCTCTTGCTGCATCCTCACATGGCAGAGAGGAGGGAAGCTGTGTCCTCATACTAGAGGAGAGGAAGGCAAAGGTGCCAGACAGCCCTCTGAAGTCTCTTCTGTAAGGACATTTAATCCTTCATAAGGCTGAGCCCTTATACATTAATTGCTTCCTTAAAGAACACTTCTTCATGCCATCAGCTTGGGGATGAAATTCCAATAGATGAATTTTGGAGGGGCACATACATTTAAATCATAGCAATGATGCAAAATATTAATAATAAAAAGCAGTTAATTTAACACAAGGCAGAACCTATAAAAAGACCAACACATATAGAGTCAACTGATTTTTGAAATAGGTAACAGGACACTTCACAGGGGGTGGGAGAAAAATTATTTCAACAGAATGATGCTCAAATGACATATTAATAAATACAAAAATGAAGCTTGACTACTATCTTAGGCCTTGAACAAAAATCAATTTGAATTGAAACACATACCTAAATACAAAAGCAAAACTTCTGAAACTTTTAGAGGTAAATTAAAGAGTATAGATTTGCCACCTTGGGGAAGGTAAAGATTACTTGTAAGTTTCATGAAAATCACTAAATAAAAAAGAAAACAGGCAAATTAGACTTTGTTAAATTTCTATATATACATAAAAATGAAATATAAAAAGATTAACCATGATCTCAGAAATAATATTATTCACATATTTATTTGGGAAAGGACTCAGGTCATACCTGTGTAAAACTTCTATAAATCAATAAAACCCATTTCACCCCACTAAATAAATAAGCAACTGACATTTCAAAAACAAAAATATAGAATGGCTGATAAGCCCACATGCAGTGATGTTCAACATCATCGGTCATTAGGGAAATGCTAATGAAATGAGTTTCAATTTCACATCCACTAAAACAGCTAAAATGTAGAAAAAACCTGACAGTGGAGAAATGTTGATGAGCCTCTGGCACAACCAGAACTCTCCTATATTGAAGAGTCTATCAATAGTATATTCATTTTGGAAAGGAATTTGTCAGCTTTTTATGAAGTTAAGCATAAAGTTACCCTATGATCTCAAATTTTCAATAGAAATAAAATTATACATAAAGTAAAATATTTTTATAGAAATGTCATAACAGCTTTATTAATAAATCACAATGTAGGAATACCCCCAATTCTCATAAATAGAAAAATTAATAAATTGTGCCATTTAATATAATGAAATAATACATAATAGTAAAAAAGAATGTGCTATTCATAAATGCAGTAACAGGGAGGATCCCAAAAGCGTCATTGAATCCATGTAACATAGACAAACACAAGCAACAGACTGTGTAATTTAAACTAGTTTAAGCTTTGAAGAAATATGTTTTATATTTGCAGTAGAGCAATGTGGTGATCTTAGGGTCAATCATATCCTCAAGAATTAAATTTGTTTTTGCCACACTGCTTGGTTACCCACAATATTGGTCTTGTCTTAAGTCAATTCTACTTTGTAGCAATAAGATGGCTACCCTTAGAAATCACTGTGTCATGCATTTTATTTACCTGCAATAGAAAGGAGATACTGACATCATGTGATTCTCCTAAAAACAAGAAAATATTGGCCCAGAAGCAGACCTCTGTTTAGATTTTATTGCCTTAAAAGAGTTAGATTTCTTCATTCTCTATTCAACCATCGCTGTTAAGAGAAAAGAGATTTCTTTGATTGACTTACATTGATTGACTCAGCCTGTGGTAAAATTGAATGGAAAAATCATTCCCCCCAAAATGATTTAGAATTAAAACACTTACGTGGCTACCATCTTAAAGACAATATTAATAGATTGTTGTCAGTGAAAGATTACCACGGTTGGAGACACCAAATAGTTATTTTAACATGTAAACAATTTAATTTGAAACATATTTTCTGTGAGATTAAAGACATCTATCTAAGCCAGGTTGAGCTAGCTAGTTTTAATTTTAAATATATATGTATACCTAAATGTGCACGGTAGGTAAAGAAACTATCAAGCATCTATAAAAAATAGTTATGAAGAATTTCTTTCTCATCATAAGAGCTGTGCTTCTTATAATCTGAGTATTGATTAATTTTAAGGTATAAAAGTTGTATCTGTGCAATTAAAAAACATGCCTTGACTGGGATGCTAGAGAAAATTGCAAAACTCTTTTGGCTTTAGTGAGGAGATGAATCTTATTAGCAAAATAGAAATTAACCAGGTTTTCAAGACAAATTTGGTGATTTTTACAGTAATTTTGGCTGTATTAATAGCATATCATCACATGAAAGCAGGAGGTCAACTTTCCAGCTATATTGGAGGATGCTGGCAAGACTGCAATTCAAAAATTTAAATCCATCTTGTACTTACATTATTGACATATAAGAATCAAGGAATGCTAGTTCTGAAGTGGCTAACTCTTTAAAAGCCATCTGCAATCACACTGGGAGGTGTGCTGGCAGTTGGTATTAAAAAGTCACTCAGCTCATTAGTGGTTCCAATTAGCTGATAGGTAGTGTAGCACCCTGGCAAGTTGTCTCAACTGCCATGTTAAATCTAGGCAGGATTCTACACTATGGAAACTGCTAGTGAAGTGAAACAGGTGGACCTCCCAGTGCTGAAAGTCACCTAGAGACTAATCAAATATCACTCAAATCATCTAGAATTCTGCTCAGGATATGTAATGTGTCCACATAGGCATGCTACTCAAAATGTGGTACCATTCCAAGGCACTATTAATATTTAAAAATTTTAATTCAGAACACATTCTGATGTTTTGCTATGCATATACACAAGTGTTTTTTAATGAAAATCACTTTAGTTTGAGGAATGAAAACCAGGCCTCTCTAATTAGGTTCTGAGATATTTGTTTGATATGGTATTTCAAATACAATGCTGTGACAAATGAATACTCACCTGTCTGTCAAAATAAAACACTTGAGGAAAGTGCAGAATCAATACAAAATCATAAAGAAAGCATAATAATTAGTGCTCATAAACAAGTTATAATGATAAAGAGAATAATGAGTAAACTTCATGGAATATAATCAAATATTTTTTGCCTGAAATTATATCAAATGCTCTCATTTGAAGTAATAAATCTCAAGTAATATTGTCTGTTTACATCACAAACAAAGCCGGCAAAGAGAAAATATATAGCATTAAGCAACACACACACACACACACACACACACACACACACGCACACACACAGAGCTGTCAAATAAGAAAGCAATACTTATACATTTTGTTCCTAAAAAGCAACATAAGATTTTGATACATGTAGCTTCAGTTAAGCTTTATCACTTGTTTTTCCCTTACAAATCTAATAAATAGATTGAATTTCAGTAGAGAGAATTCATAAATATCAACAATCAGTTCTATTTCATAATAATTACCTGAAATGGATGCCTCCTAAGCAATTGTTCTACACAGATTAATAACAATATTAATGATGAAAATAATAGAAACTGTAAGAAACTTATTTTGAGTAAGGCTTTATAAAATCTCCACTTTCTGGCATTCAGGGTTGTTAGGGATTGAATTGTGTCACTTCAAAAATTCATAGATTGAAATTCTAATTCTTAGTTCCTCAAGTGCCTTTAGGAACTTAAATAAGTAAAAATGAGATTATTAAGGTGATTCCTAATCCAACGTGACTGGTGTACTTATAAGAAAGGCAATTTAGACTCAGGCACAGACAGAGGGAAGAAAATAGGAAGACATTGAAAGTAGACAGTCATCTACAAGGCATCAGAAAAACAAACCCTCTTGACACCTTGGTTTCTGACTTCTAGCTTTTAGAACTGTGAGAAAGTGTTTTATTGTTTAAGCCACCTAATCTTTAATATTTTTTTGTTGTTGTTGTAGCCCTAGCAACTGAACATAGTCTTACCGTTGACACAAATATTTATAAATTATTTTAATAAGAATACTGAAAAATTGGTCACTGCTTTTCTATTAATACATTATAATTTACTTAATATCTTTAAATATTTCCCTGAGAGAATTTTATTATAATAAATATAAATATACATATAAGTGTATGCATATATTATTTTAAAAGGAGTAATAGCCTGAAAAACGTATTATCTATTTTAAGATTTTATTTTTTCCTAGAAGTATCCTAATAAAATGGCTAAAGTTCTATTGCAAAGCAGGTCTAGTGGATGTAGCAGATTTCATATTTTTCTGATTAATTTTAATTAAAATAGAACATGATTCATTCCCCCATGCTTTTAAAAAATAAAAAAAAATAATAAAATTTAAATTAGATTTTTGTTATAAAGACTATCAACATTGTATTTAATATAAATGTATTATTTATTTTGCTGATATTAACAGTTGTAGAAATATAATGCTACTTTTTAGCACTGAAAAAATAAACTTCTAAAGATAGAATGTCTTTAGGTGAGTAAAATTTGACTAATGATATTTGTATCATCTTGATTTATTAGAATATCCCTCTTATGAAATAGTAATAATAGTTATTTTAATTGTGGGAAAATGCTCATATAAACTTTACTGTCTTAAACATTTTTAACTGTACAGTCCACTGGCATTAAACACATTCATATTGTTGTTCAGTCATCACCACCAACTATCCAGAGAACACTTTTCACTTTGCAAAGTTAAAATTATGTACCCACTAAGCATAACTCCCCATTTCCCCTCTTCTCAGCCCTTGATAATCATCATTCTACTTCCTGCCTGTATAAATCTACTTTCTGTCTCTATGAATACTACTCTATGTACCTCATGTAAGTGGAGTCATATAGTAATAGTCCTTTTGTGATTAGCTTAATTGACTTAACATAATGACCTCAACGTTGATCCATATTACACCATGGGTCAGAATTTTTTTCTTTTTTAAGACTGGATAGTATTCTACTGTGTGTGTATATGTGTGTGTCCTGTTTTATCTTTTTTTTTTTTTTTTTTGTGGGCGACACTTTGGTTGTTTCTACCTTTTCTCTATTGTGAGTAATGCTGCTATAAACATGGGTGTACAAATATTTATTTGAGTTCCTTATTTGAACTATTTGGGTAATGTAACCAGAAATGGAATTGCTGGTAAATATATTTTTAGTTTTTAAAAGAACCACAATACTGTTTTTCAGAGACTTTATTTACGTATCCACAAATAGTGCCCAAGGGATCCAATTTATTCACATAAATTTTCAATACTTATTTGAAAATAAGTATTGTTATTTCCTGTTTATTAGGGAATTGCTATCCTAATAATGGAAAAAGATGGTATATCACTGTGGTTTAAATTTTCATATAACCATTGACAATTTGTGTACACTCTTTGGAGAAATATCTGTTCAAGTTCTTTGCCCATTTCAAAATTAAGTTGTCTGATCTTTTGTTGTGGAATTGTAGGAATTATTTATATATTATTTATATTAATCCCTTACCAGATAATTAATTTGAAAACATTTTCTTTCATTCCATAATCTGCCTTTTTACATTGTTGATTCTGTTCTTTAATGCACATTCTAAATTTTGACATAATGTATTTCATCTATATATTTTTCTTTTGTTGCCTATGCTTTTTGTGTCATATCAGTGAAATCATTGCCAAATTGATGTCTGAAGATTTATATCCTATGTTTTCTTTTTAAAAGTTACAGTTTTAGCTCTTGGGTTTAGTCTTTGATTAATTTTGAGTTAATTTTTATATATGGTGTTAGGAAAGTGTTCAACTTTATTTTGCCTGTGGCTATTCAGTTTTCCCTGAAGCATTTTGTTGAAAAGACTCCCTTTTCCCATTGAATGGTCCTGGAATTACTGCCAAAATGATTTGACCATCTATGCAGGGGTTCATTTGTGAACTCTCTATTAAATTGCATTGGTCTATAATTCTTCCCTGTTTGATAATACCACACCAATTTGATTTCTGTTATTTTGTAATAAGTTTTGAAATCAGAAATTGTGAGACCCTCAATTTTGGTCCTTTTTTTTTTTTTTTTCAGGCAGAATCAGTTTTGCTCTGTCTCCCATGCTGGAGTGCAATGGCATGATCTGGGCCCACTGCAACCTCCACCTCCTTTGTTGAAGCCATTCTCCTGCCTCAGCCTCCCGAGTAGCTGGGACTGTAGGCATCTGCTACCACATCTGGCTAATTTTGTATTTTTAGCACAGAGGAGGTTTCATCATGTTGGCCAGGCTGGTCTCAAAGCCCTGTGCTCACGTGATCTGCCCGCCTCAGCCTCCCAAAGTGCTGGGATTACAGGCCTGAGCCTCTGTGCCTGGCCAGCTTTGTTCTTTTTCAAAATTGTTTTGGCTATTGTGTTCCTTCAGATCACACACAAATTTTAGAATTTTTATTTCTATTTTTGCAAAAAAAATTAATAATAATGGGATTTTGAGAGTGATTACACTGAATCTGTTTATCACTTTGGGTAATACTAACATCTTAACAACATTACATTTTCCCTAATAACATGGATATTTTTTCTATTTATTTCTGTATTCTTTAACTTCTTTCAGCAATATTTTTATAATAGAAGTATTTTACTTCCTTGGTTATGTTAATTCCTAAATATTTTATTTTTTGATACTGTCATAAATGAAGTTATTTTCTTAAATTTCATATTTATACTATTCATTGTCAGTGTATAGAAATGCAACTGATTTTAGCATGCTAATTTTATATCTTACAACTTTTCTAATTTTCTTATCCATTCTAACAGTTTGTATGTGTGTAGAATCTTTCGGGTTTTCTACATATAATATCATCTCATAAGTTAAGAGATAATTTTATTTTTTTATTTTTATTTTTTTATTTTAGCCAGCCTCTATACAATTTTTCTTAACAATTAGGATGGCTTTTATTTCTGTTTCTTGCCTAGGACTTCCTGTACCTTGTAAAATTAAAGTAGGAGAAGAAGGCATCTTTTTCTTGATCCTAATCTTAGAGGAAAATTTTTTAGTCTTTCACTTTTGAGTATAATGTTAGCTATAAAAATTTCATATATGACCTTTATTATGTTAAGGTAATTTCCTCCTATTTCTAGATTATTGTCTATCATGGAAAGATACTGAATTTTGTCAAAAGCTTTTTGTTTGTTTGTTTGTTTTTGTTTAGACAGGGTCTTACTCTGTCACTCAGACTGGAGTACAGTGACAGAATCTTGGCTCATTGCAGCATCATCCTCCTGTGCTCAAGTGACCCTCCAACCCAAGTAGGCGGGACTACAGGTGCATGCTACCATGACGGGCTAATTTTTGTATTTTTTGTAGAGACGGGGTTTCGCTATGTTGCGCAGGTTGGTCTTGAGGTCCTGAACTCAAGTGATCTGCCTGCCTAGACCTCCCAAAGTGCTGGGATTACAAGCATGTGCCACCATATCCAACCTCAAATTCTTTTTCTGTATCAGTTGAGGTGATCATTTGTTATGTTTTGTTTTTTCTTCATTTTGTTTATGTGGTGAATTACATTGACTGGTTTTTATTTATTGAACTAGTTTGCATTCCAGAAACACATCTCATTTGATCAAGGTATATAATCTTTTTAATGTGCTATGGATTCTGTTTGCTAATTATTTTGAGGATTTTTGCATCAATATTCATCAGGAGTATTACTAAGTAATTTTCTTGTAGTATTTGTATCTGGCTTTGGTATCAGAGAAATGCTGGACTCACAGAAGGAGTTTAGAAGTGTTCACACCTCTAATTTTCTGGAAAAGTTTGAGGAGGATTGGAGTCAATTGTCTAAATTTTTGGTAAAATTTACTAGTGAAGCCATTTATTTCCAGGATTTGAAATGAGTTTTTAAAATAAAATTAAGGCATATGCTCATCATAGTTCACCATGTTAAAGTCTAAAATATGGTTGGTAAGTGTTTTAAATGGTCATTCTGTATTTTAAAATGTCAGTTTGCTTATTAGAAAAATATTGTGTAGTTTACATCAACATTAATGTATAAAAACTTATATAAGTCTCCATGTTAGCCTTAATTTCTAAGTTTAAATAGCACAAGCTGGTCATTATGTGTTGAAGAGTGTTCCCCTCTCAAAATTCATAGGTAGAAGTCCTAACACTCCAAACCTTAGAATGTGATCTCATGTAGATACAACGTATTTACAGAAATTATCAAGTTAAAATGAGTTCATTGTTTTGCTCTCTAATTCAATGATTGGTGTCCTTATGAAAATGGAAAATTGGACACAGAGGCATCAAAAAAGGAAAACTATATAAAGAGACATAGAGAAAATATGGCCATCTACAGGCCAAGGATGGAGACCCGTATCAGATCCTTTTCTTACAGAACTCAGAGGGAACCAACTGTGTAGACATCTTGATTTTTAACTTCTTATTTACTGAACTGTGAGAAAATAAAATCCTGAGTTTTTGAGCCATCCAGTTTGTGAGAATTTGTTACAGCAGCTCTAGCAAATGAACACATTGTTTGGAATGAAGTATCCACAAGATGATGTCACTAATTATTTTATTTTAAAAGTAATTACATCTTAAACCATTGTACTATATATTTTGTTCATGTTGAAAAATATATATTTATGATTTAATAATAATGTGATGTATATTGCTCCGTAGATTTTAATGTATTTATATTTAGGAATATGCGTACTTACAGATATGTGTTGATCCTCTAATGATACTGCCATGTTTGGAAAACAAATTAAGAGCATTTTAAAGTAAGGTCATATTCCACCACATTTAGGAGGAAGGATTTTTATTAATGTTATCAGAGGAAATGCATACTACTTATTAAAGGCACCTAAAATACATTAAGACCTACATGATTTTACTTTGATATAATGAAACATTAGTATATTAAACAGTAGTAAAAACTGAAAATCTATTTCACTTGTAGAAAGTTTTGTTTTGATTTTACTTTAACTTGGAATTCATTGTCCTGAATATTTTGGTTGTTGATATGTACTATTTGAATCAAACAAGTGAAATATGACCATTTTTTATTGGACCAAATATTTTACACTATGAAAGCTCAAATGAAAACTGAATCAAGGAGTATTTTCAAATAACACTATACTAAATATATAATATACTCAACAGTGCCTTTACGCAAATTATAATGATTGTGATTGATTTTGTGGTATAACAATTTTTAAAATCACAATGAGAAGAAATAGGCTCTAAAATTCATTATTCAGTGCTAATATCAAATATGTTCTCATTGAACTTTGCACTTTTTTCTCTATTGCTTCTGAAAAGTTCAGTTATCAGACTCGGTTTCTTATGGTACTAACCACTGGGGTGGAAAGGCACTTTTAAATGAATTCTTTAGGATAATACTTTGGATGTGCTCCATTTGTTTGTGCTCTGACATTTTCTTGTGCATATATTAGAGACCATGTAAGTAGATTGTATTGCTTTCCATTACTCTCCTACAATTCAATATGTGGTTTTGTAAGTAGGGAATTTCACAATAAAATCAAAGAAACCCAGAAACCTGTATCTAAAACATATTGAGAAGCATAGAGTAGGTACCTAAATGCTTAAAATGCTTTAGCTGAGCACTATTTAAAGCATTAAAATGTCTAACAAACTAAATGACAGGTTACTAGAATTTCTAAGGTTCATGTTTGTTAAAAGACAATTATTATCACGGCAGTGTATTTAAAGAAACTAATAATTCAGTTAAAAGATTTTCTCACTAGCATTTTATCTTTAAACTTGACATAGACATTTTGTAGGAAAATACATGAATCTATATTATTTTGTGTCCTTGTATACACTGTGAAACATAGGAGGTAATTTTAAAGAAGAAAACAAAATCCCTGTGTGTATGCCTACACATTTGGAATTGTGTAGTTATATATGAAGTTATACTTGTGAATAATTTAATTCTTATTTAGTGTTTTTACAAAACTAAAAAGATCTGAAGTTTTATTGTATTTTCTGTCTAACAAGTTAGGCTGCCACAATATTTCATGTGGCCAAAGGCATGAGACATCTGTGTCAGAGACAAGGAATTTTATCAGCCCCCAATAGAAGTTGCAGAGTACCAGCTTTTTGTGTGCGACAGTATCTGAGCCCAAATTCCCAAAAGGTAATGAAAACAGAACCAGGTTAACATCTACCAAAGCAACAATTTGCATTGAAAGACAGAAATTTGAGCTTAGCAGATCCAAAATTTTATGCTATAAGTTTGTCTCCTTTTCTTTATGCAGGAGACAATTTCTGTGCCTTCCAAGGCTGTTTGCTGTACAGATATCCCTGAAAAAGATAATCAGGAACACAATTGTTACTGCCACTGCTTGTAAGATGTACCACAATTTGGAAACCTTGAAGACCTTTCTCCCAACAGTATTTCAAAATTTGGTATTATCTAAAAACCCATAAAAGTGAAACACTTAAAAGCTGAACGTGGATCCCTTCCTTGCACCTTATACAAAAATTAACTCCAGATGAATTAAAGATTTAAACATGAGACCTAACGCCATAGAAACCCTAGAAATAAACCTAGGCAATTCCATTCAGGACATGGGGATAGGCAAGGACTTTATGACTAAAACACCAAAAGCAATGGCAACAAAAGCCAAAGTAGACAAATGGGATCTAATTCACCTTAAGAGCTTCTGCACAGCAGAAGAAACAATCATTAGAGACAACTGGCAACCAACAGAATGGTAAAATATTTTTGCAATCCACCTATCTGACAAAGGGCTAATAACCAGATTCTACAAAGAACATAAACAAATTTACAAGAAAAAAAACTCATCAAAAAGTAGGCAAAGGATATTAACAGGCACTTCTCAAAAGAAGACATTTATGCAGCCAACAAACCCATGAAAAAAAGCTCATCATCACTGGTCATTAGAGAAATGCAAATCAAAACCACATTGAAATAACATCTCACGCCAGTTATAATGGTGATCATTAAAAATCAGGAGACAACAGATGCTGGAGAGGATGTGGAGAAATAGGAACACTTTTACATTGTTAGTGGGAGTGTAAGTTCAACCATTGTGGAAGAGAGTGTGGTGCTTCCTTAAGGACCTAGACTAGAAATACTATTTGAACCAGCAATCCCATTACTGGGTATATACCCAAAGGATTTTAAAACATTCAGTTATAAAGACACATGCACACATATGTTTACTGAGGCAGTGTTCACAGTAGCAAAGACTTGGAACCAACCGAAATGCCCATCAATGTTAGACTAGATAAAGAAAATATGGCACATATATACATGGAATACTTTGCAGCCATAAAAAATGAGTTCATGTCCTTTGCAGGGACACGGATGAAGCTGGAAACCATCATTCTCAGCAAACTGACACAAGAACAGAAAACCACACAGTGCATAGTCTTACTGATAAATGGGTGTTGAACAATGAGAACACGTGGACACAGGGAGGAGAACATCACACACTGGGGCCTGCCAGTGGGTGAGGGGTCTAGAGGAGGAATAGCAGGAGGGGGTGGGCAGGATTGGGGAGGGGATAACATTAGGAGAAACACCTGATGTAGATGGTGGCATGAGGGATGCAGCAAACCACCATGGCACATGTATATATATATGTAACAAACCTGCACAATCTGCACATGTACCCCAGAACTTAAAGTATACAAAAAAACTTAAATTTGGTATTATTTAAAAACACTTAAATTTACCCATATTTTAACATACAGAGGCACCCAAGGCCCTCTCCCATTTTTAAAATTTAAAATGAAGTAAAGAATATCTAAGAAAAGTTATGTCACCATGACTTTAAGGCAAATATCAAACCATGTCACAGAAAGTGTACTATGTATAAGAGGAGTATAACTTCACTGCTCCATGACAATTTTTATTTATCTCTAAGATCATAGCCTCATCCGTGTTCTATCCTATCACACTTTTTAGAAAGCAAATTCAAAAGAAAGTTATTGTCAAAATCATTCCTGTACAAAACTTATTAAGCAGCTGACCTAGCCTAGTAAATTCAGTTCAGCTATTATGAGAAAATATGGGGGAAACAAACAAAACAACAAAAAAACTCAGGCCCAGCGTATTGTTAAGCAAATGTTTGCAATGGTTAAGACCTCTTCAAAAATAATATGTTGTGAATTTTGTTTGGTTATGGCTTAAAATATTACTGTCTAGAAATTCATTCAGATTTTGATGTCTGACCAAGAATGTATAATTCTGCCCATCTAAATCACTTTTTATCAGACACATTGTTCACAGTTGTGAATCTTGCAAATCTAGCAGATCACTAAGACAACTCCCAACCATTTTTCTTTCTCTCTTTTCTTTTTTTTTTTCTTAGGCGGAGTCTCTCTTATCGCCCAGGCTGGAGTGCAGTGGCAGGATCTCAGCTGACTGCAATCTCCGCCTGCTGGATTCAAGCAATTCTCCTGCCTCAGCCTCCAGAGTAGCTGGGATTACTGGCATGTGCCACCATGCCTGGCTAATTTTTTGTATTTTTAGTAGAGATGGGGTTTCACCTTGTTCGCCAGGCTGGTCCTGAAATCCTGACCTCAGTTGATCTGTCCACCTCAGCCTCCCAAAGTGCTGGGATTAGAGGTGTGAGCCACCACACCTGGCCAACATTTTTCTGTTAAAGCACACCCTAAGATGATACCATATCATGGCCCATTAGAAGATGAGGTTTTTGTTCTGCCTTGAGGAGATCTCACTGGGAGATCAGGAGATTAAGAGGATTAGAAGAGCAAGCCTAGAAGGGTGCCCTGGGCCTATCTTGCAAAATCATTCTGCCCTTCTAGAGTTCTGGGCTTGTTATGGAAGGAGCAACTTCAAAGATCTTTAAAGTCTCTTCAAGGTCTTTCTTCCATTGTCTTGATGAATAGCACCTTGCTCCTTTCTATCCATGTTAATTATCCAGCAAATGGTTGCTTGGTCATACCCTTAGTTCACTCTCTTAAACATTTTTCACTCTTTACATTACATAATCACATAGTGAATTCTTCAGTTTTTTCCACTCTGCTGTCCTTTTAATTTTAAACTTTCTCTCAAGACATTTATTTGCTCCCACATCTTACTGTAGAAGGTAAAATTAACCACACAGAAGACTAAATTCTTTGTTGCCTGGATGTTTTTCCTTCCAGGTATCCTAATTCATTGCTCTTAACTTCCGTCTTCAGTAAAGCCCCTATCATGGACACAATTCAACTAAGGCTTCAGCTAATTTGTAACAGGGATGGTCTTTAGTCGACTGTCCGTTACCTTGATCCTCATTTCCATCTAAGAGCTCATGAGAATCACTTTATGCTCTGTTCAGAGCAATTCAGGCTTTTTTCTAATTGGCTGCTATAAATTCTTACAGCCTCTACACATTACCCAGTTCCAAAGCCACATTCACATTTTCAGGTAATTCCAATAGCAATAGCCCCACTTCTCAGTGCCAATTTTCTGTTAGTCAGTTGTCTACTGCCATAACAGAATACCACAGACCGGTTAATTTAAAAAGAGCAGAATTTGATTTAGCTCACAGTTCTGGAGGCTGGGAAATCCAAGAGCATGGTGCCAGCACCTGGTGAGGGCTTCCAATGAAGGAAGGGAAAAAAAGAGAAAGCGCGTGAGACAGAGAAGGAAATGGGCTTAACTAACCCTTTTTGCACTCCAGCAATAACTAACATACTCCCCACAATAACAGTATTAATCCTTTCATAAGGGCCAAGCCCTCATGAAATAATCACTTTTTTTTCTTTTTATTTTATTTTATTTATTTATTTATTTTTTTGAGACAGAGCTTCATTCTGGTTGCCCAGGCTGGAGTGCAGTGGTGTGGTCTCGGCTCACTGCAACCACCACCTCCTGGGTTCAAGCTATTCCCCTGCCTCAGCCTCCCAAGTAGCTGGGATTACAGGCACCTGCCACCACACCCAGCTAATTTTGTTTTTTGTATTTTTAGTAGAGATGGGGATTTCACCATGTTGGCTAGGCTGATCTTGAACTCCTGACCTCAAGTGATCTGCCTGCTGTGCCTCCCAAGGACTGGGATCACAGGCATGAGACACTGTGCATGGCCCAATAATCACTTCTTAAAGCACCCATCTCTTAATACTGTTAGGATAAAATTAAATTTCAACATGAGATATGGCAGGGACATTTATAGTAGCATCAACACACTATAACAGAGCCATATAATACATTTATATGTGACTGATAGTGAAGCAAAAATATGTATTAAAGAAAAAAACATGTTGGCAGGATACACACATGTGAAAACATATTGGCTGGTTTTAAACACACAGAGGCACACACACACACACACACACAAAGAAATACTATTCATAATTGGTCAATTCACATATATCAGAAATACATAAAAAGAACTTTCTGCTCCTGTGTGGACCCTTGCCAGGGCTTCAGAAGACAAGATTGTATGAGCAGGTGTGCTTCTTCAGGGTTCTCCTGTTTCAGAGAGAGAAGTTAAGAGTCCTGCAGTTTCCTTCACTTGGCTGACATTGATCACCTGCAGTTAAGCTCTGTTTTCACAGATGAGATACTTCACCTTGTCTGGATATACTCAACTGAGGATCTCCATGCCTGCTGGGCCAAATACAGAAATATTTTTCTGTCTTACCCTGACTCTGGCTTTAACCTGAGTCCAGCATGTTTTCTCTTTTGTCTCTAGGTAAGGCTAATAATTAATTTGCCTGAATTGCCATAAAACATTTAATAGAGGTTGTGCTTTAAAATATTTAAAATTATCTGGACATGCTAAAGTCAGCAGCAAATATCTATGCATTCCTAATTAACATACCAGGAATTTTTTTTTAAAAGTTAAAGACCAAGAAAATTTTATATCTATGCCCAAATGATTGATAAGCTTCAAACATTGAGTAAAAAACATACAATTGTCAAATAAGACCAAATAATGTTAACTTTAATTCATTCTTTTGATGTCAAAAACATTCTATTTTCACAGAACCGTAAATTTTCAGGAAGGAAAGGAAAGTGAAAGATCATCTACACTAGCCTATTCTCACATGCGTTGGCATTCCACACAATTACTATTCATTAACTGTTTGACAACTCAGTGATATGGATCTTACCACCCTCATCATGTAGATAACCTTCTGAAACCGTTTTAAGATGGCCGTATTAGTCCATTCTCACACTGTAATAAAGAATTATCTAAGACTGGGTAATTTTTGAAGAAAAGACGGTTAATTGACTCAGTTTCACTGGCTTATTAGGAAACATGGATGCAGGACCTCAGAAAATTTAGAATCATGGCAGGAAGTTAAGGGGAAGCAAGCACATCTTCACATGGCACCAGAAAATAAGAGAGAGAGAGAGAGAGAGAGAAAGTGCCACACACTTTTAAACCATCAGAACGCCTAAGAACTCACTCAATATTATGACTTAAACACCTTGTCGTCTCAAACAGATATTAGGTGGGTGCAAAAGTAACTGCATGGCCATTGAAAATAACGGCCAAAGTAATTACAATTGAAAGTAATGGGCAAAGTAATTATAATTAAAAGTAATGGCCAAAACCACAATGGCTTTTCCACCCACCAAGTATTACCTGCTTTGTGACAAAAAACATACTAGTTGCCTTCCTATATTATCTACTTTACTATATTATTTTTATTGTTTGAACCATTTAATATTCTTTAAGCTTTTGAAATTATGATTATCTATTAATTAATGATTTAGTATTAAATTTGAAAGAGCAGATTATGAATTACTAGCTAGAAACTACTTTTGTAAATAATTTTTTATGTGTATTTTGGTGTGCCTCAGAATTTCCTCTCAGGCATAATAATTGTTTTTTAATTATTTCTATTTCCCAACAGTGCCTACTGAAGCCTTTTTTAAAATAAAAAGGACGATAGAAATTTTAACATTATCGACTTAGTACTTTATTGGTAACCATGTACTACACTAGTTTGGCATTAAATATTCATCTAGATCCTATATATTTCTATTGGTGTCATCATGAATTCTGTCATTTTCTTTAGAGAATGTTCTAGTATGTTTATATTGTCTATATCTTATTTATAATGAATACCAAATCAGTAAGCATTTCTTTCATTTAGAATGTGTATGGAAAGATTATTGAGATACATTTTATAGATAAGGATACTCATTAGAGTTATTTTCCATAATCTTAGGGTGATTAAATTATATTAAATGGGTAAAATGCTTATAATGACAACTTATCTTGCAATGATCTGGTAGAATAAAGTAATTCACTTACTAAATATGTTGAATATTTAAATTTCATAGTTACATCTTGACTGGAAAGAAAAAGCAGATAAGAAATAGTGAAATTGAGACAGCCATTGACATTTTACCAAAATCACTTAATACAGATTATAGTAATTACTATATACTTTAAAGTTATATAGTAATTTCTGGTATTTGTAGGCTTCTGGATTACCATTTTAAAATTTTCATATTCCCAATAAATTTGAAAAATATAAATTCAAAAATTTCTGAATATAATCAATATCTCCTTAGTAATTTTTGTTTATTAGCAATTTTACTTAAGAAATCTTCCCCAAACCACCTAAAAACCTCAGTAGCCAACATAAACCAGTAAGAAAGAAAATTTAAAAAGTAAATAGAATAAAATAATTTAAAAAGTTAAAAATTAATTTAATTAAAAATTAAAAAATTAAAAATAATTAAAATTCAGTTTTTTGCTGAGATATGAAAACTCTATAGGAATTTTACATTTCAGTAATAAAAATGAGATGATACCATATTTCACAAATACAAGACTATAGTAAGATGCGTCTTCCTCAAAATTAATCACGTGTATTTCTTGTGCAAAATGTGTGAGATCATATATATACAAAATTTTATTCATAGACTGGAAGTTAATAAAATATATTTCGTCTTTTCACTCTTTGTCTCCTAGCTTTCACAGATTTGTTGTCATAGATGTTATTAGAAAATTATGTTCCTCATCTTCTACATTCGTCATTTTATTTTTATTTTTTTTTAACTTTTATCTTAAGTTCAGGGGTACAAGCACAGTTTTGTTACATAGGTAAACTTGTCTCTTGGGGGTTTTTACAAATTGTTTCATTGTCCAGGTATTAAGCTTAATATCCGTTAGTTATTTTCCTGATCCTCTCTCTCCTCCCACCCTTTACGCCATGAAAGACCCCATTGTGTGTTGTTTCCTTCTATGTGTCCATGTGTTCTCATCATTCACCTCCCACTTATAAGTAAGAACATGAAGTACTTGGTGTTCTGCTCTTGTGTTAGTTTGCTAAGGACAATGACCTCCAGCTCTATCCATGTTACTGCAAAGGTCACAATCTCCTTCTTTTTGAGGTTTGCATAGTATTCCATTGCATATATCTACCACATTTTTATTTTATTATAATTGCCATATGCTTAGTTATTTACCTACTGACAGTTTATATTGGATTTGTAAATAATTAATTACTTAGATCATTTATATAATGATTTATTAGTATGCTTTTTTGGAAATTAAATAAGGTAAGTTGCTAACAAAGAAATTGATAAGATATATATTATAAGGTCACTTTAAATTTTTGATTTTTATTGCCAGAGTTTTAAAATACAATACACTCTTTAATAAGATAATTTTATACACAACCCTGACATTATAGTGAATCTTATTTTTTATTAGCATTTAGTTAATTAGGTAAGCTGATTACATTTTATATGTTGTAGTAATATTCTTTTATATTAAATTTATTACTGATTTGTATTATCTTTATACATGAAGAAAATTTGCTGTTGTCCATTTATTATGTTAAGATATCTATTCTTACAATACCATTTATTCAACTTCACTGACTGTATTTTTCTTATAAAAGTTTTTAATTTTATGTAAAAAACATTAATAAGATCTTTATGACTTATTTTATTAGTGTCATCCTTAGCAAGTATCCCCAAAATCATTATTATGAATGAATCCTCTGACTCTTACTTTTAATAAAATTTCTTTCCAAGTTGCAAATATTGGTATTACAGGGAGGCAGAAACTCTGTAAACATTTTAAGCTGGTCCAGATGGTCCAAGCCAGATTCATCAGATTCAGGCAATATTGTTGCAAGTAGACATGAAAGGGAAAGTGATGGTACAAGGTGTTCTTGTTGCCTAGATTCAAAAGCATCAACAAATCCCTTTTATTTAAATTTGCCTTTCATTAATATTCAGTATTTGAGTCCATAAACTTAGGTCTTTAAAATATTAAAAATCCGAAGCCAAACTTTGATTTTCATTCTTTGAACCTCTTTTTGATTTAAGTGTTGGTAAGAAATTGGAAATTTGGGGTTTTATTATTAAAGTAATTCTATATGAGGAACATATAAAAATTATTTCCAAACACACAAAAAAAGCCACCTGAAGCAAATCAAAGTCACATCAAAACTACATCATTATCTTTATCTAGTAGACTACCTAAAATTTGTGGTTGGGAATTGTTTGGAAAAATAAAAGCCTGTGTTCACTTAGTTTAAAACCAGGGTCTGTTATTTAATCACAGAATATTAAAAAACAAATGACCTATTTACACTGAAAAATACTATACTTATAGTATATATATAAATAGATATTTCTAAAATAGTCTTAAGCATTCTTGACTTAATGTTCTATTCAGGTTTTCTGTATCAAATAAAGCACTGAAAACACTATTATCCTAATCATATAAATATTTTGTCAATTATCTAGGCTTTGGGTTCCAATGTCAAATGATGGACAATGAACTCTTATATATTTCCTTGTTGGACATTATAAAAGACACACAGCTACAACAATTTTTGGCTTAACAAAACGTTCACCTTTCCAGCATGTTAGCTCATCTTTGGTGTCCTTCTGATCTGGCATATAGTTTTTCTCATTTTCTGAAATAATGCATAAAATGACTTTATCATTTTAGGAGGGCTATTTAATTACTTATTTTTATTTATGCATTTATTTATTATTATTATTTGGTAGTTGGATAATAATACTTATAGCTGGACAGTCATCAGCAGTGAATTCATTTTCAATCTTTAAAATACTCATGATTCTGAAATTTGCTGAACATTTCCATACTTGCTTTGAAACACAATTTCATCAAAATATAGTATATCTCTCCTTCATTGCCTTTGCCTTCAGAAAATTGAAGATGTACAATCCTTTTACAGTAGTAACATTGTGATCAATGGCATCTTATAGTAATTGTGATCATCAAACCACAGCAAATGTCTTTCTCTTCATCTCTCTTAAAAGTTATGCTCAAAACAACCACTGAGTAAAGCATGCCATAGCCAAAAAGACTCGTATAGTTTCCTTTCATTTTTCCTCCAGAAGAACAATTTGTGCAAAATTGTAGATACGAATGGTCAAGCTTATAGTTGTTATAAACTTGGGTCTCTAGATATATTTATTACTTCCAGCTTTTCCTGCTAAATATGAGCTTTATACTTTAAGATTCACCTCCTATCTTCCCAGCCTTTTCTAATTTCTCAGAACGTATTTTAGTTCAATAATTTGAGGGTTATAGCAAGAGTGCACAACCCACTTAAAAAGCAAGCATGAGTTCCATTCCTAGAAAACACTACCGCAATGCAATCGACATTCTTCCCACTCAGCTAGGAGGCAATTAACATTATATTGGCATCTACATGTATATTAACATCTAGGTTTATAAATCAAAAATTAAAGTTTAGTTATTTTGAAAGGAACTTCATTGAATAGCAAGAGTTAAATTGTGACAGTTACCATGTTTCTGATATATGTATAAACCACTCAGTTTGAAGATATGACTAAATTAAATGTTTCTTGCTTATTTTTTATTTGTTCTAGACATTTTTATGAATGACAATTTGACATATGGTGCATTTCCATTCATCTTTCCTTCTTTTTTTTTATTCATTGCTAATTAATTCTGGGATAGATTTCCTGGAAGAGTATCCCTACTGAGTAACTGTAATGCATAATTAATTTTTCTTTTTACAAATTTTATTTACATACTTAATATCACGTGTTGGTTATTATATTTGTTTTTGTTGCTAAATTCATCTGCCTTCTTTTTAACCTCAGTTTTTCATCATACTACCTAACTTTTAATTTTTTTTATTTCCATAGATTTAAAATAAATTGTGTTGAACATCACCTGGATTTAGCTCCAAATGGTTTAATTGGATATATATGCATATACATATTTCATGTATAAGTAATATATGTGTAATAGTAATAGATAAATAATTTTTAGTTCCAGGTTTTATGTTCCTGTGATTGTACACTTTATATGGTAACAGTATTTAAAATTATTTCTTTTCCTTCTACATTGCCAATAATCTATTTTGGGTCTTTTTCCTTACATCAATTTGCATAATTTTGCTAAACAATCAAAAACTTCCAATTAAAAAATACGTTAATAAATCAATTTGATTCTTTAACATTCAAAACTTAACAGTCAAGGTCCATCTTTCTTAATCCTTGATCAATGAGTAAAATAAATATTAACACTATCGATGGGCCACATTTTAAAGTTTATGCTGAACACAATACACTTAAAATATATGAATTATTGATATTAATTTTATTTATAATAAATATTTAAAAATATACAGTATATGTAAAAAAGTGCAGAAGAACTTGTTCTAATAATAATTTTTAAATGTGCTGAAAATGCACTTTGTACTACATCTGTTACTAAGTGCTTACAAACATTATTTTCTTTAATCCTCACAAAAATTAAAATAAATACATCAAAATTTTATTTTTATAACTAAAGTTTAGTTATAAGGAAAGTAAGGCTTCAATAAGTGAGCTATCAACTATACTTTAATTATACTTTAGCACAGGGTTCTCCAACACCTGAACTGACGCGTGACTGCACAGCAGGAGGTGAGCCATAGGCGAGATAGTGCAGCTTTACCTGTATTTACAGCCTCTCCCCATCACTCCTAATACTGCCTGAGCTCTGCCTCCTGTTAGATCACTGCTGACCTTAGATTGTCATAGGAGTGTAAACCCTATTGTGAACTGCTCATGCAAGGGATCCAGGTTGTGCATTCCTTATGAGAATCTAATGCCTGATGATCTGTCACTTTTTCCCATCACCCCCAGTTGGAACTATCTAGTTGCAGGAAAACAAGCTCAGGGCTTCCACTGATTCTACTTTATGGTGAGTTGCACAATTATTGCATTATATATTACAATGTAATAATAACAGAAATAAAGTGCACAATAAACATAATGCATGTGAATCATCCTGAAACCAGCTCCCCACCTCACCCTCCCCTTTGTCTGTGGAAAAATTGTCTTCCACTAAACCTGTCCAGTGCTGAAAATGCTGGGGACTTCTGCTTTAGCAAACTAACTTAGAAAAATCCAGCTCAATATGTATACTCCTCTCACTGTGGACACATTTTGGGCCTAACAGTAAAGAAATGTATTCTCTCTAATCTAATTTTGAATATTTATTTATTTTTACTTTTCACATCTCATATTTTTTACCTTATATTCCTCTCATTTGCTTACACACTTCATATATTAGGGGAAAGTTTTTTTTGTTGTTGTTTTTTAAATTAAAATATGTGACAGTAAAGAAATGTATTCTCTCTAATCTAATTTTGAATATTTATTTTTCTTTTCATATCTCATAGTTTTGACCTTATATTCCTCTCATCTGCTTACACACTTTATATATTAGGGAAAGTTTTTTTTTTAATTAAAATTTATGAAATACTTATCTATATGCTCTTGTTACTTACATGTCTTCTTAAACTTGGGAACTGTTCCACATGGACATCTATGTATTTCTGCCCTTGCTTACAGGAGCAGTGTTTATTTTGGTTAACAGTAAATGGATTGTTGAATTATAAGCCTTTAAGATCTAAAGCCACCACATTAATAAAGCATTAATAAATTATCAGGAAGAATCATGATGAAGAAACTTTAAATTGGAAGAGAGGTATATTTGTTGATATTTACTTTGTAACAAATGATTCCAAATCTACTAGTTTAAAACCAAATACATTTATTGTTTTTCACAGCTTTATAGGTAAAATAGTGCTTGTGGTCTGTCTAGGCTCAGGTAGGTCTGCATGGTACATGAGGGGTTAGCAAGCTGGTTACTCTTGGGGGAACTCACATGTTGGCAGTTTGTTCAATATCAAGATGATGATCGTGGGTCTGTCCTAAGCAGGATATCTTGTACTAATTCATATAACGTGGTTGTAGCTTTTCAAAGCAGCAAGATAAGATATACTCTCATCTGAATGTGTTTTTCAAGCATCTGTCTAGGCCACATACACAAAATTCTCTTTGGCAAAAGCAAGTTTCTTGTCCAAGCCTATGTTCAGGAGGGTGGAGAAATTAATAATGTATTCATTCAATTTGCTACCTAGCGAGAAGTGACAGCATGTCAGAGAATCGGGTGATCATATGTCCTAGGGACATATGAAGGGTACAGAATACATGGATCAAAGAACAGAGAACAATGAGTATCCAGACATCTCAGCAGGTGCCACCTGGAGGCATGTCTATCTTTGGCAGAACAAAGCACACATAAGTCAGTGTCAACATATTCTTGTGCCAATAACAAAATGTTACCATAGACTCTTCTCTGGAACTTTGCAGTCCTACAGCAATAGCTTGTTATTATGATAATGAATTCTACTTACATTTATGGAAATCATTATGATTAATTCAGAACAGGTATATAAGGATACATACATACACACACACACACACACACACACACACACACACACACACACACGGCACCTAGCTTTAACTATAGTTGTTAAATAAAAAAATAATACCTGAACATGAGATTCATTCTCACAGATGAGATATTCTTCTTTGTCTTTCCAGAGAGTTTTTCAAATTAAAAGTGAATGTGACCAGTGCTGCTTATACATCATGCAGAATTTTATGGGCACCTCCAGATGTCTGTGATACAAATTTAGACTCTTGCTTCAAATGAGTTAGAATGTCACATAAATAAAATTGATAACACTCAATGCACATTGATTTATTTAAAATAATTACACCACTAAACTCTCTATTTTAAATCAGGTTTATAAATAATAGCCAAAATAAACATTGCAATGTATTTTATATCTTGTATTTCTAAGGTAAAGCTTTCATAATCAGATAGCTTCTAGAAATATAATTACCAGTGCATTATTTTCTGTGCACCTAAAAACTGTCTCCTAACAGCCCTTAAAAATGGATCCTATTGCTTTGTTATTCGAATATTCAGTAAAATAAAAATGACATTCTAAGCATTGTATCAATATATAACTCATTAAAGAGTGCATTTTACTGTTCTTAAACACTGGCAAGACTTTTATTTGAAACAACTCAAAATAATCCATTAATGTAATATTTTTTGTGTCTTTACATAGATAAAAATAGGTACAATCCCATGAAAGTGTTCATGAATTTACTTAGCTCGTGATTTCTGAAGTAATAGAATAGTTTCATTTGAATATTCTTAACATTGATCATTGTATTTTATCACCACAGAAAGCTCTTTCATACAACTTAATGTGTGTGTGTGTGTGTGTGTGTGTGTGTGTGTGTGTGTGTGTTCAAAATGATATGTGCATTTATATATGTAAAATAATTTATGGCCATTAACCCCATAATCTGTTAGTAATTTTATCAATATTCAATAAGAGTTTTTTTTTTCTGTTTATCAAAGTAATAGGTCACATGCCCCAAATATTTGTACTATACATTGTGATAAAATATCTATCCTGAAGAAAAAAAATTTCCACAGCTTAAATATATGTAGAGCTTATTACTTCCAGGAGACTCTTACTTGGGCCAAAACTCATCATCTTTTTAATTACCAATTTAAAACCATTTATGTTCCGTTTATATCGAGACATATTTGTCTTAGAACCAAGCTTGGAGGTCATATATAATATATGAATATTCTCATCATAAATACATTTAACACTTACTTTCAATTCTATTTTACTTTAGTGCTGTACATTTTCTTGAGAAGAAAAATACAAATTTTCAAAATCATAAAACTTATTGAGTGATACAGCTTTAATATAAATATCCTTAATTGAAGAAGAAAAACATATAACTACATTGTAAATTATCCTGTTTTTCAAAAATGCTTAGATTTATGAAAATATATCTAGAGAGATGTATTTATAAGTTAAAATGGTAATTCTTGAGTTTCTTTGTAGTGCCAAAGGATGAGGCATTTTGTTGGAAGTAGTATATACTGGAAAGAAAAGCAAAATAAGCAATTCACCATGGTTTCAAAGACACTGCATTACGATTTTGGGGATATTTGCATTATGATTTCAATATTCAAGGAGACAAGTGTTATTTTCTGTCCATGTGTGTATAGTATATTAGTTTTTGTTGCTGAAAAACACATTAGCATAAATTTAGCAATCAAAAAAGCAGTATTTATTTATTAACTTCCAGGTCTGTAGGCAAGATGTCTCGGTACATCATGGCTGAATTCTCTGCTCAGCATCAAGAAGATTGAAATGGCATCAACTGGGCTGTATTCCTTCTGAATTATGGGGTAAGTATTTCAAGTTCATTCAGATTGTTGGCTAATTAATTTGTTTACTGTTGTAGGATTGAAGTTACTCTTTGTCTGCTAACAGTGCTGGTGATCACTCAGCTTCTAAAAATCAGCCTTCTCCATTAGCAGCTCAGAACATGGGCATTTGCTTTCTTCCAGAAAAGCTGGAGTTTGTCTTTCTGATTTCTGCTTTTAATTATAGACAGGGAAAATACTACTTTTGAAGGGTTCATCTGATTTGGTGAGGCCCATGAAGATAATCTTTCTACCTTACAATCGGCTCTGCACTATAGCATACCCTCATGAAAGAATAAAATCTATCATCTTTACAGATCTGCAAATTATTCAGAATATATACACCAAAAAAGAGACATTTTGAGGGATATCTTAGTATCCTGCCAGACACTAATGACAGAATGTTAATGTAGGTATAAGAGATGTTCTTATAAAAATGTTCTCTCTAAAAATTGCAAGACTTTTGAGGACGTTTGGAAGGTTATGGCTGACTATATGACTGAAAGTTGAAAATGTGAATACTGATAAGAATATAAAAGTGAATATCTTATCTTCTACTTTCTATTTTTATGTTTGATTCTTTGGCACTTTTGTAATAACCCAACCAATGTCATATATCTTATCAAAGTACTGATGATACTTAAATAATGGGTGTTTATTTATAACAAACAATAATGTCCTGCATGAAGCATTCAGATTCCATCTCTTATTAAAAGCAGTAAGCATTTACAATTTGTAAAGCACACGAATTCTGGAATCTCTCTATTAAGTTTTATTTCTCCTTACAGACTAGCCAGTTCTTTCAAGAGCTTATTATTGTCTTGTAATAGCTTGTGAAATATATCCAATAATGACCAATAAATAGTATTACCTTCATTTTTTTCAAGATCTTCTCCTAGAGTTAGAAATATTTTTTTCAATTTTAGTTAGCATGCCAAGATACTGCAGATAGCAAGGTAACAAAATATTTTGCCAATGATTAATGAGTATGAATATTTTTTCTTCTATTCATTTTTTGCCACCTACAAATTGAGCGCTAATTCAATACCACGTCTATCAGATTTTTGCTTTTGTCACAACGACTATAGGATGTCAAGTCTACATTCATTTTACATGCTCAGTGTCCATGGGGTCCTCCTTCCCACCCTGGGCCATGAGCTTCTGGAGGTTATTCCATCCTGTGCTATGACATGTGGACTATGTAGCCTTCATGGATGCTGCAGGAAGAAGAGAGTAGGCTCAAGGAGGCACACTGTCACCTTAATGCCCTAGCCTAAGTAAAACAGATCCTGGAATATGGGATGAAGCAGGCATAGCCACTAAATATCTGTCATAGCCATCAATTCAGCAAATTGCAAATAAAACAAAAATTCAAAACCAATTAAAGTAGAGGAAAATAAAGACTTCAGATAAAATTGTACACAGAAATGAATCACTGAGGTATTTGTTCTTTGAGTTAGGCAGGCAGGCTTAAAAAGTCTCAAGGTCTTTTCTAAAAGAAAAACTATGAGGTTTATATATGTGTATATATATAATCACTCATATATATATATATAAACCAATATTATATTGTTTTGTCAAATATATCCAATAATAATCAATACATACTATTATCTTCATTTTTAATCTGTGTATATATATACAAATATATATTTGTATTTATATATATTTATATACAATACTACATATATAAAATACATATATGAAAAATATTTTTCTTATATTTGAGTCAATCCATACATTTATTTGTTTTTATTTCACCGTACCCATGCTTTTCTTGAAAATGCAATCCACTAATCAATGGAAAATATCTCCATAATAATAACCTTAATTTTATAGTGGTGGGGAATATTTGAGAGATAACATCATTATTTAGAGCACTATATATCATGTTCTAGGCTTCCGATTTAGAAGCCCTAATTTCAAAACTTTTTAATTCAATTTCTGTATAACTGTTTCTAAAATCATACTCATCACAGTCTTAGGAAATAATGTATTGCAAGCCCAGATTATTTGAGGCTTCCCCAATCATATCGAATTGCATTTGTTTGGATGGACCACTGAGACAATGTATTTTAAAAGCATTACCATCAAGTAATCCACACAGAAACTTTAGGACAACTGTTCCGACCTCACTGGATCCAGCCTATGTAAACTATGAGTATAAATGGCAGGGTATAAATTGTTACAACCACTTTGGAAGTTTTTTTAGCATTATCTATTACAACTGAGCATACACATGAGACAGATGTTCTGCTCTTAAACATATTCTCAACAGAAATGTATATATGTGTTTTTAAAAAGACAAGCACAAAATATATGCATTACTTATAAGTAGTACAGACTGTAAATAATGCACTTTTCTATCAGCAGAAACACATGATTTAATTATGGTATGTCTGCTAATGGAATACTCTATAGGAAAGAAAATGAATGAAGTACTACTATGAACAGCATCAGGGCCATATATTTTAACAAACAATTTTTAAAAATGGCCAGACATAAATAAAAACTATGCAATCTAATTTAGATTATATTCAAAGGCAGGCAGAACTAGTCTATGATGCTGTAAATCCATACAGTAGTCACCTTTGTGGGGGAGCAGTACTGCTCATCTATTAAATGTGATTTATAAACTTCAAATACGCAGATATAGTAATAGGTACTAATAAATTATATAATCAATGAGATATTGCTTTGTGAACTTATTATTTGTTTTCAGATACATAGCTTCTCACTGTCATATTTCCACCCCAATGTCACCCCAAAAGAACAGATCCAGCTTAGTGTATGTGAAATTATGAATTCTTATTAAAGTGTTATCTCTTTTACTCTCCTGTTTCACATGGATATATTGTTTAAAAGACGCAGGACTACTACGTTTTGGAAGTCATGTTTATTTTAGAATGGTGTCCAATGGGAAGATTGGGCTGGCTTTAAAACGTATTCTCTGTGTTGAAGGTGATCACCAATTCCTCTCTGATTTCCTTCAGAGCTGTCCTTGGGCACCTGCCCCTTTGCAACTATTGTTGCAGTTACTGTCAGATTGATGTGATGTTACTGGCAATGGAAGAAATAACTGCTAAGTTTGACCTTCAGCCTAAGCAAAAGGAATCTTCAATTCAGTCCCATAGAGAAAATTAGAGATTCAGAGTGCATTTTAAGGTCAAAGTAAAAATAATGTTGCTTTCATGTTCTTTATCTGTTATATATATAATACATACATGCACACACACATGCATACAAATATATTATTTTTTTTCAAATATGAACTCATGGTGAGGCTTTGTTTGGGCAAGGTTTTGGTTTTGTGATAATGAATCTGGCCAAATCCACTAACCCAAAAAGTGCTCATGGTGTTGTACAAGTATCTGCTTGATAGACATGCATACACATTTTTATGCATTTCAAAAGATAACAAAACATTATCATAATGCATATTTATAAACTATTTAATTATTTTCAGTATTCATTTACAAATTATTATCCCAACCTGAATTTCCAAGGTATATGTTCCAAATACATTGGGAAATAGCAAGGATTCAACTACAAGAAACTTTCCTTCCTTTATATTATCCAATGAAATAGTACCACATTTATAGGTTTTGTATAGTCAGCTTCAATGTAAGCTTTTATTTGAAGAAAATGTGGTAATGATATAAAAAAATTTAAACTGCTGTTTTGAAATAGCATTTATATGTAGAACTTCAGTACCATTTGAAATATTTTCAATGCTTTGGGCCACAACAAAACCTGACATATAAATCAGTTAATAATATATAAATTTAATTCCAAATAGATGTTTTTCTGAATAATATTTTACATACCTCACTTTTAATGCCCTAATAACAATTAATTACAATATCTTTATAACTTATAATTAAGAAAAAACTGCCATAAAATCTGGGGGATGAAGCTATGTGTAGAGAACTTAATGACTCATAAATTTGCAGAAGGTGACTCTGGGCTTATTTACTTTTAAAAACAGAATTAAATTATTCATTTAAGATTTTCTGGCTACATTCAACTCAACAAGAAAGGGAAGTGATGATTGATTTACCAGATTACTATGTATCTGACATGTTTTAAAAATTACTCATCTTTAACTTGTGCTTTTTAACCTGTTCTCTCTAAATATTCATTCCGTTCATATTAGTCCATTTTCACACTGCTATGAAGAAATTATAGAGACTGGATAATTTATAAAAGAATGATAACTACTTGATTAACAGTTCTGCATGGTTGGGAGGCCTCAGGAAACTTATAATCATGGCGGAAGAAAAAGCAGAGACAGACACCATATTATTCTGTGGCTGGCCTCTCCCAAATCTCATGGCCTCACATTTCAAAACACAATAATGCACTTTCAACAGTCCCCCAAAGTCTTAACTCATTCCAGCATTAACCGAAAAGTGCAAATCCAAAGGTTCATCTAAGATAAGGCAAGTTCCTTCTGCCTGTAAGTCTAAAACAAAAGCAAGATAGTTACTTCCTAGATACAACTGGAGTACAGGCATTGGGTAAATACACCCATTACAAATGGGAAAAAATTGGCCAAAACAAAGGGCAGCAGACTCCATGGAAGTCCGAAATCCAATAGGGCAGTCATTACACCTTATAGTTTCAAAATGATCTTCTTTGACTCCATGTCTCACATCCAAGTGTTGGACTCCCACAGCCTTGGAAAGCTCTGCCTCTGTGGCTTTGCAAGGTACAGTCTCCCTCCTGGCTCTTTCACAGGCTGGCATTGAATGCCTGTGGCTTTTCCAGGTGCATGATGCAAGCTGTCAGCAGGTATGCTATTCTGTGTTCTGGAGGACAGTGGCCTTCTTTGCACAGCTCCACTAGGCAGTGCCCCAGTGGGGACTCCGTGTGGAGGCTTTGATTCCACATTTCATTCTGTACTGCCCTAGCAGAGGTTCTCCATGAAGGCTCAACCCCTGCTGCAAACTTCTGCCTGGACATCCAGGTGTTTTCATACATCCTCTGAAATCTAGGTGGAGGCTCACAAACTTTAACTCTTGAATTCCGTGCACTCTTGACTTCTTGGGCCTTCTGTTCAGCAGACCCAACACCACATGTGAGCTTCCAAGGCTTAGGGCTTGCACTCTGACAACAAGGCCTGAGTTGTACCTTGGTCCCTTTTAGCCATGGCTGGAGCAGCTGGGGCACAGTGTACCAAGTTCTGAGGCTGCACACAGAAGGATGACCCTGGGATAAGCCCACTAAACTATTTTCCCCTCTTAGGTCTTTGTGCCTCTGATGGGAGATGCTGTGTAGGTCTCTGACATGCCCTGGAGACATTTTCCTCATTATCTTGGTGGGAAATATTTGGCTCCTGGTTACTTATGCAAATGTTTGAAGTCTGCTTGAATTTCTCCTCAGAAAATTAGTTTTTCTTTTCTATATCATTGCTGGGCTGCACATTGTTCAAACTTTTATGTTTTGCTTTTTCTTGAACACTGTGCCACTTAGAAATTTCTTCTGCCAGATACCATAACTCGTTTCTCTCATGTTCAAATTTCCACAGACCTCTAGGGCAGGGTAGAAAATGCCACCAGTCTTTTTGCCAAAACGGCAAAAGTCACTTTTGTTTCAGTTCCATCTGTTTATTTCTCATCTCCATCTGAGACCAATTCAGCCTGAACTTCAATGTCCATGTCACTATCAGCACTTTTGTCAAAGCTATTCAACAAGTATCTAGAAAAAACTTTCCCACATCTTTCTGTCTCTTCTGACCCCTCCAAACTATTCCAATTTCTGCCTGTTACCCAGTTCCAAGGTTACTTCCACATTTTTTGGTATCTTTACAGCAGTGTATATTCTCACACTGCTATGAAGAAATAGCACAGACAGGGTAATTTATAAAGGATAGAGGTTTAGTTGACTCACAGTTCCACATTGCTGCAGAAGCCTTGAAGGAAAGAAGTTTAATTGACTCACAGTTCTACATTGCTACAGAGGCCTCAGGAAACCTACAATCATGCAGGAAGGGAAAGGAGAACCAGGCATCTTCTTCACAGGGTGGTAAGATGAAGTAAGTGCAAGGAGGGGGAAATGCCAGATGCTTATAAAACTATGAGATCTTGAGGGACTCATTCATGAGAACAGCCGGGGGAAAACCATTCCCGTGATTTGATCACCTCCACCTGATCCCACTCTTGATGCATCATAATTATGGAAATTACAATTCAAGGTGAGGTTTTTGTGGGTACACAGAGTCAAAGCATATCACCTTGAGAGACCAAAGGGTGAAAGTCACCCAATCCAGACTATTCACTTAAATTCCAAACTCTATATTCTATATTTTATTTATTTATTTATTTATTTATTTATTTGAGATAGAGTCTCACTCTGTTGCCAAGGCTGGAGGGCAGTGGCGCAATCTCGGCTCACTGCAACCTCCACCTCCTGGGTTCAGGCGATTCTTCTGCCTCAACCTCCTGAGTAGCTGGGACTTCAGGCATGCGCCACCATACCTGGCTAATTTTTTTTGTATTTTTAGTAGAGATGGGGTTTCACCATCTTGGCCAGGCTGGTCTCGAACTCCTGACCTCATGATCCGCCCACCTTGGCCTCCCAACATGCTGGTGTTACAGGCGTAAGCCATCATGCCTGGTCTTATATTTTATTTATGGAAAAAAAATTGGTAGAGGATATAGAGGGAGAAAATAACTGGTAGATAAAACTGCCAGTAAAGCCTGGTGCAATGGCTCAGGTCTGTAATCCCTGTACTTTGGAGGCCAAGGCAGGAGAATCACTTAAGCTCAGGAGTTTGAGACCAGCCTGGGCAACATAGTGAGATCTTGTCTCTACAAAAATATCAAGAAGAAAATAGCTGGACATGGTGACACTCTCCTGTATTCCTGACTACTTGGGATATCAGAGGATGGCTTGAGCCCAGGAGACTGAGGCTGCAGTGAGCTGTGGTGGTACCACTGCATCCATCCGGGGTAACAACAAACAGGTTTATAATTACAAGACTGCCATGACTTTGTCTGTACCAATGGGCCTTTCATTAGAAATAGATTCATTTCCTGGGCTCCTACCTAAAGTATCTAGCTATCATATTGTATTGTTTAAATATTAATTGGTTATAGAGCTATAGGAATAAGTTTTTCTACCTATAATGCAGAACAACCCAAGGATGAATTTTACTCCCAAATATCAATTCATGACTTCTCTTGTTCTCAAGTTGATTTTCAGTATTTATTGGTTTATTTAATAAATATGTGTTGAGGTCCTATAGGTTTCAGGTACTAAGTGTTGAATCATGAGCAAAGAGAGACACCAATGTGAAGGGAGGTCCTAAACAACATGAAGTCTTATAAACATATGAGCATTAACATAACAATTGCTGCCAAATTTCTTAATCTTCACAAATGCAGGAAATATTTGGAATAAGATTATATATATTAAAAGTCTTCTCATCTAGAGCCATAGTCTAGGATACCATTTGCTATTTCCCTCCTTGTTATTTGACGGAACAAACATCTGAGATTAATTTTGAGTAATCTGAATTTTAGCAGGTGCAATGTTAATGGTATTTGCAGAAAGAAGAATGTTTTACTAGGCACAAAACTTGTTAGATAAATAATTTGCATATACAAGACAAATTACCTGAAACATGAAAGGGCCATGAACATAACTTGGGGAAAGACAACTTCTTCAGTAAATGGTGCTGGGAAAACTGAAAATCTATATGCAGAATTATAAAACCACATATATTTTACATTTTGGATACTTCTATTAAAACTCTATTTACATAACAATAAGTTATTAATGGATGTCACTTCTTTAGTAGACTAATTATTTTGAGAGATAGATTTACCTTAATTTTTTATTTTGACCCTTGAGATTGTACCCTAGTAGCTACAGACAATGTTAAGCTCTACGTGAAGCCTATGATCCTGCAAAAGAGTAATACGCCAGTGCCTTGGTGTTCTGGAAACAGGTTACTGTAAGCAATCATCCATTCTCATATGATTTAGCTGAAAACTCACAGAAATCTCCACCCCTTCTTTAGATTGTGAAATATCCCCCACTATATACCAAAATGTTCTGTGTAGCAAAGGAAACAGAGGAATGAAGAAACAACCCATTGAATGGAAGAAAATATTTGCAAACAAATTATCCAACAAAGGACTAATATCCAAAATATACAAGTAACTCAAACAACTAAAGAGCAAAAAATAAATAACTGCATTATAAAGTGGGCAAATTATCTGTCTTTTTTTAGTTTTTAAATTTTGTTTATTTTACTTTAAATTCCAGGATAAAAATGCAGAATGTGTAGGTTTGTTACATAGGTATATATGTGCCATGGTTGTTTGCTGCAGCTATCAACCTGCCACCTAGGTATTCAGCCCCTCATGTATTAGCTATTTGTCCTAATGCCCTCCCTCCCATCACCCCACACCCTCTGTCAAGCCCCAGTATGTGTTGTTTCCCTCCCTGTGTCCATGTGTTCTCATTGTTCAACTCCTACTTATGAGTTCGAACATGTGGTGTTTGATTTTCTGTTTCTGTGTTAGTTTGCTGAGGATGATGGCTTCCAGCTTCATCCATGTCCCTGCAAAGGGCATGATCTCATTTCTTTCTATGGCTGCGTAGTGTTCCATGGTGCGTATGTACTACATTTTCTTTATCCAATCTATTATCAATGGGCATTTGAGTTGGTTCCATGTCTTTGCTATTGTGAACAATGCTGCAGTGAATGTGCATGTGCATATGTCTTTATAGTAGAATGATCACGGGCTTATACCCAGTAATGGGTTTGCTGAGTCAAATGGTATTTCTGGTTCTAAATCCTTGAGGAATTGCCACTCTGTCTTCCACAATGGTTGAACTAATTTACATTCTTACCAACAGTGTAAAAGCATTTCTATTTGTCCACAGCCTTGCCAGCATCTATTGTTTCTTGACTTTTTAATAATCACCATTCAAACTGGCATGAGATCATATCTCATTGTGGTTTTGATTTTCATTTCTCTGTTAATCAGTGATGTTGTGCTTTTTTTCCTATGTTTGTTGGTCACATAAATGTCTGCTTTGAGAAGTATCTGCTAAAATCCTTCACCCACTTTTTGATGGGGTCATTTGTTTTTTTTTCTTATAAATTTGTTTAAGTTCCTTTTAGATTCTGAATATTATACCTTTGTCAGATGGATAGATTGCAAAAGTTTTCTCCCATTCTGTAGGTTATGTTCACTCTAATGATCATTTCTTTTGCTGTGCAGAAGTGCTTTAGTTTAATTAGATCCCATTTGTAAATTTTGGCTTTTGTTGCAATTGCTTTTGGTGTTTTTGTCATGTAGTTTTTGCCTATGCCTATGTCCTAAATGGTATTGTCTAGGTTTTCTTCTATATTTTTTTTTTTATCATTTTGGGTTTTACATTTAAAAAGACATACAAACAGCTAACAAGTATGTGAAAAAATATTCAACATCACTAATCATCCAGGAAACGCAAATCAAAACTGTAATGAGATATCAGCTTACCTCAGCTAGAATGATTGTCATCAAAATAAAAAAAAATGAGTAATTCTGGAGGGGATATGGAGAAAAGCAATGCCTTTTATACTGTTGGTAGAAATTTAAATCCATGTAGCCATTATGAAGAACTTGGAAGTTTTTCAGAAGACTAAAAGTGGAACTACCGCATGATCCAGCAATCCCATTATTGGATATTTGTACAAGGGAAAATAAATCAATATGTCAAAGAAATAGCTACTCTCCCATATCTATTGCAGCACTATTTACAATCATGAAAGAGAGAGAATCAACCTAGGTCTCCATCAAGAAACTGTGCTATGTAAACAAACACAATATAGTATTATTCAGCCATAAATAAGACTATAATCCTGTCATTTGCCACAATACAGATGGAACTGGAGGTTATTATGTTAATTGAAATAAGTCAGGGACAGAAAGATAAATATCACATGTTCCCACTCATGTGTTGGAGCTAAAAATGTGGACCTCATGGAGATGAAGAATAGAATGATAGTTACCAGAGGCTAAGAAAGTGTGGGGTTGGTGGATGAAGAGAGGTGCCTAATGAGTGCAAGCATGCAGTTAGATGACAGGAAAAAAAGTTCTAGTGTTTGATAGATCGATGGGGTCATTATAGTTAATAACAATGTATTATACATTTCAAAATAATAGAAGATAAACTTTGAAACATACCAACAAAAAGAAATGATTAGCATTTGAGTTGATGGATATTTAAAATAACCTGATTTGAACATTACACATTGTATAACTGTATCAAACTATCATATGCACTTCATAAATATGTACAAATATTATGTATTCATAGACAATTAAAAGTTAAAAGTTAAATTATGTAAAATAATGAATAGCCCAGAGGTCTGATAGGTGACAATTATATAAAATTATTTTCTAAGCAGAAGTAGCAGTAAAAGCAGAAAGGAAACAGAGTGTGTAGTGAGTGATTCCTCTGTATCCTAGCCAAGAAATGTTCACTTCTTTTGTATCAATTACAGAGAACTAATTATGCTTGTTCCATAGTTTATGACATGGAACTATTTCTATTTTGCAAACATAATTATGATGCCAAAAATAAATGTAAAATGGAAGACATACAAGGAGAAGGGAGAGTGAGTTAGATTCTCACTCTGTTCTCATGGCCAGAACTAAGACAATGAATCAGAAAGCGATAAAAAAAAAAATTGCAGTAATACTGAAATAGAGGTGCAGGTTAAATATAAGAGCAAGGAAAATTAAAGGTAACTATACATTTATTGTTTAGATGCTGATGATGTCATGTTTATGCAAACCAAAGATACAGAAAATGTTAAGGGGTGGTGGTAAATAATAAGTTGATTTTAACTCATCAATATATCAACGCATTTATTAGGCATTAGGAAATAGAAACTAAAATCCATACCTAAGTACGAAGAAACTTTATTCAAAATAACTCTTACCATAGGGAAAATGGTCTAACCAGGAAAGCTCTGCAAGTGTCTCTAAGGTTAGACAAAAGAGGTCTTCTTTTATGAGGGAAGTAACCAGACTAGAAAGAACCATAAGTGGTGAAGTAGCATGTAAGGATGCAACCAATGTTTTATCCTGAGACCAGCCAATTTCAGGATGGGCTTTTAAGGAAGGGCCATACTTTGGTTTAGGCTGAGGTGGGTAAAGAGGCCTGGGGAAAAGAGAGAAGCTTAACCAAAGTTTGATTAACAAAATATTTCTCTGATTGACTACTGGAGACAATTAATTCAGCTAATCATTTATGAGACAAGTAGTGGAAATTTGGAGGTTCTATACCTAATCTTGTTAGAGGTAAATAAGCTATCAGTGAGTTTTACCTAAATCATATGAAGAAAGATGACTGCTTGCCATAACCTGTTTCCAGAACACAAAGGTATTGGGTTATTACTATTCTGCAGAATAGGCTTCACATAAAGTTTAACATTGCTTGCAGTTACTATGATACAATGTCGGGGGTCAAAATAAAGAAAGTAAATCTACCTTCTAAAGTATTCTACTAGGGAAGTAAGATTTGTTAATAATTCCTATTATTTAAGAAAATAGTGTAAGTTATAATAGAAGTAGCATAAAGGAAAAACATGAGTATGTAAAGAAGTATACATGGTTTACATTTGCAATTATGTATAAAGATTTTCTAAAGATTTGTCTTTAGAGTAGAACCATTAAAAATGTGTAGCTCATGATCTAGGCAACTGGAAAAATACCTTCAAGGAAATGTAAATACCCTGTGCTTAGGTGTGAACAGGACTAACTTTAACATGCTAAGTTGATAAGGTGAATATAGAGAGAACTAAACAACACAGTTAAGAATCATAGAAAAGGACCAGATCAAGAAGGTCTTGGCAAAATGTTTGAATATGTTTCCACAAGCAGTGGACAATAATTGGGTATGTCCATTCACTTGAAAATCCCCTCAATTGACTCACATTTGCAACACGTAAACTTGGTTAGAATTTCACTCATCTTTTCTTTGCTCGGCATTCTGAAAAAGGAGATATTTTTGCTGTTCAATATGTAATACTGAAATGTAACTTGGGAAAACAATTTTGCAGGCTCAGGTAACACTAGTCAAAGACAGTATTTTCCCTTGATTTCTCTAGATCCCAGATTTCAAGAGAAATATTTAGATGCTTCTTCTAATTTTCTATAAAAGTGTTTCTCTGAACAAGGTTATAGCCACCAGAACAAGCTTATAATTTTTTGTTCTATATTCTCCAAAGATAGCACTTTTAAGAAAAAAAAATTATACTTGTAAGGAGGAAAATTGAGCAGGCATCAAGAAAATATCATAATAATAGTAAATCTCAGCACCAAAATAAAATTTTGTTTGCCTTATGTGTTTCGCCTATAGCTAAGATGAACTTTTCAGCAATCTTTTACTGTATTTTTTAGACATTTTATCTCACCAACAATGATTTTAGATGACCTTCATTAACAATTCTATTTACTCACTCCACAATTATTGTTCTTGCTGTTATTTGTGATAATTCAAACACTCTTCCACCTTGTTTCTCTCTATTAATCCTTCTGCTTCATTTTAATTTTTTATTCTGTAATTCTTCTTGTTGAAAGAATTTACTTTCCTTCTTAGTAATGTTGTTTATGGGCAATAGCAAAAGTTCTTAGACTTTAATGTAAGACTTTGTTAGTGAACTAATTTAAAAGCAAGTGCTTATAAATATCCGCAAAGATTCTGAATCAATAAATTAGTTGTCTTAGGCCAGTGAATACCTACTTTTAACACACATTGAAGATAATCATATTTGTATTATCTTCCAATTTTGATAATCATTTTATGATGGGAAAAATATGCTGAAAATCAGCTAGTTCTAAAAACTTACATATTAGAATTTGAGGTTGAAAACTTGTTAGGTAACAGATGTTGATACTGTTTATTTCTTTTTGTATATTTTGCCTATAGTGACCACATACAGGGTGCTATCGTTAGGGAATAATTTGAGTAATCTTGTTCTTCTAACTAAATACTGTTATAATGCCATCTAATTGTCATTATCTCTATGAATAAATTGTTATTGCTCTGGTTGATCATTTGTTCACCGCCAGAACCCAGGAAACTGACATTTGCAAGTCAAAGAGTCCATATGAAATGAGATTGGATTCTGCAAGGAAGATATCCTTTGTTGAAATGCTATTAGCATCGTCATTGGCACCCTACATTTAGCAACATGGCATCAAATCCATTTATCAAAGTCAATATATTAAGACAAATATCAATAGCTGTGTGTTTTTTCTTATTGTTGATCTGTAGGGTTATTTTTTCTTTCACTGTTTTTTAAATCACCAGTAGCTACCACAGTGAGTATCACTGAATAGGTATTCTGTAAGTATTTGCAACTAAAGTTGTAACTAAATTATTAAGTAGCACACATCATTTACTGAGTTGAAGTAGAAGAAACATCTAAAGTGACATGACATTTAAAATACTTTTTATCGTTGATAACAGATGGGAATACTCACCACAATGCTAACAAGGAAGGGCTTCGTTTTATTGTTTTTGACTGTGCTGGGCTTAATAGAGAATAGTGTTTCCTAAAAATTCATTTTCCCTGGAAACCTCTGAATTGATCTTATATGGAAACAAGTTCTTTGCAGATATAATCAAGTCAGGATGGCATTGTACTTGGTTAGGGTGGACCCTAAATCCAGTATGACTGGCAGCCTTATAAGAGAGAAATTTGGACATACACACATAGGCACACACATATACACAGACAGAGGAGGGCATGTGAAAGTGAAGGTATATTGGAGTGATGAAACTACAAACCAAGGAGCATCAAGGATTGCTGGAAGTCACCAGAAGCTAGGAGAGAACAAATTATTCCCTCGACTCTCAGAAAAAGTATAGCTTTTGTCAATAGCTTGATTTAGGATTTCTGGCTTCCACAAGTATGAGAGAATACATTTTTTTGTTGTTTTAAGTCACCTTTTTGAATTTTTTTTTGTTATACTGGTATAAGGAAACAAATATGATGACCAACAACTTTAGAAAAGTAAACATAGAGCAATGATTACATTTTTAATTCAATTTTCTATTTATGTGTTATTAAGTAAATATGCACATTAAAATAATATTTCTGTAGGCTAATATTCCAATCTTCATCTCTACTTCTTAAAATCTTTGTCATATAAAATATCCTCACATATTATATCATGCCTGCATAGGTATAACTCATATAAACATTGTTTTAGCATCATATAGAAAATATTTTGTTAATATTGCGAAATAATACCTGCAATGTATATATAGAACATTGAGTTCTTACTCTTAGAACCTTAAATTAAAAAAAAATTGCAATGAATAAATAAGGACCAGCTATAGTCTTTAAGAGGGAAGAAGCTGACCAACCCTAAGTTTTATTAAAAATATCAGACCATCACCAATAAGTGATTTGTATGGAAAACAGATCATTGACAAGCTCAACAAATGTCTTAATTTTCTTTATATGTGTTTGCCATTTCTTTACAGTTTTAATTGTAAGAATGTTGAAATTGCTCACCAGAAAATCAGCCCACAGTTCAATAGAGTTGAAAAGAGAAAAGTTCATAATTTAAAGTTGGTGTGAGATTAGGGGAAGCATTTGTCTAAAGTGGTTCTTGCAGTGCACACTTTATATTAATTTTAACTATGTGTTTGAAGCCAGTTATTTTGAACCTCTTGATGCTAGAGCCCCTTTGTGGGATTTGTAATAGCTTACAATAACTCCCCGATGCATTGTACCCACATGGCTTTCTACTTAAGGATTAATTGCTAACATTTTGCCTTGTCCATATGTGCATTATGCTCTGAACATAAAGACATTTTATAATTAAGGAAAATTGCCAGTACCCTGGCCAGCAGAATAAATGTAAACTTGTATTAGCAATACTATAAGCCCTTGTGTTTGTGTAGGAAATTACAATAGTGTCCTAAACTCAATGTCAAGTTTTATTCATACAGCAATGATTCTTCAGAGCTAATGCTTATTCAAGGAGAGCCTAACAGTTTGAGTGTAACGGGCAATAAGATTATAGCTTTGTCACTTCCAGGAACCTTTCTGTATATGTGATAAAAATATTATTTAATTACTTTTGAAATAAAGCAGCTAATAATTCAAAGTTTCTGTGAATTATTATGCATTCTAGCTAGTCTTTTTTTTTCCCCTCAGATATCTGAGAAAAGAGGGGAATTAAAGCAGGAAAAAAGCAAAAGCAAGAATGGTGTTAGCTAAGTTATATTTCCCTCATAATTTTTTCTTCCTTTAAATTTTGCTTATTTTTATTGAGGTTATCATTTGTATGTAGTGCCATAAACAGATCTTAAACATAGAAATCTATGTAAGGGGTAAAAATGTCATATATTCACATAACCCAAACCCCCAACAAAATAAAGCAGCTTTGAATATTTCTATGTCTCTGCGCCTGTGTGTGTGTCTGATTCAGTTTATCTTGGGAAATACTTCCACATAGAATTTCTGATTTGTAGAGTTGTGGAAATTTATGAGACAAAAAATGCCAGAGTAATATTTAAAGTATTTGTACCATTTTACACTATTATTAGCAATTAGTAATATTTCTATATCCTCTACATCCTTACAACAATTTTTTGTCATTTTTTTTAATTTTAACCATTATGGTCACTGTATATTGGTATATCATTGTAGATTACATTTGTATTTCCTTAATGACTAATGATAAATCACTTTTTGATAAACATGGAGTAAATTCTTGTCGCATAATAATATATGACTCATCTTTTTTGCATATCATCAATCTTTATTATAAGCAGTATATTACTGAGCCTTGTTTTTAGAAAACAAATACAATCCAAAATTTATTTTTTAATTGTGGTGTATTATTAAATTACATTTAACATGATATGATTATATTTAAGTCTAATTTTGTTGTTTTCTATTTGTCTATTCTGTCCTTGGTGACTCTTCTCTGTTCCTGCTCAGTTTTTGATACATTGATTATTTTTGTATTTTATATTTCCTCTACTCATTAGATATTTATTTTGGTTTCAAATTTCCATGGTTGCTCTAGTGTTTACAAATAGCTTTATCAGTCTACCTTAAAATCATATTTTACCTGGCCATGTTTGTTGTAAGAATCTTAAAATTTTATTTTGTTATCTCTCATACTTTGTGCTAGTATCATTGCACACTTTACTTTTACATATGTCTTAAACTCTGCAATACACTGTCATAATGTTTGATTTACACACTTCATTATCTTCAAAGAAATTGAGAAACTGGACACAGTATATATATTTCACATATTTTCCAATTTTTTATTTTTTGTGTATATATTTTTAATTTATTTTTCAATGTTTTGAATTTTTCTGTTGGCCCAAATTTGTGTAGAATACATTTTCTGTCACTCAAATTACTTTTTTTAAAATATATTTTATTGTACTTTAGATTCTGGGGTAAATGTGCAGATCCTGCAGAGTTGTTCATAGGTATTATAGCAAAAACAGGTAACATGAGACCTATCAGCTTAACAAATTTTTTAGTGTATACTATGACAATAGCATTGTTAACTATAAGAATAATATTGTACAAACGTCTCTGGAACTCATTAATCTTGCACTACTGAAACTTCATACTCATTGAAAAATGATGCCCCATATTTGTCTTTCTCCAGTCCCTACATACCACCCTTTGTCTTTAGACTTCTATGAGTTGGACTATTTCAGATGCATTATATGAATGGAATCATGCAGTATTGGTCCTTCTGTGACTGGTTTGTTTTACTTAGCATACTGTTCTCAAGATTCATCCATGTTCTTGCATATGGCAGGATTTCATGTTTTTATTCCTGAATAATATTCCATTGTATGTATACATAACATTTTTCTTATTTCTTTTTTCTGTTTAGACATTTGGGTTGAGTTCACATCCGGCTATGATGACAATAGTGCAATGAACATGGAAGTGCAGATAACTCTTTGAGATCCTAATTTTAACTATTTTGGATAAATACATATAAGTGGCACTGCTGGGCTGGGCACGGTAGCTCCTGCCTGTAATCCCTGCACTTTGGGAGGACGAGGCTGGGGGATCACGAGGTCAGGTGTTCAAGACCAGCCTGGCCAACATGGTGAAACCCAGTGTCTACTAAAAATACATAAAATAAAATAAAATAAAAATCAGCTGGGCGTTGTGGCAGGCACCTGTAATCCAGATATTCAGAAGGCAGAGGCAGGAGAATACCTTTTAAATTTTTAAAGGAAACTTCATACATTTTTTTTTTCTTGTGGCTCATGATTTTACATTCCCACCTACAGTGTACAGAAGTTCTAATTTTTCAGCCAGGTGCCACGGATCACACCTGTAACCCTAGCACTTTGGGAGACGGAGGCCGACAGATCACCTGAGTTCAGGAGTTCCAGATCAGCTTGGCCAACATGGTGAAATCCTGTCTCTGCTGAAACTACAAAAATTACCTTGGTGTGGTGGCAGGCACCTGTAACTCCAGCTACTCAGGAGGCTGAGGGAGGAGATTCCCTTGAACCTGGGAGGCAGAGGTTGCAGTGAGCTGAGATCATGCCACTGCACTCCAGCCTGGGTGACAGAGCGAGACTCTGTTTCACCAAAAAAAAAAAAAAAGTTCTAATGTTTCCACATTATTGTACATTATTGTACAAATCTGCTAATAATATATTCATTCACCTTTTAGTGGTATGAAAATTTAAATACCTTGCTTAAAATTTAAATAATATGAGGGGGGGAGGATCCAAGATGGCCGATTAGGAGCAGCTGAGGATTGCAGCTCCCAGTGAAAGCGCAGAGGGTGAGTGGACACCGCATTCCCAGACGGACTTTTATTGCCCACAGACCAGGAGATTCCCAGGGGGAGGAGCCCCACGGGTAGCCAGCACGGCTGGTTTGGCCGTCGCAGCTGTTTTTGCCAGCACGGCTGTTTTCACCAGTGCTGCTGTTTTGGGTGGTGCCCCGGCGCAGTGGTTCCCCATACAAAATACGTGGGTCCGGGTGCCATTTTAGCTGGCAATTAGAGCTCCGGGAAGGCAGAGCCACCCATTCATCTGATTTAAAAAGGGGACTGAAACAGGCAGCCAGGCCAAGAGATTTCCCAGGCAAAAAGCGCCACGAATCTCAGCGCCCGCGGTTTCAGCCAGCGCAGTGGGTTGCCGCACCGGAAATCACACAGATCCCGGCGCCTTCTCAACAGGCGGCTGGAACACCTGGGAGACTCTGAGGCAGGGAGCCAGGTGATCAGGCTCGGCTGGTCCCACCCCCACAAAAAAAAAAAACAGCAATTGGAAACGCTCTGGATCGAGAGTTTCACAGCAAGTACAGCTGAACCTGGGAAGGTCCAGCTCTGTGGGGGGAGGGGCATCCACCATTACTGAGGCAGTCTGTCACTACAGATGTAGTTTGCCATTGCAGAGGCAGCCCACCATTGCTGAGGCAGTTCTAACCACACCGGTATAAACAGGACTGCAGGAAAGTTCACACGGCAGCTGGGCGGAGCCCACAGCAGCTCTGCAAAGCCTCTGCAGGCAGTGACTAGGCTGCCTCATCGCTGGGCAAGGCAGCCCTGAGAAAAAGGCAGCAGCACAAGGGAAACTCACAAATAAAGCCTTAACTCCCTGGGACAGAGCACCTGGGGGAAAAAAAGGGGTTGACGAGTTCTGCTGCAGCAGACTTAAACGTTCCTGCCCAGCAACTCTGAATGAACAACGGAGCTCACAGCTCAGCACTTGAGCTCCTATAAAGGACACTCTGTCTCCTCAAGCAGCTCCCTGACCCCCGTATATCCAAAGAGACACCTCATAAAGGAGAGCTCAGATTGACATCTGGTGAGTATTCTTCTGGGACAAAGATAGCAGAAGAAGAAACTGGCAGCAACCCTTACTGTTCTGCAGCCACTGCAGGTGATCCCCAGGCAAGCAGGGCTGGGAGTGGACCTCAGCAGTCCTACAGCAGAGGGGCCAGACTGTTAGAAGGAAAACTAAGAAACAGAAATAAATAACTTCATCATCAACAAACTGGATGTCCACTGAGAGACCCCATCTGAAAATCACCAACCACAAAGACCACGCATAGATAAATCCACAAAGATGGGAAGAAACCAGCGCAAAAAGGAGGAAAACACCCGAAACCAGAATGCCTCTCCTCCTACAAGGGATCACAACTCCTCACCAGCAAGGGAACAAGGCTGGATGGACAATGAGTGTGATGAAATGACAGAATCAGGCTTCAGAAGGTGGGTAATAAGAAAACTTCTGTGAGCTAAAAGAACATGTTCTAACCCAATGCAAACAAACTAACAACCTTGAAAAAAGATTTGACGAAATGCTAATGAGAATAACCAACTTAGAGAGGAATGTAAGTGAATTGATGGAGCTGAAAAACACAACACAAGAACTTTGCGAAGCATACACAAGTTTCAACAGCCAAATCAACCAAGGAGAAGAAAGGATATCAGAGGTCGAAGATCAACTCAATGAAATATAATGAGAAGGAAAGAATAGAGAAAAAAGGGTAAAAAGGAATGAACAAAGTCTCCAAGAAATATGGGACTATGTGAAAAGACCTAATCTACGTTTGATAGGTGTACCTGAATGTGACGAAGAGAATGAATCCAAGCTGGAAAATACTCTTCAGGATAATATCCAGGAAAACATCCCCAACCTAGCAAGGCAGGCCAATATTCAAGTCCAGGAAATACAGAGAACACCACAAAGATGTTCCTCAAGAAGAGCAACCCCAAGGCACATAATCATCAGATTCACCAGGGTTGAAATGAAGGAGAAAATGCTAAGGGCAGCCAGAGAGAAAGGTCGGGTTACCCACAAAGGGAAGCCCATCAGACTCACAGCAGATCTCTCAGCAGAAACCCTACAGGCCAGAAGAGAGTGGGGGCCAATATTCAACATCCTTAAAGAAAAGAACTTTCAACCCAGAATTTCCTATCCAGCCAAACTGAGCTTCATAAGTGAAGGAAAAATAAAATCCTTTGCGAACAAGCAAGTACTCAGAGATTTCATCACCACCAGGCCTGCTTTACAAGAGCTCCTGAAAGAGGCACTAAACATAGAAAGGAACAACCAGTACCAGCCACTCCAAAAACATACCAAATGGCAAAGAGCAGCAACACAATGAAGAAACTGCATCAACTAACTGGTAGAACAGCCAGCTAGCATCAAAATGGCAGGATCAAATTCACACATAACAATATTAACCCTAAATGTAAATGGGCTAAATGCCCCAATCAAAAGACATAGACTGGCAAACTGGATAAAAAGCCAAAACCCGTCTGTGTGCTGTATCCAGGAAACCCATCTCCCATGCAGAGATACACAAAGGCTCAAAATAAAGGGATGGAGGAAGATTTACCAAGCAAATGGAGAGCAAAAAAAAAACAGGAGTTGCAGTTCTCTTCTCTGATAAAATAGACTTTAAACCAACAAAGATCAAAAGAGACAAAGAAGGACATTACATAATGGTAAAAGGATCAATGCAACAAGAAGAGCTAATGATCCTAAATATATACGCACCCAATACAGGAGCACCCAGATACATAAGGCAAGTTCTTAATGACTTACAAAGAGACTTAGACTCCCACACAATAATAGTGGGAGACTTGAACACTCCATTGTCAATGTTAGACAGATCCACGAGACAGAAAATTAACAAGGATATTCAGGACTTGAACTCAGACCTGGATCAAGCAATCCTAATAGACATTTACAGAACTCTCCACCCCAAATCCACAGAATATACATTCTTCTCAGCACCACATCGCACCTACTCTAAAATTGACCACATAATTGGAAGTAAATCACTCCTCAGAAAATGCAAAAGAACAGAAATCATAACAAACAGTCTCTCAGACCACAGTGCAATCAAGTTAGAACTCCGAATTCAGAAACTAACTCAGAACCGCACAGCTTCATGGTAACTGAACAACTGGCTCTTGAATGTTGACTGGATAAACAATGAAATGAAAGCAGAAATAAAGATGTTCTTTGAAACCAACAAGAACGAAGACACAACATACCAGAATCTCTGGGACACATTTAAAGCAGTCTCTAGAGGAAAATATATAGCAATAAATGCCCACATGAGAAGGAAGGAGAGATCTAAAATTGACACCCTATCGTCAAAATTGAAAGAGCTAAAGGAGCAAGATCAAAAAAACTCAAAACCTAGCAGAAGACAAGGAATAACTAAGGTCAGAGCAGAACTGAAGGAGATAGAGACATGAAAAACCCTTCAAAAAATCAATAAAACCAGGAGCTGGTTTTTCGAAAAGGTCAACAAAATAGACAGACCACTAGCCAGATTAATAAAAAAGAAAAGAGAAAATAATCAAAGAGATGCAATAAAAAATGATAAAGAGGATATCACCACAGATTCCACAGAAATTCAAACCATCATCAGAGATTATTACAAACAACTCTATGCACATAAAGTAGTAAACCTGGAAGAAATGGATAAATTCCTGGACACTTGCATCCTCCCAAGCCTAAACCAGGAAGAAGTCAAAACCCTGAATAGACCAATAACAAGGTCTGAAGTTGAGGCAGCAATTAAGAGCCTACCACCCAAAGAAAGCCCAGGTCCAGATGAGTTCACAGCCGAATTCTACCAGACATACAAAGAGGAACTGGTACCATTCCTTCTGAAACTATTCCAAACAATCCAAAAAGAGGGAATCCTTCCTAAATCATTTTATGAGACCAACATCATCCTGATACCAAAACCTGGCAGAGACTCAGCAAGAAAAGAAAACTTCAGGCCAATATCCATGATGAACATAGATGCAAAAATCTTCAATAAAATACTGGCAAGCCGATTGCAACCGCACATCAAAAAGCTTATCCACCATGATCAAGTAGGCTTCATCCCGGGGGATGCAAGGCTGGTTCAACATACGCAAATCTATAAACATAATCCACCACATAAACAGAACCAAAGGCAAAAACCACATGATCATCTCAACTGATGCAGAGAAGGCTTTTGACAAAATTCAACAGCCCTTTATGCTAAAAACCCTCAATAAACTAGGTATTGATGGAACGTATATCAAAATGATAAAAGCTATTTACGACAAACCAACAGCCAATATCATACTGAATGAGCAAAAACTAGAAGCATTCCCTTTGAAATCTGGCACTAGACAAGGATGTCCTCTCTCACCACTCCTATTCAATATAGTACTGTAAGTTCTAGCCAGAGCAATCAGGCAAGAAAAAGAAATAAAGGGTATTCAAATAGGAAAGGAGGAAGTCAAATTGTCTCTATTTGCAGACGATATGATTGTATATCTAGAAGACCCCATCGTCTCAGCCCAAAATCTCCTGAAACTGATAAGCAACTTCAGAAAAGTCTCAGGATACAAAATCAATGTGCAAAAATCACAATATTCCATGTTCATGGCTAGGAAGAATCAATATTGTCAAAATGGCCATACTGCATTCCTATACATCAATAACAGACTTAAAGACAGCCAAATCAAGAACCAACTGCCATTCACAATTGCTACAAATTGAATAAAATACCTAGGAATACAACTAACAAGGAACTTAAAGGACCTCTTCAAGGAGAACTACAAACCACTGCTCAATGAAATAAGAGAGGACACAAACAGATGGAGAAACATTCCATGTTCATGGCTAGGAAGAATCAATATTGTGAAAATGGCCATACTGCCCAAAGTAATTTACAGATTCAACGGAATCCCTATCAAGCTACCAATGACCTTCTTTGAAGAACTGGAAAAAACCACCTTAAACTTCATATGGAACCAAAAGAGAGCCCGCATAGCCAAGTCAATTCTAAGCAAAAAGAACAAAGCTGGAGGCATCACACTCCCGGACTTCAAACTATACTACAAAGCTACAGTAATCAAAACAGCATGGTACTGGTACCAAAACAGAGATATAGACCAATGGAACAGAACAGAGGCCTCCGACGCAACACAACACATCTACAACCACCCGATCTTTGACAAACCTGACAAAAACAAACAATGTGGAAATGAGTCCCTGTGCAGAAAGTCATGTGTAGAAAGCAGAAACTGGACCCCTTCCTGACACCTTACACTAAAATTAACTCCAGATGGATTAAAGTCTTAAACATAAGACCTAACACCATAAAAACCCTAGAAGAAAATCTAGGCAAAACCATTCAGGACATAGGCGTAGGCAAGAACTTCATGACCAAAACACCAAAAGCATTGGCAACAAAGCCAAAATAGACAAATGGGACCTAATCAAACTCCACAGCTTCTGCACAGCAAAAGAAACAGTCATTAGAGTGAATTGGCAACCAACAGAATGGGAAAAAATTTTTGCAGTCTACCCATCTGACAAAGGGCTTTTATCCATAATCTACAAAGAACTAAAACAGATTTACAAGAAAAAAACAAACAAGCCCATTCAAAAGTGGGCGAAGGATATGAACAGACACTTTACAAAAGAAGACATACGTGAAGCCAACAAACATATGAAAAAATGCTCATCATCACTGGTCATTAGAGAAATGCAAATCAAAACTACATTGAGATACCATCTCACGCCAGTTAGAATGGCGATCATTAAAAAATCTGGAGACAACAGATGCTGGAGAGGATGTGGAGAAATAGGAATGCTTTTACACTGTTGGTGGGAGTGTAAATTAGTTCAACCATTGTGGAAGACAGTGTGGAGATTCCTCAAGGACCTAGAAATAGAAATTCCATTTGATCCAGCAATCCCATTACTGGGTATATATCCAAAGGACTATAAATCGTTCTACTATAAGGACACATGCACATGAATATTCATTGCAGCACAGTTTACAATAGCAAAGACCTGGAACCAACCCAAATGCCCATCGATGATAGACTGGACAGGGAAAGTGTGACACATATACACCATGGAATATTATGCAGCCATAAAAAACGATGAGTTCGTGTCCTTTGTAGGGACATGGATGAACCTGGAAACCATCATTCTCAGCAAACTGACACAAGAACAGAAAATCAAACACCGCATGTTCTCACTCATAATTGGGTGTTGAACAATGCAAACACATGGACACAGGGAGGGGAGTATCACACACTGGGGTCTGTGGGGGGGGAAAAGGGGAGGGACAGGTGGGGGTGGGGGAGTTGGGGAGGGATAACATGGGGAAAAATGCCAGATATAGGTGATTGGGAGGAAGGCAGCAAATCACACTGCCATGTGTGTACCTATGCAACAATCTTCCATGTTCTTCACATGTACCCCCAAATCTAACATGCAATTAAAATATATATTAAAAATTTTTTTTAAATAATATTTTTACTTAATACATAATTTCTGTTTTGTTTTTCTGTCAGCACCTTAAATTTACCATTTTATTGTTGTCTGTCTGACATTGTTCCCTATGAGAAATTATTTTTTGTCATTGTTAACGTTCATATTGTAAGGTGCAATTTTTCATTGGTTTTCAGCGTTTATATATAATTTTCCCTAGAGTTAAATTTTTAGGTTTATTCTAGTTAGAGTTTGTTAATTTTGGGGGGGCATATGTGTTTACAGTTGTTAAAATATTGTAAAATGTTTAATAAATTTTTGGAATCTTTTTGCCCCCCCACCAATCTGTGGCTAAAATTAAAATTACATATGTGTTAGAAACTTGCCATTATTTATTATTCAATGAAGTCCTGTTCTTCCATTTCTGCAGTTTTTTACATAATGCTTCATTTTGTAGAATTTCTATTTCTGTGCCACCACTTTCAGTTTTTTCTTATAGACTGTTTTATATGCTATTAATCCCACATAGTATTTTTTATTTCATTTTTTATATCTTCATTTTAAATTTTATATTTATTTTCATAGATAATATTTTTATAATGAAATTTATTGTTTCTCCTGAAGTTCACAGTTTATTTACAATATTTGAACTTTTAAAATGTAATAACTGCTTAAAGTATTTGCTTGCTAATCCAATTATCATATTAATTTTTAGGTCTGTTTCTATTGAGCAAAATTTTTTTATGGGTCACTTGTACCTACTTTTTAGCACATATAATAGTTCTGGACTATACAGTAAACATAATGAATATCAAATAATTGAATGACTCAATTTATCCTAACAGGAAGTTATTTTACTTTATGTTAGGTGATTCTTTCTGAAGATAACTTTAGGATTTATTTTATTATTTTATTTATTATTTTGTTAAGTCTAGTCTAAAATAATGTTTACTTTTGTGCTTGTGTAGTCCTAAATCTATAGTTAGATGTTTCTGGGGTCTCTGCTGAATTCTGAGGTCTCTGCAGAATGCTGGAGTTTTCAGTGTGGCCTCTCTGTTCTGATTATTTTGAACACACTATTTTCTAGTAGTTATTTTCTAGCATTCTATGAGTTCCCAGGATACTCATCATAATCCTTGACTCTTTCTGTTTTTGGTTGTCATTTTTGTTGTTTTTAGTATTTGTTATTTTATTCTGATCTCATGCAAAGGTTAGCAACACAAAATTCAAGTGAAGGCTTTTATTTCTTTATGCACCTTCTTTGCTGAGCCGATTCCTCCCCAGAACTTTGTCCTGTGCTGTATGGCTGTCTTGATAACCCCAAACTCTCATCTCCATCTCTTCAGCTTAATGAGACTGAAATATCTGTCTTCATCCACATGCCGTGGTTTAGAAATAGCCTCTAGGCAGAGAGTCGTGATCATCATGGAACTCACCTCATTTATTGTCCTTATCACACCAGTCATAGTCCTGAAGTGCCTGATGCCCAACATCCAACACTGTTTATTCATGCCTTTCCCCCAGTTGTTTAGTTATCTTTTCTTTCTTTTATTAAAAAAGTAATGTTTATTGTAATGTTAAAAAATTATTATAAAAGTGTAAATAATGGCACATTTACTTTCCACTTTTTAAATGCACCCTCAGTGTTATTTTAACTTGTTATGGAAATTTTCAAAAATATATAAACATGGTGTGAAGGAACCCTATACTCATTATTCAGCTTCAACAATTAAGAACTTACTAATTGATCTTGAACAGTAGCCATGGCTCATGCCTGTAATCCCAGTACTTTGGGAGGCCAAGGTGGATGGTTCACTTGAGGTTGGGAGTTTGAGACCAGCCTGGACAACATGATGAAATTTGTTTTTTAATATGATGAAAGTACTAAGCTGGTAGTTACTGTTTCCTCATGACTAGAGTTATAAATCGATTATATGAGTTTATTGTGAAAATCAATCTTTAATTATTAAGTCGTTCTTATTTCATGTACATCACTATGTTTATAAAAACATCAAGTCTAAGAATATATAATTGTGAACGCTTTCTGCTTTAAAATCTATTTTAAATCATAAAAACATTGGCACTTATTCTGAGCGGGTGCAGTGGCTCATGCCTATAATCCTAGCACTTTGGGAGGCCAAGGTGGGGGATACCACCTGAGGTCAGGTGTTTGAGACCAACCTGGACAATATGGTGAAACCCCATCTCTACTGAAAATACAAAAATTAGCCTGGCATGGTGGGAGGCACCTGTAATCCCAGCTCTTTGGGAGGCTGAGGTAGGAGAATCACTTGAACCCAAGAGGTGGAGGTTGCAGTGAGCTGAGATGCCACCATGGCACTCCAGCCTGGGCAACAGAGTGAGACTCTGTCAAAAACAACAGCAACAAACATGGGCACTTACTCAGATCCACATTCTAATGTGAGCTTGTTTCTTTTATTATTTTATTTATTCCTATAAAATGTCTAAAGAGATTATGTAATTATTGAAATCAACCATCTGAAATTGCTCATATTAGATAACTTTTTTGCTAAGAATAAATGTATGTGGTTTAATATAATATCACAACCAAAAATAAGTAAACTTAAGTCCCAGCAAGTAATTTACTTGGCTCAAAGCATGTAACTAAATAGCTTAGGATCCAGTATATGAATCCACATAATTTGATACAAATGCATCCACACAATCATTATGCTGTTTCCCCTTCTAGGATACTTTGAATACAGATCCTGTTTTTATAAATTTTTTTTTAGTGTTCTGTACCTCTAATTTAGCATGATGTAATAAAAAAGAGATGATGTAGTCAGCGTTTTTATATTATCCTGAAATATACGTAAATTTATACTCATAGCTCTATTTTCAGGTCTAGTTTTTAAATGTATGCTTAAACTATTCAAAACTCATAGTCTTATTTTATAGAGCTCCTAGGTATATATACATATAATACTTATATATATATAATATATATCTTAATATTATATATAACTAACGATATATATGTGAAAATATTTTCAAAAATATATTTGAATTAGCAAGAGAAATTTTTTGAAATGATTTTCATTCATTGTACATTGATTTATAATGCTGAGCTTTAGAATGTTCGGTGTTTACTACGTGCAATACAATGTACTGTGACACTGGGTGGGTAAAGTGAAGTCAGCCCAACTCTCATGAAATTCTAATATATTTAGGAACACGAGGTCATAATTGGAGAAATAGTGTAACTAGAATGAACCAATTCCTATGATACCACCAAAAACTCCCAAAATATGCCTCAAATTATTCATGGCAATAGTTTGAGAAAGAGCTGAGAAGAGAAGATAGCAATTCTCAGCAGAAGGAATTACATGAACAAAACTAGGTTTCAAACAACTTTAAATATGAAAGTTAAAAAATTAAAGTTGATATATATAGCAGTAAATATTAAATGTAGACAATTCATAAACAATGGCAGAGTTTAATGTTATGGTGGATTTTTAAAAAACCTGAATTATTTGTTGTTTTGTGGCTGACTTATTTCACTTAACATAATTCCTTCCAGTTCCATCTGTGTTGTTGCCAGTTATGGAATTTCATTCCTTATGACTGAATAATATCCCATTGTGTATATATACCACATTCTATTTATTCACTCATCCATCGATAGACACTTAGCTTGATTTTATACATTCGGTATTGTGAATAGTGCTGCAATAAACTCAGGAGTGCAGATATATCTTTGATATACTGATTTACTTTCTTTTGGATGTATACTCAGCAAATATCAAATATTCTAAGTCATATGTGGGTGTTAAAAATATAAATAAACTCATGGAGATTGAGAGTAGGCAGAGAGTAGATTGATAGTTACCACATGATATGTGGCTAATAAAACATAGATTTCCCTTGACCATTATATGATGCGCACATATATCTGAGCATTATGTTGTACAAAGCAAATGCATACAAATTTTACTTGTCAATTAAAAATACATTCAAAATCTAAAACAAACAAAATACGTAAAAATTTTAATGCACTGATCAAATCATTTCCCACCTAAGAGGAATAGAATTCTTTTTTTTTTTTTGAAATGAAGGAATTGACTTCTGGTTTTTAGTCCAACATGTAAGAAGCCTTGAAGTCATCACTCGTTTTTAACAACAAGCAGAATGCTGAACAAATAGAAAGATCAACAACTTTTCTTAGAGTCCTAAGAGAAGTATCTTCACAAGGTAAACCACTGCCCTTAAAATTGAAGAGAGACAAGTGAATGAGAGTCATTGAGCAGAAGCATACAAGCAGAAAACTCCTCTAGAACCAGGACCAGGGTGGGAAACCAGAACTGTATTTAGCTAAATGCTGTAGTCTCCATGTGGACAAAGCTGAGTTAAAATCTCTGGGGAGACCATAAGGAGACTCAATATTTTGTAAGTTTTCCTATTAGGAGTTTAACCTCATTCTTAAATATAATATTGGAAAAAAAATTCCTTCTGCTTCCAGCAGTGAGAAGGAAGACGAAACCATCTGGAAATAAGTCTGAACATTTTGTTTTCCTTTTTTTAATGAGGCCTCAATGCCAAAAAAAAACCTATTTAATAATAGCCTAATCTCCTGAGGTTTTATTAGAGCCTACCTGACCTGGGAAATAACCAACATTTTCCTCCTTTAGTTATTGTGATCTACCTGTGAGGAGGACAAAAACAAAATCACTTGTTAAATTCACAATTGAGAGGCACAGATATCTAGGCTCCTTAAAAGACTGAGACCTAAACATAGAACTGTAAAAAGTTTCCCCTCCTTCTAAACCTAAATACTACATTACTAAAGGCCTATTTATACCAACTACTTTTACTCCGTTCATCACGTCCAACAATAGAGGTAAAAGTTATAACTTTAATACAACTAATATATAAAAAGTATAAAACACAATTTGAGGGGGACAGATCAAGCATTGCAACCAGACTCTGACATTGTAGGAAGGTTGGAATGATCAGACCAGGAATGAAAAACAACTGTGATTGATATGCTGATGGATAAAATAGACAGTTTGCAGGAACAGATTGGCAATGTAAGCAGAGAGTTGAAAGATCTAATGAATAAATATAAAGAAATGCCAGAGATTCAAAAACACTAACAACAGCCAAGATGTTCTTCAGTAGATGAACTGATAAACTGTCGTATATCTAGGCTATGGAACATTATTTAGTGCTAAATAGAAATAAAGTATCAAGTCATGAAAGGACTTAGAGGAAACTAAAATGCATATGCTATTTAAAGAAACCAATCTGAAAAGGGTACATATTGTATGATTCCAATAATGTGGCATTCTGGAAAAGATAACTACGGGGACAGTAAAGAGATCAGTGGTTGCCAGTGGTTAGGTGGTAGGGAATGAAGAGAAAGAGCGCGGAGGATTTTTAGATATTTAGGGCGCTGAGACCACTCTGTATGACACTGTAGCGGGGAATATGTCATATATTTGTCCAAACCTGTAACATATACACAGCTAACATTAAACCGTAGCATAAGTCATGGCCTGTATCATGATGATGAGTCAATGTAAGTTCACTAATTATAACAAATGTTCCACTTGTGTGAAGGGACATTGACCATGGAGGAAGTTGTGCACTTGTGGAGGCAGATGGTATATGAGGACTCTCTGTAGCTTCTTCTCAAGTTTGCTCTGAACTTAAAACTTCTCAAAAAAACATAATCTATTGAAGAAGGAATTAAAAACTTGTTGCTGATCGGGCACGGTGGCTCACACCTGTAATCCCAGCACTTTGAGAGGCCAAGGCAGGCAGATCACCTGAGGTCAGGAGTTCCAGACCAGCCTGACCAACATGGTGAAACCCCGTCTCTATTTAAAAATACAAAAATTAGCCAGACGTGGTGGCACATGCCTATAATCCCAGCTATTTGGGAGGTTGAGGCAGGAGAATAGCTTGATTCTGGAAGGCAGAGGTGGCCATGAGCAGAGACGACACCATTGCACTCCAGCCTGGACAACAAGAAGAAAACTCCATCTCAAAGAAAAAAGTCTTGCCTGGAAATGTTTAAAAATAAAAGTTAAACAAATATACCTTATTGAAATTAAAAACATGTTGGTTAAAATGTAAAATTCTGGAGATAATAAAAACACAGATTACAAACAAGTGAATACAAAATTTAATATTAGAGACAAAAAGGTTGCTAAAATGATGCCCAAGAAAAAAAAAATAGCAAAAACGGAGAGATGATGAATAGAAAATTCAATTATAAGGCTGAACATATCTAATTGGAGTTTGAAAAATAATTAACAAAGAAAACAGTTTTTCTATATCCCAATATTACATACAGATGAAAACACACAATATGCTCCAAACACACACACACACAAACACACACACACACTCTCTCTCTCTCACATATGTACACAAACCAACACTACCATTGTTAGTTAAAGTAATGCTTGTTGCTCATATTCTCATTACTCTGTAGGTAACCATAACTAAATCATGTGTACAATAAATAAATTTCCATTCTAGCTCTTTTTTTTTTTTTTTTGCCGTTGGTTAATAATTGCTTTTTACCTTTTGTGTTTTTTAATGTGCCTTTTGGAAATTCATCCCTTAAGTTTCCAACTGAACTTCCAAATTCTTCTCTCTATATTTATACTGTTCTGTTGATATCCTGGGAATTCACTGTTTTTCCTGTTGAATTCACTATTCTTTGGATTGCATGTGCTCTCTTTCCTTGATTCTTATCAATTACATTTGTAAAGTACATTCTAAAGTGGCCTCATGAGAAAGAGTAAGTAGGAAAAACAATTTTAACATGTGACATTTTATTTTGACATTAGCTCTTGTTTAATAAGTTAGCTGATCTAGAACTCTGAGCTGGAAAATATTCTAAACAAATCCATATATATTTGTTCAACTGATGTATGGGAAAGGCAACACTGCATTGAAAGCAAGAAAGCATAATAAGTTCAATATATTGTCATCGACCAATTGGATATCCATATGGAAAAAAGTATCTGGAATCCTACCTCTTGCAATGTTAAAAAAGTGAATTTTAGATACAAGTTAGATTGAAATAAATTCAGAGCAAAATGTTTATAAAGGACTGTAATAAAAAGACCCATGACTCTTGCCATAGCTTAGGCAAATAAGAGACACCGATATTAATCATTGAATAAAACATTTGCATATTAGACTATATAAAATTAAGAATCCCATTCATTGCCATGGGATAAAAAATTAATCTCTAGAATGGGAGAAGTCATTGCAAAATGTGTGATAAATAATTTATATCCAGGACATGTAAAGAACCCTTAAGAAGCAGCAAGAACATGACGGACAATGCATGGAAATACAAAAGTGAAAGAGACTTGAATATATTGGTCTCAAATCACCAACTAACATGTGGAGTGGTTCTCATCATACTCTTTGCAGTGTTGTCTTTGAAAGACATTTTTATATCTGGACTCCAATATTGAAGAGGTTCTTGATAGTGTGTTGATGAAATACATCTCTTTTAACACCATGTTATTGATGTAGAAAAACTTATTAGATTTACGTAAGTACCAGCAAAATTTGAATCTCTACAGTTATGAATCCCAAGCTAGAGAATGTTTATTTTTTAATTATTCTCTTCCAGTTTCAGAGAGAAGAGATAAGTAGGGCTAATGAGAAGATGGTGTGATTTTTTTATGAAAATAAGAGACTACATGCAGAGACACATTTATCCCTCACTTGAAGCAGCCATAGGGGCTTTAGCAATGTGTTTATATAGACATATATCTTAGTAGCATTAGTAAAACTAAGATATTTTAAATATGCCTTATTAAACTATCACTTTATACTGTGACTTTTGTTTCAACATATTTATCCTTGAATCAGATGGACTTGTAGTTAGAATAAATATCTTTTTTGGAAATTCAGTCAAGAAGAAGTTGAATTGGATAAGTTAGTGTATTGGGATGTGTTTTGGGGCTTGATGAAATAGATTTGATGACAGGTGATGCACTAGCCACAGAGACCACTCCCAAACTCTCTATGAACCCTCTGTGCAGTCCTCTTCTAACCATCAGAAGCACCTGTTTCTTACTACTTCATGCCAACCAGAGTTGTTACCTATGAAGTGATCCTTATTTTTTACTGTTGTATATACTTCTAAGATATGCTTTGATAAGCCAAACCGCCATCGTTAATCTGTGCACATTTTGTAATTATTTGTAAATTACCATGAATCATACTTTCAGCCATAACTTGCTATGCTGTGTTTAGTTTACCTCTACCCAAAAACCAGGGTATATGTCCTAATCATAATTTATCTGGCATGACTCTCATTTGCTTTGTCCATATTTGTATTTACATATTTATACCAATTATATTAAGAATTAATGTATTTTAATAAATCATGTAGAGTATTTAAAAGGACCTAATAAAACTGAAAAATTATTGCTATATTTCATAACTCAAGGTATGCAAATACATTAGGTCCCAGAAGACAGAACCCATGTCTTTATTTTTCAGAGGTACATTTCCATCATCTGGCATGGGATCGATGTATCCAGTTGATACTTATTGAATGAGCGAATTTCACAAATACATTCCTTACACTTTTTATTGTATTAGACATTAAGACAAATGTTTCCTTTAGAAAAATAACATCAGGGTTTACTCTATTTTGTATAAAATTGTGAAGTATTACTTGGAATAAAATGTAGTTAAATATTTGGAAAACTTAACCAAAAATAAATCAAGCATTGTAGAATTCTGACTAAAATCAATCTCTAATTATGCTGGTGTTGTCATTCTATTTTTGTTAGGAAAGGAGAGAGAAATAATTTAGCTAGAAAAGAAAAATATTTAAAGTTAAGCATTAGGTAATTATATGGAAAAAGGGTCTGAAGACTTAAACTTGTACATTATCAATTTTCTTATTTCTAAATAGTAATGTATTCTAAATATTTTTAATAAAGAATAATGTTTTAAGATTATTAAATTTAAAATATTATTCTTTATTAAAAATAAATAATGTTAAAATACATTATTTGTGTTCTAAACAATACATATGATTTCACTCTTGTAACTTTCTTAGTGAGATTTTTCTTGTCACTGCCCTAAATTAGTTGCACTACTTTTTTGTAGATATTATATCAAATTATTTTACTTTTAATACTGTGCACAACTTCATGTTGTATTGCTCCATTTGTGCTTTTAATGCAATATTTGCAAAGCAAAATAAGAAAAGATGGTATTTTCTCTGTGTTATAAATATACATACACAAAAGGGACATTTTGCTAGAGTAGGGGCTGTATTTTCTTCTTTACTTATAACTATGTATATAATGCCCAAAGTATAAACTTGTCCTCATACAGCAGTCAAACTATATGTACCAATTAGTGGCAAAAATGTGGGTACATTGTTGTGAATATTAACCCTCTCTGTTTATGTAAATCAAGTTTTATGTCCAAATAATTCTTTTCTAATTACAATAAAAAATAAGTATCCAGATTTTAATTTTGGGAAGAGCATATTGAAGGCAGCATTAGAGATGTAGAGAAGACAGATGGCATTAATAATAAACAGAAAATGTACGGGGCATGTAATTATTTCCAGGTGCCTGTTATATTATTTAATCCTCATGGTAGCTGAAGTAGGTAGTATTATTGTCTTTGCTTTTCAAGTGAAGAAATTGAGGACTAGAGAATTTAAATTTTACTAATAATTACACAATTAGTAAGTGACACAGCCAGAATTAAAATGCAGTTTGGCATGACTCCAATTTTTTAATCATTGCCACTGTGGGAAATGTTAGCATATGTAGCTTTAGTTTGTAAATGATCAGACAGGGAGTAGAAATTGTCTTATGTGCACAATTTACATAGCTGTTAAGGAAGAAATAGAAAAATGTTTTAAAATATTTACAAAATATTTTCTAGAAACATGAATTTAAAAGCTAAATACTTTACTCTGAGGTGTCTGAAATAAAATAAAATTCTACACCAAACATGGCAGGACAAGTGAACTATGAGAAATTCTAGTACTAAATGTCACCTTCCTTTCATAAATTCCCCAACACATTTATGTCACAACAGTTAACTCTATTTTCTGTTGTCTTTTACATCAGCCTTGAAAAACAACAACTGAGACTCTTCAGAATGAGGGGAATGTGCCTCAAAGATACAGATGCATTTTTTTCTCCTTTATGCCATACCTTCTGGCTGAAAATGACAAGTTGGCTCCATTTAAATATTTAGTGTTTCCTTTTTCTATTTATAGCTAGAAACTTTTCATTCATGAACATTCTTCAGAATGCAGATTCTAAAATTTCAAAGCCTATGTGGCATGTATAGTTTCATTACCTTTATGATATATGAATAGGTTTACTTGAAAAGGATTTTAAAGAATAATTCAATATTAGTTACTGACTTAATTTATTAATTTTATACTATAAAATTTTTCAAAATAGATGACCCCAAGTTTATACATAATTCACCTGTAGATTTAATAGCATATTCAAATCTTGAAATCTTGACTATAATTAAAATAAAGACTATGTCATGATTATACACGAATTGATTTATTACCAATATTTTACCTATTAAAGTCAGTAAAAGATTGCAATTTCAGATTATGTTCATTTTTTTCATATATAATATATATGATGGAAATATATACATATACATAATAGAAATATATACACACACACACACGTGTATATATATATATATATATATACACGTGTGTGTGTGTGCATATATGAGATAGATTGATAGATACACACACACACAAACCTAACTGGCAATTCTAAATAGAAGAGCTTGTGTGAAATCTATTTCTTTAAAGAGTGAATGAAAGAAATCTTGCCCCTGCTAACCATACCTCTTGCTTTGCATAAGATACTTTTATAATGGTCAATGGTAATCTTTCAAACTGTACACTGTTTCCCATCACAAAATGTGTTTGTACAAAAAGTAATACAGGTTCATGTTATAAGATTAAATATTAAAGAACTACACTACACAGTGGAGGAAATAAATGACTTTTACCTCAAATTGCAAATCATCAACTCTCAGTAATTCACCATATGCTTTTTATTTTTCTTTCCGTTACACATATTCTTTTGGCTAATATTCTTAATATTTTAATTTGAGGTTTTTGGACACTCACTGTTCATTGGTAATCCACTATATCAATTAATGCACATTTTCTCTAGTTACTTTAACCAACAACACTAAATTAACATGAAACTCGCTAGATATAATATGAATATGATATAAGGGAGTTAGTTGTACAGGTGGAGGAGCTATCTACAATGCAAAGATAACACTGCAGGTCCTGTGGAAACATTTACATGATAATAAGCAAGCAAGGTATTTGTAGTGTCTCTATTTATGTGCCATGGTAATTGAAATCCAGAATACTGGTAACTAGCCAAACTCTTTCCATTGTGACAAATATGTATGAACTCTTAGAAGGGGCAATAGTATATGGAAATTAAGTACCTGGAACAATGTGTTCATATTTAAAGAGAAGGTAGCTATAGGTCAAGTGTGGTTTTCATGACTGAGTAATTTTAAATTTAGAGAAACCAGATAAACCTCTGCAATAATTTAATAATCATTTATTGATCACCTACAATATAGTAGACTTTTTTAAAAAAACTAATTTTGTCATAAAATAAGGAAAACAAAATGTTTGCAATCAAAAATATTGTTGGACCATAAATAAGGCTGATATATAATTATTAAAATATATACCTTTGATGGTTAATTTTATGTGTCAACTTGAAAAATGTTTTTGGTTGAGGTTGACATTTTATTTGTGAAACCTGAGTCAGCAGATTGCCCTACAAACATAAGTGGGCCTTATGCAATCAGTTGAAGGCCTGAACACAACTAAAATATCAGCCTGCCAAGCTGGGAATTCCTCAGCAAATTGCCCTTAGACTTTATCCGCACCACAGATTGTCCTGTGTCTCTGCCTGCCAGCCTTTGGGCTGGTCTCCTGGGTATTGAGCATGCCAGCCCACACTGCAGATTTTAGATCTGCAGCCTCCATAATCAAATAAGCCAATTCATTGTAATAAATCTCTCCTCTCTCTTGATATACTGTTGATTCCGTTTCTCTTGAGAACTCTAATACAATACCAAAGACAGAGTTAGAGCTGTAGATATGTAAGAGAGTCCAAGAGAGTGATACCTGATGAATGAGTCATCAGACGTAGATATGTAAGACATTCAGTGAAGTGACACGTGATGTGGATTAAATAATGATAGAAATTCAGCCAGCTAGAGCAGGGAGGAAGCATATCTTGGGAAGAAAGAGAGAAAGCAAAGACCAAGTAAAGCTCTGTATAATGGCAAATTTGTATTTTCCAACATAATAAATAAATAAATGAATATTGCAGAAGACAACAACGTTTGTCTGGGAACTATACAAAAATCTACCCTGCATGTTTCTAATGTGTCAGGTAAGGGACAAAAACGATGAGTTTACCAATATTGGCAGGATTCAAATCACTGAGAGGCCTCTATGTCTTGTTAGAGGAGCTGTTTCTTTATCTTAGAACTTAGGCTATTCAGTGATCAAACACACAAGCCTATCAGATATTTTTGGAAGAACAGCCTTCATTTTCCTGCTTTGTCCTGATTGATAAGTCAACATGTCTGTTTTCTGGAAGCCAGGGGTGATAACTAACACCAAGGCCCTGTTCAGGGTGAGGACCATATCACTGTGGGTGGAGTAGTCGTTAAGAAAATGGCTGTAATTAGATTTTCAATGGGGGCATTTAATATAATTTTTTTGAAGTCATTGTTAGGACCTTAACTACAACGAGGGATGCCTGGAGGTAGTAGCAATTGGGTTAAATAAAAATGAATACACCCAAATCTTAAAACCACTTCAGGTCAGATGAATACGGGATGAATATAAAGATATACAATTGATTATTTTAGTAGGTCTTTACTCATTTAATATAAAAATTATATAGAACCAAACATATCCTTTACTATGTCCAAGGAAAATATAAGGATGTGATTGTAAGAAAAGAGAACTACACAGACACAACCTAATTTAAATCGTTCAATTACCCATGTTTGACCATGTTCTGCTCTGCATACCAAATGCCTCTTGGCTTTCCTGTTAAAGCTAGACTAAAGGAGTGCTTTGGCAGCCCATCATTGTAATCAGGCACTTAGCAACGCTGACACTGGATGCTGGCATCCTTTGTTTGGAAACAGCAGTTGATTTCACAATAAACTAGTTGATTGCTAATTTAGTGCACTAATGTGAAGAAGCAGGGGGGCCCCATACTGCACCTGAATCCAGATGTCAGTTTACTACCAAGATAATATGTTGTTTAAAGATTTTCACTCACACTTGGTTCTATACAGATTTTTGTTTTTAGTGTGCATTTCTAGGCTCTGGCTGTGCTTTTACTTTTCTCAATAGCAATAATGAATGGTCATTATTGCTTTTACAGTGCTTTCCTTAAACTATACAAGCTTTAGAAAAATGAGCATATTCCTTATTAATGGCAATTATTGAAACTAATACAAGTAATTAACAATTCTCTTATAATAAGACTTAAAGAGGCATAAATTTTAAAAAGTTTATCATTTAAAAATATCAAATATCTATTTTTGACCAACATTTGGTAATTTGTCAAAATGTATCATATACATTCAGCAAAATTTCATATATTAAAAAATATTTTCATTACAGCAATATTTCAAATTGTTATATAAGATATTTGTTATGATAATAGGTACATACACTTTTTCACAGATCAGTGAAAACTGAATGTAATCTCTTCTTTTTTTTTTTTTAGATGGAGTTTCTCTCTTGCTACCCGGGCTGGAGTGCAATGCATAATCTCACCTCACTGCAACTTCCACCTCCTGGGTTCAAGAGATTCTCCGACATTAGCCTCTTAAGTAGCTGGGATTACAGGCATGCACCACCATGGATGGTTAATTTTGTATTTTTAGTAGAGAGTGTTTCTCCATGTTGGTCAGGCTGGTCTTGAACTCCTGACCTCAGATGATCCGCCCACCTTGGCCTCCCAGAGTGTTGAAATTACAGGTGTGAGCCACCATACCTGGCATTGTAATCCTAAATAAACCTTTCTAAAGGACAAATATTAAAGACAATGCAGTCACTGAATATATTATGTATAAATAAGTCATAAAGTTGTAATCATTCACAGATTTTTTAAGAAAACAGTTTGTTTTAATACTAAAGATACAACATGGATCCAAGTTCCAAATAATATGTTTAAAATAAGTATATAATTAAAAGATTTGGAATGAGTATTAAAAAATAAAATGCATAAATAATAAATAACATAAAAATCAGTAACATCTATGAAATTATAATATATAATAAACAGTAAGAGTTGTAATCAAAAAAGACATTTTAAAAGTATGAACACTGACATTACCTTTTAAAACTATATATTGAAACTCTATATTTCAAACAGCTCTTGATGTATCTCCTGGAATGTCTATACAGGTGATAACAATGCTTTTATTAGCTTAGATTTTTGTTTCTACATGTCAAATCAAGTATAGTAAAATTTCCTCTCTTAAATATTTGCTGCCTGCTTTTTAACATAAGGTGATAATGATAATGATGCTTGTGGCCACATGCAATCTCTAATTAAATACATTTAATTAGAGACTTATTCACTACCAGGAGAACAGCATGGGAGAATCTGCCCCTATGATTCAATGATCTCCCATTGGGTCCCCTCCCATAACACATGGGAATTATGGGTGTACAATTCAAGATGTGATTTGAGTGGGGACACAGAGCCAAACCATATAACTGGGTAACCAATGTTTAGCTTTTACTTATAAATGAGAACATGCTGTACTTAGTTTGCTGTTTCTGTGTGAATTCACTTAGGATGATGGCCTCTGGCTGTGTCCACATTGCTGCAAAGAACGTGATTTTCTTTTTAATGGCTGCATAGTAATCTATGGTGTATATGTACCACATTTTCTTCATCCACTCCACCACCGATGTGCACCTAGCTTAATTCCATTTATTTTATAATATTTGAAACTTGTGTTTAGGTTTCTGAGTTTTCATTATGAGTGTAAATGGTAGTGTTTTTTTAAATCTCCAAAACTGTATTTCATAATGTAACTGAGCAGGATATATTTTTGAATATGTAAAGACATATGCTATTTATTCCCATCCATTTTCAGTTTTTCTTATTCTTTTTAATCCTTGGAACTGTTTTTGGTAATCCATTTGTCTTTGAAATATGTCTCATTCCCAAGACATAGGCTCTCCCAAATGTAATGGTCTTTGCTACAAACCAAAATAGAAGACATGCATTCAATTTCAACTGAGTCCCATGTCATTTTGCAAATTTTTTATTTTTGATTTTGGGGTACCACACTCTTAATATTGCATGTTTCCATATAAACCTAAATTGGTGGAATCCCAATAATACTAATACATTTTTCCTTTGATCACAACTCTGTTTAATACTTAAGTCACTAAATTTTGTTTAAATATGTATTAATCATAATGGAACACACTGATTTCTTTTTCTTCAGTTAAAAAAAATTATTTCAAAAAAGTCCTTCACTGTGTTTGCTAAGCTCACATGTCATATATAAATGTTTACAGTATGTTATTTAAAATGAAATGAATATTCTCCAACACATACTATGAGGGTTAATTTTATGTAAACTTTGAAGGTGCTCTTGGATAAGATTAACACTTAAATTGGTAGATTTTGGGTTAAACAGATTACTCTCCAAAATGTTGGTGGCCCTCATCAGTTGAAGCCCTCACTTGAACAAAATGTCAGACTCTCAGAGCAATAAAGAATTCTCCAGTGGACTACCTGCAGGCTTCCTCATGCTATTGGCCCTCTCTGGTCTCTGTTTACTGGCCTTCAGACTGGAACTGCACATTGCCCTCCTATCTCTTAAACCTGCTGACCCACGCTACAGATTTTGACTCGCCATCCTCCATATCATATGAGCCGTTTCCTTATTTTACACTCATACAGACACACAGAAACACAAACACACATATAGGCATGTATCCTATTGGTCTGTTTCTCTGGATTTTCAGACTAATATAGGCCCCTTACTCATTTTTCTACCCAGTTTAAATTAATATTGAAATTCTTAGTAAATTTTTTAAGCTTTTTTGCAGTCATTTAGGTGGGCAGGTATAAACTGATCTCAGCCCTGCAGATAGAGTTTCAATATACTTATGATGTGTAAGAGCATTGGCAAAAGCTTTTATTTATAAGGATTGCCACATTCAAGTTCATGGATCACAGCTGACTTCTGAGCAATGAGGCGATGCACATTGTAACAGAGCTGCTGGGGAAGAAATACACAGAAGACAGATGACAGCAGGATGACAGCTGCGATATGGTGAGGTAAGGAGGGAAAACCACCAGCACACAGCATGCTGGAGAAACCCAGCAAGCGTTCAGTGAGGCACAGCTCCCCACCACATGACACAGCAATGGAATGTGGAGAAACAGCAGTGGACAAACTGTCTTAGGCAATAGTAATCATAAATGGTGACTCATGTGGTTACAGTAAAGGCATCAGTTACCCATGGGGGAGAAAAGAAGTGACACCGTATAAAAACATCAGCTCTCAGCAAATGAAGTTTTGACATTTATGAAGTGTGTAAAGAAAATCAGTTGTCCTTGAAGCACATTTACACAAAGGAAGCAGCATGAGTGGTTTTTTTTGTTTGTTTTTTTAAGTGAAGGCTAATATAGCACCAACAGATAATATCCATTACAAGCAAATAATATCTGTTACTAAATGGAACAAGCATTTTTAGTAATAGTTTTTATATAAATGAAATTAGGAGGTATTCATTTTACAAATATAGTGATGGGAAATCTTAATTTCTTAAACAATAAATTTTAATTTGATTACATGAGCTCTACAAGATACTTAATATTACTTACATTCTTAATTAATTTTCAATTATTTCTCTTATTTTCCTGGCTTATTTGATTTAAATGCTAATAGCTAGATTTACTAAATTATATGTATTGCAGATTTGAAAATCATGTTAAACCAGTGCCCAGACACCAGAATGATAGGAAAAAAAAAACAGTCTTTTTAATCAGTATATACAGATACACATATATTCATACATATGTGAACGATGTTATTGACTTAAAAATCCATATAAACTAATGTATTACAAATGTTTGTATAAAATAATTTACTATTAATTCTTTAAGTCTCTTCCAGACATGAGAGTTGCTGAATGACAAGTATGTTTCAGATTGAAAATAGCCTGAAAGCATATTCTTTTTACTTCACTTCGTTTTGTCCAAGAAGGTGTTCAAGAGTATTTTCCCAATACCATTCGTTGTAAAATGGTTTAGGTCTGTTTGTGACAAATCCAGTTCTGAAATTTAAAACAAAATGTAGTCAAAATTTATTTTCTGTGTTTTGTTTTATAGAAAAAATTGAGTTTCCAAAGTTTCGTATATAGTCTCACATTCTTTAACTTGCCAAAGGTTACACTGAAAAAAGTACCATAGCTTTGTGTGCTCTCTAAGTCTTCTTTTTCTTCTCAACCTACCATTACCCATTTTCCTATTTATTCAAAACTCATATATAATTGGTTTGCTCAAAACATGTTTGTGTACTTAACAATAATTAAAATATGAAAAAATGGAAGGCTAAATGGTAAATAAAAATTATGGCTTTAATTCACATGGATTTATAACATTATGGAGAAAACGTAGATATAAATGACTTTAATAACAGGAAAATGTTACTGTACAAAGACTTGTTAGAGTTGTAAAAATAGAAAAACAACATTTCTATTTGATATTCTTAGGGGAAGTTTATATGAAAAATTAACAGTTGCCTCAGGACATTAGAATGGGTAGATCTTGATTGGAAAAGATTCCAATGGATATTTGCCTTTATCCATCTTATACATGAGGAAAAGATTAATTTGTCAAAAACTGGCTTGAAGATTGTTTTACATTTTGGAAACATACTTTCAGAAAATTCCTGGAGTAGAAAGTGAACTAATGAGAGCAGACAGTCAGCAGGATACACTGTCATTCACTGTGATGGAAGAAAAGGAAGCTTTTGGGTTTGAACCTGACTAGAGGTGAATGTGAGAAGCCAGGGATATGACATGGAAGGAGCAAATTTTCAGAGCACATTTGAAAGGATTGCTGGACTTCGGTATAAACCTTCCCACATAAAACACCTAATTTTCAGTAAATTAATTTTTATATGCATTTTTTTGTTTTCCATTTATTTTTGTATGGAAACTGAATTGATGTATTACAAAAAGTAGATAAACTAGGCTCAAAATCAGCATCCAATTTTCAGAGAACATTATAATTTTTCAGTGAATTTAAAGATATTTCAGGATAGCTGTGACTTGTGTAGTTCAAGAATAGATGTGAATAGCTATTATAAAAATATATCTGTAGTTGCTCAAAAATCCTGGCTGAAATCTGAATGTGTGCACATGTGTTTTAAAAGTTTATATTTTATAATAAATAACTTCAACTGTAAGATGTGTTGTTTACAAAAGTAAGCACTTGATTTTTAGAGACAATTCATGTCAACTCAAAATGAATTGACTTCCTGGGGCTAAGAAAAAAAATCAGTAAACAAATGTATTCTACACAAATATGAGAAAGTAATTTCAAAATTGTTTATTATTGATACACATAATCAAATTGTATATTTGATGGAGATATTAGAGATATTATTCTGTAATTCTTTAATTTAAAATAAATAATTTCCAACTCAAAAACACAAGTATGTAGATGGCTTCCAATTATAGAAGTCTTAATGAGGTCTCATTCTAAATTGGCCCTTTCTGTTTCAAACACAGTTTTGGCAAATAAAATGTATTTAATTTTATTATGTCGTATACGCTTAAGATGAACTTCTCCAGGGCAAGGGACAGAAAAGGGACTGTTTATTACGATAAGAAGAGTTGAAGATACAAGCCGGTTGCTCTTCATTTTGAGAAACGGAGCGTGGTGGCTGAGTTGATGATAACCACTTGTTATGATTAGAATCCAGCTCTTTTAAACTGGCATTAGGACAGGACACTCTCATCCATTTGGGCATTAGGGGAAAAAAGTAATTCACTTTCTGGAAATACTGCTTAAATCATTCTCTCTACCTGAAGTGAAATAAAGATTTTGATAAAAACCTAAAATCAGGCTAGGCGTGGTGGCTCATGCCTGTAATCCTAGCACTTTGGGATGCTGAGGTGGGCAGATCACTGGTCAAGAGTTCAAGACCAGCCTGGCTAACATGGCAAAACCCTGCCCCTATTAAAAAATATATATAAAAATTAGCCAGGCATGGTGGTGGGCTCCTGTTATCCCAGCTACTGGGGAGGCTGAGGGAGAATTGCTTGAACCCGACAAGTGGAGGTTGCACTGAGCCAATATCATGCCTCTGCACTCCAACCTGGGTGCCAGAGTGACACTCCATCTCAAAACAAAGCAAAAAAAAAAAAAAAAAACCACACACACAAACTAAAATCAGACGTTTGTAACTGTCTACTGATTCAGTAACTCATTACGCAATGTCCTCAACATCACTCATAGACAGAAGCCTTCCGAATAGGTGAAATGCTCTATAGAACTTTGATTTGCAAGGCGCCTCAAAGAGGATGGGCAGTCATTTCACTTTCCATGACTCTCGGTGTCATATCATAATCTTGCTTTGGCCATTTACAAAGCATCAATATCAATAATATTAATGATGAGAGACATATCTATACATTATATATGTATATTGTATAAGGCTTATATATGAATGTTTTATATTAATATATATTTCTATATCTTATGTTACTATAAAATAACATATTGAAATAATAAACATATAGACCTATTACATGTGTATCCTGCAGTAGTAATACAGACTGATACTCAGTAGCATTGATGCTTTACTAAGCCTAAGGAGATGTTTCCCGTTTCTACTTCTGATTTGAGTCAAAATTTATTTATTTTCTTCAATACAGCTATTTGTAATTAGTAACTTTGTCTACTATTTATTTGCCTATTATTATCTCAAATTTAACTTATTTATAACCTTTTCTTGTCTTTCCATCTTCTTCCCCTTTCTATATCTAAAGTGAGATATAATTGGTTTAACTGATAACTCCTACTTTAAAATTAAAGGTTCTCACCCTGCCAACATCGTTTCTTTTTTTTTGAGACAGAGTCCAGCTCTGTCGCTCAGACTGGAGTGCAGTGGAGCAGTATCATCTCACTGCAACCGCCACCTCCCAGCTTCAAGTGATTCTCCTGCCTCAGCCTCCCAGGTAGCTGGAATTACAGGCATGCGCCAGCATGTCCGGCTAATTTTTGTATTTTTGGTAAAGAGGAGATTTCTCTATGTTGGTCAGGCTGATCTTGAACTCCTGACCTCGTGATCTGCCCACCTCCCAAAGTCCTGGGATTACAGGTGTGAGCCACCATGCCTGGCTACATTTTTATACAGAACAAAATATGTATAAATATAACACTTTGTCAGAAATTAAGTATATATAATATTTCATAGTTTCAGTAATAATGCTTTCATAAACATTAAATATAATAAAATTACATTTAAAAAAGAAGGTTGATCAGTAGAAAAAATAAGTACGTTATGCTCTCTTACCTTGCAAGATCTCAGGTAATCTCTTTCATTTGCAATGGATTGCTGATTTATCTACTTCTTCTTAGGACTGAATGAATTAGTATGAACCAATTTGTGATAAACAAAATGAAATGGAATATTGCTATTTTACATAGGGCCAGTAAGAAGGTAGTAGCATCCTGCTTTCAAAGGTAATATACTTTTTTGTGTCTTCCAAGGGACATGAGTAGGAACCCAGTTTGGCACTGACAAAAGAGCCATGTTGCCACATTCTTTACTTGGTTTTGGAGAAAATTACATTAATTTGAGTGATATGGGGAGAAAGAGAAGTATATCAGCCACTTCACTTCATTGGCCTCTAGGTATTTTCTTTTTAAGACCTTGTAAAACTTTTGGGGTGTGTGTGTGTGTGTGTGTGTGTGTGTGTGTGTATGTCCCCTAACAAAATGTTATAGCTTCATGGCCAGATATGGGGTATGCTGCTTGTACTTTGTAAATATATATATTTAATATCTCTGTTTGTTTCAGGGTAGATTTATCCTCCATATGCTTAAAGAAAGTGTTAATTTAATATATAATTTTCTTGGAGAATAGTAAATTTTGAATTATTATCTTATCTTATCGAAACAGTAAATTCTCATGAAATTTATCCCTGAGATAATTTGCATAGTATTATGTAGGAGAATTTCACGATCATTGTTTAGTGATACATAATTAATAATTAAAATTGTTCTAAAACATACAAGACATCTTAGAATAAAAACTTGAATCCATTCATCGGAAAAATTCTAATTAAAGTAATATTGTTTATTATATTGCCATTATACATCTACAATTTGAACTGCTAACACAGTTCTATTTGAGTAAACATTATGAATATATTCACAAAACAGCCAAAAATGCATGCATATGTTAAATGTAAATTTTATTTTAGATATAAAAATTAATATGTTCATTCTAGTATGGTCTTTAATAATACTTGAACATGGAAATATATATCTTGACTTTTATTTAAATGTCACACACTAGTTTATAAGGTTTTATTTACTAATTTTGACTGAACACCATCAAGAAAAATTGCAGTTTTCACCTGAAATTTTATATAATTTCAAGCTAAAAGAGATTATTTTAACACTTCAAAGGTATAACCTATTGACATTTAATAATAGTAGAAATAAGACATTTAAATAATAGTATCAAGAAGCAGGACAAAATGTCAAAAAAAAAGATTGTATCAAAAAAGTAAATTTTCTAAGCTTTTTCAAGGGTATATAGAAAATAAAAACATGTATAACATACTAACGGAAAGAGAAATAAATGACAAGTTGGTAATGTTGAAATTTTATTGTTTTGATTCAAGATGCATAAGAAACTATTCAATAAATTCAAAGCATTATACAAATTTAAACAAGAATTTTGCAGGTGCTTTTTAAATAAGGAAACATAATAAGTAACATAAACATTATTTTCTTGTTAGTGAATGATGTCCATATCTCTTTCCCATTTATTCCATGTATATGGACGATGAACAACATAAAATTATCAGAGAAGAATATACAAAGGAAACATAATGAGGTATTAAATCATTGGAAATAGCTGCAGTGCTTATAAGTGTTTTGTTACTAAAGAGAAAAACAGATTATTAAGGAAATGGTCCAGAAATAGAAACCATTTTCTCTAAACAGTTGAATCACAACTCAACATTAGAATGAATTAATTTTTACAGGGTAGTTTTGTGAATATAATAACTAAATTTAGACATGCAAAGTGTCAAACAAAACATTTTTCTGACTTGAAAAAATACATATTTAGAAATCAAAACATATATACTGTGGGAATATTGATATGAATATTTATGAAATAATGATTGGGAATAATATTTATCATTTTCATGATAAAATAAAATATGCGCAAACAAAGAACAAAGATGTGTAACCACTAAAAGACAAATTTTTCAATTTAAAAATGTCAAAAACTTATAAAAATACTTTTTGGAATATTTTGAAAGAACTGGATGAGTTAAATATGTTCATTATATTTAATTTTGTTTGATGAAATTGAGCTATCCATACAAATAAACACAATGTTTGAAGAGAAAATTCACAAAACATTTGTAGAAATATAAGATAAATTGAGAACCTTTAACATTGCTAGTGTAACGTGGTTTTTTTTTGAGTGCCGATGAGGCACAGCTTCCCCGAGAGAAAGCTGTGGGTTTTTGGCCTTCAGCTTCTTAAAGAATAAGCAATGGGACCACAGCAGGTGTGCTGTATGCTCGTAAAAGTAAATATCGGACTTAAGAAGTGTTGCAAAATGGTGATTTTATTTAGGTAGAGTAAAGAGAAGGAAAGGAGAAGAAGAGAAAGGCTTCCAGGAAGAGTGTGGAAGGGGTTTCCAAATACGAAATCCCAGAGGGGGAAAGGGAGCTCCCACCTTGTGGGAGGGGATTCCAGAGAGCTGGAAATCTGGCGTGGGTGAAGGAGCAGGAGAGTTTATCCTGGGAGAAATTCCCACCTTTCCAAGTTCCTTTGGCCAATGAAAGAGTTCCTTAGAACTTTTGCTGGAGTGATTGACTTTTAGTTCTTTTCCCCGCGCCCGTGAAACTTAAACAAAAACCGTTAAAATTCCCGGATGGAGAGACATGGCAGAGGGGCATGGCGCTGGGAAATTTTTGCCCTTCAAACTACGCCCCGTCATGGAGCCGGTAAGAGAACGCATTCTTTCATTCCGTCCTCTGAACAGGAAAATTTAACTTCTGTTGGAATAGGGGTGGGGGTTGATCCTTTTTAACTACTTTCTGCTGAAATGGGGCTTAGAAGGGGCCCTGCAGTTGAGGGTTTTTTTTTAGAGGGGAGCCTTTCACGGGTGCAGGTTGATTTACAGGTTTACGATAGAGCTCACAAGCCAAGGACATTCAGGGTTTCAGTGGCAGGATTAATTGTGACCTTATGGTTTTATAAGAAATGAGTATGACCAGGTGGTTAAAGATGAGAGGCCCAGAGTTATAAACGAGCCTAGGACAGAACAGAGCTAGGTTTCTGAAGGTCTCTAGCCCTGTTTTTGACTGATTCCTGAGTTTTATGCTTAAAACAACACTTAACTGATTTAAAAAATAGCAGCATTTTTCCTAGAAACAGTTTTTTTTTTCTTTTTGTTGTTAGCAGATTTAGGGCCTTTTTATTTTTTCTTAAACCTGTGGCAGCTAAAGAGTTAAGCTGGTTTGTAGAGAGAGCTGCCTTTTTCAGAGAGAATTAGCAACCTTTCTTTGTTATTAATTAACTTCTAAGATAGCTTATAGTAACTGAATAGAGGTAGTAACTTTCTTTATACCAGCACCAAGTTTCCAAGGCAGGAGAGAAATACTGAGAAGGCCATGCTAGCGCCCAGGAGAAGACTGGCTTTCTGGACCTTTACGGCTAGCTTTACCTGGGGCTTTGTGAGGGTGATGGCTCCTGCTGGCACTTGTTCTAGGCATCCTCAGTCCTGCTATTGGGTTATTTGGTTAGACACCTTAGGCCCAGGGGACTTTGGTTCCCAGGGACAGTGTGTTTTCTAGTGATTCCCCTGGCACGGTGGGCATGAATGAGGTGGTGGTCCATTCCTTTGGGGACAGTTTTTTACAACACGTCCCTTTAGATCGCACTGGTAACAAGTTTTGCCAGATTGGCGGCTAACCCGAGCCTTTCCCTTATTTGAGCCCCTGGGCTCTGCTTGCCTGAAGGCCGTAACTAAGGCAGTAGCCTTTCTTTGATTTCTTTTGATTTTTTTAGCCTGTTCCTCTTGGTCTTTATTATAAAACACTGAGGTTACCTGGTTTAACAATGATTTTAGACTCTGTTCTGGTCCCAAGGCTAGCTTCTGAAGCTTTCTTCTGATATTTGCTGCTGACTGAGTAATAAACTTGTCCTTTAGTATTAACTGACCCTTAATAGAGTTTGGTGACAGGGGGAGTGTATTTTTTTAAAGCCTTTTGCAATTGCTTAAGGAGAGCTGTTGGGTTTTCTTCCCTTCCTTGAGTTATGGTGGATAACATTGCATAGTTCATTGGCTTCTTTCTAATTTGCCTTAATTTCTTAAGTATACAAGTCAGGAAATGCTTACGGCTCCAGTCCCCCTGTTCTGAATCTGGATTCCAGCGAGGGTCCGTGCCAGGGACTGCCTGTGTACCTGTGGGATATTTATCGTTATTCTTTCACGTTACTAGGTTATGTACCTGACGAAGGTACCAAGTGTCCCTAAACTTTTGAGCCGCTGCTAGAGCAGCCTCTTTTTTATTGCTGGTTAGGGTTTGATTAAGCAAAAGCATGACATCTTTTCAGTTTAATTTGAAAGACACCTAGGCCCTGAAGAACGTCTATGTACTTGTCTGGCTCATCTGAAAACTTTTCTAAGTCCACCTTAATTTGCTTTAAGTTGGAAAGTGAGAAGGGGGTATGCACCTTAGTTGTGCCAAATTTTCCTTTCACTGCCTGTAGGGGGCAGAGTTTGGGCATCCAGGTAGCCTGAGATGCCCTGGCTGTCTCTGCCCTCCCTGGCTCCTGTTGGGGTACAGGAGCTGAGGAGCCCTGGTTGGCATTGGTGGAGGCAGTTGCCACAGGGAGTTTTACCTGTGGAGGTAGTCCTGAGGAGGGCTAAATAGGGTATGGGGCACAGACTTGACAGAACTGAGGCTTATTACTTAGGGAAAAGAATAGTTGCACATAGGGGACCTTAAACTATTTACTTTCATTTTTACAATACAGGTTTAAGTATAGAATAGTGTTATAATTTATACTTCTCTTTGGAGGCCAGGTTTTTCCACTCAGCAGGGGGTATTTTGGCCACTCTGTTTGGCAGAGAAAGATGAGCCGCTTCTTTTTTAAAAGTTGTGTGTTAAATTGGTCCTAATTTTCCAGTATACATTTTAATGGATACTTGAGCTTAGGAATAGAAGCACCCATCTGAAATTGAATACCAGGGATGCCCGCATCCCCCGGTTAAAAAAATTACAGCTGCTTCGACCTGAGGCATTTTCCAGGTAAAATGGGTACTGAAATGAAACATTTTTCAGTGAGTACCCTGAAATTTCGTGTGCCCAAGATGCGTAATTCATCTTATTAGAGGGCTCAGTAAGATGTACTGGATTTCAATTATGACCTACCAGGGTCGACAGACTCACATCCAAGGACTCTCCTGGACAATATTAAAACAGACTAATAATGCCGGGAGCAGTGGCTCACACCTGCAATCCTAACACTTCAGGAGGTCGAGGCAGGCAGTTCAGGAGGTCAGGAGTTTGAGACCAGCCTGGCCAACATGGTGAAACCTCATCTGTACTAAAAATACAAAAATTAGCCAAGCATTGTGGAGGGAAACTGTAATCCCAGCTACTCAGTAGGCTGAGGCAGGAGAATCACTTGAAACTGGAGGGTGGATGTGGCAGTGAGCTGTGGGCTACTGCATTCCAGCCTGCGTGAAAGAGTGAAACTCTGTCTAAAAGCAAACAACCAAAAACAAAGACTAATAAAAGCAGCAAGCTACTTCAATTATCATAGGCAAAAATCAGCTACATTAGGATTCAGCAAAGGGAGTTCCATTTTCCCTCCATTTCACAGTTCGACCAAAACAGTAGTGCCAATAGGTAGAGCTGGTGCATAAAAATGAATATGTTATTGATGAATTACAGTAAGTTTAATGAAAATTCATTATGAGAAATATGAATGTGATGTACTCTAGTTATTCTGATCATTCACGTTCAATTTCAAACATTAAATATGCTTGAAAATATTTTTATCACCCCACATTCCTCTCCTGCCCAGGGTGTTACTCAAAAAATAGCCTATGGGTTGCTATCTTTCAATTTATTATTTATTTCATCTCTTTGTTTTAATCTTATGAGTTAACTTTGGTTGGACACAGTACATTTGACTAAGCTAGTCATATTTGGATTGTTTTAATATTCACATTCATAGGACATTAAAGGCACTATGTAGCAGAAGCATACTTAGCTTACACAATTGAAGAGGGCAAATAAGGCAGTGGCTTATGCTGTCAGTGCACAGCTTCTGATACACATAATATACACTTAAGATATGTGGGAAAACAAGAGAAGAGGCTGAGTGTACATGGACAATCTCAATTTAGAGAAGCCTAAGACAGCATAAACAGTTATAACTTAGTAAGCCATACAACTTCTCAGTTGAAGATATGCAAAAACAAAGAAAGAAAAAAGAAAAAAATGCCATTTTCCAGTGCAAAATACATCTCATCATTTTATCAGTTACTAATTATATTGTGGTTAATTTAAAAAATTAAGTATAGATGCTTAGTAAGAGCCATAATCCTAAACCACGTTTTCATTCATCCTGGATCCAATATAAATAAACTTTTGTTGACTCTTCGAAGCTATCATTCAAAGGATTCTAAGAAGTGTTAAATCCTCAAGCATTGCTGAGGCAGAAAGATGCAGAATCAGATGCTAATGTTTTTCTTTCCAGTTAACCCCATGACTCTCCCTAAATATTCCTGAGAAATTTTTATAGTTCTTATTACAGAAACTTCTACAATGCATTAAATGCCAATGAAGAAATGGTAGAATTTGATATACATTTACAGTTTCACCATTCAACAAGTAGCTGGAATTTCCTAAACAGATTGTGATAATAATTACCATAACTTCTTGCAACTTTTCTGTTTCTTTTGCTAATTGGACTATTCTTTTTCTCTCTTTATATACTTATGTCTTGCACCTTTGTATGGATATTGATATAGACAGTCAATAGCATATGTTAATCTTTAAAGTTAAATTCATTTTTGTCTGATACTCCATAAACATTATAGATGTGTACAGGTTTAGGTATTTTAATATTTGATATGATATTATATGACTTAAATTTTTTGTTTAGTTCTAAAAATAGACTTACAGGTCAAATTTTGTTTCATTGTGTTTCAAAATCTTCCTTAAAAATACCTCTTTGCCCCATATATTTACATAATCATACACACATGTACTTACATAAATATAAATATCTATTATACATAGATATTCAGAATTATATAGACTAAGATTTGAATATGTAATTTATCTACATATAATAAAAATTGTTATACTAGAAATACTGATTAGCAAACTTAGTCAACAACATTACATAGGCATCCTTACCTTATCAGTATTTACCCCTTCACACTATGTTAACTACTAGCTACAAATAATATTGCTTTAAGAATACTTATTTACTCATACTTTTAATAATAAAAGTTCACATTATCTGTATGTATTTGCCATTGTATATAATGCTTCAATGAACATTGTCAAGCATACATTTCTGCAAACTTATTTGACAAATCCAGTTGAATAAATTCTTCAAAAATTCAAAGTCAAATTATTTGAATTTTCATAAGTGTCATTCTTCTTCAAAGCAGTTCCACAAATTTACTAGCACTAGTATGTATGAAACAATTCATATTATTTATGCACATTAAATTTCAAAAATAATCAAATGGTCATTAAAATATAACTTTTAATAAAATAAAAATATTCATATGCTACATTAATCAAACAAGGGAGTAGAAAACAGAACAAAATATTATTATATAATGTTATTGCCATATCAGCCGTGAAGAGATCAAAAGCCATTGCTAAGTAATAAGTATTTGTATATATTTATCTTAGAAAATAAATATTCTGTTGTAAGTTCACATGCTGTCATTAAAAGTAGGATATAAAGGAAGAGATCACATGTCTATTTTAGTGAAGCAACATAAAGTTAATTAAATGTCTTGCTATTTGTCTAGTTACTCTCTAAAACTGGGCAGCAGAAAGTAGTGGTTTGAAATCTGAAATACGCATAAGGTTCTTTCATGTTTTAAACTAAGATTAATTAATTTTTCCACAAAAATAAACACTTCTGATACATCTTATTGTGCTATTTAAACTGAAATGAGATACTCCTTAAGGGAATTTTGTAACAATATTAGTGAGATTATAATTAGGATTTTTAAGACTTTTACAATTCTCTAATCTAGGCACATTTGTGATAGTCCATGAAATTCTGTCATAATTATGAATACCTCTATCTTTGAGTTGCAACTTTGAACTATGTATTTGTCACGTAGTAAGATCCATTTTGTATACTTAGATTTACCAAACATTTTCTTGTATATCAACTTTGCAAAGGATAAATAAAGAAAATGTTCACCATCATGGCCATAGGTTCTGATATTTCTGAAACCACTTTCTGTGCTTTTTCTCCAAATAGTTTGGAGTGCTTTGTCTTCACTTTCTAGTTCACGAATGCCTTTCACAACAACATCTGTATAACTAGCTACCTAATGTAGCTAAAATAACTTATAGGCACTAACTTATTCATACTTATAGAATTCAAAAATTTCTGAAAACTATAATAAAGTTATTTAGTAGAAAACCTGAAGAAAACCAATTAAAGGCTACTTACAGCCTTTATATGTGTCACTTAGTGTGATCATTTTAAGCTGCAGAAATGTTAGTATGTTGCTATAGGGATGATTCCTAAGATGCTATGTAGGTTGTAAATATTGAATGTCATATGTGTTTGGTTGTTTTTCTGAAAGCCAAAAAAGTGTAGACTAGTGTGATTCAGATGAGGGCTGAGAATATAAAGCAGACAACAGATAATTTCTGCAACCATAATGATTAACTATCAAAAAGTTTGATGTAATATAATGTGTCTCAAAGCTACTATTTATACTCTCAAATTGAGCTTCTCAACCCAAAAGAGGGAATGACATTAGAATTTCAGCGTGAACAAGTTAATGCGAAAGAAATTTGCATCAGAATAAGATTCCTAAGAGATCCCCAAAATTCTACAATATAAAAGTAGTTTATTTTAATTGTGCGAAGTCAACAGACATTTTTTTCTTTTCATAAAGTTATTCCAAAATGCTCGAAGATGACTAAAAAGGTAAGAACTGGGTAACTTATACAATATGCTTTTGTTTTTCATTGTGACTAATATAGAGTTAGAATAAATTCCATATATATTTTTCTATTTTTCCCTCATTTTATTTTCTATTGTTACGTAATTGGATTTTTTTTTTCATGAGAAAACATTTTTTTCCTCCACATGTGTCTGCCTCCTTCACAATTGCAAGGCCAACTCTGGCAGGTGAGAATAATGAGAAGACAATCTCTTCTCATTCACTCTCTCATCAGTCACTGTGTTTCTCCCATTAGATTCTTAGTTTTTCTCAGTGTTAATTTCACTGATGCCAAAAAGATATCATAGTGTGATGTTGTCTCCAAACCCGATTAGCAGAGCAGCATGCTTTATCTCTCATACCTAATCACATGTAAAAATTTATTTTGTCTTTCATTTTAGTTCATTGGAGATAGTGAATGCAAATCCATTGGTTATTTTATATTTTTTAACGTGTAGTTTTTATTGTATTGTTTTTGTCTTTGTATAGCAAATGGTTAGCTCTTTTTGAAATAATAATAGCTAAAATGTGCATAACATTTTGTGCTGAACATTTCTGGTATTTCATTTAATTTTTAGGAAAAAATGAAAATGCTATTTTCCTCTGCATTTAAGTAAGAAGGAAACTCAAATTTAAAGCAATAAATATGTCTGTGACTATAAAAATAATTAAGCAGTTGAGTACATATTTTATTCAAGCTGATTCCAAGCTAGCACTTTTTACTGCTGTACTTCATGGCCTCTAAATATGACAGATATTATTTTAGTGATTATGCAAGTAGAAGACATTTATAAATAGACTATTTTCACTATTGTTGATAACAGCATGCTACAGTTAAATAATACAATTGGTAGAAAACATGCAATACTAAAATAATATAAAATTTATATTTCATAAATTTAATAAAATCTGTGCAATATTACTTGGTATGTTTTGAATTAGTTGGGTGGGTACAATATTTAATATTTTGCGTGTCATATTTAGTTTTAAATGATAACTATTTTAAGACCTGAAGAAATATAAGCTTGTAGAATGGTTGCAGTCTAAGCAGTGTGAAATATAGTGAGTTGTAGTGGTTTAGAAAAATGACTCTGGTTATCTGCACTCAATCTGTGACTCTAAATGTCTCAGTTTTTCAATTTGCAAAATGAGTAGGATAATAATACCTACTTCACAGAGTCTAGACAGTATTAAATTAATTAACACATGTAAAATAGGCAATGTTTAGGGTCATAAGAACTATGTAATTCTTTTGTAATTTTATAAAGTATACAAATATTATAGTTAGAGAAACAGAAGTTTGTATTGCTACTTTGCTATCAGCTTACACCTACAGCATATACCATCCATCATAACAGCCTTTATAAAATATCTGGGAAATAGAGTTGATAAGATCTATTTTGAAATATGTGGAAAAGTTGCATATAAGAAAGGTGCATCTTAAAATATGGGGAAAAATCTAATTTTTGATTTGTTGAAAAACTATCCTATGACTCCAAAGTTGTCCTATAACTAAAAAGATTGACAAATAATTGTGCAGTATGACAAAAAAGAATTGAGAAAATCTTGGTAAATACTGACAAATATTGAACAATTCTTTATAAGAAATTTCTAAAAAATAAATAAGAGCAAGACCAACAATCCAATAAATAATGACAAGACATAAACAGCAGGTTCATACGAACACCCACATACACACACCAACACAGAGATATGTAAATATTCATAATATATAAAATAATGTTGAATCCTGCTTTTGATTAGAATTGGGCATAGTAAAATATTGTAAGATCCCATTAATTATCTATCAGATTGACAAAAGGATAATAATTTGATAACATATTCTGTTGGGAAACTTGTAGTTAAATGAATAAATTCATGCATCTCTTGTCTAAATGCAAAATAATAGAAGGACTGCTAAGAGAGATTTGACAAAATCTTGCAAAATAACATAGGCATTCACCTTTTCAACCAGCAAAAGTATTTCAGGAATATATTTCTAACATGCATTTGTAATAATACATTTAGACATGTGCAACAGTTTAGTCATTGTATATTTCTTATGACAAATGACTGAAAACAACCCAAATATACAACAAAAGACAGGTTGAAACACTCTGTACACCATTTCCTTAAGTAAAAACCCTGAGTGAGCTTGTGCAAGTCAAGTAGCCTCAGAATATATTTATTTGCAAAATTAGATCAACTCAATAACCGATTTGATAATTTTATATATAAATAAATTAATTCATGTTTCTCTTATCTTGGAAGAATAATCTTTGATTTCATTGTGGGTTTATAAATTATTCATGCTGGAATCACTGACAGAAAACATCTCCAAATGTAGCATAATTAGTTTTCTTGGTAAATAGGTAGATGGAGATTGCAGTGAGCTGAGATTGTGCCACGGCACTCTAACCTGAGTGATAGAGCAACAACAAAACCTACATGGATTGATTTCCAATAGATACTAATATGCTATTTAAAACAATGAATTACTTTAAGAATACGATCTTAGAATTTATTTTTTAAGTGTGGTTAACAGTTTTGATGTAAAAACACAATGTTTAAATATAGTCACCAAATCCCACTAATAGTGAGTAATTGAACAGGATTTGGAACTAGTTCTGCTAGTTGATTAGGGGCTCAAGTATCATAGACTCAAGTCACATAAATTTTTTTCTATTGCAGTTTCCTTTCTTGTAATTCAGAAATAATAGTCGTAACTGATAAATCTACCACGTTTTCTCTGAGGACTAAGTGAGTTCATTTAAGTGAAGTGCTGAAAACATTGCTTGATACACAGTAAACATTGAATATGTTAACTATTATTCTGTTCATTGATAACTTGTAGTTGTGCAAAAGAAGCCCTCCTGTGAAACTGTAGGGATTGTCTCCAATCTTAGTCATCCAGACCTAAAGAAATCAAATTGTATTTTTAAAAAATAGTTTCCAAACTTTGCAACTCAATGTTATTCTTGTCTTTTATTGGCGAGGAGACACTCTCTTATCTCTTGCCTCCTAATTGTCCTGCAAAACACTTCTGATAACATGGAAGCCATTCAGTTTCTTCTCCAAGGACTTGTAAGGAATCACTGTATGTTCATTAACTTTTCACTTGGAGTAAATGGTAGAGATTGTTCAGCCCTAACACTAATAATTCAACAATTTTGCCATTTCATGACACCGTTACTTATTATCTCTGATGCCAAACTCCTACACTCATTTGTTACAGTGACCAATGAATGCAATGACTTGGTCAAGCTAATTATAATAAAGCTTTAAAACCACTCTGTTATTTATCACAAGAGTTCTGTTGCTTTGAGGATTCAGAAACCAAACCACTGCCACCCAGAGGTTTTGGTCATCACACTGCCTGATGTCTTGCTCCTATTGAGAGAACTCTCTGCTACCACTACACTCTGTCACAACCTCCCACTCCACCATTTTTCTGTACTGCCATCACTGAATCCTGGGTAGAGGCCAAGATTCCTCAGTGAAGCTTTGAACAGCTTTTTCCCCAAGAGTGCTGTGGGTAGTTTCATTCCTGTTATAGCCTTCAGTAGCACCCTGAAGATATCTCTGCTCCCTAATCTCCCCACCTCAAGGAGAGGAGTAAAAGAATAATAAAGAGAAATTAGTGAAGTCACACAATTTTCCTCAACTTACAAAGTTTAATCACATACATTCCCAAAGGGTTAGCCAAAATGAGTAGCTCATTTGTCTTCATAGAGCATTGCATCTGAATTTTAACTCTCCTTCTCACAATATGGACACAGAGAGGAGAAGGAAACATAATGGAAGGCAACCTAAATCTGTAAGGATCTTCTGATATCCGAATACCCTCTGAGCATACCCACTCCAAAAAAAAGAGCTAAATATTTATATACAGTCATCTAAAATCAGCTCTAGGAACAATTTGTCAGTCTCTGAAAGGTATGATTAACTTACTATTTCTCCAGTTCTTTTCAGAGCAGAAATTATGCCTAATTTTTATAATTTAATTACTGTTGAGTTAACAGATAAAATTGTATGTAAATACTGTGTATAGCATGATGTTTTGCAGTATATATACATTGTAGCTATGTAACATGCATGTTACCTCATTTAGTTATCCTTTTTTAATGGTGAGAACACTATGTGTACTCTATTAGCATTTTTCAGGAATATAATATATGCCCCCAAGGGAATACTATTTAGCCATAACAAAGAAAAAAGTTCTGTCATTTGTAACAATATTTATGAACCTGAAGGAGGTTAAGTGAAATAACCAAGGCATAAAATGAAAAATACTGCATGATCTCAATCGTGTGTGGAATCTAAAAAGGTTGGTATCCTAGAACTAGAGAGTAGACTGGTGGTCACCAAGGACTGAGGTGGTTGGGGAACAAAGGATTGGGCAGGTTTTGGTGAAAGGACAAAAAATTTCAGTTAAGAGGAATAAATTCAAGAGATCTATTGTAAAACCTGGTGACTATAGTTAATAACACATTGCATTCTTCTTAAATTTCTCTCCATAGTCTACATTTGTAGATTACAAATAATTAAAGTTAAAGGCCCTGCTAGCCAAAGGGTTTCTTAAAATTGTTTTAATTTGTGATTTTTTTCCAACATATATCTAGAAAATATGTCAGTTATATAAGCTTTAAGGAAACAAAATATCACTTTTTACTTAACAAATCTTGTGTAATAGTGTGATTGAAATTTACAAAGATAAGTTATAATTTAAGAAACATTGTTGGGCACTACTTTTAACTTTCCTATTTATAAACAGCACTAATTTTTGAATTTTTGAATTTTTACTTATGAATACATGATAGTTGCATATATTTATGGAGTTCATGTGAAATGAATATTTCAGTGATTTATAGCTTTTTATAAAAATTTTATAAAGTTACATTCTTTTTTGTAAATTTTATGTATCTTTTATAAAATTATGTACATTATAGTTTTTATTTTCATAAAAATTTATATTTGATTTTATTACAATAAAACAATATGCATTCATAATACAAATTTTGACTATTCTTTACCATCCCTTTCAGCACTGACAATGCCTATATTTTAAAGATAAATATTTTGATTTCTTCTTTAAAAATTTAAAATATCATTATGGATACATAATAGTTGTATATATTAATGGAGTAGATGTGATATTGTGATGTAGACATCATTGTGTAATCATAAAATAAGTGTAATTGGGATATGAATCACCTCAAACATTTATCTTTTTTGTGAGTGTTAGGAAAATTAGAAACATTCCAATTTCACTCTTTTGTTTATTTTAAAATATACAATGTATTGTTGTTAACTGTAGTTGTCATATTGTGCTACCAAGGAGTAGATCTTATTCATTTGAGCTAATTACTATATTTTGTGCCTATTAATCATCCCCCACTTTATACTCTCCTCCCTACTACTCTGTCTAGCTTCTGGTAATTAACATTCCATTTTCTCTCTTTGAATTCAGGTTTTTTTTTTTTAAGCTCCCACAAGAGTGAGAACATGTGATATTTGTCTTTGTGTGCCTAGCTTATGCCACTTAACACAATGCCTTTCAGTTTCATGCATGCTGTTGCAAATGACAGTATTTCTATCTTTTTATGGCTGAATGATGTTGTATTCTTTATATGTACCACATTTTCTTTATTCATTCACCCACTGATGGACATTTAACTTGATTTCATATCTCAGCTATTATAAATAGTGCTGCAATGAATATGGGGGTGCAGACATCATTTTGATATCCTGACTTCCTTTCTTTTGGATACATATTCAGCAGTGGGATTGCTGAATCACATGTGGATCTATTTATAGTTTTTTGAGGACATCCCAAATCCCATACTGTTCACCATAGTGACTATATTAATTTACATTCACCAGTGTTTATGAAGAAACAGAATTTTACTTTCTGCACATCCTCACCAGCATCAATTATTGCCTGTCTTTTGTGCGTTATCTCTCAACTTTGTTGTTTGTTTTTGTTGCTGTACAGAAGTGTTTTTTAGCTTGATGTGATCCCATTTGTCTATTTTTGATTTGGTTGCCTGTGCTTCTAAGTTCATATTCAAAAAATTGTTGTTGAGACCAATGTCCTACAGTATTTCCCCAATGTTTTCATCTAATTGTTTCTGTTCAAGTCTTAAGTAGAGGCCTTAAATCCAGTAGCTTGTATTTTTGTATATAATGAGAGAGAGGCATCTAGTTACATTCTTCTGCATATGGATATGTAATTTTCCAGTACATTTATTTAAGAGATTGACATTTCCCCAATGTATATTTTTTGTACCTTTTTCAAAAATGAGTTGACTGTAAATGCATGGATTTGTTTCTGGGTTCTCTATTCAGTTTGAAAGGTCATTATATAATAAGAAGGGGTAAATTCAGCAAGAAGATATAACAATTGTAAATATCTATGCATGCAACACTGGAGCACCTAGATATATCAAGCAAATATTATTAGAGCTGAAAAGAGATGTACAATCCAATACAATAATAGCAGGGGACTTCAACACCCACCATAATCATTGAATGTATCATCCACATAGAATATCAACCAAAAAACCATTGGACTTAATGTGTGCTATAGACCAAATGGACCTAATAGACATTTACAGAATATCTTATCCAACAGCTGCAGAATACACATTTTTCTCAGCACATGGAACATTCTCAAAAATAGACCACATGATAGGCCACAAAAGAAATCTTAAGAAATTCAAAAATATTACAAGCATATCAAGTATCTTCTCTCACAATGGAACAAAACTAGTAATCAATAACAAGAGGAACTTTGGAAATTTTACAAACACATGGAAACTAAACACTATGCTCCTGAATGAAAATTGGGCTATTGAATAAATTAAGAAGAAAATGAACATTTTTTTAACAAATGAAAATGGAAACACAACATGCTAAAACCTATGTTATACAGCAAAAGCAGTGGTCAGAAGGAAGTTTATAGCAAGAAACACCTATGTAAAAAAAAGGTTTAAACAACTTCAAATAAATAATCTAACTATGTAACTCAAAGAACTATATGTGCAAGGAAAAACAAATCCAAAATTAGTAGAAGAAAAATATAGTAAGTATCAGAGGAGAAATCAATAAAATTGAGACTAATACAAAAAAGATCTACAAAATGAAAAGGTTTTTTTTTCTAAAAGATAAACAAAATTAACAAACTTTGAGCCAGACTAAAGGAAAAAAGGAGAGAAGGACCAAATAATTAAAATCAGAGATTAAAAAAAGAGACATTATAACTGATAACTTGGGAATTCAAAGGATTATTGAGGATATTACTTTTTTTTTTTTTTTTTTGGTGATAAAGTTTTGGTCTTGTAGCCCAGGCTGGAGTGCAATGGTGCGATCTTGGCTCACTGCCACCTCTGCCTCCCAGGTTCAAGCAATTCCTCTGCCTCAGCCTCCTAAGTAGCTGGGATTACAGACACCCACCACCATGCCCTGGTAATTTTTGTATTTTTGGTAGAGATGGGATTTCACCATTTGACCAGGCTGGTCTTGAAATCCTGACCTCAGCTGATCCACCCCCCTCGGCCTCCCAGAGTGGTGCGATTACAGGTGTGAGCCACTGCACCGGGCCTACAGCAACTATTAATATATACCAATAAATTGGAAAATCTGATAGAAAAAAATAAATTCCTAAACATATACAATCTACCAAGATTGACCCATGAAGAAATCCAAAACATGAATACACCAATAACAAGTAATGAGATAGAATTAAAATGGGAGATTTCCTTGATTCCCTTTGCAGTACAGGACATACGACAGGGCTGTGGCTGACCTCTTTGGTTGCCCAACAGCTCAAACCCCTAAGGGGAGCATGCAGCCAAGCAGGTGCAGAGGTCAGGGTGAGTGCTTTGGGCTCTGAGGCACCTGGAAGCTTCTTGTTTGAGACTCCTGAAGCCCAGGTGGGTGGGTGTGACAGTGTGCTCCTTTAGCTTTACTATCTGCAGACAGCTTGTGCTTTAATCAGCTCAGTGGACCCTCTGCCTTATTGCAAGGGTATGGGTCAATGTGACAGCCTTCTGTATCCCGAACCCTTGCCCAGTGTCCCAAAAGAATCAGATCATATGCAGGCATGAAGAATGACTGAAGGGTTTTATTACGTGGTAGAGGTAGCCCTCAGTGAGATGGATGGAGAGCCAGAAGGGGTGAGGGAATGGGAAGGTGGTCTTCCCCTGGAGTTGGGCCACCCACTGCCCAGCATCTGACTCTTTTCCAGTCACCCATGGCTGAACTCCCCTCTGTGCCAAGACGTCACTCCTATTCTCTCTTTCTCTGCAGCATTTTTCCATTGTTGTTGATCTGTTGGTCTACTGGTTTGCTGGTCTGCTTGCCGCCTCATCTTCTCACTTGTGGGTATCATCTGGAGCTTGGGGTTCAGGATTTGTATGGGGAAGGATAAGGTGTGTGGTGGGCCAAAAGGCAACATTTTGGAAATGAAAACAGAAAAGTCTCTCCTGATTTAGGGCCATGGGTCTTCCAGCTTGAGGGTGAGACCTTTGTCAGGGAACTGCCCTTTTCTACCCAGTATCTCCCTGTCTCTGTTCCCGTAAGAAGCAAAGATAAAAAGTCTTCATTTAATGAAAATTTCAGGACATGGTAGCTTCACTGCTGAATTTTACCAAACATTTAAAGAACTGATGATCCTCCTACTCAAACTATTCCAAAAAATTGAGCAGGAGGGAGTACTTCCAAATACATCCTACCAGGCCAGTATTACCCTTATGCTACAACCAGACAATGACTAAGAGAAGAAAACAAAGTTATCTCTGGTGAACATAGTTGCAGAAATTCTCAACACAACACTAGAAAATGAATTCAACACATTAAAATGATCATTCATCATGATCAAGTGAGTTTCATCCCATGGATGCAAGCATGGTTCAGCATATGCAAATTTATAAATGTGATACAACATGTCAACAAAATTGAAGGACCACAACCATATGATCATTTCAACTGATGCCAAAAAAGCATTCAATAAAATTCAACAGTTCTTCATGATTAAAAACTCAAAAAACTGGATATAGAAGCAACATACTACAACACAATAAAATTCATAGATGAAAAATCCACCGCTAGTATCATACTGAACAGCTAAAAACTGAACACTTTCCCCTAAGATCTAGAACAAGACAAGCATGCCCACTTTCAAGACTTTTTTTCAATATAGTATGGGAGGACTTAGTGAGAGCAGCTAGGCAATAGAAAGAATCAAGTATATCCAAATTAGAAAAAAAGTAAGTGAAATGATCCTTGTTTAAACATCCTGGTTTCGGACATCAACAACAGAATTTGAATGGGATATGCAATAAAAAAATGCATAGATAGTTCTCTTCAGAAGTTCTCATGCATATAAAGGTAAATAAGAAGTAACAAATTAGTTGTGAATGTGTAACAAAGCACAATTTAGAAATAGGCTACAACATGTAGGTATGTCTTAGTAATACTCAGGCATATAGGTATTATTTCTAGGAGTGAAAATATGTAAAAGTCCAATTAATATAATATATAATATATTTAATTAAGATAAATGCTCTCTATTTTATAAATAATCATTTACATGTCATCTCCTAAAGGCAATGGTTGCTATTGAAAATTCCAAGACTGCATGGTAGAAATTATATTATTCATAGGGCTAAGAAAAATTATTTAATGCTCATGTGTTTTCATATTCTCACCAGTGAATGAAAATAGTGATAATGATTCTATCTAACAGAGTTACCTTGAGGACTACATAATTTAGCATAAAAAACTTTAAGCACCACAGTGCATCATATAACTTAAATATAGGCAAATAAATTATTTGAATTCCACTTTTAAATTTACAAATGAGGAAAGTCAAGCACAGATAGCTTTATTTATCTTTTCAAATTCAAAATAATAAGTACTACAGTTAACGTCAACCTCTAAAAAGCAATCTTTGGTGACAACTAGATTGTACAATGTCATGATTTATTGATTCACTTTAGAATAGTATATTTCAAATATATATGACATAAATAAGACATTTAGTTTAGTAGATATATAATTTTTAGTTCTCCAGATAAATTTGGGACTGCCAGAAAAACACTAATGAAAAATGTAGTTTATTATATTTTTCTAAAACAGGATCGTTTCCCCACTAAATTTGACAAATATATATTTTTGAATTTACTTGCAAATTCCTAGTCTAAGAATATTTTGGTTATTCATGCGTACAAAGGAAATATTTTGAACAGTTTTACTCTAAGTTTTCTTGTCTCCATTTCAGTTGAAATAGATGCTACAGGCATGGCCAACTGGGATTTTGAATAATGTTTCTTCAGCTGCCAAATTGCTGCATATAAACTTGATTGAGACTGATTTAGATTTGGATTCTGACTGACTACACTAAATGCAAGGAATGAAATTAAACGGAAAATTACAGTTCAATCTAGTTCATTCCAGTGGGAACAAGAACTGTTAGAGATATTTCTGGTCTTGCTACTTGCAGCTTGAAGTAAGCCATGTATTCACATTGGCCCATTAGAAAAATCCTCTTTGTAGTCTGACAACGTTCACATGCCTAAGGAAACAGAATAGATAAAATATAAATTCACAAGTGTAATCCAAAACAGTCATTGTCCAAACCTCTCTTCAAAAATTGCAGAGAACAAATCATGCAAAAAGAAGATAATAAAAATGTAAAATTAATTTAAGCATTAAACGATAATTTCATAAAAGTTCATGTGGATCAATTTAATGCTTGTTTAAATTTTATTATTGTTTTACCTGCTGACAGTCTTTAATACATGTTAAGTACTAGTAAAAGAGAACATGATATATAGAATACATCTAGTTTTCTGTAACAAGGATTTTGTTTTACTTTTGGGATAAAACACATTATAGCAAGTTAGTTTTGCTGTGATATATATATTAACATAAGCCAAAAAGCAATGGGCATAAAATGCTATATAGGTTGAGACATATTGCCCCAATTTTGTCCTGACACCTACTCTTCTAAATTTCCCATAAAATTACTATAGTTAATTATAGTGTATTATATATTTCAAAATTGTTTAAAGATATGTTAAGTGTTCTCATCACAAAAAAATATATGTTAAGTGTTCTCATCACAAAAAAATAGCCCAATATAATCATTCAACATTGTATACATGTAACATAATGTCGTACTGTACTCTATAAATACATACAAGTATTGTCACGGATAAAATATAATTTATGAAAACAAATCTTTTTTTGGTAGTCTCTTATAAAGACAACCAGATCTTCTAAGATGGATGTATTTTTTCAAACTTCGATTCTTTCACATTAGTATATTACATACGCTTCTGTAATTTGTTGTGTTGTTTTAATCAATGTATCTTGCATTACTTTTATGTCAATACACAGAGAGCTCTCTGATTTTTTAAGATGCAGTATTCTTCATTGTGTAAGTGTAACACATTTTATTTTTATTCATCAAATCTCGTATTGCGGCATTGTGAATTGTTTCATCTTTTGCTTTTATAAATAATGTTGAAATAAAGAGGTCTGTACATGGATGATTATGTATCTGAGCACTTATACCTACAGGATCTGTTTTTAATAGTGGCTTGATGATTTGATGGATACATTTATTTATAATATTGGTAGCATTTCTAAGTTTGTTTCCATAATGTTTGTTTCATTTACACTCAAAAAAGTAAAATATGAATGCCTATTTCCTTACAGCCTAGTCAATGGATTCTATTATTGTTAATCCAATGTTTTTCACAATTTTGGTCATTTATTATTACTATCTTTTTTGTTATTTTTGTGGTTTTTTTTTTTTTTTTTTTTTTGGAGGTGGAGTTTCACTCTTGTTGCCCAGGCTGGAGTACAATGGCTTGATCTTGGCTCACTGCAACCTCCACCTCCCGGGTTCAAGTGATTCTCCTCCCTCAGCTTCCTGAGTAGCTGGGATTACAGGCATGTGCCAGGACGCCCTGCTAATTTTGTAATTTAGTAGAGATGGGGTTTCTCCATGTTGGTCAGGCTGGTCTCAAACTCCCAACCTCAGATGTTCCACCTGCCTAGGCCTCCCAAAGTGCTGGGATTACAGGAGTGAGCCACTGCACCTGGCCTAGTATTTTTTTTTTTTTAATAAGAGAAAGCAACAGCTATCTTTAAGAACAGTTATACTTGTGATTACACCTCTAGAGGAATAAGCCTCAAGACTGTCATTCTCCACCTGAATTGAATGTCAGTGTGTGGTTCTAGCATCAAAAGCCCTTTTTAATGTTTATTAATTTTTATTTTTTTAGACCAAGTCAGTCTTCTATTTTATTTTGCTGTTGTTGTTATTTTGTTTTTGTTTTGGTTTTTATTTATTATACTTTAAATTCTGGGGTACATGTGCAGAACATGCAGGTTTGTTACATATGTGTACACGTGCCATGGTGCCCTTTTTTAATGGCCTCTAAATAATATCTCTCTCCTTGCTTTGGTTATTTTCCCAGAAAGGATTACCTGGGACATAGGTGCTCATGCATACAAATAATTTGAGTATCTCAATATGTGTAGAATCCCAGGGTTTATGTACAAATTAACCTAAACAGATAATGGAAATCTTAATTTTGTACAGACAGGCCAGATGATTAATTTGTAGATGTTCCATAAACCATACCTCAAGGCATACTGTTATTTGAGCAATCATTAAATTAGCAGCTGATTCTGCAATATTGCAAAACAATATTTATTTTTAATTGCTTCCAGACTAAAAGTTTGGTGGCTGTTTCTTTCACACAAAATTCAAGATAAGAGAGTGGCATAAATGATATCATTCTCTGAAAATCTGCCACTAAAAACATACTTATGTGAAATAGATTAAACTCTTATGGATATTGCAAGAATCAAGTGATCCCACACTACATTTATTGCTGATGCTTTGTACTGTTTACTGAATACAGTATTCTTTTCTTTTTAATAATTTTATTCTAATCAATCCACATTCTTAATTATGTCTCTAAGTCTGATTAATACTCATGATTAGGTGCTTAACTTAGGAGATCAATAAGATATGCTGCAGTCTCAATTCATTTACCCACAGTAGATTCCAGACTGTGTTACACATCCTTTGAGGTTAGTTTTCAGAATCATAGATTTCTGGATAATATTACTGAATGGTTAGATACTTGGGATGGCAAAGAGTGTAGTGTCATCTGTGTGCAGAACTGATGCTCCATAGAAGTAAGTTGTGTGAATAACTTAACTTGTGTCAATTCAGTGACATAGTCATAAGATCCCAAGTATTCTTAGAGAAGAGCAAGCTTTTATATGATCTAGAACATGATGTATTCACCCAACAATGCAATTATATGTGTTTTCATCATAACAATTATTTTGTTCATTACATGTTTAAACCAATATGTGATCTTATGTTTTATTTATTTACATCACATTGAATTGCATGTCAATTGACGATACTTAAATTGCATGCCAATTGCATGTCAATTGAACGTGATGTAAAAAAAATCATAAGATGACATACTGGTCAAAATGTACCTGGTAATGAAGAAAGAAGAAACAAAAAAAAAATCATTATATATTGAGCCCTTGTTATGTGCCCATCTCTATGATAGGTGCTTTGGAAGTATAATTATTAATTTCAAGAACTTGGAGTGTTATTACAATTAAGATTTGGAGAATACAAAGTTTCAGTTATACAAGATGAATAAATCCTAGAATTCTACTGTACAGCATAGTGCCTGTAGTTAACAATGCTGTAATTGTATATTTTAAATAATGCTAATAGAGTAGATATGTTAAGCAATCCTATCACAAAAATAATAAATAACGAGGCAAGAGGAAATGAGGAAGTGATAGACATGGCGTAAATTGTGGTGACGGTTTTATGGGTGTTTACTTATCTCTATACTAATCAAGTTATATACATTAAATATGTAGAGCCTTATTTATGTCAAACATGCATCAAGAAAGTGATTAAAATATTTTTGATACGTGAATAAGAAGGTGTACATAACTTTTAAGTGACATTGTTTGGATTTGATTAAAACCCTGAAGCCTAGACTTTTTAATATTTTGGCTCTAAATTGTTTTTTTAATTAATTTATTTATTATACTTTAAGTTCTGGGGTACATGTGCAGATTGTGCAGGTTTGGTACATAGGTATACATGTGACATGGTAGTGGTTTGCTGCATCCATTGCCCTGTCATCTACATTAGGTATTTCTCCTAATCCTATCCATCCCCAATCCACCCACCCCCTGCCATCCCTCCCAGACCTCACCCTCCACGCCCTAGTCTGTGATGTTCCCCTCCCTGTGTCTGTGTGTTCTCATTATTCAACACCCACTTACGAGTGAAAACATGCAGTGTTTGGTTTTCTGTTCTTGTGTTAGTTTGCTGAGAATGATGGTTTCCAGTTTCATCCATGTCCCTGCAAAGGACATGAATTCTTCTTTTTATGGCTGCGTAGCATTCCATGGTGTATATGTGTCTATCATTGATGGGCATTTGGGTTGGTTCCAAGTCTTTGCTATTGTGAACAGTGCTGCAATAAACATTCGTGTGCATGAGTCTTTATAATAGAATGATTTATAATTCTTTGGGTATATACCCAGTAATGTGATTGCTGGGCCCAATGATATTTCCATTTCTAGATCCAAGAGGAATTGCCACACTGTCCTCCACAATGGTTGAATTAATTGACACTCCCATCAACAGTGTAAAAGCATTCCTATTTCTCCACATCCTCTCCAGCACCTGTTGTCTCCTGATTTTTTAATGATTACCATTCTAACTGTCGTGATGTGGTATCTCAGTGTGGTTTTGATTTACAATCTTATTTTTTATCAATATTTTGGAAAATTTTAGTTTGTTCATTTTTCTCCTCAAAGTTCTCTGAAAAATGTTTTAATTTCAGATCAAGCATTCAATACAACAATTCCATTTCCAGCACTAATGTTCAAAGAATCAAACTCTCTGTGTATTCTCTTTTCTAAATATGCTACAAGGCATGCCAAATTATAATGGTAATGTCTATTAAATTTATAATGAGAAAGGCAAACATTTAATAAGACAAAACTTTAAAGTTGTTAGAACATTTTTATCTGTGGGCAATTTACTTGGAAGCTTGCTGTGTATTTATTAGATTGTGAGGTGAGCTTGAAATCAGAACAAAGATATTTATGGAGTTTCTAAGCAAAACTGGGGTAAACACTCCCACTCAGTTGCTTGCTCAGCCTCTCATTCTTTCTCACTGCTAGAGGAAATTAAATCTTTGTGGATTTCTTCACAGGTATAGTGGAAATATCTCACATGTAGTTTTATCATCTACATAGACATCATTCAAATTATATATAAAAAAACAAGTGAACAATAAGCACAATATTTATAATAAAGATGAATGTAGAGGGATAATGAAAAAGAGAAAATAGGGAATGACCACATGGTGATTAAATTATATGATTGTTTTGTTCTAACATTCAGATATATGGTACTTTTCAGATTAGTAGATCAATCAATCGATTGATACATACATACATGTACACATACACACATACATACACATAAAGTCTTGCACAATGCGATGATGATATAAGTTGTGAACCAGGATTTCAGCCCAATGCTGTCAACATAGAATCTCTTAAAAAAATAAAAGTAAAAAAAAAGAAAAGCTCAAATTTTAGCTAAAAAAAGGTAATTGTGGTATACTCCCTGAATAAATTTGCTTGAGATTACTGCTTGAAAACTGTAATTTGTAATTCCAGGCTTCCCAAACTACTCAGCATAAACTGAACAATTATTGCTGTATTTTCACATTGCTAACAATTTCTGTGGCATCAGGTTGGTCTGATTTATTATTTTTCAGGTTAACTTATCTCCAAGTTCTTGAGATAAAAGTGCATATTAATGCTGTAGGACCAACGGCTCATATATATGCCTGCTGTGTGGTGACACACCAATACACTGAGATAGAAGAATTTGCAGCAGAGAATGAGTTTAATGATTGCAGGGCACCTAGGGAGGAGATGGAAAGAAACCTTCAAATTGATTTCCCCAAGGAGTTCTGGGCTGAGACTTTTAAAATAGGATCATAGAGGGCAAGGGGCTGGAGAAGTGAGGTCATTGATTGGCTAGGGTAAGGAGGATGAAATCATCAGGATGTTGCAACTGCATTATTTGGTCAGTCAGCTCCTACTGGGGTCCTTCAGACCAGCTGGCACCAGTGAGGTCCTTCAGACCAGCTATTGTCCACAGAGTCCTTCAGACCAGCTGACATTAGCAGTTCCACTGGTATGCAGGATCTGAAAGAATATCTCAAAGGGGAAACTTAACATTTCATAAAGTTCACATTGTTATCTACAGAGCAATTAAGAAGAACTGTAATCTTATGATAGGGTCTGTATGATTCTGAGGGAATAGGCACCAAACAACCATGAGGGAGTGGAGTGGGTTAGAGAGTAGCTGACCTAATGATCAATTTGCTGAATGTGCTGAAGGCTTGGTTTATTTTTGTTTCTGCACCTCCCTACTTTCCTGGTTAATGGTTAATTTTATAAAGTTTATAAGAACAGATTTATTAATACTCCTGGATACTCTGCTGAAATAGATCAGTTAAAAGAACCAGTCAGTAATACAGAGAGAGAGAGAGAGAGAGAGAGAGAGAGAGAGAAAGAGGGTCAGAAAAGCAAATTATGTCACTGTCAGTTTGCTGTAACCAGATGTGAAGATATATGGTTTCCCTCATTCTGGAGGCAGGAATATCTCTATTGAGGATATTCATGTATCAGAACATTTTCTCATTTAGATTTTATGACTATCAATCAATTATTTAAAAATGTGTCAACATCTAAAGCAAATCCATCCTCAGTGGAGAAAATATATTATTCAGATGAGAAAAGTAAGTTGCCTTCTCATTGCAAAATAATAAATTGACATTTGAACTTACTGGCATCTGAGAGCTCTGTAAGTCAGCCTATACCTACGAAACAGATTCATTTTCAGTGTGCTGGTAAAAGCTCATTTCTGCTCCAACTCTCCTCAAAAAATTGTAGACATTTTTGCTAGAGTAAAGTTGTCCTGTGACACCTCTTGGTCGACAGCAAACTTATTTCTCATGATGACACTTCAACCTCCCCTACTTGTCCTATTCACACTTCAACAGGTTCTACTTGATTGAAGTACCCCCTCAAGCCTGCACAAATGGAGATAACTCTCTTAATTAGACTTCTCAGCATGTGCCTGAAAACCTTCCGTGAAGTCACCAATCATAAACCTGCGAATCAAAAGAATCAGAGAATGCCTGATAGTAACTTTCTCTGAGACCCCTCTCAACTCCTCTGTCTTTGTTTAGTTTGCCTGTCTGCCTCGTCTACATAATTTCAAACTCAAATCTTGTCTCATCTTAGAATTGATAAAAGCAGTCTCAGACAAACACATATGAAATAATAAAGACTGCATGTTTGCTTTCAAATGTAACTACAATATTTGCTAGCACATGAATTAGCAGAAATTTTTGTTACTTATAAATTACGTGTTTTTCAAATATGTAAAAAAATCACTCAACATTTGGAGTGAATAGGTAGACTCTACTTCTCTGTTGTAACAAACATCTTGACATATAAGAAAACAATTACATTTACTAATTAATTTAATGAGGATTTTTAAAAGGGTAAATATATAGATAAATTCATATAAAACTTCTGCTTTATGTTACTGAAAAATGTCACTAGTTCATCATATCGACATGGCATAAACATTTAGGTTAACAGGTTTTATTTTAAAAGAAAGTAAGGTATATATGTTTAAAAATGCTTCAGAATTTATGGATTCTGTATTTGCAAATTTGCCAATTTTACAAATTTAACGTTTATGTATATCCCCCAAATCAACACACCTGGTGCTTTAACCATCAATCATGGATATGTGCACAGCACTGAACAATTTTAGTCACCTTACACACATGTTCCCAGCTGAAGCTAAACATGACAGCGCTCTGCCTTTTTTGTTTTAGTTCTCATACTGTAAGCAAGTGTGCTTTTAGAGTATAATTAGGATTACATTTTTGGCGTTTTTTCGTGATTTTCCTGTTTAAAGTGGACCCTGAGCATAGTGCTGAAGTATAATCTTGTTTTTCCTAAGCTCAGAATGACTGTGATATGCCTTAAGGAGAAATGCTTCTGTTAAATAAGCTACGTTGAGGTGTAAGTTATAATGCTGTTGGCCAGTTCTATATTAATAAATCAACAATATCTATTTAAATAAGATGACTTTTAAAAGAAATGCATATTAAACAAGGTTATGTTTTCATTGGTTGACAAAGGTGTTGTCATGGGTGTCTCACAGGAACCTTAACCTGTATTCCAGCCAGGAGCACTCTTCAGTATTTATTTACTCCTTTAGTGTTCAGCCAAATTTATAGAACATAACTACCAGGAATAACTTGTATCAACTGTAAACACACACATGACTCAAGGATTGAATATGGCTTACTTTAAATGGACAGATTTTATTCGTATTAATATGTTTTGTTTCCATCTACTAAGTACTTTTTCTTCTATTCTCTAAATACATTTAGAATTTATTTGCAGAATTTATCTAATTAACACTGGATCATTTAATCAATATAAAGTAGACAGGGAAATAAAATATAGCAATATAATACAGCAAATGTAAACTACTTTCTCTAAAACTTGTTTATGGATGGTTTTCCAATTACAGAAAACCTGCCACTTTTCAGCTTTGTAAATTTATTCCTTCTGGCCACAGCTGATTGTACTAAGAGAAAAAAAATCTCACTCAAGACAGACCAAAAGGAAACAATACTTAGAATGAAACAAAATCACATGGATGCTGAAGCACTAAAATGAGTGTTTGAATTTGGCTGGTATCTCTAAAACAACCTTAGATTTAGAAACAAACTGAGTAAGACTAAGTGTATGACAGTCCTCATCATTAGATTATGTGATATTTTTCTATACATTTACACTAAACTATAATTTTAGTTATTCTAATGTATACGGATTTATATTCTATCAAAAATTTTGGCTCTGCCCCAGATGTCTTTAGATTTAAAATAGTCTTAACAAGATTTGAGTATTGCACTATGTGATATTTAAAATCTAACAAGTGGATTATGAATTTTTTAAAGAATTTTAAAAAACAAACATAATATTTTGATCACTTGTGTCTTCAAGAAAAGCAAAAAATATGAAATTATAAAAAAGAAGTTAAAATTATACTTTTATGCAGCTTGAATTATTTAACTATTTACTATCAGATTTTGTGTTGTCAGGTACTTTCTGAGCTGCAGCATCTCAAATATCAAATGAAAGAGGAAATAAATTCCCTACTGATACCAAAATATTGATGTTGTCATTAAATTAAATAAGAGAAGTATAATATAACTGCATGATTTTGAAAGCATTTATTTGGTATTCCCAGTAGCTTCACTTTGAATATGTAATTTACTATAATTGATGAGAAACTGGGTTGTTCATACATTCATCTTACTCACCATAGAAAGGTAACTGTGTGTAGTGGAAAGAAAATAAACATAGGCTAGTGTGCTTATGAGTTTAATACATGGACATTTGACCCTGGCAAGTTATGTCAACTCTGATTCAACATTCTTGTTTCTGTGATGTACCAAATAGAGCTAGTTATTATTATGTACACACCTTTCATCTATTTTAATAAACTCCCTCTTCAATTTTCAGCTGGGCTAATTTATTGTATTATAAATAAATACATATTTATAGCCTCTCAGTTTAAGAGGGGTCATTATAATAGTAGGTTCAGACTAATAATATATTAGTAGAAGTATTTTGTTGCAGTTTAAACTTTATAAAAATTTCAGTACACACATTTTCTCATTCACAGTTTTTCCTTATTTCTATCTGAAATTTAAAACTAGACCACAGGGTTTATAGTAGATTCAGAGTTGTGCTTTCAGAGCCAGTCGTCAAGGAAGAAGGCGCTATCCTTCCACCTTACAGTATTGCTCTGTCGGGAGGACTTAAGTCACCTTGGCCAAGATCCCACCACGTTTTCATAGCACTCTGCATTTAGTGAGCGATTAATGTGGGTAGAAAGTCCCAGCCTCTTGATCCAAACTGGACAACTCTGAAAAGCTATTATAGCTACAGAGCTCTCTGTACTGTGAGAAGAGAGCTTATAACAGCATTGCAGTCAAATTTACCCTCTGTTCAATGCTGCTTCTTCTCCTTCCTACTAAGACGTGTATCTTAAGAGTAATTGCTAATAAATTTCTTTCACACCAATCTTTATCTCCAAGTTGATTCCAGGAAAACCCAACTGGTAAGAGGTTAACTGTCAGAATGATGTCACCCACCAAGCTTACCTAAGAACTTTATGTGGTTAAAAATGTCATAGCAGTCCTGGAAGAAAAATAAAATGTATCTTGTTTACATCTTTCTATTATAAAGCTATACTACTCGCAAGAAAACCTAATCTGAAAAAGTTAATAATCATTTAACGGATTGTTTTAAAGTATTTCCAAGACTAACATTTCCCGCTTACATAATATAGGGTTTAAGGTGGATATTGGAAATGTTCAGTGAAAATCCTCATTCTTATATCTCTATATCTGTTCTTATATTGCTTTCCATTGAATAATTACTGGATTATTGATGGTAATTTTAATATACCTAATTTTCTAATAAATCTGAGTAATTTAAGACTTAATTTTTCTTTACCTGGAATCATATTTATCATTTTCATAAACATGAAGCAAATATATTGTGAATAGTTTTTAATAAAATTTAGAAAGATGGACTAACTTGACTTTTAAACCAATTTAAATTAAATATAAGTAATATAAGCTGTAATTTCAAATAACTTGATTTTAAACCATGCCTCTGTCATGTGTGAATTGTGCTACTTTTGGCATACTGCATAAACTCTAAATCTACACTTCTTCACCTGTAAAAGCAGTAAGATAGTTACCTTCCCTTAAGTTATTGCTGTGACTATTGAGCTAGATCCAATATAGAGACCTTTTATATACATATATACTTCATATAAAAAAGCTGTAGTTGTCACTATTTCAATGTCATACCATTCTCAACATCATTGATTGGTAATAATTTGCAGGATATGAAACCTTATTTTCTAATCAAAAGTTTAACAGCTCTTCCCAAATTTACAACTTTTGTCAAACATATATTACTGTATATTCTTGTGGTTTTGTATATATTGTAACATAGTATGCATAGCATTTATTGAATCCATCATTAAGCTTTCAAACAAGATCTGATTACTGCATTTAAAAGCATCAATTCCATAGCTAATTTCCCTAATTAGTCTCTTAAAGTATTACTTGTTCTTAAAGACTCTTCCTCTTGGAATCAGGTTTCAGGGAATCAAAGTGAGAAAGGCTCAGTGTTTAAAAGTTAAAAGACCAGAACTGATAAAGCAATGGAAAAAATCATTATGATTGAAATAGGTCAGTTTATTGAGACTAATTACTTTTGTTAAAAGTTAATAAAATATATGTATACATTTAAAAATCGATACAGATGTATTTTTAAACCTATGTACTCAAGACAATAAAAGAAATACATTGAAAAATGAGTCGGCCAACATTTAAAAACAGGACAACCACATCCTCAGAGCTACAAAGTACTCTGATTCCCTAGTCCTGTATTTGATCCCTGTGTTGAAAAAAATAAGTTTATTTGAAGGTTTTTCCTTCTCATTCCATATTTGTGCCTTAAAAATTGCATTGAATAATGCTGATATTTCATAAAGCAGATAGCAAAAAGAAAATAGTGTGAAAGAATAGTTTTGACTACTCAATGATCTGATTATTGTCTGTGTTTGAAAGAATTTAGTGTCAAATTTAATTGTTTTTCTGTGTTAATACATGCATCATTCAGGGAAAGTCAAGAGATAAAAACCATAAGACAATTTGAACAGAGAAAAGTTAACATGTAAATAATTAAAAATAACCACAGATTAAATGTGAATTAGTTAAAAGAACATTAATGAATAAAAGAATATCAAATATAGGGAAGAACCACTCCCTTGAGGGCTGAAACAGAAGAAACAAAGAAAAACAAATAAAAAAGTTCCTTCAGTTCCAATCAGACCCTGAATTTCAAGTTGAAGAATTTGTTGAAGAGTTTATGGCCCTGAATTACTGGATAGGGAAGTCCATTGAGGTACCTTAAGTTATGAAAGCCAAGCAGTGAACAATCCTCTATTGTGCTTATTAAATGAACTGAAAACCTTGTGCAGAGATGCTTAGGAAAGCTAAAGGACATTGTTGCAATTCTGCCTTCTGATGTACCAGTGCAACTTGCCATGAACTCTGGGAAACTCACTGGGAAGCCATTTCCTGAGGAGATGTTGAAACTTGATGGGGGTGAGTAATTTTGAACACTCTCCGTATGGAAGTCATGGCAAATGAGAAAAGAAAACACAAGTACAATGGAATCAAGGAGAGAAGCCACTTTCTCCTTCAAGGAACCTCCAGTACATTCTACCTGTAAATTTTAAGGTCGGGTGAGGTATCACAGGAAAAAATGTTTAGAGAGCCAAGCTATATTATTGCACTACAAGCAATGAAATATGAATGTGGAGTTCTAATTCAATACATTTATAATCAGCACAGTTCAATTACATGAAATATGATATGCTTGAAATCAAAACAAAGTGTGACTTTAAAATACCTCTGCAAACAAACTACTCTCTCTTTTGAATTTTAACCTTATCTTGTCCCCAGATTAGTATATTGGTTATTAGTTTATTCGATATATTAGTATATTAGTATGACATCAAATAGAGATCTTCTTGAATTTTAGTGATTGACCATCCAAAAGGACGGCTTGCTAAAATTTAGAGCTCATTACCTTTCAGCTGGGTGCGGCATCTCATGCCTGTAATCCCAGCATTTTTGCAGGCCAAGGAAGGTGGATCACTTGAGGCCAGAAGTTCGAGACCAGCATAAGTGACATGGTGAAACCTCATCTCTACAAATATAGAAAAATTAGCCAGGTATGGTGGTGCACGCCTATGCTCTCAGCTACTCTGGAGGCTGAAGTGGGAGTATCCCTTGATCCTGGGAGATACAGGCTGCAGTAAGCCAGGATCATGCCACTATGCCACTACACTCTGGCCTGGTGACAGAGTGAGATGTGAGACCCTGTCTCCAAAATAATAAAACAAAACAAAAAAGGAACTCTTATATATTTTGTAAATATTATGTAATATCATCCAATAACCTGGACCAGAGCAGAGTGTCATGGCTGAAAGAGCTATGACAGAAATGGGCTGAAACACAGCCCCCTCAAATATGCTCCTCGTCCTTTCTCTACACCACCCTGCCCACTGTGATGCAGGTGATGAGAAGAAGAGAAGAGCTGTGGCCCTTCTGGAATCCCAGACCTCAAGGTTTCCTGAGCCAGGGATGCGAAATGCTGTAACACTCTCTTTGGGGCTCTGCAGCTCCTGGTGTCTCCAAGCTTTCAGCCACCACCACATTCCCCCCATCCAGACGCCGGTGCCTGCTGCAGAAGCCCAGTGAAGTATGCCTGGTCCAGCCACAGCATTGCAAGGAGCCGGTGCCTGTGAGGAAGTCTGGAAATACATGCCCACCCCACCACAGCAGCCAGCACACCTAGCTGTGCGCAGTGGCTGGACCCCGCGCTTGCTCTCTCACACATCCTTCACTGCTCCACACTTGGCTCGCGCCCGGCGGGCGTGGGATCCAGGCTGGTAGGGTGGGCGGATGCAGCCTGCTGGGCCAAGTGAGGCGAATGAGCCCAGCGGGCACTAGCAAACTCAAGCGGAGGCGCCGCTGGCAAAAAAGGTTTCTGGCTAGTGAGGCAACACCTGAAGGAACCTGTGACACTTTGAATACTTTTTATATATGGTAAGTATGGAAATTTTATGTTCTACATTTTCTCTCTTCTCTCAGAATGTCAAATATTGAGCCATTTGGATTGATACACTTTTATCTATTTGCAATTCACCATAACTGAAGTGTTATAGTTGATCTAAGTCTCCAAAAGATTAAATGTCATCTTGTTGATTGCTTAATCAGGAGACCCATTTTCTGGTCAATATTGTGATTAAAATAATTGATTCTATTAATGACAGAAAAGGTTGCCGCCTATATTTATACATTTATTTCGAAGTTGTGTATTTTGTTTGGGGCATAGTCTTTATGTTCTTCTTTAGGAATGCATAGTGATGACACTAACGATTATATATTTTGATACATTTTCTGCTAACTGTTCCTCCATGATGAACTGTTATTCTCATTTCTGCTAATTTTTTTACATGCTGGTATCCTTGGTTATTATTCCTATTAAAATATATAATAGATTGATTTTCTAGAAAGAAGTTATGGTATTCCTCTCTTGGGTGTGTGTGTGTGTATAATCACATAGATTGTGTGTGTGTGTTTACATATCTATTTGACAATCTCTTTCACTGATAAGTATTTCTCTAAAAAGAAAAATAATGAATTGTGTAAGTATGGCCATTAGGCTGTCTTTGCTTAATGGTAAGGAAGAACTTATTTGTGGAAATAAACAAGAACAGTCTAACCCTGGAACACCAGGATTCACAGCTGAATACCTAATTGAGTCCAGGCAATGCATTCAGATTCTCTGTCGGTTAGCCCTCAGATTTTTACCGGGGTTAATCTTTATGATACTCCCGGTATTGAGAGGAAAGAATTCAAGCGCTGAATGGTAGAGTGCTTTCTCAACTATCCCTTTAATTAATGAGCTTGTTTTCAGCCTGAATTTCACAGGCTCTTCATGCTGACACCATGCTTGGAAAAACTCCAGCAGTCTGGCTGAACAATTGACTCCCACTATCAGCGCAGTCTGGTACTGAACCTGTATTGATCAATGTAAACTCTTTCATCCTCTGACATCTCTTTTTTTATATCTCAGCTTTGGTGGGTTTGTTTCCTTTTGTATCACTCTATTTTCATATTAATAAGATCCGTTGAGCTAGCAGGGATAAAAATACAAATGCCTATTTCACCATCTTGCTGGTGAATCAAATAAACATGTACTGAGAATACTCCATTTACATATATATGTCTTAATGTTGCTGTCATATTAGTGAATTTCATTTTTTGTGATTATCATTGATTTGCATTTACTAAGTATATTAAGAAAAAGATTACACAATTTTAGAGTTTGAAAAAGCTTCACGATGATATCTGTAATAGAGTACTGTCTCCTGCTTTTCAGAAGAAAAATAGTTATTACAAGATTTGCCAGAATCTGCACTATTTTTAAAAACTGGAATATTTTCAATTATATTGGACATGCAATAATTTGTATGTTTAAGTCAAAGTCTGATCTAAAATTGTCTAACATTTTTCTTAATAAACTTAGTAAATGCAAATCAACGATGAACACAAAAAAGAAATTCACTAATATGGCAGCAATATTAAGACATATATATGTATATGTGAATATGTATAATCAAATGACAATAATATTGGACATAACTAATGGATATGGTGAGGTCAATTCACACATCTCATGAAGTTTTGTGAAACTAGCTATTAAGAAAAGTGCACTTGACATACCATATTGAGTTAATTACATTCTGTCATGCTTCAAGTCTATAATAATTTAAAATGTACACAATTCATTTTAAGAGTATATTATAACTCATCTTTATTGTGTATAAGTGCTGTGCCATTTTCTTCTGACCATTTTTTTTTATCATGTGTTATCATACTTATTTGATGGTCATTCTAAGTTTTCAGCTAAGGGATGAATCGCATATCCGTAACGTTACATATTACCAAGTTTTTAATAGTATTTATCCTGATATCTATTTGAACTTGAAAATTATCTTCTATTATTAGCTGGGTAGTTAATGAACAGTATTGACTTTTTATTTCTGATTTTCTAATTAAGAAGAAAGCACAGAATACATTTTTAAGATTAAATTGAATCATTTCCTGTTAGAGTCTGTATTTCTTTTACTTCTTTGTGATTCACTCTGATGTTTTACTTGATTCTCACTCCTAGCTCATAAGATGTATCTGATATTATGTTTATCTTTTGTTGGATAGCAAAATAAAATAATTATTATGATCCTAAAATTTCAGCGAAATGAATGCTTTAACTGTTCAGTTTCAAAAATTTGGTAAGTGGAAAAATGAATACATGATATAAGAATATAATATGATATCATTTCTAGACAGATTTTTAAAAATAAACAGTCCAGTTAATGCAGGGCTCTATCTCTCAAGAGTCCTTGTCTTAATTTTAATCTTTATGGTACTTTACCAAATTATATTACTGGTAAAGAAAGGGCCATCAGCTAGTCTGTAACCTTGGGGAACATAAAAATGAGAATCAGTAAAATGATTCTGTAAAATTCCTCATGATACATTTGATGTCCACCTTATGATGTCTTTTAACAGAAGAAGTAGATCTGTCTGTGTCGCTTATGGTGCAAAACTTGAAATTTATGACATGTGGCTGATGACTACTGAAGAATGTCAGATACAGCATTATTGGACAAAAAAGTAGAGTATTTTCCGACTGAAATAGGTCCCTTTTTGAAGGTGATGCTTCTTTTTATATTACTTAGATACATTATATGCTTGATCTCAGTCTTGGTGCACTCTAATACAGCTAAGAAGAACCCAAGAGCTGTCTCAAATTTTATGTTTCATGGGTGTCTTTTGATCTCTTCTGTGTTTTGAGTTATAGTAAAATATAATAATGACAAAGATCTCCAATTTCTGTGAGCCTGACTTGATGATCCAGCTACAGGTGTGTTATTTCTGTGTCATTCATCTATTTTTAAAAAGTGATTCCTTATTAAGAAAGTTACAAATGTGGGTTTGTGTTGAAAAAGCAAGAAATCAATCTCCATAATTACAACAAGATAAGATTTTTTTTGTCAATATCTAGTGTTGATTGTATTTGAAATTTAACAAGGAAAAAACCCTGTGAGATTTGAAGGAGAGTAACTTGTTCAATACTGCATATGTTGACCATGTCCCTCGTAGATCAATTAGATATAAGACTTTATTTAGAATATGAAAAATCTCTGAATTCACTACAGTTGTTCTTCAAATCCATCAGTTTAGTTATACATTTGAAATTTCCTATAGAAATAGATTTGCAGAATTTTCTGAAAATATGTACAAGAAACTCATGAGATTAATACCTTCAACAAAGAGGAGGAAAATGGTTTCATTTATTAAGATAAAGCACTGTGCTTGTAAAAATTTGAATTATTTTGTAAATAGGTGTAGAATTGCCTTGTTAATATTCAAGAATATACAAATTCAACATTTAATGTTATATTAACATTTTAACATAGATACAGCATAATCAAATAGACATGAGAGTGTAAAGATTTCAGAAATTTTGATTCTGTGTGTTAGAGTAGGTAATGTTGTTCTAATCTTCATATAACACAGTGGTTGAAAATAAGGGAAAACTTACCCAATAGAATATAATGTAGTGTAGGAATCAACATCATGAAGAAAAACCATGAGAACACATAACATTTTCAATTCCTTAAATATATTTTAGAAAAAATTACTTAGTTATAGTTTATTGATGTTTCCACTGACAACAGAGGTTACACAGTGCTTATATTATCAATGAACATATAATAAAAACTGCTATATTTTTCTTATGTTTAAATATTAAATTAACATAAACTAAGATGAGCCTTTAAAACTAATATCATGCACCATTTAACATTTCAGAGGAAAGATTGTTTTGTGGCATCTTAAAAGTAACAAGACAATTTATATTTCTTCGCATATTTAGATGGATGACTATGGCATGAGGATGTAATGTTACTGTGCTCTTATCTAGTTTGTTTATGAAAGCAGATGCACTCTAGACAAATGCCATTGTACTGTTATAATAAAGCAAGAATCAATTTATAAGTGCATAACTGATATACCACTTAAGTGGTATAAACTTTTTTTCTCATTTTTTTAAAAGAAATTACAATGAATTTACTGTGTCAATTGGTTTTTACTCAGGCTACAGAAAAAAAAAAGTGGTGGGCCTTATAACTAGAACAGCTCTTATCACTAATTATGCTAACAGCATAATTCTGTTAGAATGGAATTCCAAAAAGATAATTCTACTTAATAAACGTTAGTTACCCTGATTAATTGGAAGGGATATTTGAATCTGTCACATGGTTGTGTTAACAATAGTTGGCCCTTAGTTTGAAGTAGTAGACTTTAATGTTGTAAAAAAAGAATCAATATACTTGAATCTTTTATTTTCCCTAAATAATAATAGCATGCCCTTAAAAAATATATACAGAGAAAGCACATGAAGGTATACATTGAATAGTCTTACCTATTGCATACGCTTTGCAAAATCAGACGGAATTTTAAGCTAGCAAAATTTGGAGGAGGTGGATAAATTATAAATTGGCATGAATCACTTTACAGGAAAATAATTCTGAAACTCTTGATTGCTGAACATATAAATTTTAAAATGTCTATTTGTTTGTTCGTTTGTAGCCCACTTGTTCTTTTCTTTTTTAGGGATTGTAGATCGTTAAGAAAAAAATATACGCAATGTGTAATTTTTCTTAATTGCCTTGAATACAGTTCAGACACAGGCTTATTTTCTAAATTCCATGGAAATAATATTCTTGATTACAGTCTTGTTTTGAGTTAAGGGTTTAAATTGCCTTCAATTTCATATTTTATAGTAATATCACTGATAATAGATGTAGTATATTTTTTACTCCTGAGGAAAAATTAGAAGTTGTTTTTGATAAATGGATAACTGAGGAAATATCTGAATTGTTAGGTCCTGAGTATTATCATCAATATATCCCTCAGAGATAAGGGAAATTCTACAAATGACAAAAAATTCTTCCAAGTAGGCATTTATTTTTTTCCTGCAGAAATAATCAAATTTATCATCATTGAACCTGTGATGTAGATGTCATTTTGGTTTCAGAAAACAGCAAATCATATTTGACTTTCTCTTTTAGGCTGTACCAACCCAAGTTACACTTGTACAATGAGTAGACTAATTTTGTTCTACCTACGACTTGGTTTTCATCTGCCCGTGTCTCAGTGATCTGGAGAAACTCATGTGTGTGTGTGTGTGTGTGTGTGTGTGTGTGTGCGCGCGTGTGTGTCCTGCGTATATTATACCCGAATTTTCAGAAACAGCTTGCTTAAACTATCTCAGAGTTATGATTATATTCTCATCATAGTATTTAGATTGATAGACATATGGGGAGTACAGACTATGAAAATCTGACCTGCTTCTGTTAAAAATGCTTGCTTTGTGGATCATTAACAAAATCTCTAATATAGTATTAGCAACTTAAAAAAAATTGCTTCTTCCAGAGTGGAATCAGGAAGCTTTGCAAAATTATATTATTTTTGCTGTTTTTTTCTTTTCATTTTTGAATGTCAATTAACCAATACAAAATTATTGATTCCTATATTATTGATTGTATATTCCTGTAGAACAAATTCTTTCTGGTAGCCTCTACAAAGAAATACAGCCTGGCCCAGACTTTGATTAGTTCAATGAAACAAACTTCTGACCTAAGAATTGTGATATAATAAATTTGAGTTATTTTAACTGACTAAATTTATAGTAATTTGTTATGGTAGTAATGGAAAACTCACACAGTATGAAATTACACATAATAATCTAAATTAAAGGTAATTGGTCCAACCTAGATAGCTTAGTTGACAAAGTGACATGAAATTTCAACATTTATTGGTCTTACATATTTCAAGAAGTCAAAAAACAAAAACAAAAAACAACAACAAACAAAAAACACCTGTGGCATAAAATGACAAAAGTTAAAGTAAGAAAATATTTAACACGTTTCTTTAGAATTTAGAAAAAAATCTATTTTATGAAAATTTGCCATTTTCATATGAATTCTTTCTACTTTTCTTCCTTTTCTCCTTTTTCCAACTCTTTCTATTATTTCTGATCAGTGTTTGCAAATAAAAGTTCAAAATGTAAAGAATCTATTTTGTACTTAATTTTGAGAAATCTTTGCTAACGTACTCAAATGAAGAATCTCTATTCTAATTATTATTTACACCTATATTACCTCTCCCCTTCACTATAGCCTTTTTACTATTTCACCACTGTTTATTTATGTATTTTAGTGAAGAATTTGATATTGAAAGAATCCTTAATTTTTTTAATATAATATCAACAGACCATTTTTGGAAAACAACTCAGAAAACAGACTCATGCTATATTCTGGAGACATTCTCAAGAAAAGATTATTTAATTTAATTTGATATATGTATAATAATTTGATATATGTATAATATATATTTGATTTAATATATATTTATTTAATTTAATATATATGCACAATAATTTGTATGTTTAAATCAGTCTTATCTAAAATTGTCTAAAGATTTTCTTAATATACTCAGTAAATTCCAATCAGCGATAATCACAAAAAAGAAATTGGCAAATATGACAGCAACATTTAGACATATATACACACACACACACACACTCAAGTGATAGGAATATTGGACATGACAAATTGATATGGTACGGTTGATTCACACATCTCATAAAGTTTTGTGAAACTAGCTATTAAGGAAAGTGCATTTGACATATCATATCACTGTGTTAATTACGTTCTGTCATGCTTCAAGTATATGCATTATAATTTAAGAAGATGTACACAATTCATTCCAAGAATATATTACAACTCACCTTTATTGTGTACAATTGCTATGTCATTTTGTTTTTACCATTTTTTTTATTATGTGCTATCATACTTATTTGTTGGTCATTCTAAATTCTTAGTGAAGGGACATACTGCATATCTTTCACATTACTTATTATCAAGTTTTTAATAGTATTTATCCTGATATGTGTTTCACCTTGAGAAACTATCTTCCATTTTTAGCTTGGTAGTTAATGAACAGTATTGACTTTTTTCTTTAATTGCATCTTAGGTTTTGGGGTACATGTGAAGAACATGCAAGATTGTTGCATAGGTACACACATGGCAGTGTGATTTGCTGCCTTCCTCCCCATCACCTATATCTGGCATTTCTCCCCCATGCTATCTCTCCCCCAACCTCCCATCTCCCGCTGTCTCTCCCCTATTTCCCCCCCGACAGACCCCAGTGTGTCATGCTCCCCTCCCTGTGTGCATGTGTTCTCATTGTTCAACACCCACCTATGAGTGAGAACATGCAGTGTTTGATTTTCTGTTCTTGTGTCAGTTTGCTGAGAATGATGGTTTCCAGGTTCATCCATGTCCCTACAAAGGACACGAACTCATCGTTTTTGATGGCTGCAGAGTATTCCATGGTGTATATGTGCCACATTTTCCCTGTCCAGTCTATCATCGATGGGCATTTGGGTTGGTTCCAGGTCTTTGCTATTGTAAACAGTGCTGCAATGAACATTCATGTGCATGTGCCCTTATAGTAGAATGATTAATAATCCTCTGGCTATATACTCAATAATGGGATTGCTGGGTCAAATGGAATTTCAATTTCTAGATCCTTGAGGAATTGCCACACTGTCTTCCACAATGGTTGAACTAATTTACACTCCCACCAACAGTGTAAAATATTTCTATTTCTCCACATCCTCTCCAGCATCTGTTGTCTCCAGATTTTTTAATGATCGCCATTCTAACTGGCATGAGATTGTATCTCAGTGTAGTTTTGATTTGCATTTCTCTAATGACCAGTGATGATGAGCATTTTTTCATATGTTTGTTGGCCTCATGAATGTCTTCTTTTGTAAAGTGTCTGTTCATGTCCTTTGCCCACTTTTGAATGGGCTTGTTTGTTTTTTTCTTGTAAATCTGTTTTAGTTCTTTGCAGATTCTGGATATTAGTCCTTTGTCAGATGGGTAGATTGCAAAAATTTTTTCCCATTCTGTTGGTTGCCAATTCACTCTAATAACTGTTTCTTTTGCTGTGCAGAAGCTGTGGAGTTTGATTAGGTCCCATTTGTCTATTTTGGCTTTTGTTGCCAATGTTTGTGGTGTTTTGGTCATTAAGTCCTTGCCTATGCCTATGTCCTGAATGGTTTTGCTTAGGTTTTTCTTCTAGGGTTTTTATGGTGTTAGGTCTTATGTTTAAGTCTTTAATCCATCTGGAGTTAATTTTAGTGTAATGTGTGAGGAAGGGGTCCAATTTCTGCTTTCTGCAGATGATTTTTTATTTCTGATTTTCTAATTAAGAAGAAAGTACAGGCCAGGTGAGATGGCTTACACTTGTAATCCCAGCACTTTGGGAGCTGAGGCGGGTGGATCATATGAGGTCAGGAGTTCGAGACCAGCCTGGCCAAAATGGTGAAACCCCTTCTCTACTAAAAATATAAAAATTAGCCAGAAATAGTACCGGAAACTTGTAGTTCCAACTACTCGGGAGGCTGAGTTAGGAGACTCACTTCAACCCGGAAGGAGGGGTTTGCAGTAAACCAAAATCTCACTACTGCACTCCAGCCTGGGTGACAGAGCCAGACTCCATCTCAGGAAAACAAAAAGGAATAAAATGCAGAAATACATTTTTAAGATCAAATGGAATAATTTGCTGTTGGAGGCTTTATTTCTTTTAATTCTTTGTGATTCACTGTGAGGTTTTACTTGATTCTCACCCCTAGCCATAAGATTTTATCTGATATTATGCTTATCTTTTGCTGGATAGCAAAATAGAATAATTATGATGATCATAAAATTAAACAAAATGAATGTTTTGACTGTTCAGTTATAAAAATCTGGTAAGTGCAACAATCAATATGTGATTTAGGAACATAATGTAATATCGTTTCTAGACAGATTTTTAAAAATAAACAGTTCAGGTAATGCAAGGCTGCATCTCTCAAGAATCATTATCTTAATTTTAATCATTATGATACTTTTCTGAATTATATTCCTGGTAAAGAAATGGCTAGCAACTAGTCTGTAACCTTGGGGAACATGAAAAAAAAATCAGTAAACTAATTCCTTAAAAGTACTCATAAAGCATTTGATGTCCTCCTTATGTTGTCTTTTATCAATAGAAGCCCATTTTGTCTGGGTTGCTTATGGTCCAAAATTTAAAATTTATGATATATGGCTAGTGACTACCGAGGAATGTCAGATACAGCTTCATTTGTCCAAAAAGATGGGGATATACATTGTAATATGTGCATATAATAATATACAACTAAATTTCAGGTACTTTTCTAAGTTCATTAATATATTTGCTTCTTTTAAAACTAATAAATGCCATTTCATTTCATTACTGTACTCAAAATTAATAGTAAATAATTATTAAATAATAATTTCAATGTAGTGCCAAGTTCCAAAAGCTTTTGAAATGGGGCCAAACAAACCATATTTAGTTTGGCATATTTACATGTCAAAACAAAAACTGAAATTCTTTCTCACAGTTTTAATGGATAACCTTGATAGATAAATAATTCTTGGTGGGTGATTTTTATCTTTCAAAACTGTATTTTTCTCTACTCTCTTTTTGTTTGTTTGATAAAAGGGAATCTGATTCTCTATATGTAGGATGTCTCATTCCTCTGACTTCTTTTAATATTTTATCTTTGTCTTTGATTTCCTACAGTGTGTGTGTATATACACAAATTACATATATACACACATATGTATATGGTTTTGTATATAATTTGTATTTATCCTGCTTGTTCTCTGAGTTTCCTTGATGTGTGTTTTGGTGTCTTTCTCTAATTTTAGGAAATTTCTCTAATTTTAGAAAATATACCAATAAATTTATTTAATGTATAATTATTTATATATATGATGAACAGTAGCGGAACTACTAAGAAGCTAATGAAGCATAACATTCATGGATCTAACTCCTATGGGCTTCTTTCAAGTACAGGGACAGATCTTAATAATATAGTCAAAAGATATTATAAAATTTATAAAATTATGTCTTTTCACAGCAGTCAAGAATTATTTTTTCTCCTTTCTTCTTTTCATACCTTCCCCTCATCTCAGTGTTTCAGTTATAATTATTGCTTCCACCATAGTAATCTGAACATATTACCTTATGACAACCATTTAGATGTCTCTTTTAAAATTAAAAAAAGCTTCATTTATAGTGTCGCTGTTTAAATAAAGAATATATATTTATTCCTATGTATTTAGAAATATTATTTCATTAATGAATTACTGTAAGCTACTAAGGTTTATAATCTTGGTAATTTTAGATAAAACCAAAACACTTCTAAAACTGTTCTGAAAATTATGATTTCTAATTTCCAATACCAACAGCCTATAACAAAATAACATGCTGAAAAACAAGCATAGGAGTTCTCAATTTCTTTTTCATTCTAATCTTCCAAAAGAAATGAAATTGCAGTTATATAAACAGATCTTTGATCACCACAGTAACCAGAGTCTGGTAAGAGTTTTTCAGAAGCTTGTCAGGATCACAGCCCACACACATATACTAGAAAAAAAGAAAAAAATGAAAAAATGCTGTAAGATTTAACATAATTTATACAGGAGCTATTAGTGGGCTTTATCATGTTAAAATAGTCAATATATTTGTAGTCCTTGATGTAGCTTTTTTTAACCAACTATTAAATTTAACCAACACCTAATAAGCAACTGTTTTACTTTACAGGCCACTATGTCAAGCACAACAATGGATTAGGTAGATAGAAGGATGGATAGAAAGATAGATAGATAGATAGATAGATAGATAGATAGATAGATTATAGGCCTTTCTAAAATTATTTAAAAATCTAAATAATGAGTTAATAAATGCATTTAAATTAAAAAAATAAAAATATAATACATGTCTTAAGATATAAGAATTATGAAAAAATCATACATATAAAATTTGGAAGTTAATATTATTGCATGTATTTTTCAGATACAATGTGATTTTTGATGTATGTATACATTGTGGAATGCTGAAATCAGGATAATTAATATATCTATCACTTCACTTAATTGTTTTTTTTTTTGTTTTGAGAACATTTAAAATATTCTGCTAGTAATTTTCAAGTATATAATAAATTATTATTAACTACAGTTATTTTACTGTAAAATAAATCTCTAGAACTATAGACAAAGACTATAATGTAGGTATTATGTATATGTAATTATAAACATAAAGAGGTATGTTTTATTCAATTAGATAGATAGATGATAGATGACAGATAGATAGATAGATAGATAGGTAGATAGATTTGAATAAAATAAATAGCCTAGACCATGTTACCTTGGGCAAGTTATTTAAATTCTTTCTCACCCATTTGTTAAAAGTAGATTGCAATAGCCATATTAGTTTCATTGCATGAATAAATAATACATGCAAAGTAATCACAGATATTGCCATATTGATATTGTTGGTTTGAACATCATTGTTATCATTATTACAACCAAAAAAAAATGTATTAGGATACTTAGTTGTGGTAAGATCACAGTTTCCAGGGAAGTCAGGAAAGCGTTCCATATTTAGGTGAGCTAAAAATGAATGTAATCACTGCAGGAACTTAAGGATGGCTAGCTGTTTTGAAAGAAGTCAGAGGAATCCATTGGAACCTAGGTTTCTATAGAAAGTACACTCTGGTTTTACCAGGAGTTTGTAGTATATTGAAGATTTGTGCATTTGTGTATGTATACATGAATTGGGGAGGCTGAGAGGGAGGAGTGCAAGTTGCCCTGTCACCTATAAATAATAGGGATGGCTTTTAAAATTTTAGAGTTAAAAAAAAAACAACTACTAAATGGAAACAATAAAGACTAGGATCAAATGAGTGTTCATGAATGAGCAAGTAATTGAGTCTGTACGTGGAGCAAAGGTAGGCAATAGAGAAGCAAGTCTAAGTAAGGTCCAGGATATTATGAAATTACTTAAAGTGGTCTCATGAATATTGTTTTGTCCTCCAAACATCCAAACACCTTTCATGTGTTAGAATTTTCCTCTTTAATGAATATTAAAAGCCAATGTTGTGATATTGCCAAGGAAAATGAACTATTGCAATGTGTCAGACTGTTCTGGAGAGCATTTTCCCGACAGTTTACAGGCTATTAGTAATTTATAATGCACTACAGTTCTTACATTCTATGAAGTTAAATGATGTAAGACCAAATTAATGTCTCACAAAATTTATTCACTTTAGTGTCCATTCATGTTTCTAGCACATTGTCCTTCATCTAGAAGATATTCATTAACCAAGTATAGTGTTAGTAAGCATTGAATGTATTATAAGGTAATACATTAATGTCTACCTGCATGCATTAAGAAATGCCTTGAACAGAAGTTTAGGTAGCTAATACAACAAGGTACTTCAATGTACCTTTTTTAAGAAACAAATTTCAACTGGGAAAGAATTATTACAGGGTACATCTGTAGTGTTCATGAATCAAGAGTAGAGCAAAATAAATTAATAAAAATTTTTTTTGGAAAGCACTTAGATCTTTGATTTAATCTGTGAGGTCAAATAAGTTCATCTGTATGTATTTTTTGCTTAGCTAGGTATGTTACTTATACTTGAGAAAAAATAATACATTTTTGAATTTGAAATGTTACTTTTAATATTTTTGTTAATTAAAATTTAAATGTATATAATTCATTTCATTAATGAGTTATAATATAATCTTTCAATATTCCTATGCATTCAAATTTATTATTTTATTACAGAAAGTTGTAATTTTCTTCTAGAATATTACTTAGCAAGATTTTTATAGTTTTTGTCCTCATCCTCACACAATGAAAGTTTTAATTAATTTTTACTGCCTTTAAATATTTTATTTTATATGTTAAAATATGTCGGTTTTTATTAACATATGAGTAATTTGTATATATAAGAATAACCTTTATTTTTCTTCCAAATGCTTAACCAGATTATCACATTTGTTTTATTAACAAAAAATACAGAGTAAATTTTCTAATGGCAGCAATATTTTATGTGTATACTGTCATAGGTAATACATATAGTGAAGTATATATAGATATATAGAGTTATCAAAGTATATGTTGTAATATGTGTATATAATAATATATAACTAAGTTTTAGGAACTTTTCTAAGTTCATTAATATATTTGTTTCTTTTAAAACTAATAAAAATTTCATTACTGTACTTAAAATTAATAATAAGTAATTATTAAATAATGTTTTCAATGTAGTGGCAAGTTCCAAAAGCTTTTGAAATGGGGCCAACCAGCTATAGGCATTATGTGCATTACTTCTTTAATTCTCAAATAGTTCCATGAACTATGTTCTTATTACCTGGATTTAGAGAATAGGATGTTGAGAATTGGATAGATGAGATAATTTATATCAGTTAACAGACCGTCTGCATACTGGAGCCAGTACATAAATCTGGGTATTCTGACTCTAAAGCTAGCTTGTTTTTTCACTGTTTTATTTTTTCTTTGTTTTTTAAAAACAATACTTCATTCTTTATTCTTTTTAACTGTCATAGAAGTGCCAGAATTATTTATTTTTTTACCCTTTTGAGGAAATTTGGGAATTTTTCACTTTCTCACTATCGCATTCCATGCTTACTAACCACCCTTGTTCACAATGCTGTTGGGTTTTTTTTTTTTTTGGTCACATCTGTAATGATTCCTCCAGACCATCAAATTGAAACTTCTGCTGTAAGATGTTTGCAGATTTTGTAATAGATGAATGTAAATTGCAGAAAAGCTATGTTTCCCTAGAATCAACATAGTTATAGGACATTGGCATGGTAACCTCTTTATCAACAGAGAAAAAAGGTTTTACGGTAATACATCATTCAGTATCAGCACCATCCATGGGTTCAGCAATGTAGTTGGCGCTAATTGTCACTTGACATGGGAATTTGCCACTGCATGTTATACCATGTAGTGAGTCTAGGAAAGCGTAAGGCACTTAGCTAGTGTGGTAGCTTGAATTATTGATTTCAATTCTTCATTGCCCTGTAGTGGCAGTATTATGCATCCATGTGAAACCCTTGACACTGGGGTTAGTCTTGTTGCTTGCTTTAGCCAATTAGATGTCTTAGACATGAAGTGAGCAGAAACTTGAAATATCCTTGTTAATATCCTGCATTTTGACTGTGGGAAAATGTGCCTCAGTTAGCTGCTGAGAATGTGAACATGTGATACCAGCCTGGACTCAACCTACAACTTGGAACCAAGACCAGTGGAGCCTTCCTTATTAGAGCAGCCAAGCAACTAGCTACCCACATAATTCAGAATTATACACTGGATTTACTAATGTCTTTCTTCAGTCTCAATTTGGAATCATTATTTGGCCTTCATGACCTTGACGATTTGCAGAGTACATGTCATTTATTGTGTAGAATAAAACTCAATTAGGTCCTTTCTGGTTAGATTCTGGTTATGCACCTTTGGTTAAAAAAAAAAAAAAATTAGAGAGATGATCCTGTGTTCTTTTCACAGCATTTTGTCAGATGGCTGATGATGTTTACTTGGAACACTTGAATAATGTGTTGTTTGTCAAACTACTTCACTATAAAATTACTCTTTTCCATTTTGTGATGACTAGGTATATTGTTCATATAATATTTGAATCTGTACTTATTTATTCATGTATTAATTTATATCAGTATTTTTAAAGCAAAATTAAAATGGAAACCAATCCCAAAAAATTCCTGAGCAAGAAAATCAACCTAGGCTTTAAAAGTAATATTAAATTTGCTTAAATTAAAAACGTAAGTGAAAATTAACTTGGATCATTTCTTTAAGTACTTGTGTTGGAAGAAAACAAAACTTAACCTCAGCTAATCAAAAGCCAGTAATTAACATATGGTGATATGACTAGGAGAGATAATGTTAAACCAAAAAAGAAAATTTCATAACTAAAACTAATCAAATTATTTACTTTGCTTCTATATTCATCTTACAAATACTTTAATACTTTGTCACCAGGGCTCTAGACTTCTTTTAGTTTGATGCTTCCCAATTTGTGAATTGCAGTCTATTCGAGCAGACAGCAATTGTCTATTCAATTTTTATTGTGCCTCAGATTTTTCTTGTATAAGATAGAGTGATGGTTTGTACATTTGGTCATTGGGTTATAATGTATGACTGTTACTATTTATTTCAGTGATTTAATTATGTCAAATTTTACCAATAGGAGTGCCTTCAAACTGACTTCTGGGTCCATTTGATATTTCTACTTCATTTTCTCCCTTCAGGCATTAAAGGATATTCCAGTTTTTTCTTGTACTTTTCCTGTCCTAATCAAGGAATCAGCCATTTCTCCAATACTACCTCTAATATTTTCTCTGCATTAAGTCATATCTTATGAAGAGAAAGATGTACACAGTTGTACCAATTAGCTCCCCAAACTTATTTTCCACCTCCCATGCTATTTGACTGGCATTCCTTCTTACTCATAGACAATGAATTTCTTGACAGCAGAGCCAGCTCCTTTCAAGGAAGTGATGGTACTGGTATAACTTTCTAACACAACCTAATATAAGTTTGCAGGATTCCTATTTTTGTGACTGCTTTCTTCTTTTGCCATTATTCTATCTTGTCCTTAAAATCTAGTAAGCCTCAACACCCTGTACTAAGCTTCTTTTTGAGAATTGTTTTTGTGTGTGTGTGTGTGTGTGTGTGTGTGTGTGTGTGTGTGTGTTTGAAGATAAAATTTAGAATTGGTTAAGAACCTCAAAATTGTATTTATTTATGTCCCTCAGAAGAGTTTTGGTTTTCTTCATATAGATCCTTAGATTATTTTCTAAGATAATAGCTTATTTTTAAGGCTCTTCACAATGAGAGTTTAAACAAACAAGCAAACCCTCTTTAAATTGTTTAAACTGATTTCAGATTGAGTAGAGAATTTTGATATTTTAATATCCCTTTTGAGTATAATAATATCATTTGCAAATAATCTTTGCTCAATTTTGAAAAGTATTTTGCTATTACAACTAGTAAAATATTAAGTAATAATGACTATTTTGAATACATACTTTAATATGTTTTTTATTTGAGCAGATATAGCAGTTAAGGAAGTATTCTTTCACTACTGTACTAAAAGGTAATTGCTTAATTTCAAGTGATAACAGTATTTTTACCATATATTTTTGGTTAAAGTAATCATTTTATTTTTCTACCTGAATTTATTAATATTCTCAGAAATAGACTTAAATGCTAGGGAAAAGGATCTTCTCTCACTTGAAATTTTCTTAATGGGAAAAGAGATATTTCAGGCAAAGACATAACAAGTTAAAACATAGCTTTTAGTTCAAAAAACGGTAAATACAGGAAACTTCTCTCATTTATGTCTTCTTTTAAGACACATTATGTGCAACCCACTGCATGATATAAACAAATTATTGTGCTGAGTGAGCAGAAGAAAGTATTCTCATACTTTACTATTCATTTCATCAAATTACTCAGAGTATCAACAAAGGTATTTTTCACTATGTCTTCTTCAGCAGAGAAGATTTGCTAAAAGTCAGGGAAAGTCTGGTATTTCTATGTAAAAACCTCAACCAATTCCATCTTTAATATGACCAGTAGAATAGGCAGCTCTACCTCTTAGAAAATGTTCATTTACTATCTGATCCAGAAGCTTCAAAAAAGAGCCATAAGAGGATATTGATAAAGTCACTGTTAATGCTATGCATTATATTTATTTTACATATATATACATTTTTGAGACAGAGTGTCACCCTGTTGCCCAGGCTGGAGTGCAGTGGTGTGATCTCAGTTCACTGCAACCTCCGCCTCCTAGCTTCAAGCTATTCTCGGGCCTCAGCCTCCCAAGTAGCTGGGATTACAGGCACCCACCAACACGCCCAGCTAATTTTTGTACCTTTAATAAAGATGGGGTTTCACCATGTTGGCCTGGCTGATCTTGAACTCCTGACCTCAGGTGATCAGCCCATCTCAGGCTCCCAAAATACTGGGATAACAGGCGTGAGCTACCACACCCAGCTACCATGCATTATTTTAAGCTGAGCTTTTCTCCTTTTACTAGGTCAACTGCATTATCCATCTAACTCTTAGTCATTTTAGTAAAATGAATAATACATTTAAGAATTCAAAAAATATGTATTAAGTTATTCTTGAGTTAGATATTAAAGATAAGTAGAAAACAACAGATAACCCCCCCTTCCCTTATGAGGTGTTTATCTACTGAAATAACTGTTAGTACATCTCAAAGAAAATAATGTCAACAGTAGCAAAATCACTGAAATATTAATTCTACCATTTCCTCCCCAGTATCAAGTAATACCCATTTTTAAATTATAAGTTAGTGTTGAAAAAATTATTAATATTTTTATGAAAGTCAACATTTCTCAATTTAATCATCTTCTCTTTTTTTACTTTAATAGAAACTCTGTAAGAAATACCAAATCAAAGTATCTTTAGCCAAATACTACTTACTGGAAAACTCACAAAACTCTAGCAAAAGCAAGAGAAAAGCTTATACTCAGCATCAAATGAATCTAGGTACTTCACCATGAAATCTTTTTCAACTCATCTTTTGTCAGAGTTTCCCATTCATTATTATCTTCATTCTTCTAAGCAAGTTTCCCACATATGTCAGAAAACAATGCCAGTAGTAGAAACTGAGCAGGCTTCTGCCCAGAGAAACATGGGAGACTCATTCTTAGTTTTGGAAAATTGTTTAGTCTGACTTTGGTGAAATCAACATCCCTAGATCAATCAATAAATCAGTCAAAGTGATAAGAATTTTAAAAATGATAATTATTAATCATAATTACACATGTAAAATCAATGTGTCTTTGAAGGACAGCTGCTGGGCAAAGAAAGTAATATATGTCTCCAGCACTTGTCTGAACCCCAGGTTAGTTAGGCTTTCCATCCAGATAGCTTCATTTCGGACTTTTATTCTTTATAATGACTAATCCTTAATAAGAATAACCAACTCAGTTTGCAAAATTTATCTAAACTGTGCTTCTCAAGCACCTCACATTTGCCTAATTCTGAAGAAGAGAAGGATATCAAAGCTCTAGCTCTGCACTCTTATATTTCAAATCAATGCAGAAAAATATTGCTTCAAATAGTATCATTCCCTAATATTTAATAGAGATTCTATTTTAGAAAATAGAAAGTCATCTTAGTTTCATACTAAATCTAATCAGTCCCTGCAAGCTGACTAGATCTTATGAAGAAATTTGAAAATCAGATAACAGAAGTCATCCACCAGGACATTAATTATGATCCTTTCCTATGCCCATATTTTCTGCAATGACTTCTTTAATGACAACTTCTCATTAATTGACCTCCTGAATATTTGAAATCACTTAATTTCCATTTCCTTCTCTAACAATTTCATGCAGGCATTACAATGCAGAGATGAGCTCTTCCAGAGACAAAGTATAATTTCTATTTTGACCGGGACACTCTAAATTTAGGACAGGTCACTGTTAATATCCCAGTTTTTATTCCATTTCCATTTCATGCTATTCGGTCTGCATTGCTTCAATCTCGGGAGAAGCTTAAGAAATTTTTGGAATGTATTCTACTGAGTGTCTTTCTTCATTCTCCTTCTTTGTTTCTCCTCCTGAATTCGTTAGTTCATAAATTCAGTCTTTTGAAAAGGCTTCCCTCTTGTTGAACATTTCTACCAGCTGGAGAATCATCATTAACAGATTTCTGAACTGAAGCTGCTTTCTTGATGTGTCCAATTTTTATAACCTTATGCATCCAGTAAGAAACTACATGTACTTAGCCAGGTGGTCCTCCCCAAAGCGTTGCCTTCCTTCAGCATTTCAGTTTCCAAGGACTTAAATAACTTGCACTACATCAGTGACTGCAAAAACATTCCAAATTTGCTACCTCCTTCACTATAGCAATAAAATATCCTTTTAATCTTTCTTTAATGTTTAATTTTCCTCTGTTGTTTCTCTAATCCTTTGAAGTAGACACAGCTGTTAAAGATATTTTTACTTAATTCTCAATTTATCCTTAGTCTACCTCTGCCACGTTTTGCAGGATCGTAGTGTCTTCCTCTGTTTTTGCTTATAGGCCAATACACTGATTTTTCTAGTATTGCTTTGTGGAGTTGAGAGATGGGATTTGGCAATTTCAGAGAGTTTGGCTGCACATTCCCATTAAGTTAGCCCTCACCACACATGCAAGGATGCAATGTAAAAATTATTCCAATTATCTATGTCTATAAATTCTACTTACAGACCATAGGTAGGGGGAAGTTATCAGACGATCTGTTGACTTAGGTAACCCACTGTAAAGCATGATGCCACTTATTACTTGTTCCTCATAAACCCCCACACTCACAGGAAGCCCATGGTGATACATGGGTCTCTGGATATTCATGTCATATCAGGACTTTGTGTTCAACAGTTTTCAAAATTTCTGCTTATTCTTCTTTCCTCATTGTAGACTAGATGGCCATAGGTTCTTTTGGAGAAGGACTGGAGGATTGAGTGTGGATAAGATTACTGTGCAGCTGTGGAATACTTCCTACTAAGCATTCAGCCTCCTCTTCAGTCAATGGCGCTCACAAGCGAAAACTAATTAAGACCTGGGAAATGAGAAAGTGCCATTTTTGTTGAGGTAATCACTCTCAACCACCTGCTTGTGCACCAGTCCCAAGGCATACCATGATCTATTAACCATCCACACAATTCCCAGCTGGGAGTCTCCTTGCCTGCCCCCCCCCATTCCTGCTATTTATTACAGTAATTGCAGCCTTCTGGCTCCTGGTAATTGAGTACTGTCAACTGGCCTCTGTTAGTGTGGGGCCCCATGGATGTTGATGAATTCAGCACTGTAATCACTACTCCTAATGTTTTACCTAGCCTGCAATGAAGAGACATTGCTAAGTTTCCTCTAGTATGGTATTGCTACACAAACACATTCCTAAATGCAATTCTCTGGCAGTGAGTTGAGGAAAACAGCCAGAGGATTGTGTTCCATTGGGAAGGCAAAAAGGACACACTATTTCCCAAGGATATGAGAAATGCCAGCATGCACATTTCCATCAGCCTCTGTCTTCTTTCGTCTACTGGAAGACAGGACATAATTACACACTTCATGTAAGTATAAAAATAATTATCTATTTTTGTCTGCTTACATCTTTAATCAAGCAGCCTCGACATCCAGTTTCTGTGATACACCCATGGTTGACTGTAAATCTGTCATGGGTGAGTGTTTAAATACTCACTAATTCTGTACCTCTAAATACTCGGTACTTTATTTTCTGCTCAGCTATGTTTATCTTACAACTACAGGAGATAAAGTACTACTCATAAGCTGCAACATAGACACTTTGACTCCCAAATGAAGAGACATTGGCCTGTAAGCAAATAGGGAGGAAGATACTTTGATCCAGCAAAACGTGGCAGGTACTTTATTTTCTGCTCAGCTATGTTTATCTTACAACTACAGGAGATAAAGTACTACTCATAAGCTACAACATAGACACTTTGACTCCCAAATGAAGAGACATTGGCCTGTAAGCAAATAGGGAGGAAGATACTTTGATCCAGCAAAATGTGGCAGAGGTAGACTGAGGATGAATTGAGAATTATCTGATATTAATCACTCTAACTATCTCATCCTTCTGTAGAGTCTCAGAAATAATCAACCATCGACTCTATAATTTTCTAGTGCCTGAAGCATTGCCCCTGCAAGCATAACTCTCGCATCTGTGACAATTTCCCCGGGAGGCCTCAGTGTAATAGCTAGTAAACCTCCACTGCCACACTGTTTATGCCATACATACAACTCTGGATATCATCATGTTGGCTAACCATGTGATGAGTAAGTGATTTCAGAATGCAGCCTCTTTGCTTCAGATCACTACTGGAACCACATGCTTTAGTTTGAGTCCTTTAAGAAGCAACAAAATAGCATTAAACATGCAAGAGATTTGTTAGGTGAGAGAGAATGGGTGGGAACCCGAAAAGTTCAGGAAAGTCATCACACCATGGTGCAGGGCGGATTCCTGTGAAGGAGACAAAGAAGTGAGAAATGTTGGATAGAAAAAAAAAAAAAAAAAAACCTTATTGATAGTGGTACAGTACCCAACAAAGATAAAGCAAGGACAATGATAAGTTTTCAAGCCAAAATAATCTGATGTAAACTAAACTAAAAATTAAATAAAATCTTAAGTTCCCCAACCAACTGAATGGACCCACTCTTGGCCAAGAGGACCCTAAAGAAACCTTAAAAATTGAGTTCCCAGTCCATGGGATGGGAAACCTGACATATCTTGTTACACCCCCTCCCTTTTGTGTTTAGATTCATCAACTGACCAGCATTAATATTACAATAGAGGTCATAAGACTAACCGAACAAAGGAATTGTGGCAATAAGATATCAAATTATAAACAGGACCTGAGGTCATGCCAGGAAAGGGTTACGCCACACACTCCCTACACTGAAAGAATAAACTATGCTCTGATTACCATAAGTCTTTTCTTTTGCTCTAGCAGCTAAACAAGCATTGGCGTTGAGATAAAGCAAAATTCAAACAACTGAAGCTTACTACCAGACATTGACTAACTAACCCTTTGTTCCACAAACCATAACTACAGCTTTGATTGGACAAGAGACGGAGTTCTGTAACTTTTCTGAGAAGAGGCCACTAGGCATGAATTGGTTCTGGCCACTTTTTTTTTTTTTTTTGATTGGTTCGTTTGTTTTTTGAGATGGAGTCTTGCTTCTGTCGCCAGGCTGGAGTGCAGTGGCACCATCTCAGCTCACTGCAACCCCTTCCTCCCAGTTCAAGTGATTCTCCTGCCTGCCTCAGTCTCCTGAGTAGCTGGGACTACAGGCACACACCACTATGCCCAGCTAAGTTTTGTATTTTTAGTAGAGAGGGGGTTTCACCATGTTGGCTAGGATGATCTCAATCTCTTGACCTCGTGATCTGCCCACCTTGGTCTTCCAAAGTGCTGAGATTATAGGCATGAGCCACCACATCCAACCGGTTCTGGCCAGTTTTACAGAGGCTGCACATTTGAGTGCCTTCATGTACATGCCTCACCTTTTGACATGTAGAGTCTAATTGCAATGCCTTTAAATGTTTACATATGTTACATATAACTCAGTAGCTAACACATGCATACCAAATAACCATGCATGTTACATATAAGTCATATAAAAGTGGTCCTAACACATGCATACCAAATAGCCATGCATGTTACATATAACTCAGTGAACATGGGTTATATGTAACATGCATGGTTATTTGGTATGCATGTGTTAGAACCACTTTTACAAATATTCAGAGATCCTTCTTACTGAATATGTATACTTGGCGAACCCATTTAGGATAAAACCCTGTTTTACTCTACCCTCCCTCGAAGCACCTGCTAATCTCCTCTGCTGGAGGCTAATCGTCCCAGCCTGTAGGAAGAGCAATCTTGCAGATTGTAATCTTTATAAGAAATAAATAGAAAAGGAATAATTTTCCTTCCCAAATTTATGAAGACTTCTAGATTTTTCAGCTAACAAAATGTGTTATATCTCCCAGGAAGGAGCTAGTTTCACTAACCCTTTCAGGGACACAGACCTTGCTGAGAGGATCCTATTGAAAGTATGACCTTGCTGAATATGTTATAATGGATTTCAGTGCACAGCAAGTGTGCCCAATGGTCAATTATGTTTCCTGTAGTCAGATATCTGATAGGCACATCTTCGTGGCAATGATTCCTGTTTCCTGATCAGGTTTCATTGGTATATGCAACCTCTACAGTTGTGTGTCCCAAGCCTAAGAGACCTTACACTTGATTTAATGCTTTGATATTGCCATCTTAACTTTCTTAATGATTTTAAAAGAAGGAGCCCCACCTTGGGCTCTAGAAATTATGTAGTTATTCCTATCTGTTACTGTAACTATAATTAACATTCTAAGAAAACTTGGCCATTTTTCACCTAGAGTAGGGTATTTTTGAACAAGAAGTAATTTTCATTTATCAATCTAACATGTATCTCAAACTGGTACTTGGTCTATTATGATTTTCAATTGCTCTGCTATTGTTTCTCATATGCTCCAACTCTAAAATCCTCCTAGATATGTTTCCTCATAGAAAATATATTTTTTGTTTTCACCCATACAAACATTACCTACATTCCAACAAAGTCTTATGATTCTATAGTGAATTTTACCTTTATTCAAATATCAAATTTGTGTAAAGCAGATAATTAGTCCAGTTTTCTAGACTGTACTCAATAGAATTTATTTTTGACTCCCTTTTGTGTATTTTAAGGAATACTTTTCCCAAATTTGCCATTACATTAGATTACCTGGTCAGTGCATTACAGTTTGATTTCTCAGTTTATTCCTTTTGTATTTAGATATATGTTTGGGACAGACACCAAGATATAACACAAAACTTCATAATCTCCTAATTTATGGCTTAAAAGTAACTAACTGTATTAGTGTTTTCTGTTGCATATAGTTCTAACATTGCCTGGTGATCATAAAATGGAGACTTTTTTCAGAACAATGTTTATTTTTTTCTTCAAGTTTATTTGTTTCACATTATTCCTCTTCAGACCATTTCTAATATCCTTTTATTACAATTTAAGTTTTCCTTTTCATGTTTAATGTTTAATATTCCCTTTCAAAGCTTAATTAATGGTTTTCTACTTCAAATTCTTGTTCTTAAGTCTTTTTATCTTCTCATTGTGTCTTTCCTTTAGTTCATAAAGCCAAGATTTTAAAAAGTCTTGACTTTTACAAGAATTTTATTAAAGCTGGTCCCTCATTCCAACTTCCAAATATAATAATTTATCTTTATAATAAAGGCCTCCTTTTTATATACATTGGTGAAAAGTCTGCCATTTAGCTTTTACTGAATCCTGAGTTTAAGTCATTTAAATTTATAGTCATATGCAAGACTTACTCTATAAACTAACTAGAGGTAATTTGAAAACAAGTAGCAAAAGTAAACTGTGAAGTTGCTGTCAAAACACTGTGAAAAGCTGGGTCCTATAGTCTGAAGTCCACAGGCTCTATCACCTGGAGAACAACTAGAGTGACCTGTTGCCAGGAGAAACCTGAATGTGAGACTCTACATGAACTTGTTCCCCCCATTCAACCCTGTGTTTGTGGAACCCATTGCATATAGAAAATGCTGCATCAGTGATGTAGTTTTGGTCCATGTTGCAAAGCTTCTATCCATTGGGTTGAGGACAGTTCCTATCCTTCTGCAGTGTTATATTTTCGACAAAAACAACCACAAAAACATGCTTTTACATGGGAGGCTGCATGACACACATTGATGAAAAATCAGGACAAATAAAGCCCAGCTGTCTGTAGTTTTTGAAATAGGGTCAGAAAAAAAAAACTTGTATGTTTAGGGGTCTTTGGTGTTGCTCATGCTTATGCCTGTTCGTTGGCCACTGTGCTCACATCCCCTAAAGTGGATGTAGTCTCAATAACTATTAAGCTTTGCCAACAGCCCATATTTATTTAGTGTGATATTTAGTCTCTTCTCAAAGCTTATTTTAACATTTTTAGGAAGCTTGTGCCATGTTTTCAAAAGGAAGTGATCAAACTGGTCCGTTTGTACTCTCTTTAACCTAGTCTTATTTGCAATAGATATAATTAAAATTGCTTATTGAATTTCATCATGTGGATTTTATAATTTCAAAAATTCAAAGTACCTCAATATCTTCTTCTGTATTTAATTTCTTTGGACATTTTTGTTAGCTAACTGATGGTGGGAAGAGTAAAATATAGCTTATAATAAGTATATGTTCTGGAAGTGTGAGGTTGAAATGGTCATTGGAGAAACATTTTTGAACCTGGTCAAATGAGCACTAGTATAAAATCAATGAGTTCTTAATAAATTATGTATTTTATCTATTTATGATTATAAATGCATAATTAGCCACTGCAAATGCTAATTTCCATGCATAAAGAGCTTTTAATTCTCTTTTCAACTTAACAATTGAAACTACTAGTAAAACCAAACATCAGAAGATATATGGATGTATTGGCAGATCTGTTCTACTCCATTAATGCCAAATATCTGGATTGATTATAAATTCTTATCTCCTCAAAAGATCTGTTAATATTTACTTCTAAGGATGAAATATACATGTAATTGTGTTTATTTTCTTTTTAATTTTTATCTTTGAATTTCTACTTTATGAATTTTATGATTAATATGCATAGGTATAGAAGTTAAATTATACTGTATAATTTAAAAGTTCTCATGAAACTGAAATAATTCCAGTAATACATACTAAAATTTTCAAATTTGTAATTCAGGATGAAATAAGAAGTCATTATAATGGGTAATTTGGAAGAATATAAACTAGGTAATGCTTTGATAATGAAAAAGGTAAAAAAAAAAAAAAAGGTTTGAGTAATCAAGAGGTAAGCTATATTGAAGATAAAATAAGTTTTTTTTTCTAGTTAGAGGATAATTTGCATATTGGAGTTAAAAAAAAAACAACCTAAAAGTTCCTTGAAAAACATGATTGTTACAGTAAAAACTATAATTCTTATAATACTTTCAACTTACATGACATTTATAATTGAGATGACCATGATACATATAAAACAGCATCTAGAATATATCAGCATTTATCATATCATAAGCACTTAAAAATGTTAGGAAGAGAGGGCTTTACAAATTCATTTTTTAGCAGTAAGTGAAATTCAGTTCAATCTTTTTAAAGAGAAAATAGCAATAATTTTGTCTGTATCTGGAGAATCACAGGATATAGTTGCTTTATGCACTACTAGATCTATTGTTCTTTTGAATAAGTCATTGGTAAATCTGATTTTTCTCCACCTTTCAACTAGGCTCCCTTCACATCCACTAAAGTATATTATAGTGATACTGTTAGGGGTAGAAGGTATCCATGTTACTGGCGGTGAATCTGCAGGGGTCTGCAGCAACCTCAATTCATGCCTCCCCAGAAGAAAGAATTCGACTGAGGGGCATAAGACAGAAAAAGAGTCCAAGGCAAGTTTCAGAGAAGGAGTGGAAGTTTATTTAAAAAACTTTAGAGCAAGAAAAAAAAAGGAAACTATACTTGGAAGAGACTCAAGTGGGCAACTTAAAAGACAATTGTAGCATTTAATTTTGATCCTAGGACTTTACATGCTGGCTCACCTCCAGTGGCTTGCTCCCTTATCCCCTGCTCAGTTTTCCCTAAGGGCAAGCCACCCACATGCACAGTGCCCTTCTTACACTTCGGAGGTGAGCATGCACAGTGTGTTTAGCAAGTTGTACATATGCCCATCTGAGGTTTTCTGGTGGAATGCCTCCAGAAGTTCATACTTTGTTATTTTGTCTCTTAATCTGCATGCCTAGGCTCAATTGACCAGTTCCTAAGATTTTATTGGAAGCTGATTGATTACTAATCTCAAGTATTTTTATCTATTTGGAAAGTCTCCTCTCCCTGATGCCTGCAGTCAATGAACACTTTAGTGTTTCAGGTGTGGATCATTAGAAAATGGCCTCTTCCTGGCACTGGTTGCCAAATTATATTTAGTGAGGTAGTATGATAACTGCAGAACCATCACCTGATTGTCACCTGACATTCCTGGTGGGTGGAGGTGGGGAGATCCCTCTTCTGCCTCGCTGATGCCTGTCTAACTACCTGTAAGTGTAATATTTAATTAGACCATTCTTGCATTGCTATAAAGGCATACTTGAGACTGAGTAATATATAAAGAAAAGAGGTTTAATTGGCTCACTCTTCTGCAGGCTGTACAGAAAGAATGGTGCGGGCATGTGCTTGGCTTCTGAGGAGGCCTCAGAGAGTTTTTATTGATGGCTGAAGGTGAATTAGGAGCAGGCACATCACAGGGTTTGAATGAGAGCAAGTGAGGGGGACGGGTGCAATATACATTTAAATAACCGGATCTCAGGCAAACTTGCTTGCTATCCTGAGGATAGCACCAAGGCAACAGTGCTAAACCAATCATGAGAAATCTACTCCCATGATCCAATTACCTCCCACCCAGCCCCACCTCTAACATTGCGGATTACATTTCAGCATGAGGTTTGGAGGGACAAATATCCAAAATACATGAAATATGAATTTAAAAAGTGGAGGATTCGATTCAGTGAACAACCATCCACAGCTCTGTTTAAACATATTTATAGGAAAACCTTGTTTTTGTAAAACAACTTATTAAAATAGCACAAATTTAGAATATCTTTAAATAAAAATTAATTACTTTAAATAGGTAATATTGAGAGAAAGAAAAGTCAGCATGCAGTGAATTGGAAACAAATATATTACACTGTGGTATTCCCTAGAATAAAATGTGAAGAATCAAAATAGAAATCACATTTTACAAAAGCATATGGCCTAATTTTCTTTTAAGATGGCCTGAAATTTTTCTGTGAAGGAAATAGATCTGTGATTTTTACTGTTTTTGATTTGATAAGTTAGAGTTTACAGGAAAATAAGAGCAGTGTAAAGTTTTTTGAAGGAGAATCAGAAACTGGACATAAAAGAGAAAAACCAGGGAAGCATAGAATTGTTAGGACATAGCATATCCGTTAGCATAATAAGAGGAATAAAGAGTAAAGAATGTTGTAGGTACTTTATTTGAATATAAATATGTTGTTTTTTGCTCCTGCTAAAGTGACAGAAAAATAATGAACAAAAATACATCAAGTACTGTGGCTTGTAAAACTATTGTTAAATAAGACAGCTTTTCAAAATCCTCTACAATGCCACTTTATTCCCCATTCCTACAAAAGGATCTTTACTGTCTGTTACTGGGTTCAAAATGTTCCTTCTTCTTAGCATGACATTCTTAAATTAATATGTGATAATTTATGTAAACCAATTTTAGTTTTTGCATAGGCATCAGGAGTCTTCATTTTCATAATTTGAGATGATACATAATTTTTAAATCTCACTTTTATTCATATAGTGGTGCTACAGTGAAATTCTCCAGTTTCAAATTCATTCATAGCTGCACTTTTTCCTTGGATCTGAAGCGTTCTCAAAGTAATTTAATTGTCTCTTTCCACTACTTAGTGAATCATATTAGTTACTAAAAGTCTCTGAATAAAGGTGAAAAAGCCACTCATAAGTACTGAGTCAACATGAGGAAAGTATTATGCCATTATGATAATACAATATATTTGTACAGAGCTTTATAGTTTATGAGGTGCTTTTATGTGCTTTAAATTATTTGATCTGTAAAATAATTCTGAGTAAGTAAGGGTATTTTTTTATTGCACATTACAGACCTATCAGCCTAAACTAGTGTAAGAATTTAGTGGAATTTGGTGGCTGGCAAGATGGCTGCATAGGAACAGCTCTGGTCTGTGGCTCCCAGGAAAATCACTGCAGAAGGCAGGTGATTTATACATTTCTAACTGAAGTACCCAGCTCATGTCACTGGCACTGGTTAGACAGTTGGTGCAGCCCACGGAGGCGAGCTGAAGCAGGGTGGGACGTCACCTCACACAGGAAGCACAAGAGGTCAGGAACTCCCTCCACTAGCCAAGGGAAACCTTAAGGGACTGTGGCTTGAAGAACGGTGCACTCTGGCCCAGATATTATGCTTTTCCCATGGTCTTTGCAACCCACAGACTAGGAGATTCCCTCAGGTGCCTATGTCCCCAGGGCCCTGGGTTTCAAGCACAAAACTGGGCAGCCATTTTGGCAAACACTGAGTTAGCTGCAGGAGTTTTTTTTTTTTTTTTTTAATACCTCAGTGGCACCTGGAATGTGAGTGAGACAGAACCATTCATTCTTCTGGAAAAGTGACTGAAGCCAGGGAGCCAAGTGGTCTAGCTCAGCAGATCCAACCCCATGGAGCCCAGCAAGCTAAGATCCACTGACTTGAAATTCTCACTGCCAGAACAGCAGTCTGAAGTCAATCTGGGATGCCTGAGCTTAGTGGGGGGGGAGGGGCGTCTGCCATTACTGAGACTTGAGTGGGCTTTGTTTATACTGTGAGTATAAACAAAGCCCCTGGGGAAGTTCAGATTGGGTGGAGCCCACCTCAGCTCCTCAAAGCCACTGTAGCCAGACTGCCTCTCTCGTTTCCTCCTCTCTGTGCAAGGCATCTCTGAAAGAAAGACAGCAGCTCTAGTCACGGGCTTATAGATAAAATTCCCATCTCCCTGGGACAGAGCACCTGAGGGAAACAGATTATGTGGGTGCAGCTTCAGCAAACTTAACCATTCCTGCCTGATGACTCTGAAGAGAGCAGTGGATCTCCCAGCACTTGAGCTCTGCTAAGGCATAGGCAGCCTCCTCAAGTGAGTCCCTGACCTCCATCCCTCCTGACTGGGAGACATCTCCCAGCAGGGGTTGACAAAACACCTCGTACAGGAGCACTCTGGCTGACATCTGGCAGGTGCCCCCCTGGGAAGCAGCTTCCAGAGAAAGGAACAGGCAGCAGTCTGTGCTGTTCTTCAGCCTCTGCTGATGATACCCAGGCAAACGGGGTATGGAGTGGAACTCCAGCAAACTCCAGCAGACCTGCAGCAGAGGGGCCTGACTATTAGAAGGAAAACTAACAAACAGAAAGGAATACCATCAACATCAATTAAAGGATGTCCACACCAAAACCCCATCTGAAGGTCACCAACGTCAAAGACCAAAGGTAGATAAATCCACAAAGATCAGGAAAAACCAGTGCAAAAAGGCTTAAAATTCCAAAAACCAGAATGCCTTTTCTCCTCCAAAGGACCACAACTTCTCGCCACCAAGGGAACAAAACTGGATGAAGAATGAGTTTGGCGAATTGACAGAAGCAGGCTTCAGAAGATGGGTAATAACAAACTCTTCCAAGCTAAAGGAGCATGTTTTAACCCAATGCAAGGAAGATAAGAACCTTGATAAAAGGTTAGAGGAATTGCTAACTAGAATAACCAGTTTAGAGAAGAATATAAATGACCTGATGGAGCTGAAAAACACTGCACAAGAATTTTGTGAAGCATACACAAGTACCAATAAATATATTGATATCAAGTACATATAAATATATAATTTGTAGTCATGCATATTTTTCTGTTTGCCATTTGCATCTCTAATGGAAACTGTTATGTATTGATTAAAAGATCTAGACTGATAGGTACTGAATATGAAACTAGATGGTTGTGGTGGCACAATGCTGTAGTACTCACTACTTGGAAGACTGGAGCAGGAAGATTGCTTGATCCTGAGTTTGAGGCTACAGTGCACTATGGTCAGGCCTGTGAATAGCCATTCTGCTCTGGTTTGGGCAACACAGTGAGACATCCTCACTAAAAAGAAAATAGGGAAAGGAAATTTATAACTTTAGAGTTAACAGTGTGCTGTTTGGTTGTCTAAGCTGATCTGTTTCCAAAAGAAATTTAAAAAAAAAACACCAAAATAAGCTAAATTAGCCATCTTGGTGGTAATGTTACCTAAGTATTGGGGGTTAGTCTAGGTTCTGCTGCTCGCCGTACAGAAAGCCAATCACTGACACAATGAGTATTGCCAAGCAAGAAGGCTTTAATTGGTGCTGCAGCTGAGGAGATGGGAGAGCGGTCTTAAATCCATCTCTTCGACTGACTAAATTAGGGGCTTAAAGCAGGAAATAAATGTAACAATGTATAGGAAAACAGAAACTCAGGAGGGGTAAGAAATTAATCATAATGAATAAGAGATCTGGCATCTCATTGTGTGTATGCTATGATCTGGTGAATTTCAGTTCTTCGATTCTTTTTGAGAGACCTGGGGTTCCTTTCCTGAGGAAGCGACTCAGATAAAACAAATTTAAGTTGCAAGCTTTAAGAACAGATTCTCAATTTCTGTATTTATCAAAAAAACTGTCTATGAGACTATTGGGTCAGTTTCAATAAGAGACTTATATACCCTAATGAAATATGTAATCAGGTGTTCTTTGTTCTGAAGTAACTCTAATTTGCTACATAGTCAGTATGTTTTTAAATATTTATTGTACGCCAGTCACCAATCTACATGCCCTCCAAATATTCACTCAAATAACTTCACATGGTAGTTTTTTTAGAGCTCAAACTTCTCTGAATTTTTGTAAGACAAAATGTTCCTAAATTTATTTCCCATTTTGTTAGTCTTAGAACCTGTTGTTCTGGCTATTAAAAACATTGCATGTAGTATAATATCTAGTAGTCAACTCTCCTGTCTTCCAAAACATTTCTGATATTTCTCAGATGTAATATTTAATACTCATCAGTTATTCCATAACAACTAACTATATTCATAGTTGGAATCTCTATAGGTAACATCATCTTGCAAATAGCAATCATGCGTGCAAAATTATTTTGTTGATTTGCTTTAAAAATGCTACACTTCAAGTAAAGACCTACCTAGATAATATACTAATATTCATTTCATTTTTAATGTCACATAGCATATAGAGAATTGATATAAAACTTTAGTAAAGTTTCAGGATACAATATCAATGTACAAAAAATCAGGAGCATTTTCATTCACCAATAAAGTCCAGGCTGAGGGTCATGAGCATAATCCTATTTACAGTAGGCACAAAGAAAACAAAATGCCTAAAAATACAGCTAAGCAAAAAGTAAAGATCTTTACATGGAGAACTACAAAACACTGATTAAAGAGATCAGAGATGACACAAATAAATGGAACATCATTCCCTGCTCATGGATAGAAATAATTAATATCTTTAAAATAGCTATACTGCCCAAAATAACTTAAAGATTCAATACTAGTCCTATGAAACTATCAATGTCACTTTTCACAGAATTAGAAACAATTCTAAAATTCATATAGAACAAAAAACAACCCCAAATAGCCAAAATAATCCTAGCAAAAATAACAAAACCAAAGGCATAACACTTCCCGACTTCAAGCTATACTATAAGGCTACAGTAATAAAAACAGTATGGTACTGGTAAAAATGCTGACACATAGACTAATGGAACAAAATGGAAATCTCAGAAATAAAGCTACATGCCTAAAACCATATGATTTTTGACAAGGCTGAAAACAAGAAGTAATGGGGAAAAAACTCACTATTCAATAAATTACTCTGGGATAACTGGCTAGCTGTATACAGAAGAATAAAACTGGATCCTTGCCTTTTACCATATATATTCATATTACCATATAATTTTACCATATAATTCATATTACCAAAATGAATTAAAGATTTAAATGTAACATCTCAGACTATAAATATTCTAGAAGAAAATCTAGGAAATAAAGTTTAAATATCGGCACTGGCAAAGAATTTTTGGCTAAGTCCCAAAAGCAACAGCAACAACAACAAAATTGACAAATAGGATATAATTACAGAGCTTCTGTACACACACAGACACAAATAAAGCAAGCACCAAAGAGTAAACAGACAACCTGCAGAATGGGAGAAAATATTTTAAAAACTATTCATCCATCAAACATCTAATGTTCAGCCTCCACAAGGAACTTAAACAAATCAAGAAGCAAAGAGAAATAACCCTGTTAAATATGGGCAAATAACATTAATAGACACTTCTCAAAAGAAGACATACAAGCAAGCAACCAACAACCATATAAAACATGCTTATCAGCAGTAATCATGAGAGAAATTCAAATCAAAATCACAATTAGCATCTCACATCAGTCAGAATGGCTACTATTAAAAATTCAAAAAATGACAGATTCTGGAGAGGTTATGGGGAGAATGGAATATTATACACCGTTGATGGGACTGTAAATCAGTTCAGCCACTTTCAAAAACAGTTGAGAGATTTCTCAAAGAACTTTAAAGGGAGTAACCATTTGGCCCAGCAATTCCATTAATGGGCACAGACCTGATATGGTTTGGCTCTGTGTTCCCTTCGAAATCTCACCTTGTATTCTAATATTCCCATGTGTCATGAGAGGGACAAGGTGGAAGGTAATTGAATCATGAGCACAAATTTTTTTCCATGCTAGTCTCATGATAGTGAATAAGCCTCACAAGATCTGATGGTTTTATAAATGGAATTTCCCCTGCACATGCTCTCTTTTCTACCTGCTGCCTTGTAAGACTTGGCTTTACTCCTCCTTCGCCTTCTGCCATGATTGTGAGGCCTCTTCAGCCATGTGGAATTGTGAGTCAATTAAACCTATTTCCTTTATAAATTACCCAGCCTCAGATATGTATTTATTAGCAGCATGAGAACAGACTAATACAATACCCAAAGGAAAATAAATCATGCAACCAGAAAGACAAATGCCCTAATGTGTTCATTACCATGCTAGTCACTATCAAAAAATACGGACTCAATCTAGATGGCCATCAATTGTGGATTGGATAAAGAAAATGTGGTACATATACCCCATGGACTACTATGCAGCCATGATAAAGAATAAAATCATTTAATGCAGCTGAAGGCCATAATTCTAAGCAAATTAATAGAGGAATAGAAAATAAAATATTCCATACTCTCATTTTATAAATGGGAGCTAAACACACTCTTTCTCTCCTCTCTCTTCACACACACACACACACACACACACACACATATACACACAAAGGTAAATGCAAATATAGTAACTCATAAATTACTGGACTTTCACTCAGTTGTTCCATACTCGTTATGTTACTCTATAATATGGCTTTAAATACAATGAAGCATATTTCCTCCTTTTTATTATGTTCTTCTCATGTCTGTGTTAATATGTGTCCTTCCTGAAGGTACTTGCTCTGCTAAAAAATAAGCTCTTTCAAGATAAAAAGTTTTGGCCAACTTTTTTTTTTACATACATCTTTTATTGAACTTTAGGTTCTGGGGTACATGTGTAGAACATGCAGGATTGTTGCATAGGTACATACATGGCAATGTGGTTTGCTGCCTCCATCCCCCAGTCATCTGTCTCCCCATGTTATCCCTTCCCAACCTCACTATGCCCCGCTGTTCCTCCCCTTTTCCCCCACAACAGACCCCAATGTGTGATGCTCCCCTCTCTGTGTCCATGTGTTCTCATTGTTCAACACCCACCTATCAGTGAGAATATGCAGTGTTTGATTTTCTGTTCTTGTGTCAGTTTGCTGAAAATGATGGTTTCCAGATTCATCCATGTGAAAACAAAGGACTTGAACTCGTTTTTTATGGCTGCATTGTATTCCATGGTGTATATGCGCCATATTTTCCCTGTCCCGTCTATCATCAATGGGCATTTGGGTTGGTTCCAAGTCTTTTCTATTGTAAACAGTGCCACAATGACCATACATGTACATGTGTCTTATAATAGAATGATTTATAATCCTTTGGGTATATAGCTAGTAATGGGATTGCTGAGTCAAATGGAATTTCTATTTCTAGGCCCTTGAGGAATCACCACACTGTCTTCCACAATGGTTGAATTAATTTACACTCGCACCAACAGTGTAAAAGTTTTCCTGTTTCTCCACATCCTCTCCAGCATCTGTTGTCTCCAGATTTTTTTTTTTTTAGAGAAAAGAGAAAAAAGAGAAAGAAGGAAGAAAAAAAAGAATGAAATAAAGAGAAAAAGAAGAAAAAAAAAAAAAGGAGAGAGAATGGGAATCTTGCTCTATTGCCCAGGCTAGAATGCAGTCCACAAATGGATGTTGAAAGCTTTTTTATACTAATAATTGTGTTATACAATGGAGACAGGAAGGAATAAGGGAGGAAAATAACAAACAAACAGCCAACCAATATTTCATTTAATCCTATGAAATGCTATGCAATTGCTAGGGAGTGATTTACTCCCAACCATGTGGTCACTTTTAGAATAAATGTGATGTGTTACTGAAAAAAAAATGTATGTTTTGTGGATTTGGAGTAGAGAGTTCTGTAAATGTTTATTAAGTTTACTTGTTTGAGGTTTAAGTTCAAGTCCCGGGTATCCTTCTTAACCTTCTGTCTCATTAATTTGTCCAATATTGACAATGTAATGTTAAAGTCTCCCACTATTATTGTGTGGGAGTCCAAGTCTCTTTGTAAGTCGCCAAGAAGTTGCCCTATGTATCTGGGTGCTCCTATATTGGGTGTGCATAGACTTAGAGTCGTTAGCTCTTCCCGTTACATTGATCCCTCTACCATTATACAATGTCCTTCTTATCTCTTTCGGTTTCTATTACTTTAAAGTCTATTTTATCAGAGATGAGAATTGCAACTACTGCTTTTTTTTTTTTTTTTTTTGCTCTCCATTTGGTTGGCAAATCTTCCTCCATCCCTTTGTTTTGAGTCTCTGTATATCCTTGCATGTAAGATGGATCTGGATGCAGCTTACTGATGGGTTTTTTGAAGTGGCTGATACTGGTTGTTCCTTTCTATATATAGTGCCTCTTTCAGAAGCTCTTATAAAGCAGGCCTGGTGGTAATGAAATCTCTGAGTACTTGCTTGTTTGTAAAAAATTTTATTTTTCCTTCACTTATGAAACTTAGTTTGGCTGGATATGAAATTCTGGGTTGAAAGTTCTTTTCTTTAAGGATGTTAAATATTGGCCCCCACTCTCTTCTGGCTTGTAGGGTTTCTGCTGAGAGATCAGCTGTGAGTCTGATAGGCTTCCCCTTGTGGGTAACCTGACCTTTCTGTCTGGCCGCCCATAGTATTTTCTCCTTTGTTTCAACCCTGATGAATCTAATGATTATGTGCCTTGGGGTTGCTCTTTTTGAGGAATATCTTTGTGGTGTTCTCTGTATTACCTGGAGTTGGGTATTGTCTTGCCTTGCTAGGTTAGGAAAGTTTTCCTGGATAATATACTGAAAAATATTTTCCAGCTTGGATTCATTCTCTTCGTCAAACTCAGGTACACCTATCAAACGTAGATTAGGTCTTTTCACATAGTCCCATATTTCTTGGAGACTTTGCTCATTCCTTTTTACCCTTTTTTCTCTAATCTTGTCTTCTCGTTTTATTTCGTTAAGTTAGTCTTCGACCTCTGAAATCCTTTCTTCTGCTTAATCAATTCAACTGTTAAAACTTGTGCATACTTCTCAAAGTTCTCGTATTGTGTTTTTCAGCTCCATTAATTCACTTATATTCCTCTTTAAATTGTCCATTCTCATGAACATTTTGTGAAACCTTTTTTCAAGGTTCTTAGTTTCCTTGCATTGGGCTAGAACATGTTCTTTTAGCTCACAGAAGTTTCTCATTATCCATCTTCTGAAGCCTGATTCTGTTGATTCCTCACATTCATTTTCTATCAGGCCTTGTTCAATTGGTGATGAGGCACTGCAATCATCTGTAGGAGGAGAGGCATTCTGATTTTGGGTGTTTTCAGCCTTTTTGCACTGGTTTCTTCCCATCTTTGTGGATTTATCCACCTGTCGTCTGTGTAATTGCTGACGTTCAGATTAGGTCTCTGAGTGGACGTCCAACTTGTTAGTGGTAAAGTTTTTTCTATTTCTTAATTTTTCTGTGGTGGACGCCCCTCCCCCACAGAGCTAGACCTTCACAGGTTCAGGTGTACTTACTGTGAAACTCTCAATCTTCAGCAGTTCCAACTGCTGTTTTATTTTTTTTTTTTTGTGGAGGGGGGTACCAGCCTTCCCCTGCGGCAACCCACTACGCGGGCTGAAACAGCAGCCTTAAGATTCGTGGTGCTTTTCTGCCCGGGAATCTCCCAGTGTTGTTCCTCACTTCAGTCCGCTTTTCAATCAGCTGAATGGGAGACTCTGCTTTCCCGGAGCTCCAACGCCAACCAAAAGGGCACTCAGTCCTGTATACTCGGGACTGAGAACCGCCGCGCCGGGGTGCCTGCAAAATGGCCACGTCCTCCAAAAGAGTCGCGCTGGCGACCCGTGGGGCTCCTCCGCCAAGAATCTCTTGGTCCATGGGCAATGAAAATTCGTCTGAAAATGTGGCGTCCACTCACTCTCTGCGCTTTCAGTGGGAGCTACAATCCTGAGCTGCTGCTAATTGGCCATCTTGGATCTCTCTCCAGATTTTTTAATGATTGTCATTCTAACTGGTGTGAGATGATATCTCAATGTGGTTTTGATTTGCATTACTCTAATGACTAGTGATGATGAGCATTTTTTCATGTTTGTTGGCCTCATAGATGTCTTCTTTTGAAAAATATCTGTTCATGTCCTTTGCCCACTTTTGAATTTGTTTTGTTTTTTTTTTCTTGTAAATTTGTTTTAGTTCTTTGTAGATTCTGGATATTAGTCCTTTGTCAGATGGGTAGATTGCAAAAATATTTTTCCCATTCTGTTGGTTGCTGGTTTACTCTAACGATGGTATCTTTTGCTGTACAGAAGCTCTGGAGTTTAATTAGATCCCATTTGTCTATTTTGGCTTTTGTTGCCAATGCTTTTGGTGTTTTAGTCATGAAGTCCTTGACTATGCCTGTGTCCTGAATGGTTTTGCCTAGGTTTTCTTGTAGGGTTTTTATGGTGTTAGGTCTTATGTTTAAGTCTTTAATCCATCTGGAGTTAATTTTAGTGTAAGGTGTCAGGAAGGGTCCAGTTTCTGCTTTCTGCACATGGCTAGCCAGTTTTCCCAATACCATTTGTTAAACAGGGAATTCTTTCCCCATTGCTTTTTTTGTCAGGTTTGTCAAAGATCAGAGGGTTGTAGATGTGTGGCATTGTCTCTGAGGCCTCTGTTCTGTTCCACTGGTCTTTCTGTTTTGGTACCAGTACCATGCTGTTTTGATTACTGTAGCCTTGTAGTATAGTTTGAAGTCAGGTAGCATGATGCCTCTGGCTTTGTTCTTTTTGCTTAGGAATGTCTTGGCTATGTGGGCTCTCTTTTAGTTCCATATGAAGTTTAAGGTGGTTTTTTCCAGTTCTGTGAAGAAGGTCATAGTTAGATTGATGGGGATAGCTTTGAATCTATAAATTACTTTGGGCAGTATGGCCATTTTCACAATATTGATTCTTCCTAACCTTGAGCCTGGAATGTTTTACCATCTGTTTGTGTCCTCTCCTACTTCCTTGAGCAGTGGTTTGTAATTCTCCTTGAAGAGGTCCTTTACATCCTTTGTTAGTTGTATTCCTAAGTATTTTATTCTCTTTGTAGCAATTGTCTCTTGGCCAGCTTTTATAATGGAACCCAATACATGAAGAATTCTCCCTTTAAAATTGTTTTGTTCTACAAAGAATAGATTTATGTTTTATTGTTATCGAAATTAGCAATTTATGATTAGCAAAATTAATGAAACTTCAGAAAACATATAGATGAGGTGTTATTTGCTGGACCAATAATGACTGGAATACTAAATTGATCGGAGTAGAAGTTAGGTAGTATATTAATTAATACCAGAGACTAAAACAAGGTATAAAAAACACCATGACAGAAAGGAAACAGAGTTATCTTTTTTTGAACTTAGATGAAGATAATAAAAGTATAAGTTTGTCCTAAGTGAAAACATAAGGGAAGTCATAAAAAAAAAAGAAAAAACCAAAAATAAAACTACATCATACATAAGATTAAATGCACAATTAGACACAGAGTAAGAGAGTATAAATATCCCATGAGTAGCCCCAATAGCAATACTAGTTATAATAGTCAACAGAGCCTGGAATATATTGCAGTAAAAACAATGAAAATGTATCAGTACTTCAGAAAAGGAAGTGAGATGTTTTTCTGCATTGCAGATACACATGAAACTTTGTTTTTATCCTCTACCTATACTCTGGATCATGGGAGTGGTTTCCTCTATGCTTTTCTCATCACAGTGAGTGAGTTCTCATGAGGTATCATAGTTTTAAAAATGTCTAGCATTTCCCCTGCTTTCACTTCTCTCTCCTGCTGCCATGTGAAGAAGATCCTTGCTTCCCCTTTGTCTCCCACCATGATTGAAAGTTTCCTGAGGTCTCCCGAGCCATGCGGAATTGTGAGTCAATTAAAACTCTTTTCTAGGGTCAGAGAAGTTGTAAAATTATACTGTAAAATAGGATAAATTCACATATATTTTAATTAGGAAATACAGGAAGTAATAAAAGTCAAAAATGCATGTTAATGTATTTAAATTTATAAGCTTATATATTATGTACTTTATAATTTCTACATATGATATTGAAGTATTTAGTCTGAGACTTGGCTTAATTATTATTTCTACATTTTTTTTTGTTTGTAGACATAGGTGTTTGGCAGATCAAAAATATGCCCAGTTAAACTGTGAATCAAAAACAGCTAAAACTTTGTAGATGTTCAATAGATGTTGGTGAATTAAATATATAACTGAATATTACATCATCTCACAGTTAATATAATTTGATATCTATCAAACATCAGGAGAAAAATTTTATGTCCCTCAAAAGACAGAAAGAATCTCTCTCACACCCCATTATAATTATTGCAGACATTTTATTCTGACACCAAAAGAAAATGGTTTACATTTCCATGATCTTAGGTAAACTAATATAAGCTATGCTAAACTAAAGGCAGAGAAAAGAAATTCATTTTTTAAAATGCTAAATCTGTTCAATGCATTTGTAAAACAGATGCATATGTATACCTTAAATATTTCTAAAATGGCTTTATGTCTTAAATTTTTTTTCCTGTATATATAATGGTAGGCTTTTATTGCTTCTATTTTAATCAATTACCATTTTTAGGCAAAGTCTTTTTAATGATGCTGGAATGTCAGGGTTCCTGATAATGTTTGTTAATCCTGAACTTTATGAGATGTGCTACTAAATGCATACTTTTAAAATAACTAGGTCTGTACCACTTGATTTAAAATGGGAGCATGTATTCATCTGATGTGATGTTGTGTTTTGGACAAAAATATTTTGAATGCAACAAGTATGATAAAAATTAGACCAAGAAAAGAAATTGAAAATTTTAAATCTTCAGATAATTAACCTCAGGTTTTTCTTCTACTAGAAGAAAATCAAGTAAATCTATTTATATTATACTATAATTTAAATATAAATCATAATAAAATAAAATGTAATTATAGTAGCAACTTATGTATTTTAATACTTTTTATATATTCTTTGTTTACTATGCAATAAAGATTATAATTTAAATATATTATGCAGATAAAATAAAATAATCAGTCATTTTCAGGTATTTTTAATTTTTAGTTGCTTTCCTTACTAAATAATGATGAAGTGAAACCAGCTCCCACTTTCTACTATATAGACACACAGCTCCTCCTAGAGCTATATTTTATGCTTAAAAATTTAGCTAGTATATTTTTTCTCATAGTTTTCCAATAAGTTGTCTCTGAAATAGTATTGAAATAATAGTTTTCTGTAGTTGATAGTTTGGAATATTGTGATGTGAGTATTCATTTTTTAGTCATTTATTGTGCAATTTTAGATAATTGCTATATATATTCAGTATGCATTTCTCAAAGTAAGCATGTAGATTTAGTTAATAATTAATATAGCTTGAGGAACAATTATTATCAAAATACTTTTAAATGCTACAGCTGAGCATTTTAATACACATCTAAAACAAGTTAAACATTATCCCAAGAGTTCACTCTCAGTTAAAGCTCAAAAAAAGAGATAACATAAATTATAAATCAGTATTTCACAAACCATAGTATTATAATGTCATGGATGTAAGAACAATAAAGCTTTAAATTTCCCTACAGGCTACTCTTGCCTAGTTGGATATGTTGTTCAATTTAAGCATTGCCTAAAGGGATATATTCACTATAAACAATACTTTCTAAACAAATTGATGTTCTGGACCACAAGTTAGGATTTGATTACTGAAAATATGTATATATTGCAAAGCTAATTATAAAACCCCAAAATTGAAATGTACTGTTTTCAGGGATTTACATTTTTTCAACTTAGTAAGAGGACTTTTCAATATACAGAAAGCTAGCATTATGCTTCTACTAAATAGTGAAATAGCTCAAGCCAAGTAACACTTTCCAAATTTTTTTTGGAAAAGTCAGGTATATTTCTATGTGGCTTTAGAGAAATTCCAAAATAGTGCTTGGGATCATATTCTACATAATGTGTATGCCTAAATGAAAATATGCACTGCTTTTCTTTCTAAAAATTTCTTTTATGGATAGAGATGCTGTATTTCTAATTAGCAATTCTATAATTAGCAATTTAATTTTGGGCTACTCTTGAGAAATAATAAAATAAAATTTTCATTATCCGTTTAGTTTCCCTGGGAATTTCCCAGCTATGCTAAATGACTGCCATGGAGCCACAGACTGAATTGAAAACAAATGTCACAACATATTTTTGTGACTTGTAGAATGTCATTAACATTTGTAAAAAAAAATATTATACATTCTCTCATCTTCAAGGTGTTTATTATTTTATGCCTCATGATTTTTTCTTATTACTCTTCTTCACTAACAAAACCTTTTTTAGGACAATCTTTATATCTTAATAAACAAGAATATTAGAAGCTAATGTAGATATTTACCTACATCTCTGAAATGTTGATATCTCTTTTAAAAATCTTTTCACACACCACTGTGTGGTGCTATGAATATCTAATAAAATAAAGAATAAAATCCTGTCATATAAACTCTACAATGTAGAGCAAAGTTCATAGAGTGGCATGCTGTGAAAAAGAACAAAGTACTTTTGAAGTCAGGCCAATTTGAGTTTGACCACAGTCCCAATATGCTCTCTAACTTTATGACCTTTCCTCTCTGTACCTCCATTTTCTCCCCTAATAAAACATCAACACCCTTTCTTAGGATTATTTATTTCATGGAAAATAGCCAAGTCAATGCCTAGCACATAGTGCTGTTCCATACTTATATTTCTTGGTTACTTTAGAATAAAGTAAAAGGGGAAATATTCCTTAGATGCAATATGATCTTAGACTTGATAGTTGAATGGAAAATTACAGCAGAAAGATGGATGGAAGCAAAGATAAAATACACAAAGCAGTATTGGGGAAACAAGCACATTTTGTTACCACAAAAATGACTACAACTCAAAATGAATAGGCTAGAAACATTCAAAGTAGTCAGGTTACGAAAAGCCAGTGAAAAAGATGTGGCTCTTACACTTTAACATGTATCTAATACAACTATGGGAAAACTTTCATTACAAAAAGGCTAACATTTTGATAGAATTATTTCACAGTCCTATTGATTACTTCATCATCATTTACTTAATTGATAAATAAATTTTCAATTTATCGAACCCAAGGATTGATTTCTCAAACCAAAGCAAATAGTGAAGACAGGTAGAATGTTGTTGTGATAGCAAATCGGAGACATAATGAGAGAATGAGTTTGGTCTATGTAATAGGGAAGGTGGTAACGGTATTTCAAAGAAAGATTTTTTTTTTTAAGAAAGATTTAAGGTGTAGTGGTGTTTGTAGGATTTTGATAAATAATAATCTTGTCTCCTTCCTGAAGTATTCCTTCCTTTATTTAAGAACAATCATTAAATATCTGCTATGTGACAGAACCCATTTAAGAAAATGTATCTGTTATGTGACATAGTTCCTGCTTTCAAAGACCTGATACTATAGAAGGGTGGTTGGAAGACCAAAAAAATAAAATAAATAAAAGGCCTTATATTCGTAAATACTATGAAAAAGAGATAAATAAAAAGTAAAGATTACATATTTTATAGAGTAGTTGCGATTATCTCAAAGAAGATGGCATTTAGCCATAGACAAAATATTAAAGGAATAAGTCACATAGATATCGATGACAAGAGTGTTCTGGAAAGATAAATCAACAAGGAAAATGCATGTGAACAATGATCAAATATGTTTTTTGTTTAAATAATTAGTTATACTCTTAGGATTACAGCTGAATTAATGTGGTCAAAAAGATGGACCAGAAAGTAATAGAAAAAACAAGGAACCAAACAATGTAAAGATTTGTATATCATGGTGAGGAATTTCACTTTTATACACAGTGAGATTGAGAACTTTTGAAAGTAGTTAATCCTATAGATTACCTTGGTTTCCATATAGACTAGTTTGTTAGGATAAAAGAATACACGTGGTTATATCAACCAGTGGTTTATTAAAATGGTCCAGGGAAGAAATGTTGGTGACTTGGACTAGAGTACAGCAATAGACACAGTGACAAATGTTATTTTACCTATATTTAAAAGAAAACTCTCATAGGACTTATAGATTGTCTAATATACTGGTAGGTAGCAGTATTTTAGACATATTTTTTTCTAATTAAAGCTTATCAGTATACCCCAATGCCTCAACATATTTTGAGAAATCGTTTTATAGTTTTTACAGTATTTTATAATATGTAAGAGAGAAGAAAACAGACTCAAAAATGAATTTTGTGCTAAGAATATAGCAATTCATTTAATCGAGATAGGGAATTTTGAAAGAAAGTTTTTCATCTGTTTATTTTTTGTAAGGAATTTTTTTTTAAACTGTTGCCTTTAGACACATCATGACTATATTATCTATTATATATATGCTGTTACAGTTAATCAATCTAGAGCTCTGAGTATAAAATGGGGCTAGAAATAAGCATGAAAGAATCATCAGAAAATAGGTGATATTTAAAGACATGAAACTAAATGAGTTCCTCTGGGGTTTGAATGATTAGATGCAGAAGATAGAGAATGATCAAAATGTCTGCTTTATTAATAAAATAATATTCAATAGCAAAGCTTGTGCAAAGCTAAATTCTATCTTGTTTAATAAGACACTTCTGAATTTAAATTGCCCTTTTGTGAGTGTCTGAAGCTACTTTGCAAACTTAACGCATGTCTGAAAACAAACAAACAAACAAACAAAACCACCAGAATGCACCTCTTTGCAGGAATGAGTTTCAAGAGGTAGTTGAGAGAAAAGTTTATAACTAGACATTATCCAGTCCTAACAATTAGGGTATTCCTGACAGTAAAGTGATGAGGGGTAAGGAGAGACATAAATGTTTTTCCCATGTGTTCTTCTCATGATTAGTGAAAGAATAGTTTTCTAATAGTGATGTCCACAGTCATTAAAATATAATTTCAGAAAGGAGAGAAAGCTGAAGGAGGAAATTCTGTTAAATCTCTGATTCATATTGAGGGTATTGTATGGATTTTTATTTCACTACACAACAAGGGTACTCAAGAGGGACATTTATTGTAGTGAAAGAAATCCATAAAATTGCATATTAGTAGTCTCGGGGGAATTCAACAATATTTTCCATATGTGTTCATGAAATAACACACTTCGATATAACAAAAGTTTATTTATTTATTTTAAACTCAACATTGGTCTCAGACTTTAATTGATCAGCTGGTGAGTCAGTGCTGCAACTTAGGCCACCCCCAAGGGATAAGGGTAGCAGTATATAAGACATATTTTATTTCTAATTAAGGCTTATCAATATACTACAATGCCTCAACATATCATGAAAAATTGAGAGTTTAAAGAATTATAGAATAAATAGCTATTTCAAATATTGCCCTGAACAAAATAGAACCCTTGCCCTATTAAAAAAACACGTATTTTGTTTTACATTTACCATATAAAGAAATCATCTATGAAATTTATTCATCTACAGATACCTATTTAAACATGTCTAGTGCCTCAAAAGCAGAGGTGTTTTCAAATTAAGCAAAAATTATACTAGTCATTTGGCCATTCAAATAACACTCATTATATAACTAAGAGAAATCAATGCAATTACTATTCATCCATGCCTGACTGACCTTGAATTGAATGTATTGATATGGCAACTTTAAGCATGTTGCAATGTCTTCTTAATGCTTGATGAACTCCATCAGGTGTAATCATTTCTTGGCGAATTAGAAACGTCTTACTCTTTTCTTGGCTTATTTTGCTAACACTGATCTTGCAGGCATTATTTAAAACATGTAATTGTGCCATTTGAATGTCCGTTCACCTCTGTCTAATAATCTGAGGTGCTTATGCCTAAGGAACGATAGTATAATACTCTTGAGAGCTGCATGCATGACCAACCATTTAAGACAAAACTCTTTAAAGAAGCTTCATTGGTACACAGGCTGAGGTTGGGGATTCCATCAGAGACTTCTATTAGACTTTTAATCTTTGCCACTTTGGGATTATACTCAGGCCTGCCTTTGGCAATAGAGAGCGAGTGCTGGCATCACTTTCTCATGTGACACCTACAAGCCCATGTTTTGAAACTTTTTTTAAAATTTATAATAATAATTGAATACATTTGTAGTTTATTAATTTACTATATTAATAATTAAATATATGGAGAGTATATACATATATATTCTTTTTGAATGAAGAAAATGAGTTTCAAAATTTCTCTGGGTAAAGTCATAAATAGATACTTAAAATCTACACAGATACATCAATAGCAACTCTCATAGAATGCTGTTTTCAATAAGCCTTATTTCTGTATATTTTTTGCATGTTATATTTGCCAAGATCATTTACTGCATCGAATCTCTGAAATGAGAGCTTTAAAATTAGTTGTGCTCTTACTGTTTCACTTTTTAACATTGTTTCCAAGTTACAAAAGCATAAGGATTTTAGTTGGAAATCCAGTCTGAATGATGTTTCATTACAACTTTAAAGATTGCCTAATTTGAGTAGGGGATTATTAATATTTAGAGCAATAGTCGAGGATCCAGCTTAGAAACACAAAGTGTGCTGAGATAACAGAAGTATGCTGAGGCTAATTTGTACCTACTAACAAATGCTGTTTGTGTTCACCCTTTCCCAGCTCCATGTTCAGTGAGTCATTGGGTAGCATTACTTCAGCCATCAGCCATGGTGGGAGAAATGGGCAATTCAGCGGACCCTTTAATAACAGGTTGTGAAGTACGCGGGTTCACTTATAGGTGGATTTTTCTCAATCTAATGCAACAGAAATATACTTGTGGTATACAAAAACCCACAAGGATGACTGCAGGGCTTGAGTACAGGCATTTCAGTATATGTAGGGGTCCTGAAACCAATCTCGCATGTATTCTCAGAGACAACCGTAATTACAAATCAGTTCCCCCTCTCCCTTCCACCTCCCAGTTAGATTTTAAAATTTGCTATCCAGCCATTAATCACAGATGTCTTTTGTTTTATTCTTGACAGTTTTAGTCAAGCCTATCCAACCCATGGTGCATGGGTTGCTTGCAGCCCAGGATGGCTTTGAATGTGACCCAACACAAATTTGTAAGCTTTCTTAAAACATCAAGAGAACTTTTTATGATTTTTTTTGTTTATTCATCAATTACTGATAGTATTATTGTATTTAATTTGTGGCCCAAGACAATTTTTCTTCCAGTGTAGCCCAGGGAAGTCAAAGACTGGATGCTCCTGGTTTAGGCTATATTTGATAGACAGTAAATGAAATTAGAAAATTTTACATTGCATAAATTTAATTATGATTGCTTTAGAAAGAATAATGTGGAAGCTTTTCTAAGTGTAAATGAGAGTTTTTAAGGAACTAGAGGCAGAGGGCAGGGCAGTGATTGCTGCAATATCCTAAAGAAGGAATGTAAATCTCTATGGCAGGAGGCCAAATGAAATGAAGAGAGCTTCACAAATGTGTATTCAGAAAGGTTCGTGGATATATACCAGGTTTTAAGTCTAAGCAGCTCTTGTCAACAAATGCAATAAAATTGAGAGGAAAGTGATTTAATTTATAATGAAATGGACATAGGTATGTAGATACAAAATCACATGGAACAGAGAGTTTTTGTGGTACTTTAAAAAAAGTTTCATTTCAGAAATCCTGAATTGGCCTCAAATTATACCCATGTGGGTTGTCTACTCTGCAAGCATTCTCTGAGCATAGCACTTGGAGGGACCAAAACAAAACAAAACAAAGAAAAAAAAAAGGAAAATAAAAAAAATCCATTCTTTTCCCTCAGAGGAATTAGAGAACTTCTTTAACATATACATACACATATATATGTGTATGTGTATATTTTTTTCTTTCTATTTATTTTCTTTATTATTATTATTATTATTTGGCTCTTGTTAGTTTATTGTTATTATTATACTTTAAGTTCTGAAATACATGTGCAGAACATGCAGGTTTGTCACATAGGTATACATGTGCCATGGTGGTTTGCTACACCCATCAACCCATCGTCTATTAGGTGTTTCCCCTAATGCTATCCCTCCCCTAGCCCCTCACCCCAACAGGCTCCAGTGTGTGATGTTTCCCTCCCTGTGTCCATGTGTTCTCGTTGTTCAACTCCCAATTATCAGCGAGAACATACAGTGTTTGATTTTCTGTCCTTTTGTTAGTTTGCTGAGAATATTTTTATTCAAACTCTGATGTCCTACAAATTGTTGCTCCCTTGAAGGTTATGTGTCATTTTACTCTTGCTACATTTGGAATTTTTTTCTTTTTCTTAGTCTTGTGCAGTTTTGTTATTATGTAGTTGATCATGACATTATTTGGATTAATATTATTTGAGATTCTCTGACTTTCTTGAATTTGCAGATTTAAGTTTTTTTGCCAAATCTAGGAAACTTTCAGGCATTAATCTTATAAATATTTTCAGCACCACCTTCTTTCTCATTTCCTTCTGGAATTCCTACTACATGAATATTTAGAATGTTGTTAATTTCTTACTTATCCCTGAAGATTGTGTCTTTTTTTTGCACCTTTATCATCTCTGTTGTTCAGATTGGATAATGTCTGTTGATTAAACTTGGAAGTTCAATGTCTGCTCTGTCATTTCCATCCTGCTATTCACTTCATGTAGTGCATTTTTAATTAAGTCTGTTTTATGTTGTGTATGTTAACATTTCCACTTAATTCTCCTTTATAGGTTTCATTTATTTGTTGAGGTTTTTTGTTTCCTTTTGTTTTGCTTCTGTTCAAGAGTGAGCCTAGGAGTTCATAGAAAACTTTAGAGGGTCACTTTTCCACACACTGACACCTTGGATTCTTCCTAGAGCTTTCTAGTTCTCTGGGGCTCCTCTTCTACTTATTTATCTTGAAAGCTGGGTTTTATTTATCAGAATCTTTGGCACACATAGATAACTATACTTATCTCAATCTTTAAGTTTTAGAAGTAGAGAGAGAGGAAAAAAGAAAGAGCGAGAAAGAAAGGTCTAAGAGCAGTAGTAGTTGTTCCAACCTTTTGGGACCACCGCTTTACCACTAAAAAAGGAATATTCACCTATAAGACTTCTGACTCCTGCAATATGCTGTTGTTATCTCTGTGATTCCCTCCACTCTGTCATCCTGAGTTCACTTTTCAGCTCTTTTGAATCGAACAAAAGCTTTCCATGGTGCTCTTTTCCTCTGTACATGAGTGCTTACTTTTGTGTAAACCACAAATATGTCTGTGTAGTGTCCTGGCCCTGAAAACAGGGACAAATTATTGGTAACTTACCAGTAGTTCAGTGTTGACTTGAATTCTTCCTCAACTAGTGTACTTTTCACAGGCCTGGGATAGAAGCTTTATACAGGCTCAGCAGATTCAATGTTTGTGTTCTATGGGAGAAATGAAGTAGGATATGCTTACTTCATCTTACTGGGAACCAGAACAAAAATGTACTTGTATAGTGATCAGAATATTTATACATTTTATATATTGCATTGAGGAAAAAATTGGGTAATAAAATTATTTTGATAAAAAATTGCTAACTCTCACCATTTCACCAACCCCATTGATAATATACATGATTTAGTTTGATGATTTGTGCTTCTTATCATGTGAACTGTGCAATTTAACAGAGCTAGTAAATGATTATCATTATGAAATTAATTTTAAGGAGTGGTTATAATAACATATCTAACACTTGAACTTGGATAACTTCCACATTGTACTATTCCATCCACATTACACTATCAAGACTCTTTCTTCATCACTGATTTTTAAAAATTCTTAACATTTAAAAATACTATCTCATTCATGCAAATACCTCCAGGTCTCTTCTATTAGTAAATAAGAAAATTTCTCATCAGTTTAGAATAACCCTTGATCTAAATAGAATGTTTAAAAAAATACATAAGTGTACTTTTGTCTTTTACATATTTAAACTTTATGTCTATTGAAGGGAATAAAATGTGGGCATCTCCACCCAAAAAATTCCAATCATCATATCACATATTTCCCATGACTACATGTATGAAAGAAACAACAGACATTGTTTCTTTTTCATAATATATACATTATCTCAGCCTCATATCCATGCAAACACCACACAAAGAACCAGAACTAATGGTTTAATAAATAATTTTTTTACAAAATATGTAAAATCTAGTATTTCAAATTTCTAGTAATTTTGAAGCTTATAAGCATACATTTATGGTAAAGTCCCCTATTATATCTTTACGTTTTAGCTAGAAAGAACCAAGATTGTCTATGTCATCTATTTGTAAAGAATATATATTGGTTAAACATGTTTTCCTATAATTTATACATTAATGTACATGCTCATTGTAGATAAGAATAGATTTTTATGGGTCTACTAACAAAATTATATTTGAAGGTACATTTCCATTTTATATTGACAAAATTAACAGAATTTCAACTAATTATTTTCTTATATTATTTCTGTTATAGTTTACAGAATTTTTATATGTGTTGTTATTTACAACAAATCTTAATATTTCTTCATATTATCAAATCCATCAATTTTAAGAACAAATCCATGCTTTTAGTATAGAGTATGATGAGCAACTCAAATTTAATATTGTAATAAGCAAATTCACATAGAGCTACTTTTGCATAACTATACATTTTTCCTGATTAATATTTCTTCCTGTTATTAAAACTCTATTACTCTGGAATTTGAAAATGAGTCTGAAATAAAACAGTGCAGATTGTATTTAGAATTGTTACTTTTCTGACATCAGAATGATCCATATGATCTATTAGGATTTTTCTTTGCTTCTTTTTTAAAATATTGCTTGGGGCCATTGAGATGGCTTTAAATTTATCCTGCTGAGATGCTAAGCAGAAAGGATTAATACAGGGTATGTTTTTGCATTTATAAGAGTTAAAGTAGGTTGTTCAGCATCAGAACACTGCAAGTCTGAAAGTACATCTAGCAATGACTTTAACAGATTATCATCCAATTTTAAGAAGGAGGAGAAAAAATATGTCCTCCAGCAATTTTATTCATTCAGATGTAATTGGAAAGCTATGATAGAGGCATGTAAGCTGATTTCTCAAGAGTAATTATTTAGATTCTCCATTTTCAAAAGAACTGGTTGGAGGAACAGTTGTATTATTTTGCTTCATCATCTAAACATCTATTAAATTTTCTTCCATTAAAATTTGATCTTTTGTGGGAACTGCTGTGATCAAAAATGAAACAAAGAGGCTTTTCCTCAGGTTCTTTTGCCTTACTTCACTTTTGTAAATGAGAAATACTTAAATGTGCCAGAGAATCACAATTTCCTGCAGGGCAATTTTAGCTTTAGCTGCAGCAGCAGAAAGAATTGCCTTTTTAAAGCCTATCCTTTGTTTCTCTGGGATGAGCTTTTATTATACTTCATGATAGATGCCTCATTTTTCAAAAGTATGTATATATGAGTTAGACACTGACTATAAAGTACCTAAAGGATTTAATGTTCTTATACTTTCTGATTTTTTTATTCTACTTAATTAAATCACAATTACAAAAGACATTTTCTGTCTCTTCTTAATTTTTATTTATTTACAGGTCTAGTTTTTATTAATAAAACAATGAAATTACTTTCAATTCATGTTTCCAGAGACTTACATTTTTTAAATCTTACTACTCTAAGTGGAATTTTTTTTCTAATAGAAATTTCAATTTGGTTAGGATCAAGACTAAGATATTGTCATACGTATTTCATTTTTTCAAATAATTTTTTGTAGAGGGTAAAATAATACACAGCTAAAATTTAGATAATTTTGATAAGTATATTATGTATATATCATATATTTATGCATGTGTATATAAGTATATGTGTGTGTGTATATATATGTACATATATATATATATAATAAGCTTCTCAATTATCCTCTGTGTTCCTTTTGGTTGCTGGAATTTATGAGGAGACATCCAAATATTTAAACTACTATTCCATGGTCATTGACAGTAAATCCCCATACAATTAAATGTCATTTAAAAAAATTAAATACTCAGTAATTTTTTTTAGAAAATTTGAATTAAATTTTTTTAAGTATTTCTTAAGAAATATGTAAAATTTTTTCTTCTATGTACAAAGAGATGTTGAGAAATTTAGTTACTTAGTGAGAGTATCCAGGATAATTAGAAATCAAAAGCATTAAGATACCAAAAATAAAGTTGTTTTATCAAAAGGTATGACATTATTGGTTTTTAAACTCTTCTATAAAATTGATATATTGAAGATGCCTTAAGACATCTTAGGACAGAATTGAAAGCAGGCAGGTGAAAGTGGCAAAAGGAGAAATCTTGGGTCAATATTAAGAAGTATTTTCTAACGACTAGTCCTTTCCCTTCAGATGTGCAATGCATAACAATCAGGGACATTGTAAAGGAGTTTCAGCATTAGGAGAGAAATCATGTTGAAGTCATCTCTGAGGACATCTTGAAACTAATAATCTGTGAGTTCAGTGTGTCCATGCTACTTTCAGTTAGCCTCAGCACATTTTTTTTTGACTTCGTTTTGTTTTTAGTTAAAAGAAGATAATGGGAATAAAATCACAACTGTATATCATCCTTTCATTTGGGAAGAAAAGTAGTTTTAATTAGGTCTAGTAATAAAAAAGAAAATAAAAAGTTTAAAGGGAGTGAATATCATCATTTTCCTGTGAAAATTAGCCACATAAATCATTGTTGCTTACCAATCAAATAGACATAATTGTAATAAATACTTTGTTATGTGGACAATCATAAGCAAATAAAAATAGTCTGTTTTATGGTGTTTAATTAGTAGTCCAAATGACTTTTAAAAATTGAATTCTGTTAGAATACCAGCTAATATGTTAATTTACTACATTCTATTATGAAAATAATTTATCATGTTGTAATAACAGAAAAAGTTAAGGGAAAATAGAAACCATTTCATTCAGCTGTAAAATATAAAACAAATGATAAGTATAGTAATTCTCTGACTCGTTGTTTTCAGGAATGTGTAGAAATACACTACTTTATACATTTCTGGTGAGAATTTAAATTTCTAGAGTTGATTAAAGGGCAATTTGAGGAAGAATATCACTTTAGGATGTTAATATCTTTTTACTTCAGAGTTCCAGGTATAGGATTTTATCTGAGGAAATTGATCATGGATGAACATATAACAATACATATAGTTGTTGCTATTGCAGGACTGTTTATAGTGTTGACTATAAATTGCATATACTAAAAACTACTACTAAAAGTTGATAATCTCTAAACATACATTAATTAACTTAAAACAACATTACACATGCATTAGCTACAAATGGCATTTGCATTTATTAGGTTCAGAAATAGAGGCGCAAAGATGTAACATAACTTGCCCAGCATGATAAAGGCTGTAAGTGGAAAAGTGGAGATTTATACCAAGAAAAATGATTTAAATTAATTCCCAAATACCTAGCTCTTAGAACCCTTATAATACTGTGTCCCAGTGACAAAAGCATATTAATTTAATAATGGGATACTCTGCACCCATAAATAGTGACTTTGAGTGTAACATTTAATACTGAGAAAAACAGCATGTTAGAAAGATTTTATATCCTAGAAATAGATTTAAGCATCTTAATGTATTAGCGCAATTAATCTTCTAAATACTCCTATAAATTGACGATATTTATATCTCATATTTATAGGTAATAAAACTGAGATAGAGAGATTAATTAACTTATAAAAATTTACTCAGCTAGTTAAGTGAAGGTAGGTTTCAATCTAAGAACATCTGGTAATGCAGAACTGTTGATGACAGATTATCTGTTTTCTTTTGTCTGAAATTATATTATTTCACATTAATTTGCCATGAAAATGTATAAGGAGAATAGTTTTTAAATATACAGATTAGCAAGTATTTGAAATTATTTGAACAATTTCATGTTTTCCAAATCAGTACTTTTGTTTCAGCTACAGATCCTACTGATGATCCTTTGAAGATAATGTGTCGTTTTCCCCCTCAAGTTACTTTGAAAAATTGCTTTTCCTTTTTCATTTTCAGTGGTCTCAGTATGATTCCAATCATGTTTTCCTAGTTCTTCTCCCACTTGGAGTTCACTAGCTTCTTGAATTTATATGTTGTTAGCTTGGCAAAATTTTTATGTATTTTATTTTCTGCTTTATTTGTTCTTTATCCTCTCTGGAATGCCAATGACTCTGTTTCAGACTTTTTTTTTTTTTTTTTATACTTCAAGTTCTGGGGTACATGTGCAGGTATCCATGTGCCATGGTGGTTTACTGCACCCATCAACCCATCATCTACATTAGGTATTTCTCCTTATGCTATCCTTCTCCTAGCCCCCTACCCCTGACAGGCCCCAGGGTGTGATGTTCCCCTCCCTGTGTCCATGTGTTCTCACTCTTCAGCTCCCACTTATGAGTTAGAACGTGGTGTTTGGTTGTTTATTCCTTTGTTAGTTTGCTGAGAATGATGCTTTTCAGCTTCATCCATGTCCCTACAAGGGACATAAACTTATCCTTTTATATTACTGCATAGTATTCTATGGTGTATATGTGCCACATTTTCTTTGTCCAGTCTGTCATTGACGGGCATTTGGGTTGATGCCCACGGATGGTTCACTTCATTATTGTGAACAGTGCCACAATAAACATATGTGTATATGTGTCTTTATAGTAGAATGATTTGTAATCCTTTGGGTATAGACCTAGCAATGGGATTGCTGGGTCAAATGGTGTTTCTAGTTCTAGATCCTTGAGGTATCACCACACTGTCTTCCATAATGATTGAATGTTCTATATGTGTTATAGATGCTTCTTTTTTTTTTCCTATTTTTCCAGCTTCAATATTTTATAATCACCTGCTGTCAAGTAAACTAGTAATATTTTGAAGTGCTCATTCTACTGTTAATCCTATAGAAAGGGTTTTTACTAAAATTATTTTCTTATGCATTTATATCATGTAAAAGTGATTCATTTTATTGGTGTCAATTTTCTTCATTATTTTATCTATGTTTCTATCATTTTTACTAATTTCTTTGTAGTTATAGTATTATGATTATTATTTTAAATTTTTTATTTACTGACCCCATATCTATGTTATGTGTAGGTTTGATTCCAATATTTATTCATGATTATTCATTACCAATATTATTATCTTTTGTCTTGGTATGTTTAATTTTTTAATGGTAGTCTAGGCAAGATACAGAAAGGAAAAGAAGAAGTTCTAAGTGATATCTTTTAGAGGATCATTTTTATTTTCCACTGGGGGGATAGACAGAGAAGTGGTGGATCACTTCAATTCAGTCAGGGATCTAGTCAGGTCTGGAAACGTTTGTAAGACTGTTTTCTGTCTTCTCAAATGGAGAACTGTGGGAGTTTGTTTTTGGAGGTTTCAAGTTTTGCAGTTTGTCTTCCTTCCCCATGCAATATCCAATCACAACAAATGTCTTGGATAGAAACAGGATTTGTATTTGAGAAAGGTGCCTCTCTTTAAATCAGACTGTTTCTTCCAAATATTGCAAGACTATAAGAAATGCTATTTGCCTTCCAGAAACTCTTCACCTCCCACTTAGCAAAAATATTTAGCTAATGAACCATGGAACAAAATCAATCAGGCATTTTGGATTCCAGAACTTTCAAAATTATTGTGCCAGAGTTCTGCAAATATGCAAATCTTTGCTAGATTTTTTTTTCCTCAACAGGCTACCTCTTTATAGGCAAAGTTCAATCAGCTCATGCCTAGAGTCAGCAAATATAGCCTCTGAAGAAACACCAGTGATAAACTGCTTACCTTGTAAAGGCTGTCCCTCTGTAACTTCAGTTGATTAAATCTTACTTTCTTACAAAGTAGTCTTACTCCTTTAAAAACTATATATATTTATATCTATCCAATTTTTTTCTTTTCTTTTATTGGTACAAAAAATGCATAGCCAGCTATGGTTTTTACCTCAGTAGGAAGTGAGTGTATTTTATCAGTGTTTATTTTCTATGATTATATTCTTGATTTCTGAAAAAAATGCTCTTTTAAAAAATCTTCTTATTTCAATAATTTCCCCATTCCTCTAGATATTTCATATTGGATTTTTAAATGGAAACTTTGTAAGAATAGTTATTTTATACTATATCCAATGTCAAATCATGCAGAACAGTTTTTCCCTGTATTTTCTGCTGATTTTCACAAATCATGCCTTGCTTCTTTTGTGCTTATTTACTTATCTTTCTTTAAGCTGTTTATGCTATTTTGAAAATATTTGTGTGATTACTCTGAGGAATGGTGTAAAGCTATATTGCTCTAAAAACTATGTCATACTTGCCTATTAACACTTTAAATATTTTCATTTTATTTATTATTTATTTAGTTATTTAGTTTCTAATTTCAATAGCTTTAGAGGTACAAATGGTTTGTGGTTACATGGATTAATTGTATACTGATGAAGTCTGGGCTTTAAGAGAACATGTCACTGGAATAATGTGTATTGTGCCAGATCACTTTAAATATTTTTAGTGGCTAATGTTTTTGAACATCCAGGTAAGGCAAATTATGTATGTAAAGACCTATGAATGTTAGCTTGGCTTTAAAATTTCTCTAGGAATAACCTCCTCCACTTTACAAAATGCCAAATTGACTTTTTAAATATATATATATTTTTTATTTTTTGCAGTTCTTTAAGACAAGGCCGTATGCCTCAGAAATTCTAATTTTACGAACAAGAGTCTTACTAAACTCACCATGTGTACCAGCATAAAGTGTTGTCTCCACTTTCACAAGATCTGAATCTATGAAAACCAATGTTTACATTTTTCTTCCTTAACAGATTTCTTAGGGCAAAAGCAGTGATGACAACCCCTTCACTGGATTTGGTATGATATATCCTTACCACCTTATTAGCTCATGGATGAATTAAAATAGATAGATAGGTAGAGAGATAGAGAGATAGATAGATAGATGTAAATAAATAATCAAATATTTTAGGAGTTTCCTAAATCTAAATTTGTTTTCAGAATTAATATAATATCAGAAATTATGTCTCTTTCCATTCACTTGTCCATCCACTTTATTTTCCTTTATTGGCCTTACACTTATCCAGTTAATCAATGATCACAATTTGTGAAAATCCAATGGCACTTTGTGTTATGATTTTACTTGGCTTAGTGGCACATTTGAATATATTCCACCATTCTATCTCGCTTGAATAATTTGTCTATGTTTTTGTGCATCTTCAGGGTTTGGTTTCTCTCTTCACTTATCTTTGCTTTCCTGTTTCTTTATGTTTTCTTCCTCTTTAGTTTTTCTCTTGGTCTCCTTGCTAATCCTTCTACCTCTTAAAGTCTGGGAAACTTTATGAATGGATTTGGTTTGATAACACTTTAAATCTATGTCCATACTTCCCCCCCATAGGTCACCGTATCCAAACCCATAGCGTTATGTAGCATCTATGCTGATAATTTTCAAAATTGTTTCCGGAGCCTCAAACTCTTCCCTGTACTATGGACTCATACAATAAAATATCTACATAAAAATATATTCATTTAGACTAGAAATGGTGGCTCATGCCTGTAATTCCAGCACTTTGGGAGGCCGAGGCGGGCAGATCACCTGGGATCAGGAGTTTGAGGCCAGCCTGGTCAATATGGTGAAGCCCCATATCTACTAAAAATACAAAAACTAGCCAGGCATGGTGGCAGGCACCTGTAATCCCAGCTACTCAGGAGACAGAGGAAGGAGAATCGGTTGAACCTGGGAGGCAACGGTGTTAGTGAGCCGCGATCACGCCATTGCACTCCAGCCTGGCAATAAGGGCAAAACTCTGTATCTATCTATCTATCTATCTATCTATCTATCTATCTATCTATCATCTATGTATCTACATCCATTAAATACATGTATCACAGCATTCTCTTCTATATCATCAGGATATAGCATTAAAGTATTAAACAGAATAGGCAAGTAAACTAGTCTCATGAAGCTTGTATTCTGGCAAGGAAGCTGGAACATGTTAGATCAATATTTTAAAAATGAGTTGATTACTGCCAAGGAAAAAACCAAAGTGCAAAAAGAGATATAAAATGTTAAGGTTGCAATTTCCACTTTGATTTTAAAGAGTCCTCTATCTTTGAATTGATATGTAACTAGAATTCTGCTATACCAAACCAATTCCTTTCCATATAAATTTCAATAATGTAAATACCATTCAACAACTGCTTCAGTGAAAAAGTGGTAATTGTCTTAACTTCTTATTTTTTTACTTCAAATATCCAATCCATCAATAAACCATCAAAGTTCTAAATCCAAAAATATGTTCACTTTTAAATTTTTATTGATTTTTTGATTCAACTTTTATTTTAGATTTTGGGGGTACATGTTCAGGTTTCTTACGTGGGTATATTGTGTGATGCGGACATTCTGGATACAAATGATTCCATCACCCATATAGTGAGCATAGTACCCAACAGTTAGTTTTTCAACCCTTTCCCCTGTTTATTTCTCTCCCCTTTAGTAGTCCCCAAAGTCTATCATTGCCATATTTATGTCCATAAGTACCCAATGTTCAGTTCCCACTTATAAATGAGAGCGTGTGGTATTTGGTTTTCTGTTCCTGCGTTTTCTTTTGCTAATGGTTCCAGATGCATCCCTCTTGTTACAAAGGACATGATTTCATTCTTTTTTATAGCTGCATAGTATTTCATCATATATATGTATCATATTTTATCCAATCCACCATTATTGAGCACTTATTTTTGTTTGTATTGATGATGCATTTTTCAAATTCAAATTCAGAAGACACCTAATTAGTAGACTCTTCTTAACTTTTATCTGGTAATAATCAATATTCTAAATATTTTATGCAATAGTCAGAGTCTTCTGAATTAGGTAGCAAAAAACTCAGCTTAGCATTTTTGTGGCTTTGTATTTGTATAGCATAAAACCCAAACAAATCACAGCCAATTATCTACCTTGTGATGTTTCCTATATAGCTTTGCAGAATTATTTCTTTCTGATGGTCTCATTTATGCCTCCTTCTACATTCCTGAATTTTTTTTCCTTGATGAAATGCTCAGCGTTCTTGCCTGTAAATGCTATTTCTCTGTATTAAAAGTTATCCTTTGGATGATTGTTCTGATTGGCTCCTTCTCATTCTTCAGGTGTCAGCTCAAATATCACATCTTCAATTAGATCTTCATTGGTTCTCTAGTCTAAATTAAACTACCCTACTTCACACAGCTGTGGGCTATCACACTATTGTGTTTATTTCCTTCAGATTATGTAGGATTTTGTATAATCATTGTATTTTTTATTTGCTTATTCATATTAATTTTCCCCTAACACTGTAAAATAGACTTGAAAACCAAGATGCTTCTTGTCTTCTTTGAAATTATATACTTAGCATCAGAGCATTTTAGTAAACCATAGTTGAATGACACAATGTTGTTGAGTGAAAAGATGAAATGAGTTTCTTACATATCTTCTCATTTAAAACTTAGAACATTCTTGTGAAAGAGGCAGGTGTGTTGTTTTGTTTATAATTTATTTTTTCTTATTTTTCTCTTCTATCCACATGCCTCAAAAGGCATTTTAGTTGTTTGAACAAAACTAGTGATTTCTGTACTTTAATCAAGACTTTTATAAGACTGTGAAATATATCACATTTATAATTAGATTTGGAAATAACGTTAATGTTTTTTACATAGTATCACCACCTAATAATTCTGTATTTGTCATGTATGCCTTCTAATTATTTACTACATATACCTTCTAGGATTGGAATCCCTCGAAGTTATTATTTCTGTCTGTCCTGTTCTCTTTAATATCACATGCAATGCTTGCCCATTCATTGTCTCCAGGTCAACATAGCAAGAAGAAATTACATCTCATTAAACTATCTGGTCAGGAAAGTGGATACAGTAGACTGGGTAATATTGAGTCCGTTTTTAGTTTTGGATTTGAGATGCATATGTTTCAATTATATTTCTAAAGGAGGTACAACATTAGAAAATTATATAAATATGTACACTGGAAATTATTGTATAAATTTCCCATTAATGGAAAATCACACAAATAATGAGTATACAGCATGGTTATTTATTTAAAAAAATAAAAGAAAACTACCCATTTAACAACACCTTTAATGAAGAATAAGAGAATTAGCATAATCCTAAAATATGTCATTGTATTCTGTTTCTAAGAACTACATCTGACTTCTGACCCTGAGGTACCCAGAAACTGCCAGCAGTTAACATTGACCATTTCAGTTATCTGAAACATATTATTCCCTATACAAATAAATTTCATCTAGATAAATTTGGTTTGCATTATTTATCAAATCCTCAAACATTCTACTGAATAAATTTAAAGAAAATAACAACATTTAAAAAAAATACCATGTTCCCACTTATAAGTGGGAGCCAAATGATAAGAACTTACTAACACAAAGAAGGAAGCAACAGACATGGGGTCTACTTGAAGGTGGAGGGAGGGGGAAGGAAGAGGAGGAGAAAAGGTAACTATTGGGTACTGGGCTTAATACCTGGGTGATGAAATAATGTGTGCAACAAACACCCATGACATGCATTTACCTATGTAACAAGCCTTCCCATCTACCCACTAATCTAAAGTAAAAGTTAAAAAGGATTCTAATTAACTTAATTATAATACACTATACTGACCATAAACAACATACTCAGGAGGGAGGCTGAGGCAGGAGAATCACTTGAACACTAGAGACAGAGGTTACAGTGAGCCAACATCACACTACTGCACTCCAGCCTGGACTACAGAGCAAGACTTTGTCTCAAAATAAATAAATAAATAAATGAAAAGAAAATTACCAGGACTTGAAATTGTTTGGAATGAAGAGGTGAAATAGAATGATAACTTTTTATTTCCTCTGAGGTTTCTAGAGGAAACATTGCATGAATGATCATTCATGGTGATAGATGATACTAGATCATAGATATAGTTGGTATAAAAACCAGAAGTTCAGGTTGGGACACGTTAAGTTCATGTATCCATTCGAGTTTCCAATTCCAAGGCACAGGATCTATGCATCTGACTTTAGACACACAGGTATAGGTTGATGATTAACCTTAGGGGGTGCAAATGTGTTTGAAGTTATGTGGGTTAATACCTTGATAAAGAGATTGTAGAATAAAAGAAAAGGATTAGGGAGAAGGCCCTAAAGACCATCAAAGCACAGAGTTGGTAGAATATATATATTTAAACATAGACAAAGAAGGAGAATATCACTATAAAAAAGAAGAGCAAACATGATACATTTCTTAGAAATAAGAAAAATCAAAATATTAAATTTAGCAAAATTGTTAAATCATATACTACCATAGCTGAAAAGTAAAATGTTCTTAAAGATATGATTTAATTATTATCCAGGATATATGACAAAAATACAAAGAGAGCAAATGTATGAGAGAAAAAAAATTGAGGTAGATCTGAGAGATGCATATATGTATACCTATATATCATTTCCCTATATATAATTTTTCTAAATATATATAAATAATTGTGATTTTTCTAAATTTATAAATAAGCTCTAGTTTCAAAAGTTCCATTGAGTGCCTTACAAGAAAATTAAAATAAAGTGGTGTATACTCAACCAGAAATTCTAGTATAGTCTTTGATAGTCAAGAATAAAAACAGCATGTTAAATAAAGCATTCCAGAATGAGACAAAAAATGAACACACACATATATACCTAATAATTATACATAAATTACACCCAATTCAAAAACTTATAATAGACTTGGGTGAAAGTTTGTTAAGGTCAGTACTTTATTATTTTATTATTTTTATTTGTTTATTTATTTATTTTTTTACCATGGCATCTTGCCCTGTTGCCCAGGCTGGAGTGCAGTGGTGCGATCTCAGCTCACTGCAATCTCCACCTTCTGGGTTCAAGCGATACTCCAGCCTCAGCCTCCCGAGTAGAAGGCCAGCATTTTTTTAAATGCTACTGTATCTTCCTCCAAGGTAAAGGCAGGTTACTTTATCTCGTCATCTAGCACTAAGTGACATCATCAGCAGGGCTTTTAGAATATATGGATAATGTGGCCCACGTTTGAGAAAAGCATGCATTGTGTAATCATAAGGATTCCAGTTTTGACTGGGTAGGAGGATGAGAAAAATCTCCACAACCCATCCAGGCTAAACTGTACTGTGTTGTTTCACTACGTTGTTATAAAACAGCAGACCTCATAATGGTATTAAAGAATCTGTGGCCAAGAAGGACACTGTATGAAGCATCAGACAAGTTTCAGTGGCAAAATCACAACATTGACTTTTAGGTTTCTGAGGTCTATCTGTGCGCTCATTTGCCAATAATTATTTTGTTTTTGAGAAACTGGCTTTGTCTTGCTCCTAGAATCAGGTGAAGTCTGAAATGGAACTGCAGGGCATAAAATGACCATGCAGCCTAAACTAGTCATTAAGAACTGGATATTACCTGACACAAAAGGTCACGAGAATAGGAATGTACAGCAATGACCTATCACCAACTAGAAATAATATGAAAGAGTTTAGGCAAACTTAACAGTCAGTGCTTCAAACTTCCTCAGCACTTACTCCTGCTGCGTTGCCTTCACTCCCTCTGTCCACACCTACGTCCTCAAGAAAACTGGCTTCTTGTAAACAGTTTATTTAGAGGAAAAAACACATTGGTTTGTAAAAGTTCTACAGGATAAGCCAGGGTCAAGCAGGAATGGATGATTGTCACCAAAGGTTAGTGGTAAATTTGGTTGTCCAGTTTCTCTGGTCCTACATATGGCCAGCAGCACAGAGCTACATCAATTCAGATGCAGCTGCTAAGGTTTTGGCTACTTGGAAAGAATAGGATTGAAAAATTGGTAACATAATAGCTCTGAGGAAACAATATGTTTAGGGGTCTCTCCAATTGGGCAAAGCCTGTGAAGACGTTTGTGTTACAGGTTAACGTTCACCAAATGGCTGATGATGAGGTGAATGAGAAGAAATTTCCTACAAATATCAGTTACATTCTTTTCCCAAACACCTCAGTGCATCCTCACTGGAAACATGTACAAATAACCATGATGACAGGATAGACAGAGGTTATCTGTGGGCTTAACAACATAAACTTCCTTGCACAAAGGATGATCTGTTACTGCTAAGTGCCTGGCCTGCCAATAGCAGATCCTATAATTCCTTGACATTCCTCAGATAATCTTGGCAGCTACCTTGTTTAAGCTTCTGATAATAATTGGGAGACTGCATGCTAAAACAATGGGTTCTTTCTTACAGAATGCAACCAAAGATGTTGCTGTTGTTACCATTGCAAAAATGCATCCAAGTGTGGAAGTAGATATGACTTCCTTCATTATTACACCCAATAAACCCTCAAAGAACTGTTGAATTTTATAATGATAACTTTAAACTCTACCAGTTTGGGTATCTTTGTTCCTAAAGCAGGAATAGAATTGTGACACATATATCATTTGATAGTCAGTTTTTGCTTGTGATTTTAATCTTGTTTGTTTCTGTTTATACTTGCAGATTTTTATTTTACATATAAAATGTACTGTACTAATTATTAATCATTAAATTTTCTCAAAAACTTATTTATCAAAGCTTAATCTAATAAGAATAACATAATAATAAAGAATATCACCATGTTGACCTAAACACTAGTTTATAAGTGTTTTGGAATAATGATCTGAATCTTTACTTAAGCATTTCTTCCGTATTTGCTATTCAGTAGGTGTTTTTCAGTAAATAAAATTTTGTTGCAGGCTACAGATTTTTTTATAAAAGAGATTGTAATAAAACAATTTCTAATCCTTTGAGTATATACCCAGTAATGGGATTACTGGGTCAAATGCAATTTCTATTTCTAGATTCTTGAGAAATTGCCACACTGTCTTCCACAATGGTTGAACTAATTTACACTCCCACCAACAGTGTAAAGTGTTCCTATTTCTCCACATCCTCTCCAGCATCTGTTGTGTCCAGATTTTTTAATGATTGCCATTCTAACTGGTGTGAGATGGTATCTCAATGTGGTTTTGATTTGCATTTCTCTAATGACCAGTGGTGGTGAGCATTTTTTCATGTTTGTTGACCTCATATATGTCGTCTTTGAAAAGTATCTGTTCATATCCTTGGCCCACTTTTGAATGGATTTGTTTGTTTTTATTTTCTTGTAAATCTTGCACAGGTATGTTTATTGTGGCACTGTTTACGATAGCAAAGACCTAGAACCAACCCAAATGCCCATCGATGATAGACTACACAAGGAAAATGTGGCACATATACACCATGGAATACTATGCAGCCATAAAAAATGATGACTTTATGTCCTCTGTAGGGGACATGGATGAATCTGGAAACTATCATTCTCAGCAAACTGACACAAGAACAGAAAATCAAACACTGCATGTTCTCACTCATAGGCAGGTGTTTAACAATGAGAACACATGGAACCAGGGGAGGGGAGCATCACACACTGAGGTCTGCTGTGGGGGGGCTAGGGGAGGGGACAGCAGGTGGTGAGGAGGTTGGGGAGGGGATAACATTGGGAGAAATGCCAGATATAGGTGATGGGGGGATGGAGGCAGCAAACCACATTGCCACGTATGTACCTATGCAACAATCCTGCATGATCTGCACATGTACCCTAGAACCTAAAGTACAATTAAAAAAGTATACAAAAAAGAGAGAGAGAGATTGTTTAGTGATTGTCATGGCAATGATTAAAATAGTACATTAGCTTTAATAAAATATTTTTAATATTAAAACAGTAAGTACATTTATGACTAAATTGAAATACATTTTATACTCACTGTATGTTTGTTTTCTGTTATGTTGGCCTAAAATAAACTACCTTTGTATTATAACATGTTTGTATAATGAATCATTCAAAGAAATATGAAACGTTTTATTTTTACTTGCTTGTTTCCACAAAGATTATCTTTAAAAATTTATATGATTGTAGCAATACAATTAATTATTGAGAAAGTTAATAACAGATTTAAAAAGTCATTAAATAAGACCAGAGGTAGATAACATCAAATTTTTAGGTTGCCGCATACACATATCAAATACTATTTTTGGAAAAAAATGCTATTTATAACATGGACTGATTTCTTATGTCATGGACTATGCTCGAGGTGTTAATTAGCCATATATTTCTATATCTGATTGATGGTTGGATTTATAGAAAAATATGTGGACAGATAGAATGCCAGAGCATATGTAGTCTTGTTGATCTTCATAATTTTATGTGTTTCCTTCCTTTTCTACATATAAAATAAAGGAAAATAAAAATATCTATAAAAAATTCTCATTTTCAAATCACGTCTCCTTCTTTATTTAATCTTATACTTCACTCTTCTTTATAGATAGAAGCCATCCTGTACTGTACAATACACTCTTTTCGATCCCTGGTGCAATACTTGATTACTCTACCATGCTGTTACTGTCCATATTCTTTATCAGTTCTAGTAGTTTTACATTCCACTATCTGGGAACCACACAGTTTCATCTCAGTTTCGCTTGTACTACAATTCCAGTACATGTCTTAGAACTTGACATGTATTTCAGTCTTTTGTTCTTTGAGTATTCATTTGCTTACCCTCTTCTTATTCACCTTACATTTCATGGCTCACTATAGTTACATTTTACATTCCATTTGAATAATACTAACTCTCATCTTCCTTCTTCCTCTATCATACTCTGTCAAAACTCCAAACCTGGTTAGTTTTTTTTTTCTCTTCTTTCTCTGATTCTGTGTCTGAACTGAGCTGATGAACAATGCTTGAAGAAACACATACGCACACACAAAGACACATACAAGGACAAACATGTCATACTGCTATGCTTCTTTTCTTGTTATTTCTTTAACTTTTTACTTTTAGATTTAGGAAGTATGTTTGCAATTTTGTTGCATGGGTATATTGAGTGACACTGAGGTTCGATCATAATCAATTCTGCTACTTTTGTAGAGGGCATAGTACCCAATAAGTAGCTTTTCAGACCTTCTCCGCATCCCTCTATCCCCGCTCTAGTCTTCCCCACTGTCTGTTGTTGCCATCTTTATGTGAATGTGTACCCAATGTAAGCATTTTCACTTAGCCACTTGTAAGTGAAAACATGCAGTGTTTGGTTGTCTGTTCCTGTGTTCATTCACTTAGGATAATGGCCTCCAATTGTATCCGTGTTGCAAAGGACATGATCTGAGTAGTATTTCTTGGTGTGTATGTACCATATTTTCTTTATCCAATCCACCATGGATGGGCACCTAGGTTGATTCCATGCTTTTGCTATTGTGAATAGAGCTGCAATTAATGTACCAATGCATCTATCTTTTTGGAAGAACAATTTATTTTCCTTTGGGTATATACGCAGTAATAGGAATGCTGGGTCAAATGGTGGTTTTAAGTTATTTGAGAAAATGATTTTCACAGTTGCTGAACTAATTTACATTCCCACCAACAGTGTATAAGTGTTCCCTCTTATCTGCAGTCTCTGCAGAATTTATTTTTTGACTTTTTAATGTGAGATGATATGTCATTGTGGTTTGATTTGCATTTCTCTGATGATTACTGGTTATGAACATTTTTTCATATGTTTGTTGGCTGCTTGTATGTTCTTGTGAGAAGGGTCTGTTCATGTCCTTTGCCCATTTTTAATAGGGTTGTTTGCTTTTTCTTGTTAATATGTTCATATGCTGTTTATAGATTATGAATATGATATGTTTGTTGGATGCATAGTTTGTGAATATTTTCTCCAATTCTGTAGGTTGTCTGTTTACTCTGTTGATAGTTTATTTTGCTGTGCAGAAGACCTTTAATGTAATTCACTCCCACTTGTCAATTTTTGTTTCTGTTGCAATTGCTTTTGAGAACTTAGTCATAATTAATTTGCCAGAATGGTATGTCCTAGGTTTTCATCTAGGATAGTTATAGTTTTTCAGTCTTGACTTTAAGTCTTTAATCATCTTAAGTTAATTTTTGTATATGGCAAAATGTAGGGGTCCAGTTGCATTTCTGTGTAGATGGTTAGCCAGTTATCCCAGCACCATTTATTAAATAGGATGTCCCTTCAAGTTGTCTTTGAGAAGTAATTGGAAGTCCTACAACAACCCAAAATAATGCCATCCATTACATTTACAGAAAAACTATTTCATACATCTCTTCTCTCTTCAAGTCTGTAACATCCCCCCTCATCACTCTCACCTGATGACTCTTAATGTTTTCCTAAAATTACAAAGTTAATAATGAGAGAAGTTTATAGTCCTTCCATCAACAAATCTATTAAGGTGTCATCTTCTACACAGGACACTCTGCCTGGATAACCAGCTATTTGCCTATCTTGTCCACTGGATCCCATCTTTTCTCACCTTGTCAAGTCCCCACACCTTCAATTATGGCTTATTTTTTTGCATTACAAATTTCTTCCTTTTAGGATCAACATATAAACATATTGTAACTTATTATTTGATATTTTTCAAGAAAAACAAAACAAAATCTCTTTTGTCCCAACTTTCACCATTGACTATTGCCCCTTCTGTTTTTCCTTTTGTAGTTAATCTAAATAAAAGAGTATGAACTTAAAGATACCAAGCCTGAACTTTCTCCTCTCCAGACTCACTCATTAAACCCAAAGCAACAATACTTTACTTCCTACTATTCTAATGAATCCCTTCCTATTAAAAGCATCCATTAGCTTCCTGTAAATCAATGTATAATTTACTGTGCTCATTAAAGTTGTTAGCTGCCTCTGACATTTCACTACTACCTTTTTTAAGAAAACAATTTCCTTTCAATTCTACCTTTACTTATTATGAAATATACATTTATACTCACACAGATAAAACTTTTGTGTACTTCCCACTCAGCTAAGAATTAAAATATTACTATTCTCTTTAGCTTCTACTGAATACCTCCTCAATCACATTCTCCCTGGAGTCTCTCCTAAGGGTAGACATCATTCCAAAGTTTGTCTTGTATTAGCTTGTTGCTTATCCTTATTTTACATAATTATGCTGTGCGTATTAATTTGAAAAATTTGGCACAATGCTATTTCATGAGATCCATCAATATTATACAGAGAGGCAAATTGCTGATTTTCATTTCTGTACTGTGTTATATGAATATTCTACCATCTATTTATACTTTATGTCTATTGAAAATTTGCTCTCCTTAAATTTTTAATGAAATTAGAAATAAATGCTGATATTAATATTCTTCCTCACATATATGTGAAAGAGCTTCCCTAGAATTTTCAAGTAAAAGTATAATTGCTAAGTCATAATTTATAATCCATTTATTTAAGTGTATTATGATCTAAATTTTTTTTCTCAAAAATCACTTGCTAACTTTAATTCAAACTAATATTTTACTACTAAGTCAATTATTTCATATCTTCATGAACACATGTACTTTTTAGACTTCAAAATTTCTACCAAATGAGTAGTTACAGACTTATTTATCTTCATGTTTTAAATTTGTAAGTCTATTTAATAATGATGTTGACTAAATTTTCAGCTGTTTATTGACCAAATAATTTCCCAAGTAACAAGATCATTGTTTTGTTGTTGTTGTTGTAATGATTGCTTTGTTCTATTGAAATTCCTTCGGAATTACCCAAATTGACAGGAGCAATTCCTATTGTTTGGTACCCATAAAAGTCACTCACTCATCTGCGTGCAAATGACAAATTTCAAAGACCGTTCTTTTAGGCAATGAGAAAAGCAGTTGGGGCCAGCAGCAATGGGGCCAGCAAAAGATCAAACTCCACCAACAGCCAAACAAAAATTCAGATAGCTGCTTGGGAGGGCTTCTGAAACATTCTCTACCTGCAGAAGCCAAGCCATGAGCAAGGCATTCCTGGTCAGTCACCCAAATCTGTTACCAAAGCACCAGGGGTTCGGTCTAGGTTCTGCTGTTCACCACAAAGAAAGCCAACAACTGAGACAATGAGTATTGCCTAGAAAGAAGGCTCTATTTATGTACTGCAGACAAAAAGATGGGAAAGCAGTCAATATTCATATCCTCAACTGACTAAAATTAGGGGTTTGTATAGCTGGGGAAAATGTAATTATGTGTGGAAAAACAAGAATTAAGAGTGAGGAAGAGGAGTTGGCTGGCAGGAAACAGATGGTCAGTAATCATGACAGGTGAGGAGTTTGGCATCTCCTTTTCCAGATGCAACCATCTGGTAAGTTTCAGTTTCTTGATATTATCTGGGAGGTCTGATGATTGGTTTCCTCAGAAAAGGAAATCAGATAAGACAAATGAAACTTTCTCAAGTTTTATGACTGGGGCAATCCATTTCTGTGTTTATTCAAAAGAAACCATAAACGTCAGTTTTATGGGACAAATGGGCAGGTTTCAATTCCATTTTTAAAGTATGTGACACATATTTTCCTTGATTTACTATTTTATGACATCTGCCTTATTCTGTCATACAAATTTCTGCTCTTCTTTCCAGCCTTTTATTTTTAGTATTCCCGCAGCTCAGTTCTTACTCTCCTTTGCTCTCTAATTCCATTCACTCTGAGGTGATTTCTTTTAGTCTCAAAGATTAAAAAAAAAACAAACTATATCTGATGACACCTAATTTTATTAAGGTAATTTTTTCCTTCTAGTCACTTAGGCCAAATATACTTCTATCAAATCTTAGTTCTCAATTTATTCTATCCTAACTACCTCCACCTCTACAAATGTCATTCAAAACATATCTCCTCTCTCCTGCATCACCAGCATAACTTCCTGAATATTCTTCCTACTTCTGGTTTTGATTCCTGAAAGTTTATTCTCAACTTGAAAATCAGAGTGGTCTTTTAGAAACATGTCAGATCATATCACTACTCTGCTGAAGTACAAATTTAACATTTTAATTTCTGTTAAAATGCACTTTCTCAAGAACCTTTCATGGCCATTACGTTCAATTTACTTCTGTATTCCCCTATTTAGCCCTCCCAATTCTTCTTATTAGCTGTAACTTTTTTCTTAGTACTTTGTTTTCTTAGACAATTCTTCGTGAAATACTTCTTTTAATTGTTTAATTCCACACAAGAACGTAAGCTTAATTAAAGTATGCATCTCTCATTGTGAAATTGATTGTATATTTCAGGTGTCAAGAGTAGACCCTAGCACATAGTTGGTACACACTAATTGTTGCTTAAATGAGTAAACCAAATAGTCCTTTTAATAAATAAACATGTTGTGTCTCAAACATATGTTACTTATTCCCTTTTAATACTAATAAAATTGTTATAGTGTTACAATTTTACATTTATGTGCATTTTTCTGATTATTTGTTTTAATATTCCTCATATATTATTAAATTGTGTTTGTATATCATTAATATTACTTATTTGTCAATATTGTATGCTGTAAATGTCTTCTCTCAATTGATAACTGACCTTTTCACTGTTTTATAGATATCTTTTGGTGAACAGGTGATACTTAAATTTAACATGTGTTTTAGTTTATTTTTTAAATAAATTTTCTGTGCTATATTTTTGCGTTGTCTTTCTACTTTAAAGACAGATGTATTTTCATCTACATTTTCTCTACAATTTTAACATCTTAATTTTGATATTTAAATTACTGAACTATTTTAATTTTTGTGTATAGTTGAGGGTGAAAATGTTTTTGTTTTCCTTTTTACATAATTTTAATATCCCTTTCATGAATAGCTCCTCTCTTTTCCATGGCTCCATCATGTTACCTGGTCATTTATTAGCGTTACATAGATCTCTATGGAACAGACACAAGTCTGCTTCTAAGCACATGCTCTTATACAGGCGGTTGATTGTCTAATTCTGTATCATTACCATATGTTTTAATAATTATTAGTTTCAAAATTAAAATGATATCTGCTGAGGGATTCCACCTTTATGCCTTTGCATTCCTATGTGTCTTTGTATTTCACTTTTCATTTATAATTTGTTTCAGTTTTTTAAATCTACTTCAATGAATAATGCTGACCTGTAATTATTATATTTTCTTGTCTTGTTTTTCATCTGAAGACTCACACAATGCATTAGGAAATGAAAATATTGTGCATTCTCCAGAATACAAAAGATTTGTAATATTAGAAATAACTATTCATGAAATGTTTGGCATAAATAGGCTCCATAGATATAGGGGTACAGTCCAGTGTGTTTCCTTTTTAGATTGATTTTCAGCACTTGCCCTATAAAGTAAATGGTTGTCAAAAATTAAAATTTTGACATTTCTGCTTAATTTTATTTTTTTCAAAACATTTCTTCCCATGCTGGTTTGAAATTCATTAATGCTACTGAAGTTCTTTTAAAAATCATCTTCGTATTTTATTATGCTTATTTAATATAAAATCTAAGGTACATAAAAATTGCCAACTACTTTGCTGAAAATTCAGGAATTCTAAAATGATCTACTGCTACAGCATAGTTATTCTCAAACTTTATTGTGCACTGTAAACACCTGGGAAGCTTGTTAAAACAATTAGCTGGACTCCGCTTCTGGAAAGTCTGATTCATTAAAGGAGATCTGAGAACATGAAACTAAGAACTTCACAGTAATGCTGATGCTGCTGGTCCATAGACGACATTTTGAGAACCTCATTGACAGCAGATGCTATTGTTACATTGTTCTTGTCACATTGGTCCACCCTGGGTTCTTCTGATAGAACAGTGGACATCTCCTATTTTAATTGTCAGCTTTCCATCTAAAGCACACTTTCTTCTTGCTAAAGTACTACTCCAGAGTCAGAAAGTCTCCTTTGTCAATGCACAAGGAAGCCTGAAATTCCCAGAGATATTTGGTGATAACCTTCAAGCAATGAAGCCTGCATAATATTATTCTATGGGTCATTAACAAGTATGAGCTCCAGTTGTCTTTGGCAGTGACTAATTTGCTAAGTCATTCTTTATTGTCCTTAATCTTTCTGGTCTCACCTCTCCACTTTCACACGGTGTTCCCTAGGACCATCTTCAAATCAACTACCTACTTCCCATACTCCAGTACTGCCTCATTGTCTACTTTTGAGAGAACAATAACTAAGGCAGTTATTTGACAGTGGTCTTAGACAGCATGACATCCTGTTAGAAATCTCAAACTGGATCACTTGAAAACTAGAACTTGTTTGGTATAAACAAAGATGTAACAATCATGGGGAACTATAAAATAAAAGTCTGTAAAACCCTAATTCATGATTGATTCAGATTAGGAGCAAGCAGAATAAAAAGAAATGGCTTATTTAAAAGCTCTGGTTTTTGAAAGATATGGGTACAACGGCAATGTTCACGTTGTTGAGTTGTATTGTTTTTGTCAACTGCCCAGAAGACCTGAGGTAGTAGATTGTCCAACACAATATTTAAGAAGGCTTAACACTTGACTTGGCAGGGTGAAGCTACCCTGAAAATCAAGCAATTAGTAGTTTCAGAAAATTAAGTGAAAAACTGTAAAGTTAGAAGATATAGAAAACCCTCCTCTGACTCAAGAGTCAATAGCTTGACTAAATCACCTGGAATTGGTCTTGATATACTACTACGATAGATATTTTAAACTTAGACATGACATAACTCCAGTCAAATAGGGTAAGAGCATTGATATATCTTGGAAGAGTTTTAGTAAGCATTCTGAGAGTTTAGTAGAGATGATGATTTTAAAGTAGGTACACTGAGAGAAATTGAAAAGAAAAGAATCACAGAACTATGTTCCCTGAAAGGTGCAGTTAGCACAAAAAGGAACAGAAAATGAATGATGCAACGGGGTTATATATAACACTACAGAAATTAAAAATTAGTAAAAGGAAATTGATATCTCTTGGGGGAAAATAGACAAATAGCAAACAAGAATGTATGGCCAAGAAAAACCAAAATCGTGCAAGATGAAGGCAGATGTCAACAGGTATAATAGTAAAAAGCAAACACACACACACACACACACACACACACACACACACACATAATATTTACTCGGTTTTTGTATCTGAATCAGTTTTTAGAGCCAGATCATATCAATTGAAAGGGAGGTAGAATTATCTTTAGGACAGAATCTATAACATCAAATAAAGACTATACAGTAAACATTGGTGGAACCAGTTGGGTAATGGAACCAGTTTATATCAGTTTTCAAGAGCTTATTGTTAGCAACTTTGTTCAACTCTGTCTTTGCTATTATCATGTTGGTATCTTAAAATCAGCCATGGTGGGTGTATGTAAAACATAGAATTTTAAAAAATGCTACAAATTAAGGTATTTTTTTTTCTTTGCCTAATGCCCTAAAGTGAGTAGGTGGTTTGAAAATTTTAAGTAGACTACAGCTCTTACTGGTTTCCCAGTATGACTGCACACTGAAGGAAGGGAAACACCCCAGCTTCTTAAACTTCTGTTGGAAACAGGCTTTGAATTAATGACTCCTACACTCCAGTTCAGCTCCATGAAGACTCATTCTGTATTCATTTCTTCGGTTCCTAGGTGCATAACGGAAATCCTATGTTGGCAGCTGACAGAATACTCACATGACTTGCCAATCTATGGGTTATGAGCCACTACGATGGAATAAACCAAAGGAAGCTCCTGAAAATTACTTCTTCAGTCAAAAAAGTAAGTCAGAATAACTACCACTTTTCAGGTGTAATTATGTAATTAGGTGCCACCACATAAAATGTAAGTAACATGGAGGTCATCAGCCATATTATATTCCTATTCAATTAATGGGTTTATGTTCTAAAAACTAAATAAATGAAAACAAGAAAGAAACAGTGAAAAGTGAATTATATTCCATAATTTCTGACTTACTCAATTGAATATCAGCTGTGCAAGGTGTGCTATATTTAATTTTATAGATTAATAAATTAATAGCCTCTGGCACCTGATACATAGTTCTGTTGAATCAATTCCTTAGATACCCTTCAAGAAAAAGACTCAAACATTGTTCACATTCACATGGGCAGTAGTACATACCCACTGAGTTGTCCCATGGATATACTTTAATTTTTCTGTTTTTAGTCATACAGTACAAAAGACCATGAATATCTTAGTCTTCTAGAGAATATTGCATTGATCCACTATATTAGTGACAGAAATTTAATGTCCTCCCTTTGTGTTCCAGTAATATATTGCTGCATAACAAACCAGTCTAGGAGCTAATGTCCTAAAATAATCCTTTCATAATTTTGTGCACCTCAGCTGAAACATTCTGTTCATGGGATATGTAATGTGAAGAAAAACCCAGCAAGCTAGATCACTATCTAAACCAAGGCCCCAGACATAATACCCCAGTCAAACCATCCTACCTATCTCCAACTGTGCAAACCTACTGGTAAGGAGTAAATAATTGAATCAGGGAATGAAAAAGGTGTTTCCTTGTTGAGATTCACTCAGGGTGGCTGGCAAAATATTAGGGAAATATCAGGGAAAGTTAGAAGATTATAGTCTCAAACCTTTTGGAAGGCTGAAATGTTTTGATGGAATGGGCTGAAGGCAGCCAGTTCATTATGTAAGAATTTTAAATCATAGAATAAAAGATAGAGACAATAAAGCTTCCCCAGTTAAGTTATGTTTACTCCACATTCCTTTGTCTCTACTCAAACTGTTTGCTCCTGTAAACTTTGGGCTGGATGGCACTCTTAGGGGGAGATCAAAGGGGAATTATCCTTTAATGGTGTTTACTCTGGGGCACCAGAACCTACAGCTTTTATCATTCATAAAACCACTCTTTTAACCATGTTAATTATCCACAAATATATTGACTTAGAACCTCTGTTATGAAATCTATCTTGAATAAATGCGAGGAGGTACAGGGAGGCATGGTCAGGTAGCTGCAATTGTCCTCTGAAAGCAGCTGACAACCATCCCTAGCCCACTCAAATTCACTGTATTCTAGTGTGTGTGAGTGCATTCATTAATCTGTCATTGAGTCGGGGTCTACAGGACAGACCTCCACAGGTGGTGATCGATGTCTCATTTCCTTCCAAGCAGGTTCCAAGATGAGCAACATAGTGGTACTTCTTGGTAGCTTTAGGAGGTTAATGACTCAAATTTATTACAAACAAGGGATAAATTCCATCAGACACTGGTTAAAAACTCCTGCAAAGAATCTGTTGGCTCTCTGATACTTGCCTGGTACAAGCACTTGGGTTAACTGAGTGGGCTCCTGTGATCTGAGAAAGTGTCTCAGGTGATTGAAGTTGTAAGCCAAATAATACTAAAGGAATTCCATCTTGTCTTAAATTGTCTGAAAACTTTCCCCAGCATAACTTTAAACTAACAAAAGGAGAAACCTTGTTAAAAAGTTGTTGAAAAGAGTCTTGAAACTGGCAACAATAGACATAGAGACCTGGAAGGTCATCATGAACTCCTCTTTAGACCCCTTGCATTTGGAAACTGAAAAACACAAAGATGTGATTGTAAATATGGACATCACTGCTGCTATCAGCTCTTCAACTGAGAGATACCAGCAGGAAAGTGAAGTCCTCTACTAAACATCCCTCATCTTACACAGTGACTGTTCTTCCCCATAGTAGGTACTGCAAAATATCTACTACTAATCAGTAAATTTTCAGTACCTGTAAATCATATACCAAACTGCATAGTTCCAGTGAAATCATTAAGCAATATTTATAATTTTTGAAGTCTAGTCTATTCTTTTTAAAATTCCTTATTCTGTTTTCACAAACTTTGAGACTATGAACAGTCTACTTAGGAAATGTAAACATTTCCGGCACCCACAGCAATTCAAAAGATAGCACTGAACTTTAATAAGGCACCTGAACTATAAAAACAGACTGTGGAAAGATTAAGTACAGTAATGTGTCATTTAACAATGGGAATATGTTCTAGGAGATGCATCATTAGGTGATTCTGTCATTGTGCAAACATCATGGAGTGTACCTATACAAACCTAACTGGTATAGCCTATTACACATTCAGCCTGTGTGATATAGCTTACTGCTAGTAGGCTACAAATCTGTATTGTATGCCATTATTCTGAATACTATTGACAATTCCAACACAAGGGGTATTTGTGTATCTAAACATATCTAAAATAGAAAAGGTTGAGTAAAAATACAGATAAAAAATGGTATACCTATGTAGGGCACTTACCACGAATGGAGATTACAGGACTGGAAGTTGCCCTGGATGAGTCAGTGAATAAACAGTGAGTGAATGTGAAGGCCTAGGACATTACTGCACATGACTGCAGACTTTATAAACACTGTATACCTAAGTTATAGTAAATTTATTTTAAAAGGTCTTTCTTCAGTTGTAACTTAAATTTAACTTATTGTAACTTTTCTACTTATCACCTTAGATTTTTTAACTTCTTGACTTTTTTTGTGATAACACAGCTTAAAACACAAATGTTGTACAACAGTACACATTTTTTTATATCCTTATTCTATAAATTTTATCTTTTTTATTTTTTATTTTTAACCTTCTATAATTCCCTGTTAAAAAGTGAGACACAAACACACATTTTAGCCTACATCTATGCAAGGTAAGGGTCATCAATATCATTGTCTTCCACCTCAACATATTTTCCCACTGCAAGGTCCTTAGGGGCCATAACACACATGGAGCTGTCATTGCCTATGATAAAAATGTCTTTTTCTAAAATACCTCCTAAAGGAACTGCCTGAGGCTGTTTTAATTATTTGTTATTAAGTAAAAAGAGTACAGTCTGAAATAACAATGAAAGTGTAGCCTAGGAAATACATAAACAAGTGACACAGTCGTTTATAATCATTATTATTATATACTGTACCTAAGTAAATGTGCTATGCTTCTATACAACTGGCAGCATAGCAGGTTTATTCACACCTGCATCACCACAGACACAGGAGTAATGTGTTGCACTATGCCTTTGAAATGGCTGTGATGTCACTAGGTGATATGAATTTTTCATGTCTATTATACACTTAAGGGACTGTCCTGCTCTATGCAGTCTGTAGTTGATAAAATGTTGTTATGAGCACATGGCTATACAAATAATACCTAAATAAGTGTTGGGGGGTGGCTTAGTTGCCTATACATGATTAAATGAGATTAAATGATCCATCAGAATTTTTCATGTTGATCAGATAATAAAAGCTTGTCAAATGCTAGGAAGTGACCTCATAGTCTCAGACTCACTGTCCCCCTCCACCCAACGGCATTGCTCTGTACCATTAAATATTCCCAGGAAATCTCCATGCTAAACATCGCAGGTCCCTGGAGGAAACACTAATCTATCTCTTCTCCCTCATACCTCTACATTCCCTTGAGCCTACCCTCCACTCAGCCACCATAACAGAGATAAATATGAGTCAGAAATGTAGTTTCGACATCTTGTTATTTTCGCTCAAGTATTAATAAACATATTTCTCCAGGACTAAATTTTAAATAGCTATGTGCAATGATTGGTATAACATTTTTTTCTGTTCCCAACATCCTGTAACATAATTTGCACAAGTTTTATTCAGGTGTAATTTTCATACAAAAAATTAGATCTGTTTTAAATATACTTTGATGAGTTTGACAAATGTATATGCACATGTTACCACCACACCAAGATAAATACATTTATTCTTAAAAAAGTAACTAGTTCAGACATAAGAAGGCAGCAAGAAAATTAATTTTAGCATGAATATTATTTTTAAAGTTTTCACTGTTCTGTTTCACAAATATAAAAAATCTAATTTTTTTCATCAGAATTGAGAATACGTATGGGATTCCAAAAATAACTGTAATTTAAAAAAAATTCAAGTCTATTTTATTCTCTAGATCACAGTTTCACTCATTTACTAGTTTATTAATTATTATTGATAAGCATATATTGTCTGTATAAAATAGCTTGCTGGCAATTTCTTTTTAAATCATTTTGTAGATTTAGGAGGTAGAAGTGCATTTTTCTTACCTGAACACATCATATAGCAGTGAAGTCCAGGCTTTTAGTGTCACTGTTACCCAAATAGTGCACATTGTACACAATGAGCAATTTCTCATCTCTCATCCCTGTCCCACTCATCCAAGTCTCCAATTTCAACTCTCTATGTCTATGTGTACACATTGTTTAGCTCCCACTTAATTAAAAAACAGAATATATGGTACTTGAGTTTCTAAGCTGTTTTACTTAAGATAATGGTCTTCAGTTCCATCCATGTTGCTGCAAAAGACATAATTTCATTCTTTTTAGTCTGAGTAGTTTCATGGGATATATACACCACATATTCTTTATTCAGTTATCTAGTAATGGATAATTACATTGATTCCATAATTTTGCTATTGCGAAAATTCGGCAGTAAACATCTAAGTGCAGGTGTCTTTTTAATATAATTATTTATTTCTCTTTGCATAGATACTCAGTAGGGGGATGGCTGGATCAAAGAGTAGTTCAGTTTTTAGTTTTTGAGAAATTTCTGTAGTATTATTTTTTTATTTTTTATTTTTATTTTTTGAGAAGGAGTTTTGCTTTTTCGCCCAGGTTTGAGTGAAGTGGCACAATCTTGGCTCACTAAAACCTCTGGCCCCAGGTTCAAGCGATTCTCTTGCCTCGGCCTCCTGAGTAGCTGGGATTACAGGCTCCCACCACCATGCCTGTCCAATTTTTGTATTTTTGGTAGAGATGGAGTTTTGCCATTTTGGCCAGGCCGTTCTCAAATTCCTGACCTCAGGTAATCCACCTGCCTTGGCCTCCCAAACTGCTGGTTCCATATGAACTTTAAAATAGTTTCTTCTACTTCTTTGAAGAATGTCAATAGTAGTTGAATGGGAAAATCATTGAATCTACAAATTACTTTTTCACAATATTGATATTTCCTATCCATGAGCATGGAAGTTTTTTTTTTTCCATTTGTTTTCATCCTCTCTGATTTATTTGAGCACAGGTTTGTAGTTTCCCTCGAAAAGCTTCTTCATTTCCCTTGTTAGATATATTCCTAGGTATTTTAGTCCCTTTGTAGCAATGGTGAATGAGAGTTTATTCATAATTTGGCTCTCTGCTTGCCCGTTGTTAGTATATAGGAATGCTAGTGATTTTTGGAGATTGCTTTTGTATACTGAAACTTTGCTGAAGTTGCTAATCAGCTTAAGAAGCTTTGTGCTGGCCGGGCGCGGTGGCTTACGCCTATAATCCCAGCACTTTGGGAGGCCGAGGTGGGTGGATCACGAAGTCAAGAGATCGAGACCATCCTAGTCAACAGGGTGAAACCTTGTCTCTACTAAAAATACAAAAATTAGCTGGGCATGGTGGCGCACGTCTGTAGTCCCAGCTACTTGGGAGGCTAAGACAGGAGAATTACTTGAACCCAGGAGGCAGAGGTTGCGGTGAGCCGAGATCACGCCATTGCACTCCAGCCTGGGTAACAAGAGCGAAACTCCGTCTAAAAAAAAAAAAGAAGCTTTGTGCTGAGATGCTAGGGTTTTCTAGATATAGGATCATGCCATCTGCAAACAGAGACAATTTGACTCTCTCTCTTCCTATGCAAATATACTTTATTTCTTTCTCTTGCCTGATTTCCCTGGTCAGAACTTTCAATACTATGTTGAATAGGAGTGGTGAGAGAGGGCATCCTTGGTCTTGTGCTGTGTTTCAAGAGGAATGCTTCCCAATTTTATCCATTCAATATGACATTGGCTGTGGGTTTGTTATATATTACTCTTACTCTTTTGAGTAATGTTCCATCAATACCTAGTTTATTGAAAGTTTTTAACATAAAGGGATGTTGAATTTTATTAAAGGCCTTTTCTGCAACTATTGAGATAATCAATTGGTTTTTGTCTTTATTTCTCTTTATGTGATGAATTACATTTATTGATTTGTGTATGTAGAACCAACCTTACATCCCTGCAACCTTACATCCCTGGAATGAAACCAACTTGATCATGGTGGATAAGCTTTTTGATGTGCTGCTGGATTTCCTTTGCCAGTATTTTATGGAGGACTTTTGTGTCAATGTTCATGAGGGATATTGAGCTGAAGTTCTCTATTTTTGTTGTGTCTCTGTTAGATTTTGGTATCAGGTCGATGCTGGTCTCATAAGATATCTTATGGAGGAATCCCTCCTTTTTAGTTGTTTGGAATAGTTTGGGTAAAATGGTGTGAGCTCTACTTTGTACCTCTGGTAGAATTCTGCAATAAATCCATCTGGTTTTGAGATATTTTTTTGGTTGGCAGGCTATTTACTACTGCCTCAATATCAGAACTTGATACTTGTCTATTCAGGGAATAAATTTCTTCTTGCTTTAGTCTTGGGAGAGTGCATTTGTCCAGAAATTTATCCATTTCTTCTAGATTTTCTAGTTTATGTGCATGGAGGTATTTATAGTATTTTCCGATGGTGACTTTTATTTCTGAGTCAGTTGTGATATTCCCCTTATCATTTCTGATGGTGTCAGTTTGGTTCTTTTCTCTCTCTGTCTCTCTCTCTTTTTTTTAATTAGTCTAGTTAGCAATCTATCTATTTCATTTAGTTTTTTTCCAAAAAAAAAAAAAGCTCCTGCATTCAGTGATGTTTTGAAGGGTTTTTCATGTCTTTATCTCCTTCAGCTCTGTTCTTATCTTGGCCATTTCTTGTCTTCTGCTAGCTTGGGGTGTGTTTGCTCTCAGTTCTCTAGTTCTTTTAGGTGTGACATTAGATCGTCAATTTGAGATTTCCCCCTCTTCTCCTGTGGGCATTTAGTGCTATAAATTTTCCTCTTAACACTGCCTTAATTGCTTCCCAGAGATTCTGTCTCTTTGTTCACATTAGTTTCAATGAACTTCTTGATTTATGCCTTAATTTCATTATTTACCCAGGAGTCATTCACAGGCAGATTGTTTAATTTCCATGCAGTTGTGCGGTTTTGAGTTAGCTTTTTAATCTTGAGCTCTAATTTGATTGTACTGAGGTCTGAGAGACTGTTTGTTATGATTTCAGCTCTTTTGAATTTGCTGAGAAACATTTTACTTCCGATTATGTGATCAACTTTAAAGCAAGTGCCATGTGGTGATGAGAAGAATGTAATTCTGTTGTTTTCACATGGACAGTTCTGTAGATACCCATCAGGTCCACGTGATCCAGAGTTGAGTTCAGATCCTGAATATCTGTTAATTTTCTCTCTTAATGATCTAATGTAATCAGTGGAGTATTAAAATATCCCACTATTATTTTAGTCTCTTTGAAGCTCTCTAAGAACTTGCTCTATGAAGCTGAGTGTTCTTGTATTGAGTGTATATATATTTAGGATAATTAGCTCTTCTTGTTAAATTGAACCCTTTACCATTATGTAATGCCCTTCTTTGTCTTGTTTGATCTTTTTTTGGCTTAAAGTTTGTTTTGTCAGTAACTAGGATTACAACCCCTACTTTTTTCTGTTTTCCATTGACTTGAACCTATGTGTGTCTTTGCATGGAAGACGGGTCTATTGTACGTAGCATACCGATGGGGCTTGACTCTTTATCCACTTGCCATTCTGTGTCTTTTTTGGAGGCATTTAACACATTTACATTTAATGTTAATATTGTTATGTGTGAATTTGATCCTGTCATCATGATGCTAGCTGGTTATTTTGCAGAGTTTTTTATGTGGGTGCTTCATAGTATCACTGGTCTGTGTACTTCATTGTGCTTTTTTAGTGGCTGGTAACAATTTTTCCTTCTCACATTTAGTGCTTCCTTCAGGAGCTCTTGCAAGGGTGCATAGTGGTGATGTATTACCTCAACCTTGCTTGTCTGAAAAAGATAGTTTTTCTACTTCTATTTTAAAGCTTAGTTTGGCCAGATATGAAATTTGGGTTGGAAATTCTTTTCTTTAAGATTGTTCAATATTAACCCCCAATCTCTTCTGACTTGAAGGGTTTCCACTGAGAGGTCTGCTGTTGGTCTCATAGGCTTACCTTTGTAGATGACCTGGCCTGTCCCGCTGGCTGCCCTTAACATTTTTTCTTTTATTTTCAACCATAGAGAATCTGATGATCGTGTGTCTTGGGGCTGATCTTCTCATGGAGTACCTTACTGGGGTTCTATGGATTTCCTGAATTTAAATGTTGGCCTGTCTTGCTAGGTTAGGGTAGTTCTCCTGGATGATATCCTGAAGTATGTTTTTCAAATTGGTTCCATTCTCTGTCTCTTTCAGGTTCTGACTTTTAACATAATACCATATTTATTGGAGGTTTTGTTTTTTTCTTTTTATTTTCCTCCTCTATTCTTGTCTACATGTCTGATTTCAATAAGACAGTATTCAAGTTCTGAGATTCTTTATTTTTGTGATCTATACACATGATTTCATTGTGGATTTCTCATGTTGCATTTTTCTGTTCCATCAAGGCAGTTATGTTTCTCTCTAACCTGGCTAATGTAGTTGTCAGCTTCTATTGTTTTATCATAATTCTTAGCTTATTTGCATTATGTTAGAACATGCTCCTTTAGAACAGTGAAATTTGTTACCATCCACCTTCCAAAGCCTAGTTCTGTCAATTCAGCTATCTTAGCTTTTGCTGGAGGAATGTTTCAGTCATTTGGAAAAGAAGTGGCACTCTGACTCTTTGAATTTTCAGCATTTTCCAATGATTCCTTCTCATCTTTGTGGGCTTATCTGTCTTTGATCTTTGAGGTTACTGACCTTTGAATGCATTTTTTGTCGGGTCTTTTTTGTTACTGTTTTCTGTTTATTTTTCTTTTAACAGTAAGGTCCCTCTTCCACAGGGCTGCTGCAGTTTGCTGGGGGTTCACTCCAGACCCTAGTAACCTTGGTCCCTCCTGCACCTTGTGGTGTCACCAATGAAGGCTTTGAAACAGCAAAGATGGCAGCCTGCTCCTTCCTCTGGGAGCTCTGTCTCTGGTGGGCACCCACTCCTGTATGAGGTGTCTGGAGATCCCTATTGGGAGGTCTCACCCAGTCAGGAGGAACAGGAACAGAGACCCACTTAAAGAAGCAGTCTGGCTTCCCTTTGGCAGAGCACGTGTGCTGTGCTGACTGCTCTGCCTCTCCAGAGCCAGCAGCCTGGAAAGACTGTGTCACTGAACTGCAGAAACAGTGGCTGTTCCAACCCCCAGGGACTCCATCCTAGGGGAAGACCCAGAGTTCTGTTTATAAAATGCTGGCTGGAGTTGCTGTAATTCACACAGGGAGGACCTGTCCAGTGACAAGAGGTGTATTGAGGCCCTACTTTAAGAAGAAGACTGTCCACGATCAACTGGAATCTCAGGTACAGTGGCCACCTTTCCCCACAGGAACTCAATCTGTCTCAGGCTATCTCTTGCCTCCTGCCACTGGCTGGCTGGAATTCCACGCCAGTGGGTTTCACTTGTGAGATACCATGGGAGTGAGGCCTGTGGAATGACACCACTTGGCTCCCTGGATTCAGCCTGCTTCCTAGAGGAATGCACGGGATCTCTTGCCTTGCCAGAGTCCCCAGTGCCGGAGTTTGCAAAATTCCTGAGTTTCCCTGCATTCCTGAGCAAGAGAGTGAGCAGCCACTCCAAGACTCCACAACTATGTGCTTTGGACCCAGGCCCTTGTGGCATGGACTCATGAGGGGTTCCTGATTCATGGGTTGAAAAGATTCATAGGAAAATCATGGTTTCCCAGACAGGGTCACACAATCACTCACAGCCTCTCTTGACTGGGTATGGGGGCTACCCTGGTTTCATGCCACTTCTGTGTGTGCCATTGCCCTACCTTGCTCCTTCCTCGCTCTCCATGGGTTGAGACATCTGCCTAGGCAGTCCCAATGTGAAAACTGAATACCTCAATTGAAGGTACAGAATTCACTGGCAGTTTTCATTGCTCTCCATGAGAGCAGCAGACCACAACTGCTTTTAATTGGCCATCTTGGCCCCTCTCCACTTCGATTTTTCTTATTGAGTTGTTTGAGGTCCCTGAATATTAGCTATTTGAGATTCTGAATATTAGCTTTTTGTTGGCTGCATAGTTTGTAAATACTTTTCCCATTCTTTAGGTTATTGTTTATTCTGTTATTTTGTTTACAGAAGGTTTTTTTTTTTCCTTAGTTTGATTAAGCCTCATTTGTCTATTTTTGGTATTGTTGCATTTGCTTTTGAGGTCTTAGTCATAAGTTATTTCCCTAGATCAAAATCCAGAAGAGATTTTCCTAGGTTTTCTCTTTATATCATAGTGCGAATAGCCAGAGCAAATAGTCTTGAGACTATTTTTACAGTCTAAAGTCTTATATTTATGTATTTAATATATTTTGAGTTAATTTTCATATATCCTGAGTGATATGGGTCTAACTTTATTCTTCTGCATATGGATGTACAATTTTTCCAGCACCACTTATTTAATAGAATGTCCTTTCCCCAGTGTTTTTTTTTTTTTTTTTTCTGGTCAACTTTGCTGAAGATGAGATGGTTGTAGGTATGTGGCTTTATCTCTGGGTTTTCTATTCTATTTCATTAATTTATATGTTTATTTTTATACCAGTACAATGTTATTTTATACCAGTACAATTATAATTTTTTAGTATTATTTGAAGTCCAGCAATGTGATGCCTTTTTTAAAAAATTTGTTTGACTTTGATTTTTTTTTTTTTTTTTTTGGCTTAAGATTGCTCTGGCTATTGGCTCTATTTTGGTTCCGTGTGAATTTTAGAATTACTTTTTCTTATTATGTGAAAAATGGCATTGGTAATTTTATAGGAATTGCATTGAATCTGTAGATTACTTTAGGCAGTATACTTATTTTAGTGTTATTGATTATTCTAATCCATAAGCATGGAATATCTTTCTACTTGTTTGTGTCATCTATGGTTTACTTCATCATTGAGATCTTTCACCTCCTTGGTTAAATGTATTCTGAGGTATTTTATTTATTTTGTAGCTGTTGTAAATGGGATTGAATTCTTGATTTGGTTCTCAGCTTGATCATTATTTGTGTATAGAAGTGCTACTTTTGTTTTTACTTTGATTTTGTATTCTGAAACTTTACTACAGTCATTTATCAAATCTAGAATTCTTTGAGAGAAATCTTTAGACTTTTCTAAGTATAATATTATATCATCAGCAAACAGAGAAATTTGACTTCCTCTTTTACTTTTTGGATGCCTTTTATTTTTTTCTCTTGCATGACAGATCTTGCTAGAACTTCCAGTAATATGTTACATATGAATGGTGAAAGTGGGCATTCTTGTCTTAATCCGGTTCTTAGGAAAAATAATTTTAACTTTTCCCATTAAGTATTATGTTGACTGTGGGTTTGTGATATATGGCTTTTATTATTTTGAAGTACGTTCCTTCTATGTTCAGTTTGTTGAGAATTTTTGTCATGAAGAAATGCTGAATTTTAATTAATTTTTTTTCCTCAGCTGTTGAAGTGATCAAAGGCATTTCTTAACAGTGGTTTTACTATTTTACAATAAGATCAAAAATGTGTGAGCATTCCAATTGTTGTAATTTTTTTCAACATTTGGAATTAGCACACTTTTATTTTTTCATGTTTACAGGTAAGTGATACTTTGTGATAATTTAATATAACATTTCTTTAAAAATGAAGTTTTTTTGTATTTTTCAGTAAATTGTTTACTCTGTGTGTGTGTGTGTGTGTGTGTGTTTGTGAAAGAGAGACAGAGAGAGAGAGAGAGAGAAGTGTCTTTGTAAGTGCTTATTCATTTTTAATTGGTTTGTTTCATTTTAAGGAGCAATTAAGCATTCTGATACAAGTATTTTATTGGATAAATTTATCTAAATATATTCTAAATATTATTTTGGTCTGTATCTTGCAATTTCATTTTTAATAGTGTCTTAGATAAATAAGTTGGCTTTTATTTTAAGAAAATTTATCATTTAATTTCTTTCATTATTAATAGTTTCACCCTAAGAAATATTTGCCTACTTGAAAATTGTAAATATAAGAAATACTATTAACAAATACATTACATACTTGTCTTGGTTTTGAATAAACACTTTTCTACTTCTCTGTCATGGGCTTATTCTTTGTATAATTCAGCTCTACAAGAATTTATGATGTTCACCCATTTTTTCTAACATAATGAGAAATATATGGTCTTATTCTGTCTTTTAAAAATATATACATGAGAACAAGTGTGGTTTTTATACTTCTACCTCCTAATCAAAAGTGGAAGATCTATTTTTTCTAATTTTAATAATAATTATTTGCATATATCACTGTCTAGTACAATAATGAGTGTTGATGATTTGTTATTAGGCTACTTAAAAAAAATGTGTTTTAAGAGACAGGAAAATATTCAGGACATTTTATTAATTCCTAATATTAGTGATTAATCATAGCAAGCATTTACACTTAATAAACAAGAATTCAATTGCATGTAAAATTATACCATTTGTAAAAGCTCAATTCCTTATACTGTTGGTGAAGGTGATTTTATTCTACCAAATATAGGTAACTTTTTGTTAAAAGTGTATCAATAGGCAAGGAGCCCTGACTCATGCCTGTTACCCAAGCACTTTGGGAGGCTGAGGCAGTCAGATAATTTGAGGTCAGGAGTTTAAGACCAACTTGACCAGCATGATAAAATACTGTCTCTACTAAAAAAAAAAAAAAAAAAAAAAAAAAAAAAAATTAGCCAGATGTGGTGGTACAGGCTTGTAATCTGAGCTATTTGGGAGTCTGAGGGAGCAGAATCGCTTAAACCGGGGAAGCAGAGGTTGCAGTGAGCCAAGATTGCACCACTGCACTCCAGCCTGGGTGACTGAGCAATTCTCTGTCTCAAAAATAAAATAAAAAAGTTTATCAGTAATGCTCAGTAAAATTTTGTAACTAGAAAATAAAAAAGTCTGTGCCTAAGTGTGCTCACATGTAGTATAACTAATTACATTTTAGTCAAAGGCTGGGTCTATAATGTAGGATTTTGATTTTAAAATAGTGACAATTTTTATTTTGAGAGAGGAGTTTCACCTTCATTTCATGCTTAATGAAATGGACCTAATTAGCCCTTGAATTTTGTCTGAGGAGTTAGGTCATCGGAGACCAATTTTTATATTTGCATTCATTAATAGCATTAATCCTTCTCTAAGAATAAAGGATATAATAGTTTCTGTCATTTAAAGACAATACTCCTGCTATACATTGTTTATTGAAATCGAGTTGTCTTATGTTAAAATTTTTTTACTAAATTATTGTCACCTACAAAATCTTGCTTTAATACATTTTAGTGTTATTATGTATGCTACATAATTAGTAACAAGATAATTCAAATAACTTAATCTTCTCTTGTTATTATGGTTTCTAATTTTGTAAGTTATTAAACATTAAATATTCATGAGTTTGTTTTACTTTTTAGTTGTCACCAGTGATGTAGTATGATGCTGGGGGCTAGTCATTCTTGTGATTGTCATCGTTAGTCAAGAAATGCAATAAAATGGTCCTTGAAGAATAAACTACATGAATTAATAAGAACGCATATTGTATATTCTTTCATTCTACAGAAAGTCTGTCAAATGTTTCCAGCAATATTTTTCATTAAATTTTGAAGTCAAATTCATGAATGAATTTAGAAATAAGACAGTTAATCTAGCTCTGGTGAAGATTAACCTGGATTAAAGATGTTTTTAGGACTTTTAAACACACTTATTCAGTTAGTATCTTGGAAATCTATCTTTAGGTATGTACTTATAAATCTTTTTACCATTAAAGAGCATATAGCCTAAAGGTAAACTTTGGGAATATCTGGGCCAGAAAACCCAACATTTTTGCGTGAACCTCTGTATCCTAAAATATGTATTAGCATAGAATCAACTTTAGTGTATATGAAAAGCAGTCTTTAAGTAACTGTGTTGAAAAATAATTTCAAAATAGGTGTCCAAAGGCCTATATCTCAGAAAGCAGTAAATTGTAACGAATATATTCACTCTATAATATTATGATATGAAAAATAATATTACTAATTCAAAATGTAAATCAGGTTAAATATCTACAGACCCAACATTGTGTTCCATTTTTAAATATTGTATAATTGAATTATGTAGTACTTTTCACACTATGCTATGCTCTATTTTGAATAGTTTTAATGCCTGAGCTATATTGACTTCTATTAGCAAGAAAGTGATTGTTATTCTAAGGCAACACATCAGTCCTTCTTTAGTAGACTGATGTTAAATGTAGATATGATATTAATATCCTTTCATTGACCCAATCATTCCTGCTGCATCGTCTCATGAAGCAAGCTACATAGATTTGACACAACTAGATAATGCTCAAAATTTGAAGTGATTTCTGTTCCACCTGCCCATTCACTACATCCCTTCATAGAATTTGGATCCCAGCAGGGCCAGGTCTCTACTGAGCACATGCAATCAAGGGTACCATATTAAAACGAAGCAGAGGAGCAGCCTTTCATTTGAATTTATCTAACTTACGCAAACACAATTTTTTAATAACAAAAATAAAAATATTTTGGCTAGATTCAGTTGACTAATTCTAAATCACCTCTATTTATTTCTACATTTTAAAACAAAACATCAATTTTTGTAGCCTAAACCTATGTAGGATTTAGATGTTTTTTCAAGGTAATTCCATTGAGAAACCTTAAGAAATACTCATGAAAATATATCTCAATATGAATGACAATCTTTTGGCACTGTCCTCATATTAATTAAAATTTAGATTCACAAACAAAGTCTTAAGCAATATTATAACACTCTATCAAAAAGGTTATAAAGTATTCAAGAATCCCAGGACATAATAGATAATCATAGCTAGATTTCCTATTCACATCTATGGGAATTGTCAATAATTACTGAAAAGAAAAAAAGAAAGGTTTCTAAAATGATGAGGAAAAACTGGAGGAAGTATTTTTAATTATGTGATGAATCAGAAATACATTCAACATTTAATTTTCTCTTATTGAAAGTTAATAGGAAAACATCACTTTTCTTTATGATTCGTTAATTGTGTTATATAAGTACTTGGATTTAATACTTTCAATATAAGAGAGCTAAGGGTTAGAGAGATTTAGGTACTTTCCAAAAACTTCATAAATACAAAAAAGGACAGCTTGGTTTAACATAGGATGAATTACTTAACCAGGGTGTCAGTCAGACCATATCAGGTTATGCTGCAGTGCAAACATGCTCAGTATCTCATTGGTATATATCTCATTTATATATATGTATATATACACACACACATACATATATATATAAAGTTATTTCATATGTATATATTTCTTCAATATTTAATACACATTTCAATAAATATTACTCTTATTGGTGTATATATATATACACACACCAATGTTTTTTAGATATGTGTGTGTGTATAAATATAGTTATTTCTTATGTTCACTGCAATTTGGATGCAGCCAGTGATTCACCTTCAGAACCTAGAATGAAAGATTTATTATCTGGAATAAGGTCAACTACTTTTAAAAAACAAAACTAATTTTGTGACTTTATAATAAATCTTAAATGCTTCTGCTTTAAAGAACTCTTAAGAAACAAGGATGATCAGAGTATAAGTCTATACAACCTTTTTATAGTACAAATTGAAAATATCCATGGAAATTTAAAGCATGTATTATCTTTGATGCCAAAACTGCTCTTCTAGAAATCTGTTCCAAAGATATTCTCACAACTCAAACTTAATTGGCCAAAGCAAATCATATAGCCATACCACCTTCACAGTGCAGAGAATGCTAATTGCACTTGCCTCCAAAAAGGAGTAAGATGTATTTCTAACTCATTTGCTATGTTTGAGTGTATGTGTATATTTGTGTGTGAATATGTGTGTACACAATACTACGTACATTTCTATAAATATCACTATTGTTGTGTTCAAAATAAAAAATGCATCACAGTAAATATACTGTTAGATATTCTGAAATCTGTAACTTTAATAGTCATGTGTGCTATAAGCAAGTTTTACCTAAATTATATATATGTGTGTGTGTGCATATACATATATATACACATATGGTGATGTGTATTATATATACACTATATATTTATTGTTTCATAGTGTGTATTTGAAATATATATATTGTTTTATATTTGTATGTTTAATTTACTTTGTTTAGAATTTTTTTCTACTTTTTGCCCTACAAATATTTTAATAAATTTTTATCTGTCCAATATCATAGACTTTCCATTGATAGCTCCTGGGATTCTTTTATTATTAAAGGATCTTCTTATACTCTGATTTCTCTTCAGATCATATGAGGATCTCCTTCCATTACAATATTATAAATATTAGTTTCTGTATATTTTTATACTTTTAATGTATCATTAATTTTATGTCATTGATTCATGAAGAAGTTACTGAAATAATGAATTTAAATAGATATCTAGTCTTATTTATTTTTCTAAAGGAGGAATTCTAAAACAATTTACTGAATCATTAATTCTCCCATGTTATTTTGAAAAGAAACATTTAGAGTAGCTTAGGTTTCCATAGCTATTCTGAATTTTAGGTTCTGCTTTATCATTATAAGCATTTATGGCTTTGGAAGTATTCATTTAAACATCCTAATAGTAGAAGGTATTTCAATTTCTGGTAATTTCAATTTCTAGTTAGGTCTTCATATTACCATTTATTTTCAGAACTTCTATAGCTATTCTTTTGTGTTCATTTTTCCAGAAAAACTGCGGTAGCATAACGCTTATTTTTAAAACTTAAGATATATTTTGTTAGTTTTATTGTTTAGGTTAAAACAGATTTATTTATAGTAAATGTTTTTCTTGGAGTTGATTCATACTACTGTAGATTTCCTCACTGTCTATGCTGGGGGAGCATTTAAATAGCCATTAAGTTACATATTTATTCAAATCATAATAGAATTTATCTAAGAAGCACTCTGAGCTTAGGACAATTTGAAGGCATAAGATGGGAAGAGGCATTCTTTAAAATGTCCTAGATATTCAGATTGTTTGTATACTTTTGTTTACAATTTTTTCTGTCATTCCATAAATAATATTTTCTCAAAAATGCATCATTTGTTATGGGTTTCAAATATTTAATTCATAATTTATAATAAAATATTTCCTTTAAATATATATGCCATATCTCAATCTAACCTAGTCCTGAATAAAAAGTGGACTAGCAAGATTTAGAAAAAAAGTAATTCTATATTACATTGTTTTAAATGGGACAAATAATTTATGTCTAACTCACGGAACAACTTAGAAGAATTTTTGCAGTAATCACTCTTAAATCCAGAATAATTCCTGTGTAAAGTAAAACATTAAATACACCTGTTGCATGATTATTTAATATTTTAATAGTGAGTGTTTAATATTAATAGTAAAATTACAAGTGATTATATTAGTTTATAATATGAAAATTATTATATGATCTAGCATATTCATTACATTTTCCCTCTATTGCATATGTAATATAATGCAATGCATACAAATCATAAAAATATACAGTTATAATTTTACTAGTTCCATAAATATTAATATTCTATCATCTACAGAAACCATTGCAAAACACAAACTAAATTTAAAAATAAAAATAATTTCGGCAGCACACTTTGCCTCTTCAAATTTTATTATTCTATTGGGAAATATTTTCTTAAAATATATTTTTGTATGTTTTAAAAGATACATTTTGTGTGTTCTTTTACTTAGAAGACAGAATTTCATAAAACTTTGGATATTTTCATGTTAGAGTATCTTCTCTTTCATCTTTGATATTTTGTCTTTCTCAGTATTCTGGATTGTGTTGTGTCCTCACCCAGTTTTCATCAGTGAACTACATTTTTTTTTCAGACTAGGTCTCACTCTGTCACACAGACTAGAGAACATGAGCACAATCATGGCTCACTGCAGCTTCCATCTCTCCAGGCTCAAGCCATTTTCCCACCTCATCCTCCCAAGCAGCTGGGACTTCAGGCACTTGCCACCACACCTGGTTAAATTTTTTGATGGGTTCCCCCAGTGTTGCCTAGGCTGATCTGAAACTTCTGTGCTGACTCAATCCTTCCACCTCAGCTTCCCAAATATAATTTTTAATATGTTGAATGTAGAAATTATTTTCTTAATCTTTATTTACATTTTACTTAAGTTTTAAGCCATTTCAAATTACTTTTTATCTTCCATTCTGCTAATAATGTATGTCTTCTAAATATTTATTTGAGATCCTGTTTCAGCAAGGTTTTGTTCTAATTATCTTATGTATTATGGAAACACATTTGAAAATATCCCTTTCTTAAAGTAAATCCCTTTCTTATTTCAATTTAATTGTATTTTGGATGTATAACCAAAACTGTTACCTAAAGTAGCACAATTTCCCCCACATATAATGGCTTGAATATCATTGTTTATCCCCGTCTAAAATAGTCAAAGCCTGGGAAAGGTTTAGTTAGGCAATCCTTGTTTGTGTCATGAATTTGCAGTGAAATAGCTGACACTGAAATTATCAGAAGGTTTGACTGGGCTGGAGAATTCACTTCCGAATTATCTCACATTTCTGAAAAGTTGGAATTGGCTTTTTGTTAAGGTCTCAGTGCTTCTCTAGTTGGGGCTCAGCAGGGGACTGCTTATGAGTTCTCACACCATGGCAGGTGGCTTCCCCCAGAGTGTGTGACCTATGTGTCCAAGATGAATGCTGCAATGCCTTTTATCACCTAGCTGTTAAACTCATCATATTATGACCTCTGCCAAATTTTATGGGTTAAGCAATAGCAAAAATCTTGCCAGATTGAAGAATAGGAGACATAAACCATACATTGGAATGGAGTCATATCAAAGTCATGTTGAAAGAAAAGATTGCAGAATGAAATGTATATGGTGTAGCCACCTTTGGAAATTATAATCTGCAACAGTTTTCTTTCTGGCCTCAAATCATATTCTTCTCACATGCAAAACATAATCATCCCTTTCTATCTCGTAAAGTTTTTCAGAGAAATATACTGGTAGGATAGCCAGCTGAAACTAAAATAGACAGAGGGCTTGGACTCTAAAATATTATAGATGAGAAATAGGCTGAGGGTGCTTCTCAACTGAACTACCAGCTACTTTTTTTTTAAATGAAAAAAAATGATACCTAATAAACTGGAACCAAGGGCAAGAGGCAGAGGCAAAAGCCACCATGATATTGACAGGCAGTAAGTCTAAGCCTTAATCAAGGGACTGCCAGCATGTGCCACCCAGATTTTGCAATTGGTTAGAACCAGTAACCATTATGTGTTTTCTATTTTCTACCTTTTAGAATGAGAGTGTCCACTTGTATATTGGGTGTATGAGGGGTAGATGGCTTCAGATAAAGAGAAACTGTACTCACAAAGCTATACTTAGGGAGCTACACAGCCTTTCTGAGCAGAGCTGACAGCTGATCTGATACTGGCTTTTGGGGAAAACATGGAGAACAGGGATTGGAGGACTCTCAAACGTATAAGAGTTGACATCTGAAGAAGATGATTGATTGATTGACAGATAGTGTCTTGTTTATTGGAGCAAGTTTATCCCAAACTGTAAGGCTTTTTTTTAAAAAAAATATTTATTATACTTTAAGTTCTGGGGTATATGTGCAGATTGTGCAGGTTTGTTACATAGGTATACAGGTGTCATGGTGGTGGTTTGCTGCATCCATTGCCCCATCATCTAAATTAGGTATTTCTCCTAATGCTATCACTCCCAAATCCCCCCCCCAGCCTCTACTCTTCCTCCCCATCCCCAGGCACCAGTATGTGATGTTCCCCTCCCTGTGTCCATGTATTCTCACTGTTCAACACCCACTTATGAGTGAGAACATGTGGTGTTTGGTTTTCTGTCCTTGTGTCAGTTTGCTGAGAATGATGGTTTCCAGCTTCATCCATGTCCCTGCAAAGGACATAAACTCATCCTTTTTATGGCTATATAGTACTCCATGGTGTATATGTGCCACATTTGCTTTATCCAGTCTATCATTGATGGACATTTGGGTTGGTTCCAAATATGTGCTATTGTGAACAGTACTGCAGTAAACATACGTGTGCATGTGTCTTTAGAGTAGAATGATTTATAATCCTTGGGGTATATACCCAATAATGGAATTGCTGGATCAAATGGTATTTTTAGTTCTAGATCCTTGAGGAATTGCCACACTGTCTTCCACAATGGTTGAGTTAATTTAGACTCCTACCAACAGTGTAAGAACTTTCCTATTTCTCCACATCCTCTCCAGCATCTGTTACCAAGACTGTAAGACTTTCAAAACCAAAAGTCTATTACTGGTTATTTGGTTTGGAAAAGCATTTTCATTGATTCAAGCTATTGATGGATTGACTGGGTTCAAGTGATTATTCCTTGCCATGTTACTATGATTCAGGAACAATCGAGGATTTTCTAGGACACTTTGTATTCTAACCACATAAAATTTCCCTTCACAGCTCCCAAGAATCATTTTTTTTTCCTGATCTTGGTCCATTTATATTAAAAATACCTCTTATTTATAAAACTGTATTTAGATGAAAAGAGATTTATAGACCTATTAGAGGTCAACCTAGGAAAACCACAAGTATATATCTATCTTGTAAGTGCTGTAAATATTAAATAAGGATTATATATATACATACATAAAATGAAAACTATGAACCAAAAGATGTCATTCATATGTGAATAAAATTATAAATGCATTTTTGTGGTGATTAAATGTAATTATAGGTAACAGACCAAAAAGAAAACAATTTATAATTACTTAATAAATCTTGAATTTTGAAGCAGAATAAAATTAATAATTATTCAAAAAATTATGATATTTTTCAAGTATGTATCTCTTTGCCAACTACTGTGATATTTTTTGTTTTATTTTAAAGAATTAAAGCAATATGGCCATATTAAACTTTGCAATATATCCGTAGGGCCTTCAGATTTTTAGCCAGGCAAATCTCATCAAATATCACAAAAATAATTACAATTTTTTTTTTGTAAGCTAGAAATTAAAATAAGCTTTATTTTTCTTTTAAATGACTTATATAAGAAATCTATAAAAAACAGTATGCTGAAGGATAAAATATTAGCAATATTTTCAGTACAGTTACCAGGGGACCTGATTGTATTCATAGCTTCATTTTATAGCTAGTAAAACTGAGAATTACAGTGACTAAAGTAATTTGTCCAAGGATGTTCACCTAGAATGCAACCCAATGGAGTTCAGTCAAAGGCATTTTGATATGGAGCAAGGCTCATAACTATCATTTTTATACAGTAGTCTCCCTTTATAACATATGGTTATGTAAATTTATCAACTTCTGCATGACTAAAAATTATGAATGACATATGCAATGTAGCCCACTCATGTTAATGAAAAGAATTTAAAATGTGTTGGAAGATATCTAAATATAGTATCAATACTGCATGAGTGACATTATAAAATTGATCATGTTCTTATAGGCATCTAATAAAAAAGGTAATTCCCTGAATGCAAGATGCAATATTAAAAAGACCTTGATTCTCCATTTTATAAACTTGTGAATTCAGTGGAATCTCGGTTAAAATTCCAATGGAATTGATTTGGAAAGTATGAAAAATATTAAGAAATTATTTTTAAATATTCACAATACTCAAGGATTAATATTAATCATTTATAAATAGCCTACAAGTCAGTAAATAAAAGTTAAAAAATCTTACAGAAAAAAATGATATATATATATACTATTCAACAAAATTATTTAAATAACTAAACATGTAAAACACTGCTCACCATCAGAAATCAAGAAAATGTATATTGATGCAACGCTATGACTGGAAAAACATAAAATGCTTATAATAACTAGGGCGGGGAAATTTGAGGAAATAGAAACTCTAATACAACATTGATGGGAGTATATATTTTTAAAGGTCAATTTAGCAGTAACTATCCAATAAAAAATGTGCATTAACTTTGCCTCAGCAGTTTTGCTTCTAGAAGTTGTACTTTAAAATACTCCAGAAAATGTGCATGAGCAGGAAACATTCATTTTTTACAATAGTAAAAATTTCATTGTTTGCAATAGTAAGAGAAAAACAGTGGTTTTTCTTCAGGACTGTCATAAATTAAAAAGGGCTGAAATATGTCATATCCCAACAAAGGTTGTCTCAATAAGCAAACCTTACTAATAAAAATGTAATATTTAATTAACTTGACTTTGTGAAAACATATCTATAATATATAAAGTAACATAAATTACCAAAGAGTTCACATGTGATTCTACTTATATGCAAAAATAAGTGTGTGTGTGTTAATATAAAAATAGGGATTTGATATACAAAGATATTTAGTCATTATTAGTAAGATTTAGATAAGGGAAAGAGAGAGAGTTGATGTTCAGTTTTAAATGTTTTATTATATGAATTATATGGGTAATACACACATTTTTGAACTATTAAAGTATTACAATTCTTTTTAATTTTATATTTCAGTAGAGGCTGGATCTTGCTCTGGCACCCCAGGATGGAGTGCAGTGGCACGATTACAGGATAACAGCTCACTGCAGCTTCAAAATCCTGGGCTCAAGCAATTTTCTACTCAGCCTTCCAAGTAGCTGGGACTGCAGGTGCATGCATGCATGCCACCATGCCTGGCTTGAATTATTAGGTTTTGAATGTTTCTGTCCTTCTTTTTCAAAATACTGAAACTTATTTAAGAACAATTACATTTAGGGAGAATTGTTTGTAAGAGAAATAATAAAACATTTTGCATGGGACATTTTTATTTCAGGTGATATCCATGGGCCATCTGCATTAGCACTACCTTGAAGGACTATTGAAAATATAGATAATGTTTACCACCATGTATGTGTTAAAAAACAATTAATGGGAATTGAGCTTTACATGTAAAAAAAAAAGCTCTTAATTTATGCATGACAAAATTTAAAAACAACTGATTTAGATATTTTAATATTTACTTTTGAAGGAATCTAGGAGAGCAGAAGTTACATATTTAGAAGGTATATTATCTTCTATCTTCATTTCTACGTTTTTGCTGTTGGGATTATTTAGTCAGCATTCATCAAAGTGTTACTACAGAAACAAACTTGATAGTTAATTGCTTCAAGGAAGCTGTTCAAGAAATTTTCTCATAAATATATTATTGTAAAACTTACATTAACGTTTCATTTTAGAATAGTATGTTGTCGTAAAGTTATCAAAAACTGCTAAAAGAAATTATTTTTACATTTGATCTCTTTTGCCTACTAAGAAATAGAATATTAAATGAATCACTCTACACTGTTAATAGTGTCATGTGCTACTTAAATTATATTTATGTTATTTATATTTTATATTCAAATTTTGTTTTTATTTGGGGTATTATATATAAATGGGGGCTATTCATATATTAGTATTTTTATTTAATGTATTTCAATAACCTCATATAATTTATACTCACACATAGATGATACATAATTAAATAAAAAGTAGATATAAATATGTAAATTACTTCAACATAGATATCATTAAAAAGAAATCTCTGAATCTATGTACATAAATAATGTATCATATTTTAAAATGCTCTTCAGTTGGGGCATATTTAGTGATTATTTAAGACATCAAATATATAAAGTTTCTATTTCCAAAGGCAAGAAAACTGCATTTAAATTCATACTTAAATGGTAGAACATCAAATAATGAATGAGTTGCAAATATGCAAATATGACAAGATATTTCCTTTATATAGTGATCTTTCAAAAATTAAATAACCTAATATTTTTCATAACTGTAATTCTGTAGGTAGAAAATTTTTCATAACTTTAATTCTGTAGGTACTAAATACATGTCTCATGTTTGGTCTTATTCTATTTTATTTTTATTTCATATAGTATACATTCCAGAAGCTAGCAGACATACAGAAATTGGCCCAAATAAATCAATGTGAAGATTGTTTTTCATTTTCAAATATTTTATGCTCAGAAGCGAGACTCATGCCTGTAATCCAAAAACATTAGGAGGTCAAGGCTAGAGCATTGAGGCCAGGAGTTAGAAGCTGTGTTGAGCTACATTCACGCCAGTGCACTTCAGCCTGGGTGACATAGTGAGACACTGACTCTAAAAAATACAAGAGTGTGTGTGTGTGTGTGTGTGTGTGTGTGTGTGTGTGTGTGTGTGAAAATATAAGCAAGTTAAAAGTGAAATAAATCTCATGCAAATTAGGATTACTGAGGTAGAATAACAAGATTTTAGAAAAATACCTCTAGAAAACAGAAATTCTAAAAGCCTAAGAAGTTTCTTTTCTAAAATTTTGCTGTTATAGATTATAAAATACCAGAAACATACTAGCTATCCAAAAATGCAAGTTTTCTTATTAATATTCTCATAGGAGCCAATTTTATTATAAAATATTTATTATGAAACTATTATAGAATTCAGAGGGTCTGTGAACGTCTATGAATAAAAATTTATACTTATTTTTACAAATCTCTGACTAAAATCTATTGTTTATTTACTTATTAATGTAGATAAGAAACTATAATAACATTAGAATGACATAGTTTAATCATCAAAAGAAACTACAGAATTTGAAGTTTTCATTGGACCTCATCAGCCTGGTTGTTCAAAGTTTAATAGAGAATTCCATGCATTTTAAAATATTCTAATGTATTGAGAGTAGATGATATGAATATGAATTTTTTATACTTTTATAATTATGTTTCATATAATTTTGTTTGTGATTACACATATTTTGTGTTGTACATTTAAAAAAGATATATTTCATCATACTGATCATCTGACAGGAAGGAAAGGAGAAAGGGAAGAAGAGGAAAGGATAATCTCATGTATATCAATTTGTGTTTTCAAGAAGAAAGTTAACTAAATTTGTTTATGTTAATGAGATTTTTAAGTAAGACTCAAATTAACAAAATGATTCTCAGTTGATTCTAAATCAATTACTTGGGGCAACAAGTTGAACAAAAAGACTAGAAAATGAGAAGTAGGCATATAAAAGACTTCAAAAATATTCAAAACAATCTTTTAGGAAGATTCGGTGTTGTCTTATGCAATGGGGTAAATTTTATTTTTTATTCAAATTTTATTGTAAAATATATTTCCCCTATAAACTTAAGATGACATTCGTTTTTAAAGGTACCATCATCTTATATACCTGAAGATGTAAAACCAGACAAACTGTTGTATAAAGCTTTAATATCACACTCACTGTAAGCATTTGTTATTAGGTATATTAAAAGATTTTTTTAAAACAATGTTAAAATTAATTAATGTAATCAGGTATATTAAAAGATTTTTTGAAACAATGTTAAAATTAATTAAATATAAGAATCATAAAAACAATTTCTTTTTAGCATTAAGCTTCTGAAAAGTTAATGCATTAATTTATTTCAAGTATTTGCTGTTTTTTAAACCTGCAAATCAATAATTTATTCACTATAAGAGCTAGTACAAAGTTGCTATCCCTTCTTGTTTATATACATCAGTCATCTCAGAATATAGCTACTATATTGTATAGAGAAACCTTTTACATTCCATTTTTTAAAATTTATTATTACTATTTGAAAAGTAAATTTATAATGTGAGTATTAAGTTATTGTCTATGATTTGTTTTTATCCTTTGAGCAACTGTTTGTTTTCCTCAACTACATGGAAATATTACAACTGTTTGTGAGTTAATATTTCCAGTGAATACTCATTCACCATATATTACAACTAAGCATATTATTTACAAGTCAATAGTATAGAATGCAACACTTTGAAAAATGAATAGCTAATATCATTGCATATTTTTTAAGATGCAGAAACACAACTCTGTCAAAATGAAGTTTGTAGAGGAATATTAAGTTGTCTAAGCATTTCTTCTAAAAATTTCTTTAAGTTGCATTGTTTCTCAGTCATATTAAATATACTTTCATTGGCTGAAAAATGGTTTCTGTATTTGTGTATTTAATTTACTGAATTCAAGGGCATGAAAAAAAGAAATGCAAATTATCCCTGTGAGACTTTATCTATAACCTTGTATAATCAGGATATATGTCCTTTCTGAGTTTCAACTTCAAATTATACAAGTAGAAAATATTGATTATACCTCATTATTTTTAATGGAAAAAAGTGTGACGGAGAATGTGCTTCTATCAGTAACTCTTGGCTTTTCCGCAGGTTTGGTAAATTGATTTTTGGTATTAAATTTAATTAAATGTCAGATAAAAATTATTTCTTAATTTTTAAATCATTAATATAGAAAATAACATAATATAAAACTATCAGTGTTAATAAAATACAAAAGCTAAAAATAAGATAATATTACAGATTTTCTAATTATTTAATAATGTATCATTTCAAAAATGAATTTTAAAATTTAGCATACAATGCTTTTTTCCACCTCAACAACTCTTGATTTCCCAGGAAACTTGCAATAATGAATTTAATGAAGTACAAATCTTCTTCATGTAATAAGGAGGAATCAGGAAGTGACATGAAGATAAATGGACTTGATTTATCCTGATTCCTCTTTATGATAATATGAATTTCTAACACTTGAAGGTAAATGGCATTCAACTAAAATTTCCATTCCTGTCTAACTTGGACTGTGAGAACAGACTGAATTTTTGTCTTCATTTTGTTAGAGGATGGAGAAAGTGGTTTCCATACCTGTAGGTCAGGTGACATTGCTACCTGTAGGCAGAAGTGGCCTCCTTTTGCTGCTAAGATTCATGCTTCCTAATCTCATCTCCCCTGCTTTTCCTCAAAGCACTGCCCTTGAACCTCTCATACGTCCTCCTCTCTAGAACACAGTCTTATCACTGTGGCCCTGTCTCTTCCTCTTCATTGCAGCACCTTGCAAGAGAAAAAATTATTTCTGGATACTAAATCTGACTTGTAACACAACTGGATTAAATTCCCTGTTATATAATTATTTGGGAATGTGGGGAACTTTTTTTTCTATTTCTCTTATTTTAATGTAGGTGATTTTCCTCCCCTTAAATAGTCTTGATCTTTTGAATCATTCCATTTTTCACTCCACAGAGATAGAGTGTTTTACTTGAATAGTAGGTGGCAGCCACTTACAGATTCTGGATGGGTTTTTATATTTTCTATCAAAATTCCTAAGCACGGAAGGGTAGATGTATTTCTAATGCTTCCCTACATTTCTTGACACACTTGCCCTAAGCTTTAGGTTTGTGCAAAGTAATAATCTCAGTAAGTGAGTGTACTATGCATACTTAAGCTTTCATCTTGTTGCACTGTTTTATAATCTAAACTGGGAAGTAAGGTAGGAATTATTAGAAAACATATTGTGCCTCACCTATGGAAACCATATTCTCCAGGCCACTTTCCCCAGAAATAAAGCTGAAAGCTTTACCTTAGGTTTACTAATTCTTTTGTTCTATTCACTTGCTCAGAACTCAGAAAAGAAAAAGATTTAGTTATCCCAACTGCTAAAGTCACTCCTTTGAACACTCTTAATGGGTTAGCCTCTCTTTCATTTGATTACCTCCCTTGGCACAAACTCAGCCCTAATTGAAAACAATTGTTCCCTGGGACAACTGAGCAACAAAATATTGTTGAAAAAATGTCATATAAATCTGCTGACTGGTATTACTTTAAATTTTTTACGATAAATCTCAGTGAACACCCAACATTGCCAACTATATTACAGCATTTAGTTATAGTTCTGCTTTGCCTTTTCATGAAATGTCAATTTCACAACTATCACTTTTACAGTGCAACTGTCCATGTGCTATTCCTCTCCCTTGCTTTCAACATATTATTTTGGCTTATTATTCGTTGAGAAAGAGAAGTAGAATAACATACTTATGCCTCCAATTAAATAAACATTTGCAGAGAAATGCTGCTACTCTTTTCTTCTTCCGACTGTACTACCTGAGTTGAATTGGTTCCTCTCAAAGTCTGCCTCTGCTGCACTGTAAATTTCATATTCTCTGACTTCGAAGCTTTTTCTAATAGCCATCTCCTTTGTCTTTTACAACATGAATTGTATTTTACTTTACATATAGGTAATTCACATCAGCATACAAACATATTCCATAATATATTAACTGATCTACCTATTAAATATCTTCCTTTGGCATCTAGTTCACTGTAAAAACTGATCAGCATATTTTCTTCTAAGCTTCTTACAAATGTATTTGCTGTTTATACTTGTGTGTATATCTTCTTCATCCCACTTAAATCAGGTGAAATGTCTCAAAAATGACTTCCTAAAGCCATTAATTGCTGTGTTGAGAAACCCATTTACTGAGTTTTCATCTTATTCACCCTCTGAACAATAATGAACAAACATGTAAAGGCTTGCCTTCTCTAGATATTCCATTTTATTGACTTTCTTTACATTATATTCTCCTCATTTCTCATTCAGCCCACCACCATTCATACACATGTTCTTTGTAAAGCCATTGCTGTAACTGGTGACTTTATTTTAGGAGTATAGGGATCACATAGGTACTGTGTCCTGTGTATGTATGACCTATGGGTTGATGATTAGATAGATTTTAGACATGTGGAAAAGGGACACACACTCTCTCCACTCTATCCACTTAGTATCTGTTAAAATATATATCATGATAATGAACTGAATACTACTATTAATAGTAATAACTTAAAATACTGATTATTTTATTTTTTTCAATAAAGTTAGATGAATTAATAATCACTGCATGAAAGTGAAATAAACTAAAAAAAGCAAACTTGAAAATCACAGAAGTAATAATGCATACCATTTCGTTTTATTAATAGCTAATTATTTGCAAAATGTATTTGAAGATGTATTAAAGATATGTCTATTGACATTTAATTAACACATTGCTTTTCAGAACACACATGTTGGAAATACTAATTAATCTCAACTGAGTCTTAGTTAAAATCATCTGTCAAGTCAAAGAATACTGAGACAAGATTTTTCCAAGTAAAAATAACAGTAAGATAAATATGGTGACTGAAGGGAGGCAAATCAAAACATAGATTTTTTTTTTGTATTGTAAACTATTTTTTAGTATTATAGGTGGTTCTTTGCACCTAGAGTGAATGCTCCTTTTTGTCATGCCAATCATTTATAGTTGATTGACATTGTTTATATTTGTGTTGGGTAAATTATAACATTGTTATGTGACAGTTCAAAAGCAAATACCTCTAGCAATAACTATGATTGTGGGGCTGCTCAGTGAATTGTGAGCAGTAGAAATGCAAATAAGTGGAATAATAATAATATAGTCTCTTTATTATATTAAGAGATTTTTGTTTCTTTTTAAAATTATTTTAAGTTGTAATAGATCATACCATAAATTGAATGGAGATTAGTTACTTGACTATTAACCCTTACATAGAATTTACTCTTACCTTCATCATGATTCAGGACAGCTCTGTCCTCTCTAAAAAAATCTCATTTTATCTTTTTATAATCACACACTTGACTCATGTCAACCACTGGTCTGTTCGCTGACACTGTAATTTTACCTGTTACAGACTTTACTATCAATGGAATCATACCTCATGTGACTGAAACCCAATGCTTCCCTCAACATAATGCTTTAAAAATACATCCAAGCTGTTGAATGTATCAAAAGTTGGCTTATTTTGATTTCTGAATTATAGTACATTGTCTGAATAGAGCTGCCACAAACATTCACAGGTTTTAGTCTGAACAGAATATTTTTTTTCCAGAAACATATGAGTAAGACTGCTTGGTCATATGGTGAGTGCATGTGTCCTCAGTTTTATTCTAAACTGTTTTCCAGAGTGGCTGTATTATTTTGCATTTTCACCAGGAATATATGCAACTGTCAGCCACTCCACAAACTTGTTTGTGCTTGGTATTGTCAGCATTTTTATTTTAACCACTAAAATGTAGATTATAATACATCATTGTGATTTTAATTTACATTTTCCCAAAGGCTAATTAGTTCAAACATCTTTCCACATGCATATTTATCATCTTTATAGCCTCGTTAGAGAAATGCTAGTTCGTTTTCCCATTTTTAATAGGATCAGTACTTTTCTTATTGCCTAGAGTTCTTTAAATATATCTGTGTATGTATGAGTGTGTGTTTATATTATTTATAAGCTGTAGTTGCTAATGTATTCATTCGCTATCTTTTACATTCTATTAACCATCTTTTGTGAAAGCAAAAATTTTGATAATTTGATGTATTTTTTTAATTTTTTATTTTATTATTATTATACTTCAATTTCTAGGGTGCATGTGCAGAGAGTATAGGTTTGTTATATAAGTATACACATGCCATGGTGTTTTGCTGCATTCATCTCCCTGTCCTCTACATTATGTATTTTTCCTAATGCTATCCCTCCCCTAGGCCCCTACAGGACAGGCCCTGTGTGTGATGTTCCCCCTCTCTGTGTCCATGTATTCTCATTGTTCAACTCACAGTTATGAGTGAGTGAGAAGATGTGATGTTTTGGTTTTCTGTTCTTGTGTCAGTTTGCTAAGAATGATGGTTTCCAGCTTTATCCATGTCCCTGCAAAAGACATGAACTCATCCTTTTATATGGCTACATAGTATTCCATGTCATATATGTGCCACATCGTCTTTATCCAGTCTATCATTGATGGGCATTAGGGTTGTGAACTTTGCTATTGTGAACAGTGCTGCAATAAACATACATGTGCATGTGTCTTTATAATAGAATGATTTATAATCCTTTGGATATATACCCAGTAATGGCATTGTTGGGTCAAATGGATTTCTATTTCTAGATCCTTGAGGAATCGCCACACTATTCCACAATGGTTGAATTAATTTACACTCCCACCAACAGTGTAAAAGTGTTCCTATTTCTCCACGTCCTCACCAGCATCTGTTGTCTCCTGATTTTTTAATGATTGCCGTTCTAACTGGCATGAGAAGATATCTCAATGTGGTTTTGATTTGCATTTCTCTAATGACCAGTGATGATGAGCATTTTTTTCATATATTTGTTGGCTGCATAAATGTCTTTTTCTGATAAGTGTCTGCTCATATCCTTTACCCACTTTTTGATGGGGTTGTTTGTTTTTTTCTTGTAAATTTGTTAAAGTTCTCAGTAGATTCTGAATATTAGCCCTTTTCAGATGGGTAAATTGCAAAAACTTTTTCTCATTCTATTGGTTGCCAGTTCACTCTAATGATAGTTTCTTTTGCTGTGCAGAAGCTCTTGTTTAATTACATCCCACTTGTCTATTTGGCTTTTGTTGCAATTGCTTTTGGCGTTTTTGTCATGAAGTCCTTGCCTATGCCTATGTCCTGAGTGGTATCGCCTAGGTTTTCTTCTAGGATTTTTATAGTGTTAGGACTTATGTTTAAATCTTTAATTCATCTGGAGTTAATTTTTGTATAAGGTGTAAGGACAGGATCCAATTTCAGCTTTCTGCATATGGCTGGCCAGTTTTCCCAACACCATTTATTAAATAGGGAATCCTTCCCCCATTCCTTGTTTTTGTCAGGTTTGTCAAAGATCAGATGGCTGTAGATGTATGACGTTATTTCTGAGGCCTCTGTTCTGTTCCACTGTTCGATATCTCTGTTTTGGCACCAGTACGATGCTGTTTTGAGTATTGTAGCCTTGTAGTATAGTTTGAGGTCAGTAAGTATGTTGACTCCAGCTTTTTTTTTTTCTTTTTGCTTAGGATTGTCTTGGCTATGTGGGCTTTTTTGGTTCCATATAAAATTTACGGTGTTTTTTTCCAATTCTGTGAATAAAGTCAATGGTAGCTTGATGAGGATGCATTGAACTGTAAATTACATTGGGCAGTATGGCTATTTTCACAATATTGATTCTTCCTAACCGTGATATATATATATTTAATTTTACAAATCATGCTTCTTCTAAGGATTCTTTGCCTAACCCAAGTCGCTAAGATTTTTCTCCTTCATGTTTCATATATTATGCTTTGCATTTATATATATATGTTCTAATCAGGATTTGCTTCTTTTGTATAAAGTGTGAATTTCAGGTTTTTCTTTATTTCTTAGTTTTGTTTATTTTGGGTAGATTAGTGTATAATTGTTCCAGAAAACCACTTGAAAAGCTTCTTTCTTTATTACATTTTATAATTTTGTTGATCATCATTTGGCCATGACTGCATTAATCTAGCTTTGCTTTTCATTTGCTACTCTATTGATCTATTTTTCGAACCCCTTTGCTAATACTGCATTGATTTTAATTTCTGTAACTTTAAGTCAAATCTTAACATTAAAGTAAATCTTCCCACCTTATGCCTTTTTAATCAAAATTTTTTTACTTGGTCTAGTTTTTTTTTTTTTCTCTTCTTATATGCTTTAGAAATTTATAAAGTTTAGAAACTTACACTCAGTCTAATATAAATTCTACAAATATCTTAAAGTTTTATTAAAACCAGTGAATTGATAGGTCAATTTGGATAGAATTCACATCTTTACTATGTTCAGTCTGCTAATTCTGGTCATTTTATGTCTCCCCATTTATTTAAGACATTTTTTTCTTTCATTCGAGTTTTGTAGTTTTACACACAACTGCACATATTTTGTCAGACTTATATCCAAGAATTTCTGTGTTATAAACTTTTGTTTTTACTCTCCACTTACTCTTTTCAGTACATAAAAAAGTGATTGACCTTGTGTCCTAGGACCTTACAAAAATCATTTCTGTTTTTAAGTGTTTTTTGTTTATTTGTTTTTATAGTTTCCCTGCATTTCTATATGGAGAATTAAATCATCTGTGAAAATAGACAGTTATTCTATATGTTCTTAATTTTTATTTCATTGTTTTCTGTTCATATATTTATTGTTTCCTTCTTTCCAATTGTTTTAACTTGATTTTTCCATTCTTTTTCTAATTTTCAAAAGTGGAAATTTCCATTGCTGATTTGAACCCTCCGTGTTTTTCTAATAAGAACATTTAATGCTATAAGTTTTCTGTAAGCACTGTTTTAGCTGAATCCATTGTATTTTGATATGCTGTATTTTCTTTTTATTTACTTTAAAATATTTTTCTATTTTTCATTAAACCATTTTCTTTGAACCATGAATTACATAGAAGTGTGTCATCTCAGAACAGAGGAGACCCCTAAGGGGTAGCTCCTTTCCACAGGCAGGTCATCCCTAAGAGTGTTTGAGTCTGGCTGAGTTTGGGGTTTCCATGTGCTCAGAATGGAGAAAGTGCATGCTGTTTGGTATTTGGGTGGTTACGGGCAGGCGTGGAGGAACCACCATCAAATTAGCCGAACGATTATCAGTGACGTTCTCACTGCAAGCCACAGACTACTCCTGGAACTGGCAGCCTGCCCCTCAGGCTTCAGGCTATCTTGGCCTGAAGGTGGGGTTTCACCAGGGACTTTCACCAGGGACCTGCTCCTTTCTGCCTAGGAACCTGTCTGCCTCCAGCCACAAGTCGTCCATAGCATCCACGCTCTCAATGCTAAGGGGCGTCTTCAAGCTAGTACTGAGCTGCCCTCAGGCCCCTGGCCTCCCTCCTGTGCTCGCTGATGCCCAAATTCTGGAGGGGTTGGGATGGCAGCGGATGGCATGTCAGCACCACCCCGAGTGTGTGCACATCTGTCCAGGTCATGAGAGAACCTGGGTTTGGCCACAACTTTGCTCCACACTGGAGTGGGCGCCAGGAGTGGGGAGCGTCCAGGGAGCAGGAACCGGCACTTCTAAGCCTGTGGGGGAAGGGGGCTTCCCCGGCCCCAAGAGCGCAGGGATGCCCTTGTTAGTCCGGAGCCACTGCTGGGTGGCTGCAGCTGTACCTAGGAATGCGGGGCTCCCATCCTGCCAACTCAGTAGGGGGCAGGGCTTCACCTGATTTCTGGTCCCCATTGGGTCCACAGAGCATGCAATCCCTGCTGTGCCCCTCCAGCTGCTGCTGGCGTCCCCATAGTTTCTGCTCCATACAGGTTGCCACCTCCATCAGTGAGATATAACATTCAAAAAACATGTATTAATTGGTAAAGCACATTAAATCTATTTTATGTGGAGCTTCAGTGTGACATTTTATGTATACATTCTAGGAAGGTTCAATCAAGCTAATTAACATATCCTTCACCTCACCAACTTATCACATTGTACTCCATAAAAATACACAATTATTATTTGTCAAAAAAATAAGTCAACACAAAAGACATAAAATATTTTATGTTAATATAATGATTATTTCATAAAAAATACTGTAATGTTTTGCTTGAAATTTAAATCCTAAAATTACCATGCATAGTCAGTAATAGGAACAGTGCTTCTATTCCAAAAAAGAAAGACAGCATGATTTTATTAATTGACACGTACTTATGTTGCTTATGATAAGTGACATTCTGGAAAATGAGAAACAGCTATCAACTTGTTTGACTTCATTAACATAATAAAAATTGTGATAGGGGCTTTCAAATTTATTTTAAGTCCTACATCTTATATTTATGCAGTTTTAAGAAATACCCTTTGAAGACTAATAAAAATTCCACATTCATTCACTGCATAACGTGATGTAGAAGCAAGCTTATGAACATTCTCAGCTTCTCAGACCACTTTCGAAAATCTGGTTTTGTTGTAATATTCAAGAAATCCAGGATTTCCATCTGTTAAGTCCTTGCTTTTTAAAAACAATTTGAAGGTTTTCATTTCAGGGAAACATGTGGGGACACTGGTTAACTAAAGACAACACCAGATTTCAGGGTTCAAATTTTTCAATCTTATCTCACAAAACAATAAAAGCAACAAGAAAAAAAATATACCTGGATGGAAAGGATACCTTTGGCATAAATTGAAGACAGAGAATGCCCAAACTTCAAAATAAATGCCAAATATAAAAGTAAACACTTCAAATCCCAGCAAGCACTCTCTCAGGTTTCTAACCTTCCACAAAACTTCATGGAAGGCAAAAATAAGATGAAGAATGTGTAAATACTGCAACAGGCTATTGATCTCAAACCACTACCAAAAAGAGTAAGTCTGCCCTAAGGCTTAAAAATTCTGAAAACAACAAAGTTCTTGCAGGCTATAAAGTCGAACAGTCGTGTAAGAACTCTGAGTCTGAGTTCAGACACAAATGTACTAAGGCGTAAACGAACTGCATCTTTCCCCCACAACAAAAACGAGCCTTGTAACTTCTTGTCTCAATATTTCCTGTTATAGTTTCTATGACTCATTCATTATTTGGAAACTTTTGTAATGTAATTACTCTGTTTCAGACAGAACAAGAGAGTAAGAGGAAATAAACCCTGAAAAAGAAAAAGTGAAATATGATAAAGCAGATAATTATGCAATTGGTTAATTAAAATCATATGATTTGGCATGACTATTCTAACTGTAAACTTGATCAGTAGTTATACTGCTTATTCTCTGCCCTCTTAAGCAGAAGTCAAAGGGTCCCCAAACCCAGGGCCACTGGCCTGTTAAGAACTGGACCACACAGCAGGAGGTGAGCTGGTGTTAACTGAATATTACCACCTGAGCTCCCCGTCCTGTCATATTAGCAGCTACATTAGATTCTCATAGGAGCCTGAAATCTATTCTGAACTGTGCATGTGAGGGATCTAGGTTGCATGCTCCTTACAAGAATCTAATGCCCAGTAATCTTAAGTGGAACAGATTCATTTCCCCCACCCACCCCCATCCATGGAAAAGTTGTCTTCCCCTGGTAATAAATTAACACCAACAAATTAGCAATTTGCCCTTTCCATATAAATTAATATTAGAACCATGTTATTACTAAACTAACTTCTAAAGCATGAACATTCCAGCAACCAATACATGTAAAACAATTTGTGAAGGTAAGTAGGATTATCAAAGTATACTGAATAGAAACCTACCATGTGGAATTTTTAGAAGGATTAAAGTAGAAAGTGAGCATTGAAAATCTCCTGTTGTTTCATTTTTACCACTATGTTGAAGTACTACATATGATCCTATTGATTTTTAATTCAATAGCAGAGTAATACATTAAGGCATGGGCTTAGGGTCAGTCTTTATATTTTTATCCCCAGAACATTTTTTGGATAAAATACTCCTGTAATAATTTCAGGTAAATTAAAGAATGCTTTATGGAGACTCTAAATTTAACTTATATAAACCTAGAATTTCTTTTCACAATATAATATGAAATATATTAATTTCAATTTCATATTTTTTCTGATATATTTTACATACATAATCTAAATGCTTATACTGGCTCAATTTGATTATCCAGGACTTCTGTTTAGAGGAGAGGTTATCTGGATAACTAAAATATGGTAGCATTTTAGGAACAGAGAAGGAATTTTTAAAGAGTATTAAAACTAGAGAAAATAGCTTTTGTTTACTTAAAGTAATGCATATGTAGTCATGTTCTTAAGTCTCCACAAATGAAAAATAAATAATTTTTTACTCAGATGTAATGTTTCATTATTTCTTGATATATTTTTATATGCTTAGGAAGTGTCGTATAAGTACTCTTGCCGTTTTCATACATTGTGATGTAATATTTGAAATCATTCTATGATTAAGAAAGTAATATCCCATTTTTTTTCTATTATTTATTTATTTATTTTATAATTTATCTATTTTACTTTAGGTGCATACTATATCTGGCATTTCTCCCCCATGTTATCCCGCCCTACCCTCCCCTCCCTCCCCCACCCCCCCATTGTCTCTCCCCTGCCTCCCCCAACTGTCCCCTTTGTGTGATGCTCCTCTCCCTGAGTTCATGTGTTCTCGTTGTTCAACACCCACCTATGAGTGAGAACATACAGTACTTAGCTTTCTGTTCCTGGGTCAGTTTGCTGAGAATGATGGTTTCCAGATTCATCCAAGTCCCTACAAAGGACACAAACTCATCATTTTTATGGCTACATAGTATCCCATGGTGTATATGTGCCAGATTTTCTTTGTCCAGTCTATCATTGATGGGCATTTGGGTTGGTTCCAGGTCTTTCCTATTGTAAACAGGGCTGTAATGAACATACATGTGCATGTGTCTGTATAGTAGAACGATTTATAGTTCTTTGGGTATATACCCAGTAATGGGATTGCTGAGTCAAATGGAATTTCTATTTCTAGATCCTTGAGAGATCGCCACACTGTCTTCCACAATGGTTGAACTAATTTACACTCCCACCAACTGTGTAACAGTGTTCCTATTTCTCCATATCCTCTCCAGCATCTGTTGTCTCCCGATTTTTTAATGATCGCCATTCTAACTGGCATGAGATGATATCTCAGTGTGGTTTTGATTTGCATTTCTCTAATGACCAGTGATGATGAGCATTGTTTCATATGTTTGTTGGCCTCATATATGTCCTCTTTTGAAAAGTGTCTGTTCATATCATTTGCCCACTTTTGAATGGGGTTGTTTGTTTTTTTCTTGTATATCTGTTTCAGTTCTTTGTAGATTCTGGATATTAGCCCTTTGTCAGATGGGTAGACTGCAAAAATTTTTTTCCATTCTGTTGGTTGCTGATTCACTCTAATGACTGTTTCTTTTGCTCTACAGAAGCTCGGGAGTTTAATTAGATCCCATTTGTCTATCCTGGCTTTTATTGCCATTGCTTTTGGTGTTTTAGTCGTGAAGTCCTTGCCTATGCCTATGTCCTGGATGGTTTTGCCTAGATTTTCTTCTAGGGTTTTTATGGTGTTAGGTTTTATGTTTAAATCTTTGATCCATCTGGAGTTAATTTTAGTGTAAGGTGACAGGTAGGGGTCCAGTTTCTGCTTTCTGCACATTGCTAGCCAGTTTTCCCAACACCATTTATTAAACATGGAGTCCTTTCCCCATTGTTTGTTGTTGCTGGGTTTGTCAAAGATCAGATGGTTGTAGATGTGTGGTGTTTCTTCTGGGGTCTCTGTTCTGTTCCATTGGTCTATGTCTCTGTTTTGGTGCCAGTACCGTGCTGTTTTGATTACTGTAACCTTGTAGTATAGTTTGGAATCTGGCAGTATGATGCCTCTGGCTTTGTTCTTTCTGCTTAAGATTGTCTTGGCTATGTGGGGTCTCTTGTGGTTCCATATGAAATTTAAAGTGTTTTTTTCCAGTTCTGTGAAGAAGGTCATTGGTAGCTTGATGGGGATAGCATTGAATCTATAGATTACTTTGGGCAATAGTAATATCCCATCTTATCATTGAGAAAACTAAGGCAAAGGAGATAAAGTTGCTTGTTTAGTGCCTCATATTTAGTTGTTGATGAATCCAGGAGTCTACTAACAATTTCTGACTCAAGAGCCAGCATTATTAGCCACTTACCTATATCAGTGATCATTTCAGTTATCTTATGTAAAGTGATGCAATAAAATAGCACACTACATAAAAGGAGTCAATAGATAATAGGACACTAAAATGCATTTTGTCATTTAAATGCAGTATGTGTTTAATAGCATACAATAAAATTATGGCAACATATATTCTATTTATAAACTACTTTAAGGATAACATCTAAAATTCACATTTGGAATATTTGCCAGTTTAAGTTAATGTTTTTCTGATTAGATTTACTCTGAATTGACACCCAAAACATACCAGATAGTGACAGGTAAACACGTTAATAATAAACATCTCATTAACTGTACAGATGTTATAAACCTAAGTTTTTAAATGGTACTGTATTGTCAGAGAGTCCTTTCATTAATTTTTAGCATTTACAGGGAAACTTAGAAAGAGCCCAAATAATCTGTAAACTACCATTGTACATTTTATATTAATTTTTATTTATGTCTTTAGGCTTAAAAGGAATAAATGTGATATATTAATGATTTAAACAGTACTAAATACCAAGCTTGAAACAAATTAAGAATTCAAAAACTATTACCTGTTGTTTTCACTACTACATGATGTCTAGTTTAAATATGACTGTGCCATTATTATGTAACACAATTTAAAATACTGGCAGTATTTTGTTACTTTGTCTTTGCCAATGAACAAGGAAAATTTTACTTTATATGCCAGCAGAAAAGCATTATGGACAACAAAGTCTGTGCACCAAAAAACTTCCTAGATCTATTCAGCTGATGAAATTGTTCTGTGAACTGTCTAGGTAATTAACACTCACTAAATTTTAACTCTACTGTTTCCTGAGACATGTGGGATGAGGTTATTGGGTAAAGGTGCAACACCATCAGCTGAAGATCCTTAGTTCTTTGATGAAAATTGGCCAAGTCTGGGTAGAGAGTGAATTGAAAAAAAAAAAAAAGAAAGAAATAATTGCATTTTGCAGCTGAAACAAAAGCTTAAATTTTATATAGTTTGTTTTACCATTTTAAATATATATATATAGCATCATTATTTTTCAGTGACATTAAACAAACTGATATTTAATATCATCATAATTCAGTTCCTCATCCCCTACTCCCATGTAAGAGATATAAACATACATAAGGCTATTGATACCTGTTTCAGAGGGCCAATTAAAATGCATAAAATCTATGCGTGAATTATAAATCTTATGACTAAATTCTCCTTAAAAATCAGCATCATAACTAAACAATGTCTATTGACCCATTAAAGTATATCCAATTTTTGTTTAATATTGCATTTATTTAATTTCTAGTGAAGTTGAATATATTTTTTATGTAAATATAACCAAGTTTATCTTTTGGCATTTTCTATTGAATACATTTTTTAGTAAGACATGTTACAAACATGTCACTAGTTTTCAATATGATTTTAGTTTTATTATATCATTTTAATGTTCAATAATGTGAGTTAAAAGAACAGTATGAAAAATATAAAATACTTTTAATAAAGTAAAATAATACTTGCAATTTCAGAATACTTGCATTTTCATATACTCAGAATACATGACCAAAGTAACATATGTGCAGCTTTGGCGCATTTACCTTTAATATATATTTTTTAAAAATATTTTTATTTGGATTATTTAAATTTTATTTCTCTTTACAAGCAAAATATTTGATGTACATTACTACAATATTTAGTATCTGTTTCGAATTTTGTCTCCAATTTATTTTGCATTTTATTTTATATTACATTTAAAATGTTATAGTTAATTTAAATTTACATTAACACGATTAAGATTTTTTTTCTAAAGCTTTCCCCAGTAGTTAACAGTTTAGTGGCATTAGATTTTCTGAGAAAGTAAACAAAATTTCAAGAATATATATTGATAGTAGACAGATAGATAGATGGATTTTGTTGTATTTAACAAAATGCATAAGCCTTTTAAAGTTTTTCAAATATTATTCATTATTAAGCAATATTTTATAACATGTCAAAATAGAGTAAAGCAATAAAAGGATTTTGATTGGTAAATGATGCTGGATGGAGAAGGAAAGAATTTTTTTTTAACAGAAGATAGAAAATGAGACATTGTATACTTTTTATATATTGAATGAAAGCAGTTTTACTCAAGCAGGAGGAATAATCTGATGGAGACCGTTGTTAATATCTTAAACATTCAAGTAAACTAATGCCAGCTTTTATGTTTCTGCTCCTTGGATCTTTGCCTACGACACCATATTTCTGTAAAAATCCTCTCAAACAATGTACATTTTATTCTACAATGAATTAATGATTGTTTCACTAATTTAAATTCCATCTTTTAATATATGTCTTAATATTTTATGTCACATTCTTCTCCATTGATACATATATTTACATTTGTTTGGAAAAAGCCTTGTAATAGCCTTATATTAATTTTTTATATCTAATATTATAAACATTTTCTACATGATTCCTTAATAATGTTTTATTTATTTTATTCCCGGAAATTATTTTTAAAATATACCACCTTAAATAAAATGTAAAAAACACAGTACATTCCATTTTGTAACATCTCATTTTTGTCAATATTTTCATACAATTTAACTCTACATATCTTCTAAGCTTCCAAGTCCATGCTATTATTTTAACTTTAAACTGTGTTAAAGAATTGTTTTTTATCTTTGGTAAACATTGAGTGTTTCTGATATTCTTCGTTTGTTTCTACAAATCTGACTTTATATTGAGACTAGTTTTCATTTACTCTGAATCTGAATGTTTCTTACTTTCTTTTCTTTTTTTTTTTTTTTTGAGAGAGAGTCTCACTCTGTCACCCAGGCTGGAGTGCAATGACACAATCTTGGCTCACTGCAACCTCGACCTCCTGGGTTCAAGGGATTCTCCTGCCTCAGTCTCCCGAGTAGCTGGGATTACAGGTGCACGCCACCACACCCAGCTATTTTTTTTTTATATTTTTAGTAGAGAGGGTTTCACTGTGTTAACCAGGAGAGTCTTGATCTCCTGACCTCGTGATCCACCCTCCTCGGCCTCCCAAAGTGCTGGGATTACAGGCATGAGCCACCACGCCCAGAGAATGTTTCTTTTAAAATTTCTTATTATTTAGGTCTGTTGTTAACAATTTCTTTAAGCTCCTAGATGTGTGATAATACTTTGGAATATTTATTGGGTATAGAATTTTAGATTTGAGGTTTTTAATTTTAGATTTTCAAAATACCCTTTTATTTTCTTAGGTCTTATATTATTTCAAAGGAGACATCTGTGAATGTGTTTATTTTTGTTCCATTGAATGCATTTGACTTTTTTTTTCTTCTGGTAGCTTTTATAAGTTTTTTCTCCATCACTCGTTTACAGAAATTTAGCACTTTGAGGGAGGGGTGCATGTATGTGAATGAATTTGCAGATTTTTTTTTTTTTTTTGCTTTATTGATTGCTTAGTTTACAATTTCCAGTAAATTTTCAAAAGAATGGCAATATATCTTTAAATATTTTTCTAAAGCCAAATTTTCCATTTCTTTCTGGGAGTGCACCTACATATAGTTTACAGTGCTTAATATTATTTCATTTGTTCTCTGATGCTTTGTTCAACTTATTTTTAAAATTTTTTCTCTCCTTTAATTGGGTGATTTCTATGATTTTTCTTCAAGTTCACTTATCTGTGCCCTGCCAAATATTTTGTTAAATCCATCCAGATATTTTATTCTTCTGTCTTGGAATTTTTACTAGGTTCTGCTGTGTAATTTCTATTTCTCTTCTTGTTATGCTTATATTTTATTTTAAATACCAGAACCTCCATCCATCAGTCTGCTTGATTATTCGTCTGTCATCCCCTCTATCAAATTGGTGTATTAAAGTTGTTACTTGCTAATTCCATCATTTAGATTATTTCTGGGTCTATTTCTATTGACTAACTTTCTTATTGGTTATAGATTCCATTTTCCTCATTCTTCACTCATCTAGAAACCTCTCCTGGATATATATAGTACATTGTAAACATTAACTTTGTCCAGCTTTTGCACTACTCCTTTCAAATAATGTGGACATTTTATGAGCATGTAGTTAATATATATGCACATTTGTTTATACTGTTGTATTTTATTTTTAAGCTTCATTCAAGCTTTGTTGATAGCATTCCCTAGAGATAGTGGACTCCAACTTGTAATGTGAGGCCTTTCTGGCCTTCCACTCCAGAATGCCCTGTGTTTTTAATGACGTGTCCACTCAGGTTGTTTGGGATTTGAATTTGTCCTGTGCTACTCATTGCTTACCATATAACTCCACAGTAGATTTTCTTTTAATAGAAGTTTTTTTCTTGCCCTTTTAATGGAGACCCAGTGTATTAGTCACAGTTCTCCAGAGGGACAGAACTAATAACATATATGTATAGATAAAGGGGAGTTTTTTAAGGAGTATGACTCACAGGACCACAAAGTGAAGTCACATGATAGGCCTCTGCAAGCTGAGGAGCAAGCAAGTCCCAAAACCTTAAAAGTAGGGAAGCTGACAATGCAGCCTTCAGTCTGTGGCCGAAGGCCTGAGAGCCCCTGGCAAATCACTGGTGTGAGTCCAAGAGTCCAAATCTGAAGAACTTGAAGTCTGATGTGCTAAGACAGGAAAAACTCAGCATGGGAAAAAGATTTGAAAGCTGGAAGACTTAGCAAGTCTGCTTTCTTCTAGCCAATTGGCAGCTGATTAGATTGTGCCCACCCAGATGATGGATGGGTCTGCCTCTCTCAGCCCACTAACTCAAATGTTAACCTCCTCCGCCAACACCCTCACAGACACACCCAGGAACAATACTTTGCATCCTTCAATCCAATCAAGTTAATGCTCAGCTTTAACTTTACACCCAGTTTCAGCATGCACAACTTGCTATTTAACAAAAGGCGTAAGATCATTTTTCTAGAGCTATTCATATGTTTCAACTCTTCCTGTCTAACATTTATGTCCCACAAATACAAGGAAACTAAGCATCTCTAAAGATAGATATCTGTCTTTCCAATTAAGTGAGAGTACAATTACCTTCTTGGATTCCTCTTTCTAAGATTGTGTTCAGGAAATTAATGAATTATAAAGGTAGTGCCGTTATACCCTTCACATTTGTGTCTTTTTTTCCTCAGTTCTTATCACCTGTTTTCACTATTTGAAATTATCATTTTGTCTAATTTGTCTAGTATTCAAGTTATCTATGATAGGAGTACTAGTTAACAGTCCTAATGTGTAGATTAAATTACTCTGCTTTGCCAGAAAAAAAAAAACTATATGACTAGAGCACTCATATTTATTTCAAGAAAAATTTATAAATAACTATTTCTAGACTTCCTAATTAGGAAGAGTATCTTTTTTCCTATCTGCTTTAAGGGATTATTTAGAAATTTTCAATGTTCTAAAAAACCCCTAAAAATGCATTTTAAATTAATTCTTATTTGTATCCAAATCCTCATAGCTGATATATATGTCATTCTTCTAATAATATATGCTACTAAAAAAGTAATAGATTTTTACATACTTATCATTATTGAATACTTTATCAGATTAATCATGTTCAGTTGTTTCTTCTTTTGTTTTAAGTGGTTAAATATAAAATCTGATTATGAAGGAAATTTTATTGCTTCTGTTAGGAATGTTATTGTCATTAAGTCATTATCTTCATTATTTCATTGATTATAATTTTTATAAACTTACGTAAGAGTGATAATGTTAGAAAATCTGTTTTCTCATATTCGCAAAAATGTTTGGCTTTATTTTAACTGTGTTTTTTTCTGAATTACAAATCTTTTAGACCTTCAACATCTTTTTGAATACATACTGGCAATTGATATATTCTTTGATTATAATTTATTTAAATGTAAACTTATTGGTTCAGCCTGTATCTACATATTTAGGCTAATAAAACTATATAATATGGTTTTGTTACTCTATAATAAAGTCATTCAGTATAATAATATACATCCAATAACCTAAATAAGTTTAGCTATTTTCTTTGAACTATCTTCCCCATATTCCTTTTAGCCTTGAGATTTTCATTAGCCTTTGATATCTGATGTCAACTCAAACTCCTACTTCAGGTCCTTTCTTGAGGGAAATACTCCTCACACCAAAGAGCTTTGAAAACCTAACACATGCTTTTATAATACCCTCTACCTTTCCTTCAGAATAATGGGTAACATTAAAAATAGTTATTTTTGTATTAATATTTGCTTTATATCTGCTTCTATGATGGCTCCAGATATAATTCTGACTTATTCTCAGTCTCATGTATAATATTTGACTCACATTTAGCAGACAAAGTGTATATGTTGAATGATCAATTGAAAAATATACACATATTTTCTTTCCTTAAGTTAGTTAATTTTTTTTTTTACTTATTTTTAATTATTGAGAATGTAAATATTTTTAATTATCAGAAATGGGTAAATAAGCAGAAAGATTTATTCATAGCATCTTATTATTAACTGTTGGCTTTCTATCTTATAGTATTTAAATATTATTTGTATTTATTTTTTGATTCGATTACAGCCTATGCTGTGTATTATAGAGATCATATAAGGCAACAGGATTAAAGTTAAACACCTGCCTCTACGCCATCCTGTTTTGCTTACTCACAGACAGAGGCTGTTTCTGAGTGTACTCCCTAATGTTTATGAAAATCTCTGCCTCAGAAGTCATTTCTCAAAGATGTAGCCATCATATAATACATATGATTTTATTTTGTAAGGTATACATGTACACAATTTTTTTTTAAAAATTAATCTTGTAATAAGATTTCCTAAAAAGATTTTTACTAGATTAAATTTGAGATTGTTGGCATGAATTATAGACTTGTATCTGAAGTCAATTATTATTCTTGTTTAGACCTGGTAAAAGTAGTTGTTAGCAGTTAGCTTCAAAGGTTAATGTAAAATTGATCAATATAAACAAAACCTAATATGATGAATCAGAATTGTCATGAGAATGGTGAATTTTTTCCAGCAAAACAGCAAGTACTTTACAAATTACTTATGGACATAATTAACAAATTTCATTCCAAGAAAAGATAAAATTTTATTCAACAAAGAGCACCATACTCAAAATGTATATAAATGACACCTACACCATAAGATACATTCCTGAAAATTACATAGAATAATTAATTGCAATGAAAAATGAGCTGTAAATGTGCCCTGGCCGTTCATAAAGTGGTAAAACATGGTAATCTTAAAAGCAATCATAACCTTATGAAGTAGCAAGGAAGACAAATTTTTAAAAGGTATAGTCTTGAACTGTTTCATATTTCAAAAAGTCAAAAGTCAAACAACATCAAGTACTAATAAAAATTTGGGGTACCTACTTCATGGGAGATTGTGACAGATACTTTAAAAATATACAGTCAATAGCATATTTTTATGGGCCATAACCCAGCAGTCAATTTTTCTAGTATACAATTCCAGGAGAAACACCTGCACAGATTTAAATTTACAAGGGTAGGGAATGTAGTGGTGTTTAATGTTGTTAAGAGTTGAAACTAACCAAGACACCTATCATTAAATAACTGGGGATGATATAGTAAAATATATACATTTAGTTACATAATTGACAGTATATTTACATGTTCAGATACGAAAAATATATTTAGTAACAAATATGAGAAAACTTATTTATTCCCATTTTGAAATATATGCGTTACATTAGATTTTGATCTTAATAAACTTTTGTCATTTGAACCCAAAACTGCCTCTCAATACAAAAATAAATTTAAAAATAAGATATAACAAAAATATAATTGCTAGTAAAATTACCTTAACATGTAAATATTGTTAAATACCTACATATAACAAAGCCATCCCCCTAATACAAATTCAGATCATGCAATGAAAATACTTTAAAATGTGTACATTATTACACATTGTATTCCTGTATCTAAATATTATATGGACCCTGTAAACAAATAGACATGAGTACCCTCAAAAACTAAAAAGAAAAAAAGAAAAATTGTACCATAAACATGCATCTAATTGAATTTTTTTATTGAGATGAAGTCTCGCTCTGTCACACATACAAAACAAAACAAAACTTATATATGTATATGTACATATATATGCACACATACACATTATATACACATATACACATACACATATATAATACACACACACATATATATACACACATATATTTATATATGCGGTTACAGATATTTTATCACTCATTTCTCAGGGAAAGTAAATAAATAAAGTACTGCAATTAAAATAGGGAATTTTAAGAATATAAGAATCCCATTGTTTTAACAGTGCTTTTACTAGGAAAGGCATATTTTTCATTACTGTCCCTTATAATTACCTTAAAAATTGGCAAAACAGTCATTCTAAATGAATGAGAAATTTAAAGTAAGAAAACAGTTGTAGGTTAAAACTAGATGCAGAATCAAAACTAGGAATTTGTATTACAGGAGAGAATGTTAATGATGGGTAAAAGTTGGGAAAAAGATTTGAGGAATCACCTTAAACACACTTTTTACACCAAAGAAACCTAGACACACTGTTAGACTACAACTGGCCCTGAATAATCTTTTGAAATATAATGCTTTCAAATGTATTCTAGCTGTCATTCTTTCATTTGAATATTATTAAAGTCATGGCATTTGATTTTCCTAACTTTATAAAAAGTAATGAAATTAATGACATTCTGTGTTTTATCTTCTCCCATCTTCACCTCTATCACAGTTCACATAATCATTTTCTAAATAACACTCTCTATTTCGGTTGATTACTCTCTCAATTAATTAACTTTTCCTGTGATTTTAAATATTAGTTCTCTATGCTTCTTTAGCAATTTTATGCTCCATTTTCTCAATTAGTAGTTATAGCTACAATCAATATGCCATTACGAAGAGGGTTCAAAGGTTATAGATTATGATTTTCTTTTAAATGTGAGATGACTATTTAGATGCTATTTTCATGGTAAAAAAATGAATGAGAGAGACAGATGTATTTTAACCTTTTCTTCTTTATATCTTCCTTCAGGTTTCTAGCAGATTTAATTATGTTAATATGACAAATATTTTCAAGTACAAAATGCCTTTGAGGAAACTAGGGTAGAAGCAGTTGATAAAAGTCAATCTGGGATTTACTTTTGAACAATTGTCAGCACTTATGGAACTGGAGTGATGAGCTTTTTATATTCTTTCTCAGAGTCTTAATTTGTTAATCTGATACAAACTTAACTATATAGTTTAGAATAAAACTAATTTTTCTATTAATTTTTGTAAAACTATGCTTTATTTCAAATTATTTTTTAAAGTTTTTGAAAGTGACTTTACAAATATTGTACTTTTTAGGGAAAATACCTTTTGTTGAAAATAATAAATAGCTCATTAAGTCTGTAGTAAAGTTGAAATATTGTGTGGAACTAAGAATCAGAACTTTTAAGAAAAATTCATTATAATGAATAAACACTAATCACTTTCAAAGTTTACTTTCCAAAAAAACATTATTAAATTGGCCTGGTTTTTATCATAGTTCTTTCCTATGTTCAGAAATGGAAGTAAATAGGCCTTAACTTCTTCCAGGGTATACACAATAGGAGGGAAAGTATTTGCTTAACTAAAGGAAATTTGAAAATTATTATCAAAAAATATTTGGAGCTAGTAAAACAATTCACCAACATTGAAACTTTTTTACTTCCAAATAGGCTTTCAAATGATTATGTCTGATAAATTCGACTTGCCTAATTATTTATTAACTTGTTAGCTGTAGCAGGCAGTTTACTTAATAATGTAGGCAGCAGAAATAGCCTCAGATGAAATTCAGCAGAAAATAACTTTATATATTATTGTTGAGTTAACAAAAATACCACTTGACTTATTTGAAAAATTCCCTCAGATGTGATTTGACAGAATTCCAGTCAGTTTATCAAGGAACTAGTTTGATGAAGACACGGTTACCATTGATGCTGAGCACTGTGCGTATCTTGCTGATTCTACCACTTGATTTGAATAGGAGTACTTTTAGAAGTCCCACTGCTACTACATCACATCAAAATAAGAGCAAAATTAAAAAATAGATAGATTATATCAAAATTAAAACTTTTATGCTGTAAATAATATCAAAAAAATACAATGACCACCAATATTTGAGATAAATATTTTCAAATCATATGTCTTATTAGGGGCTTACATCTAGAATATATAAAGGTCACTAATGACTCAATAGTTAAAACATAGACTAATTTTAAAAGTAAACAAATGAATTGATTCCAACATTTCTCATTTCTCTAAAGAAAATATGCCAATGTTGAGCAAGCACATGAGAAGATGCACATTATCATTAGTCAGTAGTGGAATAAAAATGAAAACCACAATGCAATGCTACTACATATAAAATAAGAGAGTAAAAATCAGAAGACAGAATATAACAAGTAGTGGTGGTATTTTGAATACATTGGAACAATCATATGTCGCTAGTGGAATGTAAACTAGTACAACCAATTTGGAAAATAGTTTGGCAGTTTTCAAAAACTTTAAACATAGATTTATAATATGATCCAGTAATTCAACTCCTACTTACATATCCAAAAGAAATGAAAACCACAAAAATACAGAAAATATATTGTACACAAATGTTTATGTCAGCATTAATCATAACCACATAAAAGTGAAAATATCAAAATGTTCATAAATTGGTGAATAAATCAATAAAATGTAGTTTGGCCATGCAATGGAAGGTTACTCAGCAATAAAAAGGAATGAAGTGCCATACCTTCTATTATGTGAATAAGCTATGAAACATCATGCTAAATGTAAATAGCCAGTTACAAATGATGACATATTGTGTGATTCCATTTGTACAAAATGTCTAGAATAGACAAATCTATAGTAAAACAAAGTAGATTAGTGGTTGCCTACATCTGGGGAGGAGAGAGACAAAGAGAGACTGCTAATGGGTAGATTAGATGTGATGAAAATGTTCAAAAATTAGGTTTTGCTGATAATTGCACAACTATAAATATTTTACGAAAGTATTGAATGGTGCAATTTGAGTGAATATTATGGTGTTGTATCTCAATAATATAACATATTGTATCACAATAAAGCTGCTACAAAGATGTAGTTCATTATAAAATGTGTTATTTGGTGAATATATAAAAATTGTATTGTACTATTAAGTGATATATGATGGATCAAACTTTTTTAAAAAAATCTCAGCCATGAGTAAATGGTGAAATAAAGTTTGCAAGTTGATTAACAGAAGAAAATGAAAATCAACTTATGTAGCCATGTTATCTGGATGGAAAAATACGCAATGATTGACACACTACACGAGTAAATATTGCAAAGCTATTTTCATAGAAATGACATATAATTTATATAAATATTTATATACTTTAGATATTAATATATATTTGCAGGTGTATTTTATAATTTACATGTGTATTTTATAAAAACACAGATATTTATATAAATACATGTGTATCTCCCCTTATATAGTTTTATAGACTCCTATCTGCCAACATGTATATGCCATTTCTAGTGCTCTTGACTCCTTGTGGATTCTAGTAAAAATCTGTTTTCTATAAACAACCTTTCTTTTACTCTTCCACAAGTTCTCTACACCCAGTGTACTGAATTCCTTGTCACTTTTCTTTTTTTATTATAATTTAAGTTCTGGGATACATGTGCAGAACATGCAGGTTTGTTACATAGGTATACACATGCTATGGCAGTTTGCCGCATCCATAAACTCATTATCTACATTAGATATTTCTCCTAATGCTATCCCCTCTCCTAGCCTCCCACCCTGTGACAGGCCTGGGTGGGCCCCGGTGTGATGATCCTTTCCCAGTGACCATGTGTTCTCAATGTTCAATTTCCACTTATGAGTGAGAACATGCAGTGTTTGGTTTTCCGTTCCTATGTTAGCTTGCTGAAAATGATAGTTTTCAGCTTTATCCATGTCCTTGCAAAGGACATGAACTTATCCTTTTTTATGGGTGCATAGTATTCCATGGTGTATATGTACCCACATTTTCTTTATCCAGTCTTTCATTTATGGGCATATGGGTTGGTTCCAAGTCTTTACTATTGTGAACAGTACTGCAATACACCTCTATGTGCATGTGCCTTTACAGCAGAATGACTTATAATCCTTTTGGTCAAATACTCAGTAATGGGACTGCTGGGACAAATGATATTTCTGGTTCTAGATCCTTGAGGAATCACCACACTGTCTTCCACAATGGTTAAACTAATTTACACTCCCACCAACAGTGTTAAAGCATTCCTATTTCTCCACATTCTCTCCAGCATCTGTTGTTTCCTGACGTTTTAATGATCGTCATTCTAACTGATGTGAAATATGTCCTTGTGGTTTTGATTTGCATTTCTCTAATGACCAGTGGTGACAAGCTTTTTTTCATATGTTTGTTGGCTGCATAAATGTCTTCTTTTGAGAAGTGTCTATTCCTATCCTTCACCCACTTTTTGATGGGGCTGTTTGATTTTTTTTTCTTGTAAATTTGTTTAAGTTCCTTGTAGATTCTGTATATTAACCCTTTGTCAGATGGATAGATTGCAGAAATTTTCTCCCATTCTCTAGGTTGCCTATTCACTCTGATAATAGCTTCTTTTGCTGTGCAGGAACTCTTTAGTTTAATTAGATCCGATTTGTCAATTTTGGCTTTTGATGTTTTAGTCAGGAAGTCTTTGCCCATGCCTACGTCCTGAATGGTATTGCCTAAGTTTTCTTCTAGGGTTTTTATGGTTTTAGGTCTTACATTTAAATCTTTAATCCTTCTTGAGTTAATTTTTGTATAAGATGTAAGGTAGGAGTCCAGTTTCAGTTTTCTGCATATGGCTAGCCAGTTTTCCCAATACTGTTTATTAAATAGGGAATCCTTTCCCCATTGCTTGTTTTTGTCAGGTTTGTCAAAGATTAAATGGTTATAGATGTGTAATGTTACTTCTGAGGCCTCTGTTCTGTTCCTTTGGTCTATATATCTATTTTGGTACCAGTACCGTGCTGTTCGGTTACTGCAGCCTTGTGGTATAGTTTGAAGTCAGGTAGCGTGATGCCTCCAGCTTTGTTCTTTTTGCTTATGATTATCTTGGCTATACAGGCCCTTTTTTGGTTCCATATGAAATTTAAAGTAGTTTTTTCAAATTCTGTGAAGAAAGTCAATGCTGGCTTGATGAAAATAGCATTGCACCTATAAATTACTTGAGGCAGTATGGCCATTTTCACAATATTGATTCTTCCTATCCATGAGCATGGATGGTTTTTCCATATGTTTGTGTCTTCTCTTATTTGCTTGAGGAGTGATTTATAGGTCTCCTTGAAAAGGTCCTTCATATCCTTTGTAAGTTATATTCCTAGGTATTTTATTCTCTTTGTAGCAATTGTGAATGGGAGTTCACTCATGCTTTGGCTCTCTGTGTATTATTGGTGTATAGGAATGCTTGTGATTTTTGCACATTGATTTTGTATCCTGAGACTTTGCTTAAGTTGTTTATCAGCTTAAGGAGATTTGGGGCTGAGAAGATGGGGTTTTCTAAATATGTAATCATATCATCTGCAAACAGAGACAATTTGACTTCTTCTTTACCTATTTGAATACATTTCCTTTTTTTCTCTTGCCTGATTGCCCTGGCCAGAACCTCTAATACTATGTTGAATAAGAGCGGTGAGAGAGGGCATCCTTGTCTTGTGCTGGTTTTCAAAGGGAATGCTTCCAGCTTTTGTCCATTCAGTATCATATTGGCTGTGCATTTGTCATAAACAGCTCTTATTATTCTGAGATACATTCCATCAATACCTAGTTTATTGAGAGTTTTTATCATGAAGTGGTGTTGAATTTTATGGAAGCCCTTTTCTGCAAATAGATCAATAAAAAGTTCTGAAATTGAGGGACTAATTAATAGCCTGCTAACCAAAAAAGCCCAGAACCAGAAAGATTCACAGGCAAATTCTACCAGAGGTACAAGAGGAGCTGGTACCATTTCTTCTAAACAATAGAAAAAGAGAGACTCCTCCCTAACTCATTCTATGAGTCCAGAATCATCCTGATACTGAAATCTGGAAAATATACAACACTAAAAGAAAATTTAAGACCAATATCCCTGATGAACCTCTATGAGAAAATCCTCCATAAAATACTGCCAAACTGAATCCAGCAGCACATCAAAAACCTTATCCACCACAATCAAATTGGCTTCATCCCTGGGATGCAAGACTGCTTCAACATATGCAAATCAATAAATGTAATCCATCACATAAACAGAAGTAATGAAAAAAAATCCTTGTCACTTTTTATTTCTATTTGCTTTTATTAATTTGGCCTTTCAAGTTGCAATACAGAAGAATTCATCATTCTTTAAAATTTCTGTGTGCACTTTAAACCTCAGATTAAATATGTTTTACTCATAACAACATCAAAATGCTCTGAGGTGAAGTTAATCTTACAGTTTATTTACATCTACATGGTATTACTTATTTTGCCTTCCAAGTGTATGTACCATACTACTTCCTTGAAGGCAGGAAAATACTTTGGCTCTCATTTTTGTGGACTTTGTATATCACCAAGAAGCAAAACAGCATATTGTATATATAGAAGTTCAAAAAAAAAGAATTGAATTCAGCATATTAATACTATTATTATTTAACAGACCTAGTTATATATTACCTCACATTTAATCAATATTTGTTATCACATTATCAATGTGAATTTGATACAGAGGGGGAAAGATGAGCCAGACCTGATTGGTTATTAAAACAAAGAAGACTAATGAGTCATAGTCCTTTTCACTAAGTTCATAAAACCTGCACAAATATATAATGCAACACAAAGATTGAAGGACTGTGCTTAATGTATTCAAAGGGGATATGGGACACTCAGGTAATACATTTTCATTTTCATCAGTAGATGGAAAAGTCATAAAACTTTTCAACAGGAGGATTTTTGAAAGATGAGAAGGACATTCCTGCTAGAGTAAGAAAAAGCACCAAAGAATAAAAAAGCACGATGTGTTTGAGGTGCTTTATGTTGATTATTATGGCTGCAGCCCAAATTGCAAGGAGCTAAATGAGTAATTTATGAAGAACCTTGTTCACTGTGCTACAAAGGATTTGTTATGCTGTAATTTTAGTGACCTGATTTGGTTTCCCTTTTATTAAATAAAAGTCTCCATTTGGAAACTATTAAAATAATGTAGATAAAAGTTGAAAGATGATATTTTACAAATGGGATCCTTTGTGGTAAAATCATGGTAGATATGAGATGGAATATATTATGAATTTTTAGGAATTAGAGTAAAAATGAAACATCACTAAATGTATGTAAAGTAAAAGGAAAAGCAATGTAAAAATAAAAGAAAAAGTAAAATAAATGCATTCTAAACCCCTGGCAGAGTTATATCAGTCAAAAATGAACTTCCTCATAGAGCTAGAAAACCAAGTATGATGATTAAATTGAAAACTGTATAAGCAAAATGTTGTTGAGGTTGAATTTGAGATTACCATATGCATAAAATTGATTTGTTGCATAAATTTAAGTAAAATTAGCATACAGATAGTTGTGTAAGAAGCAATGACCGGAAGCATGAATGATCATACCCAATATAAAAATGCCTAATATTTGTTGAGCATTTATTGTCTTTGTATTTTACATTTATTCACAAATCTAACACATTAAACACAAAAGGAAATCAAGACAGGAAGATTTTAAATCGCTTATCCAATTTCTCAAAATTAGTACCTGTGATTTTAATCACTTGTGTATTACCTCTGAAATAAAAATAATCATAGAGAAAGTAGTATTCATCGTTAACAGCTAAAGTTTCAAGAGAAAACTACATTTTTACAATTAATTTACAACCTTGGAAAGACATTTTTAAATGTAGTCAGAAGTAAGTTTGGTTGGCAGAGTAAATTGATGGTTTTCTTATTGTGACATATGTGGTCTGCATTTCTTTTTGCACAGTAGTGTAGCAGTGAATGAAAGACACTTAGTGTGTAGAGGCTCAGAGTTTAACACACAGACTATTAAGATGGGAGAGATAAAAATGCTGTGAGATTATGGTGAACTAATTAGTAGACAGAGATTGAAGGTATCTGAAAAAGAGGAAAAAAATCCCAGTTCTGAAGAAATAGAAGCAGCTGGAATAGAAATCGGAAGTGAAGGGAATAGTGTGAAACTACAGGAAATAAAATCACTTTCTCTGAGCCATAATAAAAAGAAATAAGTACATGTAGAAGTACTTTGGGATTTTGTTTTACTTTTTGGTTTGGAGAAGGTAGTTAACAGATCTGTTTCGTAATTTGACTATTTTATATTTTTTGCTTTGTCAGTGCTGTAATTTAATATAATAGCTTTAGAAACAATCGGCAGTGAGTCCCCTATTTTATTTGAGTGTAATGTGAGTACTTCAGTTTCTTTATGTGTAGTAGACATAAAATCCACTTGTCACTATTTTTTTGTTTAAAGAAATTATAAAGCAATTAGAAATTATAAAGCAATGAATCAGTAAGGTGTCAAACCTTCTTTCCAAGGGCATGATGGTAATCCCAGCTTTGGGAGGCTGAGGCGGGCAGATCACCTGAGGTCAGGAGTTTGAGACCATCCTGACCAACATGGAGAAACCCTGTCTCTACTAAAAACACAAAATCAGCCGGGCGTGGTGGTGCATGCCTGTAATCCCAGCTACTTGGGAGGCTGAGGCAGGAGAATTGCTTGAACCTGGGAGGCAGGGGTTGCAGTGAGATGAGATCATGCCATTGCACTCCAGCCTGAGCAACAAGAGCAAAACTCCATCTCAAAAAACAAAAAGCCCCAAACCAAAAGCAAACAAACAAACAAAAAGAAGATAAAAAATTTTACTACAAACTCCATTTATTTTATATTTTTGTGAAAAGATTAACTCATATTACATATAAATGTGTGTGGAGTGTGTGTGTGTGTGTATACATATACAAATTTATTGTATGAATTGAATCATTCTTGTCCTATCCAACTAAATCAGAGAATCAGGGTCAAGGTTCCAAGAGAGAAGCATTCAGGGCACATCGCATCTCCTCCAAGAGTTAAATATTCTACAAGTTAAGCTGCTAAAATCACCTGCTGTAACCTAAGACCAGTTTTACTTACCAATATTACTCACCAACCAAAGCTTGCCAACTCCAAAAATCTTCTCTGGTGCAAACAATCTTACATCCACAACAATACCTAATATGTCTCTGCTAATAAAACTCCCAAACTTCCCTTTGTTCTTTGGACATACCTAAGACCACACAGTCTGTGTGTATGCCTCAAATTGTAATTCTTCCCAAATAAAACATTTTAAATTTAGATATTTATCTCTATATTTTATATGATTTTGACAATGTATGTTTAGATATATAGTTGAATGTCCTATAAATTTATTTGATATAAAATTTAGTAAGAGACAAAATAACTTTTTAACTTTACATTCACTTATAATCCTTTTACTTAAGATGTTAAATTACTTTTAAAATGACAGTTTATTCTTACATATGATTACCATATGAATTTGAATCAGATTCACACGCTACTGACTCACACAGAATCAGAGGGATTATGTGCTTGTTTTACGTATTTGTATTGCTGATGTGGCCATATTTAACATCAACTTTGTTTAAATCATACAGAGACACATTTAATACTTGAATGAGTACATAATTTGTTATCAATAGCAGCAACATAATGTATAATTATTATTGTATATGTGTATGTTTATCATGAATTATGTTATTGGTAACTATTACATATAAAATGTTAAACTTTTATACTCTCCATATTAGTGTACTTTAAACACAATATTTATTTTCTCTGTAGTCAGACACTTGTAGCATCTAGAAAATAATCAGCATAAACATTTAGGTGTAAAAAACGTACATAACCAACACTTTTTTTGACTGCCACTACATAAACTGCGCTAAAATAATTAATAACCATTTTATTGTTTTCTTAAAAATATCAGATGAATATTCTTATTTAATTTATAAACTTACCCTAGCAAGTCATATTATACTCTATCCCCCATTTTACAGATGAGGAAATGGGGCAGTTAGGTACTATGCTAGGAATTTATAGTAGCATAGGAAAAATGCAAAAGTGTTGTTTGTCTTCATGGAGCATCTGTTCTAGCAAGAAAGACAACCACCAGTCATGTGAAGAAATAAATTAATTAAAAATTACCAGATAAACAACAACAAAATCAGAGGTGGAGAAAACACTTCTAAAGTGTTTTCTTTATTGCCAATATGATTGATAGCAACAGTGAGACCCAGAGGGAAATAAGGAGTTAGTTACAGAAACAACCAGAAATAATTTCTTTAAGTATACATGCATAGCAAGTGCAAACATTTCGAGTAGGGGGAACAGTCTTAGTAATTCTACTGATTGATAGAATGACAGGGGATAGAATTTTGTGAGTGCATGTAACATAACAAAGCTCAAAGGGTAAACAGAAAGTCATATCTCTCAGGAGCCTGATCACTTACAGCCTTGGTAACCAGGAACAGGGTGGATTTAAATTAAGCATTTCTTCCTGTGCTGGGCTGTTACTTTGTACATGCATACTAGTTCAGAGACCATTTTCATCTTCTATTTGTTCTTCTCTTTATACTATTTTGAGCTATTCAGGAATAGGGCCTTCTCTTTATATATCCGCAAACCAGGTATCATACTGGTGAATTTTTAAACCACAATAACTTAAATGAATGACTGCAACTGTAGAAGATTTAATAATGGCTGTTTCCACTCACTAATGTATATGAATTGCAATCAGACACACAGAAAATTTGTGACATCATTTCAAAATCTTGTATCAATTACTACTCTCCAAAAATCATTTTTAGAGTAAATCTAATCTTCAGCTATAAATTTTATATAGCATGTACCATGCTTTTTCATTAACAGGGTAGTGTAATATAATGGGCAGCCAAGCTGTTTAACATCTTTTTAAAAACATTAAATATTTATTTTAAAATAGTACCAAAAATCTTACCTAATGTTTGATCCTATTGTTTGCATTATTTAACATTATTTTCTTCAGATATTAAAAAATATATTTAAAAAGTGTTACATTTATATGGGCCCTTTTGTCTGATAACATAATAATTTTTCAGAAGACATTGAGCTTAATATGACTGATTTAGGTCTTGCTAAAATTTTATCATTTTGATCTCTCTCCAATGCATTTATTCATATTTATTCCTTTTCTTTCTTATCTTTCACACACACACAAAAAATCACATTAAAAAAATCTGCCAACAATTTTCTTTTGGGCTGAGTCTAATAGATAAGAGACAGGGCAAATATAGAAAAGCTTATTTTTTCCTTGTGATTTTAACATTTTATTTTATATTCCCCTTTTTTTTTTTTTTTTTTTTTTTGCTGCACTCCAAAGTCATTTTGACCCTGAGCAGGAAAGTTCAGACAGACTTCTTTTTTCTAGCCTTCCATGTCTTCATTTTTTACCTTGTGGTTTAAAAGTTTTACCAATTTCAAAACTTTGTCAAATTCTTCATTCAGTTCCTATATTGCTGGATGTTGCTCGTTAAAATTGTAATTGCCAATTTTAGTCTAATTCTCATCTAGCTTTAGAAAAGCCCCTCTACAGAGAAGGAGAACAAAAAGCTGATTAAAATCTAACCTAACTTTGGAGGTAATGGATGGAAAGCCATGTTGAAAATCAGTTTAGAATTCTGAAAAACAACAGACTTTGCATTTTATTAAAACATTGTATAAGCCTGTGAGCTTTAAGGGAATGAGCAACACTGGCCAAATTCCATTTTTTTCTTATTAGTGTCATTTTGTTAAATTTAAATGCAACTTGTTCAACGTTTCAGAGATCCAGAACTTCTATTATGTTCCCTGGTAAACTCATATGTTCTTCATTCTATGAGGGAAAGCTGCTTTATTTCTACTGCACCCTTATCTTAGTCCCTGTGCGTCAACCTTCTCACTATTTTTTCAGTAAAGCCTATATCTTCATGCCTACAAATAAAACAAAGTAAGATACAAATTCCAATGCTTTCAAGCCGTTTTAGACAAATGAGTCAATGGAAAGTTGCTAAATATTAACCTAGGAGTGACAGTTGATTCTTTTGAAAAAGAAGTTTTCTATGTCAATGTTTCTGTAACAGAGACCAATAAACTGGACAAGGACTGATAATTATCTACAAATTGTAGTCCATGGTAAATTTCTTACTGTTTAATATTTTTTAGATTTGACATAGGAAATATACAATAAATCCAAATAACACATTCCAAACAATTTGGAATTCCAAATAAAACATTCTTCTTTCATTAAATGACATGTGATGTATTTTAATACAATGTTTGTCTTTCTAAAAATAATACTATAAATAAGTTTAAAGAGGTATGTGATTATTTTTTAAATATGATAGATATCTACTTTTCTTCAGTGCTTACAATATGATATATATTTTGTTGTTCACTTGATTGTTATCTCATTTATTCTTCAAAATTATCCCATAATTATTATGCTTATTTTACTAATTATTGAGAAATCATAGTTTGCTTGTACAGTTCATAAATACTTTCTTTACCCATAGTTTTCTCTTGTTAAACTCACAAATATTTGAAATAGTATCGACATTTCCATTTTGTATGTTAAGAAACAGAGACACTTTGCTGAAATACAGATAAATTTTGATATATTTTATTCACATCTGCTTTAACACTTGGAACAATTGCTACCTCTCATACTTAACACTCCTTTTATGTGCAATCCAATGATATTAGAACCAGTTGTACTATATAGATCATTTCCTTTTCTCTATTGAATAATAAATTGGGGTGTACCAAAAATAATTAATAGTCTTTATGGTAAAGATTGGCAATAAATTGAAAGAGTCTTTAAACTTTGAGCTTATTCATTTTTCCATTGAATATGGATTACCAGGAGAGCCTGTGATTTCAATACCATTAAACATAATAATTTCAACTTAAATGAGATTTTGAATATTTTAATAAGCTATGTAGTATTTCCAATAGAATCTATAATTGACATCTCAAAGAAAAACTTTCCTTTTATCCTCTTTATGCTTGAGCAAGTTTCTAAAGAACATTTATATAAAATGCATTTTAACATTTTAATATTGATGTTAATGTTTGACACCAAAAGTTAGTTAATTCAGTTTTCTGGAGTACTACCTTCTTCAATATGAAACGTTAAAGACTATATTGACCCAAATAAGCAGGTCAGCTTTTCAAAAGAGTTTTCAAACTCTCTTTTAATTGCTCCCCAAAATATTTTGTTTTGATTTTTTTTAGTGTAAGAAAATTTTTATTCCCTTTGATGCACAAATGTATTATTTGAAATAGCCAAAAGCTACTGCGATTTATTTACAACACTCTAATATAGTTGACCTTTGAACAAATGGGGATTAGGAGTGCCAAACAACATGAAGTTGATAATTCATGTATAATGTTTGACTCCCCAACAACTTAACTTTTAATAGCCCACTGTTGACTGGAAGACTTACTGATAAAATAAACAATCAATTAATAAATATCTTACCTGTTATATGTATTATAACTATGTTTTTACCAGAAGGTAACCTAGAGGAAAGAAAATGTTATTATCATAAGGAAGTGAAAATACGCTTAATATTCATTAACTGGAAGTGGATCATTATAAAGGTCTTTTTCCTTGTCATCTTCACACTGAGTAGGCTAAGGAGGAGGAGGAATATGTGTTGGTCTTTTTACCTTAAGGATGGCAGAGGCGAAAAAAAAATTGTGAGTATAAGTTGACCTGCACAGTTCAAACACATGTTGTTCAAGGGTCAACTATAAATGGCAGTTATGTTACTAAATCAGGTTTGAAATATCAGTCATTATTAGTGACATCAACTGTGTTACATCCATTGTACCCCAATGTCTTATATTCAGTGTACCCCAAAATTCGGTCTAAATCAGGTTTGAAATATTAGTCATTATTACTGACATCAGCTATTTTATATCCAGTGTACCTCAAGTCTTGTATCCAGTGTATCTCAAAATTCAGTCCAATTTATGTATTTATAGGGCAATCTTGTGATTATGCTAAGATTGGTGTCTGATTGTAATTGAATAAATTATTAACAAAGCAATCATTCTATTTCTTCTCTGGTTGAAATATTCATATTTCATACAATATATTTAATTAAACTTTTAAATATTTTATTTGCAAAACTGGAAGGAACAGTGTAGGAAAAATATTGACAAATTAAATTTCCTTTTGCTAAAGTTTTACCAAAAGTGAATGTTTAAAAAAAATGCAATATCAAACAAATGTGGTAGAGGTCAAAGTATCTTTTCTCACTTGATAAATAAATATGGAAGAAGGACTTCAGAGAATATTTTTAAATTGACAAATCTTAAAATGTTACCATTGTGATAATGAATAAACAATAAATTCCCTAGACTAAAAAAGACATGTGATACTGTTTTTATGAGAATCCTATGATTGTTCAGAGATGCCCCCTGAGACTGGATTCCTTGGTATGCCAACAGAGAGCAAAGCCTGGGGTAGCTTTCAAATTTAATAAGCAAGAGGCCACTAGCGTGAGACAGTCTCCCATATTTTGAGTTCTTAAGTAGCAAAATGCAACCTAACTTCAGGTTATAACAAATGGCTACATCTTGGCCATCACAATTGGGCTTCAGCCTTTCAAAGGCAGCCGGCTCTTCACAGCATGTCCAACTTAGGCAAACATCTAGCTGTAGCCAGTCAGGTGATTTCCCTACTTCACATCTGTGTTCTTTCTGTGAAATGAAAGTTGATTGCTCACACTGCTAGGTAGAGCTCTTGGAACTTCTTCTAGTTCTGAGTGTTACCTAATTTATAAATTGTTCTTAGCTCAAATAAACTCTACTAAATTTCATTTGCATTAGGTTTTTTGTTTTTTACAAAACACCAGTTCAAGCAATTTAGCATTAACTGAGAGGTACCAGTTATATCACAGCTATTTCTACGTCAATAACGTTTTATATGTCCATGAGAAGTGACATACCTGTGAGACAAAAGGTTGAAAGAAGAAAGAGAATCAGAGCAATATTATATGTTGACGGAATTTACATTTTGAAATTTCACTTGGTTTGGAAAGAACACTAGAAATCAAAAACAAGTACTTTCACTGTTTATTTTAATTTTTATTTATCTTTTTAAGAGATAAACTGTTATACCTTAAATGGACCATGCCATTTTTAATGCCATTCCTTAGGAAATTTCCTATGCTTCCCAACATGGTGAAACCCCCCTCTCTACTAAAAATACAACAATTAGCCAGGTATGGTAGCAGACGCCTGTAATCCCATTAAACCCAGGAGGTGGAGGTTGCAGTGAGCCAAGATATCACGTCACTGCCCTCCAGCCTGGGCAACAGAGTAAGACTCAGTCTCAAAAAAAGAAAAAAAAAAAGAATCAGAGGTGGCAGTGTTGAGGAAGTATTTGTTGAAAGGTTGGTCTGGATTGTTGTCAGGATCCAGACCTTATAGAAATGTCTATAAGGAAATTCCTGACCTCAATTGATCCTCCTGCCTCAGCCTCCCAAAGTGCTGTGATTACAAGTGTGAGCCACTGTGCCTGGCCGTGATTCTTAAATTCAACATTCCAGCCAAACTTTAATTACAGTTTTCAAGCACCCCATTCATCTCACCTCCAGGTCTTGGCATTTTTTTTCTCTTTATCTTGTAGTGTTCTTTCTTCATCTGGTTAATAATCATGTACCCCTCATGTATGAGTTTCTAGGTCATTACACATATAAAAAAATACTTAGTGATTCATAAAATTTGTTAGTTGATCTAGTTTACCCATTACCTGTGTTTATCTCTGTCATAGGATATATACCTCTTGGCTGTAAATCTCTTTATGTGCCAGATTTCACAAATATCATGTAACTATAATGAAAGCTGAGACTGTCTGGCTTAATGTTGTCTCTCTAGAGTGGCACAATACCTGGTACATAGTTGGAAATTGATTAATACATTTTGGATGAATGGTAGATTATCAATGTGCCTTACACAACTATCAACACCATTTTTATGTGAACCTATTGAGTTTCAACAAAAGACTTCTAGGAAACTTTCTCTAACTTCCTTTGGTGTTTGACCATGTAAAGAGATGACATGTGATTATGAACACATGAATGCATCTTTTAATATTTGACCAAAAAAGAACCTTGAACTTATAAAAAAAATCTTTAGAAATTATGTAGTTTCATTTTCTTAGGGGAAGAAACTAAGCAACAACAGAAGTATATATCAAAAAAGTCAAATCATTAGTAATTGACAAATCAAATATTAAAATTCATCCTCAAGTCCAGGTTTGTTGACCTCAACATTTTCAGAGACTATTGACCTATTTATTTAATAACAACAAGATTATATAAAGTGAAAATTTCTCAATTCTTATTTCAATTGATTCAGTTGCTATACCATAACCTAATTTACAAGCTGACCTGGGCAGATTTGATTCAAATGTCAAATAAGAATAATATTATTTTCATGTTAAAAAACTGATGTAATAAATTTTTAAATTGCAGCTTATCTAACACCTTTCCAGTTTACAGTAGAATTTATTCCTCCTACTTCTATGAATATGATTGCTTTGCATATTTTTCTTTTTCTTTCTTTTCTTTCTTTTTGAGAAAAAATATGCAAAACATTTTTTCTTTTTTTTTTTTTCTTTTTGAGACGGAGTTTCTTTCTTGTTGCCCAGACTGAAGTGCAATGGTGTTAGCTCACTGCAACCTCCACCTCCCAGGTTCAAGGGATTCTCCTGCTTAAGTCTCCCGAGTAGCTGGGATTATGTCGGGGATGGCATTAATGCTAGGGAGCTGTCAGCCAGCGAGAGGGTCCTGATACCTGGAAGAGAGAGTGCGCGGAAAACATAGGAGACAGAGAAGCGGGGTCTGGAGGGCTGAAAAGGCAATGCCTAAACAGCAATTTTATTTGTGCATAGGGTCCCAATATATACTGTCAGCTTTCAGACACTGACGTCAGCCCATATTGTTTTAGCTGAAACATTAAAGGGAACAGAAAGTTACAAAGTCTGGCAAAGTAGATAAGATACAAGTTAAAAGAGAACAGTAATGAAGTCATAAAATAATCACAAAAAGATGCAAAACAACCAGATGCTCTTCTTATTATCTATTATGAAAGAGTTTTATATTTAACAAAGTAACATTCTTTAAAGGTCAGGCCCACCATAAATTCCAGGAACAGTAATCTTAAAGAATCACATAAATAATCACAGGGTTCAAGCAGTACTTGATAAACAGAGTCACAAAACTAGTCCAAAGCAGAACCGAGATAAAACATAATGTCTTAGTAAAACCACACAGCCGTCACCAGGCCACTGTGTAAGCGCCTGGGGGATCAAAATAGCCCTTTTACACAATCCCTCATCCTTAGTTCCTGCTTTCCCATAGCTCAACTGCCTCCAGGAGGGGGAAAATGCTTCTGGGCTCAAGCTCACATTATGGCAGAGGCACTTTTAAGGGTCTCTACGCTGGAGCGACACCCACAGGATTACAGGCATGCACCACCACACCCAGCTAATTTTGTATTTTTAGTAGAGACAGAGTTTCTCCATGTTGGTCAGGCTGGTCTACAAATTCCTGACCTCAGGTGATCCGCCTGCCTGGGCCTCCCAAGAGTGCTGGAATTACAGGCATGAGCCACCACGCCTGGCCTGCTTTGCATGTTTTTCAATTTGATCAGGGTAAAGAAGAGTAAGGTAGTAGACTCTCCAAGAATTACCTTGTGTGTGAATACAGCTGTGTGCTGATAGCTACAGTAATCACCCTAATTTTATTGGCCAATTTTCCTACTCTTAATAGAGAATCTCCAGCCATTTACTCAATTCCCACTCTAAAAGTTTTCAAGGAGTATTCTCCATGGGATCACACATACCGCCACTCCAGTTAGTCATGTTCAGTGTTTCAGCTGCTCTTGTTTCATGTTTTAGCTTTCATGGGGATTTGCTAATGCTACTGCTGTCATCAGTTTCTTAAAAATTTAGCCTATGCTCCAACTGTGCCTACTTTCTTTGTGGAAGTAGTTTTCACCTGTAACTACTACATAGAGTTAATCTAATTTATACAACAAATTCTACTTGCTACAATCAGTAAGATAAATAAATTGAAATAAATTGAACAAAATAAAGATTAGACTGATCAGAACAGGTATTATGGTTAATCTTAGCCAAAAGGCCAAAAAGCAATTAAGTAAAGACTATATAAATATAATACCCAGTGCAATGAATCGAGCCCAACTTTAAAACGACAGACTCTGAGTCCATATCCTCAATCTTTCAGCTTTTTCACTGTGTGATTCTGGGCAATTAACTTTATCTGTCTTTGCCTCAGTTTTCTGACTGGTGGAATAGAAATAAAAATTCCCTCATAGCCTTGTTACTTCCCTCATATCCTTGTTATTAGACTTAAACCAGTTAATATTTCTAAAATGCCTAAAACAGTACCCATTATACAGTATTTTTAAAATATGTGTTTTTTAATTGGCTTTAAATGGACATCTGTAAAAATAGTCACATAAGACTGCAAATTAACATTCTACAAAATAACCATAAACATATTGTGACAAAATAATTCTGTACTAAAATTGATATAGGCAATACCGTCTTAGCTCTAGTAAGTGCATTTTTGTCTGCAAATTTATTACAGATTTTAATAATAGAATACTACGAATCATCAAGCAAGGATACAATATGCATTGTTTCCAAGTTTATCTGTGAAATCCTCTTTCTCATAAAGATTTTATTAAGATATTTCATAACTTGGGCAAATACATTTTCATAAGATCACAGATGGGAGATTTTGCCTTAAAAATATTGTGCTAATAAGGAATATTTCTACATTGTCCACTACTATATGCAAGATTTATAAATTATCATTAAGAAATTTTTGCTGATGCTGTGGCTCATGCTCTAATCCCGGCACTTTGGGAAGTGGAGGAAGGTAGATCACCAGGTCAGGAGATCAAGACCATCCTGGCCATGGTGAAACTCCATCTCTACTAAAATAAAAATAAAAACTAAAAAATTAGCAGGGCGTTGTGGCACCCACCTGTAGTCCCAGCTACTCAGAAGGCTGAGACAGGGCATCACTTGAACCTGGGAAATAGAGGTTGCAGTGAGCCGAGATCCTGTCGCCACACTCCAGTGGTGACAGAGCAAGACTCTTTATCAAACAAAAGAAAAGAAAAAAAAAAGAAATGTTTGCTATTTAATTACAATGTCTCCCAAACAGTGTAAAAGTGATGAATAATGAGCTTACAATTATTGGAAAACATAAGTATAGATCAGAAATGCCATTTATCACTTTCAACAATGAAAATTATTGAACTTATATATTGTCAAAGTATGAAATAGTCTGGTTTTCCAGATGTATAGAATACACCAATGGAAATTAATTAGAGGTACTTGAAATTCAGCTAGTATTCAGATCAGTTCAATTCTGCTTGCTTTTATGCCATCTTTAGCAAAACGGTTGGCTATAGCCTTTGAAATAATTTATAAGTAAATTTAATTCACATTTAATCACAGTTTAATAATCTTTGCATTATTAAATGTTAAATAGATATTATCATATTTTGGTTTGAAGATAGTGAGTTAAAAAAATTTTCCTGATCTTAGGCAGATAAAAAAACATACATTTATATTGGTATTATTCAATAATAAAAGCATACTGAAATTTCTACATATGTTCATTTACCAGCATTTAATATCCTACATTATAATTATAAAATTGAGTGTAAAAAAATGGAAACTAAATTATTTGCATATATAATATATGTTTTATTGATATTTTAAACTAAAATTTTCTATTTTTGTGTTTGTCATTGCATTTGAGAAAATAGTTTATCTAACAAACTTACGCATGTGATATACAGTATAGTTCCTGAAGTTAAAAAAACTAACACATAAATATGTATTTGTGAGTGCCTATATGTGTATATTTGTACCTATTTACACAAAAGATCATAGAGCATTGTATAATAGTTTTATTTGATCTTTACAAATAAGATGTATACATGGCATTTTTAAAGCATTTTTATTTTTAATATAAACATTCAAAATTCATCAACTCAATGAGACTATTGTATTAGGTATATTATCATAATTTTGTTAACTATTTTTGGTCACATTTTAACTATTGCTGTAAATAATTGAGTGGTAAATAGTATTTAATGGTGCATTTCCATAGGCAGAAAGTATAGTTAATCCGTTACAAACTAACAGTTTCACTATGGGAACCAATCATTCAAACATTATAAACAATAATCAGATTATAGATTTGAGTTTTGTGTTTTCATTTGGAAAAGATAGGATTACGTAAAATATTAAGCAGAAACGAGCTCTTTTTGTTCAAACATTCTATGAATACATTATTACACTTTCCTTTTGTTGTACTTTGCCACTCTTCTCCATGCTTTATTTCATGATCTGTCTTATGGTTGAAAGGAAGAGTCCATGCCGTTGACTTTTTCCATCATATTGTAAATATAAAAGCCATGTTCCATTTGGTACATAGTCCTCTATCATCATTATTTACATCAACCTCAGTTGTTTTGATTACATTTTCCTAAGGAAATTGTGTTTTTTTCTAAGGAATTGTATTCATTCTACTTTGCTGATAATTCAACCTCTATTTATTCTGAAAATATTAATGATATTATGAAGAACTCATGTCCAAGACCTCTTTATCTCCCAATTTAAATATACTTCTTAGGCAAAATTACCCTCTTTGTGAATTTGTGGCTTACTGAATATGTGGCACATAATGCACACATACAACTCAAAAACCTTTCAAATCACCTCCCGGACATTACAAACACATTACATATGAAATAGACTAATGTTTTTGCCAAATATTTGTTCCTCCTCTAAACAACTGACATAAAAATAAATGTTTAAAAACTCTAGACTCGATTGGACTCAATCATATTCCTTATTTTTGCATTTCCAATAAACCACCAAATTGTATCATTAGTTCCCAAATATCTCTCCCATCCCTCTATTTTGTTTCCTTCCTGCTGTCTTTGGTAGTCTTGCTCCCTCCCCTTCACCCAATTCTTGAGACAGAATTATATGTTTTTAAAATGTGAAGTAAATTGTTATTCTTCTTAAAGTCATCTAATGACTTCTTACTTATAAAGACTGAAGATTTTACCATAACTTGTACAATAACTCTACCCAGCCTCTGGAAACTATACTTCTACTTTCTATATCCATTAGTTCAATTGTTTTGATTTTTAGATTCCACAAACAAGTGAGAACATGCAATGTTTGTCTTTCTGTACCTGGCTTATTTCACTTAACATAATGATCTCCAGTTCCATTTATTTTATTGCAAAAGATGGGATCTCATTGATAATAGTTACAAAATAATCATGGAGCATTATAACTTCAGCTGGTATATTAGCCTCTTTTTTTGACATTGAAACAGGTCACTCCAACTTTCTTCATTTTAAATTAGAACATAACAGTTAAATGTGTCTCTACTTTGCAAGGTATTTTGATTTAACTCTCAAGCAGACAGATGGATAAGATGTGATTTTATATAATTTTGGTTGTTGTATTCTAATTTGAATTTACAGCTTAAAATCACATTTAAAAACCTCATTCATTTTTTAGTCAAATACAATTACAGAATTTTAGGTCATTAAAACAATTGTTTGTTATTTTTACCTAGATTTCCAGATCACTGGTTGATAGCATTTCAAATTGAGTGAGACTCTTTGGAACTATATTTACTCATTCTGTCCTTGATGGTCATTTGAGTAGTTTTCAGATTTGGGCAATTATGAATAGCAGTATTAAGAATATTCTTTTTTTTTTTTTTTTTTTTTTTGAGACGGAGTCTCGCTCTGTCACCCAGAGTGGAATGAATAAATAAATGACCATCAGGAGCAGAATGAATAAATAATTTGTGCTAATTTTTCATAGTGGAATATAAACAGTAATAAACAAACTACAGCTTCACATAAAGTACCTGCTAAAAATAGAGCTAAGTAAAAGTGCAAACATTGTCTCATGTCCTATAGATTCTACCTAAACATTCCTATTGAATCAATTTTATTCTTGACATTATCAATGCAACCAACTCTCTTCAGAATCATCTTATTATTTGACTCTAAAGTTGTGTGTGGTCTTCTCATTGTGTGCTTGATTTTGCTTTTCTTGTACACATAATTTTAGTCTTTTCCCATAAGAACTAGACTTGGCCATGTTATTTTATTTACCCCAAGAAAATGTAAGTTGAAGTAATGTGTCACGATTCCGGGCAGACATGTTAGTGCTATTCACCTTATCCTCTTTTCCCCCACTTCTGTAATCACGGTGGCATGTTTTAAGATGTAACTACGTTTCTCAAAGACCACAATAAGCAGAGACTTCTCATTGAACTATGATGGAAATTTAGTATAAAAAACTTAATTTTTATAATCCATTGAGGTTTCTGTGTTCCTGGTTCCTTTCACATACTCAACACTTTTCTGATTCATAGTTTCCCTGCCAATTTCCATTCTGAAATTGCCCAGACTCTTTTGATATTTAAGATAATATATTATAATCTTAATCATTTATCTAAAGCTCAAACTCTACTATGACTTCAAAATATTACATATTTTCCTACAACCTATTAAGTCAAATACAAACACTTTGGATCTAAACTTGAAATTATTTTTTTATTCACATCATTGCCACCTTGACAGAAGTTGTGAAATATTTTGGATATATCAGATTAGACCTGGAAAAGAACAAGTCACAACTTGGCATATCTTCTTCTATAACATTTGTTAAAATTAAAGAAAATTACTAGTGTAGCTGCCAAGTCTGGCTCTGAGTCAACAGAAGGAGTCTCAAAAGAGAATTACTCTTATGGGGAAAATACCACAAACATATTATACAATCATATATACAGGGACAAATAATTAGGATTCTAGCTGAAAGACAGTGAAGTCATAAAACTGATGGTAATCACCTTTTGACTGTGTAATCAGTGTCCAGCTGCAGAGTGGATAACTGATGAAAGTGAGACTCAGGACAATACCAACATCGCGTAAAATTGGATACACAAGTCAGTTAAACCAAACAGGGAGAATTTTGTAGAAGTCCAGTTTTGGGGTTGAACAACAAATGTGAAACAAACCATTATACAGAGATTTTTATTTTTTACTTCTAGTATTACCTTCTTTTCAAACTCCTAACTAATGCATCTTAAGAATAAAAGAATATAATTTTCATTTGCTTTCTTCTTCTTATAAACTTTTTTTGCTAATTAAATGTAGAGATTGATTTACTCTGTCATCAATTGTTCTATGCTCTATTTACAGTTCTTAGTTTTCATTTCCAGTCTTGATATGACACTCATATTACTTTACCTATTTTCTGGTTTTTTAAAGTAAATATGCTATATGGTAATCATATCTAATTCAAACCAAGTAACTTGCATCTGCAAAGTGATAGTGATTGGCCTGATGCATTCTTATTAAAAAGCGAGTGTCACATTTTTTTTCCTTTCACATTCAGGATCTGTTATCCATTCTTCTTCATCCTTTCCTGTGAATTGAGTGGCTGACCTAAATGAGCTCCGTCTAGTAGCATCCCTGATCTCTGGTTTTCAATTTGCTTTGGTCAAAGAGGAGCCCTAGAAGAACACTAATGGGAGGGAATAAGTGAAGTTTCAGTATTTTCATGAGTCTCCCCCTGTTCAGTAGCCACTTATGCACTGTGTTTCTTGTGTGTAATTTACTGCTTCTTCCTAGAACACTGTATTCCTCAAGTACACAATACTGTAATTCTAAATTTTAGATTCTAGTAACCAGCATGAACCCTCTTTCTCCAGGAAGTAGTCACAGCTCCATGACAGTAACTGCACTCTCCTTTGTGTTCCTCCATACCTCATCCACTCTTCATAAATGACTCCTTAAATTATTCTACTAATTACTTTACTTGGAGCAGACTATTTGTTTTATGATGGGATGCAAACTGAAATAGCAGTTTTTGATAAATTCTGACTCATTGCTGAATATTCACAGTTAAAAAGGATTTCCATAGGGTAATATTATTAAATTTGAGATACTAGTTTGAAAAAAAAAGCTATTTTGAAAATAAAAACACACTTCTGACTAGAATGCTTAAATAATATGAAAAGAAAGTCTGTTAAAAATTAGTTGACTCACTATTAAATATAAAATGTTTGTAAATATACAATATTTGTTTTAAAATATCAATGAAATCAAACTTTGGGAATCATCTGTGGGTATATTTCTACTACAAAAATTTTAATCAAACTCCAGAGTGAGATTATAGGCTCTCTAAAAATTTGGTCACTTGGTGGATATCCAATGACCAACCTAATGACCACAACTAAGGAGAATTTAGTAAGGGGATTTTATTACTTGCAAGTAAGAAGAAGCATCAGAAAATGAGGCATGATCTGATTGTATCTTGCAAGGAGATGATGTCAAGAGAAAGTTGATTGGATCCTGCCATGCGGTGATGCCAGAGCTTGATCTGGTTAGATCTTGGATCCTGTCATGTGGAATCCACTTCTTAATTCAGTCCCCATGCCTCTGTCCTAGCACTTACATTCTCCCTGAGGTTGCAGGCTTGGTTCCAATCTGAGGGGCCATAGCAAATGAAAAAACTTACCACTTTGTTACATAAAAGTTAAACCAAATAGGTCTGGTGTTGCTACAGTATGAAACCCTAGAGGGAGACTGCAGGCTCTACAAAACCATTGAAAACTAGAACCTAGAATTTAGTCACAACTTTATTTGCCAGGTGGGGGTGATAGAGCTTAATCTTCTTGCAGTTCTAGTACTTGTTCCAACTTCTCTCTTTTAAAAACTATAGCCAATAATGATTCTGTCTTTGAGAAACTGTAAGCATTACTTTTCTCATGTACAAAGATAAACTTAATATAAAAGCAATAATATTAATATTAAAGGAACCATTATTTTAGGTAAACTTCACCATTTATCTAGTTATAGAGGAAGTTAGAAGGTAATGAAAAGGTTTCGCCCTTCAGTTTTGATTTGAGACTGAAGAGGAATTAACAAGAGGATGATGATGCAATCCTTGACAGAAAATATCTGCACAATGGAGCTTCAAATTTGTCTTTTGACTGTCCAGGTACGCTGAATAGCCCAGGTAGAGTTAGTTACTTATCCAGTGTCAGAGGAAGAGAGTCACTTGTCTAATGTGGATATTTAAAAAAGAAGAAAAGAGAAAAGAAAGCCAAACTGTTCTTTCAAACTTGTTCATTCTTAGACCTTTATCTTTCTGTTTAGAGATCTAGTCATTTAGCAATAGGAATTACAACATGTTTCATATATTTCTTCTATTGATAATATGTATTGAACAAGAAGTATGATTTTAGAAATTATAATTGTAGAACAATGTATGAAAATACATACTTTGTAAAAGTTCTTATAATTCAGCTATTATCGAAATATTTTTATTCATACATGAATATTTGTACATATAGATACATGTACATATATATGTATGTGTGGGTATGCTAATCTATATTTTTGGTTCCAAAATACATTTTATAATGCTTTAAAGCAAGAAACTATATTATACTTCACTTTGATTTAAAATTTTATCTGGTGTAGAGTAACACACACATGAAAACTCAGTAATGATTGTAATGTTAATAAAGGTAAATTTATTGAATACTTCATACACATCAACATAGTAATTTCTTTTCATTCTTTTTTCAACCCTATGAGAAAGTTATTTTATTTCAGCAAAATTATAATATTTTATTATGAAATTAAGGATCACTGAAATTCAGAAACTTGTCCTATTTACAGTTTTCAAATGAAAGAGTCCTATAATGCTGGTGATGGTAGTAAATACAGAAGCTATTAGAAAAAAAAAAAAGTATGTTTTACTCCATCTCCCAAAAATGGGCAGTAGACTTTGACTCTTTCATAAACAAAACCAAAAACAACAACAAAAATCTTTCTCAGATAAAAGTTTTAATCATTTGTATAGTATAAGTTATTGCAAAAATAATGTGGGTTTTGCAATTACTTTTCATTGCGAAGGCCGTGATTACTTTTGCACCAACCTAATAAAAGTCCTTGACACATGTGTTAGTCCATCTCGTGTTGCTGTAACAGAAAACCTGAGATAGATAGTTTATAAAGAAAAGAGGACTATTTGGCTCACTATTCTTGTGGCTGGAAAGCTCAAGATTGGATGCCCATATCTGGTGAGGGCCTCAGGCTGGTACAAAGCAGAAAAAGATCACAAGGCAAGAGTAGAAGCAAGAGAGAAAAAATACAGAAACCAGACTCCTTTTATCAACCAATCTTGAGAGAGCAAGAATTCACCCACCCCTGTGGGAGGGTATTAATCTATTCATGAGAGATCAGCCCCCATGACCCAAACATCTTCCACCAGGCCCCACTGCCCAACATTACCACATTGGGAATCAAATTTTAGTGTGAGTTTTTCAGGGAACATATCAACCTATAGAAACATATTAAGTCTTTGCTGCCATGATTAGACATGTTTTGTAATAAACCATATGCACTTACAACATATATGTGATCTCAATTATTTCAAACTTCATAAATAAATATCAACCAACCACAATTTGTATGTAAATCACAATGTTACAAAGGATCAGCATTATTTCTATAAATAATAAGAAAGCCAATGAGGCTATAGCACAAATATAATTGTTTATGATTTATTTTTAAGTATTTATGTATATCTTTATTTCTATTTTATACCAATAGAAAAAATAACAATTGTAGGTTAGTATATGTCTTATTTTTTAGATATCTGACTAACCTGTCTCAAAGGTGAACATGTTTTACCAAAATGAATCCTTTTTCAGTTAATTGATCAAATGGATGAATTCTGACCCTGTCACGTTCCTTTCCGCAGTTAGAGTAGGGAACTGGTTGAGTGTGAACTGTGGGATTTACTGCAGTGTCCTACCTTAAAGGCAGTAGAAGACTGAAATGCAACCTGTGGAACTGGTCTTGATTCCCAAGTTGCAGTCTGGCCCCTCTACAGGAGGCTGCGCTACTCAGAGAGCGAGATTTAATAGGAAGCTGAAGCATTAGGGGGCCAAGGAGATGATGTGACTGGGACTGGTTTTCCAGGTGAATGAGATGGGGTTGGTGGAGGGTTTGTGCTACAGCCAGTCGGAAGATTTCAAATGCAAACACATTCCTGTGTGAGGCACTTTACCCTTTGTCAGTTACTGTGAATATGTGTATTTTAAGCAGTAAGATACACTTTATCACACTTTTCTGGGCAGTCTCAGTGACACATTTCCTGTGCTGTGATGGTTTTGAAGATAGAGTGGCTCTAACCACTCTGAGAAGTCCAAATAAAAATTGGCCCAATAATAATAATAGTAATCATCATCATCATCATCTTGCTGAGAATGGCAAGAGATAAGCATATATATTATGTTAATTCCCTTGTAAGTTTCCTTAAATGATTTCAATTACAGCTAATATTAATCCTCTTACTTGTATTAAAGCAACTTAAGAAAGATTGTACAGTTTTCCTTCAAAGCTATATACATTCAACAATACTGTAAGCATGTTGAAAATTAAACATAACTCAGTAAAAAAATTAACATATTCATTTTACATTTTAGATTTAATAATATTTAGCATTCTTTCAACTGTTAATATTAAAATACATAGAAAAACTATTAATAGAATATGTTCAATTCCAATGAAAAATCAAGTTTCCTAAAGGGATATTTTTCTAACTCAATTTAATCCAAACAACTGGTATAAAATGTTGTGCAGGTGAATCCAGAGTGTTATATAATGCATAGCTCTAAGAATCTGGCACAAAAAACAATTCAACTTCTATTTATGAATCCATAAAAAGTAAAAACCATTTTTAATGCTGGGACTTATAATTTTGCCAAAACTGTCTAAATTTTTATTAAAAAAATCATCCCCATGAATTTGTGCTATTATTAGATAGTTCTTTACTTTTTTAAACTTATGGTCAGATATCAAATCATACTGCCACATTCTAAGAATCAAATGGGAATAAGAGGAAAACAAACCAGTAAAAATGGGTACATTCTGGAAAAAACTATTGGTTTACAATAAATAATTATTTTGTTTGATCTCTTTATAACAATTAATGCATAAAAGAAAGTGACAGAAATCTAAAGACATAAAAATTACTTTTAAAATATTCCATATTAATACAGTACATAACAAAAGAACATTTGTATTTCCACTTTTCTTTTGATTCTTATTGGAGATGCAATGATGTTTATAGTAACACAATAACTGGGCAGCCCAATACAAATTTTGACATAAATAATGTCTGATACATGATAAGTATTCAATATGTATAAAATGAGCAAATTGATGAGCAAATTATGCTACATGTGATTGATCTACTGTTGTATCCTAGTCAATGCAATCAGCATGAATTATAATGCTATACACTAATCGCTATAGTAATTGTCATATAGCATTACAAGTCAATCCAAGAGAAAAAATAGGTGGCTTTAGGATAAATCATAACTTTAAATCTAATTGTAGTTATTAAAAACACCTCCTTAGAAATATATACACAATAATCTTAATCAGAGGCTAACTCAGAGTTGTGCAAAAATTAAAAAACTTATTACTGAGATAGTATAAAATGTTTGGCATATAGTAGGAAAAATCTTGCCAGGGAATTGGACAGCAACTGAAATAATTTTCTATAAGATGGAAACATAAATGAGAACATACAAATTCTCCATGTTGTATGAAAGAGATTGAAATCTATAAATGAAATATTTAATTTATAACAGTTTGTAATGATTGCCTTTTCTATTTTGCATTCACTACTCTAGCCAATATTTTTATGCATGCATAGTGTTTGAAACTGTGGAATACATTGGGGGTTTGAATTACATTTATATGGATTGGGAGCTCTTCAAGTGTTTTACAAACTGATAACTTGGTGATACCCACATTTCAGAATAAATGGAGAAGATATGAAAAAATAAAGTTGAGAAAGAAAAGACTGAGAGCAGATGAGTCAGGAATTCACTGTAATAGTACAAACTAGCCAGAAGAGAGGCCCGAGCTAATGCCAAAAGGAAGAAATGATTTTAATAAATTTCCTTTATGATAATTAGCTAAAATACATACAATTCTTGGACCAATGAGATGCAATACTTGAGTAAAATTAAGCTGTCTCATAGGTGTGAGATATGTGAGACTGCATTTCTTCATGTAATAGATTTTGTATAAAGACATGCATGCATGTATTTGGCAGTGCTTGGTACTGGTTATGTGTCCAATTAAGGAATACTTAAAAAACAAGGTAATGCTATTGTGTGGATCTAATAAGTCTTCTAAATTATTTTCAAGGCTTAGATAAATAGCAACCGAGATTAAACAGCATAACAGTGCATCAATAGCGGTAAAGAATATACGTGTTTGAATTTCAGATGGGGTGCTTTTTATTTGCTCTGTGTGTGGTTTATCTGTCTATTTAGCTACACATATCTATGAAATCATAGCTGGCTATTTTTTATTGTTGCTGATTTTCGTAAAACCTGGAATTGAATAAAGATGTCAGAATTTAAGTCTAAATGGAAAATTATGATTCAATATTGTTTGTGCAAAGCAGGCATCTAGATCAAATGAAAAATTTAGTTTTCTTCATTCTGATATTACCAGTTTTAGTAGACACAACCGTCTGCTGTTCGAAATTTTTGGTAAAGGATATTTCAGTAATATATATCACATGCCAATGACACAGGCAACACTAATACATTATTGTAATTCCATTAATTGTAACAAATTTGACATCCCTAAAGGCACTATGTTTTATTCAATTTTATAACATTTGCATTCAGCAGGTAGTAAGTAGTCAACAAATGATGATGCATTAATTACATAATTGTGTATTATTGAATTAATACAAATATAGTAGTTACATATTTAATGCTATTTAAAAATATTTATTAAAACATTTCTCAAATCCAACCAGCTTAGAAATATGTTGTGTTTGAAAATAGACATGTCCTATGACCCAGCAATGCCATTCCTGTGTACATGCAAAATTATATCTAAGTGCAAAAAAGATATTTACAAGAATGTTCTTAAAGACATGAATACTAGTAAAGTTGAAAAGAAGTCAAATGTCATAATAGTTATAATAGATATATGCATTATATATGTTATATATTATACATAATAGATATTTATAGATGAGACATATAGTTATATAAACAATTATATACATATCTTACAAAGGTTATAAGGAATAAATAAGTACAAAATGAAATGTATAGTACTCTGTTGGTGCATAGAAAGTGCTTTCTTTTGGTGAATACATTTTTTAGTTATTGTTTATTAATCCTACTTGCATTTCTCCTAAAAATGAAATGTTGGCAAACATATTTAAGAAAAATATTTATTAACCTACTTTTTGATATATAGGCACTAAGTTTTTCTTAATAAGAAAATATTGTTAAAATTAAAAGTTTTATTTTAAACTTTATCTCATTAGTGTAATAGCAGATACTTTAGACATTGTGATAGTGTATGTACATGTGTGGTTGTGTGTGTGTATATATATATATAAACAGATATGTACATATATACTAATATACTTTTTAATATTCAAGTTATTTACAAATTGACTTTAAAATATTAATGAAAACTAAGATAATTAAATTTTGTTAAAAATGGAACCAACTACTATATTTATCTAGAATTTGAATTAGATATCTGCAAGTTTTTTGGAAACTAATCTATTGGGCTTATATGTGCCATGTATATGACTACAAACACATATGAGTTCTCATATAAATGTATTGATACATAAATATGTATAGACACACACATATACGTAAATCTTTTATTACTATACTTTGAAACACTAAAAAAAGGCAAATGCATGCACAACTTCAAGCTGACAAATTTATGCAGGTAGAAGAAGCATAAGGCAGATGATTTTTCAATGCAATAGGTAACAGTATGGAAAAAGTAATATACTGCCTTCAGGCTCAAAAGTTATGATCTGAAGTAACAGATTTTCTATCATGAAAATTTTTCTATCTGTAACCTGAATGAGATAGATTTACCCTGAGGTGTAATCCAAGCTAGATGGAAACATTTCAGTTCCCTGAATAATTAGTATTGCAAGAAACTGAATTCAATTAAATAATCATTATGCTACATATCCTGAAAGTGACTAAGTCAATGATGGACCTATTGGGCAGGAACATTCTATTGTAGTATTAGTCTCTAGAGTCAAATTGCCTGGTAGAAACTCAGCTGCAGAACTGACCAACTGTGTGAACTCAATTTTATTTAACTTTTTTTTTTTTTTTGAGATGGAGTTTCGCTCTTGTTACCCAGGCTGGAGTGCAGTGGCGCAATCTCAGCTCACCGCAACCTCTGCCTCCTGGGTTCAAGCAATTCTCCTGCCTCAGCCTCCCAAGTAGCTGGGACTACAGGCATGCGCCACCATGCCCAGCTAATTTTTGTATTTTTTAGTAAAGACAGGGTTTCACCATGTTGACCAGGATGGTTTTGATCTCTTGACCTCATGATCTGCCTGCCTCGGTCTCCCAAAGTGCTAGGATTATAGGTGTGAGCCACCGCACCTGGCCTTTATTTGACTTCTTTATGACTGAGGCTCCTGATCAATAAAATATGTATCAAAATAACAACTATTCTCATACTATTTCTGTGATGACTAAATATTTTTGTGAACCATTTTGTTTTAATATTTAGTATCTAGTATATTTATAGTTCAACAAGTGACAAAAAATAATTCATACCATATACATAAATGTTATATATTATTAATAATGCCAATTTAGTAATTATAAATATTATCAGAGAAAGCAAACTTTTACAAGGTTATCCAGTTAATAATTTATTAAGATCATACAAATCAAAAATATATATCAAATTAAAAATGACTAAGAATAAGATGTAAGTATACTAAAGTCAATACTATTTTACTTCAGGTCTTCAAAAAGTCTAGAAAAAATGTTGATAAAAATGTTGATAAAAGTTAAGATCAATTATATATTATTTTATATCTTTTTCACATTCTTAACAGATGGTAGCTTATAAATATATACACACAAACACACATGTAAACATGTAGATAACTATATATATCCCTATGCATATGCATGTGTATATTTATAACTTACATTCTTTTTACAGTACTATATTCTTTTTACAGTACATAATATTGTATGATTATTTTTAAAGAATAAAGATCTGGCAGAGGCATAACATTTCTGAAGGCAGAGAAGACAACATTTGAGATAGCTTTAAAAATGAAAGAAATGTGTTTTGCTCATTATTATTTGGATTTGTCTTACCAAAGAGTAATGCATTTCATATAAGAGCTATCAAAAAATTGGTGAAAACCACACACTTTGAATTGAGACAGCTGGATTTGAGTCTTTTCTTTTTTGCTTTTTGTGGAGAATGAAGTCTCACTTTGTTGCCTAGGTTGGTCTCAAACTCCTGGGCTTGAGGTATCCTCCCTCCTCTGCTCCCTAAGTGCTGAATTTGAATCCAGAATGCAGCAATAATCTTCAGTGTGTTACTTGCCATTCATTTCTGAAGTTCTATTTCTCATTTAATAAGTAAAGATGATAAAATACAACTCCACATATGTACTATATGAAAATGATGATTGCATATTTATGTCAAAATGATAACTATTATTACTCTTCAATCAGACTCGTTTTACATCAAAATTTACATTATAATCCCACCTGAAAAACATACCACTTAATTTTACAGATTCACAATAATTTGAATTGTTTTAATAGTTTGAGTATGACAGGTACTCATTCATGCATCATTATTACGCAAATTATTTGATACTTTCTCTTTTCCACACACATGCTAATGAATAAGACACGGTCTCTCCTTTCAGTATGCTTTCAAACTCATATGGGTGAAAGAGAAATCAACAGGACATTTAATCAATTATACCTCCTAATTTCAATATTAATAGAAGCAAATAAAAAGATTCATAATCATAGAAGAGGATTGTATCATCAGTTTCATAAGTCATTTGAAAATGTAGTTTACGTAACAGTAGGTAGCTAGTCTGATATGAGCAGGTGATATGGTTTGGCTGTGCCCCCACCTAAATCTCCTCTTGAATTCCCACATGTTGTGGGAGGACCCAGTGGGAGGTAATTGAATGATGGTGGGAGTCCTTCCCATGCTGTTCTTGTGATAGTGAATAAGTTTCACACTATCTGATGGTTTTATAGAGAGGAGTTTCCCTGCACAAGTTATATCTCTCTCTCTGCCTGCTGCCATCCATGTAAGATGTGACTTGCTTCTCCGTATCTTCTGTCATAATTGTGAGGCCTCCCTGTAGAGACCTGTAAGTCCATTAAACCACTTTCTTTTGTAAATTGCCCAGTCCCTGGTATGTGTTTATCAGCAGCGTAAATACGGACAAATACAGCAGAGCAGGAGAGGGCTCCTCCTACACCACCAGGAAATCAGGTTACATAAGGTGAGGGTCAGGTGGTTGTCTCTCTAAAATAATAATTGGTCACAACCAGCACCAGGGAAAGACAGTTTCCCAACAGATAAAAACACCTGACACTGGTTATTGGCAGCTTCTCAATAAGATCTCAGAAATTGGGTAAGTGAGCTCCACATGTGCATTAAGAGGCAAAATGGTAGAGTGTAACTGGTATATGACCTTCCAGGGACATTCCAGTGGAAAAGAATGCCTCAGATAAGCATGTATACAACTCCAGTAAACACAATATGCATGCTCCCCTCCTGAGTGCTAGCAGGCCGTTGCTCATGCAGACAACCCACCCTCTTGGGGGAAACGGAATGCAAGACCCCAGAAATATGCCAACATATAAAACCTTAAGTCAAAAGATCAAAACCTGCTCTTGTCCTTCAAGTTGCCTTGTTGGGCCTCTTCCAAGTGTACTTTCATTTCTGCTCTTTTTAAATAAACTTCCACTCCTGCTCTGAAACATGCCTTGGTCTCTTCTTCTACCTTATGCCCCTCAGTCAAATTCTTTTTTCTGAGGAGGCATGAATTGAAGTTGCTACAGACCCATACTGATTTCACATCAGTAACAGTTTATACTGATTACAGAAAAATAAAATAGTGATAGCTAGGCAATTGGAAGGGAGACTGTTGCAGATAAGGAGAACATTTTAAAAAATGCTGCAAGTAATTAATTATGAATGGATCATGTAATTTATGATAACCAGGAATGTTGCCTTCAATGTTATGTTCTTCATAAAAAGTGCATATTATGTTAAAGATGAGAAGGTACTGACAAATTTTAAAAAGAAAAGTGAAGTGAGAACTGAAATATTGAATTACGTATTTTAAAATAATTAATTTAAATTTAAATTGTATGGAGTAAAGTGTGGCTATAGTCTGGGAGAGTTATTAACAGGCCATTTCAATTATTTAGGCAAGAGACCACAATAAGTTTTTTTTTTTTTCTAAAAAGGCATATCAGATAAGAAATAGATGATTTCAAGAACATCAGATAAATATTTGGTACATAATTGGTTTAAGAGTGTAAAAGACTATGTAGGAAACTTTCAGTAATTTAAACCTTTTATGTAGGAGGAATATTATAAGGGGCACATGATATCTGAATTTTTTGAGAATGTATCAAAGGTAGAGAAACATTTTTTAAAACTTAGGTCTTAACCCACCAATTTCAGGTGACTTCCAAATTAGAATAGGAATGTACTTGAAGATTTGGATTTAAGGTTTGGCAATGAAAACAAAATACAACTTTCTAAACCACTTTGTAGAATTAAAGTAAAAATAATGTGCAGTATAGTGATTTCAGCTAAGTGTGCTTCTTTTCATAGTGGAGATTTAAAAAGTGTGATCAACTGATTAAAAAAAAAAAACACATGTTTAGAGTTGGTGTGATGGCCAAGGCTAAAATTGTAAGTATTTCTCTTTTAAATCCCTGTGGTGGCAATATTTGGAAGAACAAGATTTGGTTAAGATAGGAGGAGAATTGAACAAAACAAAAAGCAAACATCAAAAACAGAAACAACACAAAAGGAGAGATTGAATGGGAGAAGCAGCAAAAAATGCTTATTCCAAGATTATGCATACAAAATACAAAATTAGTGATATGGATGGGATTAGGGAAGGGAAAGGCATGGTCTCTGGCTAGGGCTCAACCGCAAGGCCTGTGCCCAGGGACCTAGTTGACGACAAACATTTGTGTCTTTCTGCCCACATGTTGCATTTCCCAAGACCACCCTGGCCCACCACAGCCTCATCCTGTGCCTATAAAACCCTGAGACCTTAGTGGGCACACACACAAGCAGCTGGACATCAAGAGGAACACAGGAGCAGAAGAAGACACAAGCAGCTTGACCTTGAAAGGAATGCACTGACATAAGAGCACATGGACAGACACGGGCAGGCCATTGACCAGTGGAACAATGCGTAGTTTGGCTGGGCAGTTCCAGGAGATCCTGGCCACTGAGTGGCCTGAACCCAGGGGAAAACCACCTTCCCACACCATCTCCCTTCTCGCTCCCCCATCTGCTGAAAGCTACTTCCACTCAATAAAACCTTGCACTCGTTCTCCAAGCCCACGTGTGATTGTATTCTTTCAGTACACCAAGGCAAGAAAAACGAGGATACACAAAGCCCTCTGTCCTTGCATTAAGGCAGGGGGTCTAAATGAGCTCATTAACAGAAGCTGCTTATGGACAGGTAAACTCAAAGAGAAAACTATAACACAAGCCCAATGTGGCTTCAGCTGTAAACATTCACCCCTATACCCTGTTGGGGGATCAGAGTCTCACAACCTGCCCTGGTCTGCATTCTTCTCCTAGAGATTTGAGTAGCTAGGCACCAAAAAACACACCACAGCCCCATCACATGCCCTGTGAGGGGGACAAGGGAACGTTTCCCATTTCATTACTACAAGGAAATCACTTAAGTAAAATGAGAATTAAAATGGGTGTAGCAGAAATAAAAAAAAAACAAAGGGTCATAAATGGACGTCTCAGAAAAATTGAGATCTTGCAATGATATCATAGTTATATTTGTTTTAAAGTTTTCATGTAGGCAAGTTTGGCTAAAAAAGCAATCAGGAATTTAGTGGTAAATCATGAAAGAAGGCAAGCTGCAGAAATGGCATGCCCCAAATTTGCATATAACATTCAACAAATGACTTCCCTGAACACTAAACCATGCCTGTCTGAAAATCACCATAGGCCTAGTGAAAAATCAGCAGCTGAAAGATGAAAGAAAAAAAAAACATGTTTCTCATGTTCAAGAAAAAGTCAGTCAATATAAAATGACCCTATAGAAAATCTTAATGTTACAATTATAAGATGAAAGCTTATAAAGAGACATTATACCTATTTTCCAAGCTTGAGTGATGGGGGGAAAAAGCAATGAATGATCAGATGTAAACTTTCAGTAGAGAAATAGAAACTGTAAATTATGGAAACAACAACAACAAAATACACCTGAATATAGTGTGAAGCAGTAAGGAGTTAAATGATAATTGAAAAACAGGCTTAGCTGGAAGAAACAGAAACAGAGGTAAAGGGGAAGAGCAAATGTTTCAAGAAATGGAGTCAGGCACAGCGTGATGGCTCACACCTGTAATCCCAGCACTTTGGGAGGTTGAGGCGGGTGGATCAGAAGATTGAGACCACCCTGGCCAACATGGTGAAACCTGGTCTCTACCAAAAATACAAAAATTAGCCATGAGTGGTAGCGTGCACCTGTAATCCCAGCTACTCAGTAGGCTGAGGCAGGAGAATCGCTTGAATCTGGGAGGCAGAGGTTGCAGTGAGTTGAGATCACTCCACTGCACTCCAGCCTGGGCAACAGAGTCAGACTCAGTATCAAAAAAAAAAAAAAAAAAAAAAAGAAAAAGAAATGGGGTCAACTCCAAACAGCTCACTAGCACCCAGGCATCCTGTTACAAGCACCCAGATGACTGCCCACCTGAACCCAGACATCCTGTCTACAAGCATTGAGCCTAAGCAGCATGACCTTACAAAACTCCAGGCGATGCCTCTGCAGAGCATATTCTTTCTGCAATCTTGCCCTTTGTTCCCTTGCAACATATCTCCCCCTTTCCTTTAAATAAATCTGCCTTTCTAAACTCATTACTGTCTTGGTATATTCCTTTACTACACATGCACCAGCGTCAGGCAGTAGTTGACCATGACATATACTAGCACTAAAATAAATATCCTGTTGATGGATTAGAGCGTACTGTAGGTGGGCCAGCCTAGAGTCAGTGATTTCGCAGATAGAACAATTAAAATTATCCATTTGAAGAAGAACAAATACTGAATATAAGAAGCTGGAGCCTCAGAGCTTAGCTGGAATTTGAGTTCCCAAAAGGAAATTATAGGATGGGACAGAAATATATCTGAAGATAGCAGTGGCCAAATTTTTCTTAAATATAGTGAAATATAACATATATCCCAAAACCTTAATAAACCCCAAGCAGGACAAACACAAGGAATATCACATCTACGCACAAAGTCAGATTTCTAAAAATCTAAATATTGAACACATACACACAATCTTGAAAACATATAAAAGTATATGTGGAACCACACATTACATACAGAGAAAAAACAAATAGCCACCATGGCTAATTTGCATAAGACGTGAGAAGACAACAAAAAGCCTATTTAAAATATACAAAGAAAAACTCTTGTCATTCCAGATTTCTAGGTGATAACAGCCAAGACTAAAAAGAAGAAAGTCTATCAAGTGAATGTTGAATAAACCAATCATTGTATAGTCTTACAGTGAAATATTATTTAGCAATAAAAAGAGGGCTACAGTACATGTAACCTGATTGAGCAATCCATGAATTATATGAACTGGAAGATAACACACACACACACACACACACACACACACACACAAATCACAGTATGACTCAAATAACATGAAATTTTATAACTGGAAAAAGTATATGGTAAATAAAAAATCAGTTGTCTATGGAGAGTGAGATATGGGCAAGAGAAATTAGCAAAATATAAGAAAAAATGTTTCAATAATTGGAAATAGTTTTTTATGATTGGAGTGAGTTTCTTATTGCTATACTCATTTTTTAAAACTATACAGTTAAAGATTCTATATTTCATTGTATGAAATTTGGAATTTTATAAAACCTATAAAATAATAATAATCACTATTACCTAGAGAGGAGTGAGGAGTCGATATAGATATGGCAGATGGCAGAATATTGATAATTGTTGAACCTGAGTGATGAGTAAATTTGAAGCTGGTAGTTTATTACAAAATTTTGTTTATTTTTGTAAGCTAAATTTCTATAACAATTGTTAATTTATATATATATATTTTTTTATTGCATTTTAGGTTTGGGAATACATGTGAAGAACATGCAAGATTGTTGCATAGGTACACACATGGCAGTGTGATTTGCTGCCTTCCTCCCCATCACCTATATCTGCATTTCTCCCCATGCTATCCCTCCCCAACTCCCCACCCCCCTGCTGTCCCTCCCCCTTTTCCCCCCAACAGACCCCAGTGTGTGATGCTCCCCCTCCCTGTGTCCATGTGTTCACATTGTTCAACACCCCCCTATGAGTGAGAATATTTGGTGTTTGATTTTCTGTTCTTGTGTCAGTTTGCTGAGAATGATGTTTTCCAGGTTTATCCATGTCCCTACAAAGGACACGAACTCATCATTTTTGATGGCTGCATAATATTCCATGGTGTATATGTGCCACATTTTCCCTGTCCAGTCTATCATCGATGGGCATTTGGGTTGGTTCCAGGTCTTTGCTATTGTAAACTGTGCTGCAATGAACATTCGTGTGCATGTGTCCTTATAGTAGAACGATTTATAGCCCTTTGAATATATACCCAGTAATGGGATTGCTGGATCAATTGGAATTTCTATTTCTAGGTCCTTGAGGAATCGCCACACTGTCTTCCACAATGTTTGAACTAATTTACACAAACTACAAAGAATCATTTAAGTTACCTATGAAAAGTTAAGATAATATTAAATCACTTATACTGTCATTCAATAAACATGTCCTGTGTTGTGGGCATGAGACTTAGCATACTGCACAGATTACAGCATCAAAGTAAAAAAAACAGCTTTATAGGGTCAATCAACCATTTCATCATTTTCAAACCCTACATGAGGCTAAAAAGGCAAAATCTAATTCCAGAATCCATATTCTTAACCCATATCCTCTGAAGTCTTACTCATTATTATTTTTAAAAAAATCTTTACTAATAGAATTCAACTATGAGATTTATAATTTTTTATTAAATTCAAATATTTTGGTATAGGTAAATAAATAAATGAAGTTCAGTGAGTGATTTTTAAGCATTTGATAGTTTAAGCTATATTTTTAAAGATGAAATATTGCTGAAAATATGAAGCAAACTAAGAAATATGTTGTAAGACATATTTTCAAAACAAAAATTGCCAAGCCAACTAATAAACCAAAAAAGAAGCTCAAAATATACATTAAAGAGAAAGCATAACTTAAAAAGTTTTTCTTATTGTTCAGGATTGAAATTCCTTATGGGTTACTGAGTCTTCCATAAAAAGAAGCATAAAGTGTGAATAAAGAAATCAGATTTGTATGGTCAACATTTATGGAGAAAATAATTTTGCAAATGTTTCATTTGTAGAAGCTTTGAACCAAGGATCTAAAAAAATGTCTAAAAGTATTTTAGATTTTACTAAACTTGTCAATTCTCTAATTTACAAACAAGATTTCTCTTCAAATAATATATTCATGTGATTGTACTTGCTTCTTGCTTCTAATTTTGCTAGTTTATTTAAGGTAATTTCAGTGAGACTAAAAAATGAACAGAAGTGAATAATAAAAATGTAAAACTCAATGACAAATTTTTAAATTTCTTAAAGTATAATAAACTGTCATTATTCTGGGTATTTAGAGCAGAAATCATGCAAAAATTATTTTTAACAAAAGTTAGAGTACTTTAAGAAAAATAGAAAGAGATATACAAGATAATCATTTTGTTCAGAATTCTAGAAGAAAATAAAGTGAATATTGAAATTCCAACATTACCAGTAATTGCCTAACTTCTTCTCTGGTGTCTCTTTTCCTTAAGGACGTGTTTAAACTAGGTGCTATCTAAGTTTGTTTCCAGGTCAAATATTCTGTGATCTTGCTAAAAATGTAAATAATATTAGGAAAGGGACATTATCTCTTATTATCTGTATGGATTATTACTCGTGTTATTTATTTCATCTCTACGTCTTATCTACCAACTAGATTTCATTTTTTTCTATTGTCATCTTGTTTCACATCTCTGTACAAGTAATAAACAACTCGATGGGGATGTTTAATTTCAGTGCCCTATAACTTTAAAAATTATCCTCATAAGGAAGGGAAATAAGCAGGAAGCTATTTTTTTTACAGAAATAATAGTTCTCGTAACTGTTTTCATTCCTATTGGAACAGACTTCACCAAAATGTATGTGTGTATGTATGTTTTTTTTGTGTGTATAATAAACACACACCTGAACACATGCTTAACATCATCAACAATTTGAGAAATAATAAAACCACAATAATATACCCCTGCACCTACTGGAATGACTGAAATTTAACAGACTAATGTACTGTAAGCATAGTGACTGTAGTTATGGAATGTTTCTTGTATTCTTGTAAATAGCTGAGAGAGTGAATGTTAAGTGTTTTTACCACAGAAATGATTACTAAGTGATATAATGCATTTGTTAATTAGCTAGATGTAATCATTATACAAGGTACACAGTAACTATATACAATTTTATCTGTTAATTAAAATAGAGTAAATTTAAAAAAAAATTGTGATGGTGCCTAGTTTTGATGAGGACGTGAAGAAACAAACTCTCATTCACTTTTGGTAGAAATGGAAACCAATATGTCCATTTTGGAAAATGGTTAGGTCATGTCTTTAAAAAATTATATTCACCCACCATCTGATCCAGTCCTATCAAGAGAAATGATGCACATGTCCATATCAAAGCTTGTTTACGAAAGTTCATAGAAGCTTCATTGCAATACCCCAAAATTTGAAACAACCTCAATGTTCATCCAGGTAAAAGGATAAACAAAGTGTGGTATAGCAATGCAGTGTTAACACTGTGCAGTAATTTGAAATAATGAGCTATTGATACAAACAGTCACATAGACTAATATCAAAATAATTAGGTTGTCACGCCTGTAATCCCAGCAAGTTGGGAGGCTGAGGCGGGCATATCACCTGAGTCCAGAGTTTGAGACCAGCCTGACCAACATGGAGAAACCCCATCTCTACTAAAAATGCAAAACTTAGCCAGATGTGGTGGCACATGCCTGTAATCCCAGCTACTTGGGAGGCTGAGGCAGGATAATCCCTTGAACCTGGGAGGTGGAGGTTGCAGTGAGCCAAAATCACACCATTGCACTTCAGCCTGGGCAACAAGAGTAAAACTCCATCTCAAAAATAAATAAATAAAATAAAATTAGAATGAATCAATAAAACCAGAAAAAAAGAGTATATAATATGTTTTCACTAACAATAAATTCTATACAATGCTCGCTATTTGTGACAGAAAGACAATCAATGATTGTATGAGGACAGGAGTGGGTGGAATATGAGAGAGGTGGGGATTACAAAGAAATAGGAAAGTTTTAGTGGCAATGTATATGTACATTATATTAATAGTTGTATGGTTTAATAGATGTATACATCTGTCAAAACTTACCAAACTGTTTAATTTAAGTATGTGCAGTGTACTACTATGTCAAAAAACACATCTTGCTTTTTTAAAAAGGGAAAATCATATACATATTAGATAACTTTATACAAAACATTTTTTTCTTGCCCAAATCAGCAGTAATTAAAATTGAATTTAAAAATTTTTTAAAATAGTTATTCTTTACTAGACAGATATAAGACTGTCCTCGATTAATACCCAGAAATGCAGCTCCCTGGAAAAGAAACACATACCCAAGGTTCAGAGGAAATATGATTCTTATTGCCCTTCCTCTTCTAAATATCATTCTCATTGAGGAAATAAACTACTAACAACATAGGAGTGTACCTTATTCTCTTTACCTTACTATCTTTACCTCTCTACCAAAGGAAAAATTGATAACAATAAGCTATTTAACACTTTCTACCATGACCACATTTTGGAGAATATTGATACTTTAACAATACTGAGTCTTCAGAACAACCATTAATATGCTATTATTTTCAATTTATTTAGGTATTAGCTATAATATATTAGAAATATTTTCAAGTTCTCAGTGTACAGCCATTGCATTTTTAATATATAATATTGTGGGTTCTCTTATAAATGGCAATGTTTCTATTTAATTTCTTTTTTCTTTTTTTTTTTCTTGAGAGGGAGTCTGACTCTGTCACCCAGACTGGAATGCAGTGGCGTGATGTTGGCTTACTGCAACCTCCACCTCTTGGGTTCAAGTGATTCTCCTGCCTCAGCCTCCCGAGTAGCTGGGACTACAGGAGCACACAACCAGGCCAGGCTAATTTTTGTATTTTTAGTAGAGATGGGGTTTTACCATGTTGGCCAGGCTGGTCTCAAACTCTGGACCTCAGGTGATCCACCTACCTCGGCCTCCCAAAATGTTGGGATTACAGGCATGAGCCACAGCACCTAGCCTGTTTTTATTTTAATTTCCTATTACTTATATTGATATATAGAAATGCAATTAATTATTATTATTACTGTTATTATTATTACTGTTATTATTATCATTCTATAATCTTGCTTAAATCACCTGTTAGATTTGGTAGCTTTTTTATAGGTTTCATCAGGTTTTATAAGTAACAAAATTGTCTGTGAATAAAACAGTTTATCTGCACCGTTCAATAAAGACTCTTTTTATCATATATTCTTTTTTTGGTTTCTGCAATGGTTACAACCTAAAATACAATGTTGATGTGGTGTGATGTGATTGGAACTACTTGCCTTAATCTTGACTTTAGGAGAAAAGCATTAGAAATTGAAATGCTAAATATCAGGTTAGACGTAGTGATATAGGAGTTAAAAAGAAATTACTTAGGCAGTTACTGAGGGTATGGGAGTCCTCCATAAGGTTTTCCTTTTAATGAAAAGCAGCCCCAAACTCATTTTCTTGTCGAACAAAGAGCCGCCTGTAAAATCGAGCTGCAGACATAGACAAGCAAGCTGGAAGCCTGCATGGCTGAATAGTGGCCTTGCCAATAAGAAAAGGCTACCTAGGGACTAGGCATGTCCAACATGGCAGCTCCTTTTTGCCAATCACGTGTGCAGTAGGGAGCAGACAACATGGTGCCTGCCAAGTAAAGAACTTATTTACATAAGATTAGGGAGGGGCAGCCAGCTTCTTTGTGTGCTACCTTAACTTCACACCTAGTCCAACCAATTTTTGGGCCCTATGCAAATCAGACACCGCCTCCTCAAGCCTGTCTATAAAACTCTATGCACTCTTACATGGGCTGGAAGTCCCACTTTGGGCGCCCCTCTCTCAGGAGAGTGAGCTATTCTCCTTTCTCTTTCTTCTGCCTATTAAACCTCTTCTCCTAAACCCACTTCTTGTGTGTCTGCCTACTGGGTTTCCTTGGCGTGAGACCTCAAATCTCCAGTATTTATCCCAGACAATGACGCTGCTTCAGTAGTTTATTTAGATGACTTTTATGAGGTTGAGGGTATTCCTAGTTTGAAGAAAGTTTTCTATCAGGAATTGATGCCATGTTAGACAAATACATCATTTTAAGTGTACTAAAATAATTATATTTTTTATTTTAATTTATAACTATGATGACTTGCATTGACTAATTTTCAAATAGAAGGCCAACTTTGCAATCTTAGTCCAAACTTTACTTGATCATGGTGTGTATACATTTTTTAAAATGTTAGATTTTATGTGTTAAAATTTTGTTTAACATTTTTGCATCTAAGTTCTTGAGTGATATTAGTATATAGTTTTCTTTTCTTGGAATGTTTGTGTCTGATTTTGGTGTCAGAGGATTTTGGGTTATAATTTCCTAAAACTGATTTTCTATTCACCTTTTTTTCTCTTGTCCATACCAATTACACACATGTTAGGCTTTAGAAATTACTCCAAGCTTAATTGATATTCCTTTTATTTTATTGTTGGATTTTTTTTCAACTTTTTGTATCCTTTTGTGTTGTTTCTCTTTTTGTCTGCTAGTCCATTATTCTTCTGAAAAAGTTTATACTGACATTAATTTCTTCTATTGTCATTTTAATTTCAGAATTTTAATTTTTCATTTCTAAAAATTTGATTCACATATTTTGTAGAATCTATATATCTGTTTAATATGTTCAATGTTTTCTCTAGTTTTTAAGTTTATCAATAGGATATATAACAATTTATATGAAGTCTCTATCTGCAATCTAGACTATCAGTTTGAGTGGAGTTTTTATTGATTGATTTCTCTCCTCCTTATGTGTCATATTTTTCTGCTTTGTTTATTGTCTGGTTGATAATTTTTTTTGGTATGTCAGATAATTTTTTCTTGTATGACAATTTTCACTTGGATGCTGGTGAATTTTACATTTTGAAGGTTTAACTAAGTTTATAAATGTAGCTATATATGTGTTTGGGGGCAGTGTGTGTGTATATTCTCTTTCTTCGGGGTTGCTTTTACATTTTTAAATCCTTTTTTTTTTTTTTTTTGAAATGGAGTCTTGCTCTGTTGTCAAGGCTGCAGTGCAGTGGCACAATATGATCTCACTGCAACCTACACCTCCCAGGTTTAAGCGATTCTCCTGCATCAGTCTCCCAAGTAGCAACTACAAGTGTGCTCCACCATGCCTAGGTAATTTTTGTGTTTTCAGTAGAGACAGGGTTTCACCATGTTGGCCCGGCCGGTCTTGAACTTCTGACCTCAAGAGATCAACCCACCTCCACCTCCCAAAGTGATTGGATCACAGGCATGAGCCACTACACCTGGCCTTAAATTCTTTAAAAATTAAAAACATTCAGATATTATGGGTCCCTACTTTTAAGACTTGTTATGTGAGACAAGAGCATAATTTATTCTGGGCATAATCATTCTGAAGTACTGACTCTAACTCTTCTTCTCTCTGCTCTATTTTACATTCCATGACTTCTGAGGCTTTCTACCTGGTTTGTGGAAACAGGTATTGTCTCAAATCTTATGACATCTCCAGACACTAATAGCTGTCATTCTTTTGGGTTACTTTTTCTCTAGCCTTGAACATTGTTTTTCATACTCATGCACTAATCAGTGTTCTGCTGAATGCTTGAGGAAGACCATTTGTAGATATCCATGGTTTCTCTCTTTGTGGCTTTATCTTAATTCTACTACTCTTTTCTCCAGGTCCTATCCACCTACCTCGTTCTTCTTGAATTCTCACTATGTTTATTCATCTCAGAGCTCACTGGATCATCTCTCCTTTTGTCATGGTTCTGTCAAGGCAGTAAGCTTACCAGTCATAGGGCTTACCTGGTTTGTGTCATACCTCCCTAGGATCACTGTGTTTCATGACATGACTTCCAGTGTTTGAAAACTGTAGTTTTTATTTGTCTGATTTTATTTCTGTCAAGTGATGGTACGTGTATAATTTTTCCCTGTCACCTCATCTTGTTAAACAACAGAAGTGCACTGTATTGGTTTTAGCATCTGCTTCTCCTTTAGCTTTCTATTTTTGAAAATCATAACTCCTTATTTTAATGTGCTCATACCAAAAGCTTTCTGCTTCTTGCTCTTACACACCATATCTATTCATGAGTAAATCCTGTGAGCTCTATCATCAAAACATATCAAGATTAGACAGCTTTAAATCGGGTTCTTGTAACATTTTTTCCTAAGTCTACATTATTCCTCATAAAAAATGAAAACAAAAATTATATGATAGTTCGACATCCGTGTTTACTCCCTTACATTCCATGATCTTCACAGCAGGTATAGTGATACTCATAAACATTGTTCATTGCATATCATATTTTTATTCAGAATTTACCACTTCATTTCTATTTATGTAAGTGAAACACAAAGTCTTTTCCCCACCCTTTGAGTCTTCTCTGGTATTGGCTTATTACTCCCCATTCTTCATTTTCCTCCAGTTTTTTTCATATATTCTCTGACATTAAGACACAGCAAACATGCTACTAATTTTCCCAGAAGCATGCTGTCTCAGTTCCTTCAGGTCCACCTCATCATTGTCTTTTCATAACCATATTGTGAAATGCATAATTCCATTAATCTCTATCCCACTTCAGCATATTTTTTACTATAACCATTAGCACGATTTAATATTTTTTGTTCCGCACTTGTCTAATTTGAATGTTGAAAGCAATACATATTTTTAAATGTTGTTTCCTGCCATAGTTCTATCTTTACTCTGGGATTCAAGGTCCAGTATCTGATACACTTCAGTCAATAGCAAATATTTGTTATTTGTATTAAGTAGATAACATTAAATAGATCTAACAATCTAATAAATTATTTTTTTAATATTCAGAATATTTGTGTCACCTAATTAACCATTTGAAGAGCCAAGAATTTAATTCAGGAGAAATAAATGATTTATTTTATATATCTACTAAGATGCGTAAAGTTACATTATACAGCTGTCTAGGCAATTGGAATTTATTTCAGGCACATAGAAATAAGTCAGTAAATATTAATTTATTTTTTATAAATAAAGACTGAATTTGTTTATTGTAACTTTCTATTAATGTGAGATATAGTTTATACTGGTATTCAAGACATTTTGTGAATACTATATTGGGTCTTTGGAATTTTATCAGTCATCAGCCACATGTAATAGAAAATAATGGATGTGTTCTATGTGGAAAACTCTTTTGACTTTTAAAAGAAAATGAGAAACAATACAGGTAGTTGATGACATATATTTATTTTATTCCCAACATCTAATAAAATGTCTCAGTTAGCTAGCATTTTGTGAAAACATATCACCATTTGCTTATTACATGGTTCAATGTATCCATTAGGACAATAATGTTAATAGAGGTTTTCAAATCCTGTCTGTCCTCAGAGAGCATTTTTTTCTCCTTTATCTATGGAGAAGCTCTAAAGTAGAACCATCTATAGATGATTTAAAAACTGATCAATTTACTTCTATCTATGCTTTATACATCTGAAGGTGTATTTTTGAAAGATTTGAGTCATGAAATTATGTCTGTGGTGAACAATTTTTTCTCATGTAACAACAGTATCACTATCTACAATTGTACCACTGTAATCTATTTTGTCTATTAGGTGCATGTTTTAGTCCGCTGTCACATTGCTAATAAAGATATACCTGAGACTGGTTTATTTTTATAGGAAATAGGTTTAATGGACTCACAGTTGCACATGGCTGGGGAAGCCTTGCAATCAAGGCGGAGGTGAAGGAAGAGCAAAAGCACATGTTACAGGGCAGTAAAAAAGACAGGATGTGCAGGGGAACCTCCCTTTACAAAACCATCAGATCTCATGAGACTTATTCACTATCACAAGAACAGCACAAGAAAGGCCTGCCTAATGATTCAATTACCTGTCACTGGTACCTCCCACTGCACTTGGGAATTGCAGGGAGCTATGATTCAAGATAGGATTTTGGTGGGTGCACAGACAAACCATATCATTCTGCCCATGGCCCCTCTTAAATCTCATGTCCTTACATTTTGAAACTAATCATGCCTTTCCAACAGTCTTAATTCATTAACTCAATTATTTAACTCAATTCTTTAATTCATTAACTTAATTCTCCCAAGGTCTTAATTCATTAACTCAAAAATCCACAGTTCAAATCTTATCTTATCAAGGCAAGTCTCTTACACCTGTGAGCCTATAAAAACAAAGCAAGTCAGTTACTTCCTAGACACAATGGAGAAACAGGCATTGGATAAATACACCTATTCCAAATGAGATAAATTGGCCAAAATCAAGGGGCTAATGGCCCCAAGCAAATCTGAAATCCAGTGGGGCAGTCAAATCTTAAAAAACTATGATTATCTCCTTTGACTCCATGTCACACATCCAGGTCATGCTGATGCAAGAGATAAGCTACAATGGCCTTGGGCAGCTCTGCCCCTGTGGCTTTGCAGGGAATACCCCCTCCCTCACTTCCTAACTGCTTTCAGGGGCTGGCATTGAATGTCTGTAGCTTTTCCAGGTGCACGGTGCAAGCTGTGGGTGGATCTATTATTCTGGGGTCTGGAGGAAAATGGCCCTCTTCTCACAGTTCCACTAGGCAGTTCTCCAGTAGGGATTCTGTGTGGGGACTTTGACCCCACATTTTCCTTCCATACTGCCTAGCAGAAGTTCTTCATGAGGGCCCTACCCCTGCAGTAAACTACTGCCTGGGCATCCATGCATTTTCATACATCCTCTGAAATCTATAAGGAGGCTCCCAAACTTCAATTCTTGACTTCCATGCATCCAAGCCTTGGGACTTGCACCTTCTGAAGCAACACCAAAGCTGTACCTTTGCCACTTTTAGCCATGAAGGGAGGGGTTGGGACACAAGGCACAAAGTCCCTAGGCTGCACAGAGCATGGCGGCCCTGGGCCTGGCCCACGAAACCATTTTTTTTCTCCTAGGTTTTCAGGCCTGTCATGGGAGGGCCTGCTGTGAAAACCTCAACATGTCCTGAAGACATTTTCCCCATTATCTTGGCTATTAACATTTGGGTCCTTGTTACTTATGCAAATTTCTACAGCCAGCTTGAATTTCTCCTCAGAAAACTGGTATTTCTTTTCTATCTAATTATCAGGCTGTAAATTTTCCAAACTTTTCTGCTCTGTTTCCCTTTTACAACTGAATGTTTTTAATAGCAAATAAGTCAGGTCTTGAATGCTTTGCTGCTTACAAATTTCTTCCACCATCAAAAATCTTACCCATCACGATCAAGTAGGCTTCATCCTGGGGACGCAAGGTTGGTTCAACATATGCAAACCTATAAATGTAATCCATCACATAAATAGAACCAAAGACAAAAACCACATGATTATCGCAATAGATGTAGAGAAGGCCTTTGACAAAATTCCACAGCCCTTTATGCTAAAAACTCTTAACAAACTAGGAGTCTATGGAACGTATCTCAAAATAATGAAAGCTATTTATGACAAACCCATAGCCAATATCATACTGAACAGGCAAAAACTGGAAGCATTCCCTTTGAAAACTGGCACTAGACAAGGGGGCCATCTCTCACCACTCCTATTCAACATAGTATTGGAGGTTCTAGCCAGAGCCATCAGGCAAGAAAAAGAAACAAAGGGTATTCACTTAGAAAAAGAGAAAGTCAAATTGTGTCTATTTGCAGATGACATGATTGTATATTTAGAAGACCCCATCCTGTCAGCCCAAAATCTCCTTAAGTTGATAAGCAACTTCAGCAAAGTCTTAGGATACAAAATCAATTTACAAAAATCACAAGGATTCCAAAACACCAATAACAGACAGAGAGCCAAATCGTGAGCGAACTCCCATTCATAATTGCTACAACAAGAATAAAATTCCTAGGAATACAACTAACAGAGGACGTGAAGGACCTCTTCAAGGAGAACTACAAACCATTGCACAAGGAAATAAGAGAGGACACAAACAGATGGAAAAACATTCCATGCTCATAGTTAGGAAGAATCAATATTGTGAAAATGGCCATACTGCCCAAAATAATTTATAGATTCAATGCTATCCCCATCAAACTAATATTGACCAATCATTAGAGTGAACTGACAACCAACAGAATGGAAAAAAATTTTTGCAAGCTACTCATCTGACAAAGGGCTAATATCCAGAATCTACAAAGAACTAAAACCAATATACAAGAGAAAAACAAACAACCCCATCAAAAAGTGTGTGAAAGATATGATCAGACACTTCTCAAAATAAGACTTTATGCGGCCAACAAACATATGAAAAAATACTTATCATCACTGGTCATTAGAGAAATGCAAATCAAAACCACATTGGTATACCATCTCATGCCAATTAGAATGGCAATTATTAAAAAATCTGGAGACAGATGCTGGAGTGGGTGTGGAGAAATAGTAACACATTTACACTGTTGGTGGGGAATGTAAATTAGTTCAACCATTGTGGAAGACAGTGTGGCAATTCTTCAAGGATCTAGAACCAGAAATACCATTTGACCCAGCAGTCCCATTAATGGGTATATACCCATAGGATTATAAATCAATCTATTATAAAGACACATGCACATGTATGTTCATTGCAGCACTGTTTACAACAACAAAGATGTGGAACCAACCCAAATGCCCATCAAAGATAAACTGGATAAAGAAAATGTGGCACATATACACCATGGAATACTACACAGCCATAAAATAGGATGAGTTCATGTCCTTTGCAGGGACATGGATGAATCTGGAAACCATCATTCTCAGCAAACTGACACAACAACAGAAAACCAAACCCCACATGTTCTCACTCATAAGTGGATGTTGAACAATGAGAACACATGGACACAGGGAGGGGAACATCACATGCTCGGGTCTGTTGGGGAGGTGGGGGGCTAGGGGAGGGGATAACAGTGGGTGGGGAGATTGGGAAGGGATAATATTAGGAGAAATACCTAACGTAGGTGACGAGGGGATGGAGGCAGCAAACCACTATGGCATGTGTATACCTATGTAACAATCCTGCAAGATCTGCACATGTACCCCAGAACTTAAAGTGAAATAAAAAAAAATAAAAATAAAAATAAATTTCTTCCACCAAATACCCTAAATCATAATCCTCAGTCTCTAAGGCAGGGGCAAAATGCTACAAGTCTCTTTGGTAAATGTAGCAAGAGTCACTCTTACTCCAGCTTCCAAAAAGTTCCTCATCTCCATCTGAGACCACCTCACCCTGACTTCATTGTCTACATCATTATCAGCATTTTGGTCAAAGTCATTCAAGTCTCTAGAAGGTTTCAAACTTTCCCACATTTTTCTGCCTTCTCTTGAGTCCTCCAAACTGTTCCAACCTCTGCCTGTTACCCAGTTCCAAAGTTGCTTCCACATTTTTGAGTATCTTTACACAGCACCCTACTCTACTGATACCAATTTACTGTATTAGTCTGTTCTCACACTGCTAATGAAAACATACCCAAGACTAGATAATTTATAAGGGAAAGAGGTTTAATAGACTCACAGTTCCCCATAGCTGGGGAGGCCACACAATCATGGCAGAAGTCAAGCAGGAGCATGTCACGTCTTTCATGTATGGTGGAAGTAGAGAATGAGATCCAAGTGAGAGGAGTTCCCCCTTATAAAACCATCATATCTCGTGAGACTTATTCACTACTACAAGAGCAGTATGGGGAAAACCACCCTCATGACTCAATTATCTCCCATTGGGTCTCTCCCACAAATGTGGGAACTATGGGAGCTGTAGTTCAAGGTGACATTTGGGTGGGGAAACAGCCAAATCATATCAGTGCACAAGCCTTCTTTGCATTTGTATTTGCTTTGTATGCATTTTTTATCATTTATATTAAATAATTTCAATATTTTTTGTGTGTGCTTTTAAACTACAATACACCATAACTAAATGTTATTCACTATTCCAGACTGATACTCTTTGGTTTTAATTGTGTGAAATAGCATTTGTTATAACTGAGTACTAAGCTTTGGTTTAACTATTAATTAAGTATACTGTCCCTCCACACTGGCAGCTAGAGGTGGATAGTTACTCTGCTATTTTTGCTTTAATTGCAAATACCTAGAAATTCTTAATAAAGATATGCTCAATGTGTATGACATACAACAAATAAATGAATTACAATTTGAATTTGAATCCTTGAGTATCTGCTTTGTTCTCAATAAGACACACAATTGGTATGTTGATAAAAATGTTAAAGTGATATTTATTATATCTTACTTATAATAGACATGATATATTATAAATAATAACCTAGGCTATTATTTGTCTTTATTGTAAATAGTAAATCCATGTGTTTATTGTATATAACATAAAATAATTTTCTACAATCTTATGAGGAAACAAAATTTTAATGAGAAATCCTCACTATTTAGACAATAGACATTTTGAGTGTAGAATTTTAATTTAACAAGTCATAATTGACTTTATCCTATTTACTTCATCCAATAAAGCTGTGATTTGTTTCTCAATTCAAAGTCATTTTACTGATAGATGAGATTTGAGTAGTGTTATGAAGAGAAAAACACTTAAGTTGAATTTCCTTACCTCTGCTCTTCTGATAAAATTTTCATTAAGCAAATTAAAATTACTGAACAAAGAAGGCCTAAAAGATAAGTGATAATAATTATCATTTATTTATAGCTTATTTAGATTAATCATGAAAGTATTTGAATAATGCCAACTATACTTTTAATTAATAGCCTACAGTATAAATGAATCTCCTAATGTTTATATTTTGCCACTATCTTCAAATTGGATAAAGTTAGAAAGTTTATTATAAACAAAATTCATCTTTCTGATAAGGTCTATACTAGCCAAATAAATCAAAGAACAAATGTCTATAGAAGATGTCCTGTTTACACATTCAATAAACTACTTGAAGTTCAAATCATTAAAGCTAAAATAAAACTTTGTAATACCTTCACAGAAAAATGAAAACATATGGCTGCCTTAAATTTTTTAATCTTCCCATAAATTTGAATGTTCATTTACTCTAAAGTATGTTTGAAATTGTGAAAAATAAATTGCTGTAATACAGTTAAGAGACTAACCAAAGAGGAAGATAGCAGGGTGTATGCTTTTCGCAAAAATAACAAAAAAGCAAAATTTAAATGATATAGCTCAAATGCTAGTGGCTATTTTGACCTACACTAGAGAGGAGAAAATAAAAGGACATTAGAAACAGTCATAGAAATAAAACACTAGGATCATTTGAACTTGACAATATACACTTTGGTCCTCAAGTTTCTTGCTCTTGATAGAATGATCAACTCTGATCATAATACTCTCACATACCCAACCCATAATATTCTTTTGCCTTTTAAAAGCTAATAGGTTTCAAATCTGATAGAATTCTTAGTCTCATTTATCAGTCCTTTCAAATGCAAGCCTAAAATTGCTAGCATTTATTTGAATACTAAAAGTGAACTACACATTTCTTAGAGAAAAACTCTCCAATTCAGTAAGATTCCCAGGTATTTCCTTATCCTACTCTCTAATCAGCTCCCTTTCTGCCCTTCACCAAAATTACTGTCTTTTCTTATTTTTTTCTTCTGAAAGATACATGGAAGAGGAAAAATCAATGAAAGCTTTTACCCTAAATCTTTTAAAAAACATTTCAAAATGAGAACGTCTTAAAAATGTTTTTTTTGAGGGACACAAGAAGATTTAAAATTTTATGAGGAAGGCTGAGAAAGATCAAGTGGAGTTTTTTTTCTCCTAAGCATTCCTTCTTCAAATTCTTAGAAAGTGCAGTAAGTATTAATCACAGGACAAAGAGCATCAAAACTGGTGTTGCAGATTAGCAGACATTCATTCATCAGTTTCTGGTTGGCCAGATGGATGGAAATAAATAATGAATGAATTACTCGCAAAGATCAATGTGAAAATTATTTCATTCTTCTGTGAATAAAGTATTGAAAATCGAATCTTGGATCTGTCATGTGCTTTCTTGGATATGTGGGCAAAATGTTAACTCTTTTTGAGTTCTTATTTCCTGGCTGCAATACTCAAAAATTTTTAGAATATGATGTAAGATAATATATGTACAACACTTAACAAAATATCTAGCATATAGAAAATAAAATATCATTTGTATTAGTAGTGGTGGAGTTTTAAGGATTTCTTTTTGTAGCTATCATTTGTATTAGTAGTGTGGGAACTTTAAGGATTTCTTTTTGTGGTTTCAAACTGTCTCAATCAAGTTTTATCACATTTGAAATGAATCAAACCTGAAAAAAAAAAACAAAAAAACAACCCTGAGGAGTGTTGTGATTATTCCACCTGTTACCATGCTTTTTCAAGGTTCCTTCTAGAAAATACCTGAGACCAATCCTCTACCCTGCTTCTAGCATCCTTCATTTCCAATATGGATAATCTAAGTTGTAGTGGCTCACAGCTAAGTTCCTGACCTTCAGTTTCTAATTCGTTTAACAAATGTATGCCAATGGCAGATAAAACTTCCCCAAGAGTAATTCTGATTCTGCTTAAAACATTCAATGCCTCCTTATTTTCTACAGGAAGACCTAATTCTTTCGTTTTGCATTCACGATGATCTGTTCTATTGGATTGTCCCAAACAATTGCCTCTATCTGATTTCTGAGCTTTGTTTTCACGTTTAACTTTTATTAGAATATGTAGTTAGATGCAAGCAGGGCAGGAGAGAGGGCCCCAGGAATGTTGGATGTTTGTCAAGCCATGGTCAGGCGGTTATAAATCTGTACTCTGAAATGGTGAGCAGGACAAGGTAGGGACCCCGGAGTTGTCTGGCTTTCATGGAGGGGGAGGACTGGTAGGCATAAAACTGTGCCTCTAAGGTTGTAAATGGCCCGTGACTGGCGCTGGGAATAATAGGGGTCTTTCAGCTGACAGAAGACATCTGAAGTTAGAAAGCCTGGTAAGGTTTCCAGCATGCGCAGTAAAGAGAGAGCAAAAAAAGTCAAATTTAACCAGTAGTGACCTTCCTCTGGGGGCCCTTGACCAATAAGGGCAAATTGCCTCTAATGGTCCTGGAATGACTTCAGTAAGCGCACTCCGCGAGCCTTCCCCACCCAAGTGCTGGCAGGGCCACTGCATATGCCGTAATTAAGCAACAGCCTGCCCAGATGAAAAACGAAGGGAGGAGACAAAGAGCCCAGGAAAAGGAAGGGTTATAAAAACTCAAAACAAAGATGCAGCCAAGGCACTTGATTTTTCATGTTGCCTGCTTGGCTCTCTTCCAGGTGTAATCTACTTTCTCCAATAAACTTTCACTTCACTTGAAATAAACTTTCTCTCCTGCTTTGAACCTTGCCTGTGTATCTCATTTGAATTATTTCCTTCTGGAAGACAAAGGACTGAGACCTACAGAGTCCACACTCTGGAGTTTCTTGGGATAGCTGCAGACTCACATTTCGGTAACACTTTGTGCGAGATAATTTGACATGCTTATTTTCTGCCAAATATGCCTCATAACGTCTTATATCTATTTCTCTGCTTATTCAAGTTTCTTTATCCAGAATTTCTTTTCTCTGAACAAGTTAAATATTGATGTATACTTAAACCCTCTAAACAACTATCTTCTTGTTCAAAATGATTTTCCACATACTTTAATATTGAAGTGAAGCTCTTTTTCAGTTGAACAGTCATAATACTGAATCTGCATCATTCTAATACGTGGGTCATTCTATATCTACATTCATCACGAATTTCTTTATTAGGCTGAGCTTCCTGAGAGTGGAAGCTGTTTGGCTTTTTAGATTTCCCCAGGAGATCTAGAACACTTGTATATCTCAGTCACTTGATGGCAAAACCCTTTTCCTGCCTCCAAGTGCTTACATCTTTCTAATATATTATATAATAATGCTGTTGATATTAATCAACATCTTACTGTCCTACAGAGTAACTGACTTCCATAAAAATTAAAATTGCAAGGTTCCAGGATTTTGGAAATTTTTGAAAAAAATTTTCAGATAAAATCTTTCATAGTATTTCTGAATCTGGACTATATCATGTATTATGCCTTATAAATACATATTGAAAAATTGCAGGTGAGAATCTATAAATGTACTTGTCAGTGCAGGACAGTTTGTTTTAGAGATGATTTGCATTGTTCCAAGATCAAATGTTTTCAGTTCTTTTTGATCATACTTATCCAGGGGCACTTTTACAGAATAATAGTTTTCTTACATCTCACTCTCAGCATTAGAAGTTCAATATAAAAGCTGGCTTCTGGGTTACATCTACTCCAAATGGAACTAATTGGATGCTAAAAAGGCTGACAAGAGGTTTGACACTTGGAAGGAATTGTTTTGTAGGATTTGGGAATAGATGGCCCATAGTGAAGTAGGCTACAACCCATGATGAACGTTTAAGTAACATTTACTTCATCACTGTGATTTTTACTGATTCAAATGCATAATGTCTATAATATACAGTTTCAAGAATTATTTAAGACAACATTAAGTATAAGTGGGTTTTTTCAATATTTTATAAGATGAGTGATGAATAAGCTAACATATCATGATAATATGCCTTAAGAAGTAGAAAACATCAAGGTAAATTATAAGGACACCAGGTTTGAAATTGAAAGATTTCAGTTCTAGAATCAGACTCTTAATCTAAATTTTATATAATTTGGGGCAAATTAATTGACATTTTTAAGTTTGTTTTGTCAACTATGAAATTAGGAAAAAGCAATATCCACCTTTATTATTTTATAGAAATTTAGCTAAGACAAATCGAAATAATATATGCTTTAGTTTGTAAACTATAATGTGAGGTAAATAAAACTGTGATTTTACTAAACAGAATTGGATCATAATAAAAATAATAGAACATTTAGGATAAATTTGGATGATTGTAAAAGTGGATATGTTCTTTGGTTTTGTTTTTTAATAAATCTCACATACAACACTTTCTAAGAATCTATTGATTTTTCCCTGACTGGATAAAGCAGTATAAGATAGCACATAGATATCAAAAAGAATTTACGTATTAAAATGGATCTAATAAGCACATATGAAATAACTTTAGACTTCAGAGGTCATGTATACGTTTTGAGAATGTGGTAATAGGCTTAAAATACGGACAACTCAGTCTCAGTCATGATAAATCAGAGAAGACATTAGAAGGCAGTTTTATCATGTGTTGGCCATTAAATAGTTTGTAGAACACATATATTGCACAAATAGCAGAACCTTATAAATAAGTCAGAAGGAAAAAAAAAATTAAGGCTTATTTCATGAATAGCAAGAAAAGAAACCAGCTGAAGCCAAAGAAGAGTGAAAACCAAGCTTGAATTAGTCCTAAAGTTTCCATAGCCCACAATTTGCAAGATCTAGAAATAAATTTCATTCATGTCAAGCATAGTTTCTGCAATGGTCTCTGAATTAAAAAACGATGATTTTTTTAAAAGGTGGATGCCAACCAAAAATAAGCAAATAAACAACAAACACTCTGTTAATTGTATGCACTTACTTATCCCATTGAAGAAAATCAGGTCTAAGTAAGAACTAAACTGTGATTTTCCTAGTTTCAACGTTATTTTTTAGTTTTACATCATTTCCAAACATAATATGTCTAACAGCATTGGTAATTCTCAGTTTCCCTAAAATATAACTACCATGGGGATTATTGGAAATATGTTGATAAAGGACAATTGTCAAGCAACCTTCATTATAATGTGAGCTATACTCCATACAATTCAGATAAGGGGCTTAGAACCCTTTATACTCACCTGGCATCAATCAAAGTTATAAACCTGCTTTTGCAGACTATGTCTAGTCTGTATTCCGAGTATATATTGAGTTGAGGATTAAAACAAATCTGCACTATTTCTGAGAATATGGCTTAGCTCTCATCATCATAAGTGGATTTGCCTCTTAGTAGTTAGCTAAGCAGAAAGGCAGGATAATAGAATGGGGAAGAGGATGGACTGTGGAGCAAGTCACTTGATCTGAATCTGCCATGCATGTATGGGAAACCTTGGGAAAATTACCTTTTCTCTCTAAGCCTCAGTTTTCACCAATGTAAAACTCACAAGTTCAAATGTATCTCAGAAGGTATTTACAAATGTAAAATAATTGTTTTTTTCCATTGCTACATAGTACTTATAATTCCTGGTATGCACAAAATGTACAATATATGGTAACTAATTATAGATCACTAGATCTCAAGATTACCTCATTTTCCAACAGATGTGTTACTATGAATATCAATTTGCATTAGGTGTTAGAAGATTGTCAACCCCTTTTTACCCTGAAAGGCACCATAAGGCTTAGAAATCACATTTAGATTTGTAAATTAGGTTACAAGCTCTTTGCAATCAGGGACAAAATCTTATTTGACTTCTTCGTTCCTAGTAAAGTGCCTAGCAAAGTGCCTAGTAAAGAAATATATGCCTAGCAAAGTGCAAAGTGCCTAGTAAATTGTATGGCATGTGGGAATAGACCAATTTAGATAACTTCAGTTGTTAAATGAGGAACAATTCTGAAGGGCTTGACACAACTAGCTTTGAATTGAGCTGTGAAACTCTTTAGTACATCAGGGAACCAAAAGAATCATTCTGGGCTGGCAAGTTCCCACAACACTTCTGACCCAAAGTAGCTGTTACACATTATGAACTGTTGCTGCTGTTTTCTTACAGGATCTTTTTGACTTCATTGTGCAATGATATTATTTTTGTAAAAAATAGAAGATACTCCTTTTTTAATAAATGCAGCAGAAAAAATACTCATTGCTAATGTTAGCAATAAGAAAAAAATGCACATATTTTACCATTCAGATGTAAAAAGCGTTAACGTTTTGAAGAGTATGCAATGTATCCCCCACACATATGTGTAGATTTGCCTAGACAGACGAATATATTAAATGTGAAGAAATTGTGTAGGGCAGACATATTAAAACTACTATTTTTAAATTACAGATATTTTCACTAGAATGTAGAGAATAAATAAAAAACTAAATTCAGTCTGATTTAAATTCAATCAAATCAAATTACTGAGATTCATGTTAAGTATTTTCAAATAAAGGAAATATTAATTACTATAAAAATTAGTGACTAAATAATAATGTTAAATATATTTATTATTATTTTATAATATAATATATATTATTTGATAAATTATAAATTTATTTGCAAGAACTAGGAATATATTTTGTATAAATTATTAAATTATAAAATTTAATATATGTTAAATTACATAATATTTTTATATTATTTACATTATTTAAATACCAATATTAAAATAAAACTATTTTAATAATATTACCAAGATATTACTGGCAATTTCTACTCTGTTGACATTTATACTGATGATTTCAAAGTGGATGATGGTTAAAACTACGGACACCTTATCAAAAATCAAGGCAGTGACACATGGAATTGTATTAGCATTTATATGACACACATTTGTGGTGGGTTTGGGTGTATAATTTCATTAAAAATGTCTTTGATGTATCAGTAAAATTAATAATTTTATGAATTCTGGACTCTGGATTATACAGCATTTTTTATGTTTAATTTTTTTCTTTTTCTTTTTTTTTTTTTTTTTTCTTTTGAGATGGAATCTCTCTCTGTCAGCCAGGCTGGTGGGCAGTGGCACATTCTTGGCTCACTGCAACCTCCACCTCCCAGGTTCAAGAGATTCTCTGCTTCAGCCTCTTGAGTAGCTAGGATTACAGGCATGCACCACCATGTCCAGCTAATTTTTGTATTTTTACTAGAGACGGGGTTTCACCATGTTGGCCAGGCTGGTCTCGAACTCCTGACCTCAAGTGATTTACCCAGCTTGGCCTCCCAAAGTGCTGGGATTACAGGCATGAGCCACTGTGCCCGGCCATATACATCGTATTTTAAATATTTGGTGCTACAAAATAGGATGATACAGAATGCATTCCTTTTACATATGGAAGTATTATAAATAGTTTCATTTAAAATATATATTTCTCTATTCATTTTCTAATTGTTTTTAATAAGTTTTTAATCTATATAGTTAGGGTTATTTATCTGTAGTTTTGTGCTGTATTTTTTGGGTTTTCCTGTCAGAGTAATGCTGTTCAATCAAAAAGAAATTTTGCACATGTGAAAATTAGTGACAATGTCATTTTAGTTATGCGTATAATTAATTTCAGAGTTTTTTTGTTTGTTATAAACAAAATTAAAACAGGAAATGTAATATCATTGGCCCATCGCTTAAACTGTACAAATATAAACATAATACTACACTGTATGTTACAAATGTAAACAAAATCACATATTTTTTGAGATAGAGTCTTGCTCTGTCACCCAGGCTGGAGTGCAAGTGGTTGATCCTGGTTCACTGCAACCTCCACCTTGCGGGTTCAAGTGATTCTCCTGCCTCAGACTCCTGAGTAGCCAGGATTACAGGTGCATGCCACAATGCCCTGCTAATTTTTTTGTATCTTTAGTAAAGACAGGGTTTCACCATGTTGGCCAGGATGGTCTCGATCTCCTGACCTCCTGCCACCCACCTCAGCCTCCCAAAGTGCTGGGATTACAGGCATGGGTGAGGTTGATTTCAGAGTTCATATATACTGTGTTATCAATTTAATATATACACAGGGACATAGGCAATATGGAAGAATTCATGATTAATACAAAAAGCTCTTCATCACATCCTCCATTAGAACAATGTGCAGTCTCCAAAAGAAAATTAATTTTAATTTATACAATTAAATTACATTTTGTTATAAACAAAATAAAAAACAGGAAATGTAATATCATTGGCCCATCATTTAAACTGTACATATATAAACATAATGCTACACTATAACTATATATTACAAATGTAAACAAGATAGCATATTATAATCGGATTGTAAATCTATAAATGCATTGCCAAATTATAATAATTTTATACAATACAATTTATTTAAAACTTTTCTAACTATTTACTAACATTCATTCCCAATAGATTTTATTACTAAAATTAATGTTTTGTTTTGAATTATGTTCAGTGAGAACTCTTCTTTGCTTCTCTTTACACAATGTTTCTATTTTCTCTGTCTTAAAGATATTTTTTCATTATTGATATTAAGGAAATTTGTTATGTTTTGAGTTCATGTATTCTCTTTGTTTCTTTTTTTGTTATTATTTTACTTTTAAGTTCTGGGGTACATGTGCAGAACATGCAGGTTTATTACATGAGTATATATGTGACATGGTGGTTTGCTGGCACCCATCACCCCATCATCTACATTCAGTATTTATCCTAATGCTATCCCTCCACTAGCCCCCCACCCCCCCAACAGGCCCCAGTGTGTGATGTTTCCCTCCCTGTGTCCACGTATTCTCATTGTTCAACTCCCACTTATGAGTGAGAATATGTGGTGTTTGGTTTTCTGTTCTTGTGTCAGTTTACTGAGAATGTTGGTTTCCAGCTTCATACATGTCTCTGAAAAGAACATAAACACATCCTTTTTCATGGGTGCATAGTATTCCATGGTGTATATGTGCCACATTTTCTTTATCCAGTCTGTCATTGGTGTGCATTTGGATTGGTTTCAAGTCTTTGCTATTGTGAACAGTGCCACAGTAAACATACCTGTGCATGTGCTCTCTGTTTAGTATGGGGAAAGTGTATTGAGGGTCTTTGAAATACAGACTTACTGTTTTATCAAATTAGGAAATATTTTGGTATCTATTTCCTCAGACGTTTTTTCTGTCATTCCCTCTCCCTGAGAACATCCTTATTTTATCTTAAAGGTTTTTTCCAACTCACTGATCCTATTTTTTCTTTTTCATTTTGTCTGTTTGTATTTTGTATTTGTTTCATTTTTGATAGTTTCTATCGCTGTAAATAAGATTTTTTTTCTCCACTATCTACTCTGCTGATAATACCTGCAGTAAATTCCTAAGGTTCTGTAACAAATTATCACAAACTGAATGGCTTAAAAATACTACTGTATCACAGTTTTGGAAGCTAGGAGTCCAAAATCGAAGTGCTGCTATCTGTATGGAAGTGTCATTATCTGTATCTTTACCCAGATAATCCAGGATGAAATCGTCATCTCAAGATTTTTAACTAAAAGACATCCACAATATTTCCTTTTCCAAATAAAGTAACGTTCAGAGGCTCTGGAGATTAAGACACAAGCGTATCATCTGGGGACCAACCATTCAGGCCATGTGACTCCATGGAGACTATTTTTCATCTCAGACATTTGATTTTCCATCTCTAGAAATACATTGGATCTTTTACTATAACTCATGTTCCAGGTTAATGTATTCATCTCCCTTTTGAATGTATTTGGTATTTTTATAATAATGGTTTTACTTTCCTTTCCCTCTTATGATTGTTGCCACGACAGGATTTTTCTTTATCAAACTCGACTTTGTATTTTCATTATGTAGTACTATGTATTTTGTTAGCCATAAATGATGTGCTATTTTGCCTGGAGAGAAATCTATGTTAGTTCAGCCTGCCATATAAATCAGAATTAAAGCCTAATTCTCTAATTTTATTTTTATTTCTTAGTTTACCAGTGCCATCAGCTATTAGTTTAACAATTTTTTTTTCTGCCACTGCTCGTGAACATGTAATTCAGATTTTCCTATTTCTTTCCAATATTTTATAACTATATTATTTGAGTGTCCCCATAAGTAAAACTACTATATCCAAATGCTTATCATCAGTATGAGAAAAATATACCTTTTAAAATCCTATATCAGTTAAATCCTATATCAATTAATTTTTATCTAATAATAATTGCCATTAACATTATTTTACAATGTATACGGTAGTGTGGTAGTATACTTACTCTGTGTGCCAAGTATGAACATTTTGCCCTCATAAACTTTCTATGCTCTATTACTTGTTCTATTCAGCTTCACAGGGTGAGTGAGCCTCACAGCCTGTGTCCTGTGAAAGTCCGTGCCAACTCATTTCTGCCTGATTTCCTCCAATAAGTGGTAATGGTAAGATATTACATGAGAGGATCAGAGAGGCTGGTACTTCCTTTCCTTGTTGTTTTTAGCATCTTCTTGTCATTGCTGCCTTTTATTCTGGGCTCCTAACAGATGCCCAAGCAGATCTCTGTGATTTCACCTTTTGCCTGAGGTTCCTGTCTTCTGGACTCTGGTGATACTATCTCTTTGTCTCAGCTATTTATTATCTATAAAACCAGTTATCTATGTCAAATTCTCACTGTTTTAATAAGAGTCGTTCTTTATCTCCTAAATGAACTCTCATTGAAACCATTCATACTGAAGAATTCTTATTAGAATATTACTTTTCTAAGTTTTTTCCTAAGGAAATGGGTATATTTAAATTGTTAAATTAGTAAAATAGGATGTCCCAGAATATCTCAATGGGACGAGACTGTATAGCCCCAAGAACATAGACAAATGGGTGATATTAACTGGCACAATCATGTGACTATCAGTAAGGAGGGCAACAATCAGCTAGTATGAATCTCAATATGCAGAGCGAATATGAGTGAGAAGTACTCAAAGTGTTTAAGAATGAATAAACAGCTGCCAGCAAAATAAACCATTTTAAAAGGCATTGTAACTGAAAACCAGAATGCCCAATAAGATGGGGTGATTATATCATATGCCCATGAATACCAGAAGCAGCTGCATCTTAAGAAAGTTGAAGACAACTCCCTTAGAAAAAAATAACACAGATAATAAATAATAATAAATATATTTAACATAAATAAATATAACATTATAAATAATAAAGATATGGTTAAAAGTACAGTTAGTGCTAGTATATAGCTAATTTAGAAAGGTTATATTTTAAAATAAATACAGAAGCATAAATCTGTAATTCTGTATATAATCTTGAAAGTATAACATTCAATTTTTCTACTTTATTTAAAAAAGAAATGAAATATAATAAAACAAATTAAATTATGTTAAAAAGTAAAATTACCTGAAGTCCACTTAGGAATCTGTAAACTCAGTCTAGAGGTCAGATAGTTGCCTCTAATTTCTTTCTTTATTCCACTATTTGTCTATTTGCAAAACAGTTATGAACAAGATAATTTTAATTGGAAGGTCATTGCAAAGGATTTTAAAGGGGTTTGGGTTAACCTAATGCAGTGTTTCCAAAAGCATGGTCCGCAAAACAGAATCACTTTGGAAATTGTTGTAATATCTCTTACTGCTCCCTCCAAACCCATTAAATGAAGCAGAATTCCTGGAGTGGTTCTTGGCAATCTGCATCACTAACAAGCTTCTCAAGCAACTCTTATGGGTAATAAACTTGGAGACACTTAGACCTAAAGAGATGCTATTGATTAGACAGTTGACTAAGCAGAGGGTTGTGTGTCTAATGAATAGCATGAGATATCAATCACAGATATCTTTAAATATAGGATTAAAGAAAATATGCTCCAAGTAGATAAGCATAGCCATGCCTGCAGGTGACCTTCAGTTCTGAGACTGTATCTATTTTTTCTTTAAAGAAGGATTAATCACCTATCACTGAGTGGGTGTTAGTTCTAAGTAGTTCAATTATTTTCCCCTTCCACATAATTTTGTTTATGACTCATCAAGGCTAAGAGCTTTAAAAACAAATTTTACTTGTTCTAACAAATAATCATTGTATGTATACAATACACTTGCTTTGAACTCAAGTTGCATTTAATTTGTAAAACCATCATTAATACATGCCAGGTGTCTAATCATTTGATAAAAACACGAAAAAGTTTCAAAGCAGCCACAAGACTGTCCCCTGGCTTTATCTTCTGTCCTCATTACTCAGGATATATCTCTTGCTAGTTTCACAAATTTCAAAACGTTTATGTATTCAGGGATTGAGAATCATGGGCATCTCCATAGCCTTCTGGCATACTTGACTGGCTTGTCTATGTAAAAATAACTTCAAAATGGGCATAAGTTGTGGCAGAAATATATTAAATTATTACTGTTTATTTTAAAAATATTTGTTTCTAAAACCAAATACCTTTTACATATAACAATAAGAATAAACAGAAACAACTCCTCCTTTTCCAGGGAGAAAAAAATCTAAAATTATTTCCTAGTTTACTGTAGTACAAAGTCACTAAATTAGGACACCTCATGATTTGTTTTGTAAGTTGAACCTTTTTTGGAGGAAAATAAAGAAAATTTTGAGTCTAACTGAAGACAAGGATGAAGATTATAAATTCGAAGTTTTACACTAAGAATTAGAAAACTATATTTAAACTTTGCATTGGTTATTTGAGAAGAAATGATACAATTAATTTGTGGGTAGGGAGCTTTAACCACAATATTTTTGTTGATAGTCTCTACTGCTTCTGATCCTTTAAAAGTTGCCAAATAAATTGGCTATCACCAAAAATGAGGCTTACCAGCAAGGAGAGAAAGTCAACCTCTTATACTGTGGCTGCATTGAGACTTTTTTTTTATTGCATTTTAGGTTTTGGGGTACATGTGAAGAACATGCAAGATTGCTGCATAGGTACACACATGGCAGTGTGTTTTGCTGCCTTCCTCCCCATCACCTGTTTTTGGCATTTCTCCCCATGCTGTCTCTTCCCAACTCCCCACCCCCCGCTGTCCCTCCCCTTTTTCCCCCGACAGACACCAGTGTGTGATGCTCCCCTCCCTGTGTCCATGTGTTCTCATTGTTCAACACCTACCTATGAGTGAGAACATGCAGTGTTGGATTTTCTGTTCTTGTGTCAGTTTGCTGAGAATGATATTTCCAGGTTCATCTATGTCCCTACAAAGGAGACGAACTCATCGTTTCTGATGGCTGCATAATACTCCATGGTATATATGTGCCACATTTTCCCTGTCCAGTCTATCATCAATGGACATTTGGCTTGGTTCCAGGTCTTTGCTGTTGTAAACTGTACTGCAATGAACATTCGTGTGCATGTGTCCTTATAGTAGAATGATTTATAATCCTTTGGATATATACCCAGTAATGGAATTGCTGGGTCAAATGGAATTTCTATTTCTAGGTCCTTGAGGAATCGCCACACTGTCTTCCACATGGTTGAACTAATTTACACTCCCACCAAGAGTGTAAAAGTTTTCCTATTTCTCTACATCCTCTCCAGCATCTATTGTCTCCAGATTTTTTAATGATCGCCATTCTAACTGGCGTGAGATAGTATCTCAATGTAGTTTTGATTTGCATTTCTCTAATGACCAGTGATGATGAGCATTTTTTCATATGTTTGTTGTCCTCACATTAGTCGAGAGGCCCCTTCTTTTGCAGTGCATAAGGTACTTTTTGCTGATTCAGATTTAACGGTGCCTTGGTTAGCTCCTGAACAAATTCAGTTTCATTGTGAATCCACGTATCACAGAATTTTAAGCATTTCCTTTGTTGTCTATAGATTTTAAGAAAGTATTCTGTTGCGTTAGATGTATTCAGATGTTTTACATATTCTGCAAGGAGCTTCATTTTTGATACGTGTGATAGATTGAATTTCCTGCAATTTATATTCCTGTACATAAATTGCTATATATTACCCTTGTGTTCACTTTGAGTTTTACATTATATGTTTTCTTAATTGGATTTGAGACCCTTTTTTTCACTTTTTTATATCACACACACATTACACATATGACTATATATATTTTCTTTGCTCCAAGGTTCACAAATTTTTACTGTTACAGTCCCTAACAATTTTAAATTACTTGTCCAGAGAAAACATCTTTCTCTGCAGTCTATACAGTAAATATAGAAATAGGCTTTTATATTAGGGATTGTCAGAAACAATGTTATTTAAGGGAGTGATTACAAATAATTAAACATGAATAATGTGAAATTTAATATTAGATTTAAACATTTGAATTTTTGACATGCTTTATGTTAGAAAAATACTTAGCTAGATTTTGGCATAGGCTCAGATGTATCTGTAAATTTTGGTATTTGAATGATGTGAATATGGAAGTCACAGCCATGTGTAACTCACTCAATCACATCTGTGTTGTTAGGTGATAAATATGCTTATACATCACTTTATTCACCTGTAACATAGGAATTATAATGATAATACTATTTTCCATATTTGTTGTAGGGGTTGAATTATATGTCATGTATAAAATACCCGGAAGGGTTTCTGATGGATAATAAATCCTCATATAGTAGCTTTTATTATGTTTGTTATTTTTTTTTTTTATTATTGAGATGGAGTCTCACTCTGTTGCCCAGGCTGGAGTACAATGGCATGATCTCGGCTCGCTGCAACCTCCATCTCCCAGGTTCAAGCAATTCTGCTGCCTAGTCTCCCAAGTAGCTGGAATTACAGGTGCCTGCCACCATACCTGTCTAACTTTTTGTATTTTTATTAAAGACAGAGTTTCACCATGTTGTTCAGGCTAGTCTTGAACTCCTGACCTCCTGGTGATCCACCCGCCTCGACTTCCCAAAGTGCTAGGATTACAAGCATGAGCCACAGTGGCTGGCCATGTTTTTGTTAGGTTTTTAAAACATAGTATTCTGGCTGGAATTATGTACACTGCCAAAAAATATGTTGAAGTCCTAATCACTAGTACTTGTAAATGTAACCTTGTTTGCAAGTAGGGTCTTTGCAGGTATAATCAGGTTAAAATGAGGTCATATTGAATTAAGGTAGGCCTTAATTCAATATGACTGGTGTCCATATAAGAAGAGAGAGAACACTCAGAAATAGAGGTAGGGAATGTCATGTGATAATGTAGACAAAGAACAGGTTATGTATCTAGAGCCAAGTAACACCATGGATTGCTGGAAGTTTCCAGAAGCTAGGAGACAGACATGGAACAAACAGGTTCTTCTTCACTACTTTCTGAAGGAGTCCATCTTGCTTTGATTTCACACTTCCAGCATTCAGAACTGTATATAATAAATGAATTGTTTTAAGCCACTCAAAATTATAGCCATATATGCAATTACATTTAAATGGTTAACTCTAGTGAACTCACTCCATGTACTAGGCTGCTGGGGAGCAGGGCAAAAACGCAGATGTAGAGAGATGACAACCAAGAAAATAAATCAGATACTCAACTTTCAAGCCAGGCAGCCATGCTGTTAACCATTCAGACGACGTCTAGCAAAAGGAAATGAAACAGTTCTGTACAAATCAGTGAAGTTAAATGCAGTGATTTATTAACCAGGATGAATCTGATAAGACTGTTAAATATATCAGAGCTATTTATTCTAGCTTTGCAAAGTACTGTCAAATGCTATAACTGGAAAGCATCACCGTATGCTTCTAATGTAGTAAATTCAGAAACCACTTATTTATCAATAAATTTTCTAGTTCAGAACAGCCTTTGATCTTAAACAGGAAAGCTAATCTTAGCAATAGTAGATTTTTGCCTAGGATAAAAGTGATGTGGTGGCAGGTAATATTGCAGCAAATTAGAGAACTATATTTAAATTTCACTCATAACCTCTTCAGGATTTTTGTCATTACCATATTATTCTATGAGTATTGTTAAAAGTCTAAATTTTGAATAATATGCATACATATATGTATATTAGATCATATTATATGCCAAAAGTTGTGCCTTTTAGTTTATCAGGAATTTATATCCATTCCTCAGGTTAGAGGTTTTCATTCAAATAAGTTGGAGAAAGTAATATAAATATTTGTTTAAATATGTCTAGAAATTAGGAAAAATGTTATTTAGTAATGGAAATGATTACTGATTCTACTAAACTAATAAAATACATTGACTTGGAGTTTTGTTAAAACACAAATCTTAGTCATATTGATTTTTTTTTCCATCACTGTGTTGGAATTTTCATAGGTGCCATTCATAGACAAATGACTCATTCTATTTGTCAGCTTCAGTGAGTAATTTTCTTTTCGTCTTTTAGCTTTAGTTGAAACTAGATATAGTAGGCATAGACATCCGTAGAGAAACAAAATAATCATGTATAATTTCATGCTTATTTCTGTCCTCTGTATGAAACACTTCATTCTATGTTAAATTTGTGCTGTTTAAGGAACTTAAAATATTTTTTGCAAAAATATTCCATCCAACACGCTCTGTAGATACAACATACCACATAAATTCCACCAAGTATACATAGACGCACACACACATACACGAATGTACAGTGCTTATCCCATCTGTAAATGACATCCTCAACAATCATAAGAATCTCTATTATATGAGTAAAGTGAGTGTCATGTGTTATGTTACAATTTAGATTAAATATTGTTTTTCTTCATTTGTAACAAAATATCCATTATTTTAAAAAATTGATCAATTTACAATTTGTTCTTAAACTCTAATCATAATAAATGTGTAAGATGGAAAATTTACCTAAGTAAAAGTGGTAACTAAAATTCAACATAAGGTAATTTTTGCTAATCAATGAATTTTACATTTAGGCTTTCTATGATTTTCAATATAGATAACAAAATGTCAAGCAATACTGTAGTTTCTCTGTACAATATGAGCAGAGTTTAAAGTTTCTTAAGGATACATAAGAGTCACCCTTTAAATCTTAAGTCCATCATTCTTATTTCAATAGATCAGTAATTTTACACTTCAACATTGTTAATATAGATTTTGTTTTTATCAAAATTATTGGTGAAATATTGCATTTAAAACAAATCATCATTTAATATAGATTCAGATTCAATTATCATCTGAAACTTACTATGAAAGAAATATTCAGTTTCTTACTGAACTTCTCATATTGCCAGTAATGTTTCCCAAAAGTAAACTTATCAGTAAAATACATTTAGATATGTCCTCTACACTTTTCTTGTAAAACCTGAGATTTTTATTCAGAGTATAGTCTTCTTTAATAGCCAGCTCCTATTAAAGAACTCCCACAGTCAAGACTAGTATCATCTTCCCATTAAGAGAGTATTCATGAGCATTCATACTTTCTCATGAGCACTAATACTCTGCAGATGGCTGGAGATAAGAATGGTGAATCATTGGCCAAAAGGCAAAAATCTGACCTTTTTTTTTCTAATTATAGACACCTCCAGACTTCATACAGCTAGCTTTAAACAAATAAATAAACATGATACAGATTATGCATTTGACAGAACGTTTACAGGCAGGACTTATACATAACTTGGAGTGTTAAATGCTAAATGAAAATAAAGAGCCTCATGTTCAAAATGTTTAAGAATTTCAAGACGGCAATAGCACCACATTAAGCCAAGTGTGGAGCCCTGTGACACTGTGTAAGTTACACATCTGGAAAGAGAGCAGCCATTTTGGGAGTTTCTGAAGAGCTATGTCGGATTGAACGAATCAAGTGGCCGCCACAGTGCCTCCAATCTATTTAAAGATCATATCATATTTTCCCCGTTCTGCTCATAAGAATAGGAAAAGCATTTCACGGGCCCCTTTTTCCTAAAGTTGTTAATACTGTAAACAATACCCCTTCCCACAACTTCCATTGTTCAGTTTTCACTAATCCATGTGGATAAGAAATCTAAACGAATCAGCTTTCCTACAAAGCCTAGCTCAAAACAATTATTCCATTATTAGAGTTGAATCTTAATAAACAGCAATATTTTACATTTCTTCAGAGCGTTATATGTGGTAGGCACTGTTCTGAGGCTTTACATGCTGTCTTAATCTATGTGGGCTGCTATAACAAAATACCATAAACTGGGTGGCTTATAAACAGCAAATATTTTTTCTTACAGATCTGGAGGCTTGATGCTCAAGATCAAGGCACCCCCAACTTCATAATCTGGAAGGCCTTCTTTCCTGGTTCATAAATGAAATCTTCTTTCTGTCCTCACATAGTGGACAGGACAAATCATATCTCTAGGGTCTCTTTTATGAAGGCACTAATCTCATCCATGAGCATTCTATCCTCCTGACTTAACTGCCTCCCAATGATGCTGCATCTTAATACAGTCATATTGTTGGTTAAGTTTCTTTTATCTTTCTTTCTTTTTCTATTTTTGAGATAGAGTCTCACTCTGTCACCTAGGTTGGAGTGCAGTGGCATGATCTAGGCTCACTGCAACCTCAGCTTCCTGGGTTCAAGGGATTCTCCCACCCCCAGTCTCTCCAGTAGCTGGGATTACAGGCTCCCACCACCATGCCGGGCTAATTTGTGTATTTTTAGTACAGACATGTTAGCCAGGCTGATCTGGAGCTGCTGACCTCAGATTTGCCGACCTCAGATCTACCTGCCTTGGACTCCCAAAGTTCCAAAATTACAGGCATGAACCATTACCACAAGCTGTTGTATTTCAACATACGAATTTTGGAGGAATATAAACATCAAGAAAATAGCATACACACCCGTAAAACTTTCAAAATGAGTAGATATTATATTACCTTTATTTTATAAATGTTGAACAGGAGTTGAAGAAGAGAGAAGGAAGTAAATTGTTTATGATTATCCAGGTAGTGAGTGGCAGATCCTTGATGCAAATCAAAACATTGTGTATCCAGAATCTGTCTCCTTAACTGCAAGCTTATTTTATATTGATACATGGGGAATTTTGTTCTTGTTTTCTTAGAAAAGCACAGTAATATGATAGTACACAGCTGGATGAATTAACATGAACTACCAAATTGTTTTAGCAGAATCCCTCAGAAATGCTCTCAATTACTACTCCTTCTCCAGAAGGAACCATGACCCAAAATTCTAAAATTATAAATAAATATGTTTGTTATTGGAATTTATAAAAATGGAGTCATTTGGTACTGTTGGGAAAAGCAGCAAAGGAGAAAGGACTTACAAAGTGCCTACATAAATTGGTTATGAGTAACATATAAACAAGGAACAACAAACTGTAGAAGGCCACAGGAGGCCTCTGAGGAGGAAGGCCTCTCCATGCCTCATGTTCCAGTGCAGGGCGACCTAGGCTCTGTTTCCATAAACATTGTGCTCAAGAATGCAAAACCCCTTCATAGCACTATGAGGTAGCCAGACTTGTAGGCTCCTTGTAAGGCCCCAGTTTCACCAGCTGAACATAGATAATAAGCTAAAGATAACCACATGTTCTTGTTTTGTGAAACTCCCAAACCGCCACTGTTATCAATCCTTAGAATGACACACCAGTTCTGGTTCACTGATTCAGTTCCGGCTCACTGATTCCCTCCACAATCACCCTGTCCCCACCATCACTCCACCACTACCCTGAGGATCAAAGTGATTGTAACCAATAAATAGAGTGGCTGATCAGAGCTTGGGGCCTTCACTACTTCCAGTAATAGGTGATGGCCCCTGGTACCACTGTCTCTTTTAATCTGTCTGTTTCTCATTCCTTTGTCACCACCAAACTTGGGGTACCCATGGGTGATGTAGGGCTGGCTCCCTACCTTCTGCTGCCCAGTATGGGGCTCATGGATCCCTACATTATGACACCCAATGTGTGGGGCTCATGGATCCCTGCAGGTACAAATTGTATATTCTGCTATTTTTCTCTCAACATTATGTTTGTGATATTCGTCCCTATCATTTGTGCAACAGTATTTAAATCACTTTTATTGCTGTATAAACATTCCACTATTCAGTAGTAAATGTATTTACTAATATACTACTGGCCATCTAGGTGATTTTTTTTTTTTTTTTGCTATTATAAATGATTCTGCTATGACATTCTTGTATATATGTTCTGTTATTCCAGGAGAGATTTGTTGAGTGACATGTACTGAATTGGGTCAAATTTAGTAGCTGTGGTCAAAATGTTTTTCAAAGTTTTTGAAAATATTTACACTTCTACCAGTAGAAAATCTTTAATTTTAACTATGATTGTAGGTGAGAAGTGATATTCCTTAATTTTTATTTTGCACTCTCTTGATGAATAACGGAAATCAGCATGTTTTCAAATGTTGGCCTCTTGGATAGCTTCAATTGTGATGTGCCTGTTCATGTTTCTTGTACTTTTAGTTTTATTGGGTTATCTATCTTGTTCTTATTTGTATGAAAGGTATTTTATGCATTGTAAACATAAAACTTATATTAGTTATAAATTTTGTAAATATTTTTCCTCCCTCTGTTGTACACAGTTTATTTTCTAGTATTTCCCATTGAGAAACAGGAGTCCCTAATTTAATATATCTAAATGAATAAATGAGTAATTTTTTGTATGCTTAGAGGCTTGGGTAAACTCTTTAAAATATTTTCCCACAAATTCATGAGGATGTTCTCAAATGTATTATTTTACTTTTTGTCTCTTAACTTTTTCCTATATCTGCAATTCAACTCAATTTAATATTTTATGGTATGAGTAGGGTCAATTTTTATATTTTTCTTTCTACATATATAGCCAATTGAATCAGAGGAATTAAGAAGAATATTCTTTCCTCATGACGTTAGATTCTTCTCTTTGTTATAATCTTTATGTCCATTTATGTATCTGGCTTTTCTATTCAGTACCATTGATCTACCTCTCTAACCTTGCCCTAATACCAAGAGTAAGAAAAAAATATCTTTCTGGAGGGTTGAAAAATATCCTTAATTCACCCACCCTAAGTTCCCAGAAGCTCCTATAACAAAAGACAATTAGTAAGAAAAAGCATACAGGTATATTTCATATAAAATGTATATGACTTGGTAGTCTTCATAAGAAAATGAAGGCCCAAAGAAATGGGTAAACTTGTGTATTTTTTACATGTTTTACAAAGAGTGGAGAGCTTCAGAAAAACATGATTGGACAAAATGTATGATTTAAATGATATTAAACTGGGGGGGAACTTAGCAAGACATGTTGGTTCAGATTCTTCTTTGTATTCTGGTGTCCTCAGAGATAAGGATGCTCCTTTCCTCTTGATTTAGAGAATACCCCTCCAATGAGGGCTTATGATCTGCTTCAAGGGGAAGCTGGAAAATATTTCCTAGGTTTTATGTCCTGCTTTAATAGAATAAGGTCAGAGAAAGTCAAAGAGCAAACTTTCTGCTTCTGTTTTCACAAATGCAAATGTGTTATATGCTGTAGGAGGTCCTGAACCTCATCGCCACTCTGTCTTAAATAGTTTCATGATATAGATAAATAACAGTCAGACATTTGCTCCACTTCCTTTTATTTTAAAGTGTCTTGGGTGTTTGGGGGAAATTTGCTTCTTAATCTATGTTTTAGAATTGACTTTGAGTTTTATGAAAATTCCTGTTAGGAAAAAGTAGACATGTGAATGATATAGAGTCTTACTCTGGTAAAAATAGGGAAATGTTCTAATTAATTTGGTTTTTCTACAAAGGCTTTCAACAAGTTAAACTTCTTCATAAAATGATTGTATATATCTCATTAGATTTATAATGAATGCAGTGGTATAGTCATCCACCCTTTTTTAAAAGATTTTTTTTTACAAGATTTCCTTCAATATCCTGGTTTCTTAGCATTTTTAGGTGCATTTTAGAGCAACTTTGTCAAGCTCCTACCCTATATCCTCCCTCAAAATATTTTGGTAACTTTGTTGAGATTTCATTGAATCCATAGATCAATTTGAGAGAAGGGAATTTTTATGACATTGTGCTTTCAAATACACAAACATGGTATACACTTCAATTTATTGAGGTCTATTATTCTGTATCTCAATAATATTATATTTCTATGTGTAAAGAGCTAGTATATATTTTAGTAGAAATATTTCTATGTGATTAAATTTCTTTAATATAATGAACACCATAGAGTTGTTAAACCTTCACATCTAATGTTTTCTTACTAGAGTTTAGAAATAAAGTTTATTTTTTATACTGATCTTTATCCAATGGCTTTGATAAATTTACTTATTAAATACACTAGTGTCTGTAATTTTTACAGCATTCCTATGTACACAATGCCATCTATGAATAATGGCATTTTTATTCATTCCTTTCCAATTATTATACCCACTGTTTTATTTTCTTGTCTTAATGTACTGGCTACATCTTGTAATAAAATAGTGAAGAGAGTATCAGTTACCTTTCTTATTCCCAATCTTGTTGAGAAATTTTAAACATTTTACTGTAGGTGAGAGATTGATGTCTTCTGTAAAGAGTTCGGTGTATATATCTTTAGACCTGCAGAGCATAGACTCTGTCATTACTGTGAAACTCTGTCAGTACAGGACAAAAGCTACCAGAAATGATATTCAAATGAATAGCTGTGGCTATGTTTCTATGTAGCTTTATTTAAAAAACAAGAATGGGTTAGATTTGTCCTGTAGCCATAGTTTGCCTTTTCTAGTGAAAGAAATCTCTTTAGTATTCAAATTTCTAACAGTTTTGTATAATTAATAAGATTTATCCAATGGTTTTTAATGCGTAATATTAGGAAATAGCTTTATTTTCCTTATTCTAGTAGGAATTTTCAGAATTGCCATAAAAATTTTTCAGATATTAAGCAATTTGCATTTCTGAAGGATAGTCTAACTGTATGTGATGAATTATTTTTTTCCGTTTTTTTTAATCCATTGATGGATATTTTAAAACATATTTTTAGAATTTTACTTAGTTGCACTGTGCTTTAACTTTTAAAAATATTATCTTTAACTATTATGGGTATATAATCAGTGTATATACTCATGGGGTACAAGCAATGTTCTGATACAGGCTGACAAAGTATTATAATCAAATCAGGGTAATTGGGGTATCCATACGCTCAAGCATTTATCATTTCATTTTGTTAGGAACATTTAAATTCTATTTTTTACAACATTTTAGTTAGTTAGTTAGTTAGTTAGTTAAGATGGAGTTTCGCTCTTATCTCCCAGTCTGGAGTGCAATGGCACGATCTCAGCTCACTGCAACCTCCACCTTCTGAGTTCAAGCGATTCTGCTGCTACAGCCTCCTGAGTAGCTGGGATTACAGGCACCTGCCACCACACCTAGCTAATTTTTGTATTTTTAGTAGAGATGGGGTTTCACCATGTTTTCCAGGCTGGTCTCAAACTCCTGAACTCAGGTGATCCACCAGCCTCGGCCTCCCAAAATGTTGGGATTATAGGCGTGAGCTACTGCTTCCAGCCAAGTTATTTAAAAATATGCAGTAAATTCTTCTTGGCCATAGTCACCATTTTATAGTATAAAATTCCGGATCTTTTCATTCTAAGTGTATTTTAGTTCCCATTAATCATTTACACTTGCCCCCACTCCACCAACTTTTAAAATAAATTTTAATCTTGCTTTTCTATGAGGACTATATTGTTCATACTGAGAATGGAAGCATTTTTCTTATTTAACTCTGGCAAATATCATATAAAGATTTGCTTTTTTTTCCCTTAATTATTTGGTAGTTTTTTCGTGGTGAAATCATTTGGGCATGAACATTTCTTCTGGAAAGGTTTTAATGGCAGATTAAAATAATTTTATAGATGTGCTGTGTTTTTCAGGCACTTTTTTAAAATAAAAAAAATCAACTTCATTGGCAAATACTATGTCATTAAATTATCTTTCTTAGATTTCTGCAGAATCTATGACAGCAGAATAGATTCTGTAGAATTCTTTAATTCTGATTGTCTTTTTTCTCTTCCTTTTTTTCCTTTTAACTCCCTTCCTAGAATTTATTAATGTATTAGTCTTGTTAAAAACTAAATTTTGATGTTTTTGCTACTCTACATGCATTTTGTTTCATTATTTTCTTTCTTGTCATCGTTTCCTTGCTTCTATTTTGTGTGTGTATGTGTGTTCACCTCTATTTTCCTTTCTAATTCTTTGAAACAAATCTTTACTGTTACTGCCCTTAGCTACTCACTGCCTCAAAAGGACTTCAGATTAACAATAGAAAGAGTATTGCTTTAGGATGATAAAATTAATCACTTACTACCCACTATTGTAACCTCTCACTCAGTGTGAGTTAAGTTTACAAGGACACCGAAATTGCTTCTTCTTCCTTTGATCTCCTTTAATTACTTTTCATTATACATCACCAACTATTAAATTTATTCTAGCCATGCTCATTTCATTTATGCAGTCTATTTGCCTTTGCTAGTGAACTGAAGACTAGCAGATATCTATCTGCTAAAACTGATCTCTTATAATGAGTAATAAATAAAAAGTATTCTTAACTTACGTATGATCTATTTCTTCTGATAATCTTCTGTTCTTATCAGATATATTCAACTTGAATGTGAAAGACAAGGAAGGCCAGTCTGGGTAGTCTACAGAAGGAAGTTTCTCAGGGCACAGAGCAAGGCAGAAAAGGGCAGGATTGAAACATTTGATCTGAGTGTGTAGCTGACAGGAAAAGTGTTTCTTTCCAGAATAATTTGTAAATTAAAAGTTGTAGAGACAGCTATTTAGAAACTAAATATTCATTTCCCTTATGGAAATAACTTTGAATTATATTTTATAGAAAAATGGTATTTAGAAATCGATAGGCTGCAATTTTCTATTTTGATTTCATGATGAATTTGATTTTGACATTTTATCAACATAATCACTTGGTTTACTTCACAGTGCAATATAGGTATACTAAGTCATACTTATGTAAATGAAGTTGAATTGTTAACAGGCAGCCATGATCTTAATTTCTTGAATAATATTAGTTTTTTTCTACAGGAATTTCTTCCAATCCCTTTTATCCAACTTAAATTAACAACAATATTTGGATCAAATATGCTATTTCTGAATATTTATTTACTTATTTTGTAATCAGCAAATGATTAAAAATAAAGAGCCTACTATAAATTTATCTTTGAGCTAATGTAGAGAAAGAGATAGCGCAGGAAATACAATCTATTGCTTATCTCCCTGATCGACTTCTATTCCATATGAGAAGTCAATGAAACCATAAATCATATAAAGTGAACACAATGAAGATGTTTATTTCATAAACCAATTGTAAATTGTTTGCTCACATTAAAATTCATATACATACGGCAAACATCCATTTTTTGCAATGCTATGCAGTGGAAGTGTGGGAAAAATGTTTCCACCACAAGAACTATGGCCAGAATGTATTTATCTCATGATCCTCTACAAAGCTGCAGCTATGATCAGTATCACATAATAGTACTGTTTTTAATCAAGGTATTGGCATCAAGCCAGGTCAATATTCAATTATATTTAAAATTCAATATTCAATTATGTCTAAAATTACTCTCCATTCCTTTTATTCAGTGTACAGTTAGGTTACTCAGAAATACTAGAAGACAGATTGATCATATATACTTGTGCATTTGTTGCAGAGTTTTTTCTTACTAGTACCTGACCTTCATTTATTTCAAGGTTCTTCAAGTTTACTGGTTCAGGTCTAGATTTTTCTATACTACATTGGCCTAAGCCAAATTTCTGTTAACAGAATCAAATTAGTTTGATTTCGTAGATCTCGTGAGGCTTTCATAAACTTTCCTTATATTTTAGTCATGAAGATGCCATAAATAATTAGCGGCAATCAAAAATCTCTGTAGCTAAAACTATTCTAATTCCCAGCTTGACTGTCAATTACTGCTACTGTTTCTACCTTACCTTTGAAGGTTAATTACAGCTATTTGGATTGTACTACCCAAGTATCTTATCTTACCTATTCAAACTGGGGAAACCATTTTCATGACAGAACCATCTCTGGCCTACAGAGGACAGCCAGCAGAGTGTTTTTCAAATAAATTAACCATTTCCTCAACAATGTCCTTCTTTGTGTTTTGGTGAAACAAGGCATTTGAGGTTCTTCTCAAGGGCCATAAAGGGTCAATGGGTGAATAAATTTGTAATTTCCACTTTCGCAGTACACAGGATAAATTATTTTGTATTTCAAAATAAAACCAAACACATAGCTAGCATTTCACTTTCATTTCCCATTGGCCACCATCAAGTACAGGTTTCAAAAATCAGAATCTCTGGAGAGTGCAGGCATGTTAATAAATTCACTACAATCTAAACTTAGGCTTAGTACCCTAAACATAAACTTAAAATGTAATTTCATAAAAATATATCCCAAAACATGTCCTTCTTGTTTTTTGTTAAAAAAAAAAAACACATTTCCATACATTTCCATGTATTTATTTAAAATAATCTAATTAGTTTGTTTTATTTCTTCTATTGGGTTAGACTTATTCAATTTTGTTTCAATCACTTCTCTTCTACTTGTTCATGAGGAAGGGATTCCCACTCTAGGTTTTGAGAATGACTCAATACATGATACCTGCAATTGGACGGATGAGAGGGGACAGCAGTGTTTTAGTCATGTAGACTCACAGTCCCAGGGAGAAGGGCATGACATGCCATGTAGGGATACATAGGAGTGTCCTTGAAATAGAATGGATAAGCAGCAGCTCTGGAAAGCAGGCTTTGTAGTTTCAAGAGGGTGCTTGTCCTTTCTCATTCCCTGGGAAAAACGTGATTACCTTGTTTGATCTATGTTCTGATGAAAATTGAAAACTTCTGTGCTCAGGGATAAGCAGGAATTTCACCTGGTCCTGTTGATAAGAAGAGATGTTTGGTTAGGAGACTTTATCCATATGAGTGGAGGAGAGGAAGTTGTGGCTATGCCATTTGAGACCCTCCCGATTTTAACAGGTGTTAAAGCATCACATAATATTGGACTTAGATGTTAAACTTTACTTCACAATTAGGTTTCTCTGGCTGTTTAGACCTACAAAAAAGGCTGAGAGAGCTGAGAAATTGTAACCAAACCCAGATTCAACCATTTGCTGCTCAAAAACCAAACTTGAAAGATAAGGGTTGGTGTTGATACAGAAGAATAAAAATAAGAATAAGACTAACCCAATAGAAGAAATACAACAAAATAATTAGGTTATTTTAAATAAATAAATGGAAATTTGTTTAACTTTTTTTTTTTTTTTTTTTACAAAATACTGCCTATTATCTTGGCAGTATCATTGGTGTCACGCCAGTTTAGATAAAATGACACGGGCACATGTGGAGTGGTTTTAAGCAGCAAAAGTTTAATAGGCAAGAAAGAAGCAAGGAAGAAGAAACCAGCTCCCCGATACAGAGACAGAGGGAGGGGGGATTCTAACAAAGAGAAAACCCACAGGCAGTGGTGGAAAAGTGGCTTCCTATACTGGGATGCTAAAGGAGGCGGTGTCTGGTTTGCATAGGGCCTAGGGGATTGGTTCGACCAGGTGTGTCATTGTGTCCATAGCCCAAGAAAAACCTGGCCATGCCACCTTAGTCCTTTAATATGAAAATATGGGTCACTATGATGTTCCAAACACATGGCGTTATCTGGAGGTGGCCATGATACCTGCTACACCTGGTGACAAGGAAAAGACAGTGGGAATGGTCATATTGATTGAACCCAGTTTCTAATAGCTGGCATGTGCATATCAAAGCTTGCCAGCCTGGCCATTCAAGCAGCCTTTTCTGTTAGAAAAGAGATGGTTCAGGGTTGTTTCTTATTACAGGAAAATTTCCACCAAGAACCTTTACCGTTACTGTCTGCCTAAGACATTATTTTTTAATAACTCCTGTATCAGTGGGAGGAAAAGCAGGTTTACCCAGAAAACCAGCAAAATCAAAAAAAAAAGATCATGAATTAAAATTCTAAAGTACCAACTTAAGCTAGTACAAATTTTAGGATCTTTCAATGTTAAGGGCAGGGAGAAGAGGCAGGGGTTGACATTAAGAGGTGACTGATAACTACAGATATCTGGGTGACAGTGAGGGTCTGAGGAAACTGGGAACTTCTTTATCCTTGGTCAGGTCACAATTCACCTATAAATCTTTAATAAAATACAGTTGTTTTCATACTTCTTTAATTCCAGAGTTAATTTTTAAAAACTACATGATTTCCATTACTGCCTATTTTCTCAGTAGTCTAAAATTATCCTAACCTGCAAGCAGGAACAAATAAAGGCTCTTTAAATAAAAATGGAGTTAGGTTAGTCCTTTCCATTTCACTGTTCCAAAATGAGGGCTATTAGCTTCTCCTTGAAAGCTAATTGCCTTGGGCAATATTCTTACCAGTCCTCAAACAAGATAGAGGCATCTGCCTCAAACAGAAATGAAACATCTCCTTTGGCTATTGAGGGCAGATCAGTTTGGTTTGGGAATTGGGGTGCTCTGCATATCCCATATCCTCTCCAGAGTCCCTATTTTAATTTTCATTCCTTATTGTTTTATGATCAGGGTTTTACTTTTTATAAAAGAGAACTGGTAATGTGATAAATTTGATTAGTATAATAATGTACATGGTCAGATTATAATTTTTTTCACTATTTTAACTCCATGATAATTAGACAAAAGTGATTCATTTGGGATACTTATTTAAATGTTGATTTTTCTTGAATTGAGAATTTAAAACTTTTGGCAGATAATGTACTTTTTTTCAAGCTCTCAGTGCAATCACCAAGCACCACTCAACCCACGGTTCTTATATTTATCTTGTGGTTCACGTTGTTCCATGACAACAGCTATTTAGTAACTAAGGATTTAGCTTCAAGATGGACTTCAGTTTCAATAACTACAGATGGTCATTGTAGAAGATTCCATGGACCAACATGGTTACATATGTTTATATAAATTATTTTTAAACTCAACCAGCTTAGTTTACCAATACCTATTCTCATGTTTATGATGATCTGTTCCGTAAAGTAATTATACTTACTGATTATTGTGTCAATTAAGATTCTAACTTGCAGACAAAGTGGGATATTCTGATTTGCTACATGGAAAAGTTTATTGATTAATATATATTAGAAAGCTTATAAAATTATTAATAGAGCTGGAGAAAAGGGCTCATGGAAAACTTTAATAATGACAATCAGAATCACTCCACAAACAAATTTGAAAGACAACATCATCATTACGACCTGCAATACAATTATGCAATTGTAATAAAACCTCTGCATTTACCAGGAAACTGGACCATACTACAATTTCTATCTATGTCTTTGGTTGCCAGCCTTCTCTAAAACATCTCTTGCAATTACATAAATGACTTAGGAAGAGTCCTTTCCTTAAATAGCTCCCACATTAACCAAAATGCCTGTGAATCTGATTGGTAAAACGTAGTTTACATTCCTTCTTTATATTGAAGGTACTTGAAGAGGAATACTTATCCATGACAGGAAGTAATTCCATTATGTTAGGGGTCCCTACAATTGAATGTTAAGTCCTACTTGTGGAGAACTCTACTATATTAAAAAATATTTCTTTGAGACTGCAGTGTATGTGTGTGTGTGTGTGTGTGTGTGTTGCACGTGTGTATGTATGTTGGGAATAGGGTTGGTGTGTGTATTTGGCTTTATTTTCGCATGGGTATATTTTATAATAATTACCTTCAGGACTGTTGCAAGGATAAACTGATATGAATACAAATCTAAATGTTTAACTCATGGACATACCTGATATGCACCAATCTATAACTGTTTTATCAATCTTTAAGAATATTTCTGTAAGCCCCTGTAGAAAATTCTACAACAAAATAACTAAGGGAAATGTACTATGGGGTGGAAAATCAAAATGATTAGGCACGTTGAGAGAAAAGTGTTCTCTGTTGGTGGGATCTGATGAGATTAGGAGGAAGTGATTTCATAGACTCCTCAGTCAAACCTGAAGACAAAATGCAAAGTTTATAATGGAGGCATTTATGAGGCTGATAGTTTGTCTTTGAAGATTAAATCTGTTTATTGTTTATTGTATAAAAGAAGTGGTATTTAATACATAATTGCATTTTTACTATTTATAATGTAGTTTTATATTTTCCTCAAACTTCAGTAAATCTGAAACATGTAGTCTTTCTCTGTGGATAATGGGAAATAATGAGAGGGAATAGCAAAGGACTATATACCCTATCCAACATTAATTTCTTCCTTAACATCCATTAAGATGGATCAGCATTTTCTCAAAGGCAATTGGTCCAATAAATTGAGAAGATGAATAGCCACAGAGTAAGTGAGCTGCTATCCATGTCAGAGTTGGGACAGCAGTGAAAAAAAAAAAAACAATACAGAGAAAGTAAAAGAATGACAAATGATGACACAAAACCAACACCTAGCTCTCCATCCATTTTGAATAAGCATATATATTTTACATCTCCTAGATGGGAAGGCAAAAGGTAACACTTTACTTATGTAAATAAACAATAACATCCAGTCTTCTCACAAAAAAAATAATAACTCTCTGAGATAATGCACATGTTAATTATCCACAGTCATTCCACAGTGTGTGTGTGTGTATATATATATATATATATATATGTCAAAACATCATGTTCTACATAATAAGTACATACAATTTTATGTCAATTTAAAAATAATTGAAAAATAGATAATAACAAATATGTTGCCAAACTGTATAGGACTGGTATTCAAAATAGGTAGAACCTTAAACCAATTTGCTAACAAAATATTAAATCCATTTTGCAGTGCTGATGTTTGTGGATATGTTACAACCTTTACAAATATCATAATCATAGAAGAAAATTACTAATTTTTCCACTGTGAATTAACAAAATACGTCTACAGTATATTCAGTATTTTTTAAATCCAGCCAGTACTAAATTCTGACTCTTTTGATAATCTTCTTTATAATTCATGTTCGCCCCCCACCCACCTGTTTTTTAGCTTGTCTATGTTTCTCTGGTAATCTCTGAAGAAAGCCAGACAACCACTTTCCTGTTCTTTCACATTACTGAATGTAAGAAAGTAAATACTTAAAAAAGGAATGGAATGAAAGTAAAAGACTGTTCTGAGTTTCACATCATGCAAGGGTTATCCGGAATTATTTGTAGTTTGTAGTAAATTATTATTCTATCATACAGTCATTCTTTTCTATCATTTTTTAAAAATGTATAGTCAACTAGGTTCAAAGCAAAGTGAATAAGGCTAATAAATACTGTGAAATAGTCACATCAGAAAAATGTGGTTAGCATTTTCCTAAACTCTAAGTCTATGTTAGGATATGTGGTTAATCAAGCACACAGCACTGTTGAAGTCTGGTTGCTGTAGATGCATCTGGGCATATAAAGCATTTCATGAGTTCAACAGGTTTGTGCTTCCCTCAGCCCCATGTAAAACTTTGACTTACAATATATATTTTTACTATATATTAAGATTGCATATATGTATCATTTAAAATGATATCTTACTAATACAATTTGAATGGAAGTCATGATGAGGCAATTAACTAAACCCATCTAAACCAAAATAATCATTAAGTATCTCTATATATAATATGTATTATGTATTATATGTATTATGTATTATTATATATGTATATATTATTATTATGTATTATATGTATTATGTATTATATGTATTTATCTATATACAGATATATTACCTAGATATAGCTTTCTTTTACTCCCTGTCTATATACAGCTTTCTCTTTCCATATATATATATATATATAATCCACAAAGAAAAATTAATCTCTCTCTCTGTGTGTGTGTATATATATATATATATATATAGTCTTTATAGGCTATAGTCTCTCTATATGTATTTATAGACTCTCTATATACAGTTTATCTCTCTTATATAGTCTCTATATATATACATAGTCTTTATGGATTTTATATATATATAGAGAGAGACTATGTAGAGAGAGTCTATAAATATATATATAGTTTATAAAGACTATATATATATATATTTAGAAAGAGAGAGAGATTAGTCTTTCTTTGTGGATGATCTATATGTATAGATCATCCACAAAGATATATATATAGATAGATAGATAGATAGATAGATTTATTTTTGTATGGATATATTTTATACTAATTACCCTCAGGACTACTAGAAGAATAAACTGACCTGAATACAAATCTAAATGTTTATCTTGTGGACATACCTGGTATGCACCAATCTATAACTGTTTTATCAATCTATATCTGTTTTTATCAATCCATAACTGTTTTATCAAACTATGTATATATAGAGAGAGATTATATAGATCTCTCTATATATAGAGATATAATTGATAGATATATACATCTATATATATACATATACAGAGAAATAGAGGAAGTTATGTGTTTGTGTATATACATATATATAGAGAGAGTTGTATATATGTAACTAAACCCATCAAAACCAAAATAATCATTCAACCATCCATCTATCTATACATAATGCAAGTGTATCTAAAGGCAGTCGAAAAATTTTTAAAACATTCTAAATGACCAATAATTCTTAGTTTTTGATAATGAAGATGACACTTTAGAAGTCAACAGAAAAAGTAACAACAAGAACAATAACAAGTGCCTTTGAGGCATACATTTTCTAGCTGAAAGCAACATAATTCACAAAAGCATTGATCAGAAGAAGATTGCAGAAATGATATTTTTCTCTGGATACCCTGAAAGATATGGGGATTCTAGTCCATTTAATCACCAAAAGAAAAATAAAATCATCCAGAATTAATAGCTTGGAGATAATTCTAGTTGAAACAGTAAGCCAATATAAATCTGCTTTATATTGGCTTATATAGATAGGAATAATATGTTGTCTCTTCACAGTGAAAGTTAAATTATGATCCCACAAGTTCTAGACATGCTGTAATTTTAAGATAGTCTTATCAAAAAAGTCATAAAAATAAATATTACAGTAATCGGTTGCTGTAGCAACTATGATGTGGAATAAATAAATGAGAACTTCATAAAAGCAAGTTATACAAAACATGCAAAAATGTGACACAACTTATAAGGCATTAAATTCACATAAATATTTTTAAAATCTCATTAAAATATGAATGCTTCCATGCTTTTTTTTAAAGTGTCAGATGCTTAAAAGCTTAAAGGTACACATTAAAAATGTAGGCAAGTGCTGAGCATGGTGGCACACACCTGTAATCCTGGGTTGTAAGCCCGCTCAGGTGGGTGAATTGCTTGAGCCCAGGAGATTGAGATCAGCCTGGGCAACATGGTGAAACCTTGTCTCTACAAAAAAAAAAAAAAAAAAAAGCAAGCAGATGTGGTAGCAGAGGCCTGTGGTCCCAGCTACTGGGGAGGTTGAGGGCTGAGCTGGGAGAGTCACCTGAGCCCAGGAAGTTGAGGCTGCAATAAGTCGTGATCATGTCACTGCACTCCAGCCTGGGAGAGGGAGTGAGACCCTGTCTTAAAAAAAAAAAAAAAAAATGTAAGCCAGGTGCTGTCCCTCATGCCTATAATTCATCACTTTTGGAGGCCAAGGCAGAAGGATCATTTGAGCCTAAGAGTTCAAGATCAGCCTGGGCACAATAGCAAGACCCTGTCGCTACGAAAATTGTTTAAAATAATGGCCTGGCATGGTGGTACATCCACGTAGTCCTAGATCCTTAAGAAGGCTGAAGTGGGAGGATTACGTGAGCTCAGAAGTTCAAGGTGACAGTGCCCTGTGATCATGCCACTGCACCCCATGCCTGGAATATATAGCAAGACCTTGAGATTGTTGTTTGTAAGATGGAGAGCTCCCATATAAAAGGAAAACAAGATATAGCCTTTATGAGTCTATGAGTTATAAATCTGAAGATTAAATATTAGTGATACCATTGGAGTATATCTGGTTTTAAAAAGTCATCTCTTCTCATGCGCAACAACATGGATGGAACCAGAAGTCATTACATTAAGTGAAATTAGTCAGGTACAGAAAGACAAATATTGCACAATATGACTCACTTAAAAAGTCAAATTTATAGAAGTAGAGAGTACAATGGTGGTTACCAGAGGTGAGGGGAAAGGGAGAGAATAAATGGGGAGATGTTGGTCACAGAGTGCAAAGTTTCAGTTATACAGGAGGAATGATTTTTTGAGATCAACTGCATAGCATTGTGACCATAGTAAATGTGCTAAGAGAGTAAATGTTCAATATCTCACTATAAATTATGCTATGTATGTGAGGTGATGGATATGTTAATAAGCTTGTTTCATCATTCCACATTGTATACAAATATGAAAACATCACATTGTACATTGTACACTATAAATGTATACAATGATCTGTCAAATAAAACTTTTCAAAATTGAGAAAAAAATCGCATCTTCTGAAACAATTTTCTTCTTTTCTTTATCTCCTACTGTCCCATGTTTACATCTCCGTCTTACCTTATCCTTGTCTTCATTGTTTACCTCTAAAACTTAACATTTTGAAAGTATTTTTCTTATTTTATGTCCCACCACAATTAAGTAGGTAGAATAGTATTATTTCTATTTTTCAGGTGAATGAACATGAGCTCTAATAATATTCTATATTGGTGTAAAATTTTAGTTTTAAAAAATCTCTCAGTATTTTCCTTCAAATTTATAGAGAAATAACTTACTGAGCTTTCTTGTATATTGCCACAATGTTCTCAAGAGAAGTATATAGTAGTCGAGTACATGATTAAAGTGTTAGTTTATTTATGAGAGAATAATTAATCATGAAATTTTAGAGACAGATCAAAATAGGTCATCACTTCTATTGAGTTTGTGCAATATAATCCAGAATAATTTTATTGTAGGAAACAAAATTTCAAGTAAGCCAAGTAACTAAAATGGCAGCATATTTCAAAATTGTATTCTCACTGAGCCAATGTAACAAGAAATCTCAGAGATTTACTCATAATTTAAGCAGCTTTCTGTCTTGTATTGAAAAATATAATATTGAATAACTAATATACTTTATGAAAAAATAATTTCAAAGGGAGTAGTTGCTTTCCTATATTGCATTTAGAATGAAAGTCTACACTTGAGTCAAGACTAACCTCTCTGAAAATTAAGAAGAAAAGATCTGTTAAAAAAGTATGAGATCAAGATAAAGAGATAAATTGATGTAAGAAGATATACAAATCTTAATGAGATGTAAGCATTTAGGGCTTCATTTTCTGTTCTCTCATTCTGTTTATATATTTTTTTCTTACATCTGTGAGATATTTTGTGTCAAACCCAGCTAGCTGCCTTTATAAAACCCATCACTCTCTTATACCTTATTATTATATTCCCAAGTTTCTTTGGGGGAGGCAAACAGTCCAGAGTCCAGATTAATGGTTACTTTCCCAGCCTCCCCTGAAATAATGGATAGAAATCTAACATACTTGCAACAAATGAGATGCAAGTGGAAGTCTACTGGTGGGATTTTCAGACAACCTGATTGTTCCCCCTGACAAGGTTAAGTAATTACCTTGTGTACACATTTTAGCTTTTTTTTTTTTTTAACCTCCTTTTCTTTCATTTGTCTTTTTTACTCTTCTTGCTTAGAGTGTGGTTGCAATGCTGGAGTTCTCAGCCCATTTTGTGAACATGAGGATGTAAATTCCATGTGAAGATCAATAGTGCAAATACATTGATGAGATCATTAAGGTACAGAACAGTGTCACTTTTGGCTTATTCAATGTCAGGGCATTGTTTTTATGTGAGATTAAAAAAAAAAACTTCTTTGACAATTCAGTTTCCTACAGCAGAAATTTGATATAGCTCTATTGGTGTCCTAAATGCTCTATTTAGATATAGGTTTAGGCACATCAGGAAACAAAATATTTTTGATCATTTTATTTTATTGTATGAGCCACATTTTTCTATAATTCTTAAGAGCCATCTGTGGCATCAGAATATGTCAGTATGTTAACTTTAAAGGTGTACTCATAAAGATTATAACAAGATCTATATGCTCTATTTGTGTGGTTATGGCCTACAGTACTTCTAGATTTTCTATTATTCTACAAGAGCCCAAATAAAAAGATAATTAAAATTCAGATCACATACATAAGTCCATCAATTTGATCATTTCTTTTCATATATATATATATATATATATATATAATTACACTTTAGGTTGTGGGGTACATGTGCAGAACATGCAGGATTGTTGCATAGGTACAGACATGGCAGTGTGGTTTGCTGCCTCCATCCCCCACCGTCACCCATATCTGGCATTTCTCCCCATTTTATTACTCCCCAACCTCCCTACCCCCCACTGACCCTCCCCTAGTCTCCCCCAACAGACCCAATGTGTGATGCTCCCCTCCCTGTGTCCATGTGTTCTCATTTTTCAATACCAACCTATCAGTGAGAACATGCAACTTTTGATTTTCTGTTCTTGTGTCAGTTTGCTGAGAATGATGGTTCCCAGATTCATCCATGTCCCTACAAAGGACATGAATTCATCGTTTTTTATGGCTGCAGAGTATTCCATGGTGTATATGTGCCACATTTTCCTTGTCCATTCTATCATAGATGGGCATTTGGGTTGGTTCCAGGTCTTTGCTATTGTAAACAGTGCCACAATGAACATACATGTGCATGTGTCTTTATAATGGAATGATTTATAATCCTTTGGATATATACCCAGTAATGGGATCACTGGGTCAAATGGAATTTCCATTTCTAGGTCCTTAAGGTAGCACCACACTGTCTTCCACAATGGTTGAACAAATTTACACTCCCATCAACAGTGTAAAAGTGTTCCTATTTCTCCACATCCTCTCCAGCATCTGTTGTCTCCAAATTTTTTAATGATTGCCATTCTAACTGGTGTGAGATGGTATCTCAATGTGGTTTTCATTTGCATTTGTCTAATGACCACTGATGATGAGCATTTTTTCATATGTTTATTGGCCTCATAGATATCGTCTTTTGAAAAGTGTCTGTTCATCTCCTTTGCCCACTTTTGAATGGGTTTGTTTTTTTCTTGTAAATCTGTTTTAGTTCTTTGTAGATTCTGGATATTAGCCCTTTGTCAGATGGGTAGATTGCAAATTTTTTTTCCCATTCGGTTGGTTGCCGGTTCACTCTAACAATTGTTTCTTTTGCTGTGCAGAAGCTCTGGAGTTTAATTACATCCCATTTGTCTATTTTTGGCTTTTGTTGCCAATGTTTTTGATGTTTTAGTCACGAAGTCCTTGCCTATACCTATGTCCTGAACAGTTTTGCCTAGGTTTTCTTCTAGTGTTTTTATGGTGTTAGGTCTTATGTTTAAGTCTTTAATCCATCTGGAGTTAATTTTAGTGTAAGGTGTCAGGAAAGGGTCCAGTTTCTGCTTTCTGCACATGGCTAGCCAGTTTTACCAACACCATTTATTAAACTAGGAATCCTTTCCCCCATTGCTTGTTTTTGTCAGGTTTATCAAAGATCAGAGGGTTGTAGATGTGTGGCATTTCCTCCAAGGCCTCTGTTCTGTTCTGTTGGTCTATATCTCTGTTTTGGTACCAGTACCATGCTGTTTTGGTTACTGTAGCCTTGTAGTATAGTTTGAAGTCAGGTAGTGTGATGCCTCCAGGTTTCTTCTTTTTGCTTAGGATTGTCTTGGCTATGCAGGCTCTCTTTTGGTTAGATATGAAGTTTAAAGTGGTTTTCTCCAGTTCTGTGAAGATGGTCATAGGTAGCTTGATGGGGATAGCGTTGAATCTATAAATTACTTTGGGCAGTATGGCCATTTTCAGAGTATTGATTCTTCCTAACCATGATCATGGAATATTTTTCCATCTGTTTGTGTCTTCTCTTATTTCCTTGAGCAATGGTTTGTAGTTCTCCTTGAAGAGGTCCTTTACATCCTTTGTTAATTGTATTCCTAGGTATTTTATTCCCTTTATAGCAACTGTGAATGGCAGTTTGTTCTTGATTTGGCTCTCTTTAAGTCTGTTATTGGTGTATAGGAATGTTTGTGATTTTTGCACATTGATTTTGTATCCTGAGACTTTGTTGAAGTTGCTTATCAGTTTAAGGAGATGTTGGGCTGAGACGATGGGGTCTTCTAAGTATACAGTCATGTCATCTGCAAATAGACACAATTTGACTTCCTCTTTTTCTAATTGAATACCCTTTATTTCTTTTTCTTGCCTGATTGCTCTGGCTAGAACTTCCAATACTATATTGAATAGGAGTGGTGAGAGAGGGCATCCTTGTCTAGCGCCAGATTTCAAAGGGAATGCTTCCAGTTTTTGCCCATTCAGTATGATATTGGCTGTGGGTTTGTCATAAATAGCTTTTATTATTTTGAGATACATTCCATCTATACCTAGTTTATTGAGAGTTTTTAGCATAAAAGTCTGTTGAATTTTGTTGAAGGCCTTCTCTGCATCTATTGAGATAATCATGTGGTATCATGTGGTTTTTGTCTTTGGTTCTGTTTATATGGTAGATTACGTTTACAGATTTGCATATGTTGAACCAGCCTTGCCTACTGGGGAGGAAGCCTACTTGATGGTGATGGATAAGCTTTTTGATGTGCTATTACAATCGGTTTGCCACTATTTTATTGTGTTGAAGACTTTTGCATCTATGTTTATCATGGATATTTTCCTGAAGTTTTCTTTTTTTGTTGAAGCTCTGGCAGGTTTTGGTATCAGGATGATGTTGGTCTCATAAAATGATTTGGGAAGGATTCCCTCTTTTGGATTGTTTGGAATAGTTTCAGAAGGAGTGGTGCCAGCTCCTCTTTGTATGTCTGGTAGAATTCAGCTGTGAACTCATCTGGATCTGGGTTTTTTTTTTGTTTCTTTGGTTGGTACACTATTAATTGCTGCCTCAACTTCAGCCCTTTTTATTGGTGTATTCAGGGTTTCAACTTCTTCCTGGTTTAGGCTTGGGAGAGTGAAACTGTCCAGGAATTTGATTGTTTTTTTTCTTCTGGAACTTTTGCTGCTATTTATAAAATATTTTTTAAAATTTAATAGTAATACTTAACGGTGAATCCCACATAGTGTTAGAACAAAAACATGTAGTAGATTCAAGAGTCTCAGAACAAAAAGTTTTAAAGATTGAAGTATTTGAACCTGAATTTGCATTTCACTTTAAAATTTTTAGCATACTCACACCGCTTTATCATGAGAAAAGATCATAATAAGAAGTACATTTACTCTGACATGTGGTTACTTTGGAAACCTTTTTTACTTTGATATATTTAATTTTCTAATTTGCTAATGCAAAAATTTAGATATAAGTGAACTCAAAATATTTAAGCCGAAGTCCATTAAGTTTGAAACTACTACAAGCAAGTCCCCATAGAAACTTAAACAGATTTGAAATTCATGAAAGTTTTGCAAGTGAGCTCAAAGAAAAATTTTCAAGTCATGTTATTTTTGCAAATACCAACATGAGGTATTATTCTTATATCCTTGTGGCATATGGGTACTTTTAAATTCCAGCAAGACATTCTTTGATCTTCATTCATAAAGGGATATATTATGTGAGTCTCATATTAGATTAAAGAAAGCTTAATATAATTTAATAAGTAAATAATGAGGGGTTTTTTTAATTTTTTTGTTAGAAACCACACTTCTGATGCAGAAAAACAATAATCATACTTAAAAGACTCCAAAGTAGAAAAATTATATGTAACATGCCTTTTGAGCAGAATGTGACATGGGCTATATATAGTTTGGCCATTCTAATAGAGTTTATGCCACTGTAAGTCTTTTCATATTGTTTGTAAAACCAATTACATGCTGATTCCAAAATCACATTTCACAGCTTCCCTTGTCAGATTACTACATGATTAAGGTTGGCAATGATTGTTTTCTTTCTTCCTAATCAAATGGCCTGGCCATTTCCCAAGGTCAAAGGAGTGTGAAAAATGAAGTTCACTGTCTTGGCAGCCATCTTATTTATGCTTTTGTCAAAACTCTCTTCCCACTAGGTAAGCATTACCTCCATTACTTCCCTTCCTGCTGATTTCTAGGGTATGCTTGCCCTCGCCACCTACGTATTCTGTTGTGATGATTGCCTAACACTTAGAAACAGTTTCCAAGTATCAGTTCTCAAGAGAAAGATACCTTGCCAATAACTCCTACAAACACAGCATCTGCACTACTGAGTTTTTTCTTCGTCAGGCCAAAAAAAAAAAAAAAAAGGGGATTTGGACTCAGATTGTTGCGGCTTAAGTTTTTGTTCCACAGTGACTGTGTGATCTTGGTCAAGTTCTTGTAATTCTCTGTTCTTCACAATCGTCGACTCTAAAAATTGATGGTAATAGTGCTTACCTTATAGTGTTATTGCAAGAATTAAATCAAGTATTGTGCATAAAACTAAAACTAATAGTTCTCATAAACTTAGAACTACAACTCTTACATACTAATCATCTCACTGTTTTATTAATAATTACATGACATATTACCATAATATGATATGATATAAATAATAGTATATTTGAATAATACTAATGCCATTGCTATTTTGGAAAAATTCATATAGAAAGAAATCAGGCTGATATTTAAATAGTACAAGGTCCATGTTTTGGGCTGAAATTGTGGGTATCCAAAATGGAATACAAAATAAATGTATAAATGCAGAGCACACATTATCATAAACAGTGACATGGGCACAGGACAAGGCAGCAGCTTGTTATCTTCAGTTTCAATATCAGTTCCTCCTTTTGTGGCTGGGTTGATTCTAAATGTGTTACATTATTACACAAAGCATCGATTTAAACTAAGGAAAATATCACTTACCTTCTACATTGTAACATATAATAAGTACTCAATACACATGGTATTATTGTAACATTCTGATCATAATACGCTACTGTTTTCTTATATAGTGGCCTCTTATGTCTTATGCATTATCACCCCAGTCTCAAGATACTTGATGGGTAAATCTTCAGACTGTTGATAATACTGTGCAAACCCATATAATTTGTGTAAAAAGATTTCCTTTTATTTCATAACATGGAAAATATATCATTAAATTTTTCTCATAGTACTTTATTTGAGAAGATATTTTTACTTCAGTAAAACAAGAATTTGTAAATTCCCTTATTATAGGAGGAGTATGTTAAAAGGCAATGTGTCCAGACATTTTAAAGTTTTTATCTCACCTTAATTCTTAAACAATTATTTACAAAGTTTCCTGAACTTGGTAGTATTAAAATGTAATCATTTTGGTTCCTCTAATTAACAAGTTGTTATGAAATAAAATTTTGTAGAAGCAATTTTTATTAGTATAGCATGTGGCATTGTATTCTAACTAGACTATACACTATGCAGAAGGATTTTAAGGAAAGAATATAGGAACAATTATTCCTTTAAGAAAAGTGCTCTAATTAGGGAACTCGGGGAATATAATTATTTAAAAAATGTAGACATTACTCAGTACACTGACTATAAGTAAATTAGTAAAGAACCATTTTTACCACCAAGGCCTGTGTGTATTTGTTGACAGGGGGAATAAAAGTAGGAATATCTGAGAGAATTTCCAGGAAAAAGAAGGGTGTCCGCCTTTAAAACTTTGTTTTGTTTTGTTTTTGAGACCTAGTCTCGATCTGTTGCCCAGGTTGAGTGCAGTGGCATGATCTTGGCTCACTGCAACCTCTGCCTCCCAAGTTCAAGCTATTCTCCTGCCTCAGCCTCCGAGTAGTGGAGATTATAGGTGCCCACCACAGGCCTGGCTAATTTTTGTATTTTTGGTAGAGATGGGGTTTCACCATGTTGACCAGGCTGGTCTCAAACTCCTTACCTCCGGTGATCCACCTGCCTCGGCCTCTTAAAGTGCTGGGATTACAGGCATGAGCTACTGCACCCTGGCCCCTTTTAGCCAATTTTTAAAAGATCTGTAACCCATAACCTTATTATCTGGTTTGCCACAAAAATGCAGCAAAGTGTCCTATCAGAGATTTACTATCAAATATTAGATTATTAAAAGGCAAGTCAGTTTAATTTTAATCTTGTCCTCGTCCTCATCATATAAATATAGCAATTTTCCCAAAGAATACTCATTGTAACCTATTATTGTTAAAGAGAGAATAATTATTCAACAATATTTGTTAAGGTATTATAAGACAGACTTTATTCAAAACCATCACAGTTGGTATGTATGAGCCACTGCAATGGATTTTGCATTTGGGGGAGAGAGATTGGACTCCACTCTGAATATAGCATGGGCAGGTGGGAATTTATAGCCAGGGAGCAGGCTGGAAATCAGTGGATGAAAAATTACTAAGAGGAGACATCAGGGATTAGAGGTATTCTGGCTATACTGAGCTAGCAGGATTCCTGCTGAAGGCAGGCCGTGGTAATCAGACATCTCCCAAAAGATAGCAAGTGAGGAACCTGATTTATATTGAGGGTGATTAGACATCAGGGGGAGGTGGATTGATTCTAGCTAAACTGATTTAGCAGGGTTCTTTGCTAAAGCTGGATTTTGCAAGAAAGTGCACAGGCAGGCTTAGGAGAAGTTTCCGGAGGCTGAATAAAGTTTGGTCAAGCAAAGAATCTTTGTCAGTATGAATATTATCCAAATTTATGCACACCATATGCTTTGGACTCACTTTATGGTAAAAGCTGAAAATTACTGCAGCACAGTGGTGATTTGTGATCAGAGAGTCTTAAAAGAGCATGGCTTCAATTGGTTTAAGGAAAAGGATGTGTCTGCTAACTAGTAGCCATGAATGACTTTAGTAACCTGCATGCACAGAAAGAAAAATGACTGCCATCCTAAGACACTGAAAAAAAGGATAATGTATTTCTTTTACATTTCTCAAGGATTTTGGCATTTTTTTTTTGTGCCTTAATCCTGCCACCTGCTGGTGTTACATAGAACTGAAAAGAAATGGCAAAAATATTTTAATATAATTTTACAGGAAATATGCAATTGTTTCCAATTGCTCTAGTAGAGTAACTCATGTTTTTTTTCAGCAAAGTTAGTGTTTTTCTTAGAATATATGCCTCTTTAAAAAATTATATTAATATACTCAGTGAAGGAAAATATGGAACGTTAGCAAGTGTTTTCATGTTAATAATTTTTTTTTTCATAGCTGCTTTGAAGACTTGAGGTACAGATAAAAGATATTCCCACCAGGAAGTAAGAAAAGTAGGCACTGTAGCAAGGTATTTTTATAGGAACTGCAAGAAATGAATGCAAGTGTGGCTTTCAAAACTGTTATTTATTTTTTTTAATGAATTCTTTCTTATGCATCTTTGGTTTTTCCAGCTTCTTGGCTTCCTATGCCTTTTGTGCAAATATGAGCCAGGAAATCTTAGCCATAGCAGAGCCACATGAGAAGATGCTATTGTATCACTGCTATACTATGATCATACAGAAGACTAGAGCTAAGTCTGTACTGAAATAAATTATAGGGTGACTATGTAATTATGGGTTGCAAGGAAACCTATATGATTATAATTTGAGAAATTTAAAGATATTGTTTTTTTCACACTTGGGAACACAATTTTTGTCTCATGAAAACGGATTACTTTTCCTTTTCAGGAGAGCAAAGACAATTATATACTCAGAAACATAATTGGTACAATACTGATTAAAGGCAAAAGACGCTTTAAAAAGACTACTTATTAGTCATGCATTTTTTTCATTATATCAAGAGACTGTCTTAGAAAAAGGCAAAAGATAAAATAAGAATTTCAAGGAATTAAAGCAAACTCTCCAGTATAGCTTATGCCTTATTTTCAGTCTTCAATTAAAATTATTTTGCTGACTAAATTGATATCAGCAAAATGCAAAAAGACAGTCACATTTTCTTCAGAAGCTTTGCATCATGTGCGGCCTGAAGCAATGTCTTCTTAGCTAGCACTTTGTCCTAGAAAGTAATCCAAGAAAACAAAAGGGAACATGAAGAGTGAGCAAGGAATAGAAAGCCAATATGCAAAAAGATAATGAAGATGGCTGGCTCCAGGGTGACTGATAAGAAGCTGTGGTAGGAATGTCCTCTAAGAATCCCTGAAATTCTCAGGAAACTGATGGGAAAGACTTGGTTCATCAGCTCCAGTGTCTGATTTGTAGGTATTTTATTCCCAAGATGCTACGTGTCAGGTACTTCTGAGTTGTGCATGCATGGACATCTCATGGCATTAGCTGAGATTCACATGGTATGAATATGAGGTGAGGTACTTTCCGTTGCACTTGCATTAATTTATTGGAACACACACTGATTTGATCACTTTAGCAGCAGCATGAATAAGACAATGATAAGTTCAAGAGCTTCCAAAGAGGTATATAAAGAAGTGATAGGTAACTCAATATTCAATATTTATTACATAATTTAAATTTTATCTATAAGTCATAAAACCTTAAAAAGGAAATTGTGAATTTCAGTTACTCAGACAGGTGTATGGTATCATACAGAGAAGGTATGCGAGTATCTGACTGTCATTCAAGAGTTTTATAAGGAGTTTTAGTCATGAAATCTTTGCCCATGCCCTTGTCCTGAATCGTATTGTCTAGGTTTTCTTCTAGGCTTTATATGTGTTTTAGGTCTTACATTTAAGTCTTTAATTCATCTTGAGTTAATTTTTGTATAAGATATACACCAAAAGCAATGGCAACAAAAGCCAAAATTGACAAATGGGATCTAATTAAACTTAAGAGCTTCTGCACAGCAAAAGAAACTATCAATAGAGTGAACTGGCAACCAACAGAATGGGAAAAAAATTTTGCAATCTACTCATCTGACAAAGGGCTAATATTCCAAATCTACAAAGAACTTAAACAGATTTACAATACAAAAACAAACAACCCCATCAAAAAGTGGGTGAAGGATATGAACAGACATTTCTCAAAAGAAGACATTTATGCAGCCAACAAACATATGAAAAAAAGCTCATCATTATCAGTCATTAGAGAAATGCAAATCAAAACCACAATGAGATACCATCTCATGCCAGTTAGAATGATGATCATTAAAAAGTCAGGAAAAACAGATGCTGGAGAGGATGTGGAGAATTAGGATCACTTTTACACTGCTGGTGAGAGTGTAAATTAGTTTAACCACTGTGGAAGACAGTGTGGCAATTCCTCGAGGATCTAGAACCAGAAATACCATTTGACCCAGCAATTCCATTAATGGGTTTATACCCAAAGGATTATAAGTCACTCTATTATAAAGATACCATGCATGTATGTTCACTGCGGCACTGTTCAGATTAGCCAAGACTTGGAACCAACCCAAATGTCCATCAGTAATAGCCTGGATAAAGAAAATATGGCACATATACACCATGGAATACTACACAGCCATAAAATAGGATGAGTTCATGTCCTTTGCAGTGACATGGATGAAGCTAGAAACCATCATTTTCAGCCAACAACACGGGAACAGAAAACCAAACGGCACAGGTTCTTACTCATAAGTGGGTGTTGAACAATGAGAACACATGGACACAGGGAGGGGACCATCACACACCAAGGCCTGTCAGGGGTGGGGGGCTAGGGGAGGGATAGCTTTAGGAGAAATACCCAATGTAGTTGAAGGGGTTGATGGGTGTGGAGAACCACCACAGCATGCGTATACCTATGTGACAAACCTGCACATTCTGTACATGTACCCTAGAACTTAAAGTATAATAATAATTTTAAAAAAGAGTTATAGAAGGAGAAATTCCTAGACAAATCTACAAAGCAAAGGCCCAAAGTGTTTTAGTTTGTGTCTTTGTTAGTTTGTTTTTAATGTGTGTTACATCAGAAATGAGCATTTCAATTGAGGATGGGGAAGACATGGCATATTACTTTTAAATGAATATATTAAAATTCCACATTGAATAATCATAAATATATATTATTTCACATAATAGTAACCAACCAAATTGCTGTGATTTTTAAAATAATTTAATGTGTTTTTTCTTGTTTGTTTATATTATATTTGTATCAATTTAGAATTTGAGACCTGGATGGTACTACTCATATCACTGCTATATGATTACCACTAACTTTCTTCTCTCTTGCTTTGGGTCACTGTGTTCACAGCCTTATTGGTCATGACTCTGAACGCTCCAACATGATCATGAATGACAATGATTGCTAAAAGTGTCACTATTAAGGAATTTCATTTGAATTCCAAGAGGGTTATGCATAGTAAATGTTCCTCCATGTTTGTACCACGGCAATAAGAGCTTGATGTCAAAGGAGTTGCTGGTTTGGCTAAGGAGGTTTATTCTTGTATTGCTGTCCAAGAAATTAGCCTGGTTTTCTTTGGCATACAAAATACTGAATCAACTACGTGTATCTACATCATTTATTTTTCTCCAGAAGTCGTACCTCTTACCTTAAGCCTTTGAAAATATTATGTTACATAAATTGTAAAAATATGTTTTTATTTCAGATTTTATTAAACCATTTCAACTTTTATTTGCAAAGTCCTGTATCTAGATTCAAATACTATCCATAGAAAATAGTAAACAACCCAAATGCCCATAGATGATACACTGGAGAGGGAAAACGTGGCAATATACACCATGGAATATTATGCAGCCATAAAAAATGATGAGTTCATGTCCTTTGTAGGGACATGGATGAACCTGGAAACCATCATTCTCAGCAAACTGACACAAGAACAGTAAATCAAACATTGCATGTTCTCACTCATAGGTGGGTGTTGAAAAATGAGAACACATGGACACAGGGAGGGGGAGAATCACACACTGAGGTCTGTGGTGGGGGAACCTAGGGGAGGGATAGTGAGGGGTGGGGAGTTGGGGGAGGATAACATGGGGAGAAATGCCATATATAGGTGATGGGGGAGGAAGGCAGCAAACCACATTGCCATGTATATACCTATGCAACAATCCTGCATGTTCTTCACATGTACCCCAAAACCTAAAATGCAATAAAATATTTTTAAAAATACAGAAACAAAGAGTATAATTTGAGTGAGTATATGTGGAGTTCTAATCATAATAATGTTCCTTACAAATTGTACATCAAAATAAATAATGTCACATTGCATAATAACACTCATTAAACAAAACAATAACCCATTTAATAGAAAGATAAGGAAACGAGAAAGGAAAAAGAGAAGAAGGAAGGAAGGAAGGAAGGGGCAAGGGACAGATAAAAAAGGAAATAAAGGAAAGATATCCCTTATAGTAAAAGTCAAAATTGTATATAAGTGTGTGTGTGTGTGTGTGTGTGTGTGTGTGTGTGTATACCAAAAATTCTCAAATAGTTCAAATTTGACAAGGAACAGAATATGTTTTATAATTGCAAATTAGATACCTACAGAAAGCTTATTCATTAATTGCTGTTATTAATTAAATTTACAGGACAAAACTTGTAACTTTCTTAATCAAGTGATAAAAGTGAATGTTACCAATACTGGATAAAAAGCACATTCTACATATGTCTTCAGCTGTGACCTGCTGAGGACACTGTACTCATGGTGTGGTATGCCTAACAAACAGCATAACATGAATCTAATCATTGGGAAACATCAGAAAAGGTCAATTTAGAGAAACTGCACAAAATAACTGGCCTATACTTTTCAACGCTGTCAAGGTTAAGAAACAGAAATTAAATCTGTGGAAATGTTCCAGATTAATAGATTCTTAAAAGATATGACAGCAAAATATCATGTGTGAATCTGCACATAATCCTGGAAGCAGCAACTGTAAACTATAAAGGCCATTATTGGGACAATTGGTATTTAAATAAGGATTACAGGGTATGTGTGGTGGTGTTTCAATGTTAAATTTTCTAGCATTTTACATTTCTGTTGTTACATAAGAAAATCCCCCTTTTCTTTAAAAATACAAACTGAAGCATTTAGGGGTAAAGAGCTCCAGCACATCCAAGGTGCTCTCAATGGGTTCTGAAATACAAATATGTGCATACGTGTAAGCTTATGAATAGACAGAATGAGATAAAATGTTAACAATTATAAAACTGAGTAAATGTTCTAAGAAAATTAATTGTACTATTCTTGCAATGAACATATAAGTTTAAAGCTGTAGCAAATCAAAGATTTGAAAAGCGGCCTCCCTTTCTACACATCTTTTCATACTGGTCCATCATCCTCAGAAAAAAATGTGAGTCTTGGTCTCCTGGTCCTGCAAAATATTCCCAAGAAACTTCATTTTGTTAAGTGAATTGGTGCATTAAAATATTATAGGATGGTCACATAACATTTAAAAGGGAGTGTATTACATCAAATTTTAACTGAAATAAGGATAAAATTTATTTCATTTTTAAATATTTAAGCGTTCAATGTGCTAAGAAAAAGACACAAGTGAATTTAAAGGATTTTTTCTACAGAGGAGACAAGGATGCATTCAGTCAACATTTCTACACCTTATTCTCTCAACTAGTTTAATATGAAATTAGCTTTGTGTTTTGTGCCTTTTTCTCTAGTGTATTGTTTGTTATAAATCCCATACTTTGGCTATGTTCTTTTCATAGTAAAATATGTTGTGACTTAAAATAAAAATTTTGCTGTTTAATTGAAAAAGGTATTTCCCAGAGGCACTTTGAACCTTCATTCAAATAGATCCCTCGAAATCTGATTACACTGGTCCTCCTTATAAAACATGTATGCATACATAAATATCCTACATTTTGTGATAAAAATGTACTTAAGTAAAAGAAAAACAGGCTAATATCCTGTTATGCATAGTTAGTGGATATACTAATGTCCCAAATCAGGAGATAATATTATATAGAGTTAAAAAATATTTTATTGTAGAACAGTGATTAAAAATGTATCGAATATAGGTAGGACTCAAGATTAGGTTATATTATGTATTCTGGATGAAAATGTAATTAACTAAGCATATAGTAAACAAAAAGTTTTCTGTCTCAAATTAATAAAAGGTAGTCACATTTTCTATCAATTCTGATTTCCCCATGAAGAGAAATTAACTGAGCTTAAAATTTCTAATTAAAGGAAAACATTCTCAATCACTTAGTTTTACTATGTCTTGATTTTATCCCAAATTAATACTATGTTATAGAAGTTACATTTAGAAAAGCAAGATGCTAAAAACCTGTTTGTTAGCATTGCAATGTATCTTCATATTTGGTATAATAAAATAGGTATATCACAATAGTTATACATATATTGGCACTATAATTATTATATAAAATAGATGATATGATTGTTTTTTATCTTGATAAAAGAAAACAAAAGTATTGTTGGCTTGTTAGTGTGAATGCCTGAAACAAAACTGTATCTTCAAATGACCTATTTCTTTGTATTAATATATTTGGTGCTTAAAACTTGTTAGATACACTTTTTACCATTTCACAAATATTGACCATTTATACTCATAATAACCCTATGAAATAATTATGTTTACTATCTTAATTTTAGAAATTTGGAACTGGAGGCCCTATGACTTTAAGCAACTTGTCCAGAATCCCATGCCTATTTTGCTTCTCAACAAGAAGATAGGTAAACATCTGATTATTAGTTTGATTTCTAGAAGATGCGACAGGTATATTTAACAATAAATGCAGTAGACATTCAGTTTAAAGCTATAATTTTAAATAATATAAAAAATAATTTGAACCAAGCCTCAGCTTCCGTAACACTAACAACATTTTTCTGTGGTAAATATATTTGGGAAAGAACACTACAGATCACTGAAACTACAAAATGCTGCTCCTTCTCCTCTTTGTCTTAACAACTGAACTTAAATCTTAATAATAAAATTTCACTTTCTAAATTTTTGTAAGTAAACTTCATTTAAATTATTTCAATGTTATAATTCATAAATAAGGTATTTCATGGCAAACCATATAAATCAATGAACACAACTTATAGCACTACTATAGCCAACAGAATTTGTTTAAAATAGCATATGATAATTTGTGCATTTTTTTCAGGTGAGTGATGTGTATAGGAAAAAATGCATCATAAAGCATGTGAATTCATAATTGGAGCTACTAGTTTCACCAGGCTCAGCAGCTCAGTGCCTGTCCTGAAATATTAGACAAACACCCAATTAGTCAAGAAAGATGGGCAAAGGTTTTACTAAAATATTTGTCCCATTATTTCATTTGAAAACCCTTGTCAATTCTCTTTTTAGGTACATTAAATGTAAATGTTATTTAATTAAAAAGCCAATAGTCCAATTAATCTCAATAACCCAATTCAAATGGTCAGTGAATTTGAATAGACATTTCTCCAAATCAAAGATATAAATTACCAATAAACACATGAATATAATACTAGGCATCATTAATCATTAGAGAGCTTAAGAGGCAAATGAAACACCATTTTAAATCCACTAGGATGGCTAAATAAAAGTGACTGATGATAATAAGTGTCTGTGATGATACGGAGAAATTAGCACTCTCTAATACTGCAAGTTGCAATGTGAGATAGTACAGCCACTTTGAAAATTATTTGACAGTTTCTCAATAAGTTAAACATAGAGTTAATACAGCCCAACATAAATGAAAACATTTTTCTCGTAAATAACTGTATAGGAACCTTTATAACAGGATCCATGACAACTGAAAGGGGGAAACACCTCAACTGCACATCAAATAATGCATAAACAAGATATAGTTAACCCTTGAAAAACAGGTTTGAACTTCATGGGTTTTGTATTAGTCTGTTCTCATCTTGCTGTAAAGATATACCAAAGACTGGGTCATTTATAAAAGCAAGAGTTTTACTTGATTCACAGTTCAGCATGCCTAGGGAGGCCTCAGGAAACTTACAATCACAGCAAAAGAGGAAGCAAACATGTCCTTCTTCACTTAATGGCAGGAGAGAGAATGAGAACCGAATAAAGGGGGAAGCCCCCTTATAAAACCATCAAATATCATGAGAACTTACTATCTAGAGAATAGCATGGGGTAACTGCACACATGACTCAGTTACCTTTTCCAGAGTCCCTTCCATGACATGTGGGGATTATGAGAGCTACAATTCAAGATAAGGTTTGGGTGGAGACATCACCAAACCATATAATTCTGCCTTGGCCCCTCTTAAATCTCATGTTCTCACAATTCAAAACACAATTATGTCTTTCCAACAATCACTCAAAGTCTTAACTTATTCCAGCATCAACCCAAAATTACAAGTCCATGTTCTCATCGAAGACAAGCCAAGTCCCTTCTGTCTATGAACCTTAAAGTTCTGAAATGATGTCCTTTAACTCCATGTCTCACATCCATGTCATGCTGATGCAGGAGCTGGGCTCCCATTGCCTTGGGCAGCTCTGCCCTTTGGCTTTGCAGGGTACAGCCTCCCTCCTGGCTGCTTTCACAGACTGACATTGAGTGTCTGCAGCTTCTCCAGCCGCATGATACAAACCATCAGTGGATCTACCATTCTGGGTCTGGAGAATGGTGGCCATCTTCTCACAACTCTACTAGGTGGTTTCCAGTGGGGACTCTGTGTGGAGCTCCAACCTCACATTTCCCTTCCACACTGCCGTAGCAAAGGTTCTGCATTTGTGCTCCACCCTTGAAACAAACTTCTGCCTGGGAATCTAGGTGTTTTCATACATGCTCTGGAATTTAGGAAGAGGTTCCCAAACATCAATTCTTGACTTCTGTGTACCCATAGGCCCAACACCATGTGAAAGCTGCCAAGGCTTAGAGCTTGCATTCCCTGAAGCAATGGCCTGAGCTGCATGTTGCCCCTTTTTGCCATGGCTGGAGCTGAAGCAGCTGGCATGCAGGGCAACAATGTTCTGAGTGTGCACAGAGCAGGAGGACCCTGGGTCTGGTCTACAAAACCATTATTCCCTCCTAAGTCTCTGGGCCTATGATGGGGGGGGGGTTGCCACAAACAGCTCTGACATGCCCTGGAGACATTACCCCCATTGTCATGGTGATTAACATACTGCTCCTCATAGTTACTTAAGCAAATTTTGGCAGCCTGCTTGAATTTCTCCCAAGAAAATGGGTTTTTCTTTTGTATAGCATCATCAGGCTGTAAATCTTACAAACTTTTATGCTCTGCTTCCTCTTGAACACTTTGCCACTTAGAAATTTCTTCTGCTGGATACCCTAAATCATCTGTCTGAAGTTCAAAATTCCACAGATCTCTTATGCAGGGGCAAAATGCTGCCAATTTCTTTGCTAAAGCATAACAAGAGTCAACTTTGCTTCAGTTCCCAAAAAGGTCCTCACCTCCATCTGAGACTACCTCAGCCTGGACTTCATTTTCCATATCACTATCTGCATTTTTTTGTCAAAGCCATTTAAGAAATAGCTAAGAAATTCCTAACTTTTTCACATTTTCTCAACCTTTGCCTTGTTACTTAGTTCCAAAATTGCTTTCACATTTTCTAGTATCCGTATAGCAGTGCTCCACTCTACCTGGTACCAATTTGCTGTATTAGTTTGTTCTCATGCTGCCATAAAGACATACCTGAGATGGGTGATTTACAAAATAAAGAAGTTTAATTGACTCAGAGTTCAGCATCATTGGGGAGGCCTCAGGAAACTTACAATCATGGCAAAAGAGAAAGCAAACACATTTTTCTTCACATGGTAGCAGACGGGAGAATGAGAACTGAGTCAAGGCGGAGGCTCCTCACAGAGCCATCAGATCTCATGAGAACTTATTCGCTATCATGAGAATAGCATAGAAGAAAATACACTCATGACTCAGTTACTTCCCATCGGGTCCCTCCCATGACATGTGGGGATTATGGGAACTACAATTCAAGATGAGACTGAGTGGGGGACACAGCTAAACCATATCAGATTCCCTTGAATTCCCTTTTTTTCTTTTTCCAACCAGCATGATTCTAAAATATAGTATTCACTGAATGAGTAACCTATATGGAGGGACAACATTTTAAAGTATGGGTTTTTCAGTGGCTACTGCAGGACTTGAGTATGTATAAATTTTGCTATACATGGGAGTCCTGGAACCATTCCCTGCATATACCAAGGGACTTGTATAATGTATATCCAAACAATTGAATATTATTTGGCAGTGAAAAAAATGAAGTATAGATGCATGGATAAAATTTGATAATATATGCTAAGTGCAAGAAGTCAGTCCCAGAAGATGAGATATTGACTGATTTCATTTACATTAAATGTCCAGAATATGCGATTGTATAGGCTAAAGAGGAGATTAGTTGGTGGTAGGAAATAGAAGGGAGTGAGGAGCTGGGCAGTGACAGTTATGGGTACAGAATTGCTTTTTGGAAGTAAGATATTCAGAAAAATGTATTGCAATGCTGGCTGCTTAACTCTGTGGATATTCTAAAGAACAATTCATGACATATTCTATGTAAATAAATGGAATCAATCTATGTTGATGTTGGTGTATCCTACTAAAATATCTTTTGGAGGTAGAGCAGACAAGATAGAGATATCAAGCAGATATTTTGTTGCTTTATGACTATTACCTCAGCTTAATTAATAATAGCATCCCCTTTTACTTTTAAAAGTTTCCTGAATTAGGTGATACATGACATGATAGCCAAGTGGATAAAATTATGTCCTTCCTTGCATCAAGAAGAAAAGTGCAGAGCGAGACTGAATGTATGATCAAGAGGTCTCTTGGTCTGTTCAGTTTAAGATGCCTATTAGACATTTTTTGGGAGATGTTAGATAAGTTATTATACATGCGGTTTGGAAATTCAGTGGAGCTAATTTGGAGCTTGGGCATTTTCCAAAATCATATTTGCTCAATGAAACATTACATGAAACAAACGGACTAAAGTATTAAATTTTGAGTAGTAAAGAAGTATGTTTAAATAGTGATGATAAATATAAATACAAGATTGATTTAAATGATAAAATTCTTTTTTATACCTCAACATTTAGATTTTAAATGAGATAATGTCACTGAATAATTCAAGATCAAATTTATGAAAAGCATTGGTGAACCCGTCTAGAATGTCCATGGGTATACAACACTATTTTTCCCTATACCTGTAATAACCCCAGTTTCACAGAGAATGGATGACTTGGAATTGCATTTCCCAGAAGTGTTTGACAGCATGATCCAAATTTAAATTCTGCCAAAGAAAACACGTGCTTGATATTTAGAAGCAGAAATCAGGAGATAGAAATCAGGTAAAATAGAAATCAGGAGTCATTTTCTTCCTCAGATGTGGCTAGCAGAGGAGTGAGTTTTAGCAGGTGTGGGGTTTGCAGCAGTCTCCAGACACTGCTCTGCAAATTACTCCTTCAGTTCTTAGCTACTTGTATCTGTGAGAAGTTAAATCAAATATTAAACAATCTAATTTAACTGAATTTTAAAGAAATAATTCCATATAGCAACATATCAATTATTTATTTTTTATTTTTTATTTTTTTTTATTTATTGCATTTTAGGTTTGGGGGTACATGTGAAGAACATGGAAGATTGTTGCATAGGTACACACATGGCAGTGTGATTTGCTGCCTTCCTCCCCATCACCTATATCTGGCATTTCTCCCCATGCTATCCCTCCCCCAACTCCCCACCCCCCCACTATCCCTCCCCTTTTTCCCCCCGACAGACCCCAGTGTGTGATACTCCCCCTCCCTGTGTCCATGTGTTCCCATTGTTCAACACCCGCCTATGAGTGAGAACATGCAGTGTTTGATTTTCTGTTCCTCTGTCAGTTTGCTGAGAATGATGGTTTCCAGGTTCATCCATGTCCCTACAAAGGACACGAACTCATCGTTTTTGATGGCTGCATAATATTCCATGGTGTATATGTGCCACATTTTCCCTGTCCAGTCTATCATCGATGGGCATTTGGGTTGGTTCCAGGTCTTTGCTATTGTAAACTGTGCTGCAATGAGCATTCGTGTGCATGTGTCCTTATAGTAGAACGATTTATAGTCTTTTGGATATATACCCAGTAATGGGATTGCTGGATCAAATGGAATTTCTACTTCTAGGTCCTTGAGGAATCGCCACACCGTCTTCCATAATGGTTGAACTAATTTACACTCCCACCAACAGTGTAAAAGCGTTCCTATTTCTCCACATCCTCTCCAGCATCTGTTGTCTCCAGATTTTTTAATGATCGCCATTCTAACTGGCGTGAGATGGTATCTCAATGTAGTTTTGATTTGCATTTCTCTAATGACCAGTGATGATGAGCATTTTTTCATATGTTTGTTGGCTTCATGTATGTCTTCTTTTGTAAAGTGTCTGTTCATATCCTTCGCCCACTTTTGAATGGGCTTGTTTGTTTTTTTCTTGTAAATGTGTTTCAGTTCTTTGTAGATTCTGGTTATCAGCCCTTTGTCAGATGGGTAGACTGCAAAAATTTTTTCCCATTCTGTTGGTTGCCGATTCACTCTAATGACTGTTTCTTTTGCTGTGCAGAAGCTGTGGAGTTTGATTAGGTCCCATTTGTCTATTTTGGCTTTTGTTGCCACTGCTTTTGGTGTTTTGGTCATGAAGTCCTTGCCTACGCCTATGTCCTGAATGGTTTTGCCTAGATTTTCTTCCAGGGTTTTTATGGTGTTAGGTCTTATGTTTAAGTCTTTAATCCATCTGGAGTTAATTTTAGTGTAAGGTGTCAGGAAGGGGTCCAGCTTCTGCTTTCTGCACATGACTAGCCAGTTTTCCCAACACCATTTATTAAACAGGGACTCGCTTCCACATTGTTTGTTTTTGTCAGGTTTGTCAAAGATCAGGTGGTTGTAGATGTGTTGTGTTGCGTCGGAGGTCTCTGTCCTGTTCCATTGGTCTATATCTCTGTTTTGGTACCAGTACCATGCTGTTTTGATTACTGTAGCTTTGTAGTATAATTTGAAGTCCGGGAGTGTGATGCCTCCAGCTTTGTTCTTTTTGTTTAGAATTGACTTGGCTATGCGGGCTCTCTTTTGGTTCCATATGAAGTTTAAGGTGGTTTTTTTCCAGTTCTTCAAAGAAGGTCATTGGTAGCTTGATAGGGATAGCGTTGAATCTGTAAATTACTTTGGGTAGTATGGCCATTTTGACAATATTGATTCTTCCTAGCCATGAACATGGAATATTTCTCCATCTGTTTGTGTCCTCTCTTATTTCATTGAGCAGTGGTTTGTACTTCTCCTTGAAGAGGTCCTTTACGTTCCTTGTTAGTTGTATTCCTAGGTATTTTATTCTCTTTGTAGCGATTGTGAATGGCAGTTGGTTCTTGATTTGGCTGTCTTTAAGTCTGTTATTGGTGTATAGGAATGCTTGTGATTTTTGCACATTGATTTTATATCCTGAGACTTTGCTGAAGTTGCTTATCAGTTTCAGGAGATTTTGGGCTGAGACGATGGGGTTTTCTAGATATACAATCATATCGTCTGCAAATAGAGACAATTTGACTTCCTCCTTTCCTATTTGAATACCCTTTATTTATTTTTCTTGCCTGATTGCTCTGGCTAGAACTTCCAGTACTATATTGAATAGGAGTGGTGGAGAGAGGACATCCTTGTCTAGTGCCAGATTTCAAAGGGAATGCTTCTAGTTTTTGCCCATTCAGTATGATATTGGCTGTTGGTTTGTCGTAAATAGCTTTTATCATTTTGAGATACGTGCCATCAATACCTAGTTTATTGAGAGTTTTTAGCATAAAGGGCTGTTGAATTTTGTCAAAGGCCTTCTCTGCATCAATTGAGATTATCATGTGGTTTTTGTCTTTGGTTCTGTTTATGTGGTGGATTATGTTTATAGATTTGCGTATGTTGAACCAGCCTTGCATCCCCCGGGATGAAGCCTACTTGATCATGGTGGATAAGCTTTTTGATGTGCTGTTGCAATCGGTTTGCCAGTATTTTATTGAAGATTTTTGCATCTATGTTCATCATGGATATTGGCCTGAAGTTTTCTTTTCTTGCTGAGTCTCTGCCAGGTTTTGGTATCAGGATGATGTTGGTCTCATAAAATGATTTAGGAAGGATTCCCTCTCTTTGGATTGTTTGGAATAGTTTCAAAAGGAATGGTACCAGCTCCTCTTTGTATATCTGGTAGAATTCGGCTGTGAACTCATCTGGACCTGGGCTTTTTTGGGTGGTAGGCTCTTAATTGCTGCCTCAACTTCAGACCTTGTTATTGGTCTATTCAGGTTTTTGACTTCTTCCTGGTTTAGGCTTGGGAGGATGCATGTGTCCAGGAATTTATCCATTTCTTCCAGGTTTACTAGTTTATGTGCATAGAGTTGTTTGTAATAATCTCTGATGATGGTTTGAATTTCTGTGGAATCTGTGGTGATATCCCCTTTATCGTTTTTTATTGCATTTATTTGATTATTTTCTCTTTTCTTTTTATTAATCTGGCTAGTGGTCTGTCTATTTTGTTGACCTTTTCAAAAAACCAGCTCCTGGATTTGTTGATTTTTTGAAGTGTTTTTCATATCAATTATTTTTAAAGTATTATGTTGATATACTAGTTGGATATATAACAATATAATATACATCGTTATTAGCCTAAAAGAACCTTTTTAATTTTATGTCATTCCTTATAATCTTAACGTTAGTAATTTACTTAATATTATAAATAATTAATATAATATATATAAACAAATATTTACAAATATTTCTAAATATTTGTATGTATATATTTATATTAAATATTAATATATATTAAAATAAATATATAGAAATATAAAGAAATAAAATGGCAATTTTGCTTAAAGTAGATAGATAGTAGATTAAATATTTATATATATTTAATATATGGATATATTACCTATATTTATAATATAGATATACATATTTTAAATATTTAAATATAGTATGTATTACAATATAGTATGTATTATAATATAGATAATATATGTATATATTTTAAATCTCAACATATATAGAATTACAACGGGGCAATTGCCATGTAACTATCATTCTTTTAAAACTGTAATTCAAAATGGTTATGTTAAGAATATCTAATATACAGTTATGTGTCATGCACTACAAAAATGATAAAGACAAATAAAAGCCAAGTCCAGAGTTTATTCAGGGAGATCAGGTCCTTAATGTGTGGTATTTCTAGGATACATTCTACAAACAATTTTGTAAATTTGAATTGAAAATTTAAATATTATTAAGTAACCAAATAATTATTAGAACTTTCCGAAAAATTGCTATTCATTTTTTTCTAAAATTGTTTATTTAAATATACAAAACTAGGACTTCAAGATATTTTAAAATATTTCAAAATTGACCCTAATAACATTGCTTCATGGCTCATTCAATGGAGCATGCAAGAGAAAGATAAATGGTTCAAAATATGAAAGAAAATACCATTTTTAGGAATGTAAAAATCGAAAGGATGAAATCATTATTTAAATCAGTGCAGAATTTTAAAGTTAGAATGTTTTATAAATGTTATTTTGTCCTTAAGTCATTTGTCTCCTAATATAAACAAACAACTACTTCAGAAGACAAGTTGAGTTTATTGTTTACATTGATGAGGGAAAACACCACGTTTCAAAGCTCTGACAGTATCTCTGAGAAGGTAAACTCCAAATCTCATGAGATTTGGAAGTTCAATTGAAGGAGGCTGGTTCGAGGAGAAAACTTGATTGGATTTGGTAAAGCTAATAATACCAATGTAAAATTGTTGGAATTTAAGAAAAGGATTTTAAGAGGAGAGATTTATAGAATCTTAGTGCCCAAATTGTTGATACTTTCTGTTGAGGAGTCATGGGTCTTTCAGAAACTTTCTATGATGATTATTCAAAGGCTTTTTCTTGGGAATGGTCATTTAGGAAGATTAAAGTAATTCTAGTGAAGACCATGGAATAGGAGAATCATGTTAATGAGGGAAGATGTTCTTGTTCCAGGACCACAAGGGGGCGTAGTTTTAAGGGCAAGAACTTCCCAGCATCATGCGCCCTCCCATCTCTCTCCATCTGGGAGATTTAAAGGTTTATGTTTAAATTTCGTGGGCACGGGAAGAAACTAAGAGTCAATCACCTAGTGGAAGTTCTAAGGAACTCCTTTCATTGGCCAGTCTTATCAACTTAAATGTCTGAGAGAAGGTGGGGGTTCCTCCCAGGTTAAAAGTCCCCTTCTTCCAGACCCCTTTGGACTCTATGTTTGGATCCCCTTCCACGAACGTGCTCATGGAAGCTGTTTTTCTCTATCCTGGATTTTCCCTCTGGAGTCCTCTTCCATGAACACTCCCTTCATGGAAGCCTGTCTTCCCCCTCCTAAACTACTCCATCTCTCTCTATTCCCTTCCACTCACGGTGGAAGCTGCTTTCCTCTCCTGAATTTAATCTTTCTGCATTCTCTCACTCAGTGTGAGAGTTAGCTGTTTCTTCCTCTCTCCTCCTCTCTCTCTCTCTCTCTCTCTCTCAAAAAAAAATCACTTTCTACCAACACTTTTGAGTCTGGCATTTACTGTGCAGAGCGCTGTGGTCCCCTCTCTCATTCTTGAGAGGGCAGGAAACCAAGAACCTGGAGAAACATCCTCTCAGGGCAGCTAAGGGCACCCTGAACCCCTGAACCCCAATATTACATTAATATAGTTAGTAAAGCATGGTTTATGTTGTCAGTGTCTAGGCTGAGTCTATGGGTAGGTAGTTTTGTTCCTCGAACGACAACCTTAACATTAATGTACACATAATCATACAAATGTATCATTTAAATGATAGCATCTGAAAACCGGACTTTTAATAGTTTGCAATGACAAATAAATGAAATAAGTGCCCTTACAGTATCTTTTCAAGCAACAGTGGAGCAGCGTGTGCACCTACTTAGCATTCACACAGTCCCTTTGGAGACCAACATATTGCCAGCAAACCAACTAAAGCCAAAGGAAGTTCAAAGCTTTCTCCGAGGTCATAGATGTGGAGTAAAGATTAGACATACTACTGCTGAATTTTTACAATACGGATTGTGACCAACTAGGCTCAGATGGAGAACATAAAGAAAAGAGAAAGATACAAAACTAATATTCTGTAGAGATATAAAAATTTAATTTACCAGCCCAGAAATAAGAAATATTTGTTAAATTATTTGGGAAGATTTGCAGTCATTATTTTCATTTTAATTTTGAGTAACTATCAGTTTTCTATATATATGCTCTATACACTATCACAAATTTAATGGAAATAAATAATGCACATTAGTTATCACATGGTTTCCATAGTTTAAGGGTATGGGCATGGAAAAACTTGAGTCTACTACTGGGGCATTCATCATCGCAATAAGGTATCAGGGCTGAGGACTCATCTGAGGTTCTAGGTCATCTCCAAGTTCCAAGCTTACACAGTATTGGTAGAATGAATTTCCTCAAAGCCTTATATATCAGGGAAAATTTTACTTCTTCAAAGACAGCAGAACAAGGAAAAATGTCTGATTTTCAGAACGTCTTTTAAAGGGCTAAACTGTTTAGGTCAAACCTAATAAGGATAATTCATTTTCTATTCACTTAAAGTCAGCTTATTAGGGGTGTTTATTAAATTTTCAAAATTCTTTTACCTTAGCTATGCCACAACAAAACATGGTCATAGCTTTGTCATATTCTATTGCTTAAAACCAAGTTACATGACCTGTTCATTTAAGAGAAACATTGGAGTCATGTTATAGTACTGTCTATCACAGAAATCATTGCTGCTTTAAAGTATTTATTAGAAAAGTATAATCTTTTCAAGATAAGCTATTAGCCATGACTTATCTATGCTTTTAAATAAACTTTTGATTTTTTCCCTATTATGTCAAGGGACTACATCTAAGACACAACTTCAGCTTTGTAATTCTAATTAGTTTAATGGGTTGAATTATCCAGATTTATTTCTTTTTCACTGTAGTAGTGAGTCAGATCCACTAGTATAAACTATTTCAACAACACATTGGTCTATACTGAGTATAAATTACTGTGATGACTCACAGGGGTCCATCCTACCTTTAGAAATAAAAATAGTTCATTATAATGGGCATATGCATGAATTCAGAATTTCTGATGATTTTATACAATGCTACTATGAATATTTTCACACATGTGTAACTATTTTTCTAGGTGATACCTAGGAGTAGAATACTTGAGTCTCAGAATATATACATATTCACACTTATCAAGCATGCAAACAGTACTCCAAGGTTGTTAATCTAATTATAACCCAACTAGTGATGCATAAAAGTTCTCATTACCCTATAGGCCCCCACAACCCTTGGCTTTGCAGAGTTTTTATTCTTATCAACTTAAATGTTATGGGTATTTCTTAGTTTATCATTGATTGTTAGATTCTATTTTCTCTATTTTTAATAATATTAAGCAGTATTTTATGTTTCTCATTTTATATTTGAGAATTGCCAATATAAGTCTTTTGCCCATTCCTTTACACAATTCTCTATTTTTCTCTATGTTGAGACATATGAGCCTTATATGTATTCTCTATCAAAAATTTAACTGTTTACATGTATGGCATGCATTATCCTTAGCTGGTGGTTTAATTTTCTATTCTACTTATATTTTCATTTAAAAGAGTTTTTTTTCTAATTTTTAATGTAATATAGTCAAATTTAAAATATTTTTCTTCATAGTGATTTTGTGTTGAGAAAGAAAAAAACTGCCCCCATTTAAGTTATGTCAATTGTGTTTTATATTATTTATTTATAAGATTAATTATCTCACTTTTAACACTTAGACCTTTAATCTACTGAAATTGCTTTACTGTAAAAGTACAGTTCATTTATTTCCATATGGATTCTTAATTGAATAAACACCATTAGTGAAAGTTCTGTAATTTACACTACTCTTTAACAAAACCACCTTTGTCTGTATATGTGACCGGATTGCTTAGTTCTTTTGGGCCACTATAACTAAATACCATAAACTGGGTGACTTATAAACAACAGAACTTTATTCCTTACAGTTCTGGAGGCCAGTAATGCCAAGATCAAGGCATCAATGTTCGATGAGGAATTTTTGGTTCATAGACGGTATTTGGTAGCTGGGTCTTCACAATGTGAAGGGGTGAATTAGCTCTCTGGTGTCTAAAAGCACACTATTCCCATTATAAGAGTCCTAATCCCATGACCTAGTTACTCCCAAATGGCTTTACATCTTAATTCTATTACCTTGGGATTAGATTTCAACACTGAAAATTTGAGGTGGACACAAACATACATACAACAGCACAGATGTGTGAGTATATTTTTATATATTTTTTAGTCTATGCTAATGTTAGTACCATAGCTTCTCAATTAATATAAATTTATATTAATGATTTGTTTCTAACGAGACATTTTAACCACTTTGTTATTTTTACTCAAATAGTCATATACATAATAGAACCAATATACTAATGTCTTTGAGAAAGAGTTGGAATAGTCATAAAGCCAAATGTTATCTAATTTATTTCAAGACTTGATGCATATTTCTAAAATTGCACCCAATATGTAAAAATTTCTTTTAAGTGAGAAACTACAAATAAAGAACTCAAACACTGAAGCTGTGGATACAATATTTTGTAGTAAATAATTCATATTACAGGTAATATTTGAAAATTAATGTTGGGAGAATTATATAATTGTACTAGTTTTAAAACCTACATGCAAAACAATATGGAAGAAGTTACATAAAAATTGAGTAAAAATAAAGCAACTGTTTTTCTGGTTTACATTTTAATAATCTACTTTTAATTATTCATACATACACTTATTTTAAATGTCTTCAATTTAATTTAATTTTACTATTTTTACACATACTTATGAAATATTTTTATTTAAAAATACTGTTAAGGCAACACTATATATTTGTAATGTGAAAAACACTTGCTTTTGCATGTTCGTTAGCCACCAGAAATTTTCTTTGACATTAACTCATAAATTTCTCACAACAAATGTTTGAAGTCTGAATTCTTATCACCATTTAAAATAATAATTATTAAGTACACAGGAGTTAATTAAATTGCCAAGTTTTATATGAATATTTTAGTGCAGATCTGTGATTCATGTTAAGGTCTTTTTAATCTGCGTTTTTTGCTTTTTGCCTTAGCAACCATCTAACCAAAATAAAATGCTGCATTTAGCATTTTTTTTAATATTTATATCTACAAAAAGTAAAATTGTTTTTATTTTTATATTTTTAATATAACTTTTTTTTCTCTTTCTTAACCTAGGATCTATGACTGAATTTTTTTTAACTGTTTTTTTTAGGTTCAGAGGTACATGTGTAGGCTTATTAATACAGGCAAATTCATGTTATGGTGGTGTGTTATACAGAGCATGCTATCAACCAGGTACTGAGCATAGTACCCAACAGTAATTTTTCTGATCCTCTTCCTGTTCCCAATCTCCTCCATCAAGTAGGCCCCAGTATTGGCTGTTTCCTTCTTTATGCCAACCAGTTCTCATTATTTAGCTCCCATTTATAAGTTAGAACATAAATATTTTATTTTCTGTTCCTCCATTAGTTTACTAATGATAATGACCTCCAACTCCATCCATGTTCTTGCAAAGGACATAATCTCATTACTTTTTATAGATACATAGTAATACATAGTATTTCCTGAGGTATATGTACCATATTTTCCTTATCTAGTCTACTATTGATGGACATTTAGGTTCATTCCATGTCTCTGCCATTGTGAAGAGTGCTACAATAAACATATGTGTGCATGTGTCCTTACGGTATAATGTTTGATATTCCTTTGGGTGTATACCTAGTAATGAGATTTCTAGGGCAAATGGTAATTTAATTTTTAGTTATTTGAGAAATAGCCACACTGCTTTCCACAATAGTTGAATTAATTTACACTCTCACCAGCAGTATGTAAGCTTTCCCTTTCCTCCATAACCTTGCCAGCATTTGCTATTTTTTGACTTCTTTTTAAAATAGCCATTCTGTGGAAATACATTCCATGCTGATAGATAGGAAGAATGAATATCATGAAAATGGTCATACTGCCCAAATTTACAAGAAAAAAACCACCCATCAAAAATGGGTGAAGGATATTAGCAGACATTTCTCAAAAGAAGACAATTATGTGGCCAACAAACATATGAAAAAGCTCATTATCACTGGTCATTAGAGAAATGCAAATCAAAACCACAATGAGATACCGTCTCATGTCAGTTAGAATGGCAGGCATTAAAAAGTCAGGAAACAACAGATGCTGAAGAGGATGTGGAGAAACAGGATCGCTTTTACACTGTTGGAGGGAGTGTAAATTAGTTCAACCACTGTGGAAGACAGTATGGCAATTCCTCAAGGACCTAGATCCAGAAATACTATTTGACCCAGCAATTCCAATACTGGGTATATACCCGTAGGATTATAAATCATTCTACTATAAAGACACATGCACACATATGTTTAGTGCAGCACTGTTCACAATAGCAAAGACTTAGAACCAACCCAAATACCCATCAATGATAGACTGTATAAAGATAAAGAAAATCTGGCACATACACAGCATGGAATACTATGCCATATATACAGCCATAAAAAAGGATGAGTTCATGTCCTTTGCAGGGACATTGATGAAGCTGGAAGCCATTATTCTCAGCAAAGTAACACAGGAACAGAAAACCAAACACCACTTGTTCTCACTCATAAATGGGAGTTGAACGATGAGAATGCATGGATACAGGGAGAGGAACATCACACAACAGGTCCTTTTGGGGGTTGGCAGGCTAAGGGAGGGGGTAGCATTAGGAGAAATACCTAATGTAGATGACGGGTTGATGGGTGTGCAAACCACCATGGTATGTGTATACCTGTGTTACAAACCTGCATATTCTGCACATGTATACCAGAACTTAAAGTATAATTTAGAAAAAAATAACCTTCACTTTCATATCTAAATATTGATTATTGTATTCTCGACTTATTTTAAATATATCTAAACCTGCACATTCTGCACATGTATCCCAGAAGTATAATAACAAAGAAAGAAAGAAATAGCCATTCTGACTGGTGTGAGATGGTATCTCATTGTGACTTTGATTTGTATTTCTCTAATGATTAATGATATTGAGTATTTTCTATATGCTTGTTGGCTACATGTATATCTCCTTGTGAAGATTGTCTGTTTTTATTTTTTGCATACTTTTTAATGGAGAGTTGTTATTTTGCTTATAAATTTAAGTTCTTCATATATTTTGTATATGAGACCATTGTCAGATGCACGGTTTGCAAATATTTTCTCCAATGCTGAAGTTTATCTATTAACTCTGTTGATAGTTTGTTTGGCTGTGCAGCATGTTTCTAGTTTAATTAGATCTCATTTGTCAATTTTTACCTTTGTTGCAGTTGCCTTTGTTTTCTTTGTCATGAAATCTCTGCCAGTTTCTAAGTCCAGAATGATATTTCCTAGGTTATCTTTCCAGGGTTTTTAGTTTTAGCTTTTACATTTTAGTCTTTATCTTGAGATGATTTTTTGTATATAGTGTAAGGAAGGGGTTCGGTTTCCACCTTCTGCAGACGCTAGCCAGTTATCTCAACACCATTTATTGAATATGGTGGAGTCCTTTCCCATTGCTTGTTTTTGTCAGATTTGCCAAAGATCAGATGGTTATAGATGTGTGGCTTTTTTGTCTGGGGTCTTTATTCTTTTATATTGGTCTATGTATCTGTTTTGTAGTATTATGCTGTTTTGGTTACTGAAGCCCTGTATTATAGTTTGAAATTGAGTAATGTAATGCCTTCAGATTTGTTCTTTTTGCTTAGGATTGCCTTGGCTATTCAGGCTCTTTTTGGTTCCACGTGAATTTTAAAATAGTTTTTTCTAGTTCTGGAAGAATGTCTTAGGTAGCTTGATATAAATAACATTGAATCTGTAAATTGCTTTGGGCAGCATGACCATTTAAACAATATTGATTCTTCCTATCCATAAGCATGAAATGTGTTTCCATTTGTTTGTGTTGTCTCTGTTTTCTTTGTTTTGCAATTTTATTTGTAGAGATCTTTTACCTCCCTGGTTAGCTGTATTCCTAGATATTTTATTCTTTTTGTGGCACTTGTGAATGGGATTATGTTCCTGATTTGGCTCTCAGCTTGGATGTTGTTGGTGTATAGGCATTCTACTGATTTTTATATATTAATTTTGTATCCTGAAACTTTGCTGAAGTTATGTTTCAGATCAAGGAGCTTCAGGGCAGAGATTTTGGAGTTTTCTAGATATAGAATCATGTCTTCTGCAAACAGGGATATTTTAACTTCCTCTATTTCTATTTGAATGCCTTTTATTTCTTTCTCTTGCCTGATTGCTTCAGCCAGGACTTCCAATACTATATTGAATAGAAGTGTGAAGGACTTCCAATACTATATTGAAGTATAATTTAGTGTTGTCTGGTTTTATGCTGGTTTTCAGGGGAATACTTCCAGGCTTTGCCCATTCAGTATAATTTTGGCTGTGGGTTTGTCATAGATGGCTCTTATTGTTTTGAAGTATGTTCCTTCTGTGCCTAGTTTATTGAGGATTATTTTAACATGAAAGATATTGTATTTTATCAGAAGTGTTTTCTGCATCTATTGAGATAATCATGTGTTTCTTCCCTTTAATTTTGTTTATGTGATGCAGCACATTTATTGATTTACATTAGTTGAATCAACCTGTTACCCTAGGGATAAAGTCTAATTAACTTATCGTGATAGATTAGCTTTTTTGATGTGCTACTGGATTCAGGTTGCTAGTATTTTTTAGAATTTTTGCATCATGTTCATCAAGAATACTGGCCTAAAGTTTTGTCTTTTTTGTTGTTTCTCTTTGCCAGGTTTCAGTATCAGGATGATGCTGGCCTCACAGAATGAGTTAGGGGGAGGTCCTCCTTCGCAGATTTTTTTTAAAAAATTTTGGAATGGTTTCAGTAGCAATGGTACGAGTTCTTCTTTTTACATCTGGTAGAATTCAGCTGTAAATCAGTCTAGTCCTGGGTTTTTTGTTGTTGTTGTGGTATGCTATTTGTTATTGATTCAATGTTGAAGTTAATTATTGGTCTGTTTAGGGATCGGTTTCTTCCTGGATAAGTCTTGGGAGGGTGTATGTGTCCAGGAATTATCCATTTTTTCTAGGTTTTCTAATTTGTGTGCAGATAGGTGTTCATAGTAGTCTCTAACCATTATTTGTATTTCTATGGGGTCAGTGGTAACATCCCTTTGTCATTTCTAATTGTGTTTATTTGAATTGTCTCTCTTTCTTCATTAGTCCACCTAGTAATCTATCTTCTTACTAATTTTTTTTAAGTTACAAATGCCTGGATTTGTTGATCTTTTGAATGTTTCTTTTTTTTCTATGTGTTTGTCTCAATCTCCTTAAGTTCAGCTCTGATTTGGTTATTTCTTATCTCCTGCTAGCTTTTGGGTTGGTTTGCTGTTGCTTCTCTAGTTCTTCTAGTTGTGATTTTAGACAGTTAATTTGAGATCTCTAATTTTTTGATGTGGAAGTTTAGGTTTAATTTTCCTCTTAACAGTGCCTTTGCAGTGCCAGAGATTCTGGTGCATTGTATCTGTGTTCTCATTAGCTTCAAACGACTTCTTGATTTCTGTCTTAATTTTGTTATTTGTCCAAAAGTCACTCAAGAGCAGGGTGTTTAATTTCCATGTAAATGTATGATTTGAGTGACTTTCTTTGTATAGAATTATATTTTCATTGTGCTGTGGTCCAAGAGTGTGGTGGTATAATTTTGGTTCTTTTGAATTTGCTGAAGATTATTTTATGTTAGATTTTATGGTTGATTTTAGAGTATGTGCCATTTGGTAATAAGAAGAATATATATTCTGTTGCTTTGGGTTAAAGAGTTCTTTAGATGTCTATTAGGTCCATTTCATCAAATTTGAGTTCAAGTCCTGAATATCTTTGTAAATTTTCTGTCTCGGTGATCTAATACTGTCATATTGGTGTTGAATTCTCCCACTGTTATTATTCAGGAGCATAAGTTTCTTCATAGGTCTCTGAGAACTTGCTTTATGAATCTGGGTGCTCCTGTGTTGAATGCATATATATTTAGGTTAGTTAGATCTTCTCGTTGAATTAAACCGCTTACCATTACGTAATGCCCTTCTTTGTCTTTTTTTATCTTTGTTAGTTTAAAGTCTGTTTTGTCTGAAGTTAGGATTGCAATCCCTGCATTTGGTTGGTAGATTTTTCTCCATCCCCTTATTTCAAGCCTCTGAATGTCATTGCATGTGAGACCGGTCTCTTGAAACGGCTAACCACTGTGTCCTGCTCATTTTTCCAGCTGATCACTCTGTGCCTTTTAATTGGTGTGTTTAGCCCATTTTCATTCAAGATTAGTATTGATATGTGTAAATTGGATCCTGTCATCATGTTATTCACTGTTTGCTATGCAGGCTTGTTTGTGTGGTTGCTTTATATTGTCATTAATCTGTGTACTTCAGTGTGTTTTTGTATTGGCTGGTAACCATCTTTCCTTTTCATATTTAATGCCTCTTTCAGAAGCTGTTACAAGGCAGGTCTGGTGATAACAAAGACTCTAAGCATTTGCTTGTCTGAAAATGATCTCATTTCTCCTTCACTAATGAAGCTTAAATTGGTTGGATATATCTTGGTTGGATATATTTTTCCTTAAAAGTATTGAATATGGTCCCCCCAGTTTGTTATGGCTTATAGAGTTCTGCTGAAGATCTACTGTTAGCATTATGGGGAAGAAGTGTGGGTACCCAGGGTCTCCCACTCATTCACCATTTCCTTGAGTAAGGGAGCCTCTCCTGGCTCCATTGGGTTCCCTTTGTAGGTGACCTGCCCTTTCTCTATCTGCTTTTAACATTTTTTCTTTCGTTTTGATCTTAGAAAATCTGATGATTCTGTGTCTTTGGGACAATTGTCTTGCATAATATTTTGCAAGGGTCGTCTGCATTTCCAGAATGTGAATATTGGCCTCTCTAGTGAGGTTGGGGGAGGTTTTCATGAATGATATCCTGAAATACATTTTCCATGTTGCTTGCTTTCTCTTTGTCTCTTTCAGGGACACTAATGATTCATAAATTTGGCCTCTTTACATAATCACATATTTCTTTACATAATCATATATTTTTGTTCATTCCTTTTCTTTATCTTTTCTTGAGGAGGGCACCTTGCCTGCTGCCAAGCAAGGGGAGTGGTTGGGATCTGTGGGAGACAGACTGGCTTCATCTCCTTAGGGTTACTGCAGCTTGCTGGAGGTCTGGATAAAGAACTTAGGGTCTTTGTTCCTTCTAAGAACAGCAGAGGCAGTGATGGAAGGGCTTTTGGTTGCCCTGGGAGCTCCACCTCTGACAGACACAGAGATATTGCTATTGAGAGTGTTCAGCCAGGAGGTAAGGCAGCTAGCTGCACTGCTAGCTGGAGCTGGGGTTTCTACTTGTTGGGGAGCATTGATCAAGGGCTCACAGGAAGGAGAGACTCATCTCTCTTATGGCGGTTGAGGCATATTGTAAGCTCTGGTGTAGCCCTCAAGTTTTGTTTCTTCCCCAGATCCAGGGCAACAGGAACAGAACCACTGTTGTGGCAGTGGCAGAGGGGCTGTTGGTTCCTCTGGGAGACTCTCCCCAGTGAAACTCAGAGCCACTACCAGTGGGTATGCTCAGCCTATAGGGCCCCTGTTCTGCAGTCCTGAGCTGGGGGCCTGCCTGGGTGAATGTGGGGGGGTGGGGTTTCCCAGGGTGAAAGGACTGGTCTCCCTGAAGTATGGTGGCTGCTCTGTGCTAGAAATGCCAGTGTAGTGACTAAGCCCTTTATTCCTTCCTCAGCTGGAGGGTGGTTAGGGTGTTACAACTGCAGCTGCAATAATGGAGGAGCTGTAGGTTGACTCTGTGATTTCCTCTTCAGAGAAATGTTGAGCCATCTCTGATTTTGGTTGTAAGGTAAGGGCATTTAGGTTGTGCTGGAGTCCCAGGTCAAGAGACTCTGCCCAGTAAGGAGAAGTGAATTCTGGCACCTGTGTGAAGGACATTCCCATCACTTTTTTTTTGGCAGCTGCACTGTGCTAAAGATTTGCACCAGCCCCCCTTCCCCTTGGGACTCTCCAGAGCCTGGAGGCAGCAAAGGGAAAGGCTGTGAAATGGAAAAGATTACAGCCCAACCCTTCCTCTGTGAGCTCCATCTCAGGGAAACACAGAGTGGGTGAAGGCTTGAGAACACCATGGTGAGTGGCTAGAATCACAGGTCAGTGAGTCTTGGTCTATAAGGTGCCATAGAAGGGAGGCCTGCAGGTCATCGCTGCTCAGCCCCGTGTACTTAGCCCCTTTCTTGGAGTAATGGAAGGAAGGCTAATCTCCCCCTTTGCCAGAACTCCAGCTACTTATTGCTTGGATGCCCAGGGATCCAGGGCTCCTGGGTTTCTGCATGTGTCTGAGCAGCAGCTCTGCTAAGACACCACGTAGCTCTGCATGTCAGACTGAAGGCTCTGGTGAAATGGGTTCATAAGTGACAAAGATCCATGGAAGAAGTGTGGGACCCCAGGGTCTCCCACTCATTCACCATTTCCCTGTGTAGGGGAGCCTCTCCTGGCTCCATGTTACTCCCAGGTGGACAGTTACCCTGTTTTGCTCCTATCTTTTCTCTGCTGTTTGCTTAGCTAACCCCAATGAGTGCACCTGAATGTTTCAACAGAAGGTGTAGTCACTCATCACCTTTATTTCTTTCCATGGGAATGGCTCACACTAACTGCTTCTTGTCACCCAATAAGTGTGAGCCATTCCCATGGAAAGAAACATAACATTTTCCTCAACATAACATTTGACATGCTTATGTCACCTAAATTCTTATAGTTTTTTTCTAAAATTTCAACTTTTTTTCTGGTGCAATATTAAATATCATCATATAGAGATTTGAGATCAGTTCCTTAATAAATGTATATATACTCAGCATTTCCCATGTAATAACATGTTGATATTTATTCATTTATACCACTGATATCTGAAGTAACAATACAGTTTAGCCAAATTCAGTATTCATATACTTAAGTTTTCTACAAATGTCATCCTGTCCTTAGGAAAGACAGCAACATGTATCTAGACTATATCAGATTAGCACATAAAGAACTTACAACATTTTTTTGTTTGTGCTGAGAAGCTACCAAATGTGCAAACTGCCAGAGAACATAGTTCTGAATAAAAACTTAACTAACAAACACTGAATTTAGAAGCAGGATTTTAAAAAGCTTTCCCCGAAAGACTAAAATTGTAAGTGTCTCCAATGACCCAGACAATGTCTTCCCTTTATAAACTCTGGTGCCAGTGATAACATGGGGTGTCCTATGTTAGTTGTAGAAAGTATGTTGCAGCTTTATGTACATTTGTGTGTGTGTGAATTTTAATATTAGAAAGGGGGTGCAATTTTCCCTTATCATGGAGTTCTAAGTGGAGCCAACCCAAGGCTGAATCAAACTAATATTTCAAGTGGCTTTACAAAGACTTTTATCCAATATCATCCTCAGAGTTGCTCTCAGTATCTACTCCTGTGGCCAAAGGAAAAAACATTTTTCAAAACTATCTTCAGAACTTTCACTTGGGATTCAATGCTGAAGATCGTTGTGAAAAGCTAAGGTGTGTGAAATGCTAAGGTGTTATTTTCTTCAGGTTGTTTATAACTCTCAAAATGTGCTTGAAACATCTGTGCATTGGAGAGAAGAGACTAAGGTTGTTTCCCAGTTTGAATGTTTCATTCTCTAATTTAATATATGAAAATATATGTTCATACTTAATTTTATCCATCTGAAAAAAATAACTCCTTGAATTTTGTGTTAGAGATATTACTGCCTGAGAGAAAACTATGCTAGCTATCATGCAAAATGTTTCAGATACTCAATGCACCCATGCACACTATTATGTTCCCCATTATTATTTAAGCATCTGCCTTAGTTTATGCTATCACATCCATCCTCAGAATATAAAATCCATTCTAAAACGTTGGAACAACTTAAGAGAACTTTCATTTCCTATGGTCTTATCATTTGTAGGGGCTAATATTTATCAGACTTTTCACTTCATCATAAGCAAGCAGTGATAAGAATTTTCTTAAATTACACTTTATGACAATAAACCACACACAAGATGATTTAAATGTAATTGTTGTGCAGAAAGTATTTGCTCAAAAAATGTTAATTGATCTCAGTGTTCAGACATTAATTTAAAAACACAATGAAATGTAATCAAGGTTGACAAGAACCTGCTTATATTATCCCTGAGTTATGATAATTTCTCAGTAGTATAATGATCTCTAATGAAAATAAAAAATCATAAGGACATAGGACCATAATAAATTTTCAGTTGGAAATCAAATTGTAAGTAGGTAAAACAGAAAAGTATTTTTCTTTCAGAGTGAGAAAAAAGCCTTCCACAAATTGAGAGCTTCACTGAGATTAAGATTATTTTAGGTTCACTTATTTGTGACAGAAAAATTATCTTAATAGTCTTTGAAACTTTTTGAATGTTCAACACTTAAACAAAATTTTAAATCATTTATCTATTTTGTTACATCCAATGCCAGAATGCAATACATAGTATTGTCTTAGAGTAGGTATTAACTTTTATTTCATTATATTGTATTGCATATCTAATTTGCCATAACAGGATAAGTAATTAAAAATTGTATACGTGTTGAATAATTTGAAAATATCAAGTCACTTTTTTTTGAATAAATTTTAAAGCTAATATCCAATGAATTGAAAAATATAATTAAAACTAGTTATTCAGGAGTGGAATGAGTTTAAATCTCTAATAAATAATTTTATCCAAATCAGTTTTGCCAGACTCCAAGACCATAAAACAACAAGTAGCTATGAAAAATGCATTTGGTTACCTTTATGTTTATTTTTCAAAAATAAATTTGGAATCATTTTGAAATTAGACAGCTTTAATTACCAAATTTTTTTGTTATCTTTGTTTGTGTTTGCATTGTGTAAATGTAACCCACAGCATGTCAAGTAGGATTTAGAAGTGTGAAAATTTACTTTTTTTTTACATTAAATTGAAAGAAAAGTATAAATTTCTGAATCAAGCCACTTAATGCAATGGTTTTCCCCACTTATCCAATAGCTTGGGTGGGCAATTGGGATTACTTGAAAAGGTAATACATTCAAAGACCATATCCGCAAAAATATTTTAATTTGATCTTTGCTTAGACTTAATTATTTTTATCAGACAAAAGAAAAAAAAAGCAGACAGACATTTCCTCCTAGTATTTAAAAGACCAAAAGAAAGACTTATTTGAGGCCAATGACTAGAGGAGACTGATACTGGGAGACCAAGTACCCAGTGAATAGAGTAAAATGCAACAGATGCTCAAATTATTTGTTACCAATTATGTAATTCAGCATACAAACATCCAGTGAAAAGTGATCATTTTAAAATAAAATTGAATGTTACAAAAATTGGATTTTAGCAGTAGTTAAGCCATTGAATAACAAAATTTAAACTATTTAAATTCGCAAGCAGGATTATTCACAATAATCATGGTATGGAATTCACTGAAGTGTGCACTAGTAGAATAGATTTAAAAATGTCATATGTATATATAGGAAATACTGTTACAAAACTATAAAACTACAAGGGAATACCATTTAACTATAAAAAGGAAGGAAATTCTGTCATTTGCAACATGGAGTCACTTGGAGGATATTGAGATAAGTGAAATAACAAAAAGGCAAATAGCATATGATCTCGCTCATATGTGGAACCTAAGAAAGCTGAACTCGTAGAATTAGACAATAAAATGATGGTTATCAGGAACTGGGGTGGAAGGCAAGGTAGCAGGGGAGGGTTTAGGAGATGTTAGTTAAATGATACAATATTTTAAATATGAATAGGTTTATTTAGATAAGAGGAGTTAATTTAATCATTCCATTATATTTAATACATTGTATTCTTGAAAATGCTGAGAGTTGTAAAATGTTTTCATCACAAAACTGAAAACTATGTGGTAACACATATGTTAATTAGGTAGAGTCACTCATTTCATAATGTAAATATATTTCAAAACATCATATTGTGCACTGAACACATTTTTATCTGTTAAAATTTTAAAATCTTCAAGCAGAGTACATCTAGAAACTACTTTTATTGGAAGAGATGAACTTACCAAGGAAGATATGAGTAGAGCAAAAGTGAATTCATATTCTAGAAAATCATGGTGTCAGACCTTTGAACAACATGAATTCACACAGAAAACAGGTAAGAATAAACTACTGAAACAAAATTCCAACATGCAGCCCAAGTCAATGAGTAAAAGTAAAAGGGACTATTTATTTACATTTACATTTATTTACATTATTTATTTACAAGGACAATTACAGATGCTAATTTTAAAATATACTATGAGACTAATCCATCACATTCCCCACCTCCAATCACCCTCCCATCTCCAACACACAAAGAGACATAGACGCCATGTACAAACTGATTCGTTTCTAAATTCTGAAACAAAGCTAATACATCTCAGTGTTTGGTACCTACTAAGCATTCAATAATATTTTTTATTTGAAGAGTCATTAAGAAAGTTGAATATGAGTAAAGAAAGACAAAGGGATTGTATCCATATACAACTTGAATATTTAACTGTAGATTTCAACCATTACCTTTAGTTATCATACCTATATTTCTTGTAAAATAGCCAAATTTCTCAGGAGGAGAGAAGTAATAGGTTTGTTCATTACTTTAAACTGATAGGTTAAAATTTAATTTATTGGGTAATTAAATACTAATTGATTTTGTACTGTCTCTTTTAGTTTTTTGGTTAATTACCAAGTTATTACTTTTATTAGCAATTGGCAAAAATTCCTGTTAATGATGGCAGTGGCAGCCCCTCTGAAGCAGCTGCTGCCATGACTCCAGCTGCAGTGGGATAAAGGCCCAGGCTGTGAGTCCTCAGGTTCAGATGCCAAGGTAGGTAGTCCCCAGAGCTCACCCCTAGGGTCTGCTGCCCTAGACACCCACCTCTGGAAGCCACTGTGTTGGGCTGGGCCCAGCCACCCCCTGACAGGAAAGCAGTGTGGTTGGCCATGGAGGAGTAGACAGAGAGGGGCCCAAGGTTGAACTGGGCCCAGGGAAGTGCTGCCTTTGCACATGGAGTGCAGGGGTCAGCCCTGAAACATGGAACTGGAGCTGTGCTTCAGAGGCCTGTGCGGGAAGTAGGGACAGCCCTGGCTTCAAGAACGCAGCCAGGACGAAGGCACTGCACCCAACCCATCAACAGCACCAAGTTCCTGCACCTCAAGAAGAGGTTCTGTGCAGTTCTGCCCAAGGCTACATCCCCAGGATCTGTCCCACATGGAGGTAACCACTGAGACTTACACTCCCCATGGAGGGGCCCAGGGCCCACAACCTGCTTCTAGAGGTACCCTTCCAGAAGGGCCATAGCCTGGAGAGGGGGGACACCCAGGCCACTCCTGAGGACTGGGGCCACAGAAAGAACTTGCAGGAACGTCACCCCAGTCTCATATGACAACCCAGGCTCAGCAAGGACATGAAGTCCCCCAACCCAAGCTGTGGTGAGGCCCGGCTGGGGCTGGACACTCCAGGAAGCTGGTGGGAGCTTAGGACAAGCAGGAACCCGCTCCTTCTGGGTTGGTGGGATGGGAGCTCCCTGGATGCAGCTGTTGCCACCCAGGCATCTCTGCACTCTTCAAGGCCAGGAAGGCCTCCTGCCTCCCCCTGCAGACTTGAAAGTGCCAGCTCCTGCTCCCTGGCTTCTCTCCACTGTCAGCACCCACTCTGATGTCAGGGCAAGCCCAGGCTCTGTCTAAGCCAGGCTGGATGTGTACATGTTCAGGGCAGTATTAACACACCAGCCCCCTGCCACCTCAGGCCTCTGTAGACTTTGGTCATTGACAAGCAGGAGAGGGAGGGCAAGGAGGTGCTGAGGACAGCCCAGTAATAGCATGCAGGCACCCCTTGATGTGAACAGCCTAGGCACCATGAACAGGCAGGAGGCAGACAGGCTTCTGAGTGGAAGGGGGTGGTCCTAGTGAAGCCCATCTTTAAGCCAGTTAGGGCCTGAAACCTGGGGGCTGATGTGCCATCCTGCAGTCTGGAGGGGGATCTTGCATTGGTTTTCCCTGGACCTGCCAATGGCTGCCTATAATCCAGTCATCACATACTTCCTCTCCTCTGAGGCTCATGAAAACCTCCAGACTCAGCCAGACTCAAGGAGAGGATGGAGGAGATGACATGATGACCAGCTGCAGAGAGGAGCTACCCTCTCTGCTGAGAGCGGAAGAGTTGATGGGATGAACTACCCTCAGAGAGGAGCTACCCTCTCCTCTCTGATGATGATGAAATGACCAGCTGCAGAGAGGAGCTACCCTCTCTGCTAGGAGCTAAACACTTGTTGGGACACCCTGGCTACAGAGAGGAGCTAGCTACTGCTGGTCTCCTCTAAGCTGTCCTAACACTCAGTATAGGTCCTTTCATCTTGTTCACCCTTCACTTGTCTGTGTACCTCATTCTTCCTGGACACACAAAAGGAACCTGGGACCCATTCAGTGGTGGGACTGAAAAGAGCTGTAATACAAACAGGGCTGAAACACGTTCCTCACTTGCCATATTGCAGGCAACAAAAAGAGAGAGAAGAGAGAAGAGCTGCAGCCATTTGGAGAGACCATACCTAGGAGCTCCCTGAGCCAGGGCTGTGACACCCTCTTTAGGGTTCTGCAGTTTCTGGCATCTCCAAGCTTCTGAGCGCCACCACATTTCCTGGTGTCAGCTATGGAAGTTGATTATGGTACACCTGGTGTAGCCACAGCCTTGCAGGGAGCCAGTGCCTGTGTCAATGCCTGGAACTTCTTGTACCCTCACAGCAACTGTGCCTGGCTGTGCTCAGTGGCCAGACCCCATGCTCACTCATACATTCCTTGCTGCTTCATTCCTGGCTTGACCTTGGCAGGCATGGGATCCAGGCCAGTAGCAGGAGTTGAGCACAGTCTGCCAGGCTGAGTGGGCAGATGAGCTCTGCAGGCCAGAGCAAAACTCATTCAAAGGTGTCAGTGACCACAGAGGTTTCTGGTTGGTGAAGGGACACCCCAAGAATCCTGTACCATTAATACAATGCTTTTATGCATAGAGTGATTCACATACTAAGCAATGAGCCTCCCAACTAGTGAGTGAGTAATTATGTAGAACTCCAGAATATATAGAAAAAAGAGCATAATGCATGCAGTTAAATTCTACTTGTTATTAACTTCTTAAAACGTATCTCTAATATTTTTAAAGTTAACTAATTACCAGTCACTATTACTTAAGTTCACATATTAAGGATATGAAATCAGAAATTTGATTTTCCAGGTACTATGGCAATATTATTCCTAACATTGAATATTGAGAAGAATTATGGAGACAAATATGTTAGTTCTCTTTTGCTCCATAACAAGTAAACATCTGTATAAGACAATTAAACAGCACCTATATATTATCTCGCAGTTCCTGTAGGTTAAAAGTCTAGTCACAGTTTAACAGAATTTTCTGATCAGAGACTCACAGAGTAACATTAGGGTATAATAACCTGGACTGTGTTATTTTAAAGGCATTGAGAAAGAATCAATTTCAAGTATACTCGAATTGTCAAAAGTTTGTTTCTGGCAGTTGTAAGACAGATACCTTGATTACTAGTTGATCATCAGTTTGGTTTTACTCTCAAGTATTAGAGGCCACCCACATTTCTTGCCACATGATATGGTTTGGCTGTGCTTCCATCCGTATTTCATTTTGAATTCCCATGTGTTGTGGGAGGAACCTGGTGGGAGGTAAGAGGTAATTGAATTATGGGGGCAAATCTGTCCTGTGCTGTTCTTATAATAGGGAATAAGTCTCAGGAGATCTGATGGTTTTATAAAGAGGGGGTTCCCCTGCACAAGGTTTTCTCTTATCTGCCACCATGTGAGACATGCTTTCATCTTCCACTATGATTGTGAGGTCTCCTCAGTCATGTGAATCTGTAAGTCCATTAAACCGTTTTCTCTTGTAAATTGTCCAGTCTTGGGTATATCTTTATCAGCCACATGAAAACAGACTAATACAGTAAATTGGTACCAGTAGAGTGGGACACTCTTGAAAAGATACCTGAAAATGTGGAAGCAACTTTGGAACCGGGTAACAGGCAGAGTTTAGAACAGTTTTGAGGGCTCAAAAAAAAGATAGCAAAATGTGGGAAAGTTTGGAACTTCCTAGAGACCTGTTGAATTGCTTTGACCAAAATGCTGATAATAAGGACAATGAAATCCAGGCTGAGGTGGTCTCAGATGGGGATGAGGAACTTGTTGGAAACTGGAGCAACAGTGACTCTTGTTATGTTTCAGCAACAAGACTGGTGGTATTTTGCCCCTGCTGTAGAGATTTGTGGAACTTTGAACTTGAGAGACATGATTTAGGGTATGTGGCAGAAAAAATTTCTAAGCAGCAAAGCATTCAAAAGGTGACTTGGGTGCTGTTAAAGACATTCAGTTTTAAAAGGGAAACAGAACATAAACAGTTTATAAAATTTGCAGCCTGACAACATGATAGGAAAGAAAAGCTGGCAGCAGAAATTTGCTTAAATAATATGGAGCAGAATGTCAATAGCCAAGACAATGGGGGAAAACGTCTCTCGGGCATGTCAAAGGACTTCACAGAAGCTTCTCCCATCACAGGCCCGGAGGTTCAGGAGGAAAAAATGATTTCATAGACTGGGCTCAGGGTTCCTCTTCCGTGTGCAGTCAATGGACTTGGTGCCCTTTGTCCCAGCCACTCTAGCCATGACTAAAAGCCATGGTACAGCTCAGGCTGTTGCTTCAGAGAGTGGAAGCCTCAACCTTTGCCAACTTCCATGTGGTGTTGAGACTGCAGGTGCACAGAAGTCAAGAATTGAGGTTTGGGAACCTCTGCTTGGATTTCAGAGGATGTATGGCAACACCTGGATGCCCAGGCAGAAGTTTGCTTCAGGGGCAGGGCCCTCATGGAGAATCTCTGCTAGGCCAGTGCAGAAGAGAAATGTGGGGTTAGAGCTCCCACACAGAGTCTCTATCACTGCACTGCCTAGTGGACCTGTGAGAAGAGGGCCATCAGAGCACAGAATGGTAAATCCACTGACAGCTTTCACCATGTGCCTGGAAAAGCCACAGATACACAAAACCAGCCTTTGAAGGCAGCCAGGAGTGGGGCTAGATTCTGCAAAGTCACAGGGGACTCAAGACTTTGAGCTTAAAACTCAGATACCAAACTACCCAAACAACATCTCCACTGGGATGTCTAATGGGCATCTGATAATAAAATGTCTAAGGAGAACTCCAAGTAACAGTCCCTACAATGAGATACATCCCTAGTGCTCTCTACTTTGTTAGATGGCAAATTCTCCAGGTTTTCACAATATGCACATATAATTTATCCTTGATTCCTTTTCCTGCAATTCTAATCAACTGGAATACATTTGTGGTTTACCTTCAAAATATATTCCAAATCCATATGTACCTTAGCAGGTCCTTATTGAGCACCTACTAATTTCTATAATTTTTTTTAAGATGGAGTCTTACTCTGTCACCAGGCTGGAGTGCAATGATGCAATCTTAACTCAATGCATCATCCATCTCCAGGTTCAAGTGATTCTCCTGCCTCAGCCTCCCAAGTATCTGGGACTACAGGCACACAACACCATGCCTGGCTAATTTTTTGTACTTTAGTAGAGATGGGGTTTCACCATGGCCAGGATGGTCTCCATCTCCAGATCTCATGATCCACCTGCCTCAGCCTGCTGAAGTGCTAGGATTACAGGTGTGTGCCATTGCACCCAACCTTCTATAATTTTAAGTAGACTTTTCTTTAAACAATTTTTAGTTTATAGAAAATAACAAAATAGCACAGAGAGTTGACATATATGCCATACCTGGTTCTCTCTAATATTGACATTTTACAATAGTATGTCACAGCTTTTACAATGATTAAAAATTATTAATACTCTATTTTCTTATAATCCATAGTTTATTCAGATTTCCTTAGCTTTCATGGGATTATCTTTTTCTGTCCCAGAATCCTATTATATATCACATTTAGTTGTTATGTTTCCTTAGGGTTCTCTTGGTTATGGCAGTTTCTCAAAGAGGAGCCATTTCCAGACTTGATTGAAAAGACCCTAGATAAGCTATATGTAATAGGCTTTGAGACAAATCCAGTGATTGGTTGGGATGCGTGTTGTGGGACTGTGTGCTGCGGGTTAGATGAAGGAAGCAATGAGGTGTTGGAGTCGAAACCAGCTATTTGAATTGCAAGTGACAACTATTTCTGAAGTTCATGCTTTTCGTCTTTCTCCTTGACAAAATATTCAGCTTTGCACATGGTGTTCTAAAATGAAATCACTCCCCCTCCTTATTTTGTAGCTACATGGGTACATATGGCTAAATCCTGACCAGTTGGGAATAAGTAGGAGTATTGTGTGCCAGTTTCCGGAACCTTTCTTTAGAAAGGAGTTTGTGAATAATCTTTGTTTATTTTGCTTATTCCCTTGTCTTTATTCTTTTTCTAGCTGAGATGTGGTCAGAGTAGGGAACAATGATGACAAAACCCACATTACAGAAGGTGGAGTGGTGAAAAAACCTTGGTACTGATTCTCTGAGTACCTAACATGGCAGTTTGCCTTCTTCTCAAAATTGCATTCCTCTGAGCTTGTATTCTAGATGGAAATAAACTTCTATCATTTTAAGCTGCACTTATTTGGGGATTTTTTTCCTCAACACCAACAGTGTAGCTTAATCTTAACTAATATAGATCATGGAGGTAAATGATAGTCACACATGTCACAGTGCTGGATGACATGCTGTGTTGACTTATTTTTCCATTGGTTTTTACATCAATAACATACATGTGCATATTTTCAGATTAAACATTCAAGGTGTCATTTTTCTTAGCTCAGAGAAGAAGGGTATGTTCTGCAGTTCCGTCTGTTGAATAGTAGCTGATGTATGCAAATGGTGGAAAAGTGTGTGAGATCTTGTGATGCTAAGGAAAAAAGGCAAATATGTTGATGTTTGTCATGGTGTGAGTAATACTATCTTTTGTCTCTGAAATAGGAGTCTTCTGTTTTTTATTTGAATCCATAAAACTGTGGTATACTAACATGGTAGCTGGCAAATAGAAAAAATGTCAGACACTTCACAATTCTTAATACAACAAACATCCTTTGGTAGGATATCTAAGGTAATCCTCTGCAAAGTCTCCAAACAAACAAAAGAAAACTGTTCTACAGCAAGGAAAAGGAATAAATTTGTGCTTGCCAGAGGTTTCGAGGGAATCTGGAGATTAAAGTTTCTCTCTCATGTATTCTTATCTTATATGACTGCAACTCTCCTTCCCTTTAAGAGACTGGCTCTAGTATTGGGACTCGCGTAGGCTGTGAATTCAGCCAGTTTAGAAATTTAGCTATTTTTCTGTTAGATCCTCAGCCTGATTTTCTTTCACAATTGGCTCTCTGGCTGTTCAGTGAAAGATCTTTCAATGCTAATAAAAAGCCCATCTGACTTTCATACTGTCCCTTTCATTGTTATTCGGCTTACTTGACTCTCCAAGTCCCCACTCCTAGCATGATAATAATAGCAAAAAGAGAAAAAAAAAAGGACGGACTCCACTACTTTTGGAATCACTACCCCTGAAAATTCTCAAAGGCAAAAAATATTGCTTTGTCCAGTGCATTTTCTTCTACCTCTTTGCAGTTTTCATTCAACCTAGGTGAGAGTCTTACTAATTGTGATGTTATCTGAGAAAGAGGGGGACTCTATTTTTTATCCACCAAATTATATCAGTCATTAGTTAAACCCCTGGCACTTTCAAACTTCCCTGAAAGTAATCACTCAGGTGGTCAGAGACAGACCCCAGACAAAGATTTGCATTTAGAAGTCTGACTGATCTACAGGGGAAAATAATAAGTTTCAGGCATTTGGACAAGACACACTATTTGCTACTTCTGTAAAGGTCCTTCACATCAACACTGCAAACACGTTTTTCCAGCGCACAGCCAAAGCGTACCTGTGGACTAAACACATCTTAAAGTGGAAAATTGTGACAAATTAATTACTGAATCAGTTGTAACTATTGCATTTACTCACATTCACTTTACAACACTGCTTAGATTAGTAAGCTGCATTTACCTAAATTGAAGGCAAAATGAATATATTTTTATTAATATATTATAATATTTACTAAAAATGGAGATTAAAATGGTATAATATAATAAAAATAGGCTGGGCACAGTGTCTCATGCCTGTAATCCCAGCACTTTGGAAGGCCAAAGCGGGCGGATCACCTGAGATCAGGAGTTCGAGACCAGCTTGACCAACATGGTGAAACCCCCTCTTTACTAAAATTAAAATTAGCTGGGTGGTGGCACATGCCTGTAAACCCAGCTACTCAGGAGGGAGAAGCAGAAGAATCACTTGAACCCAGAAGGTTAAGGTTGTGGTGAGCCATTTAGAATTAATTTCAATATGTGTGGCTGGTTAAGTAAACTGTGAAAACACCAAGTGGTTTAACTCTTAAAAATCATTAAAATACAGTTGATAGTTGGAAATATTTTATTATTGGGACATTAAGAGCAATAATGATATTTGAGCACTGTCATGCACCCAATAACAATATTTCAATGACACATATATACCACAGTGATCTCATAAGATTATAATTGAACTGAAAAATTTGTATCGCCTAGGATTTATTATAATTTTCATTTTTACTTTATAGTGTACTTCTACTTATTAAAAACAAAAATTAACTGTAAAATGGCCTCTGGCTCTTTCTTCAGTAGATATTCCAGAAGAATACATTGCTAGCATAGGAGATGACAGGTCCATATGTGTTACTGCCCCTGAGGACCTTCCAGTGGGACAAAATGTGGAAGTGAAAGACAGTGAAATTGATGATACCGACCCTGTGTAGGTCTAGGCTAATGTGTATGTTTGTGTCATAGTTTTTAGCAAAAATGTTTAAAAAGTAAAAATAAAATAGAAATTTTAAAACATAGAAAAAGGTTTTAGAATAAAAATCTAAAGAAGGAAAATATTTCCATATAGCTGAACAAAGTGTTTGGCTTTAAGGTAAATGTTATAAAAGAATAAAAAAGTTTTTAAAAAATTAAAAAGTTATAAAGTTAAAAAGTTACAGGAAGCTGAAGTTAATTATTTATTATTGGGCTGTGTGAACATTTCAACAACATTAATGCTTTCAATCCATGAGCCAAGGATATTGTTCCATTTGTTTGGGTCGTCTTAAATTTCCTTTATAAATGTTTTATAGTTTTCAGTGTACTGATCTTTCAAATCTGGTTAAATTGATGCCTAAATATTTCATTTTTTTGTAGCTATTGTGAATGGAATTTTTTTACATTTCTTTTTCAGATGGTTTGTTAGTGAAAAAATCTCAACTGTTTCTGATATGTTGATTTTATATTCTGAAACTCACTGAGTTTATTAGTTCTAACCATTTTTCTGGTGGAATTAAAAAATATATATAAGATCATGGTGTCGGCAGAGACAATTTAACATTTCTTTTTTCTGATATCAATGATGTCATTTATTCTTTCTCTTGCTTAATTGCTGTGTCTAGGACTACATTGAATAGAAGCAGTAAAAGTAGGCATTCTTGTCTTGCGCTTGATTTTAGAGAAAATGTTTTTAACTTTAACATTGAGTATGATGCCAGCTGTGGATTGTCAGATATGGTCTTCATTGTATTGTGTTATATTCCTTTTAAAATTAATTTGTTGAGGCTTTATCATAGAAAAATATTGATTTTTGTCCAGTTGCAAATTATACATTAAGTTCTGGGATACATGTGTAGAACCTGCAGGTTTGTTACATAGGTATTCATGTGCCGTGGTGGTTTGTTGCACCCATTAACCTGTCATCTACATTAGGTATTTCTCCTAATGCTCTAGCTCCCCCAGCCCCCCACCCTATGACAGGCCTCAGTGTGTGATGTTCCCCTCCCTGGTCCGTGTGTTCCTTTGTTATTTTGCTGAGAATAATGGTTTCTAGCTTCATTCATGTCCCTGCAAAGGACATGAACTCATTCTTTATGGCTGCATAGTATTCCATGGTGTGTATGTGCCACATTTTCATTATCCAGTCCATCATTGATGGGCGTTTGAGTTGGTTCCAAGTCTTTGCTATTGTGAACAGTGCTGCAATAAACATGCATGTGCATGTGTCTTTATAGTAGAATGATTTATGATCCTTTGGGTATATACCCAGTAATGGGATTGCTGGGTCAAATGGTATTTCTGGTTCTAGATCCTGAAAGAATCATCACATTTTCTTCTACAATGGTTGAACTAATTTACACTTCCCACCAACAGTGTAAAAACGTTCTTATTTCTCCACATCCTCTTCAGCATCTGTTGTTTTCTGACTTTTTGATGATTGCCATTCTAACTGACATGCGATGGTATCTCATTGTGGTTTTGATTTGCATTTTTCAAATGACCAGTGATGATGAGCCTTTTTTCATTTGCTTGTTGGCCGCATAAACGTTTTCTTTTGAGAAGTGTCTGTTCATGTCCTTCCCCCCACTTTTTGATAGGGTTGTTTGTTTTTTTCTTGTAAATTTGTTTAAGCTATTTGTAGATTCTGGATATTTACCCTTTGTCAGATGGATAGATTGAAAAAATCTTCTACCATTCTGTAGGTTGCTGGGTCACTGTAATGATGGTTTCTTTTGCTATGCAGTAGCTCTTTAGTTTAATTAGATCCCATTTGTAAATTTGGGATTTTGTTTCCATTGCTTTGGGTGTTTTAGTCATGAAGTTTTTGCCCATGCCTATATCCTGAATGGTACTGCCTAGGTTTTCTTCCAAGGTTTTTATGGTTTTAGGTCTTACCTTTAAGTCTTTAATCCATCTTGAGTTATTTTTTATACAAGGTATAAGGAACGGGTCCAGTTTCAGTTTTCTGCATATGGCTAGCCAGTTTTCCCCCACACCATTTATTAAATAGGGAATCCTTTCCCCATTGCCTGTTTTTGTCAGGTTTGTCAAACATCAGATGATTATAGATGTGTAGTGTTATTTCTGAGGCCTCTCTTCTGTTCCATTGTCCTATATATCTGTTTTGGTTGGTACCATGCTGTTTTGGTTACAGTGGCCTTGTATTATAATTTGAAGTCAGGTAGCATGATACCTCCAGCTTTGTTCTTTTTGCTTAAGATTGTTTTGGCTATATGGGCTCTTTTTTGGTTTCATATGAAATTTGAAGTAGTTTTTTCTAATTCTGTGAAGAAAGCTAACGGAGATATCATTGAATCTATAAATTACTTTGGGCAATATGGCCATTTTCACAATATTGATTCTTCCACATGAGCATGGGATGTTTTCTATTTTTTTGTGGTCTCTCTTATTTCTTTGAACAGTGGTTTGTAGTTCTCCTTGAAGAGGCCCTTTACATCTCTTGTAAGTGGTATGCCTGAGTATTTTATTCTCTGTAGCAATTGTGAATGGTACATAGAGACACGAAAACTCTGCAAAAATCAATGAATCCAGGAGCTCATTTTTGAAAATATTAACAAAATACATAGACCACTAGCCAGACTAATAAAGAAGAAAGAGAGAAGAATCAAAAAGACACAATAAAAAATAAAAAGAGGATATTACCACTGATCCCACAGAAATACAAATTACCATCAGAGAATACTATATACACCTCTACATAAATAAACTAGAAAATCAGGAAGAAATGGATACTTTTCCTGGACATATTCATCCTCCCAAGGCTAAACCAGGAAGAAGTTCAATCCCTGAATAGAACAATAGTAAGTTCTGAAATTGAGGCAGTAATTAATAGCCTACCGACAAAACCATCCAAGGACCCGATGGATTCACAGCCAAATTCTACCATTGGTACAAAGAGGAACTGGTACCATTCCTTCTGAAACTATTCCAAACAATAGCAAAAGAGGGGAATCCTCCCTAACTCATTATATGAGACCGGCATCATCCCAATACCAAAACCTGGCAGAGATACAACAAAAAAAGAAAATTTTCGGCCAATATCCCTGATGAACATCAATGCATAAATCTTCAATAAAATACTGGCAAACTGAATCCAGCGTCACATCAAAAATATTATCCACCACGATCAAGTCAGCTTCATCCCCTGGGGTGCAAGGCTGGTTCTACATATACAAATCAATAAACGTAATCCATCACACAAACAGAACCAATGACAAAAACCACATGATTATCTCAATAGATGGAGAAAAAGCCTTTGATAAAATTCAACACCTCTTTATACCAAAAACTCTCAGTAAACTAGATATCCATGGAACACATCTCAAAATAATAAGAGCTATTTATGACAAACTCACAGCCAATATCACACTGAATGAGCAAAACCTGGTAGCATTCCCTTTGAAAACCAGCACAAGATAATTATGCCCTCTCTCACCACTCCTATTCAACAGAGTATTGGAAGTTCTGGCCAGGGCAATCAGGCAAGAGAAAGAAGTAAAGGTATTCAAATAGGAAGAGAAAAAGTCAAATTGTCTCTGTTTGCAGATCACATGATTGTATATTTAGAAAACCCCATCATCTTATGCCAAAATCTCCTTAAGCTAATAAGCAACTACAGTAAAGTCTCAGGATACAAAATCAATGTCCAAAAATCACAAGCATTCCTATATGCCAATAATAGACAGAGAGCCAGATATTATGGTTTGTATTCTTTATTCACTAATGTGGTGTTTCATATTTATAAATCTGTGATGGGAAACCATCTTTACCTCCTACAAATAAATTTCTTTTAATATAGTGAATTATTTATTTAATGTATTATTGAATTCAATTCGCTTGTGTTTTGTGAAAAATACTCGAATCTATGTTTATCAAGAATATTGGCCCGTAATTTTCATTTCTTGTAATATCCTTATCTGGCTTTGTTATCATGGAATGCTGGTCTCATAAAGCAAGTTTATGAGTAATTCTCTCTTCTGTTTCTTGGAAGAGTGTGAGACAGATTTGCATTAGTTCTTCTAAAAATGTTTGGTGTAATTTAGCATTGAAGTCATGAGGTCCAGGGCTTCTCATTGATGAAGACTTTTTATTATTGTTTCAATCTTCCTGCTCATTAGTGGTCTGTTCAAATTTTCTATGTCCTCATAACTCAGTTTTGGCAAATTGTGTGTGTCTCATAATTGCTTTCAAGTTTTCAAATTTGTTGGCATAAAATTGTTCATAGTTGATGCACAATCCTTTGTATTTTTGTGGTACTCACCCATATTAGCTGTAACAGCTCCTCTTTCATTTCTGATGTTTGTATTTGAATCTTCTCTTTTTTTGCTAAAAATTTGTCAGTTTGTTTATCTTTTCAAAAACCCATTCAGTTTTGCTGACCTTTACTGTTGTTTCTCTAGTCTCTATTTCATTTATTTCTGCTTTGATTTTTATTATATCCTTCCTTCCTTATTATATTATTATTATTATTTTTGAGACCATGTCTGGCTCTGTCGCCCAGGGTAGAGTGCAGTGGCACAATCTTGGCTCACTGCAGCCTCTGCCTCCCAAGTTCAAGCAATTCTTCTGCCTCAGCCACCCAAGTAGCTGGGACTACAGGTGCACACTGCCGTGCCTGGATAATTTTTTTTTTTTTGTATTTTTAGTAAACACTGGGTTTCACAGTGTTGGCCAGGATGGTCTTGATCTCCTGACCTGGTGATCTACCCACCTCGTCCTCCCAAAGTGCTGGGATTACAGGTGTGAACCACTGTGCCCAGCCCATTCCTTATTATTAATTTCCTCTTTCTTAGTCCCTTGATGTGTAATGCTAGATTGTGTATTTGGGAACATTTTCTTTTTCTATGTAGACATTTATTTCCATAAATATTCATTCATTCCTCAAGAACTAATTTTACTGTATCCCATACATTTTAGCATGTTCCATTACCATTTTCATTTGTCTCAAGGTACTTAAAATTTTTCTGTTGAATTTCTTCTTTAATCCGTTGGTTGTACAGGAGCATGTTGTTTAATTTTCAGATATAGGTAAATTTTTCAAAAATATTTCTATGATCGATTTGTAGTTTTATTCCATTGTGGTTAGAAAAGGAAATAATATAGTTTCATTTTTAGAATTTGTTAAGACTCATTTTGCTGCTTAACATATGATCTGTTCTGGAGAATATTCTATGTGTGCTTGAGAAGAATTTGTATTCTGCTCATGTTGTGTGGAATGATTAGTATAAGTTCATTAGATTTATTTGATCTAAAGTGTTATTCAAATCTAGTGTTTCCTTATTGATTTTCTGTCTGAACTTTTTATTTCAGAAATTGATGGTTGAAATTCCCTACTAATATTGTATTGCTGTATATCTCCCTCTTCAGATCTATTAATATTTGGCTTCATATGTTAAGGTGTTGCTCTGATGTTGGATACATATATATTTATAATTGTTACATATTCTTTGTTAATTGATCCTCATAAGCCTTATATAATAACCTCTTTATCTCATTTTATAGTTTCTGACTGGAAGTCTATTTTATTTAACATGAGTTTAGCTACCCCCTGCTCTATTTTGGTTTCCATATGCATGGAAAATATTTTTCTATTGTTTTGCTTTCATTCTACATTTGTCCTTACAGAGGAAGTGAGTTTCTTATAAACGGTATATAAAAGGGTCCTGTTTTGTTTTTGTTATTATTGGTAGTGGTGATTGCTTCTATGTGTGTTTTTCAAATCTATTCAGCCTATGCCTTTTGATTGGGAAATGTCATCCATTTACATGCAAGGTAATTATTGATAGCTAAAGATATAGTGTCATTTTGTTAATTGTTTTCTGGTAGTTTCATAGATCCTTTGTTCCTGTTTTTGTCTCTTCCTGCCTTCATTTGTGTTTTGGTGATTTTCTCTGGTGGTATGCTTTGATTCCTTTATAACTTTTTTTTTTATTTTAGGTTTTTGCTGTATAGTTACCATGAGGCTTTCAGAAAATGTAGTTATAACAGGCTATTTAAACTGATAACAACTTAACTTTAATCTCATAACTTTTCTCTTCCCACACATACATCACACATTTTATGTTTTTGATGTCACAATTTACAACTTTTTATATTGTATAACCCTTAAAAATTACTGTAGCTCTTATTTTTATTTCTTTTGTCTTTTTTAACCTTTACACTAAATATAATTGATTTTTACAAACTACAATTACAGTATTAAAACATTCTAAATTTGACAATATCCTTATCTTTACCAGTGGGTTTTCTACCATTCTTCCCTTTTTTTCTTTTCAGCTTAAACAACTACCTCAACTATATCTTGGAAAACACGTCTGAGATTGAAAAGCTCCCTCAGTTTTTGTTTGTCTGGAGCCGACTTTATTTCTCCTTCATTTCTAAAGGACTGCTTTGCCAGGTAAAGTGTTTTTGTTGTTTGTTGTTTTAGCACTGAATATGGCATACTACCCCTCTCCTAGTATGTAAGGTTTCTGCTGAAAATCTGCAACTAGAGTTATTGGAGATTTCTTATATGTGATTTGCTTCTTTTCTTTTGGTAATTTCACAATCCTCTCTTTGTCTTTGATTTTTGACAGTTTGATTATAATATGTACTAGTCTTATTTAAATTGAGTCTTGTTGGAGGCCTTTTAGCTTCCAATCCTAAATATTTTAGGATTCCCAAGATTTAGAAAGACTTCTGCTATTATTTTTTACCATTGCTTTTCTCTTTTCCTACTTGAACTCCTAACTCAAATATTTGCTTTTTTGATGATATCCTATAAATTCCATAAGTTTTCTGTAAGTATTCCTTATTTCTTCTTATTTTTTTTTTCTCTCCTCTCCTCTGGCTGTATACTGTCAAATAACTTGTCTTTGAGTGTACGGGTTCTTTCTTCTAATTACCAGTTCTGCTATTGGCACTCTGTATTGCAGTTTTCATTTTATTCACTGTATTTTTCAGTTCCAGAATTTTTAATTTCTAATATAATTTCAATCTCTCTGTTAAGTTTCTAGTTTTGGTCACTTATTGTTTCCTCAATATCATTTAATTGTTTCACTGTGTTTTCTTGATGGCCCTAAGCTTTCCTAAAACAATTAGTTTGAATTCCTTGTAAGTAGTTAAAATTCATTTCTTTGAGTTAGGTACTAGGAGATTATTCGGTTCTTTTGGTGGTTGTATGTCTCCTTGTTTTTTCATGTTTTTGTTGCCTTATGTTGATGTCTGCATATTTGTTGGAGCTATCACATTTTGCAGACATGATGGCCTAGTTTTGTTGAAGAAGATTTTTCCTTATTGGAGGTTTAAGGACAGTTTCAAGGTGGAGTGCAGCAGTTCTGGCACCAGTGAGGGGGTCCCTACATAGGTCCCTACATAATGTCTCTGTAGCTCTGTGACTTGAGATAGTATAAACAGAGATTGTAGGAATCTTCAATCACAAATGCTATGGATATTTACAGTGATTGTAAGAGTTGTTAAGAGTCTTTGGTGGTGATAACTGCTAAGGTACTTTTGGTGTCTTTTCCTTTCACTAGCAAAGTAGTACCTAAGAGGGGTCATTTCTCTTAACAATAATCTGGCTTTGGCCCTGCTCAAGGTGGAGGCAGCATTAATGTCTGATGAATGAGTGGTACTTACCTGAAGCATGGCTGTGCGTGGAAGAACTACCACTCTGGGATCTGTGGTGGTGATGGTGTTGGTGCTTGAGGTACAGACACATGTGCTGCTCTGTTGGTAATAGAATGCAAAGCATGAACGCTTGTGAAGTAATCAGGGTGTTGAGAGTATGGTCATTCACAGAGTTAGAGTGGCTATGGGATTGGAGACAGAGCCGAATTGTCTAGGGCAACTGTGCTGGTGATTGGGTGCAGGCATCATGCTGTCACATTGGTAACAGTTTGTGAAGCACAGTTGCTCGTGAAGTAGCCAGGAAGCTGAGTATGGGAGCATAGGTGTAGAGATGTCTACAGTGGTTCCAAGATTGGGATGGGTGGGGACTAGCTCTCTATGGCAGCTGAACCAATGCCTGGAGCACAGTCACATGTAGCAAGAGGCTGGTTCCAGAATTTAGTGTGCAAATTAGCTCACTGTGATGACGGTTCCAATACCTAACACATGGGTAAGTATAGTGTAGCCACAGACAATGGGTTTGGAGTGTGAGCACTATTGGGGTACCATAGCTCCAGGTTTAGGCACCCAAGGGGTTGGAAGATATGGCGGCTCCTTTATCGATGCAGATAACAGTGGCCATTCCTGGGTGAGGGAGTTACATGCAGACATGTCTTCCACAGATGAGAGATGAGTGATGATTTTTAATATGCCAAAGTTTTGGAATGCAGTTGACCTATTTCGCACCTATTTTCGTGATATGTACTTCTCCTAAATTTGTCTTTAGTTCTTCCATTTCTTTTGCATATCGATATCATCCAGATAAGATTCTAAATTATTAATTTATTTTTGGCAATGATTCAATTCTCAAATCAGTCACTGAGTTCTTTATATCAATTTCTACTTGTCTGATTTCTGCTTCTCTGATTTGTTCCTTATAATATTATTATTGCTTTGTAATTTCAATATCAGGTTGGATTACCTTGAGGTGTTCACTGTGCTTGCTTTCAATTACATAACAAATAATTTCTTTGTTTGAGTTTATATTTCTTCTGAGATAAAAATAATTCTGATTGTTAAGATATCTGATTAGAAGTGAAGACTCAAGACAGTTGTTGCTCCTCTTGGTAGTTTACAGCAGCAGTTCTGGGGTTTGGGCTTGTTTTAGGTTGGAAAACCTCAATTGTGCTAATAATAAAAGCCTCAAATGAAACAAGAGGCTAGAGAGGTACAGTAATAAACACATTTTCAAAAAATCATGAGGTTTATAGGTAATTTACACTATGCTAAAGACACTGTATATTGAGCATTTTGGTGATGATTTAGTGATTGCTACTGTAAATAATTAATTAAATATAAGGAAGTTTTTTATTATAGGTGAGAAACAACACTGGATGGTTTCAGAGACACTGCCTGTTACTTATTGTTTACAGTCAATATGGTTAAGAATTAAAGTACAAGGAACAATTATCAAACACATTATTTGAAATATAGAAGTAATGTTTACATGGAGTGTAAAAATATCAAATACTGTATTATTTGCATAGCAAAAATAGAGACAAAAATGACTGCTGTATTTATTTTAAAGTTTCCTGGTAGTATTTTATCCTAAAGGTATGTACATGATTACATTAATAAAAAAATAACTATCTTTGGTTGAAATATGTATTTATGAAGATTCATAGGGTACACTATATTCTGGGCAAATTTCAATAAAAAAGAAACCATGCCTGACAGAGTTTTCAAAACCTGAAGAAATATCACTTTATTATAAATCACAGTGAGAGGAATTAAAATTAAGAACTTAAGAATGGCAAAGCCTTAGAATAAAATTACATGCAAAGAGCATTGAATTAATTCTAAAATAAATGGCTCAACACTTTATGTAAATCTTATTTAATAAATTTGTACATAAATAAATATGCTAGACAGAGATGATATAGCAAGAATAAATCCATAAAGACTATAAAAACTTGGCTCTAAATATTCATGGATGATAAAAAATAACAATATCATAAACACCTTGTTGCATAAAGGATGAAATAAAACAGTTTTTCAAACTCTATAAATTTAATAAATAAACTTTAAAGGACAGTTAATTTTGTAAGGAGCCAGCAGTAGAATTTAAAAGAAAGTATGTATCTGTGAAGAGAATAAGGAAGAGCAATACATATAATTTTGATACACATAATTTTATTGATTTGATTAATCTACATGTCAGCACAAATATGAAATATAATCCAATTCATGATAAGGAAATAATAAATATATCAGGTTGTTCTAGATTCATGAACTATATTACAAAAGAAAAATGAAAACATAATTCCTCCAAACAGTTTGCAAGAATGGAGTTTTAGAAGATAAGTAACTGATAAGAAAACACTCTATTAAAGTTAGCTAAATCAAGAAAAAAGTAGAATTGTGGTAAATTCATAAAATAAAATGTATATTAAAACTATTAAGACAATAATTCAATTCAAAAATTGTTAAATGGCAGGCAAGTAATTTTATGTTATCAAAGCTTCCTTAATGTTCCTATATGCTATAACCCTCATTAATGTTTAATTTTCACATTATGTTGGATACATATATTTATATTTAAACATTTAAATTTTTAAAAATCAATGTGAAGGACAATTGTCAGACTCAACATATCAATAGGATATTTTAACCCAAACACTTTCAATAAATGACACTTGAAGATTTAAAAAAATTCAGAAGTACTAATTAGAACCAATATTAATTATTTTGATTTAAAGTTACATATAGGATATGGTTTCCAACAAATACCGACTAGCAATTTTTTTTCAAATTAGTTAAAAAATAAAATATACATTTCCTTCCCCAAAATATTAACAAATGTAAAAATATCTGAGGCCATATTTTATCATGTCAAGTCAATTGTCCCAGAATTTAATAAAAAATTTGAACTGAAAATATGCATATATCAGTTTTTTTTTAATTAAAGATAAAAGTAGTTTTATGTATCTGGGCATGAACACGAAATAATAATTACAGATTGCTTTACCAGATGACTATTGAGTAGTACTGCTTATGAAATTTATTGGTATACTTCTAAAGCATTTTTTAAGTTGACTTAAAAATACTTATAGGTACATAGTAGATTTATACATTTATGGGGCACATGAGATATTTTGATACAAGCATACAATGTGTAATAATCACATCAGCATTCATAATTTCTTTATGTTACATTCTAACTGTACTTCCTCAGTTATTCAAAATGTACAACAAATTATTGCTGACTGTAGTCATCCTGTTATGCTATAAAATATTAGATCTTATTCATTCTAAATGTATTTTATTAACCATCTAAGATGTCCCCCTTTCTGTACTACCTTCCCAGTGTCTAATAACCTCTAATAACCTCTAATAACCAACATTCTACTCTCTATCTCCATGAACTCATTGTTTTAATTTTTAGTCTCTGAAAATGAAAGAGAAGATAGGAAGTTTGTCTTTCTGTGCCTGGTTTATTTCACTTAACATAATATACGCCGATTCCACACATGTTGTTGCAAATGATGGGATCCCATTCTTGTTTATAGCTGATTAGTACTCTTTGTATATAAGAATCATATTTTCTTTGTTTATTTATCTGTTGATAGTCACTGAAGTTGCTTCCAACTGTTGTCCATTGTGAATAGTGCTGCAATAAACATGAGGGGGGCAGCTACTATCTTTGAAATACTGATTTTCTTTCTTTGGGGTATATACCTAGCATTGGGATTGCCGGATGGTATGGTAGTTCTATTTTAATTTTTTAGAGGAACCTCCATACTGTTCCCACGGTGGCTTTACTAATTTATATTGCCACCAAAGTGTATGGAGTTTCCCCTTTTTTAACATCCTTGGTAGCATTGGTTATTGCCTGTCTTTTAGACATAAGCTTTTTTTTTTTTTTTTTTTTTTTTGAGATGGTGTCTCACTCTGTCGCTGAATCTGGAGTGCATTGGTGCCATCACAACTCACTGCAACCTCTGCTTCCCAGGTTCAAGCAATTCTCCTGCCTCAGCCTCCCTCCAGAGTAGCTGGGACTATGGGTGCATGCTGCCATGCCCGACTAATTTTTTGTATTTTAGTAGAGACAGGGTTTCACCGTGTTGCCCAGGCTGGTCTCCAACTCCCTAAGGAGTTTGTCCAGGCAATCTGCCCACTTCGGCTTCCCAGCGTGCTGTAATTACAGGCGTGAGTCACCATGCCGGGCTGGATATGAGCTATTTTAACTGGGATGAAATAACATCTCATTGTAGTTTTTATTTTATTTGCATTTCTCTGATCAATGATATTGGGCACCTTTGCATATATCTGTTTGCAATTCATGTCTTCTTTTGAGAAATGTCTGTTCAGATATTTTGCCCATTTTCAATAAGATTATTAGATTTTTTTCTATTTAGTTATTTGATCTCCTTATATATTCTGGTTCTTAATCCCTTGTCAGAGGATATTGCAAATATTTTCTCCTGTTCTGTGGGTTGTCTCTTCTCCTTATTAATTATTTCCTTTGCTTTGCAAAAGGTTTTTAACTTGATGTGATCTCATTTGTCCATTTTGGCTTTAGTTGCCTGTGCTTTTGAAGTATTATGGAAGAAATCTTTGCCTAGACAAATGTCCTGGAGAGTTTTTCTGATATTTAATTTAGTAGTTTCAGAAGTTGAGGCCTTAGATTAAAGTGTTTAGTTCCTTTTGATTTGATTTTTTTGTTGTTGTTTGTTTATGGTGAAAGATAGGGGTCTAGTTTTATTCTTCCACATACGGATATCCAGTTTTCCCAGCATCATTTATTGAAGAGACTTTCTTTTTCCCAGTGTATGCTCTTGGCACTTTTGTTAAAAGTTAGTTTACTGTAGGTGATTGAATTGATTTCTGGGTTCTCTGTTCTGTTCCATTAGTATATGTATCTGTTTTTATGATAGTACCACACTATTTTGGTTATTATAGCTCATTAGTACAACGTAAATATAGGTAATGTTATCCGTCCAGTTTTGTTACTTTTGCACAGGATAGCTTTAGTTATTTTGGGTCTTTTGTGATTCCATATAAATTTTAGAATTATTTTTTCTATTTCTTTGAAGAATTTTATAAGTATCTTGACAGAGATTGCACTAAATATGTAGATTGCTTTGGGCACTATAGACATTTTAACAATACTGATTTTTCCAATTGATGAACATTGAATGTCTTTTTGTGTGTGTGTCCTTTTCAATTTCCTTGCATCAATGTTTTACAGTTGCAGATTATTGCAGAAATCTTTCACTTCTTTGGTTAAAATTGTTCTTTTTTTTTTTTAGCTATTGTAAATAGAGTTACTTTTATGATTTCTTTTTCAGATTGATTGCTGTTGGCATATATTAATGCTACTAATTTTTATATGTATACTTTGCACTGTACTGAATTTGTTTATTAGTTCTAACAGTGTTTTGGAGGAGCCTGTAGGATTTTTTCAAATATAATATCATATAATACGCAAATGAAAATAATTTGAATTCTTCATTTTAAGTTTTGATTCCTTTTATTCCTTTCCTTTGTCTGATTGCTGAGGCTAGAACGTTTAGTATTGTGCTAAATACAGTTGTAAAAGTGGGAATTTTTGTCTCATTCCAGATCTTAGAGAAAAAGCTTTATATTTTTTTCCCATTCAGTATATGATAATAGCTGTGGGTCTGCCATATACTATGGCTTTTATTATGTTGAGGCATGCTCCTTCCATACTGTTTTTTGAAGGTTTTTATCATGAGGAAATGTTGAATTTTATCAAATGCTTTTTCAGCATCAATTGAAATGCTCATATATGTATGTCCATCATTTTGCTGATGCAATGTATCACATTGATTGATTTTCATATGTTTAACTATCCTTGCATTCCTGGGATAAATCCCACTTGGTCATGATGAATACTGTTTTTAACATATTATTGAATTTGGTTTGCTAGGTTTGCTGAGGATATTTGCATTAATGCTCATCAGCAATATTGATCTGTAGTTTTCTTTCTCTGATGTGTTTTTTTTCTGGTCTTGGTATCAGGGTAATACTGGCCTCAAAAAAAAAAGGTTGGAGTTGTTTCCACCTATTCTACTTTTTGGAATATTTTCAGTAGTAATGCTATTAGTTCTTTTTTAAGTGTTTGGTATAATTCAGCAACAATGGAATTGAATCCTAGGCTTTTCACTACTGGGAGACTTGTTAGTGTCTAGGAATATGTCAATTTCTTTTAGATTTTCCAATTTATTGGCATGTACATGGGTACATTAGCCTATAATCCTTGGAATTTCTGTGATGTCAGTTGAAATGTCTCCTTTTTCACCTTGAATTTATTTGTGTATTCTCTCTTTTCTTAGTTTAGCTAAAGGTTTATTAATTTTGTTTATCTTTTAAAGAACAACTTTTGATTATGTTGATTTTTTGTATTCTTTATTTCAGTTTAATTTGTTTTTGCTCTGATATTTATTATTTCTTTTATTGTACTAATTTTAGATTTCATTTGCTCTTGCTTTTTTAGTTCTTTAAGATGAATTTTTAGATTGTTTATTTTAAGTTTTCCTCATTTTGTTCTAGAAACTTATTGTTACAAACTTTCCTTATAATACTGCTTCGGCTTTATCTTACAGATTTTGGTACATTGTGTTTCCATTTTCATTTGTTTTAAGGAACTTTTAAATTTTCTTTGTAATTTCTTCATTGATATACTGGATATTCAGAAGCATACTGTTTAATATCTGTGTATTTTTATAGTTTCTGAAGTTCCTCTTGTTATTGATTTCTACTTTCATTTCACTGTGGGCAGAGAAGATACTTGATATGGTTTCAATCTTTAAAAAAATTTTCTAGACTTGTTTTGTGATCTAACCTATGGTCTATTCTTGAGCGTGATCCAAATGCTGAGAAGAATGTATATTCAGCAGCTCTTGGATAAAATGTTCAATAAATATTTATAAGGTCTATTTGATCTATAGTGCAAATTAAGGCCTATAATTCAAGGTCTGTGGTGAAAATTCATCTTTATTTTCTGTCTGGAAGATCTGTCTAATGGTCAAGTTGTGATGTTGAATTGTCCAACTATTATTATATTGGGATATATCTCTCTTTTTAGTTCAAAAAAGATTTGCTTTATGTATCTGGGTTCCCGAATGTTGAGAACATACATAGTAACAATTGTTATATCTTCTTGCTGAATTGATCCCTTTATCATTATACAATTATCTTCTTTGTCTTTTTTATGATTTTTAACTTGAAATCTATTTTATTTAGCATAATGTAGCTGCTCCTGATTTTTAAAAATGTTTCCATTGAATAGAATACTTTTTCCAATCCAGTATTTTCCATTTATGTATCTCTTTATAAAGTGTATTTCTTGTTGGCAACTAATCGTTCACATCTTGTTTTTTTATTCATTCCAGCACTGTATGTCTTCTGAATGGAGAATTTAATCAATTTACAGTCAATATTATTATTGATAAATAAGGACTTACTACTGTCATTTTCTTATTTGCTTTCTTATTGCTTTATGGTCTTCAATAAACATTAAAAAATTAAAATAGTAATAACACCTAGAGCATAGATGTCAACTAAGAAATATAAGAAAGTGTAAAGTAAGCAAAAATTATTAGAGCTTTATTGGGAAAATAAAACACACATGCCAACTGAAGACCCCTCTAAACCAACATAGAAAAGAGGCAGAGAAACAATTTATTACTATGTAAAGGTTAACTGATTTACATTCATGTATGATAGCATGAAAGCAAATACAAAAAATATATAGAGTATCACACAAATTTAAGCAGTAAAGCAGAAGAAAGAACAATTAAAGCTTCTCCTACCTCTTCAAGATACAGACAGTCTATACCTCCTGATAGTCTTTTCTGCTAAGAGACATCTGAGCTAATTCTGGTAGAACTTGTTTATATATTCAGGGATTATTTGACCTGCAAACTTAGCGATAAATCAACTTTGTAAAAACTAGGGCTTGGGAATAATTCAAAGAGATTTATCTTCATTTCAAATGTTAGGGTCAGATTCACTGTCTCTAAGGAAACACTCCAAAAAATGAAGAACAAAGGGAAAATGCTTCCTTATACCTTTATAAATGGTGAAAATAATTTTCATTTACCTGTACAATGGGAAATTAATCATTTTTGGAAAAAGGAGGCCCTCCTGACTTAGCTGTTTCTAGTCTTTCCTTGACTTTGGGATATTTTAAAGCTAGAAATACTGAAGAAAACAACAGCAAGTCATGTGCAAATATTTTTTTCCTGTAAAGAGACTTACTCCTATCTCCCAATCTTAGAAAAAAAGCCAGTGTGGCAGGTATTTGTAATTTGTTTTAATATGCTTGATATATAAATGTGTTTGTTCTTTGAATTCTCCTTTAAATATGCTATAAACACCTACTAATGAGTTAAAGATAATTTTAATACTTTAATATTTTGTGTTGCTATAAAAGAATACCTGAGGCTGGGTAATTTATTTAAAAAAGAAGTTTATTTGGCTCATAGTTCTGCAGGCTGTACATGATGCATGGCACCAGCATCTACCTCCAGTGGGAACCTAAGGTCATTTCCACTCATGGTAGAAGGTGAAGGAGTGGGGGACATGTGCAGAGATCACATAGCAGGAGAGGAAGCAAGAGAGAGCCGGTGGGAGATAGCTAAGTTCTTCTTAACAATGAGTTCTCCTGGGAACTAATACAGTGAAAAATCTCTCATTACTGTGAGGATGACATCAAGAGATTATTCCCTATGACCCAAAATCCAGCTGTTCAACCCCACCTTCCTATACCACAACACTGGGGATCAAATTTCAAATTGACATTTTGGAAACAAATGCTCAAACCACAGCAGCTAGTTTTGTGGTCTCAAGATAGAAGTGAACACTATGAGATACCCAGACATTTTACCATGACCTTGAAAAGTGTATTTGAAGCAACATTTCAAACAGAAATTTCTTTGAATTATCTGACTTAATTATTAATGCCTTTTCAATTAACATGGCCCTAGAGTGTCTGATTGAGCTATTCTACATCTGGGTAATTTTGTGAAATATTGAGATAACACTATGTACTTTAAGCTTCTATGAAGAAAGAAGAGAACAATTGATTTAAGATACAAACAATAGCAGATCAAAATAATGAAAAATTTTAGAGTTCTGTTTGTTTTGTGAAGTTGTAATTTTATGTTTTATTTATAATTATTAGCACTTATGCAATCGGGTTGTTTTCACTTGGGTGTATAAAGTTTGAATGTAGTTTAAGCATAGAAAATTTGTGGAGGTTAGGGAAGGATAACATTAGGACAAATACCTGATGTAGGTGACGGGGGGGGATGGAGGCAGAAAACCACTATGGCATGTGTATACCTATGTAAAAATCCTGCAAGATCTGCACATGTATCCCAGAACTTAAAGTATAATTTTAAAAAAAAAAGAAAAGAAAATTTGTATATTAAAAAGCTTAACAAAAAATTAGTTTTATAAGAACAATAATATTTTTTAAATATCATTAATTACTGCTTAATAACCAGAATATAGAAGGATCTCAAAAACTCTATAGGAAAAAAAAAACTAATAATATAATCGAAAGATAGATAAAATATTAAAATAGACTTTTCTCAAAAGAAGACATACAAATGGCAAACAGGCATATGAAATGTCCTCAACATCACTGATCATAAGAGAAATGCAAATCAAAACTACAATGAGATATCATCTCACACCAGCTAAAAGGGCTTATTTTCCAAAGACAGGTAATAACAAATTCTGGTGAGAATGTGGAGAAAGAGAACACTTGTACACTGTTAGTGGGAATGTAAATTAGTAAAGCCACTATGGAGAACAGTATGGAGGTTCCTCAAAAAACTAAAAATTGAGCTACCATATGATCCATCCATCCCACCCCCTGGGTGTATACTCCAAAGAAAGGAAATCCGTATATCAAATCGGTTTATCAAACTCCCATATTTGTTGCAGCATTATTCACAATCACCAAGATTTGGAAGCAACATCAGTGTCCATCAACAGATGAATGGATAAGACAATGTAGTACAGATACACAATGGTTACTATTCAGCCATAAGAAAGAATGAGATTCACTCATTTGCAACAACACGGATGTAACTGGAGATCATTAGTTTAACTGAAATAAACCAGGTGCCAAAACACAAATACTGCATGTTCTCACTTATTTGTGGGATCTGAAAATCAAAACAATTGAATTCATGGACATAGAGAGTAGAAGGGTGGTAACTAGAGGTGGGGAAAGTGTAATGGGGTATTGTGGGAAGGTGGTGATGGTTAATGAATACCAAAAAAAAAAAGAATAAACAAGACTTACTATTTAATGGCACAACTGAGTGACTATAATCAATAATAACTGTACATTTTAAAATAACTTAAAGAATGTAATTGAGCTGTTTGCAGCTCAACGGATAAATGCTTGAGGGGATGGATATTCCATTCTCCATGACACACTTATTCACACTGTATGCCTGTATCAAAATATCTCATGTACCCTATAAATATTTATACCTAGTATGTGACCCCCAAAATTAAGAAAAAACAAATAATAATAATTTACAAAATTTTAGAAGAATATCATTAATTATCTTACACAGATGTTTTTCAAATATAGAATGGTATATTTTTCCATCATAATAATCTTAAAATGATTATAATCAGTAGTATATTTTTATTACTGTTTGCCATTTCCCAAAAATCACTCTTTATCTACTTTGATTCTATTTTTTAAAAATAATTCTTCATCAGGGCACATTTTTAACATATTTATTCCAACTCAAATTTCTACTTCTATAGCAGTACAATACAGGTATATTTTAGTTAATTTTCTTTACTTCCTAGGTACTGGTTTCCATAGAAATAATATATATGTGTATAGTAAGTTTCCAGTGTGCCAATCAGTTGCTGTAGTTGATAAGCATAGTGCTCTTCTGGGGTTTCAAAATATAATAAAAATTGGTTTGTTCAACATAAAATTATTATAAGCAAAATATGTGTGGGTTGCAGCTGTGTTGATCTACTCAGATTTCACTCTAATATTCAGATCTACATATTTTAACAATAAAATTTATCTTAACTTTGTCTATAAAGTATCTGTAAAATCAAGTTAGAACAGGGCACAGGAAGATAAATACATGCTTTTATTTCATAGCAAATGTATTCAAATTCTCTGCTGGTGTTTTTTTGTTTTGTTTAGCAATCATAATAGATAAAACAATGTTTCTGTTTTACTTCTGACATATAAGGAGTTTGGAAGCAATCACTCCTGTCCTTACAACAAGAAAAAATAGACAATGTGAAAAATCAATGACTTCTGTGTCCACCTGAGAACTGAAGTCACAGGGTAAACCATCATCCCCAAATTTGAAGAGGCAAGCACATCCAGAGACATACAGGAGCACTGTAGTAAAAGTCACTGGAGTCATAAAATGGTGGAAGCATTTATAATTTCACAAATTTTATGGAGTTTGAGTTTTAATCTACAAAAGTTTGAGTGTAGACTGAGTAGAGAGTGAGAAACTCCTGAAGGCTTAAACTTGGAGGGTTTGCAAACTTTCATGAGCTTTACCCCAAAAATCTTTACCAGGTTTTAATGATGAAGGACCCAGAAAGATCCCTTTGTATTGTGGAAGAGGAAAAGAAGAGCATCATTGTGAAACATTCAAATAGTTCTCTCTGTAATGAAGTTATTCTCCCAAGGAAATTACTTCACCAGAACACAATTGTGGAAGAAATACCTTTTGTCTCCAGTCCCTCTAGCTTTTCTGTCTCACTTGGAGGAGAAGGGGGAATATATTCAGTGTGGAACAGGAGTTCAAGAAAATATATTTGGAAACTGAAGTCAGGCTAAGAAGTAGTGGGGGGGGAACAAAAAGAATGTGTTTTACCACTCAACAAAGGCATTTCTCAAAGCCATAGTCTCAAAATGTAGATTGACCAAAGGATTAAACTTACTCAGAAGATTATGGAATAATTCCTCTTCTGCACATGCTACTGTAACATCAGTAGGGCTCCATTACAATAAAAGTGAATTGGAGCTGAGTGACTTCCAAGGTATAGACTCTCTCTAAGAAGAATTACTTAGGAAAACCACCAATCAAGAGGAAAGACAAAAACAAAGGCACTAAAAAAAATTGTAGCCTCTGATATCTGTAGCTACAACAAACATCAAAAACAGCTCAATTCCTACTTAGACTAACATAAATCCTCACACGGGAAGTCTCTTTATTTCAGTTTCTATTACCTGATGACATATCTAGGTTTCAGTAAAAAAATTACAAGGCATGTCAAAAAGAAGGATGAAACATAGCTGCTGGTTATATTAGACAAAAAAAGTAAAATAAATGTGATGGATGTAAAAAGCAGGTATCATGCAACAACAGATGAGGAATGTACTCAGAAAGATAGAAAAGATTTGAAAGTATTAAAAAGAAACTCTAGAAATAAAAAAATCTTATAATAGAAATACAAATTAGCATTCATGGGGTGATCTGTATACTGGACACTACCTAGGAAAGCATCAGTTGGTTTGAAAATAAGTCAGTTGAAATATCACAACTAAAATGCAAAAAGAAAAAAAAAAACTATGAAAAAATAGAACAGAATATTCAGAATATAACAGAATATCAATAGTTAGATATTGTTGAACAATGTATAAATCTATAACGCATATGTAATTGGAATACAAGAAAAAAAAGGGAATAGACAAGAAAGAAATACTTGAAGTAATAATGACTGAGAACTTTGCAATATTAATGATAGAAACCAAACCAGATAAAGAATCTCAGAGAATACCAAGCAGAATAAATATCTTAAAACCCCACATTAGGAAACTGCATATTCAAACTGCAGAAAAGTAAAGATGAAGAGAAAATATTGAAAAGAAGCCAGAGGAAAGAAAGTACAAATTTATAAAGAAACAAAGATAAGTATTATAGTAGACTTGTGTTCAGATTCCATGGAAGCAAGAAGGAGGTAGAACAGCATAAGCAAGAAGGAAGTAGAACAAAATATTTAATGATCAAGGGAAAAAAAAGTCATGCTGCACTTCTATACCTAGTATAATATGCTTTTAAAAAAAAGGAGAAATAAATGCTTTCTCATATAAACAAAAAATGGAATAATTCATCACCAGCAAATTTGCTCTGAAAAATAAAAAGTTAGGAGTTATTCAGGTATAATGAAAATAATCCATCCAGAAATTTAATTCATATAAATAAATGAAGAGCATCATGGAACAAATAAATAAAGTTAATATAATTGAAATCATCTAATGGAATCTTTTTCCATATGCATGATGTTCATAGTGCTTCAAAAATAAACTCATTCATGTTTTGTTTTGTTTTATTTTGTGTTGTTCAATTTTTAATTTATTTATTTCCATAGGTACTGGGACAGCAGTTGGTTTATGGTTACATGAATAAGGTTTTAGTGGTGATTTCTCAGATTTTGGTGCACCCATCACCCATGCAGTGTACACTGCAGCCAGTGTGTAGTATTTATCCCTTCCCACCTCCTACCCTTCCCTTAAGTCCCCCAAATCCAGTGTATCATTCTTACAATTAGCTTCCACATATAAGTGAGAACATACAATGTTTGATTTTCCATTTTTGAGTTACTTCACTTAGAATAATAGTCTCCAATTCCATCCAGGTTGCTGTGAATGCCATTATTTTGTTCCTTTTATGGCTGGGTAATATATATATATATATGTATATACTACTGTTGCATCAGTACAGCTCCATTACAATAAAAGTGAATTAGAGTAATGTGTGTGTGTGTATGTATGTATTATATATATATATATATATATATATATATATATTATTCCATAAAAGGAGCAAAATAATGGTATTCACATTATATATATATGTGAATATGATATATATATATATAATATCACATTTTCTTTACTCATTGATGAATGCACATTTGGGCTGGTTCCATATTTTTGCAGTTGCAAATTGTGTTGCTATAAACATGTGTGTGGAAGTATCTTTTTTGTATAATGACTTCTTTTCCTCTGGGTAGATACCTGGTAGTGGGATTGATTGCTGGATCAAATTGTAGGTCAGCTTTTAGTTCTTTAAATAGTCTCCACACTGCTTTCCTTAGCGTTTGTCCTAGTTTATATTCCCATCAACAGTGTAAAAGTGTTCCCATTTCAATGAATCCACACCAATATCTATGGTTTTTTTATTATGGCCATTCTTGCAGGACTAAAGTGGTATCACATTGTGGTCTGGATTTCCATTTCCCTGCTAATTAGTGAATTTGAGCATTTTTTCATATGCTTGTTGGCCATTTGTATATCTTCCTTAGCTCACTTTTTGGTGGGATTTTTCTTTTCTTTTTCTTTTTCTTTTTTTTTTTTTTTTGCTTATTTGTTTGAGTTTTTTTGTAGATTCTAGATATTTGCTTTTTGTCCCATGTCTACATTGTGAGGATTATCTCCCACTCTGTATAAACCCACTTATGTTTTGATTCATAGACTTTTAACTTGTTATGTGTGGGGAGGGTGTACTTAATACTATTGACTGGGCCTATTGTTTCAAAAATTCTCCCTCATTTTTATGCTGAGTCAAAATTTTCAGTTCCCAAACTTTTAAAATACAAAAAAAAAATTAGAGACTATCATCTGTTAATATAGTACCAGAGTGAATTAACAGCCACATATAAGAAAAAATGATAAATGAGTCATTAACTTTGTGCCTGAATACTTACCTAAAGGGAAAAGAGAGAGGAGAAAAAACTTATCATAGATCATCATCTTCACAGTTTTGCTTTCTTCTGCCATCATGAATAGAATCATCAATTTCTCATTTAATTCCCCTTCTGTTTCTGATTGACTGACTCTCAGTTTCTTTTAATCTGCTTGAGATATAAAATTAAAATAATAATCTAATAATAACATAAAATTATTAGAAACAGTCCTAAGTGATAAACGTTGGGAGGTAAAAAGTCAAAAGCAGGTGAAAAGTCAAGGCAGCTTGGTTGATGACATTTTCTCTCAATCACCAAATCTAGCCATTCTCTACTTTCTAACCCCACACCATAAGGAAAAGAAAACACACCAAATCTGTGACAATACTATCTTTTCATATTGACAGTCTACATTCTTAATCCTATGAAGAGAGCAATGAGATGACATAAAATTCATTGTGTTTATAATTTGATGTTTGACAAGCCATGCAATATTAATGAACAAGGTTTCTTTTATCATGGCATCATATTAGCAATGTTTGCACCAGAATTGAGTAGATAATGAAATTTGTTTTTAAACTCTAATGCAGAGTCAAGGATCTGAGCAATGCTGAGCAGTCATGCTACAGTGCTGGAAGCTAATTTAGTGTTTTGGGGCTATGTAGATCATGCAGTCTGTCACAAATCCTATAGTCCTAAAGAAACAAAACTTAAGCATATTTTAATTTTCACAAAGAAAATGTTATTCATTTTCCAAGACCTCTTTGTATCTTGGGATTACAGATAGTCTTTTAAGTTGGCTACATTACTAAAATTTAGGGGTGGTGTAGAACTTGATATCAGTATTACTAAGTATAGAAACAGTCGTTTTTAACCATTTATGTATAAATAATTGCTTTTTTAGCTACTATGTAACAAATAGGCTGATTTGAAAAATCTGGCACTGATTACATGATTGTTTTTAAGGCCATGAACAAAGAAATTTGAAGTATAATTTTATGGGAGGAGAGTTCTAATAGTCTAATAAAGTTTATAAGAGTACTGTGATTTTCAGAATTACTTTCCCAACATTTGCTAAATTAAAGGTGACACTTCTCAAAACATTGAACAAGTACTCTTATTTCAATCTGTTTCTATGTAATTTTACTCAAATTTCATGAAAATGAAAAATGAACATGTTATTTTCTTACTTCAAGAATGAATGAAATTATACAGAAAAACAGAAAAGGATTGAACTTAAAATAGTGTCTAGCCAGCATTGATTACATATATATCCTGTAGAATATTCATAAATAATAAGTTGAAATATGAATTATTATCTGAATTTATTGTTAGAATCCAGATTGATTCCAAAATGTATTATGGCAACAGAGCAAAAGAATTCCATATCTTTTGAAATCTCCCTTTTACTTTTATCACAAACACTATCACTAAATATAATTAAAATGTAGTAGGTTGATGACAGATGTAAAGATGGAGACAGGAAAAGAGAAGAAGGGAGGGATGGAAGAAGAATGAAGAGAGAGAGAAAGAGAGAAAACAACTGGCAAATTGATAAATAAAATTCTTAGAGCCCAAAAGTAAAGATTCTCAGAAGCCAAAATTAAAATCAAAATGTGAATGTGAATGCTGAGAGGAGATGTAGTTCTAACTTTCATTTTACGTTTGAAACATTTGCTTTATACTAAAGAATATGTTTCTCTTTTGAAGACCATTTGAAATTGTAATTGTGAAAGAAAGAGTCAGTTCTAGAACTTGCCCAAAATTCAGTGTCAAATAAAAACTTTCACATGGGAACATTAACCACAAAAGTGTACAAAATCATATTAGCATGAATTAGATATAAATTCAGCCTGCAAAATGGTTTACAGAGAATTTGTCTCCTGGAAAACTAGTGCTGAGTGAAGGGAACAAATTCTTGGCAAGGAATATTTACCATAGGCTAGTCTTCAAATGCATTTGTGTGGCAAATTCAAACTACCTGCATCATCCAAAAATTCTCAAGTCACAAAAAGTGACCATAAGCAAAAAGTCAGCAGCTGTCAGTGTACACATCCAAGAAAGTTCCAGTGAGGGATTACAAATCTACTCACCAATAAAACTTCCCTCTTCCCTGCAACTGTTACCTAGTCTTGGATGATATCAAACCTAGTCTAGAGGGACAATGGGATTATGTAGTTAAGACAAAGAGAAGCACATGGCCTAGTATATCCTTTTTATTTTTCTCATTATAGGTTTTCAATGTGGAGCAGTGCTGAGAGTGTGAGGGAGAATTCTTTTAAATTACATGTTGAGTTTACATAATTATGATTTAATTACTGCAATAACACTAGTATTTGACATAAAATTACTTGGAGCATACCTAATAATTGATATGCCAAATTCCAATTATACATAGATATATCTGCAATTCTTTCAGTGCCAGTGACACATGGCTTTAATTATTATGTTTTTATAATTAATGTAAATGTCTTAACGTGAAAGCCATGCCTTTAAATAACTTTTTAAATATGTTGGTTCTATTAGGATCTTTTTTATTCATAGAAACTTTTTAGATAGTTTGCTATAAAAATTGTTTAGATTTTGATTTCACATTTGTTACATAGAACAATTTAGTGAAATAATATTAGTAGTATCTCTATGCATTCCTGAGTATGGTATAGCTTACTCTATGTTAAATTTTTATTTCATCTAGTATAACTCAGTGTTTCTAGTGGTTGTTTCTCTAGTAACAAATCTGACCAGAGTAAGTAATCTCCAATTTTCTCCACTAATAAGTTTAAAGCATTTGGATCTTTTGTTGACATAATGAAAATGTATGAGTTAAAACTTTTATTTATAAAAAACATATCAACTTTATCAACTTTATAAGCCACTGCTTCCTATTTAAGATGGCAGTACTAAAACTTGTCAAAAAGTGTATATATGTGTGTATATACTACTATTTGTTTATACTACTACTACTACTTGTTTAAATTGTAATGGGCGTGATACAGTTTGGCTATGTTATCCCACCAAAATGTTATGTAAAGTTTTAATTCCCAGCATTGGAGGAGGGTCTTGGTGGGAGGTGATTGAATCATGGGGTTGGATTTCCCCCTTGATGCTCTCATAATAGAGTTTTTTAAGAGATCTAGTTGTTTGAAAGTGTTTACCACCTCCCCATTCTCTCACTGTCTCTCCTTCTCAGGTCATGTGATGATGTGCTTTCTCCCCCTTCACCTTCCACCATGATTGTAAGTTTCCTGAGGCCTCCTCAAAAAGAGAAGTCTGAACAGCCCACAGAACCAGGAGCTGATGCAACCTCTTTTCCTTATAAATTACTCAGTCACAGTTATGTCTTTACAGCCGTATAATAACAGGCTAATATAGAAGACTGGTACCAGAGAAGAGGGGCATTGCTATAAAGGTACCTGAAAATGTGGAAGCAGCTTTGGAGCTGGGTAATGGCCAGAGGTGAAACAGTTTGGAGGGCTCAAAAGAAGACAGGAAGATGAGGGAAAGCTTGGAGCTTCTCAGAAACCTGTTGAATGATTGTGACCAAAATGTTGATAGTTTATGGACGGTGAAGACCAGGCTAAGGATGTCTTAGATGGAAATGAGGAACTTACTGGGAATTTGTAAAGAGGTCACTCTTGCTATGCTGTAGCAACAAGACTTGTGGCAATGTTCCCCTGATACAGAAACCTGTTGAACTTTGAACTTGAGAGAGATGATTTCAGGTACCTGGAAGAAGAAGTTTCTAAGCATCTAAGCATTCAGGATGTGATCTGGACGTTTTCAAAAGCTACACTCATTTGCATAAGCAAATAGAACTTACCATTAAAAGAGAGGCAGAGCATAAAAGTTTAGAAAATTTGTAACCTGGCCATGTGGTAGAAAAAAAAATTCAGGAGAAATTCAAGCCAACTCCAGAAATTTACATAAAGAGGACCCAAAAGTTAATATCCAAGACAATAGGGAAAATGCCTCCAAGGCATTTCGGAGACCTTTGCAGCATCCCCTCCCATCACAGGCCTAGAGGCCTAGATGAGAAAAATGGTTTTATGGATCAGGCCTAGGGCCCAGCCACTCTTTGCTGCCTTGGGACATGGTGTCCTGAATCTCAGCTGCCCTTGCTTCAGCCATGCCTAAAAGAGACCAAGATAGAGCTTGGGCCTTTACTTCAGAGGGTGCAAGCCCCAAGCCTTAATAGCTTACCCCATAGTGTTAAGTCTGCAGGTGTGCAGAGGGGCAAGAGTTAAGGCTTGGAAGACTCCACCTAGATTTCAGAGGATGTATAGAAATGTCTGGATATCCAGTCAGAAGTCTGCTGCAGGGGCAGAGCCCACATGAAGAACCTTTACTAGGGTAGTGTAAAGGGGAAATATAGGGTTGGAACCCCCACCCAGAGTGCCCACTGGGGCACTGCCTAGTGGACCTTTGAGGAGACAGCCACTGTCCTCAAGACCCCAGAATGGGAGATCCACTAATAGCTTCCTCCATGTACCTGAAGAAGCCACAGGCACTTAATCCCAGTCCTTGAAAGCAGCCATGAGAGATGAGCTGCACAGAGTAATAGGGGCAAAGCAGCCCAAAGTTGGGAAAGCACACCTCTTGCATCAGTGTTGCCTGGATGTGAGATATCTATCCAAATGAGATTATTTTGGAGATTTTATGACATTCCTGCTGGGTTTTGAGCTTGCATGTGACCTGTAGCCCCCTTGTTTTGGCCAGTTGCTCCCTTTTGTAATAAGAGCATATACCCAATGCCTATACCCTCATTGTATCTTGAAAGTAACTAACTTTTTTTTTTTATTTCACAGGCTTTTAGGCAAAGGGACTTGCCTTGTTTCAAATGAGACTTTGGATTGTGAACTTTTGAGTTAAGGCAGGAATGAGTTAAAGCTTTGAGGACTATTGGAAAAACATAAGTGTGTTTTGATATATGAGAAAAACATGAGATTTGGCAGAGGACAGGGGCAGAATGATATGGCTTGGCTCTGCATTCCCACCGAAACCTGTTGTTGAATTATGATCTTCAGTGTTGAAGAGGGGCCTGGTGGTAGGTGATTGAATCATATGGGAATGAGTAACCTACAATTCAGAATGACATTTGGGTGAAGACACAGCCAAACAACATCATTCTACCCCTAACCTCTACCAAATCTCATGTCCACACATTTCAAAACCAATCATGCCTTTCCTACAGTTCCCTAAATTCTTAACTTATTTCACCATTAACTAAAAAGTCCACATCCCATTGTCTCATCTGGGACAAGGCAAATCTCTTCCAATTATGATCCTATAAATTCAAAACAAGTTAGTTACTTTCTAGATACAATGGGGGTACAAGTATTGGGTAATATAGCTGTTCCATATGGGAGAAATTGATCAAAACAAAGGGGCTACAGGCCCCCTGCAAGTCTAAAATCCAGCAGGGTAGTCAAAACTTAAAGTTCCAAAATGATCTCCTTTGACTACATGTCTCACATCTGGGCCACACTGACCCAAGAAGTTGGTTCCCACGGTCTTGGGCAGCTCCACTTCTGTGGCTCTGCAGGATACAGTCTCCCACCTGGCAGCTTTCACAGGCTGAGTTGAGTGTGTAGTTTTTCCAGGCAGATGGTAAAAGCTGTCAATGGATCTACCATCGTGGGGTCTGGAGTGTAGTGACCCTCTTCACCCAGCCCCACTAGGTGGTGCCCCAGTAGGGATTCTGTGTGGAGGCTCCCACCCTCATTACCCTTCTGCACTGCCCTAGCAAAGGTTCCCCATGAGAGCCCCACCCCTGCAGCAGTCTTCTGCCTGGACATCCACATGTTTCCATACATCCTCTGAAATCTAGGTGAAGGTACCCAAACTTCAATTATTGACTCTGCACCTGCTGGCTCAACAATACACAAACACTGCAAATACTTGGGGCTGGCACCCTCTAAAGCCATGCCTGAGCTCTACATCAGCCCCTTTCAGCCATGGCTGGAGAGATGGGATGGAGGGCACCAAGTCCCTAGGCTGCACACAGGAAGGGGACCCAGGGCCTGGCTCATGAAACCATTTTTCCTCCTAAGCCTCCAAGCCTGTGATGAGAGGGCCTCCCATGAAGACCTCTAACATGCCCTGGGGACGTTTCCCCATTGTTTTGATGATTTACATATGGCTCCTTGTTACTTATGCAAATTTCTGCAGCTGGCTTAAATTTCTCTTCAGAAAATGGGATTTTCTTTTCTATCACAGTCATGCTGCAAATTTTCCAAAATTTTATGCTCTGTTTTCTTTTAAAACTGAATGCCTTTAACAGCACCCAAGTCATTTCTTGAATGTTTTGCTGCTTAGAAATTTCTTCTGCAAGATACCCTGAATCATCTCTCTCAAGTTCAAAGTTCCATAAAGCCCTAGGTTAGGGGGAAAATGCCACCAGTCTCTTTGCTAAAACCTAACAAGAATCACCTTTGCTCCAGTTGCCAAGTTCATCATTTCCATCTGAGAGCACATCAGCCTGGACCTCATTGTTCATATCACTATCAGCATTTTTGTCAAAGCCAGTCAATAAGTCTCTAGAAGTTATAAACTTTTCCACATTTTCCTGTCTTCTTCTGAGCCCTCCAAACTGTTGCAAAATCTGTCTGTTACTCAGTTCTAAAGTTGCTTCCACATTTTCATATATCTTTAGCAACACACCACTCCTAGTAACAATTTACTATATTAGTCCATTTTTATGCTACTGATAAAGGTGCACCCAAGACTGAGAAGAAAACAAAGTTTAATGGACTCACAGTTCCTTGTGGCTGGAGAGGCCTAACAATCATGGCGGAAGGTGAAAGGAATGTCTCATATGGCAGCAGACAAGAGAATAGAGTGTGTGCAAGGAAACACTCTTTTTTAAAACCATTGGATCTAGTGAGACTTATTCACTGTCACAAGAATAACATGGGAAAGATCCACCCCACAATTCAGTTATCTCCCACTGAGTTCCTCCCATGACATGTGGGAATTGTGGGAGCTACATTTCAAGATGAGATTTGGGTGGGGACACAGCCAAATCGTATCATAGAGCATGCTTTTATTTTTTAAAAATCATTAATTTTTGATGGTACATTTCTGAGCACCTTAGATTATAGGTATTTTCTGTTGTTGTTCAAAGTTAAAACTTTTGAAGTAAAATTCCTCAGGATTTTTAAAAATTGTTTTTCATTACATTTAAAATGTGTACATTTTATTAAATGTAAGTTAACTTTTTAAATTTATTGTCAAAAGACCACTTAACAAGAGATATGCCTTCTTAACCAATTTTAAGCATATAAAGCATTATTGTTGAATATGCGATTGTGCAGCAGAACTCTAGATTTTATTCATCTTGCCCCTTCATTCATAACTACGTCCCTTGATTAGTAACTCTTCATTTCTACTCTTTCCCATTCCTGGCAACCACCATTCTATTCTGATTCCATCTAGTTGACTATTTCAATTTTGAGAAGTCTAGCAAATTGCATTGTTTCTTCTAATTCTTACCAATTCTTAGGTGAGTCTGTTAATCCTATTTTATGGATAAGAAACAATACACTTCAGACCAATTTAAAAGCTTGTCTAACAATGCAAAATGATGTAGCCACTAATAATAGCATGCACATTCCTCAAAAAGTTAAAAATAGATATACCATATGATCCAGTAATCTCATATCTGGGTATTTATCCAAAAGAACTGAAGTAAGGATCTCGAAGAGGTATCTACACTCCCATGTCCATTGTAGCATTATTCACACTAGCCAAGATGTGGAAATAACATAAACATTCATCAATAAAAGGGGAAAGAAACTGTGGTCTACACATACAATGGAATACTACTCAGCCATAAAACAGAATGAAATTCTGCCACATGTGACAGCATGAATAAACCTGGAGAACATTATTCAGGGTAAAATAAGCCAGTTGCAGAACAACAAATATTGCATGAATTTCTTCTATCTTAATCTGGAAGAAAAATGTTTACACAACCTCAAGGGAATTCTAGGTGTCTCTTAACAAGCCACAAAAATGTGAGATCTTTGGGTTCAAAAAGACCCTAGAGAAGTATAACTTTTTAGTTTTCTTTCCCTCAAGCAACATTTTTCAAGCAATATAGGTCAAATATTTTTCTCTGAAAATCCTCTTGAGATAACTGTCAGTGTTTTTTTTTCTATTCAAAAAGTAGAGTAAAACTTTTTGAAAGAAGAATCTTTATAGGGATTTTTCTCTATGCACACAACAGGGTTTGACCCTAGTTGAACATACCCCCTAGAGTGACTAATTGCTCGGCTGAAAGACAGAATGGCCTCACAGTCTGAAATTCAGAGGGAAACTATAGACTTGAAAGATAAACAGAGACTAGACTGCATCACTACTTTGATTATTGTTTTTCCTGCATCATTGTGATTATTATTTTTTGTGAGTGTGTGGCACTATTACTTCAAGTACTACTTCTTATTTCTTTCTCTACTGCATATCAAACTCATGTAAATGGGAAAGAATATTTATCTGTACTTAAATGCTGATAACATTTAGCTTAAATTATCTAAAATCATTTTTTTTGGGTTAAATACAAATTAGGGAAGAGTGGAAGTAAAAAAAAATAGCTTTCGGTTTTTTTTAAAGCTTTTCATTCTTTTGAAATTCCATATCAGCATAAATACATGACTACTATATTGAAAGATATTTTATAAGAAATAATTTACTAAAGTCCTAGTTTACCTGCATTATTATTTGGCAAAATTCAAGAGCGAGCCATTAGGAGACATACATACATTTTTAAGAGTGCTATAAAATTTTTAAATGTTAGTCAATATTCTGTCTAAATTCTTTCTCTGTGGATAGGTTTGTGAGTATGAGATACTTTATTTTTCCTTGCAAAATGTAATTTTGTGCTACTTAGTCCAAAATTTGTTTCTCAAGATTACAACATTAAAAGCCATAGTAGATAAAAATACAATAATTCTCATAAAAATAATTATGAATTTTAATAATCATAATCCTTTCATAATTATGTTAATATATCCAATGTTATACCCATTCTTTGCAATGCTTCAAGTTGCTGAGATATCATTTAATTCAACTTAATTTTTAAATCATGCTACATGCTTGTCACATCTTTTTGACTAACTTTGAAACTTGTGTTTTTTACTCTATCATCACTGATCACTTGCTTTAGAATTGTATTTAGTATATTTAAATTAAAATGAGATTTCTTTATGTACGAAATAAAAAGGGTTAGTTATAATTAATGAGAATTTCTCTTCTATATTCTGTATATTGAGTGTTTACTCTGAGTATACCTCTAATGATACATCTGGAGGTATTTGAAGTGTTGCAGAGGCATAGAATGGAATGAAGAAAACAGACACTAGAAGTAAAGAAAATATGCCTGTGGAAAAGGCCAAGATAAACGTATGAAGGAAAAACTCACTTTTGCTGTGCTATAGAGTCTCTACTAATTTTAAAATTCAGCACAACAATAGCCATTCAACATAATTCTGTATTTGTAAGTCTTGCCTACAATTTCCTCCTCTATTCGACCAAAAGATGCAGAAACACATGCACATGCACACATTAAAAAATAGAGAAGTTAAACATATTGTATGGGAAAAAATATAAAGAAAAAAGTATATGCCCTGATTTACAGAATCTTTTTGAGAAATAAATAAATATGAAGGAAGTATAATAGATCATCTGTGGAGTCAGGAAAAACAGAGTAGGGTAGAGTCTAAGGGTCAAAGAAGGGACTGGTCCTAAGTGATAAATTGTGCCTCTTTCTGGAAAATCATCTATTTTGTAATATGAACTAAGACCTCTGGCACTCTCTTACTCTATGCGAATAATACAAAATGTGATTGAGGAGATAATATATTTAATTTCAACAACAGACACTGTTTTAGATTGAAAAGGTCCAATAAAATGGACTTAAGTTTTACTGACTGTCTAAAGTATGTTGTCCATATGAATATTAAAAGATAACCTAAGTAGTAATTTATTACTATATGTTCCCCAATCTCTAATGAGTTTCTGAGCCTAGCTGTTTTGAATATTCAGAGAATTTTCTTTAAAAGGAAATTATATACACTTCAAACTGATGTAATTATGATTAATTTTTAAATAGTTACCAAAAGCATTCTGTATTATTTCATTTTTATGGTTAAAAATTTTTGAAAGAGTTAAAAAATTTAATTAACTTTTTTTGTTGAACATAATATTTTTTCAAAGGATATTTTCCTAAATATACAGAGGTACTTTATATGCTCAGAATAAATTCAATTAAACATAAGAATTACTCAATTCCATTTTTAATTGAGATCTGTAAATACTGCAGTTCAAATACTTTCACAAATACATGGTTTTTGGGGGGGTTTTCCTCCCTGATTCAGAGAATCTTTCTTTGGCAAATAGTTTTTATAAGAAAAAACTTATCAAGTAAATTGTCATTATTTATAGATTTCTGAGTATATTGCAAAATGTAGATGATTTAAAATTGCCGACTTAATCATTTTTAATTTACTAAGTAAAGGATCGTTAATAGATCCACTTAAAGATATAAGGACATAGGCCGGGCGCGGTGGCTGAAGCCTGTAATCCAGGCACTTTGGGAGGCCGAGGCGGGTGGATCACGAGGTCAAGAGATCGAGACCATCCTAGCCAACATGGTGAAACCCCGTCTCTACTAAAAATACAAAAATTAGCTGGGTGTGGTGGTGTGTACCTGTAGTCCCAGCTACTCAGGAGGCTGAGGCTGGAGAATTGCTTGAACCCCGGGAGGCGGAGGTTGCAGTGAGCCAAGATAGTGCCCCTGCACTCCAGCCTGGCTCCTGGCAACAGAGTGAGACTCTGTCTCAAAACAAAAAAAAAGATATAAGGACATAAAATCATTTTTTGCACATGTCCATATATCATAAAGTTCAATTAGATAATTTTCAAGTTAAATAATTTACCATCACTAAATTTGTTTAGATTTGTCTTGCTTTTGTGGGATAAACTACAACAGATTCTTGTTTGCATGTTAGTTTTCAGTAATTATAATTCACTATAAAGCTTCTAAAAGTTGAATGTTTCGGAGCTTTATTTGGCAATTTTGGACAAAGTGCAAGTAAATAAACACAATTTTATCAGATTTATTAATAAAAGTGTTGAATACTATTATAGATCACTATTTCTTCAAAAGTTTATACTTTCTTCGATTCTAATTTACAATGAGCATCAGAAACAGAAAGTAGATATTGTTATGCTGGAGTAATTTTGTATATTTAGTATTAGCATCAGTCTCATTATATTTAAAAAAAGTTGTTATGTGACATGTATATGTGTGTGTTTGTGTGTAAGTTTAATAACTTCAGCTCCTTCTCAACTGGTAGTCTATTAAAGTTTGGTTGGATGTAATTATTACAACTTATTGCAAGGTCATTCTGGCCTTATAAAAATGTTGTTTACACAAAGACATTTGCTTTACCAAATTCACAATGCATTTTATCAAGGAAAAAAATAATTTTATTATTGATGTAATTTTCACTGGATTTATAATAACATACTTTAAAATGTCATATAATCTACCTTTAGTGAAATGTACTTTCAAAAACATTACTTTGAGTTCATAAATTAAATGAAAACACTTGAATCATTTTTTTGCAGTTAGGTGATTTTCTATTTAATGCATTAGATGATATTGATGTAAAACTGTCAGCTTTTAACTGTTTGCAAATATTTTCTTCTGCAGTTCAACTCATGCATTCACAAATATCAATTCACTTTTCTATGTCCACATGAAAACTTTGATAAATATGATTAATTTAGATGAAAAATTATTTGATCAAAATAATCATCAAGATAGTATTTAAATGGTTTTCTGCAGCTGCACATATAATATCATCACTGTGTTCTTAAAATAAATACTCACTGTGGAAGTTATGATGGTGCTACTTCAGAAGACTTGATTCCTGTGGTTTCATGGGTTTAATGATATCTCCACCACCTCCATCTGCCATGGTAGATGGCTGTGGTCCAAAAACGTTTTGTGCAGTGATATGCTTATCAAGAACATTCTTATTAAAATAATATATACATTTCATTAAGAATGCACTGTCTTTTGTTAGCTCTTTGTCTGGCAATGGGATTTACTACACAATTTTTAAAATGCATCAATTAAGAAAATGCACTAGCAACTTTAGATTTGTTTTATAGAAGGAGTGATAAATTACCATCACAGGAACTTTCAGTGTATTCTTTTTTCCCCCCTGAAACAGAGTCTTGCTCTGTTGCCCAGGCTGGTGTGCAATGGTGTGATCTTGACTCACTGAAACCTCTGTCTCCTGGGCTCAGGTGAGTCTCCCATCTCAGCCTCCTGAGTAGCTAGGACTACAATCACGTGCTTCCATACCCTGCTACTTTTTTTTAGAGACAGGTTTCTCCATGTTGCCAAGGCTGCTCTCGAAATCCTTAGCTCAAGCAATCTGCCCACCTTTGCCTCCAAAATTCTGGGATTACAGGTGTGAGCTCAGGCTATTCTTTATATTTATCATATAATTATCCAGCTTTTATTTTCTGTACTGTTAGAAAAATAAAATAGAACTACCAATAGAAAGACTCCTTTGTACCAATACAGAAGAGAAAAAGAATACAGTTTATTGTCAGTTTTCCATTCCTAAAACAAATTACTCCAAACTGTGGTTTAAACTGTGTAAATTTATTTACTTAATGATTTGGATACTGGAAATTGTAAAATCAAGATTTTGGCAGGGCCGTATACTTTCTGTACAATTTTTGAAAATATCTGCTTTATTGTTTTTTTTCCAATTCTAAAGGGTGTTCACATTCCTTGACTGACAGACCTACACATCTGCTTTTGTCACTATTTCCTTCAACTCTGAATATCTTGCCTCTCTTCTCCTTATGAGGATGTCTGTGATTACATTAGGCTCACCTCAATAATCCAGTATCATCTCCCTCATATAGTTTGAATGTTTATCCTTTTCAAATCTCATGTTGACATATGATCTCCAACATTTGAGGTGAGGCCTATTGGAAAGTGTTTGGGTCATGTGGGCAGATTCCTCCTGAATGGCTTCTTACCATCCTCGCAGTAACAAATGAGCCTCTCTCTACAGGTTCACATGAGATCTGCTTATTTATAAGGCCCTAGAACTTCCTCCCCTCTTTCTTGTTCTTTCTGCGTTACCATGTCATGGTCCTCCTTTGCCATCCACCATGATTGTAAGATTCTTAGGATCCTAACCAAAAATAGATGCTAGCACCACACTTCCTATAGAGCCTATAGAACTATAAGCCAAACTAAGCCTCTTTTCTTTATAAATTGCCTATTCTTAGGTATCCGTTAATAGCAATGCAGAGGAACTAACACATTCCCCATCCCAAAATTATTAACTTAAATGCATCTGCAAATTCCTTTCTACTATGCACACATTTACAGGTTCAGGGTGTTAGGGCTTGGACTTAAGGGGGTTCCATTATCCTTTTGACCACAGGAAACTTTAATAGATTTATATCAATGCAATTGATCACAAAAGGTAGCACTGAGTTAGGATAAAATCGTACACATTTTATACAGCAAGCAGAAGAAAGAATACCTTCTATTAAATAATTAGAGCTCCTAACAATTTCCTTTACATCTTGTGAGATATCACTGAGCCACTTATAGTGATATATTTTTACATACCTGGAGGTTTTGAGTTGGCCAATTTGGAGATATCACTTCATTGTAAAACCTGGAGTATCTAGCTTAATCCTTAGAGAGATTTCTAAGGTTGTAATATTTCACAGGTTATAGTAAGGACTCGAACTCGGCATGTCTTGAAGGAAATAATTTTTTTAAAGTTGTTTTAAATTTAAAATTTCTTTTAAAATGTTGATTTTAAAAGAAGTATCTGATTGAGTTAAACAAGCAAGAAAAAGTTTTTTAGAATTATTGCAAAAGAGATCAAGAATATTACAAGGCGGGAAGGGGGAACAGATTGTATTCAATGTCACAATACAAATGGTGGAAGAGCTGTCAAGTGCTGAGGTGAGAACGTGGAAAATTACAGGAGGATATTTGAGGAGAGATTGGTCAATGTAATTAGGCCAACTGTGTTTGCTTATTGGTGCTTATAGAAGTTAGACTTCTACTGTCTCACAGAGACTAGGAAGATGGGATACAACTTTCTTGATAATTACTTTGCAAAGAAATTTTTCCCAAACCTTGAGAAATACAATCCTGGGTTACATAACTGGCAAGAGGCTGGAAAAAGGTTACATCTCAAAAGGAAGAGAAAGGATTTACCATTGAGAATTTTCTAAAGTAAATGCTCTAAGAAAAAGGGTCAGGGGCCTAGAGCCAGAAACAAACCTGTTTAATGTTTAGTCACTCTTAGACCAGAATTCAGTAGGGACATGTTATCTTTTTCCTTTAAAAATGAAGAAAGACATTTTTAGTTGTCATTATATTTTACTTACATTTAAAGTATAAGTTTCTACATTTCTTACTGACTTCACAGATTTTAAGCCTAACTTCCGGTTAGTTTAACAAGGGACCTTTCATGGCCACAATATTTAATACTTCTCCCATTATGCTGGATGGTGTTAACTGAATTTCACTATTTTTACACAAGAATGCTTCATCTTATCAGTGAACAAGGACCCTTGTAAGGGAATTTTTAATTACTTTTATTGATTGAATATTTGTGTCCTTACAAAATTCTTATGTTGAAACCTTTGTTCTCAATGTGATGATATTACAAAGTGGGATTTTTGAAAGGTAATCAAGTTTAAATAAAGTCATAGGGGTAGAAACCTAATGAATAGAATTAGTGCCCCTGGAAAAGAGATTCCAAACAGCTCCCTTGCACCTTCCAACATATGAAGTTACAGAGGAGAAATGGCCATCTAGAAAGTAGGCCCTCATCAGACATTTAATCTGCCAGTAACTTCGTCTTGGACATCCCAGCCTCCAGAAGTATGATAGATACATTTCTGCTTTTCTAATTTTCCAATCTATGGCATTTTTTTTTGTAGCATACTGAGCTGACTAAAAGAGTTACCTTGAGCCAGAATCTGTCCAAGAAGAGAGGGAACAATTACTGATGGTTTTAAAATTTAGCCATGGGTTCACTGAATGTGCATCTTACATTCTACTAGACAAGGCGTAGAAAAAATTGGAAATACAATGCAAACCTGCTCTGGCTTACATTAAAATAATTTTGAATAACATGTCATAATTAGAGAGCTAAAATTTTTATATGAATTCTGAGCCAGGAAAATTCTAGGAATAACACAAGTAAACTAAAGACATTATAGGCGATTCATGACTTCTGGTCATTGTGGGGGATCCAGAAACAACACATTGTAAAGCACCTGAATTTCGACAATTAGGAATGCCTCTATAACCCTGAGACAGTCAGAAACAAGAAATCTATTTGTTCTATGGATGATATTCACCCAGATACATTGATGTGTATGGGATGCAACAGAAAGTGAGAATTAGCTCCAGGAAAGTTTCTTTGGAAAGAACTGTAGCCAGAGAGAAAAAAATAGATAGAAACTAAATTTCAGCCAGAAAAGTGACAGACACATCCAGGAGCAATCCTAGAATGGATCGGGTTCTGCTTATGGAAGTGGACAGTGAAAAATGAAGAAATTGCTTACAGGTGAAAATATTAGTCTGTAGAGTTAACTAAAGCTTGAAAACTCAGAATATTCAGTTTTGAAGCATAGCAGACAATGGGCACCTAATTTGTTTTCTCTCCATAAGTAATAAGACAATAAAAAGGCTGCTGAATAATGACATTTCAATGTAAGAAGGTAAATGAATTCACAGGCAAATCTTTCTGTAAAGTGTGTTAAAATTTTTCAACTGGATAATCTGTTTATGCAGGTATATTTGGGTGTCTATGTGCATACTGATATGAACGGAAATACTGAATACCTGTAAATGTTTGAAATTTATAATAGATAATGTTCTTTTCAGTGTTACCTAGTTAAATAAATAGCTGCTCTTTAAAAATCTTAATTTTACTATATGTATAGATATATATATATGTGTGTGTGTATGTGTGTGTTCTTTTATTATACATATACAATGTGATACATAGAAAAAAATCAGTACTTCATCACTGTAGCATTTAGGTAAGATCTATGATAAAAATAGATTACTAACATTTGTGTTTTACTATTTATATCTATTTATTTAAATAGTAATGTGAAGGAAAATGAACTATTCAAACATGCAAGATTATTTTAAATGGGAAAGAATAGACATGAACTATGACGTGTCAGAAGACAAAATTTTATGCTGGACTTTTCTTTGTCTTCTGTATCTAGAAACAGAAAGTCACCTTGGGGCACATCATCTTTGTTCTGCTAAGAAGTCATATGATTATTCTCTTTTATTCATGCAAATATTATGCCAGAAAGCACATTTATACAGGGTCAGGGTAAAAAAAGGGCCTATTGTGTCTTGACAAAGGCAGCTTCTTACAAAATCTTGCTGCAGAGCTGTCACAAAGAAAAGAGAGGAAAAGACTGCTTGCAGACCAAGTAGCCTCCTGGGAGGAAAGGGCTTGATACATTCACCCCTTCCACTCTATTGTTCACATTTTCAGGACTCCTCTGATGGAATGAGGTGGTGGGGAAAGGACACAGATAACAAGAACACATCATGAAAACATCAGTAAGTATGAAAGCTTCTGGACTCTCATTCATAATCAATACAATGTACTAAACTTCATGGAGGAAGGATGGCTTCAGTAAATCGTATGGCTACAGGTAATCGTAGAGTTTTGGAGAAATGTAAGAATAACTGTTGAATGTGTATGAGCTGTGGTGCTCATACAAGCCAATGTGCTCAGAAGTGATTTAGACCAAACAGAAGTCGCTCATCAATAGGGGATGAATATTCATCACAAAAGGTAGGGGCAGTCGTCAAACATGCTAACTGAAGTCCCTGGGAAGTAGCAGCAGTACCAAACTGATTAGACCCCAAGTTTTTTTCTCTTCTGAGTATTTGAAAGCAGGATTAAATTTAGCTGAATATTTAAAAAGCCCTGGATTTTGGTCAATTAGCAGAGATCTTTAAAATAAAAGAACTTCCTGGTAATAGGGGTATACAGGGCAAGATGTGAGAGGAGGAGTAGACATTTGCAAGATTGAAAAAAAACAAAGATTTGCTTTATAGACTGCTGTGAAATGACCTAAGACAGTTGAGTAACTCACATGTAATATATATATTAAATTAATAATCTCAGCTTCCTTCCCATAAGAATGCTGTAACACAATATGATACAATGAAAATGAATTTCAGACTGAATTCTGCCACACATAGGAATATTTATTAGTGAGAAATTAAGGAAATAACTACAGAAATTTATTTATAAGCTTGATGAAAACTAGATCTCTGATCCTTTAGCAGATCTAACAGGGCTTCTACAATAAAACTAGTTGCGTTCAGTTTACTTTCTAGTTCAGTCACACAGCAAAATATGTATGTGGGATGTGGTATGCCAGCATCTGTGTTGCCATTGACAGGGGAAAAAAGTCCTGATTCTTTCCAAAGCCAACTAAGCACTCCTGATTGTCTGTGCTAAAGGGATTTAAAGCCAATCACAAAGATGCAAATTAATCTTACTAAGCAAATATAAAACATGGTATTTTTTTATTTGCTTTTAATTTTTTTCTATATTATGTAGTAATACTTCCCTCTAAAGCATGAAATAGCATTTGGGAAAATATCTGGGAAAGCTCTTTGTAAGTATAATAGGAATTTTAAAAGTGAATGGGGATCATAACTGAACTGCAAATTTTAGAGGTGGAAAAAAACTATATTAAAAAAATATTGGCTATTTCAAAAGCTGATTAACTTGGGTTAGTATAATAGACACGAGGTAAGAACAGAAAAATGAATACTTAATATGTCCAAGTATGAATGAGTCCACATTTTGGCTTGATTTGTGGTTACACAGATGTTTGTGATAATTTATCAAGTTTGTAATTTGTCTAGTTTTCTGGAAAAATAAATGTTTCAAAACAAAAAAAGCCCAGAAATAGTAAATGTATGATAGATACATAGTGTGAAAGTTATCACATTTACTAACATGAATCTATAAAGTTTTTACCTAAAATATACTTTAGCTTGTATGTAAAGAATGAGTTTCTTGAGAGAAATGAACATTTTAGTTGTATATTGAAAAGAGATGTAGAAGAACTTTGTAAGGTTTTTGGTGTAGCCACTGTATATCATGAATGAAAAAGTATGACATAGTAAGAGCTAAGAAAGGTAAGCAAGGACAAAGTAAGAATTATTTCACATACCCAAATCCACAAGTTCCTATGTTATTCTTTGGGCAATGTGAAGTCATTTAAATTGTGTAGAATCAGTGGATGAAATAAGAATAAAATTTTAGGAATTATTTATATGAAATGGTTGACTAGAAGTTCATTATATGAACATAAACTTAATGCTATTATTTGATCATCCTCAGCATTATAGCTAAGGAAACTGATTTACAGTGTACTTCAGAATTTTGCACATTTAGCAAGTAGAGGAGGCAAAGTAGGCACATAGCCCAATCCAAACGGATCTACCACAGAATTACTGAAGTAAAGGAGTATAAATGTAAGTCATTGCAGATAAGGAAGTTGAGGACAAATTCTGGAGAACTGCATAGATAATACATATGATTGTTTCTTCTGAATATATTATTGCTTGAAATAATGGAAATGCTATGCTTTGTATGTGTCCTCCAAAAAGTATGTGATAGAAACAATCATAATTGTAATAGTAAGAAGAGGTGAGATCTTTAAGAGGTGATTTAGCCATAAGGGCTCTTCTCTCATGAGTGAATTAATGCTTTTATCTCTGATGTATGTGTGTGTTTTTTTTTTTTAATAAGATGATAAGTTCAGACCCCTTTGGTCTCTCACACACTCTTGCCCTTCCACTTTCCACCATGGGATAATACAGCAAAAAGGCTCCTCTTATCAGATGCCAGCACCTTGATTTTGAGCTTCCCAGCCTCTAGAACTGCAAATAAACACACGTCTGTTCTTTGTAAGTTACCCAGTCTGTGGTATTCTGTTAGTTAAGGCAGCACAAAATGGTCAAAGACAGACACCAACTGTGATTCAAGTATTAAATGCCTAGAGAGATATATTAATAACAGAGACCTTCCAGAAAAAGGATTGCAGCAGATTGCATGCTGATTACTGGAGCTTTAAAGCAGAATGGTGCTTTACATGAAGCCCACAAAGATTTCTGAAAGTGTTCTTATAGGTCTCCACAGAATTTGAAAATTATGCATGGATGGGTGAGAATATTTCACTCATGATGTTGCAAAGGAATTTTTGATTGTTTGATGGCAAGATTTCAGCTAAAGAAAGAAGTTATATGCAACATATTTGTGAAGATAAAACTACAAAGTGCTAATGTAATTTAGGTTTTTACTTTAAATGTATCCAATAAATCCTTTGTCTTTATTAAGTGCTTGAATAGAATCTGTCAAACACAACTCAACTCACTTTATCTATTTATAAAACTACTGTAATCTTAAGTGTTATGGTTTGCATATGATTTTTCCCCACCAAAACATATGTTGAGGCTTGGTCCTCAATGTAGCAGTGTTGAAAATTGGTGTTTTTAAGAAGTGATTAGCTAGTTAAGAGGCATTAATGCCTTTCTCCAGATAGCAAGATCTCCTTTCCTAGAACCACAAGAAAGAATTGTGATGAGCTAGACCACCTCTTGTGTTTGGTGACTTTTTGCATACCCTGGCTTCACCTTCCTCTCTTCTTCTGTGTTATGATGCAGCATGAGAGCCTCACCAAAAGGTGACCAGATGCTGTTGCCTGATCTTGGACTTCCAAGCCTCTAGAATAATGAACTTAAATCACCCTCCTTTATAAATTATCCAGTCTCATTCTGTTATGACATCAGAAAATAGGCTGACAGTAAGGAAAATGGAAGATGTCTTTAACAACTAATATTTTGAGTGGGCAGAATGAAAGATATGTAGGTTATAAATATTTGATTATTCATTTGAATATAATACAAAAAATATGGAATTATAAGTATTTAGTTGAGTTAGGTTTTCATATTATTTCTCAATACCTGAAAACCTCTATGTGTTGCAGCAATTTACTAAATGAAAGGTGCAACAACAATCAGGATTTGGTTGTATGCATCATGGTTATAATACTAGGAAAATAAATATGCACGATGTGATACCAGTTTCTGATAGAATGATAGACAGTGTACTAATAATTTAAAATGGTGTTTTAGATTGTTGCTGCATACACAGTGGCGGGAGAATTTCTGGAAATTTCTGTCGTTACCATTTGGGTTAGCTGTCTGAAAAGCTGCCAGAGACAAGAAATAAGTTATTTATAATAAATTCATCTGTATGTGTTGTATCTTGGATGAGTCTGCAAACTGGCTTCATCAAAGAGCATGTTTAAGGTAAATAAATTACATAAGTAAAGAACTACTTATTCTACTATTAAATATTTATTTATCCACTCTCCAGCTTTAGTGTATTTAATCCACCTAACTCTAAATTGACTAAAGTATGTAATTACTTTGAACCAATTTTAATGAAGAGCTAAATGTGCATACAAATTAGATCAAATACTTACTGAAAACTAAATACTTTATAAATTACTTTCCAAATATTAAATTTTTTATACCTAGATAAAGATAGATAGGTAGACACTTAGGGATATACAGTGGAAATATTTAGAATAAATTTTAATTTTAATTTAGATATTTTATTGTGATAATATATACCCTTAAACCAAGAAGCATTAAGTGTAGGGAGTCCATGAGCCCCACACATTGGGTGCCGGAATGTAGGGAGTCCATGAGCCCCATATTTGGCACCAGAATGTAGGGAGCCGGCCCGACATCACCCGTGGGTACCCCGAGTTCAGTGGCGACAAAGGAATGAGAAAAAGACAGATTAAGAGAGACAGTGAGACCAGGCGGCCATCACTTATTACTTTGGAGGAGGCAGTGAAGGCCCTAAGCACTGATCATCCACTCTATTTATTGGTTACAATCACTTTGATCTACAGGGTAGAGGTGGAGTAATGATGGGGAGAGGGTGATTGTGGAGTGAATCAGTGAGCCGGGACTGAATCAGTGAGCTGGAACTGAATCAGTGAGCTGGAACTGGTGTATCATTCTAAAGATTGATAACAGTGGCAGTTTGGGAGTTTCAAAAAACAAGAATATGTGGTTATCTTTAGCTTATTATCTATGCGCCGCTGGTGGAACTCAGGCCTAACAAGGAGCCTACAAGTCTGGCTACCTCATAGTGCTCTGAAGGGGTTTTATGTCCTTGAGCACAGTGTTTATGGAAACAGAGCCGAGGTCACCCTGTGCCGTAACATGAGGCATGAAGAGGCCTTCCTCCTCAGTGGCCTCCTGTGGCCTTCTGCAGTTTGTTGTTCTTTGTTTATGTGTTACTCATAACCAATTTATGTAGGCACTTTGTAAGTCCTTTCTCCTTTGGCTGCTTTTCCTAACAAATAAGCACAGTATTTAAACAGCAATAATTATCCAGGCAGTTGCACAATGCCAAGACCCAGAAATAATTATTACTCCACAGGAGAAAGGATAAGAATTATTGGCAACATAAAATACATGTCTTTGAAATAAAAAGACAGAACAATTATTTTAAAATGGACTTTGCATATGGGCACTTCTGTTTTGATGAAGAATATTTTTTAAAATGAGCACAATGTAAATATACTCATAGAAATATTTAATTGGTAATTTAGTAGTCTTTCAGTCATTGAAAATTAGAGTGAAATAATATAATAGGTATATCCAAAAGGTGATTAAAGATTTAAATAAACAACTCTGTTAGATTTTCTCGAAGTGAGGTTTTGCACTGTGAAATAATGATAGTAAGAAAACATATGTTTATATAAATGTCATAACTGAAGATAATTCTAAGCATTGTAAAGCAGAAAACTTATTAATATTTTAAATTTATGCTAAATAAATAAGCTTACATATTGCTTTTTACTCAGCAATTAAAACTCTTAAAAAGTTTAATAGATTATTGACACACATTTTTTAGTAAACATGGTTCAGTTCACATTTTCTCAAGGCATGTCAAGACAAGCCATATGGTTTATAATTTACAACCTTCATGAAAGAGTAAACAATCCAGTTTGTTTGCAAATTAAATCATCTAAATAGATTTATTTAAATACATTAACTGCAATTAGGTTAATTCCCTTTATCCATTTAACAGAGCTTATCCTATGTTTGTCTAGGCAGTTGATCAAGTGTTTTTGATCAGTGTCATAAGATATAATCACGTAAGTGTGACCTGAAGAGACAAGCTTACATGGTTCAATATAACTGAGGATTTTAAAATCCATGGCCATTTTCAGCATTGTCTTTTTATTTACATGGGAATAGTAATGAAGCTTAGGTTTTCTCTAATGAATTGCTGGTTAGTTATTAACATTTACTAATCTACTAATAGATGAATGCAGGTGAACTAATGTATTGGCAGAAGGGAAAACTTGATAGAATCATTAAAAACTTGCTGAAAAGAAGTAAATTACACATATTTGTTATTCTTTTCACTGGGTTTTACTGTGTTTATAATGCATAATTATGTCTAGCAGTTTTAATGTCAACAAATTATTTGCAGTCCTTTGCTGACGTAAATGTGTGTACGATAAGAAATGGTGTTAAAAAGAACGTACTGCCATTTATTCTCTGCACTTGCATATGAAGATATGTATTAGGTCAATTCCTACAGATGTACTTGAGGAGTCACAGCATATATATATTTTAAAAATTACCAGGGATTATTCAGCTCTTCTTGCACTCCTTCCCCTAAAAACAGCTACTATAGAAGAAATTTGAAGTATCAAAATCATATGAAAGTGCACGTTTGTGCATACTCTCCCTGGAAATATGTATTATAAATTATTTAGGTTTAAAATACTAACACTTAAAGAATCACCTTTATTGTTATTTTAGTTTACATTTATTTGACTATGACCAAATTCAATATCACATCAAATCTGCAAAATTGATTAAAATGCATTATTTTTTAACATAAAATGTCTAATGTATGCCTTGAGAACAGTACTGTTAGTTGACATATAAACAGCCTTTAAATATATCAAGGAATTTATCTAGAAGCTAAACATAGAAGTTACTAACGATTTTCTTGTTAGTCATTTTTTTTAGTTTACATTATTTTGGTGTATTTTTTTCTTATTTTTAAGAAATTATATTTAGTAATATTTTTATGAAAGAATCCTGGATTTCTTACATTAAGTGCCTTGCTTATAAAATAAAGTTCTATTTTTTTTCTTCCTTTGCAACACTTATATATCTAATTCTCTTCTTCTTTCTTGGCCTCCTAATCATTTTTTCTTTCTTTGCTTTGACTTTCACCGTAGCTTCTTTTATTTCTTTTTTTTTTTTTAAACACTTTTCCAGGAACTTTAATAAAATAGAAAATAGCACCATTGATAGTCCAAATTCACCACTTTAATACGAACCTTGTAAGTTTTCACAGATAAGTATGTTTACAAAATATTTAATTTTTTTTTATTTCAATAGCTTTTGGGGTACCAGTGGTTATTGGTTATATAGATGAATGATATTGTGGTGAATTTTGAGATTTTTAATGCACTCATCACTGAAGTACTGTACATTGTACCTAATATGTTGTTTGTTATCCCATACACTTCTCCCACACTCCCCCTTCTCAGTCTCCAAAGCCCATTATATGACTCTACATGCCTTTAAGTACTAATAGTTTAGCTCTCACTAATGAGTGAGAACATTTGGTATTTGGTTTTCCATTCCTGAATTACTTCCTTTGGAATAATTGTTTCCTGTTCCATCCAAGTTGTTGCAAAAGGCATTATTTATTTTTATGGCTGAGTTGTATTCCATAGTGTATATATGCCATATTTCTTTACGCAGTCATTGAACAATGGGAACTTAAGTTGGTTCTATATCTGTGTAATTGTGAATTGTGCTGCAATAAACATACTGTGAATGTATCTTTTTAACATAATGACTTGCTCCCTTTGGGTAGATATCCAGTAGTGGGATTGCTGGATTGAATAGATCTATATTTAGTTATTTAAGGAATCTCCATACTGTTTCTCATAGAAGTTGTACTTATTTACATTACCACCAGCAGTGTATACGTGTTTCCTTTTCACCACATCCTTACCAGCATCTATGGTTTTTTGACTTTTTAATAATTGCCATTCTTGCAAGAGTAAGTTAGTGTCTCGTTGCAGTTTTAATTTGCATTTCCCTGATGATTAGCGATGTTGAGCATTTTTTTATATGTTTTTTGACCATCTGTATAATTTCTATCTCATTTCCTAGGTCTAATAGTAATCATTTTATGAGTTTGGGAGCTCCATTGTTAAATGCATATAAAGCATACAATGTAATATTTCTTGTTGGATTGAAACTTTGATCATTATTTAATGACCCTGTCTATTTTTTCTATATTGTTGCTTTAAAGTTCGTTTTATCTGATGTAAGAAGAGCTGTTCTTCCTTTGGTTTTCATTTTCATGGAATATCTTTCTGCCCATTTACCTTGAGTTTATATAAATCCTTGTGTGTAAGTGAGTGTTTTGAAGACAGAAGATACTTGGTTTGTGATATTTGATCCATTGTGCCAATCTGAGTCTTTTAAGTGGATCATTTAGATCATTACTTTCAATGTTATCCTTGAGATGTGCAGTACTGTTCCATTCATCATGCTCATTTTAACTAGCCACTTCGTTTTTTCTATTGTATTATTTTATAGGTGTTGTGAGTTTTTTGCTGCAAGAGGTTCTACTTTGGTATGTATCAAGCTTTTGTTGCAAGATGTATAACTTCTTTTAGTATTTCTTATAGGGTTGTTCTGGTAGTGACAAAATTCCTCATCATTTTTAAAATCTGAAAATGACATTTTTTTCTCCTTTATGAACTTCTATTTTGCAGGATACAAAATTCTTGCCTAACAGTTATTTTGTCTAAAGAAGGTAAAGACAGAACCCCAATTCCTTCTAACTTGTAAGATTTCTGCTGAGAAAGCTATTGTTACTCTGATAGGTAGATTTTCCTTTATGGGTTACCTGATGCTTTTGACCCACTGCTCTTAGAATTCTTTCTCTCATGTTGACTTTAGCTAGCCTCATGACTATATGCCTTGATGACAACCTTTTTGCAATTAATCTTCCAAGGGTTATTTGAAATTCTTGCATTTGCATATCTAAATACTTAGCAAAGCCAGGGAAGATTTTTATCAATTATTCCCAGATAAGTTTACCAAACTTTTTGCCTTCTCTTCTCCTTCAGGAACACCAATTGTTCTTAGGTTTCCCTGTTTTACATAGTCCTATATTTCTTTGAGAATTTGTTTATTTTATTTTTAATTTATTTTTTATTTTTGTCTGATTGTCTTGATTCAAAATCTTTATCTTTGAGCTCTGAGATTTTTCTTCTACTTCTTCTAGTCTACTTTTAAAATTTTCTGGGGGGGAGCCAAGAGGACCAATTAGAAGCAGCTGTGTTCTATGCAGCTCTCATGGAGAACAATGAAAATGGCAAGTGAATTCTATACCTTCAATTGAAGCATCCAGGTTCTCGAATTGGAACTGATTGGATGATCAGCATAACCCACAAAAAGCAAAGCAAAGCAAAGTGTGGTGATGGCCCACCCAATAGCAGCGTGGTACCAGAGAAGCCTGTACCCCCCAATTGAGGGATGCTGTGAGTGATTGTGTGGCACTGCTCAGGAAACCATACATTTCCCATGGATCTTTGTAAGTCATTGATCATTACATCCCGTCATGAGCCCATGCCACCAGAGCCTTGGGTGCAAAGCACAGAGCCATGTGGGCTCTCAGCAACTGCTCAGGCCCACATGGAGAGCCAGGAGTTTTTTCCTTCTCTGGCTCAGGAAATTCCAGTGAGACCAGAGATCGTCCTGGCATTCCCCTAGTGAGGCAGGAGAATAGCATCTGGAGTCAGGGAACCTATGAACAGTTAGTGCGGACTTCCTGGAGCTGAATCAAAAGAAAAATCTCAACTTTCTTGGCCTGAGCAACAAAAAATCAGAGGAATTTAAGGAATTTTTTATTCCTTAAACCCTCCTTTGTTCGTCACAGATAAAAAGTATAGTGGAATAGACCAAGAAGAGGAAAGAATTTCAGAGCTTCAAGACTATCTTTCTAAAATGAGACTGGAAGACAAGAATATAGAAAAAAGAATGAAAAGGAACAAACAAAACTCCAAGTAATATGGGATTATGTAAAAAGACAGACCCTACGACTAATTGGGGTACCTTAAAAAGATGGGGGAAATGGAACCAAGTTGGAAAACATACTTCAGGATATCATCTGGAAGAATTCCCCAAACCTAGAAAGACAGGCCAATATTCAAATTCAGTAAATCCAGAGAACTTCAGTAAGATACTCCACAAGACGATTAACTTGAAGACACATAATCATCAGATTCTCCAAGGTTGAAGTGAAAGAAAAAATGTTAAGGGCAGCCAGTGAGAAAGGCCAGGTCACCTACAAAGTGAAGCCCATCAGACTAACAGCTGAACTCTCAACAGAAACCTACAAGCAAGAAGAGATTGGGAGCCAAAATTCAACATTCTAAATAATTTCCAACTTAAAATTTCATGTCTGGCGAAACTAAGCTTCATAGGAGGAGGCAAAATAAGATCTTTTTCATATGAACAAATGCTAAGGGAAATGGTCTTGGAAAACCATTACCAGCCAATATAAATACAGGCTGAAATACTTATACCAGTGACACTATAAAGGAACTACATAAACAGGTCTGCAAAATAATCAGCTAACAACATGATGATAGGATGAATTTCACACATAACAATATTAATCTTAAATGTAAATGGGCTTAATGCCCCAGTTAAAAGACACAGTATGGCAAGTTGAATAGAGAGTAAAGCCCTATTGGTGTACTGTTTTCAAGAGACACCTCTCATGTGCAAAGACACACATAGGCTCAAAATACAGGGATGGAGGGAAATTTACCAAACAATTAGAAAACAGGAAAAAGCAGAAGTGGCAATTTTAGTTTCTGACAAAATAGACTTTAAGCCAGCAAAGATCAAAAAAAACCAAGAGAGCATTGCATAATGGTAAAGGGATCAATTAAACAAGAAGAGCTAACTATCATATATACACACTCCACTGACAATATTAGGTCATCAAGACAGAAAATAATCAAAGATATTCAACACTTCAGAAAGCCAAATCAAGAGCTAACTCCCCTTCACAATTGCTACAAAGAGAATAAAATACCTGGGAATACAACTAACAAAGGATGTAAAGGACCTCTTCAAGGAGAACTGCAAACCACTGCTCAAGGAAATACAAGAAGACACAAACAGATGGAAAATCATTCCATGCTCATGGTTAGGAAGAATCAATATCGTGAAAATGGCCATACTGCCCAAAGTAATTTACAGATTCAATGCTATCTCCATCAAGCTACCAATGACCTTCTTCACAGAACTGGAAAATCCACCTTAAACTTCATATGGAACCAAAAGAGAGCCCTCATAGCTGAGACAATCCTAAGCAAAATGAACAAAGCTGGAGGCATCACTCTACCTGACTTCAAACTATACGACATAGCTACAGTAATCAAAGCATGGTACTGGTATCAAAACAGAGAGATAGACCAGTGGAATAAAACAGAGGCCTCAGAGGAAATGTCACACATCTACAACCATCTGATCTTTGACAAACCTGACAAAAACAAGCAATGGGGAAAGGAGTCCCTGTTTAATAAATGGGGTTGGGAAAACCAGCTAGCCATGTGCAGAAAGCAGAAACTGGACCCCTTCCTGACACCTTACACTAAAATTAACTCAAGATGGATTAAAGACTTAAACATAAGAACTAACACCATAAAAACTCTAGAAGAAAACCTAGGCAAAATCATTCAGGACATATGCATAGGCAAGGACTCATGACTAAAACATTGAAAGCATTGTCAACAAAAGCCAAAATAGTCAAATATAATCTAATTAAACTCCAGAGCTTCTGTAGAGCAAAAGCAACAATCATTAGAGAGAACTGGCAACCAAGAGAATGGGAAAAAATTATTGCAATCTACCCATCTGACAAAGGACTAATATCCAGAATCTGCAAAGAACTAAACAGATTTACAAGAAACAAACAAACAAACCCTTTCAAAAGTGGGCAAAGGATATGAACAGACATACATGAGGCCAACAAACACATAAAAAAATACTGATCATCCCTGGTCATTAGAGAAATGCAAATCAAAATCACATTGAGATACCATCTTATGCCAATTAGAATGGCGATCATTAAAATATCAGGAGACAACAGATGCTGGAGAGGATGTGGAGAAATAGGAACACTTTTACACTGTTGGTGGGAGTGTAAATTCATTCAACCTTTGTGGAAGACAGTGTGGCAATTCCTCAAGGATCTAGAAATAGAAATACCATTTGACCCAGCAATCCCATTGCTGGATATATGTCCACAGGATTATAAATTGTTCTATTATAAAGACACATGCACACGTATGTTCGTTGCGGCACAGTTTACAATAGCAAAGACCTGGAACCAACCCAAATGCCCATCAATGATGAGACTGCATAAGGAAATTGTAGCACATATACACCATGGAATACTAGGCAACCATAAAACAAGATGAGTGCATGTCCTTTGTAGGGACATGGATGAATCTGGAAACTATCATTCTCAGCAAACTGACACAAGAACAGAAAATCAAACACCGCATGTTCTCACTCACAGGCAGGTGTTGAACAATGAGAACACATGGACACAGGGAGGGGGAGCATCACACACAGGGGTCTGTTGAGGAGGGGCCTAGGTGAGGGGACAGCAGGGGGTGGAGAGGCTGGGGAGGGATAAAATGGGGAGAAATGCCAGACATAGGTGACAGGGGGATGGAGGCAACAAACCACATTGCCATGTATGTACCTATGCAACAACCCTGCATGATCTACACGTGCACCCCAGAACCTAAAATACAATTAAAAAAAAAAAGATGTTCAGCACTTAAACTCAGCTCTGGATCAAGAGGACCTGAAAGGTATCTATAAAACTCTCCACCCAAAGACAACAGAGTGTACAGTCTTGTCATCATCACATGGCACTTACTCTAAAACTGATCACATAATGAAAAGTAAAACACAACTCAGCAAATGCAAAAGAACTGAAATAATAAACAGTCTCTCAGATCACAACACAATCAAATAAGAACACAAAATTAAAAAATTAACTCAAAACCACACAATTACATGGAAATTGATCAACCTGCTCCTGAATGATTCCTGAGTAAATAATGAAATTAAGGCAGAAATCAAGAAGTTATTTGAAACTAGTAAGAACCAAGAGACAACATACCAGAATCTCTGGGACACTGCTAAAGCAGTGTTAAGAGGGAAATGTATAGTACTAAATGTCTACATCAAAAACTAGAAGGGTCACAAATTGACAACCTAACATTACAACTAAAAGAACCAGACAACCAAGAACAAACATCCCCCCAAAACTAGCAGAAGACAAGAAATAACGAAGATCAAAATGGAACTGAAGGAGATGGAGACACGAAAAAACCTTTAAAAATTAATGAATCCCGGAGTTGTATAGTTATATATATAATTGAATAGACCATTAGCTAGACTAACAAACCAGAAAAGAGAAAAATATCAAATAGACACAAGAAATGAAAAGCAGTATATCACCCTGACCCTACAGAAACACAAAAACCATCAGTGAATACTGTAAAACGTCTATGCACATAAACTAGAAAATCTAGAGTAAATCGATAAATTTCCAGACTCACACACCCTCCCAAGACTGAATCAGTAAGAAATTGAATTCTCAAATAGACCAATAATGAGTTATGAAATTCAGGCACTAATAAAGAGCATCCCAACTAAAAAAAAAGCCCAGGGGCAGATGGATTTACAGCTGAATTCTACCAAAAAGGAACTGGTACCATTTCTACTAAAACTATTCCAAACAATTGAAATGGAGTGATTCCTCTCCATCTCACTTTATGGGGCCAGCATTATCCTGATACAAAAACATGGCAGAGATACAACATGAAAAGAAAACTTCAGGCCAATATCCCTGATGAACATCAATGCAAACATCCTCAATAAAATACTGGCAAACCAAATCCAGCAGCACAACAAAAGCTTATCCACCATAATCAAGTTGGCTTCAACCCTGGGATGCAAAGTTGGTTCAACATATGCAAATCAATAAATGTAATTAGTAATATAAACAGATATAAAGACAAAAACCACATGATTATCTCAATAGATACAGAAAAGGCCTTTGATAAAACTAAAGGTCAAATTTTCTTTCTTTGCAGATGACATAATCCTATATCTAGAAACCCCATAGTCTCAACCCAAAAACTTCTTAAGCTGATAGGCAACTTCAGCAGTCTCAGTATTAAAACTCAATGTGAAAAAAATCACTAGCATTCCTATACACCAACAACAGGTAGCTAGAGAGCCAAATTATGAATAAACTCTCATTCACAATTGCTACTAAGAGAATAAAATACTTACAATTGCAGCTAACAAGAGAAGTGAAGGACCTCTTCAAGGAGAACAACAAACCACTGCTCAAGGAAATCACAGAGGATAAAACAAATGGAAGAACATTCCATGCTTGTGGAGATAGGAAAAATCAATATTGTTAAAGTGGTCATACTGCCCAAAATAATTTATAGATTCAATGCTATTCCCAAAAACTACCATTGGTATTCTTCACATAATTAGAAAAAAACTCTTTTAATATTCATATGGAATCATTAAAAATCCTGTGTAGTGAAGACAAACCTAAGTAAAATAAGGCTGAAGGCATCCTGCTACTCGACTTCAAACTACTCTATGAGGTGATAGTAATCAAAACAGTATGGTACTGATACAAAAACAGACACACAGACCAATGGAATGGAAAAAACAACTCAAAAATAAGAACTCACACTTACAACCGTTCGATCTTTGACAAACCTGACAAAAACAAGTAATGGGGAAAGGATCCCCTATTTAATAAATGATGCTGGGAGAACTGGCTGGCCATATGGAGAAAGTTGAAACTGGACCCCATCCTTATACCTTATACAAACATTAACTCAAGATGGATTAAAGACTTAAGTATAAAACCCAAAACTATAAATCCCTAGAAGCAAATCTAGGCAATCCTATTCAGGACATAGGCATGGGCAAAAATTTCATGATGAAAACACCAAAAGCAATAGCAACACAAGCAACGATCGACAAATGGGATCTAAATAAAGTTTCTGCACAGCAAGACACTATCATCAGAGTGAACAGACAACCTAAGAATGAGAGAAAATTTTTTCAATCTGTTTAACAAGGTCCAATATCCAGAGTATCCAAGAATTTGAGTATTGCATTTACCCACCTGCTTTAGCCATAGCCAGTTTTAACCTGTGGCCACCTACCTCCCTTATTTGCCTGAAGTGTGAATGATTTATCTCAGTAAATAAAATGCTGGGGGAAAAAATAAATAAATAAATATGTGCACATCTCAAGGGAATAAAAAAGCTTCAAGAGACCTCTGCCATCCCAATCCCATAAGAGACAAATTTACAAGAATAAGACAACCTCATTAAAAGGTGGTCAAAATACACGAACAGACACTTCTCAAAAGAAGACATTTATGCAGCCAAGAAACATATGAAAAAAACTCAGTATCACTAATCATTAGAGACATGCAAATCTAAACCACAATGAGATAGCATCTCACACTAGTCAGAATGGCAATTATTAAAAAGTAAAGAAACAAGAGATGCAGGTGAGGCTGCAGAGAAAAAAAGGAATGCTTTTACACTGTTGGTGGGAATGAAAATTAGTTCAATAATTGTGGATGACAGTGTGGCAATTCCTCAAAGATCTAGAATCAGAAATACCATTTGATCCAGCATCCAGCCATCCCATTACTTGGTGTTTATCCCCAAAATAGAAATCATTTTATTATAAAGATACATACACATGTATGTTTGTTGCAGCACTAGTCACAATATCAAAGACAGGGAATCAACTCAAATGCCCCTCAATGATAGACTGGATAAAGAAAAAGTGATACATATATACCATGGATGACAATGCAGCCATAAACAGGAATAAGATATGTCCTTTGCAGGGACATGGATGGAGCTAGAAGCCATTATCTTCAGCAAACTAACACAGGGACAGAAAATTGAATACTGCATGTTCTCACTTATAAGTGGGAACTGAAGGTTGAGAACACATGGACATGTGTTGGGGGAACAACACACACTAGGGCTTGTTAGAGATGGTGGTGTAAGGGAGAGCATCAGGAAGAATAACTAATTGATGCTGGACTTAACACCTGGGTGATAGGTTGGTGTGTGCAGCAAATCACCATGGCACATGTTTACCTATGTAGCAAACCTACACATCCTGCCCCTGTATCCCAGAATTTAAAATAAATCTTAAATTGAAAAAAAGAAAAAATTCCACTTCATTTTGCTATTCCCTAAGTGTGTCTTGTATTTCTAGAAGTTCTGATAGGATTTTCTTTAAAATATCTTTCTTTAAATAAAAATCTTAGACATATTCTGAATTGTTTTTAAATTCTTTATGTTTGTTTTTGCCTTTCTCTGGTGTCTCCTTGAGTAGCTTAATAATCAACCTTTTAAAATTTTTTATCTGGTATTTCAAAGATTTCATCTTTGTTTGGATCTATTTCTGGAGGGCTAGAGTGATCTTTTAGAGGTGTTATAGAATTCTGCCATATTACCAAAATGATTTTTCTGTTTTCTTCTCATTTGAGTATACTATTTATTGTACTTATTCTTGAATTTATTTTGGATATGATGATGTTTTTCTTAAATTTTCCCCCTTAAAATATAACTTTAATGTTTATATTTATCATAGCCTAATTTGGCTTTTGGTGGTTTCATGAATAAAAATTCTGCATGAATTCCTTGGTTACAGAGTCTTTTGTATGATGGCTTTCTCAGACGCTGGTTGTAGTAGCAATGTGTTTGGTGTATGAACAAGTTCACTGTGTCCTATGGGATTGGGATGGCAGAGGTCTCTTGAAGCTTTTTCATTCCCCTGTGGTGTGCACATTTTTATTTATTTATTTTTTCCCCAGTATTTTATTTACTGAGATAAATCATTCACACTTCAGGCAAATAAGGGAGGTGGCCACAGATAAATATAAATTCTACTCAGCTTATACTATTTATTAATTGTGACATGCAAATTTTTCTGTTTGTATGTTAAAGTTCAACACAAAGCTAAAATTGTTTTGCACTGCTTCTTCCTATGATTGTTAATAGCTTGTATGGGATAGGGTTTATCTATTCAAAGTAATTTTTAAAATGTACTTGTTAAATCTTCTTTACTGATGAAGAGAGGAGGATTGTCCAAACAATTGAAGACTTTTCAATTATATCTTTTTGGAGAGTAAAATCATTATCTCTATTTTTCTGCCTTTTTCTAAATCTTTGTCTGTCTTCTGTTTCTGTCTCCCTTCCTTTACTAACTCCTTAGATAATGATTCTAAGTGCATTAGCCATAAATTTCTCTTTAATAGCCGAAAACTTCCTGTTATGAATTTATGGTTCTTCTGTTTTTGTTTGACTTTAAAGAAGCTAAATGCTAGTGTTTAGTGTTTTTCAGGGTCAATATTATTAAAATTTATAAACAGGTGTATTTTTCTTTTACCCATGGTGTTACTTCCAAGCACAGCCTTCAATGTGAACTCGTTTATACTTTGGGAAGTGCATTTTATATCATACAAATTTAAATAATAAATGCTTGTTGTATGTCTGAAAAAACTCTATTTCGAATCAATCTTGAATAATATCTTGCTTGAGCATGAAATTCTAGATTGCCATTGTTTCTTCAACAACCTCCAGATACTATACTCTTTGTTTCCTGCAGTCTCTTTTTCCTAATGGAAAGAGATACACTCAATTGTTCTACAAGTTGTTTGGTTTTGTTTGTTTGTTTGTTTTTGAGACAAAGCCTCACTCAGTTGCCCAGGCTGGAGTTCAGTGATGTGATCTCAGCTCACTACAACTTCTGCCTCCCTGTTCAAGTGATTCTCCTGCCTCAACCTCCCAAGTAGCTGGGATTACAGGTGCACACCACTGTTCCTGTCTAATTTTTGTATTTTTAGTAGAGATGGAGTTTCACCATGTTGTCCAGGCTGGTCTCCAAATCCTGACCTCAAGTGATCTGCCAGCTTCAGCCTCCCAAAGTGCTGGTTATACAGGCATGAGCCACAGCATAATCTTTGTCTATTCCATCTCCATTCTTTATATTCTGGCTGTTTGAACATTTCTCTGTATTATTATTCTTTTTGTTTTTACTTTGTCATGACATTTTCTCCCTAAGTGGGTGTTAGGTATGTGCTCACTTTAACCAGGAAATCGTTTTTATTTCTGTTGTTAGCTTTTACCTTCATGTTTCTTATACATCATCTTTGTTTATTATTACTTGTGTCTCCAGTCAGCAAAAGTAGATCATTTGCTTTAATTGAACAATATTGCCAATTAGGTTCTTTTGCACGTTAATTTACAGAATATCTTTCATTCATCAAAAACACCAGCTTTAATGCTCATGGCTAATTGCATTTATTTTCCTACATCATTTTATATCAGTTTACTTCAAGAAATACATTAAAAAATAGCTCTGTCTCTCCTTTCACCCAGTCCTTAACTCTTCAAGTTGAGAGGGATTTGGTTTGGCTCTTTTGGATGAGCATGGCAGACTTTTGGTAACATCAGAGCCTAGCTTCCTTCTTCAACCAACACTAACATTCATTGCACCTGGTGGCCCTTTATAACTTTTGGCAGACAGTTGCAGGTGTGTTTTAGTTACATTTAAGATGTTATATTCTTTTCATATTTTATTTTAATTGATGTGGTGAGCTAGTTTGCAAATATAGAATGGTATTGTTTCACTCTATTGGGAAAGTCCTATTAGATGGCATAGTCCCCAGGAGGCTTGTTTTGTTCCTACAAATCCCTACAGCATTGTGTACTCCTGAGAATGCCAACAAGGTAGAGATCTTTCAGAGACCCTACCCTAAAACATTTGTGTACAATTTAGAACAAAATCATTATCTCCATGCTCAAAAATTTGGTTGAAGATTTTTTAAAATGAAAGAAATATATTAAGATTAAATAGCAAAGACTTGGAACCAACCCAAATGCCCATCGATTATAGACTGGATAAAGAAAATGTGGCACATGGACTCCATGGAATACTATGCAGCCATAAAAATGGATGAGTTATTGTCCTTTGCAGGGACATGGATGAAGCTGGAAACCATCATTGTCAGCAAACTGACATAAGAACAGAAAACCAAACACTGCATGTTTTCACTCATAATTGGGTGTTGAACAATGAGAATACATGGACACAGGGAGGGGGAACATCACACACCAGGGCCTGTTGGGGGTTGGGGGACTAGGGGAGGGATAGCAGGGGGTGGGGGATTAGGGAGGGATAGCATTAGTAAACATACCTAATGTAGATGACGGGGTGATGGGTGCAGCAATCCACCATGGCATGTGTATACCTATGGAACAAACCTGCATGTTTTGCACATGCACCCCAGAACTTACAGTTAAATAAATAAATGAATAAATAAAGATAGAATTCATCCTTATTTTTCTTTATACCTTAGTATTTCCAAAGTAAATCAAAATGCTCAAACAAAACTTGTCTGAAGTTTCTAATATTACTTGTATAAAAGAAGAAATAAGCTTATGAAAGGATACTAAATACTTCAGCTTCTCTTTAGTCTGCCAAAGTTGTTTTTTCATTATAGAGTATTTTACTACTTAATACATACATCGTTTTGGGTTTTCTTGGCAAGCATTCTTTTCTTACTGAAAAACTGGTTTGTTAATAATTACAGAAATTTTAGTAACAATGAACAACTATGCTCTTCAGGTGCTGTGAGATTATATATTGTATGTCTATGTGATCCTCCCAAGCAAAGTACATAGCTTTCCACTTTGTTTATCCATTTTCACATTTTCTCCATTTCCCTTCACTACATTTTAAGGCATTTCTTCCTCTATTTTTTAATAGCTGCTTAGTGTAAAGGGAGCATTAATATCATTGAAAACATACAATACATTTTGCTTTCTATTATGCACATACTAAAATATAAGAACACAAATGCAAATAGAAAAGCCTGCATGTTAGTAAAAAGTAGAAATATAAATGGAAAAGACTAAAACATAATAGATTTCTTTTTAGCATATACTAGATTTTTAAAAATATAATAACAAATAAACTGAACTAACATAATTTTCTTTAGTCAGCTCTTTACTGAATTAGAAGTAAAATGCTTTTCTTTCTTAGAAACTTATTGGGGAGTAATTTTGACAATTAGAAAACAGCCTCTGTAACAGTTGAGATGTAGATCTATTGAAAACAAATTCAGAATGAAATTTTTCAAGACTTCTCCCGTTTCTTGGACATATTAATTAAATTCTTATTATGTGAGAGATAACTGGGATTAGCATTGCTGATTTTTAAAAAAGAAACAGAGATGATAACAAAGCAAACCAGATCCTGTCTTCCAGCAGTCTACTCTGTAGAGGGCAAAGCAGCACAAATCACATGATCTTTTAAAAAGTTTATGGTGACAATGATAATGATTGTTGTCCCCCAAAAATTTGCTTGAAATGAGGATCCATAAATAACCAGAGACAAAAACAAAACAAATCTTACTAGCTTTTCACAGCACATAAAAAAGAAGGAGCTAAATAAACTGAATGGGTAAGAAGAACACAGGTGCTCTGAGTTTGTAGTCTATCTAGATAAAATCATTGTTTTCTCTTCTGTTATTTTAGAGAAGGTTTTTCATCCATCTGTGTTTGCTAACACTGAGAACTATGATAAATAGCATTTAAGGCTTAAGGTATGATCATCAATATAGTGATACAAAACTACAACATAAATATAGATATTTAAAAATAATGTTATAAAAAATAGACCTTTAGCTAAGAAAGTTTAAATCTCAAACTAGCATCTCTAGTTTCCATGAGAACACTCTTTACAAAGTTCATAGTGGTCTCTGTTGTCATCAGTGGCTGTTATGAAGTGATGACTAAATGGTAATTTCTTATATCCAAAAATTATCTTATGCTAGATGCTTCAGGACATGGAACTCTTATTTCTTGGTAATTTTTGAAGTATATGATAATAATTCTGTACCCAAAATAAAAATAGATGCAAATAAATAAGAACATTTCCTGGGGGTAACCTCAATTTATAGAAACTTCTTAGAAAAAGGATAACTAATACAACAAATAATTGAATTATTTCAATATAAAAGGAAAACATTTTTAAGAAAATAGAGTCCTTCTGCAACAACCCTCAAACCTTAAAATAATAGGTCAGCTTGTCTGCCTTTGCAATGTAAATGGGAATTTCTGGCATTGCAAATATATCCATTTCTGTAGGAAATGAATTATGAGTATGAATTTTTCACAGAAGAGTATAGAATGGGTCTCTTCAAAGCATCCTTTCAGTGTGTGTGTGTGTGTGTGTGTGTATGTGTGTGTGTGTGTGTGTGTGTGTGTGTGTGTGTTGGGGTGTGCAAGGGCGGAAAGAATGGTGATAAGTGTTCCTCAAAAATTAAATGTAAGTTCATGTGTCTGAAATCTTTAAATAAGTAGTGGTTTATTTATCTTTTTATTCTCATGGCTATGGATGACTGGGGATACCAGTGAACTGTTATGGAACTTATTTCAGCAATATAGATGACAATACAAATATGTTCCACAGCTGCAAGGTCAGCCAAAATTAAACTTGTTTATGAAAGTATGCAGTGTTGTTTCAGAATCACCATTAATTAATTTTTGCAATAATTTCTGATTTTATAAAAACCTGTATAACAAAGTTAATAATTTGGGTATTTAAATTATTTGGAAGTACTTTTTACTGCTAAAAATCTAAGATTGAAACACTTTGTAAGATACTGAGTGCAATGGAAATTTATTTAATTAAATAAATTCAGTGTAAGTGTGGTAAGTGAAATGACCAGGTGCAATTATATCAAGCAATCTATTTAATGTAATTAAAAACAAAATTATCTCTAAATAAGTATAATAGTATGAAAAGACTTGTAAAAATCTAGAATTTAGAAATTATATCTAAAATATAAGTGTGGGAGTTCCAGAAGCCTTCATAGACAGTTATTTCACTGTGCGCTTTGAAAAATAACCCTTATATCCTGTAAATTGAAACAAAGCAAGAGAACTATACAGCAGAAACCTGGTCCTTCACACTGTGACCTTAGAATAATGAAAGGTCAAGAACAGTGATCATCTATCTCCATAATTTCAACTAACAATTGACAAACACAATTTAGAAACTGCCAAAAAATGAAATTGATCTTGTTCTTAGAGAAAATTGTATCTATCTGTTTGGATGTCTCTACTATGGTACAATGGCAACAATGATAAAGAATTCATTCACATCCATCAATATGAGTATGGAAGCATTATTTTGTAAATGCTTTGATTCAATTTACAGAACAGAAATTCCATTTAAATGATATATTTTAGGCAGTACTGGGAAATGCTCTAATATTGTATTTTTCCTTACATTTATGACACACAGTTATAATTTTGAAGCAGACATAGCTACAGTATGTACAATGTTTAAAATGTTTGACAATTCTAACATTATTAGTATATTTAGTTACCCTATGAACTAATACTATCTCTATTGAAACTTGCTAGATATTAAAAATATAACTGAAGGAGATGGCTTCAAATTTTATGATAGGATGCTTACTTTTTAAAAAATGACAATATTTTTCATGGTTTACTTGAAATATTGGGCAGCCATTTTTTGCAAATATGGGAGGTAGATAATTATGAAAAGAGAGGTGTTAAAATCTCACATATAAAAAAACATACAAAATACATTGCTAGTAAATGCTAACAATATGGATACTATTGCATATATAAGCTGTTATTTTTCTTTTTTCTTAACAAAGTAAAGTTTGCCAAATAGCTATAACTGCCTGCAAGCATACACACAAAACACACAATCCAATTTTAGTTTGGGTAATTTAATGGGTCAGCAAACAACACTTTACAAACGGTTTCTTTTCCCAGTTACTTAATACTGAGCAATCATTGAAGCCTTTTAGGAGATGGTTGCTGAGACAATGTAAAGATTCAAATACATTCACCTCCACTATCACTACTCACACCTTAAATGTACATAATTAAATATATTGGAAATTATTGTAAAGTGAGAGTTAAAAGTTTCCAGTAGAGTGCCTTACTTTCTACTTTACTGAAAAAAATAAATAAGCTGAAGCTTACCTCATGAGATTTTAATATATATTATTTTGGTTGTTAGAATTGTTTAATTGTGTACTGTTTAGTATTTACAAAGATAATTGAATATTCAGTTAAAGGAATATTCTAAAATGATTAATAATTAACCAATATTCCCAATTTTGTCCTGAATTTTAACTATTGTGAGAATTATTTAAATCATAAATAATATAATTTAAACTGTTTTTTGAGAACACTTTAGTATATAATAAGAGGAACATTTTACACTATTGTGTACTCAATAACATGTATATATTAATGTGTATGTGATATACCACATATTTATCATGATATATGCATATATTTAAATGCATAATTTAGCAAATTCCCTTAAAAGCAAAGGAACTATAAACCAATATTTTAAGTGATATAATGTGATTTGTGGAATATAATGTTAGTTAAAAGATACTCCCTTACAAAGGATGTATTAAAATTCTTAATCTAATATGGCCAAGACATTTGCAGATTTTGAAGATGTCTTTAATTTTTCTTGTCAAGTTCTGCTGATATTTTTATCTATGTTTAATGAAGATATTACATTATTATCTCATCCATTAAAATTTCTCAATCTAAGCTTAGGGTACATTTTTCAGTTTCTGTTCATATATATAAACACAAACTTTTAAATGGAATAATCTCTTAAATAAATTATATCAACAAAAAGATGTTTCTGGTCTCAAAGAAAGTATATGAAATTGAATTTTGTAATTGAAGAGACCACACACCAAATCCTTTGAGCAAGCTGCCTTATATTTTAAAGACTTTATTCTTTTCTCTTTTTTTTTCTCCTTCTGTAAACTAGGGATTGGCACCACAGAGTTGTTAGAAGAAAATAAGATTAGTCATGAAAATGGACTAATAAAGTACCTGCTCCATAATAGCTAAATCAATATTAATGTTATCATTATCACTGCCATCATTATCCTTGCTGATAGTAGTAGCAGCTGAGTTAACTATTAGAAATACTATGGTAACCGAAGTTTTGAGTAGATAACACCTTGAATTAAACCCTGTGATGTAATATTTTTGTGAAAGCATTATGTTTTAATCCTGTTGCTAAGAATAATACTTTTCTAATAAAATAAATATGAATCTGCACAACACGAAGAAAAATAGGAGCCATTGTATTTCCCATGTAACATAACAGTTTCTAACATTTGACTACATTATTTTGGTATTAGTTTATTTACATGTTAATTTTACTTTGCCAGTGGATTTAGAAATTTTTATTGATTAAAGTGTACTTTATTCTTTTAAACTTGTTTTAAGTTTCAAAAAAAAAAAAACCTGAGCAAAGATTACAGAGTTTCCATATACCTCCTCCCTCCCGATGCACACACATATGCACACATATACAGAGTTTCCCCTATTATCAATATCTTGAATTAGTATAGTACATTTTTTTGCACTTCATGAGCCAATATTATTACAAGTTTATCAAGGAAAATCATAGTTTATATTAGTGTTCACTCTTAAGTTGTACATTATACAGCTTTGAAAAATGTATAATGTTATATATCCATCTGTACAGTATCATAAGGAATAGTTTCACTGTCCTGAAAATGCTCTGTGCTCCATCTCTTATCTCTCATACCCTCTTCACAAAGCCCCTGGAAACCTCTGACCTTTTCACTATCTTTTGTGTTTACAATAATGTTATTGTAATAAGAATACAATACAATACAATATTGTAATGAAGTTCCATTACAATAATGTTATTGTAATGAGAATCATACTGTATGTAGCCTTTTTTGACTAATTTCTTTCACATAGTGATATACACTTAATTTTCTTCCATGTCTTTTTTTGGTTTAATAGTTCATTTCTTTTTATCACTAAATAACATTGTGTTGTATGAATTTATCACACTTTGTTTATCCACTAACCTATTGAAAAACAATTTGGTTGCTTCCAAGTTTTGGAAATTTTAAATAGAGCTGCCGTGTTTCATATTAATGTTTGATATTCGCAAAACACCAGAGTATGCTTATTTTAATGGTTGCTCTTACTTTTCACAAATATTTTAAGTGAAATATCTTCTGTTTTTAAGCCAAACAAATTAAGTTCTGCAGAAATGAACCAGTAAAAGTGTTCTGTTATATGAAAACATAATACTGATGCCATCCTGTGCTCTTAGTTCCCTAATGCATAGACCATTTTTTAGAACAACTATGCATTTCAACTATCTGACCAACACAGAAAGAATAAGACATTTAAATATAATTATTATAAGACATTTTAGAGAACAAGAATAATTTCACTGTATTTGCATACATATTTATTAGCAGACATTGATGTCATAGTATTATAATAGAAGACAGAAACCTTAAAGGGTACTGCAGGAATCTAAACTACTTAATGCATTCTACTTCTCATTGGCACACAAGTGCTATAGGCTCATAGTACAGAAACTTGTGTTCACCTCATTAGCAAAGGACAAGGGTACAGAGGAAAATATCTTGCCATAAGGAAGCATCTGACATCAAATATTAGAAAAGTAATGCCCATAAATTTGATATCCTAAAAAAAATTGAAAATGTAGGTATTTTGCAGATATACTAAGCCAAAACTCTTCCCAGCAAAATCTGAAAAATTCCTTTGCAATTCAATTGTTTCCAACTTTACTTTCTCTTTTCCATGTTAAAAAAATAACTCCATAAGGTCACAAGCATGTTTTTTTTTTTCTGTTGTCACTGAACACCTAGTGTCTTTGGCACAGCTTACAAAGGATAACTGTAATAGACAGTCATGAAATGAGTAAAGAGCTGATATGGTTTGGCTGTGTCCCCACTCAAATCTTGCCTTGAGTTTTGGTATCCCCATGTGTTAAGGGCTGGGACAGGTAGAGACAATTGAATCATGGGGACAGTTTCCCCCATACTGTTCTCATGGTAGTTAATAAGTCTCAAGAGAGATGGTGGTTTTATAAATGGGAGTTCCCCCTGCACAAGCTCTCTTGCGTGCCACCATTTTAGATGTAACATTGCCCCTCTTTTGCTTTCTGCCACTATTGTGAGGCCTCCCAGTTATGCAGAACTGTGAGTTAATTAAAGCTCTTTCCTTTATGTCTTTAGTAGCAGCGTGAGAACAGACTAATACAAAGGTGTCCTTGGAATAGCAAATTCAGTACAGTTTTCCGAGCCCTGACCAGGTAAATCCTAGAATGTTTTGATTTCTAACCTTGGGTGAAGTTCCATTACAGCAATCTAAACGAAGAGACTCTATAGTGTTATGAATTCATGCTAAAAAACTTATAGCTTATGAATACACACACACACACACACACACACACACACACACACACACATATATAGCATCACACATTTGTATACAAGGGCATATACTTGTAAGATGTACCTAAAGACATACATATACATGGTCTAATATAAACATGTAGCACTTAGTTTTCTGCAAGATGCCATTTTTGGTAGATTGTAAAATGACAACAAATTAACAAAACAAAAATTCCCTTGCTTAACTATGCTATTGTGTATTGTGGATCCTCTCAAGTAGAGGTGTTTTCTATCCTTGACTCTAGGTAGTTGATTTGGCTTGTTTTGGCCATGAGGCATTATAAATGTGATGCAAATATAGAATTCCAATTGTTTGTACACTAACACATGCTTTTTCACTGCCATTTGGAATCTTGAGCCTTCCATGGAATACTATGGGAAGAAGCTCATATTAACCTACTTAGTGAAAAAGAATTATGAAGAGCAGAAACACTTTGTCTCAGCATATCCTCTTATTCTCTCAGGCTATTAACTGATGGACATTTGAGTGAGACCATCCTAGAACATTTAGCAGCCAGGTGACCCATCATCTGGCAATAGATGCATGAGAAAACACAGCAGAGATCAGTCAGACTGTCTCAGCAGAATCACGTGGCTGAGCCACAGAATTATGGGCTAAATAAAATGATTGTTACTTTAAGCCACTGCTTTGTGTGAGTTTAATATGCAGAAAAATTTTACCAGTACACACTCAAATTTTACACTTTGTAAACAAAGTAGTCCCAGGTACCACTTCTTTTCAGATAGGTTAAATTAGGATGGGGTGGTGAAAAGTTAATATATTGTATGGATATAGAAGCAGGCTTAGTAATATGTGAAAGTACATTGCAGAATAATTAATAACCATCTATGGTTTTGAATATATGTACTTAAAAATATGTCTTTCACATTCTTCATAAATAGAAGAGTTTTGCAGCATCACTATAGTTCATTCGGTTTAAATTGTTTTTTAAATGAATTATTGTGTGATCTTCAGTGTACCCATATGGTGTTCTTTTTGTTTGAAATAATATTACTTGAGATATGTACTTTCAGGGGCCTCATTTATTCAATCTATTTTTCATGCCAAATACACGGTCTTAGTTCTTGTGAAAACACTCACTTATAAGGACACAATATTATTGAGTTCATGGTTTTAGAACATTTCGGTTACAGTTAAGTATGCAAACACATACATACCCTAACTTCTTATAAAATATAGATAAGAGGCCGGGCGCAGTGGCTCACGCCTGTAATCCCAGCACTTTGGGAGGCCGAGGCGGGCGGATCACGAGGTCAAGAGATCGAGACCGTCCTGGTCAACATGGTGAAACCCCGTCTCTACTAAAAATACAAAAAAATTAGCTGGGCGTGGTGGCGCGCGCCTGTAGTCCCAGCTACTCGGGAGGCTGAGGCAGGAGAATGCTTGAACCCGGGCAGCGGAGGTTGCAGTGAGCCAAGGTCGCGCCACTGCACTCCAGCCTGGTGCCTGGTGACTGAGTGAGACTCTGTCTCAAAAAAAAAAAAAAAAAAAATATATAGATAAGATAGCATAATTGTCAAAGAAGTTGAAATTATAGGCTTTCAATGTCATACAATTCTGAGACCTGACATGATGCAGGTAATGATTTTCAGAAAATTGCATTGCATGCAATTTTAACCTTTAAATAAATTAGAGCAAAAGTTTCTTTTTGCTTGTATTGGCATTGTGAAAAAAATGATCAGAGAGATACATAGGATAGTATATTATTTATTCTTGGAAGAGTTTATGATAAACATGTAATCCCCTTGTATTCTGAATTAATCATTGCAATTATATTCAGTTGGTTTAAAACACAATTCTAAAATTCCTTCAATTTAACAGATAAAGTTTTTTTTTTCTCTCATTTGAAGACTGATGTGGATATTCTTAACTGTCCTCCTGTGGTTGGTGGCCATCCCTATCGTACTGTCGGCCATGCATATGTAGAGAAAATTACCAAAACATTAGGAAACTGTTGATAGGCCAGAGGTCCACTTCACTTCTGTTCCCATTCCATTGATACATTAGAACTGAATGGTACTACATTGAGGGTTGAGGATTAGAAAATTGCATTTTTTTTCCATGAACAGAATGAAAATATATAAACCAAGAGGACAAAAGTTTATCTCTGCCAAATGCCCCTTTCCCATTCTAATTTGAACTCTTCACACTCTTAAAATTGTTCTGTGTTTATTTGAGATGCTTTCTTCATTCTTCATTTATCAATATGATAAAATTTGCATTGACTCCTTTCAATGAAACATAGGAATTATGACTTACTTTATCTTATTCTTCATCTCTCTTGACTGATATTTTTATTATTGCATTATTTTTTCCTATTGATTATGGTTTTAACTTTGAAATTAGCACATAGAATTTTATGTCCATGTCAATCACTTGCTGACAGAATCTCAAGCCTTTCCTGTGTGCAATTTTACAATCTCAATCTCCCCAATCTCTACCAACAGCAATTTTACTTTAGCAGTACCAAAGGTTTTAACTTATATTCTATTCAACCTTGAAAATTATTTTTCCTGTTCTGTGTCTTTAAAGTGACTAAATTAAAAAGCAGTATAATTTTTGCATTAATTATAGATAAAATTATGTTTACTTTAAATTTTCTAGTTTTATTTGTATATGGTAATTATTATCAATGCATTGATATTCAAATATGAATATTCCTAGCTTCAAAGACAAATATTTTCATTTAATTGTACCTCTTCTCATTTTATCTCCCTACCACATCTTCTATTTTGCTTCTTGTTTGAACTATGACTTTTATACACAGATGTTAGGATTCACTTGAGGTGGTTGGCAAAATATTAAAGGAAATATCAGGGATAGTTATAGATTATAGTCTCAAACCTTTTGGAAGCCCAAAAGGTTTTTATTAACTTATGAAACAGGCTGAGGGCAGCCAGTTCTTACCTTAGAACATTAAGTCATAAGGTGTAGATTAGGGATAATAAAAACTTCCCCATTTAAGTCTGTTTACCCCACATTCCTTTGTCCCTACTCTAATTTGTTTATTCATGTAAACTTTGTGCTGAATGATCCTCTCAGTGGGAGGTCTAAAGGGAATTACCTGTTAATGGTGTTTATTCTGGGCCCCTGAACTAGAATATCACTTGTAAAACCACTCTTTTAACCATGTTAATTATATGCAAGCATGTTGACTGAGAACCTCTATTACTAAATCTATACTGAATAAATGAGAGGAAGATCAAGGATTAGAGGTCGGTTAGCTGCAATCACCCTCTGAAATCAGTTGACGACCATCCCTAGCCCACTCAATTCACTGTATTCATGTATGTGAGTGTATTTCATGCATCTGTCACTGAGTCTAGGTCTGCAGGACAGATCTCTGCAGTTAGTGATCCATGTCTCAGGTGGTAACCCTGATGTGATCAACGTCTCACATAGATATATTTACTGGAGTTGGTGATTGCTTCTCTTCTTATGTCTTTATTTTTTTGCCTGCATCAATGTTTTTTTCCCTCAGCTCTCAATCACACTTAATATTTTATCCAGATTTTGTACTTTTTAGAAATTTTTCTATCAAAGCCCTCTGTGTGATTTGGAGAAGATGGCCACTAGGCTATGAAATTAATTTGTCCCACTGTCTATGTCAGAGTCATTGTTTCCCATGCCACATGTCTTTTGATTCCCTTCCTCCCAGTTTTGATAGACCATAAACAAGTTTGTGGGATGTACATTTTTTTAATTTAATTTTTATTTTTATTTCCATAAATTATTAGGGTACAGGTGATATTTGGTTACATAAGTAAGTTCTTTAGTGGTGATTTGTGAGATTTTGGTGTACCCATCTACTGAGAAGTATTCACTGCACCATATTTGTTGTCTTTTATTCCTTATCCCCCTTCTACTCTTCCCCCACAAGTCTCCAAATTCCAATGTATCATTTTTATGCCTTTGCTTCCTCATAGCTTAGATCTCACATATCAGTGAGAATATGCAATGTTTGGTTTTCCATTCCTGAGTTACTTCACTTAGAATAATAGTCTCCAATCTCATCCAGGTCATTGCAAATGTTGTTAATTCATTCCTTTTTGTGGATGCGTACTATTCCATTTTATATATATACACACACACACACACATATATATATATACATAGACACACAAACACCTACACATACACATACATATACATACCACAGTTCCCTTATCCACTTATTGATTGATGGGCATTTGGGTTGGTTCCATGATTTTGCAATTGTGAATTGTGCTGCTATAAGTATGCATGTGTACGTATCTTTTTTCTAACAGTGACTTCTTTTTCTCTAGATAAATACCCAGTAATGGGTTTTCTGGATCAAATGTTAGTTTTACTTTCAGTTTTTTTAAGGAATCCCTATAGTTTTCCATAGTGGCTGCACTAGTTTGCATTCTGTGGGAGGAAAGTTTTATTTGTCCTTTAAATGTGAAAACATCCTCTATGGCCTCACAGTTGACTGACATTTTGGGTGAGAAGAGGACTTTGGGAAGTGACCTCCAAAGCTCCTTTCTATCAGAACTTCACTAACAAGACATTGGTATCTGTACTGTCTATTGTTCTCTGATGTTAGTTTGATTCAGGAACCCACCACATTGCTTTTTATTGCATATTTCTAAATAAAATGGATTACCCACTCAACAATTAATTGCTTGAATAATTAGGTAATGCATTCTAATTTGTCAAATTTAGCCTAAAAACCAAAAGAACAATAAAAACAAGTTTTAGCAGACTCCAAATATTTGTGTATCCTGTGAAATTCAGTAGAATTGCATTCTGATATTTGTAGATGTCTCCTTATTTGTGAGACAGATTACTGACCTATATGCAATAATTTATATAAACTCTTAGCAGGGTAACATTTTATTATATAAATGATATGGCACAACAAATACAGAGGAACCACAGTATCTTTGGGGAGATATTAAAGACTATATACTTTTTTCAATGGAATAAAATAGAGACCTCAAAAATAACACCACACATCTACAGCCATCTGATATTTGACAAAGCTGACAAAAACAAGCAATGGAGAAAGGATCTGCTATTTACTAAATGATGCTGGAAAAACTGGCTAGCCATATGCAGAAAATGGACACTGGACCCCTTCTGTATACCTTATACAAAAGTTAACTCAAGATGAATTAAATACTTAAATGTAAAACCCACAACTATAAAAATCCTAGAAGAAAACTTAGACAATACCATTCAATACATAAGCATGGGCAAAGACTTCATGACAAGAATGCCAAAAGCAATGGAAACAAAAGCCAAAATTGACAAATGGTATCTAATTAAACTAGAGCTTCTGCAAAGCAGAAAGAAACTATCATCAGAGTGAACAGGCAACCTACAGAACAGGAGAAAATTTTTCCAACCTATCCATCTGACAAAGCTCTAACATACAGAATTTACAAGAAACTTACACAAATTTACAAGAATAAAACAACCCCATCAAAAGCGGGTGAAGGATATGAACAGATACTTCTCAAAATAAAATATTCAGGTGGCCAACAATCATATTTAAAAAAGCTCAACATCACTGATGGTTAGAGAAATGGAAATCAAAACAACAATGAGATACCATCTCATGCTAGTGAGAATGGAGATTATTAAAAAGTCAAGAAACAATAGATGCTGGCAAGGCTATGGAGAAATAGGAATGCTTTTACACTGTTGGTGGAAATGTAAATTAGTTCAATATTGTGGAAGACAGTGTGGTGATTCCTTAAGGATCTACAACCAGAAATACCATTTGACCCAACAATCCCATTACTGGGTATATACCCAAAGGAATAAAAATCACTGTACTGTAAAGACACATGCACACGTATGTTTACTGCAGCACTACTTACAATAGCAAAGTCCTGTAACCAATCCAAATCCCCATCAATAATAGACTGGGTAAAGAAAATGTGGTACATATACACCAAGGAATACTACACAGTCATAAAGAGAAATGAGATCATGTCTTTTTTAGGAACATAAATGAAGCCATCCTCCTCAGCAAACTAACAGAGGACAGAAACAAAATACCACATGTTCTCACTCATAAGTGGGAGTTGAACAATGAAAATGCTTGGGCACAGGGAGAAGAACCAGATACACCAGGGCCTATTGGAGGGAACTTAGAGGATGGGGTCAACAGGTGCAGCAAACCATGATGGCACATGTACTCCAAAGTAACAAACATGCACACTCTGCGCATGTATCTGGGAACTTAAAGTAAAATGAAAAAAACAAAAAAAAACAAAGAAAGAAACAAGTGGATTTTGTCAGTAGACATATGAAAGAGCATCTCTTTATCTCCTGGAGAGTGGTGTGATTTAACACTGATAGGTGCTCATGCACATATATGCACCACACATACAACAAAAAGTCTTTTAATATTTAACTTAAAATTACAAAATAAATGGTAAATTTTTACTTATCAGCTAGTAGTTTATAACTATAGTTCAGCCATAAAGGTTAGTTCAATCATAAAGGTTAAATAGTATGGAAAGAATGGAGGAAATAAAGTTAAGCAAAATACGCCTTTCAGCCTCAATTAGGTTACATTCTCTCACAGAAATAAAGAATAACAGAGTTGTATTTACAGTAGCTCTGTTATTAAACACCTCTTAATGCATCGGTATGTTGTTTAAGTAGTTTGTATAATGATTTGCTTACTAGACCTATCAGCACATAACACTTCTAGAGTCAATTAATACAAATAAGAGGTAAATCTCATTCTAATTTAACATTAAACTCATTTTTTCCATCTTTTGTATGTTGAACCTTATCTCCTTCATTACAGGCTCTCTGCAATCGTCAAATCAACTTAGAACTCTCCATCTTAAAAAACAAGCAAATACTATACTAAAATACATCTTTGATTTTCATCACAGAAAATATTACCAATAAAGGTTCTATATTCTCTGTAAACATTTTTATGTGTGCTTCAAGGTATCCTTTTACTCTGTTCATTAGTTTAAATAAATTTAAAATTGAAATAAAAGTAAAACCACCAGTATTCAATAGTCTTACTATTCTCTCCAATTATATATGCCACCCAAGGGATTGCATTCTTTCCCCTAACAATAACTGTCAGAATGAGGATAATAAATTGCAGGTTTTTACATCTGGCTCAGACATACATATAGATTTCCAAAAGAATATATGCAACTGTTTCTGGAAACTCCAAACATGCATGTCCCACAAGCACAGCAAAGTTGACAACTCCAAATATTACTCATTCTTACTTTCAATGGAAAGCCCATTACAGCACTTCATCCTCATTTACCTGAACAATGATCTCCTTCCAAAGAGAAAATAGATTATGTTTTTCAATATTCCTATTTTTTTATGCATTATATAATACATGGCACATAGAATTGTTATTAAATATACTGAATAAATTAATTAATCTGATTTTAATATCTTCTTGGACTAAGACTTTTGCAATTGCATATATGCATAACAAATATGCTAAAAAAGTGACTACGATATTGTAGCCCCTCCAATAAGTTAAATTGTTGAATCAATTTTAAACGTCAGACTAACCTTGTGACAACCACTAATAACCAATCTAAACAAAGCCACAACACACACCAAATGCTATATAAATTAGGAAAGTAAAATAATGAAAAGATAATGTATTAAGCTTTAACATTAAGCAGATATTTAATTACCTGAAGATGATACCATAAATTTTAATTATAGTCTTATAGGGGACTAGAAACCAAACTCTGTCTTTTGATAATCAAATTCCCACCCTGAGTCTAGCAAACTTAATCATAATGAATGAATCTGTTTAACAAGTAAGTTATTACTAGCAAAGAATGTTGTGAGTCTTCATCTGGAATAAAGAAAGAAAATTTTATCAGATCCTGTTAAATATGTCAGCCAGGAGAAACAGAACAGTAAAATTAATAATGTGTTTCCTGATAGTACAGGAGCAAGTTGAATGATGAATCAGATAGTGTAGCAGATAATAAACCTGAAAACCTTGGAACGGATAACAATAAGACTAAGGAGAGTGTTCCTGAAAGGCAAACAAATGAAAAAAGTAAAATAATAATGGACACAATGATGGTGATTTAGGTAATGCTGCAAGGCTTATCTTAAAGAGAAATGAAGAAATAATGAATGTTCTGTTTGCTCAAGGTGAATATGAGCTAAATTAGATAAATATGTGAAAGAAACTTTATCACATGTTTGTAGATGCTGCATATTGTAAAGCATATTCTGAAAGAGGTATTAATGTTTTAGAGTAACGGCCTCTGCAGAATCATTTGTAAGAAAATGACCCCTACAACCAACCACCATGAATTCCTTATAATCAAAGGGGTGTACACTAGCCTACACTTAAGGCAAAATGTGTAACTAGGAGTATTTTAGCTTAATATCTGTAATCAGCTTATATACTTACCTTGGGCTATTCTGACACATTACCCGTCTTTTAGAATTCTCATTTAAAGAAATCTTTTGGAGAACCCATTCTTAAGGTATTAACTGCAAAACAGAATACAGGATTCAGCCTTATTCAGCCCACATCAATCATTACCCTCTTACCATCTCAGGGACCAAACATCTTTGAGATCATGTCATCCTGCTTGGGATCAGTCAATCATAAATAAACAACAACAACAAAAAATTTTGAAAAAATTTGTAATTTTGGTAATTTCTCTCCATTCATGCCACTCTTTCCTGTCAGCTCGGGTACTATAGCAGAAGCCGTAATCATTTTTCTAATTTTTTTCATACTTCATACTTACACACAATTCTCACTCTGCTTTTTGGAAACTTTCTATCTATTGTAAATAAACTGACATGATTATTTACAATTCCACTGAATAATATTTTCTACACCTAGGATTAATTGATTCCTGGTACATGATTGAGATTTTGCTTCTCTTACAGCAATCTAGATTAAACAAAACAAAATAGCCTATTCTAATAAACCCATCTATCATGGGAGCCATGGGTAAAAAACAGATAGACCATAGACTTTATTCTACGTACTCAATGCTGCTATATAGTTTTTTTAATACTTCAACTATGCAACATAATTTCAAAACCCCTTACACCCAGTAATAAGTATCCTGTGTTTTGACTATGAAGAGAACTTTAATTTCTTTATGCCCTTTTTTTCCAATTCTATCATGTTTCTTGCATTTTCACTTTTTACTATACTAATCTCTAACCCTCTTGTTAATCATCTGAACTCTACTTAAATTAGCATTTCCTAACCTAGGGTTTGCTAAAAAATACACATTGCAGTGAAAGTTAAGGCTAAATGCCTTATTGGGAAGTGCATATGTAGGACAAACAGAGTAAGGAAAATGGGTGGGAGGTTAAAGAGAGAAGAATGAGAAGCAGATACAAAGCAATGCATCATCAAATTGTCTACTGCTTGAAAAGAGATATAGCCAATCCATCAGCATGGAGGTCATATCTGAGTAGGATGTACAGAAAGTCAAAGGAAGTTATAGAGAGTCACTTTTTTTCTGCAGAACTTTTATCTCCTCTCCCACAATGATCAATTTTATCCTATAGAAAATTAACTTGTTTGTAGTTCTAGCGCTCATCATTTGAAACTCTTAATAGCCACCCGAGAAGCTAGCAGTTACATCCTATCCCTTCATACTTTATTCAAGTCTGGAAGAGTTGGAAGGAGCCAGGCTTTAACTCCAGATGGTGGGACTGCTCAGGCTTACACAAAAACCTTTTCTGTGTTGCCTGGTGCAGAACAAGTAGTGAGAGCTGGTAGAAATTCAAGACTGAAAAAAATCTGAGGAATTTATATGAGATTTGTCTGATATTCAGCAGTGCCTTCAATTCCCCTGTACCCCAAACTTAGAAGAACTGATCACTGGATAAATTTTCAAATCTAACTTATGTGTTGTATACTAGGAAATTTGAATCATATTATTCAAAATTAGTGTGACAAAAAATTATTTGAGCTAATATTTCTGTCATATTCAGATTTTTATAGAAAATATAAAGTATAAAAAATACACTTCACCAGCATCTGTTGCGTTCTGACTTTTTAAATAATCATTCTAACTGGTGTGAGATTGTGTCTCATTGTGGTTTTGATTTGCATGTCTCTAATGACCAGTGATGATGAGCTTTTCATTCATATGTTTATTGTCCACATAAATACCTTCTTTTGAGAAGTGTGTGTTCATATACGTTGCCCACTTTTTCATGTAGTTGTTTTTTTCTTGTAAATTTGTTTAAGTTCTTTGTAGATTCTGGATATTAGACATGTGGAAGGAGAGATTCACCTGGGAAATGTTGCCTTCCTATCTTTTTGCTGCTCTGGTTTGGGTTTTATTTTTTTTTCACACAGTAGCACTTTCTTACTCCTTCTAAGCTATTCTAATCTATTTTCCTTCAATTATAATGAATAAACTGTCATTCTCTTAGCAGTAAAAATCAGGAACCTGGAGATCATTCTTGTCTCCTGAGCATTTATCTTACCACAACCATTCTTGCTATTGAAATGTCAAAGAAAAAGCACGCCTAACACAGTCAAACAGATGAGGAAGACTTTATTCAACACTGTTGCAATAAGTGGGGAGAAATTGAACTCAACTCCTCTGAAACTAAAGGCTAAAGGGTTTTTAAGTTGTGAGGTGAGTTATGAAATAACTGGAGGACTTCAGGGGTGGGTTGGTCAACAGAATGTGTTGAGTGCATCGAGAATTTATTCCTGCATTTTCATTCCTTCTTCTCTTTGTAATTAAGTCATCCATGTTTGCTAATTAGAGCTTGTGGATGTTAGACCCTTGCCATCCCACAGAAGCCAGGAGATTTTGGTGCTAGCTTTCCTGATGAGTACATTTCAAAGACGGCCCCCAAGTCCTTAAAAGACAGTGGGTTGTAAAACTGGCAATAGGCTTCCAAGGCAGTATATATACATTTCACGAAGAAGATCAGAGTAAGAATTACCAATGGTAACACTTTAAAGTGAATGCTATAAGAAAAGGGAAGTCCAGGGCTTATAGTCAGGAAGAAACATTTCTAAAATTCAGTCAAGCTTAGGGGAATATTAAGGATGTCTTGGTCACAATCAACCACCTTATACCATGTATTTGGCTTTCAAAATATGCCTCTCGAATTCATCCATTTTTTTCACTCCATCCTCACTGTCATAACTCAAGCTCTAGTCACCATTGTCCACCACCTGGCTTCTTGCACCACCCTTCTTGTCATTGTTGCTTGAACATGTAGCTATTCATATACCTTGCAACTATGTCTGCACCCACCAACTTATTATTTATAAAGTCACCATAATAATATTTATAGCTGGCTGGGCACTGTGGTTCACATCTGTAATCCCAGCACTCTGGAAGGCCGAGGTGGACGGATCACCTGAGGTCGGAAGTTCCAGACCAGCCTGACCAACATGGAGAAACCCAGTCTCTGCTAAAAATACAAAATTAGCCAGGTGAGATGGAACGCCCCTGTAATCCCAGCTACTCGAGAGGCTGAGGCGGGAAAATTGCTTGAACCCGGGAGGCAGAGGTTGCAGTGAGCCAAAATCATGCATTGCACTCCAGCCTGGGCAACAAGTGCTAAACTCCGACTCAAAAAACAAAACCAAACAAACAAACAAATATATATATATTTCTAGAATGCAAATCAATTCATGCTCAGCCTTCTTAAAAGATAACCCTTTGACTTCAAGGTAGAGCCCAAATGCCTTTTCCAGACTTCAGGAGTCCTTCATGAACAGGTCCTGATCAGCTCTCTAGTCCATACTTTGCCAATACTGCTCCAAATTCCAAACACTAAGTTCTAGTTATTTGAAACTCCTCTAATATTCCAGAATACAGAATAGTCTTCTGACTATAGACAATACCGATACTGTTTTCCTTTTCTTAATTTTCCTTGTCTACTGGATTTGTCTAGCTTGATTTTATTAATCTGACAGGTCAGAAATGAAATATTACTTAATTTGGAAAGCTTTCCTTGAGCATCTTAGGCTGAAATAGATGTTTTTATTTTTCTATACATTCCTATAGCACACTGTAGTTTCCCCTTCAAATCACTTATGTCTTCAATGTTCATAGCCAGTTACAATTTGACTTTCCAGCTACATCATGTCAGAAATGTTTGTGATTGGATCTCAGTCTTTGTAAAATGCAGTGCATACAATAGCACCACTGTTGAATTAAAAAAATAAAATTTATTAAATTTGTTCTGATTCTACTTGACCCAAATTTTTAAAAATAGGTTTTTCAAAGAAAAATCACAACTCAGTATCTATCTTTTTATATATATTTTATTTTATTTTTATTAGAATAGAGTCAGAAGGATTCAAGGCACATTTCAATTGAGAGCATGCTGTTTTGGACAGAAATAATTCTTCTCCCCACCCCACACTCCTTCCTTCCACTACCTGCTCTCCTCTCTCCTCAGCAGGTTCCCACACCCTTTCTCAAATAAAATCCATTTTACCACCTCTAGGTGGAGTTCTAGTTTTCTGATAGAATGCCCGCCGCTATACATATTAAATTACCAGTCTGGTCCCTGAGGTTTGAATTGTTCCTGGCATATAGGATTCTTCATAATGTTTCACATAGTCTTCACCTGCTTTTGATATATTGGGGAAAATTGGAATCCACTGAGGGAAGTAAAATACGATATACTCAGCAATGTCTAAATTCACAAAATTCTTCTAAATGTTCATATGGCTCAGTAAGCATTTGATGGAATATAAGAGCCTGCTCTTCTGCTTTGTCCGCATAAAAAATAATTCCTAACCACAAATGATGCTCACTCTTAAATACAAAAGAGATTAACACTGGGAAAAGTGACATTGCTCAACAAATAATAAAACACCAGGGTCATTTCCAAGATCATTTTATCTACTAAAAAAATGAAAATAGCACATTCTGTGTGTGAGTCTATGTGAGTGTATATGAGTTTTAATTTAGGCAAGATGTAACTAATAAACTGAAAAGTTATCAACCTACTTTAGTGAGATATATGTTTGACGTCTAAAGAAACACTGTTCTTAAGATTCAGGTGTTGTATTAAGTCAAGATGTAGCTATAAATTACACATAGATATTTGACTTCTTTACTCCTACACATTGACTGTTCAGCTTACTGCAGAAAATTATTAAGCTACGCAGATTGGTGCCCTCATTTATAGTCATGACTTCAATAGCCATCTATGAGGCCAATGCACAAATCTGAAACCTTAGAATAAATCTTTATCCTGACCTCTAGCTTGAAACCTATTTTAATAGTTCATTTGTTTGCTTGGTTGACAATATTTATCCTTGATTGTGCCCTAGATATCTGCAAATAGATATGCCCTGAGCATTACACATTAAACTAATCCAAATCTAAACTCATTAGAATCCTTGAAAACCAAATCTAAACTCATTATAATCCTTGAAAACTATGCTCTACTGTATACATTCCATATTTTACCATAAACATTTCCTATTACCAGTCACCATAAAAATAAACCCAGGAAGAATGTAAAGGTGAATTTTCTATGCACTATTCACATTAAAGCAGTCAAGAAATATTTTTGATTCTACCTCCTAAATATTTTATAAATATGTTAAATTTCTTCCATGCTTAGCATATTTCTTTCTTACCATTTTCGTTATTTCGTATCAGAAAAATAAAAAATTTCATTGCTTTTTATTCAGCTTCCAAACTAAATAATACAGACACATATAGGCATATATACACTAAAATTAGAAATGTTCAGTTAAAAGTAACCTTTACTTAAAATTCTGCTAGCAATTGCTTAATAGCTCTGCATAACCTTTGTACAAATCTACATTTCTAGTATTTCTTCCAAATTGTTATATTTTTATTTTTTGTGCTGTTTTTTAACTAATAATAGTAACACATAGAAATAATGCTTATATGCCTTCCTTTTAAAATGTATTCTTTATTATAGTAAGTAAATTTCCCAAACAATATTCCAGTCATGAAAAGCAGGCATATTTGTCTTCTTTCTGAAGAGAGGGCTATCTCATGAATTCATTAGATAGGAAAAAATTTAAGATACAATTTTGGCTATGTTTATACAAGAAAATTAGAGGAGATAAAAAATATTATTTAATCAGATTAACCCATTAAAATTAGTAAAATAATTTTAATTAATTAATATGTATGTATGTATGTATGTATATGTTCTTAATAAGTCAACTGTAAGAAAGACCATTGTGGAATTCCTGAAATAAAATATAATTAGCCAAAATATATTATTCCCGATATACGTTAAAAAATCACAATATTGCTGAAAATATTTTGATAATATTTTACTATGGAAGTGTTATTTTATAAATTTAAAAATGTTACGCTTTGTTTTCTGCTCTCTCCCTTCCCATGATTCACAAGTGATTTGAACTACTTGTTTTCATGTCCCATTAAATGTTGAAACTATTCCAATTACGTTGTTTTCATTGCTACATAGAATATTGTTCAATAACCTCAATGAAGATTTAAGAGACCACAAAATTCTTCATATTTATGAAGATATATATCTGAGATTATGCACATATATAAAAATGTGTATGTGTGTATATGTGTATATTTATACAAATACATGTAAATACATATACACATATAAAATATGTGGTACAATGGCAAGATAGTTACATAAATTCTCTATATCTCTATTTTAACATACGTAAAATAGAGAAACCATTATTTCATAAAACAACTTATGATGAAATATTTATATGATGTATTATATAGGGAATATTTGAGTAAAACATTTTAAGTTGCTATATAAATATTAGCTAATCCCTCCACACTAAAATACATGTAGTTATCAGTAATGTGTGCTTGTAATTTATTGATGTCTTGAGAAGATTCACTTGAATAAACTGAAGAAAGAAAAGAGTATCTATTTCTTACTGCTATTTAATATTTTTGTTTGGAAGTTCTTATAAAATTAATTGGCAAATAAATAAATATTAGTAGATAAAATAAAAATTTGGAAAGTGTGTTTGCTAAAAATATAAATATTCACAATGTTCAAAAATACATAATACAAATTTATTATAAGCAACACATTTTATTAAGTAGCCCCTCATAAATATCGTTAATAAATATTTTCTGTAGATCCAGCCATATTATTGTATATGTAAGAAATATTTAAAATAATGAAGTCTAAAAATACTTTCCAGACTGATATTTGTGAATGGATAAAAACTACAAAAATCGCTGTATTTTACTTTTAGAGAAGAAATAGGCCAGTTATCTTGAATAGCTTAGATAAATATGTCCAAAAATTGACATGTTGCTTTTAAAACATTTAAATTATAAAAAAAGTGTTCTAAATTATTGATGCAGAAATTTAGTTTATATAAAGCAGTGTAAAAGTCAAAGGGAAATATCACTACTTATGCATACATTTTTAAGTATCTTAATGATAAATATTTGAAACTTCTCTTTAATAAACTTTTTTAGTATTCCATAAATCCTGTTTTTGTTTATCTATATCACACAAAATAACCATAATCTCAAAAGTCAGTAATTAATTTTATTTTCTAATCCGTTATTAATATGGTTAAAAGAAGAAGTGATTTTCTATCAAGTTTATTTAGTTTACAGATTATTTATACCAGTATTTTATTTTCTACTAATATTATGCATGAATTTTGGATTCTACATACAGTTCTATACCAAAATTATGAAACCTCTGAAGGCCTGATTGTATTAAGGACAACAAAAGAAATCATACAAAAATTTAACAGAAAATAAATAATTTTCCTTCTTATGGATATAAAATAATTATTCTGTATTTTAGTCTGCTAAAACCAGAGAATAGATAAAACATACACCAATGTATTTATTTTCATTATTTATTTATTAAAAGCACATGATATTTTATTATTTATGGAATGCACATGATACTTCGTTACATGCATAGAACAATTACTTCAAGGTATTTGAGATATTTATAACTTTAAGTATTTCTCATTTTTATGTGTCGGAAACAATATGTAGAAAAGTTCTCTCTTCTAGTGACTTTGAAATATACAATACATCGTTGTCAATTATAGTCACTGTATTCTGCTTTCAAACAATAGAACATAAATAGAGCTGGTACCATTCCTTCTGAAGCTATTCCAAACAATACAAAAAACAGGGGAATCCTCCCTAACTCATTTTATGAGACCAACGTCGTCCTGATACCAAAACTTGGCAGAGAAACAACTGAAAAAGAAAATTTCAGGCCAATGTTCATGATGAATATTGATGTGAAAATCTTCAATAAAATACTGGCAAACTGAATCCAACGGCACATCAAAAGCTTATCCATCATGATCAATTCGGTTTTATCCCAGGAATGCAAGGCTGGTTCAACATCTGCAAATGTATAAACATAATCCATCACATAAACAGAACCAAAGACAAAAACCACATGATTATCTCAACACATGCAGAGAAGGCTTTTAACAAAATTCAACAGGCCTTTATGCTAAAAGCTCTCAATAAACTAGGTATCAATGGAATGTATCTCAAAATAATAAAAGCTATTTATGACAAACCCACAGCCAATATCATACTGAATGGGAAATTGGAAGTTCTGGCCAGAGCAATCAGGCAAGATAAAGAAATAAAGCATATTCAATTTGGAAAAGCGGAAGTTAAATTTTCTCTATTTGCAGACAACATGATTGTATATTTAGAAGACCCATCATCTCAGCCCAAAATCTCCTTAAGCTGATAAGCAATTTCAGCAAAGTCTCAGGATATAAAATCAATGTGGAAAAATCACAAGCATTCATATTCATATACACCAATAACAGACAGAGAGCTAAATCATGAGCAAACTCCCATTCAAAATTGTTATAAAGAGAATAAAATACCCAGGAAAACAACTAACAAGGGATGTGAAGGACCTTTTCAAGGAGAACTACAAACTACTGTTCAAGGAAGTAAGAGAGGACACAAACACATGGAAAAACTTTCCATGCTCATGGTTAGGAAGAATCAATATTGTGAAAATGGCCATACTGCCCAAAGTAATTTACAGATTCAATGCTATCCCCATCAAGCTACCATTGACCTTCAAAGAACTGAAAAAAAAAAAAAAAAAAACACCTTAAACTTCATATAGAACCAAGAAAGAGCCAGCATAGCCAAGACAATCCTAAGCAAAAAAAAAAAAAAAACAAAAAAAAAAACACAAAGCTGCAGGCATCACGCTACCTGATTTCAGACTATACTACAAGGCTACAGTAATCAAAAGAGCACAGTACTGGAATCAAAACAGAGATGTAGACCAATGGAACAGAACAGAGACCAAGGAAGTAATATCACACATCTACAATCATCCGATCTTCAACAAACCTGACAAAAACAAGCAACAGGGAAAGGATTTCCTGTTTAATAAATCATGTGGGGAAAACTGGGTAGCCATATGTAGAAAGCTGAGACTAGACCCCTTTCCTACACCTTATACAAATATTAACTTAAGATGGATTCAAGATTTAAGCATAAGCCCTAACACCATAAAAACCAGAAGAAAACCTAGGCAATACCATTCAGGACATAGGCATAGGCAAGGACTTCATGACTAAAACACTAAAAGCAATGGCAACAAAAGCCAAAATAGACAAATGGGATCTAATTAAACTTAGGAGCTTCTGCACAGCAAAAGAAACTATCATTAGCATGAACTGGCAATCAACAGAATGGGAAAAAAAATTTTGCAACCTACCCATCTGACAAAGGGCTAATATCCAGAATCTACAAAGAACTTAAACAAATTTATAAGAAAAAAACAACCCCATGAAAAAGTGGGCAAAGTATATAAACAGACACTTTTCAGAAGAAGACATTTATGCAGCCAACAAACATGAAAAAAAGCCCATCATCACTGGTCATTAGAGAAATGCAAATCAAAACCACATTGAGATACCATCTCATGCCAGTTAGAATGGGGATCATTAAAAAATCAGAAGACAACAGATGCTGGAGAGGATGTGGAGAAATAGGAACACTTTTACACTGTTGGTGGGAGTCTAAATTAGTTCAGCCATTGTGGAAGACAGTGTGGCTATTCCTCGAAGATCTAGAAATAGAAATACCATTTGACCCAGCCATCCCATTACTGGGTATATACCCAAAGGATTATAAATCATTCTACTGTAAAGACATATGCACACGTATGTTTATTATGGCACTGTTTACAATAGCAAAGACTTGGAACTAACCCAAATGCCCATCAATGATAGACTAGATAAAGAAAATGTGGCACATATACACAATGGAATACTATGTAGCCATGAAAAAGGATGAGTTCATGTACTTTGCAGAGACATGGATGAAGCTGGAAACCATTTGCTGAGGAAAACTGACACAAGAACAGAAAACCAAACATCACATGTTCTCACTCATAAGTGGGTGTTAAACAATGACAACACATAGATATAGGTTGGGGAACCTCCCACACCCTGGTCTGTTGGGGGGTGGGGGGCATAGGGGAGGGATAGCAGGGGGTGGGGGGATTGAGAATGGATAACATTAGGATAATTACCTAATGTAGATGACAGGGGGGATGGATGCAGCAAACCACCATGACATTTGTACACCTATGTAACAAACCTGCACATTCTGCTCATGTACACTGGAACTTAAAATATATATATTCCTAAGTGCTGCTATTGTAAATAGAATTATCTTCTTTTTTCAGCTAATTTATTATTGGCTTATAGAAATGCTACTGATTTTTCTATACTGATTTCGTATCCTGCAATATTATTCAATTTTTATCAGTTCTAATAATTTTCTGCTGGAGTCTTGATGTTTCTAAATGCAAGAACATGTCATTGGCAAAGAGGGACAATTTGACATTCCCTTTTCCAATTTGGATGCCTTTTATTTCTTTCTCTTTCCTGGTTGGTCCAGGTAGAACTTCCAGTACTATGCTGAATAGGTGTCATTAAAGTGAGCATCCATGTCTTGTTTGACTTTTTAGAGGAAATACTTTCAATTTTGTCCATTTAATGTGATTTTAGCTTTGGTTTGTCATAAATGACCATTACTATTTGAAGATATGATTCTTCTATTTCCAGTTTTAGAGAGTTTTTATCATAAAAGGATGGTTGAATTCTGTCAAATGCTTTTTCTTCATCATTTCGGAAAATAACATAGATTTTGTACTTCATTCTGTTGATGTGATGTGTCACAATTATTAATGTATGTATGTTGAACCATCCTTGCATCCTTGGGGAAAACAATCCCACTTGATCATAGTGTATTTTTTGCAATGTGATATATTTAGTTTGCTAGTATTTTGCTTTGCTGAGGAGTTTTTTATGTATGTTGATGAAGGCTATCAGTTTGTAGTGTTCTTTTGGTGGTGTGTAGCTGTTTTGTTTTGCTTTCCAGGTAATGCTGATAGCAAATTATCTTGTTTGTCCCTCACAGAATGAGTTACAGTGAAATGTTTTGAAATAATTTTAGGAGGGTTGATATTAGTTCATCTTTATACATTTGGTAGAATTTGGCAGTGAATCTATCTGGGCATGGGCTTTTTTTGTTGGAAGATTTTTTTTAATTTCTGATTCAGTGTCACTACTCATTATTGGTCTGTTTGTTCGTTTGTTTTCTATGTCTTTCTACTTCAGTTTTAGTGTGTTAGACGTTTCCGGGAATTTATCTCTTTCCTCTAGGTTTTCAAGTTTGTTAGTGGATAGTAGTACAGTTAATCTTTTGTGGTATCAGTTGTAATATCTCCTTTTCATTTCTGATTTTGCTTTTTTTTGGGTTAGTTGACCTGGCAATTATTAACTTTGTATTTTTTAATAAGCAACTTTTCATTTTCTTGTTCTTTTGTATTATTATTAATGGTAATGCTATTATTATTTTCGCCTGTATTTTGTTTTGGCCTGATTTTTCTCTTCAATCATTTTGAATATATCAATCCATTATCTTCTGGATTCCAAGGACACATTCACTGTTAGCCTGATGGGGTATACTCAGAGTTGACTAGAAGCTTTTCTTTTGCTATTTTTAGAATTCTCTTTGTGTTTGACTTTAGACCATTTCACAATAATATACTTTTTGCATTATATTTCTTTGAGAATCTGACTGCCTCCTGTATTTAGATATCTAAATCTCTTACTAAACTTGGGAAGTTTTAAATTATTATTAGATTTTTGAAACTATTATCTCTCTTTGCCTTCTGGGAAATATAAGTTGTATATTTTGTTGCTGTGTGTTGTGCCATATATCATGAAGGCTTTGTTCATTCTTTTATTATTATTTTAAATTTATTTTTGTTTGATTGGGTTATTTCAAAAGACGTGTCCTCATGTTTTGAAATTATTTCTTCTGCTTAATCTATTCTACTACTGAAGCTTTTTAATGTATTTTGTATTTTATTCATGAGGTTTTCATTCCCAAAATTTCAGTTTGACTTTTTAAATAATATCTCTTTATATCTTTGGTAAATGTCACATTCATATCCTGAGTAGATTTTTTCTGAATTCTTTGTATTGTTTGGCAGAAATCTCTTGTATTTTACTGAGCTTCCGTAGAATTAACAATTTGAATACTTTATAAGAGTTTCATGAGTTTCTTTTTAATTGAGATGTGGTAATAGAGGATTGTTGTGCTCCTTTGGAGGTATCATATGTTCTTGCTTGTGTTTCCTGTGTCCTTATGTTAATAACTGTGCACCTGGCATAGTAGTTGCTTCTTCCAATTTTTGAATTTGCTTTCATGGGGAGAACATTTTCCCAGCGATTTTTCTGTGGTGTTGGTTGGGTAGGGCACTTTGGCTTTGCTTCTGACTGCATGCCGTATTGTAGCCTCTGTATGGTTTCTTCAGCTATAAACAGGCCAAGTGGTTTTTTTGGTACCTACTTACTTCAGAGGCTAAGGGTGCAATTCTTAGTGGATGCTGTGGTGATGTTTTGCTGGAGACTAGGACACCAAATAGGCCAGGCCTCAGGCCCCATAGTGGCAGCAGTGTGCTGAGCAGGCATGTCTTCAGGCCAAAGGGCAGGATATATGGTGTTAGCAGATACAATAAGGTGAACTATTGAGCCTCCAGGTGGCTTTGTCAAATGACACGTAGTAGCAGCAGTGGGCTATGTGTGTGGGTAGGTTCTTGGGCCTATTGTCAGGCAGCATGGGACAGAAAATGGCAACGGCCGTGCTGGGACTACCCTTTGGGTCCTGAGCAATGCATACTGGTTTTGGTTATGGCTGAATGAGCAGTTAAGGCCAGCCTTCAGGCCTATGGGTGGCATATGCACGCAAGTATCAGCTATGATGGTAGCAGCCTGCTAGCTAGTCCCAAACTCAGCCCCCAAAAGGAATATTCATGTGCCACCAATTGTATACTTGGCTGGGTAATCCTCTGTTCCCTGGACTGTGTTCATTGGAACAGTGCTGGGACAGACAAAGTTGTGCTGGGCCTGCTTGTCCCTAGGCCCCTCAATAGTCTTTATCATCATCAGCTATGGTAGGCAAATACAAGGCAAACCTCATATTACTGCAGAATACTCAGATGTAAAGTGACAGCAGTCATGACACTGCCTTGCCACTAAGAAGTGTGGTGCCATCTTTAGTGGGGTCAATCTAGGCTGACAGGTGGGGAATGCACCACTCGCACATTGGTCCTAGTGGTGCTCTTGCCTCACCCGCACTGGTCATAGACCATGCCTTGTTCATGGCTTAGCCTCTGGTACAGGAGCCTGGGCTTTGGTCATACCTCAGCCCTTACTGGAGTAGCCTGTAGTCACTCGCACCTTAGGCCAAGTGCCAACAGTCCATATTTATCTTGCACCTCAGCCACAGTACCCCCTGAGTTCCAGAACGAGCAATCTCCTGGTTACAAGGGCTCTAAAGTGGAAACTTGCCATACCTGCTTAAGATCAGGGAGCCTGTGGGACCCACAGAGACCTTCCTCTCTGGAGTAGTGCCATCACACCATCTCCTGGCAGTTTCCTATGTTAGTTTCAGAGCCCACGAGGATCAAAGGTTCTCCCATGGCTAGGATTACAAGAGTTCATGGAAAGAATGTGGAACCCTGACAGTCTCTCACTTATACTTTCACCATATTAAGGAGTCTATATTGGCTTCCAGCCACCTTGGCCAAGTAGGCTGTCTTGCTTCATTCTTCTTCCTTGCTTTATGTATTTCCTGATACTTTTCTCTCTTGAATTCCACTGTTCTCTCTTGGAGGATCTATTTTAAGTGTGATTATCTACTCACTGTTTTGTTTCTACTTAGTGTAGGGAGTGAGTACAAAAAAATCTCAAAGCCCCTCCTGTCCCCAATGTATTTTTAAAATGTAATTTAATTTTGAAATTAAAACTAGTAAAAACATTAAAAAGTTGAGGCTGGGCACGGTGGCTCACACCTGTAATCTTAGCACTTTGAGTGGCCAAGGCTGGCAGATCACCTGAGGTCAGGAGTTCGAGACCAGCCTGGCCAACATGGTGAAACCCCATCTCTACTAAAAATACAAAAATTAGAATGTAGTGGCATGTGCCTGTAATCTCACCTACTCAGGAAGCTGAGGCAGGAGAATCACTTGAGCCTGGGAGATGGAGATTGCAGTGAACTGAAATCATGCCATTGCACTCCAGCCTGGGTGACAGAGTGAGACTCTATATCAAAAAAAAAAAAAAAAGGAAAGTGCATCATTTTAATAAGTTGTAAAAATTCTAAGTTCCTTAGACATTAGGAAACAAATTTAGCAATATATTTAAAGATTACTATACCAAAATAAAAAGTTGTATTGTTTTTGTTTAAAATAATCCAATATTAAATATCTTAGAGAAATTTTTATTGAAGCAGCACAAGGAAAAACATTACATTTTACAAAATAATAATCATTTAAGTAAAATCTGTGATTCACTAATGAAACTAATAATTGAGGGAAGAATTAAAATTTCTTTACATGTAAAAAACTGTCTCTACGACTCATAACTAACATCTATCCTACTTAAAGCTGACATATTACATTTATAAAAATTAAAATCAGTAACAATGAAAATTTGGTAATTTTCATGTTACTGAGTACCACCGTCTAAAGTTCTAGTAAGAGTGAATGGTCAGTAAAATAAAAATGATTACTCTATTTCTTCTCTTTCTTTATTTGAAATAAACATATAAACACCTAATTTTACAGAAAAATATTAAAAGACAACAATGATAAATATTTTCTGTATTAAAAAAAAACAAAAAAATGTTGCTGGTCATTGATTCTGCTTTATTTTCCCCATATGTCTAGAGATTGCAGCTACTGCCCTCACTCCTTTCCCAGTTGCATTCTTATCATTGCCTGTGAGTCTTTTTCCTTTCCAAAGAATCAGCTTAACCTAATTACGCTGATTGAATGGAATGCTAAATTAGTCCCATGTGACTTCCTCAACTTTTTATTATTCGAAGTAGCAACAGAAAAATTTTTATAGAAATGTTTTGAAGCTTTCTATTAGAAAATGCAAACATATAAATAATTTTTAAAGAACATATGATCAACAGATTGTCAAGTTTGTGAAGGTTCTGAGATTTTACCAGACTCCAAGTTAACCACTTAGCTTGTTGCAGTTTTGTGGAACCTAACAGAAGACACAGTACCATTGAGTCACAGAAGTTTTGCTCCTGGCAGAGAAAGCAGGATGGACATCAGCACACACAAGTTACTACTCTTGTCTCCAGATCTCTTGGGAGCATTAGAGAGGTGCCCAGATGACACCTGCACGAGTGGGTTGCATCACAGGAGAAATTATTTTAAGAGACCTGAAATTTTATAACTTGTAATGAGCATGCTTTCCCTTGCTCCGGGCCATAGTTTGTGGAATGCTGCCCTACATCAATAACCACTTTATAATTTTCATACCAAAGGAAAAAAACAACTTTCTAATATCATTTATTATAATTAAATGCCTGCCTTTGGCTTTTACACGTAAGAGTTTTTTTTTTTATTCAAACTAGGATTTAGAATCCAGAATATATCATTGGCTATTGTCATTATGTCTCTTTATTTCTTTTAAAATATAATATTCACATGTCTGTGTTTCTTTTCAGTGACTTTATATTTTTAAAGCAAACAGGCAAGCTTCCTTTTAGGCATGAAGTTTTCTGGATTTGTCTGTTTCCCTGTGATATTATTTAATTATGTGTCTAAACTGGAGGATAACTCTTAACTTTAACTCAATTCAGGTTAAAAAATTTTGGCAAGAATTCTTTACAGTGATTCTGGGTACTTAATATTGCATCTCATTAGGCAGCAGATACTATTACGAAGTCTAAATTTCAGTGATACTAATTTTAATTACTTTGGTAATGTAATGATGGTCAGCTCTCTTGCTCATAAAAATAATTCTATTTTTCAATTAACAAGTAATATCTATAATGGTAAAGCATTCTCTTTCAACTGATGACTGTAGCCTATGTTGATGATTCTGCCTGAATCTATCATTTCCATATTAGTAACAAGATGATGCTTTTTCTTAATATTCTCTATATTTTTAAAAATGAATTACGTGACAAATTTGTATTAAGAATTCACTAAATGTGAAAAACAGGTTTTTTAGAAAGTATCCAATCTTTATTTCATCTATTGATTTTTTTTTTCAGAGAAAGTAGTTTGTGTCATAGTGTTTCCAATGATGGAAATATTTTTCTTTCTTAAATATTCCAAGGGATAATCAGTATTTAGTTTTATGTGTATATATTCTAAAACTGAAGTAATGTAGTATGCTTAAAGCCATATCAGGTGTAAGATGGAAAACCCTATTATTTATTGTAGATGTTCTTGTTCTTTGGCACAACAAAATGCCCTGCAATCATAGAGTATTTACCAAATCTCCAAAGTCTGTTTCTTTCTTCATGTTAAAATTTGGATGGAATGTAAGTCATTGCTTCCGAGTGTTATATTTTCTAGGTTCTCTCTGTGGTAAAGAAGAGAAAACATATTTTTCAATTGATTATAAAAATTTAAGTTTCCAAGTCTAATATGGATTTTTTCAAATATATATCTTTGTGTTATGGTTTTACTGTAAATATTTTTAAGGCATTTATTTGATGTAATGATTTAGTTTCAATGGAGATTCACTTTAATATTTAATGTCTTTCAGTATGCATATAAAATAACTTGCTGAGTTTGTATAATTTAATGCGTAGTTATTTTATACTCTAAATATTTTGGTTCCAAATTTCATTTCTACACTTTCTAATTCCTACACTGAGAATTTATAAAATAATTATAATTTATAAAATAGTTATAATTTATAAAATAGTTACCATAACAATATTATTTATTAAAAGATAAAATAAGGAAATTTTCTTATCTCTTCACAGTGCATTTTTTGTAGAATTTAAGGCTAAGAATATACAGGAAGAACATATGTTAGTTACTTAACATATGTGGCTAAGCTGACTTATGCTTTAGAAAATCTTTTCACTTTATTTTAAGTTTTGGTTTTGATTATCATACTTTTTCATTTATTTTAGACTATTTAAATAATATTCATGTTTTAGAAGTCCAAATAATATGCATCACCAACAAAATCTTGAAGAAGAACAATTATAGGACACATAATTCCCTATTTGAAAACTTACTGCAGTGCCACAGTAACAAAAGATGTGTGGTACTGGCATAAAGATAAACTGACAAATCATCAAAATAGAACCTTGGCATTTATGGTCTTATTTTTTCCAAAGGCACCAAAACAATTGAATGGGGAAAGAGTAGTCTTTTTAGCAAATGTACTAGAACAACTGCACATACATGTAAAAGAATGAATGAAGATGAATCTCTAGTTCTAATCATATATAAAATTAACTCAAAAGAAATCATAAATGTAAATGTTAGTTGTAAAACTACACACCTCTTTTTTTTTATTGCATTTTAGGTTTGGGGGTACATGTGAAGAACATGGAAGATTGTTGCATAGGTACACACATGGCAGTGTGATTTGCTGCCTTCCTCCCCCATCACCTATATCTGGCATTTCTCCCCCATGCTATCCCTCCCCAACTCCCCCACCCCCCCACTATCCCTCTCCTTTTTCCCCCCGACAGACCCCAGTGTGTGATACTCCCCCTCCCTATGTCCATGTGTTCGCATTGTTCAACACCCGCCTATGAGTGAGAACATGCGGTGTTTGATTTTCTGTTCCTCTGTCAGTTTGCTGAGAATGATGGTTTCCAGGTTCATCCATGTCCCTACAAAGGACACGAACTCATCCTTTTTGATGGCTGCATAATATTCCATGGTGTATATGTGCCACATTTTCCCTGTCCAGTCTATCATCCATGGGCATTTGGGTTGGTTCCAGGTCTTTGCTATTGTAAACTGTGCTGCAATGAACATTCGTGTGCATGTGTCCTTATAGTAGAACGATTTATAGTCTTTTGGATATATACCCAGTAATGGGATTGCTGGATCAAATGGAATTTCTATTTCTAGGTCCTTGAGGAATCACCACACCGTCTTCCACAATGGTTGAACTAATTTACACTCCCACCAACAGTGTAAAAGCGTTCCTATTTCTCCACATCCTCTCCAGCATCTGTTGTCTCCAGATTTTTTAATGATCGCCATTCTAACTGGCGTGAGATGGTATCTCAATGTAGTTTTGATTTGCATTTCTCTAATGACCAGTGATGATGAGCATCTTTTCATATGTTTGTTGGCTTCATGTATGTCTTCTTTTGTAAAGTGTCTGTTCATATCCTTTGCCCACTTTTGAATGGGCTTATTTGTTTTTTTCTTATAAATCTGTTTCAGTTATTTGTAGATTCTGGTTATCAGCCCTTTGTCAGATGGGTAGACTGCAAAAATTTTTTCCCATTCTGTTGGTTGCCGATTCACTCTAATGACTGTTTCTTTTGCTGTGCAGAAGCTGTGGAGTTTGATTAGGTCCCATTTGTCTATTTCGGCTTTTGTTGCCACCGCTTTTGGTGTTTTGGTCATGAAGTCCTTGCCTATGCCTATGTCCTGAATGGTTTTTGCCTAGATTTTCTTCTAGGGCTTTTATGGTGTTAGGTCTTATGTTTAAGTATTTAATCCATCTGGAGTTAATTTTAGTGTAAGGTGTCAGGAAGGGGTCCAGCTTCTGCTTTCTGCACATGACTAGCCAGTTTTCCCAACACCATTTATTAAACAGGGACTCGCTTCCACATTGTTTGTTTTTGTCAGGTTTGTCAAAGATCGGGTGGTTGTAGATGTGTTGTGTTGTGTCGGAGGCCTCTGTCCTGTTCCATTGGTCTATATCTCTGTTTTGGTACCAGTACCATGCTGTTTTGATTACTGTAGCTTTGTAGTATAGTTTGAAGTCCGGGAGTGTGATGCCTCCAGCTTTGTTCTTTCTGCTTAGAATTGACTTGGCTATGCGGGCTCTCTTTTGGTTCCATATGAAGTTTAAGGTGGTTTTTTCCAGTTCTTCGAAGAAGGTCATTGGTAGCTTGATAGGGATAGCGTTGAATCTGTAAATTACTTTGGGCAGTATAACTACACAACTCTTAAAAGAAAATATAGGAGTACATCTTCATGAACTTAGGTTAGGTAACTTTTTTTAGATATAACACCAAAAGAACAAATTGAAAGAAAAACAATAGATAAATTAGACCTGTTTCAAAATTTAAAACCTTTGTACTTCAAAGAACACCATCATGAAAGTGAAAGGGCAACTCACAGAATAGGAGAAAATATCTGCAAATCATAGATCTGATAAAAAATTGTATCCCGAAGATATAGAGAATACTTACAACTCAATAATAAGAAGGCTAATAAGTCAATTTAAAATGGGAAAAGGACTTGAAGAGACATATTGCATTCAATGACTTCACTCAAAAGGATATATGGCTTTCAAGTAATGCATCAAGTGTCCATCATTAGCCATTAGACAGATGCAAATTAAAAACACAAAGAGATATCACTAATCACTTCTCTGAATGGATTAAAATTTAAAAAAAAGAACACGGCCAAATGTTTGTGAGGATGTTGAGAAGCTGAATCCCTCATAAATAGCTGGTAGGAATGTAAAATAGCATGATTTTTTTTATTCCTTTTTATGGCTGTGTCATATTCCATGATATATACATACCACATTTTCTTTATCCAATCCATTGCTGATGGGAACCTAGCTTGATTCCAATGTCTTTGCTATTGTAAATAGCACTGCGATAAACACGCGAGTGCGTGTGTCTTTTTGGTAGAATGATTTATTTTTCTTTGGTTATACATACAGTAAGGGATTACTGGGTTGAATGGTAGCTCTATGTTAAGTTATTTGAGTAATCTCTGAACTGTTTTCCAAAATTGTTGAACTAATTTACAACCCACCAACAGTGTATAAGCATTTCCTTTTCTCTGCAGCCTTGCCAGTATCTGTTTGTTTTTTTTTTTTTTTTGACTTTTTACAAATAGTCATTTGTAAATGGCTAGAAAATAATTTGGCAGTTTCTTACAAAACTAAGCATGCGCATTCCTCATTGTACTCCTGAGTATTTATTCCACATAAATGAAAATTACATTTATGCAAAAACAAAAGCAAAACAAACCAAAAAGCTGTACATGAATGTACCTATGAGTTTTGTTTATACTACACCTAAACTAGAAACAACCATCTTTTCTTCAATGGATAATTGGTGAAACAAGCTGTGATACATCCTTAATATGGAATACCACTCAGCAGCAAAGAGTCATGAAGTATTGACATACACATCAACTTGGAAGAATTTTCAGAGAATTATTCAGAGATCAGAAATCTAATTCTAAAAATATTACATATTGTACAAATCTGCCTATATTACATCCTTAGAATGAAAAACTTACACAAATGGAAAACAGATTAATGGTTTCCAGGGGCTTAAAAGTGGGAGCATGGAGAGTGTATGTGTATATAAAAGAGCAACAAGCAGGGTCCTTTGTGGTGATGTAAATGTCCTATAACTTGACTGTATTAATTTTGGTATCCTGGTTGTGTTATTGTACTACAACTCTGTAAGATGTTTCCATTGTAGTAAACTGGGTAAAAGGTGGAGTGATCTATCTGCATATGAATCACCAGTACTATCAGACACAAAGTTATACAAATTAAAGGCCAAATAAGAAAAAAAAAACAGAGATCTGTGTTAATAAAAGTGTTTACATATGTGTAACCTTGATTATTACTTTGACTTCTCAGAAATTAAAGTTTTCTGGTTGTTTTAATGTCATAATAATATACAGATGTTCCTCACAGATTTCTACATCATTCCTCTTTGTAACTGTTGACAAATGTCCTCCCATTACTTTGATTTAGAAACTCACAGCCAGCTTTTTTTTGGGGAAAGATATTATGTTTATATATTTCTTTTGTACAATTAGTTTTCTCATTGCTTTCATTGCTATTTTCTAATTGCTACTTAATTTTCTATTGTAATTCCATAGCATCTGCTCTTTGATACTGTTTGACTCTCATTTTCTTTTGGAAAAATAATCAGATATATGGGTGCTAGTATTTAGTTGGTAGAAGCTGCTCCATGCCACTGTTTCACATCCACTTCCAAGTACACTGCCTGTGGATAATTATTACTTGTAGAAGTTAAGGCTGAAACAATTCTTAAACAAGGTTGGCATTCTCTCATGGGGAATTTGATGATGATGAGCCAAAAACCTAAACTGGTGAGCTCCTCCCAAAACTTGACAAATTCCTTCATTATATCACCACCTTTGTGACTGAAAGTGATTAAGTTTCAGGAAAAACAGACTAAAGGCCCAGGAAGTCCATGACAAAGTCAGGAGAGAGGGTGGCCATGGTGTCTTCACTGGCTCTCAGTTTCAAGTCATACCAGTTAGAAAGGCTGAGGGACAGAGTGAGATACCCAGTACCCATCACATGGGTTGGCAGGAATACCACATTTGCACAATTAAGCATGATTTCTGCAGTGCCTTCTACCTTATTTTACCTCTTTTTATAGTTACAATTGTTTCTCTTAGCTCTTGAAATTTCTATCCACCATTTCACTTACTATTATTTCTCTTGCCAGCTTGTACAACCACAAGGACATGAATATGAATTTTATGTCCTATAATTTTGAATCGCGGTGACATAGAAATTAAGGAGAAAGTTTTTGGGGGGAAAAGAATGTGAAAGAACAAAAACATTTCTTTTGTTATTTATTCATTTATTATATTCTAAGATTCTGGTATCATTTTCCTTCTAGCTGAAAAACTTTCTTTAGCAGTTATTTTAGAGCAAGTTGGTTTACTTCAAAGAGGTTTTTTTTTGTTGTTGTTTTTCATCTGAGAATGTCTTTGTTTCATCTTAATTCTTTAAGGATATTTTCTGTATATATAAATACCAGAGTTTATTTTAGTAGCTTTAAAAATATCATGGCACTTCCTTTTATTCTCCATGATTTCTGATAAGAATTTCAGTCATCCAAATTATTGCTCTCCTGTAAGCAAAGGATTGTTTTTCCTCACATTTTTTTCTTCCTCAGAATTTTTATTTTGTCTTTATTTGATTATAATGTGTCTGGGTACATTTTTGGGGGTTTGGTACATTTTTTTGAAATTTACCATGATTTCTTAACCTGTAGGTTTATGACTTTTGCCAGACTTCAGGGTTTTTTTTTTTAATACTGCTACTTGAAACATGTTTTAACAATACACTCTTTTTCTACCTTATCTAAGACCCCAAAGACACAAATGTTAAACCATATGTTATTTTTCTGCAACTCCATTAGACCATATTTATTTCTCTTCTTTGATCTCTTTCTCTGTGTTGTTTGGATGAATAATTCCTTTTAACCTATTTTCAGGCTTACTGATTCTTGTATTGACCATTTCCTATCTGTTATTTTTCTAAATTATTTATATTAAAATTATATAAATAACATAAATTTAACATGTTAACAATTTAAAGTGTATGTTGCAGTATTGTTAATTATATGTAAATTGTTGTATAACAGATCTCAAGAACTTTTTTATCTTGCATTACTGAAAATATATCCCACTGAACAACGGCTTCCTGCTTCCTCCAACCACATCTCCTAGCAACCTCTGTTCTACTTTCCGTTTTTCTGAGTTTGATTACCTTATGTACATCCTATATATGGAATCATTCAGTATTAGGTTTTTTGTGATCTCCTCAAGGTTCTTCCATGTTGCAGCATATGCCAAGATGCCTTTCTTTTCTAATGCTGATTACATTCCATTGTATGCATGTACCACATTTTCTTTATAAATTCATTCATAGATGGACATTTAGTTTGGATCTACCTCTTGACTATTGTGAATAATGCTACAATAAACATTGATGTGCAAATATCTCTTTGAGACCCTATTTTTAATTTCTTGGATATATAATAACAAGTGGAACTGCTGGGCTGGGCATGGTGGCTCACACCTGTAATCCCAGCATTTCGGGAGGCTAAGGCAGGTAGATAATCTGAGGTCAGCCAGACCAATATGGTGAAACACCCTCTCTACTAAAAATACAAAAATTAACCTGTTGTGGCGTGCTCCTGTAGTCCCAGCTACACAGGGAGGCTGAGACAGGACAGTTGCTTGAACCCTGGAGGCAGAGGTTATAGTGAGCCGATATAGCACTACTGCCCTCTAGCCTGGGCGACAGAGAGTGACACTCCATCTCTCTCTCTCACACACACACACACAAAGAAAAGACAGAAAAAAAGAAGTGGAAGTGCTGAGGCATACAGTAGTTTTATTTTTATTTTTTGAGGAACTTTCATGCTGTTATCATAGTGGCTATATTGCTTTACAATCTCACTAGCAGTGTGCAAGAGTCCCAGTTTCTTCAGATTCTCATCACATTTTGTTTTCCATTTGTCATTGTTGTCATTTGATAGCAGCTATCCTAACAGATGTGAACTGATATCTCACTGTAGACTTAATCTGCAATTATTTGATTATGATTTTGAGCATCTTTTCATACACCTTTTGGCCATTTTTACATCTTCTTTAGAGAAAAATCTCAAGTATTTTGCACATTTCTTAATTGGGTTGTTTTTTAAAAAATTATTTACTATACTTTACGTTCTGGGTACCTGTGCAGAGTGTGCAGGTTTGTTACATAGACACGTGCCATGGTGGTTTGCTGCATCCATCACCCCATCACCTACATTAGGTATTTCTCCTAATGTTACCCTCCCCAATACCCCCACCCTCTGCCATCTCTCCCCTAGCTCCTCGCCCACCGACAGGCCCCGGTGTGTGATGTCCCCCCCCTGTGTCTATGTGTTCTCATTGTTCAACACCCACTTATGAGTGAGAACATGCAGTGTTTGGTTTTCTGTTCTGTCAGCTTGCTGAGAATAATGGTTTCCAGCTTCATCCATGTTCCTGCAAAGGACACAAACTCATCCTTTTTCATGGCTGCATAGTATTCCATGGCATATATGTGCCACATTTTCTTTATCCAGTCTATCATTAATGCGCATTTTGACTGCTTCCAAGTCTTTGCTATTGTAAACAGTACCACAATAAACATACATATGCATGTGTCTTTATAATAGAATGATTTATAATCCTTTGGGTATAGACCCAGTAATGGGATTGCTGGATCAAATGGTATTTCTATTTCTAGATCCTCAAGGAATCACCACACTGTCTTCCACAATGGTTGAACTACTTTACACTCCCACCAACAGTGTAAAAGTGTTCCTATTTCTCCACATCCTCTCCAGCATCTGTTGTCTACTGATATTTTAGTGATCCCCATTCTAACTGGCATGAGATGGTATCTCAATGTGGTTTTGATTTGCATTTCTCTAATGACTAGTGATGATGAGCTTTTTTTCATGTATTTGTTGGCTGCATAAATGTCTTCTTTTGAGAACTGTCTGTTCATATCCTTTGCCCACATTTTGATGGGGTTGTTTTTTCCTGTAAATTTGTTTAAGTCCTTTATAGATTCTGGATATTATTCCCGTGTCAGATGGGTAGATTGCAAAATTTTTTCCCATTCTGTTGATTGTCAGTTCACTCTAGTGATAGTTTCTTTTGCTGTGCAGAAAGCTCTTATGTTTAATTAGATCCCATTTGTCAGTTTTGGTTTTTATTGCTATTGCTTTGGTGTTTTAGTCATGAAGTCCTTGCCCATGCCTATGTCCTGAATGGTATTGCCTAGGTTTTCTTCTAGGGTTTTTATAGTGTTAGACCTTATGTTTAAATATTTCATCCATCTGGAGTTAATTTTTGTGTAAGGTATAAAGAAGGGAGCCAGTTTCAGCTTTCTGTGTATGGCTAGCCAGTTTTCCCAACACCAGTTATTAAATAGGGAATCCTTTCTCCATTGCTTGTTTTTGTCAGGTTTGTCAAAGTTCAGATGGTTGTAGATGTGTGGCGTTATTTCTGAGGCCTCTGATCTGTTCCATTGGTCTATACCTCTGTTTTGGTACCAGTACCACGCTGTTTTGATTACTGTAGCCTTGTAGTATAGTTTGAACTCAGGTAGCGTGATGCCTCTAGCTTTTTTTCTTTCTTTCTTTCTTTTTTTTTTTGCTTAGGATTGTCTTGTCTACGTGGGTTCTTTCTTGTCTCTATGTTAAGTTTAAGGAGGTCTTTTCAAATTCTGTGATTGTAGAAGTTTTTATATATTGTGGATATTAACACTGTACCCAATATATGTTTTGCAAATATTTTCTTGTATTATGTTGTTTGCCTTTTCACTTTATTGATTGTTTTCTTTGCTGCACAGAAGATTTTAAGTTTAATATAGTCTAATTTGTCTATTTTTGTCTTTTTTTACCTAAGCTTTTGGTTTTATTGATCCTTGTAATGCCCTGAGACTTTTCTCCCATGTTTTCTTCTAGGAGTTTTATGGTTTTAGGCCTTATGCATAAATCTTTGAGTTAATGTGTATATATGTTGTAAAATAAGAACCATGTCCATATTTTGCATGTGGATATTCAGTTTTCCAAACATCACTTGTTGCTGTTGTTGTTTTATTTTTAACTTTACTTACTTTCACCAGTTTACTATAAAGGATACAACTCAGGAACAGCCAAATGGAAGAGATATATATGGCAAAGGAAAATGGCAAGGAAAGATGGTGTGAATAGGTAACCCTGTCAAGCAGCCATGATTAAGAAAATACCCCATCAGTTGTGCACTCCAAAAGCAGCTTACTGCAAAAAGACACCCTTCCCATTTGTACCTATCATAAAGCCAGACACAGACTTTGCAAATTCCCCTTTTTCTCCCATAAACAGTCAAATGAACAATTTTATCTTCAGTGGCCAGAACAATATCTTTGTTAACCAAATTTTGCTTAAGTTTCTCTCCTTTCTGCAGGCCTTGTACTTTGACCCATCCTCAGTGGGAGCTTAGGTGCAACTTCTCTTTATGTCTCCTCCTAAGAATAGGCTTACTTCAGAGTGAAACATCCTCTGCTCTGGATCTAATTTTCTACTATTATTGTGTTACTATTTTCCCCTTTAATTCTGTCAATGTTCATTTCATATATTTGGGTGCTCTGATGTTACATGTGTATATGCTTAAAATTATTGATCTTCCTGTAAATTGACCTTTTTATCATTATATGTTAAGTTTTTGTTTTAAGTCTATTTTATCTGATATGTCTATAGCTACTGCTGCTCTCTTGTGGAAAATATTTCTCGTTCTTTTACTTCAGGTTTCTGTGTGCCTTGACAACTAACATGAGTCTTTTGTAAAAAGCATTTGATTCTATATATTTTAAATCCGTATGGCCAATTTATGTCTCCTGGTTAGGAAGCTTAAGATATTTAAAATTAAAGTAGTTACTTCAGCAAAATTCTTAAATTATTTTAAAAACCAAAAGCTGTAGAATTAAATAATACTTAATAATAAATTAAAGAAATAAGTCATTTTCTATCTATCTTATAGTTATTTTCTTTCTCACTTTATTTTGTATATCTTACTTACATAGGTATTTTCTTTTTGATTACCAGGGTGCATATATCAAACATTTATAATTATGACAATCTATTTTCAGCTATTAACACATTAGCTTTCATTGTATATAAAAACTCTACTTTTTACATATCCTCACCCTCACTTTGTGTTATTGATGTCACAAATTACATCTTGTTATATTATGTATGCATTAACATCATTTTATAATTGTAGTTATTTGTATACTATTTTATTTTAAATTCTATTCTAGAACTAAAAGTGCTGTACACACCACCATTTCAGTATTGCCCATTTGTCTATGCATTTACTTTCAGCAGCAAACTTTATATTGTTGTATGTTTTTTTTACTGTGTAGCATTGTTTTGTTTTGACTGACAGGACAATTGGCAATGTATACTTTCATCATTTTAAATAATTCATTCCACTCTCTTTTGACTTGTAAGGTTTCTTCTAAAAAATCCACTGATAATCTAAGAGAAGTTCTCTTGTACATGACAAGTTGCTTTTCTCTGCCACTTTCAAGATCCTTTCTTTGTCTTTTATTTTAGTGGGTTGATTATAACATGTCTCAATGTGGGTCTTTTTATGTTCATGCTAATTGGAGTACTTTGAGTTTCTTGAATTTGGATGTCCATTTTCTTCCTCAGTTAGGGGGAGTTTTTGGTCATTATTTTTTCCAATAAGCTCTCTGTCCCTTCCTCTTATCTTCTACTGGATGTCCCATAATGTGTATTTTGGTCAGCTTGGTGGTGTTACATATGTTTTAGGCATGCTTCACTTTATTTTTTTCTCTTTTGACTTGGTAATGTTTAATGACCTGTTTTCTAGTTTACTGATTATTTCTTCTGCTTACTCAAGTCTACAGCTGCAGCCATATAGTGAACTTTTATTTTATTATTCAGCTCCATAAATTCCTTTTTTATATATTGTCTTTCTTTTATCTCTTTCTTTTTTTCTGTTCTCTTTTGTTCATGCATTATTTTCCTCATGCTATTTAATTATCCGTTCTTTTGTAGATCATAAACCTTCTTTAAAATGATTGTTTTAAATTCTATGTAACACAAACAATTGTTCTCTGAGTTCTTGGAGTTCATTGTAGGAGATTCATCTTATTTCTTTGATTGGACTGTGTTTCTCTTTTCTTCTCTGTGTCTTCTGATTATTTACTTATTTATTTACTGAGTTTTATGTGTTTGAAAACAACTGCCACCTCTGCCAGTCTTTATGGACTGGCTTTATGCAGGGGAAGAACTTCAACGATCAGCTTGAATAATATTTGGGTAGGCACTATAACCATTTAGGGGGATACAAATTCTCTGAACTTTCATGTGTAATTTCTCAGAGAGGTTTCCTGGTTTCTTTTTCAGGAACTCACAATTTTTTTCACCCTCTGCTGTCTGTCAGTGCTACTCCAGGCTCTCTGGTGCTACAGTGTAAGGTATACCTCCCTCTTTTGTTCTCAGTGCCTCTCAGGCTTATAAATTATGCAAGTTCTCCATCAGTTTCCCAAATCAGGCAAGACACATTTCAGTTCCTTGAGAAGCTATCCAAAAACCGGAAATTCTAGATGCATGCTTCACTCTTCTCCCTCCATTCCGTGAGAAAAGCCACAAGTTGGACTCCTCTAGATTGTGCTGAGCTATACCTTATCTGTAGCACTGTATCTGTAGACCTGTACCTGTAGACTCTCATTTGTAGCACTGTATCTGTAGATCCTCTGATGCTGTGACAAGCCACCCTTGCTCACCTTTGCTTTCAGCAGCCTGGAGACATCCAAACCATGTTGATTCCATTAGTGCTTTGAGTCAGGCAAACAGAACCCTGTCCCTCAGGGTAGCCCTGAATAAAACTACAATGTTGAATGCATATTTCACTATTTTCTAGCCCCTAGTCCAGAAGCCACAAACTGAGCTATGCTGTGTGGGCTTATGGAAGGGATAAATGTAGATAAAATTAAACAGCTCTTCTCACCTATTTCAATGCAGCTATTCTGAGCTCTGTATTTCCCTGGCATACTGCAAATTCTTAACTGGTTCCTAGAATTCCCATAAAGATTTTTTTTGGTCTGTACATTTTTGTTAATTTACTTTGTCTGTGAAGGAACCTGGGCTGGGACTTTTTATTCTATCATCTTGCTGACATAACTTCACCTTGTTTCTGCTACTGAGTCCATCTGGTAAGTGTTTTTAGATATATATTTTAGTTTTTAAATGTTTTTAATTCTATAGCTTTTGAATTTTAATATATTATTTTATTTAAAGAAATTTCATATTTTTCTATTTATGTCAAGAGTGTTCATATTTGTATCTTTGAGCATTTTTGTAAGCTGCTTTATATTCTTTAATGAATTATTAAATAATTATTCTTTTATTCTTTAATGAATTATTTCAATTTTTTTATTCATCATATTGATATTCACTGATTCCCGTTTCAAATTCAAGTTGAAATTGTCTTGATTCCTTTTATGTACTTTTATTTTGGATTGTATCCATCTCTCAGAGGTGAAGACTTTAGTAATTTTACTAAACCTAGGGATAATACTGATATTTTACCTTAGTAGGCAATTAATTTGGGGCTGCACTTTCTAACTTACCTTTTGTAGTCCATGGCTCCACAGTTAATTTTTTAAAGATGCAAAAGAGCTATTTAGTTTTGTCTGGTCCAATCAACACACAGTGGTCTACTTGAGACCTTGATGGATATCTATACACTTTTTTTTTCACTTTACAAAGTCTTAAATTTGCTAACTAGAATCAGATGCATCCATACACAGATTGAAGTTGTGCATGAGTTCAAAACCTTTTACCTGCTTTAAAAGTCTCTTTCCTTTCTGTGATCTTTCAGAAATTTTCTGGTTTCCAGATCTTCCATCTTTTAGTCCTCTAGGCAAAGGCCACTCCCTTTCATTGTATCACCTTGTTAAAGACCATGCAGAAAGAAGACAAAGAGAAAGAAACAAAGTAAGGAGAGTTATCCCTTTCTGTTGCAATAGCTGATCAGTCTTGAGATAATTCAGATTCACCAATCTCATGATTTTGCAGCACTGAGAGAAACCCTGTGCCACAGGACCAAGAGGAGATTTCAGATTTCCGATGACAGAAATGGAAAGATAAATGTTTTTGTTTTATGCTGCTATATTTTAGGATGATTTGCAGTGTAGTGATAGATAACAAATACAATCTACGATTTTTAAGTAATGCCAACATTGGAAATTATATATAAGATTATGTTAGTTGAAATTATCTGAGGACTTACTCACTAACTTTATTTTTGTTCAACATTCCTGCGTCAGAGTTGGAGCTAATTTCATGCATTTGCTATCTGCCTAACATGACCCAAATATGCATATAACTCATTGCCCAAGGAATAACCTTTCAAACTTCTAGATATACAATGTTTGGGTGGGTTTCGCAAACCCACATTATTATTAAACATAAAGAAATGAAAGGAATTTCACAACCCATAGCCTAAAATAGTGTTCATCTTGCTCACTAAAAACACAGGCAGCTCAAAATGCATAGAAATATTTCTTTCTTAATTTTAATGAACAACTCAATTACTTAATGCATAAATAGCAAAAACATAAAACCTTTTTCTTGGCACAAATTTATGTATAATGTTAAACTTCCAAAGGTAAATAAAATATGATGTGTGTGTATATATATATATATATATATATATATACACACACACGTATATATTCAAAATACTTCTTAATAAAATATTAATTATTAATTTGTACTCCTAGGGGTCCTATATATTGCATTGAAAAGAAAACAAGGATAGTTTACTTGGTTCTATATAAACTAGGAAGTTAATCTTATTCATAGGTGATATACAAATCATAACACATTTGTGTAAATTGTCTTTTATGTCATATATCTTTACTGTAATAATCACATGGAATCATGATGAATTTCTCAAAGTAAACCATTCATAAAGAGTTCAATTGGAATTTTTTGGCATTGAGAGAATCTGATTAACTATTACAAATGCCCAGAATGTTTATCTTTTACTTCTTTGATTGAATCACTTGAATAGTTGATGATTAATCAATGTGAATGTTTAGCTTGCTTATCCCTATCAACTCCAACCAAAGAATTAATGATTTTTGAAAAAAAAAAAATAGGTTTAATGCTTTTGAACCCTGTTTAATAGCTAGTAACTAACTCGGTCTCTTAAACTGAGAAAAATGCAAGATTAAAATTTCTTGCTTTATGCTGTCCAATTTAATCCAGAATGCAGTTTTAACTTTAGCAGGGAAATGAAGAGGCAAAGATGTAGGATAGCAATTTTAACAAAAATGTTAAACATGGAAGCAGAATACAATACCTTAATAAATTATGACACTTATTTAAAAATCTTGAGGAGGAGATACTCAAAATGTAATAATTATAATGGATTTACATGTTTTATTTTAATTGCCTGATGGTCTTCTGACTGGAATACCATTTCTATCATTATTTGCATCTCTGTTGAAATGCTGCATTTTAAAAGAGAATGTTCTATTTAAACTACATTCTAGCCGAGATTCAACATGTAATATGGTGCTACTATTATTTGAATATGTTAACCGTCTCTATAAGGACATGGACTTCTAAATTAAGAAGGCAGTGGCTTAGTCAATTTTATTTATTGCTCCATTCCAAATGCCTGGCAGACAATAAGCTTTCTGTAAATATTTAGGGCTATGCATGTGTGTTTTTTTTTAATATTTGTCTCCTGCTAAATTGGACTATTCATTTGATTTGGCAAAGAGTGGTAACTTCATCGTATTCTCACTGTCCGGGTGTGCACCTGGCACTTAACAGGAACTTAATAAAAGTCAGTCAACTGAATGAGCAAATGTCTATACCAATGGATAAATTTAATTCTTCATTCTAACTCTTATAGACATGGGTTTGAATTCCTGGGAGAGATAACAGTCAGTGAAAACCTGAAAGATACGTTACACTAAAGAATCTCTGTGAGTCATTAGAATCCCGGGGTGGAGAAGAAATAAACCACTGTGGATGGCAGCACACCACAAAGAAACAGAGGCACAGGGGAGCAGCTTCTGCACTTTTCTGCATTGGCACTGTCTGCAGTTCTGTAGGCATTAACATAACAACGTGATGCAGCAGCTGCCAGCAGTAAAGATGTATGCTCCGCAGTAAATATCACCGCAGGGGATGGGAGCCCGAACCAAAAGAAAAATAAAAACAGGAAAATAGTGGATTCAGGATGTTGGTGTTGACCATGGTAACAGACAGCGCATAAGAGACACCCCAGGCAGCAATGTTGGAGAGCAGTGTTTGAGGAGGCTTATAAGTCCCCAATTCCAGGCCTTAAAAACAAAACAAAACCATAGATATAAAATTTGCTACCCTGCCAGTAAACAAATAATAAGTTTTTCCTAGGCAACTTACAGCAGAGTAAACACAGGTTACATAGACATATTAGAAGGTTATTTTCAATGAGTTGCAGGTGCACAATATGAAATCTCTGTTGATTTTCTGTGCATTGTAAGAGATATTGAAAAATAAAAATTAAGACATTTAATGGAAGAGCTCCTCCTTGAAGAAAAATTCTTTTAATGAGGTCATAAGCAATTACTGCTCACCAAGGATCTATGAACAGTTTATTAATGCATATATTGATGATTCTCAGAAAGTATGCTAAAGGTTGCTCTGAATATTCACTCTTAATATAGAAATAGTGTATTTGTAATATCAAACTAATAACATAAGTTAAGGTATTTTCCAGTGATGCAGAGAGCACACTAATTTGATTGAGAGAGTAGCAGAGGAAGGTGGAAAGACTTTTCGTAAAATGTATAATTAAAGCTGAAACATGAAGGATGAGCAAGAGTTGGCCATAAAAGAAAAGGCAATTGAGGGAAGTGTCCCAATATCTATGATTATGTGCTGTAAGAATCAGAGATCACACAATGCGTGGCATGAAAGAAGAAATGAAAGTTTTAAGCATTTCTGCATTTGTAGGCTGATCATACATAGAACCAGAGGATTGAAGAAGACCAGAACATAAAGGTTTATTTTAGGCATTAAATCTTTATAAAAATTATCCCTTAATCCATTGTTACCCCCCCTCCCATATAAATATTGCATGCTAATGTATTAAACTAGTTTCCAGGTGAGAAAGTTGTAAGTGGGAGACTTTTTTTTTTTAAAGGAAAACTTGTTTTTAATGTAATTCTGTGGGGGAAGTGCCTTGCTTCCAAAATCTTGAGTTTTTCTATCCCACTTACAGAAAATAATCTTCTATTTTCCTAGTTGTACTATAGTTTATTATAATCTAGTGTTATTTTTATCTTTTGTTTACCCTGAAATTTATGGCTAATCGTTTCATAGTTTTTTAAGAATCATCCACAAAACCCTTGACACTGCCTTATCTTTGCATACCCTTAAAAGCCCACATCCTGAAAATCAACCTGTTTTCTTTTGTGACGCTATTTTCATGATGACTTAATGGTATTACCCCAAATCTCAAAACCATATAATAGCAGCGTCTACAAACTATGTTTTCTAACTCTGTTGGAGGCTCAATATAGCTTCTTAAAGATTATACTTTTCCTCATCCTTTTATTTAAGTCATACTGTAATCATTGGATCATGGTCAGGTATGGTGGCTATGATACAAGCTCTTTTTCAATCTGCCGGTGGTCTGCTACCTCAACCTCATGTTTCAATACTGAATTAACATTTCATGACTCTATAATCCAGAAACAGCATTCTATTTGAGATTTTGCAAACACACTATTCACATCTTTGCACTTTTTTTTATATTACCTACAAGTGAAATGTTTTCATGCTGTGTCTTAATCCATTGAGAACTCAAAATCATCAATTCAAATGTAATTCTGTAATCAACTCTTCTAGGTAGCATTGGCTGAATATCTGCCAAGTATTCAATTAAACCCGCACTGAATACCAATTATACTTTCTTATTTCATTAGGTACATACTTCTATGAGAATCCTCAAAAGTTAATATTAAAATTGCTCAGTGTATTTTCTTAAAAAGTAATAAAGAATAGGAACCCTTTTATACTGCTTTTAAAATCCATAGAGCATAAAATAAGATGTGATACAAAGTCATTACAAATATTAAAATGAAATAAAATAAAAATCTTGTGTATGCGTTACCTGGGTTACCATATTTTGCTTTCTTCTACAGAGATTCAGGGTAGTAAAATGGCTAAAGTTACATTTAGCTTGTAACTTAAATGTTGTAATGTAATCCAGCTACTTCGGCGGCTGAGGCACTCCAGCCTGGACAACAACAGTGAAACTCCATCTCAAAAAACAAAACAAAACAAAAAAAGATAGTGCATTAAACACAGATAATCATAAAATGAATAAAATACATAAAAAATCAGTTTTCAGGACATTCAACTTTAAACAACAAAGGGAAGTAATATGACAGAGAAAAGGGAAAAAATGATAAAAGATTATTCCTATGATTACCCCAGATTAGTGCCCCAAGATTTGCAGACAATGGTGAATAAAGAGCGAGCCTAGAAGAAATTTAGACTGACTTACTGAGTCTTGGAGAAAGATCTAAGACTACAGGGATCCTGAGACTAGAGTTCATTAAAAAAATACATGCAGATGAAAAAACTACACACATAAAACTTTGGCATTCTCAGTGGTTTCTTCTCAAGTGTTGAGCAGTGTACTAAAAATATTAATATATACATGTGAGCAAACTAGCAGAAATCGCTGAAAGAATCATATGAAAAGACTGTGACTAGTAATGCCCAGTGCTTGAGGCTGGCCAGGAATATTCTCACCAGCCACTAGAAAGTCTAAAGATTCATGGGATATTGGGGAGACTCTGTGAAAATCTTGATCAAATAGTGAGGAATAATTAGTCCTACAACAAATATGGCTCACTTCCTGCCTAATCAGTAATAAAAGCAAAACCCCCAAAAGAAACAACTTCTTTCAAGTAACTAAACTGTATAACACAAAATAGTTAAAAAATATATTTTAAAGTACAAAAATCATCAGGTATGACAAAAGAAGGCAAATATAAACTATAATGAGAAAAAAAATTAGCTAATGAAAATTGACAGACCAGACACAGATATTCAAATGAGCAGAAATTGACATAAAAAGTTATTGTAACTGAATTCTATATGTTTAGAAAGTTAAGTAGAGTTACGGAAAATACATATTTTCTAGAAAGATAATTACACATAAAGCAATGAAAAGCACAACATGTGAGATAAAAAAAAATACACTGGGTGAGATCAGCAGTTAATTAGATATCACAGAATAGACAAATTAGTGAATTTAAAGTAAAAAAAAATGAAATCTCTCATAACTGAAACAAAAAGAGAAGAGTGAAAAAACAAATGAAAGAAACACTGCTGAACTGTGTGATAACTTTAAGAAATCCAAGGGAATTATAATTTGAGCTCCTGAGGGAGAGAAATGATGATAGGTTACAGTGAAAATATGTGAAACTGTCAGGGGCCATATTTTTCTAAATTTGATAAGAAGTAGTAGACTATATATTTAAGATGTATAATAAAACTTAAATACTAGAAGCATGAAGAAATCTGCAGCAAAGAACATTCCAATTAACTTGCTCCAAATTAGTAATAAAAAAATATTAATAACAAACAGAGTAACAAGACCTGTTTCATACAGTGGGACAATATAAGACAGCACATTTTTTGTTGGAAACAAAGTAAATGAAAAGACAAGAGTGTATGTCTTTAAAGTACTGGAAGAAACAAATCAACCTGGGACTTTATATATATTTTCAAAAATAAAGTCAAAATAAATATCCGCAGAACAACAGAAGCTAAAATAATTCATCACAAGGAGAAGAACATGAAAATATATTAAAGGAAGTTCTTCAGAAAGTCAAAAAAAAGTGATAGCCAAACAAATGTAGATCTATCAAAATCAACAAAAAGCACTGCATATATCAAATACATGCGTAAATATGAAAGTTTTTTATCACTTTAGGTATTTATTTTTACTTTTATTGTTTTGAGATGGAGTCTCGATCTGTTGTCCAGGCTAGAGTTCAGTGTCATGATCTCTGCTCACTGCCTCCCAGGTTCAAGCGATTCTCCTGCCTCAACCTCCTGAGTAGCTGTGGCTGCAGGCATGTGCTACCATGCCCAGCTAATTTTTGTATTTGTAGTGGAGATGGGGTTTCACCATGTTGGCCAGGCTGGTCTTGAACTGCTGACCTCAGGTGATTTGCCCGCCTCCCACTTCCCAGAGTGCTGAGATTACAGGCTTGAGCTACCGCTCCTGGCTTACTTTGGGTATTTTAAAAAGTAATTGAATGCTCAAGTAAAATTAAAAAGTACAACAGGGTTTATAACATATAGAAGAGAACATATAGAAAAGTAAAATGTATATTCATAGTATCACAAGGTCAAGAAGGAAGACATAAAATTATACTATTGTTTTTATATTTTATGCAAAGTGGTAAAATAGTACTTAAAATTAGGCTGTCAGAAATAAATTCACATATTTATAGCCAGTTGATTTTCAACACAGCCATTGGGGACAGGACATCCTCTTCAATAACTGGTGTTAAGGAAACCATTTGTAGAAAAACAGAAGTGAAAGCCTATCTTTCACCATATACAAAAAGCAAGTCAAGATGGATTAAAGACTTAAATTTCAACCCAAAACTATAAAACTGCTAGAAGGTAAACAGGCAGAACTCTTTAGGACGTTGGCCTAGGCAAATACTTTGTGGTTAAGACCACATAGAATCCAAAACAAAACCAACAATGGGCAAATGGGATTGTATTTAACTAAAATTCTTCTGCACAGTGAAATAATCAACAGAGTGAACAGACCAGCTGGTGAATGGGAAAAATATATTTGGATACTAGTCATTCAACAAGGGACTAATATCCAGAATATACAAAGAATTCAACTCAACAGAAAACAAACAAACAATCTCATTAAAACAAGGGCAAAGAAAATGAATAAAACTGAATTTGTATGTCTTCTTTCACGCAGGTGCTCTCCTGGCAAGACCGCCAGTGAGTTGCACCATTAAAAAAAAAAAAAAAAGACATACCAATGGCCGAACAGGTATGTGAAAAAATGCTTACCATCACTAATTATCAGTGTGATGCAAATGAAAACCATAGTGAGATATCATTCTACCTTATTTAGAGTGGCTATTATTAAAAAGACAAAAAATTCAGATGTTGGTGAGGATACAGAGAAAGAGAATGCTTATGTACTGTTGGTGGGAATGTAGATCAGTACAGCCACTGTGGAAATCAGTATGGAGATTTCTCAAAAAACTAAAAAGACTACCATATGATCCAGCAATCCTGCAACTGGTGTTTATCCAAAGGGGGAATAAATCAATATATCACAGGAATACCTGAACCTATTGTATTTATTACAGCACTATTCACAATAATAAGGATATGAAATCAGCCTAAGTGTCCATCCACAGATGAACAGATAAATAAAACATAGGGTATATACACCATGAAATACGATTTGGCCATAAAAATAATAAAATTATGTCATTTGCAGCAACATGGATAGAACTGGAGGTCCTTATGTTTAGTGAACAAAGACAGACAGAAAAATATTGCATGTTTTCACTTTTATATGGGAGCTATATAGGTTGGCCTCATGGAGATGGAGAGTGGAATGATAGATACCACACACTGGGAAGTGTGTGAAGTGTGTGTGCCTGGTGGGGAGTGAGGGGACTGGTCAAGAAAAATTGGTAAATGGGTGCAAACATACGATTAGAAGGAATTAATTCTAACATTTGATAATGGAGTAAGCAGATTATAGTTAACAGTAGTGTATTGTATATTTCAAAATTTCTACAAGAGAGGACTTGAAATGCACCTAACACATAGAAATGATAGTCAGGTCATGGACACTTTAAGTACTCTAACTTGATCATTACACATTCTGTGCACTTGAGAAAATTTTACATGTACCACATAAAGATGCACAAACATACAGCATCCAAAACAACTGTTAAAAATTGAAAAAAGGATGGGGGCCTCAAGACAAAAGAAACCAATTTAGGCTGTGATAAGTTCATATTTTACGCTACAAGTAACTTGAAAGCCAAGAAAATGAACAGATATAAAACAAGGAAGCAGACTAAATACAGGATGGAAAGGAGCAAAAAGAAACTAAAGAAGTAAAGAGATATACAGAAAACTGTGAACAAGATTATAGATTTAAACCTAACCAAAGCAATAATCACGTTAAATGTAAATTGTCTAACCACCCCTGTAAAAGACAGACATTTCTAGATTAGATTTTAAAATAAGGGAGGACAAAACATATGCTACCAGGAGAAACACACTTCAATTATAAATGTAAAAGTTGGTAAATGTGAAATAATAGAAAAGGAGCAGAATGCTACCCCTAATCAAAAGAAAGCTAAATTTCCTATTTCAGATATTCAATGGAATATATTACAAGGTGAACAAAATTACCAGACACACAGCAACATACTCATAATGAAAAGCAGGGCCATTTTTAAGGAGGACATTGGAATCCTAAATGCTTATGAACTGAGAGCTGAACCGTATATGAAGAACAAACCAATAGACTAAAAAAGAGACAGGAAAGTTCACAATTTCTTGAGATTTCAATGTCTTCAGTGATTGTTAGAACAGACAGATGGAGAATCTATCATGAACAACATACCAATTAAGTTGATGAAAGAAAATAACATAAATAAGAGCACAAATTAATGATACAGAAAAGACAAAAACAATAGAGAAAATAAATGAAACCAAAATCTGGTATTGTGAAAATAATGAATACATTAATTTCTTCTAGTCAGACCAATCTGAGGAAAAGAGAGTAGATTCAAATTGACGATATCAGGAGTAATAGAATGATATTATTGTAAGTTTTACAAGTATGAAAGAATACTATGATATTTTTCAATACCATTATGTCAAAAAATTCAATAGCATACATGAAATATGTAATTTTTTTATAAGAATCATACTATCAAATTCCACAAAACAGAGAATGATGGTAAGGAGAGATCCCAATAATCCTGTATCTATTTAAAATACTTCATTAAAAACTTTTTCATAATAAAAATTACACCCTCAGAAAGTTACACTTGTGACAACTACCAATTTTCAGAAATAAAAAATATAAATTACTTTTAAAAACTTACAAAAAATTACAAAAAATTGGAATATTTCATAACTCACACTACAAAACCAGCACTCCTTTGTGCTATAACTAAATAAATAAATTACAAGGTAAGAACGCAAGAGACCAGTATATCTCCAATGCAAAAAAAAAAAAATTTGCAAATAGAAATCAGAAATATGCAAAAATGACTATATATCAGGACTAACTGGGGTTTAACTCAGAAATAAAAATTTATTTTAGCCTTAAAATGTTAATTAATGTAATTGTTCATATCATCAACTTAAAAAAGAAAATAGTATTATTATCTCAATGGGCTCTAAAATGCGTATTGAAAAATCCAACATGTATTTCTGATAAAAATTATCAGCAAATTAGGAAAGAAGGGAAACTTCCTCAATCTTAGAAAGGGTGTCTATATATACTTAATGTTGAAATATCATATGATTTTAATATTAAGAAAAAGGAAGCATACCCAATCTCATCCATGTATTTAGTATTATCCTAAAGCATCTAACCAGTACAATAAAGCAAGAAAAAATATGATGAAATACAATTTAGCAGAATAAATGAACTCTTGATACCTGCTACAGCCTGGATTAATCTTAAAATAATTCTTGTGAATTAAACACATCAGACAAAATGTACATATTGCACTACTCCATGTACATAAAATTCTAGGAGACATAAATTAAATGTAGTATTAGAAACTAGAGCAGTGGTTGGTAATAAGAGGTTGAAATGGAAAGGAAGGGATTACAAAAGGGAAGGAGAATCATTTTGAAAGTGACGTGGATGTTCAGGATGTATTGTGATGCTTTCATATGTGCAACACATGTCAAAGCTTAACAAATGGAACATTCTAAATAAATGCAATATATGTCAATTATACCACTATAAAAATAATATTGTCTTTACAGTTATTAGGTTGTTGCAAAAGTTATTGCAGTTTTGGCCATTACTTCTTTTGTTGTTTGTTTTGAAACAGAGTGTCGCTCTGCCTCCTAGGCTGGAGTGCAGAGGTGTGATCATGGCTCACTGCAACATCTGCCTTCCGGGTTCAAGCAATTCTCCTACCTCAGCCTCCCAAGTAGCTGAGATTACAGGCACACACCACCATGCCCGGCTAATTTTTGTATTCTTAGTAGAGATGGGGTTTCACCATATTGGTCAGGCTGGTTTCAAACTACTGACCTCAGAGGATCCACCTGCCTCAGCCTCCCAAAGTGCTGGGATTACAGGCGTGAGCCACCGCGACAGCCTTGGCCATTACTTTCAATGGCAAAACCTACAATAACTTTTGCACCACTCTATAGAAAGACCTAAGTTCAAGTCCTCAATTCCATAAAAAAGTTGCCTTTTAGCCCTATTTTACCTTTCTGTAAAAGATAGACAATTATATTTTCCCCATGGGAGTATTTTGAAAGTAGCAATACAACATGTTTAAAATGCAAGAGACGAAGAATCAAAAAGTTATTTTGTGAGAATTAGCAAAATATGACACAGAAAAATAAAATCAGTACTTGCTGTTGGAAAACTGACACCAATAGATTTGTTTCATTCAGAGTTTTCATAAATCTTCAATTTGTAAAAAATGTAATATTTGGAAAGATTGATATAGTACAATAAGTTAAAGTATGCCTGTAGATTAATCTATCATCTGTTATTATCTATCTGTCTTTGTGGTTCTATCTGATAGATAGAACGTTATAGTCAATGTTCTCTCAACTGTAATGATTTTTATTTTTTTCATTCTTAGCCCTGGCTTTGAAGTCTACATTACATAGGGCTAAATAACAAAAAATTAAAAAAAAACAAAAACAAAAAACTTCACCAGAGGAGCCTTTAAGACATTGACTTTAAACTGGAGCTGGCATATTACAAAAAGTATTCTATAAAGCAGGAATAATATTGCTTTTGTTTTCCGTTTTTTTCAATACATTTACAGAAACTTGATTATAATGAAATCTATATGGCAACATAACTGTGGGTTTAGAGAAGTCCAACCTGTAGCTATGCAATTGCAATAGAGTTTGGATGTGAAAGTGATACATGCAGGTATTTTCTTATTACTTTGTAATTGGCCATGTCTAATAACGCTGAATAGAATTATTTCAAGATTTATAGTGACTATTTGAAGAATCATGAATGTCTGGCCATGGAAAAAATGTCTCTGAACTTAGCTATCGATCATAGATTGAGTATTATCTGATGCATACACAGCAGCATTCCATCTATAAATAGAAATGGCATATACAAACTAGATCCAAACAAGTCTGAAAAGATGCAAATAAATTACTGGAACAGGTGGCTCAGTCTACCATAATACCTACTCATGCTGTTCTACCACGTCTCTCACAACACGGATATGACCTCATGGGGTGTCCACTATGACTGTCAACAGAATAAAAAAAATATGACCCCGGTTTGCAGCTGAGTCTGTATGTAAAACTGGCATCATCCAGAATTAAATGACTGCTGAAAAATAGCCTTATCCAGGGTTGGTTTTGAAAAACAATGTTAAACAGTGAACTCGGTGGGCAGAACTTTGAGGAAAATATATGATACCCAATGTTAGGAAGAATCTGTGGCTGGAAGCATAAGTCTTTGGCAGGGACTAATGGAGAGTGCTAATGAATTCACTGGTTGGGTAAGGTTTGGGAATTCAAGATTAAAGGATGCGGTGACTAGTATATCCAGAGAAGACTTTATGGATGTATCTCTTGAAATAAACAGAAAATATATTTTATAGATATGCTTATTAGAAGACATTCTTTACACAAATGTCTTATAATACACAGATTGATAAGACACGTCTTGCTGTGAATGTCATTTTTCTTCACTTATTCAAGTTTATCTAACAGGTACAAGTGCAATATATTCATAGATATACAACTAAAAAGCCTTCATTAACTTAAAATATGTAATAGATATAGTCTTGGATGCCACCACAGCATAGAAGCAAACCCATATTTATGTTGTATATAAGAAACACCAACCCCAGCTATTAATAACCACCTCTTTAAGCCTTCAGTTCACCAACTTGAGTAATCCAAATGTTCCTAGGGCCAGGCCAATTTAAGAAAACCATAGCTGTGTTAACTGAGTCAAGTGTATTTTTTTTGGATGCCAGAGTTTGCATATATGTTGAGTCAAAAATTATGATAATGGGAAGTAAAAATATTCAGACAACATGGGTCTATGCTGGTCATCAATAAGTTTATTTCCTCTGCTTTTTAAAAAACACATTTTATTTTTCAGAGAAGTTTTAGGTTCTCAGCAAAATGAGTGGAAAGTACTAAGATTTCCCATATACTTTCTGCCTCCACCCATGCATAGCCTCTTCCATTACCATATGTTCCACCAGAGTAATACATTTACTACAATTGTTGAACCTACTTTGACACATCAGTATCACCCAGAGTCCCTAGTTTATATTAGGGTTCACTCTTGGGGTTGTACTTTCTGTGGGTTTGAATAAATGTTTGATATCATATATCCCTTTTTATAGTGCCATGAAGAGTATTTCCACTGTCCTAAAAATCCTCCATGCTCTATCTAGTCATTCCTCCCTCAATCCAACTGCTAGCAACCACCAACCATTTTACTGTCTCCAAGTTGTTTTTTTTTCTTTTCCAGAATGTTATATAAAATTAGTTGAAATCTACAGTATGCAGTCTTTTCAGATTGACTTCTTTTATTTAATAACATGCATTTAAGTTCACTTCATTTATTTTCATGGCATGATAGCTTATTTATTTTTAATGTTGGATAATATTTTATCATCTAGATGTATCACAGTTTATTAATTCATTCACCTACTGAAGGACACCTTGGTTATGTCTGAGTTTTGGCAGTTATGAAAAGAGCTGCTATGAATATCTGTGTGCAGGCTTTGGTGTTTTCAGTTTCTTTGGATAATTTTAAGAAATGTAATTGCTAGATAACACAGTAAGAATGTGTTCAGTTTTGTCAGAAACTACAAAGCTGTTTTACAAAGTGGCTGTGCCATTTTGCATTCCCTCCAGCAATGAATGAGCTCTTGTTGCTCCACATTCTCACTGGCATTTATTGTTGTCAGCTTGACATTTGGTGGTGTTTTGTTTTTCCTATCTATTGGCCACTCTAACAGGTAGGTAGTGGTATCTCACTTTAATTTGCATTTACCTGATGATATATGATGTACAGAATCTTTTCACATGCTTACTTGCCATCTGTATATCTCCTTTGGTGAGAAATCTGTTAAGGTATTTGGTCTACTTTTTAATCATTTTGTTTTTGTATTTTTATTACTGAGTTTTCAGAGTTCTTTTTATATTTTGGATATCAGCTCTTTATCTGTTACATCTTTTACAAATATTTTCTCCTAGTATGTGGCGTGTCTTTCTATTTTCTGGACAATGTCTTTCACAGCTCAGACATTTTAAATTTTAGCTTAAATGTTTAAGTTACCAATTTACTTCTTCACGGATCACACTTTGGTGTTGCACCTAAGAAGTCATTGCAAAACAAAAGTTAACTAGATTTTCTCCTATGTTCTCCTCTAAGTATTTTATAATTTTCTGTTGTACATGCAGGTCTGTGAGCAATTTTGAGTTAATTGCATGAAACATGTAAGGTCTGTGTCTAGATTATTTATTTACAACTGGATGTCCAGTTCTAGCATCAATTTTTTTTTCTGTTTTTTCAACTTTTATTGTAAGTTCTGGGGTACACGTCCAGATTTGTTACATAGATAAACATGTGCCATGTGGTTTGCTGCACAGATCAACCAGTCACCTAGGTATTAAGCTCAGCATCCATTACCTATCCTTCCTGAGGCTCTCCCTCCCCCAGCTCCCACCTACAGAACACAATGTGTGTTGTTCCCCACCATGTGTCCATGTATTCTCATCCTTCAGCTTCCACTCGTAACAGAACATGCTGTGTTTGGTTTTCTGTTCCTGTGTTAGTTTGCTAAGGATAACGGCTTCCAGCTCCATCCACATCCCTGCAAAGGATATTATTCTGTTCCTCTTTATGGCTGCATAGTGTTCCATGGTGTATACGTACCAAATTTTCTTCATTCAGTCTATCACTGATGGGCATTTGGGTTGATTCCATGTCTTTGCAATTGTGAATAGGGCTGCAAAGAACATATGCATGAATGTATCTTTATCATAGAATGATGTATATTCCTTATATACCCAGTAATGGAATTTCTAGCACTGATTTTGAAAAGACTATCTTTTCTCCATTATATTGTCAAAATTTTGTCAAAGATAAGATGACTATATTTATGTGGGTCTATTTCTGTACTCTTTATCCTCTTCCAGTGATCTTTTTGTCTATATTACACCTATACCTCACTTTCTTAATTACTACAGCTTTATAGTCAATCTTGAAATCAGAGAGTGTAGTCCTCTAACCTTGTTCTTCTTCAATATTGTTTTGGCTATCATAGGAAGTTTGCCTCTTCATAAACATTTTAGAATTAATTTGCTGAAATCCAAAAATTTACATGCTTGAATTTTTATTGGCAGTGCATTGAACCTATAGATCATTTTGGGGGAAAAAATTACATTTTGAAAATATTATAATGCTCATCCAGGAATATGGACTTTTTCTCCATTTATTTAGTTCCGCTTTTATGTCTTTCATGGGAGTTTTGTATTTTCCTCATATAAATCTTGTACATGTTTTGGTAGGTTTATATGTAAGCATTTCATATTTTAGGGTGTTAACATAAATGTTATTGTGTCTTTACATTTCATTTCTGCTTGTTCATTGCTGGAATATAGGACATATATTGACTTTTGTGTCTTATATCCTGCAACTATACAATGATAACTTATCTATTCTAGAAGTATTTTGTTGGTTCTTTTTAGTTTCTGTATAAACAATCATATCATCTGTGAACAAAGACAGTCCTGTTTCTTCTTTCCCAATCTGCACACCTTTTATTTTATTTTCTTGCTTTATTGAATTAGCTAAAACTACCAGTACAATGTTGTAAAGCAGTTACTAAACTTACTGGGAATGTTTTGGGTGTCTAACCAGTAAGTATATTATCTGTGAGTTTTGTAAATATCCTTTATAATACTGAGGAAGTTCCCCCTCGTTTACTGAGAGGTTTTTTTGTTTGTTTGTTTTTGGCTTTTTAAATATATATATATATACAGAGTCTCACTGTGTCACTGCACTCTGCCTAGGCTGGAGTGCAGTGGTGCAATCTCACCTCGCTGCAACCTCCACCTCCTGGGTTCAAGCAGTTCTCCTGCCTCAGCCTCCTAAGTAGCTGGGACTACAGACACCCACCACCACACCCTGCTAATTTTTGTATTTTGAGTAGAGAGGAGGTCATCATGTTGGTCAGGGTGGTCTTGAACTCCTGACCTTGTGATCCACCGGCCTCAGCTTCCCAAAGTGCTAGGATTACTGAGGGTTTTGATCATGAATTGGTATTGAACTCTATCAATTATAATCATGTAATTTGCCTTGTTTGGCCTGTTTATGTGATGAATTTTCAAATGTTGAACCAGCTCTGCATAAATACATCTCACTTGGTCATGGTATCTAATTCTTTTTATACATAGTTGAATTTGATTTGCTAATATTTTGTTAATAACTTTTGTGTTGATCTTCATGAGTGATTTTGATCAGTCATTTTCTTTTCTTATAATGTCTGTGTGGTTGCATATTAGAGTGTTGCTGGCCACATAAAATAGATAGTAGCTCTCACTTCTATCTTCTGAAAGAGATTGAAAAAAAGTGGTATCATTTCTTCTTTAAGTATTTGATAGCATTAACCAATAAACCCCTCCAAGACTGGTGCTTTATGATTTGGAAGGTTATTATTTATTGTTTCTACCTTTATTTTTAGAGCCCAGCTTGTCCACAGCAGAAGCCATTGTGGAGCTCCATGGGAAGAATCACACTGTATCATGTTTTCATGGAAGAGGCAGCAATGTGTCTTCTAGAAGGTACTTATATTATCTGGATAAACATGTATCTTCACTGCTGAAAACATTTTTCCCAACACCATAAATGTTAGAAGTAGAGAGGACAATTGAATTTTCACCCGTCCAATCATACAGTAGCTAGTAGTAATTTTTATATTCATAGTAATGAGAATAAAGCTTTCTTCAACTGAAGGAAGAGACTGAGTAATTGTTGAACAAAAATACTAATGAATTGCTCTGTTTTTCTTCTGCTTAAGACTCTAGATCAACTCTTTACCCTTTTGATTCATACAGACTGCATTAACTAGGCAAGCTTGCTCTGTGACTTCTACTTACTTTTGCTTTTACTTAGGTTAAAACCAAGGGCAAATACCAGAAAAAAATAAAAATGGAAAGGAGAGTAGTTATTTCCATTTTTCTCCCTCTCTATTTTTTCTTTGTGTTTTTTTGTCTGTTTTTGTTGTGTTATTTTTGTTTTATCTTGTGTTGTTTTGCTACATCTTAAACTGTAATGTGGCTACATTCTATACTGGATGACCCTTCCATTTTGGAAGCCTAAGCTTATTATATGAAAAAGATACATTGAGACACATCAATGCTAGCCTACTGCTGACTTTACCAGTCATTCCAGTTCAGATGCCAGGCATGGAAATTGAGCCACCTTGGCTCCTCTATACTAGAACATTTATTGGCTGAATTTCACCAAGTTACAAAATTTGATATGATATGGATCCAAGTAATTGCTCAACAGAGTTTTACTAAAATTCCTGATATAATATTTTTAAACTACTAAATTTCAGCTTAGTTTGTTATGCCACAATAAATAACTGAAGCAGAAAATGGTAACAGAATTGGAGTGTTATAAAAACACCCAAGAGATATACCACTATTTCATAATGGTGACAGGTGGAAACTAAATGGTCCTGAGAGAGAATGGTCACAACAGTTGTAGGGGCCTCAGTAAGGCTGTTGTTGAAGGGTTGAAGGAGAGTGAGAAAAATGGCCTTGGAGTCTGAAGAAAGCAGAAACATTCTAGTGTAATAGCAAAAATTTGTCAAAACTCTTTGCTGTTTGCTGTATAACATGGAAAATGGAAAAATAGCCTCATAAATGTTTGTATTGCACAAGGGATATTTCAGGCACTATAAAAGAAGTTCCATCATCTTCTAGCTTCCAATGATAAAATATGAGAAGGAATGAATTAAATAAGCATTGGTTCCATTTTTTAAAAAATATTAGAGAAAATACACCAGCAAGATTTGCTGGTTTTAAAAATGTGACCAATTCTCCTATCCATTTTTTTGTTATTGTTGTGAAAGACTTTTAAACTAAGAAATGGAATAAAGGTTCAAGGTGACACCAGACTACCATAGTCTCAGGGCTAAAATGTTAGCTGTGTGGCTGTGAGAGCCTTCGTGCAAACCCTAGAAGAATTCATGGGTCTATCCAATATGGCTTTTAAATGTCTTATCAGCATTGTAAAATAGCACCCTGACTCTCAGCTCAATATAGGGATGATTGGTCTTGGTAAGCAATGTAAAAATAAATAATAAAATGAATTATAATTGAGTACAGAGAAAACCCAAAATATTTTTAAAGTAGGCATACTTGTTCTACTCAAAATATATAATGAACAGAGGCCTTTGGATATCCAAATTTCTGTAGACAATAACAAACTGAATAGGATATTTGAAAACATTTCTTATTAAAAAGCTAGAATACTAGAATAAGCACATACATAAAAGCAGACAGTAGATCCAATAGGCACACAATTTACACCAAGGAAGCATGATTGGGCTTTAATCTGATTATATTCTGAGCTGAATTCACTTCTATGTGCCTTCCTTCACCACCTCAGCCCCATGTTTTGACTGAGTGTCTATTGTGTTTAATATGGTTTGGTTGTGTCCCCTCACAAATCTCATCTTGAATTCCTATGTGTTGTGGGAGAAAACCAGTGGGAGGTAGTTGAATCATGATGGCAGGTCTTTCCTGTGCTGTTCTCATGAGAATGAATACGTCTCATGAGATCTGATGGTAATATAAGGGGGAGTTTTCCTGCACAAGCTCTCTATTTGCCTGCTGCCATTCACATAAGATGTGATTTGCTCCTTCTTGCCTTCTGCCATGATGGTGAGGTCTCCCCAGCCACGTGGAAGTGTAAGTCCAATAAATCTTTTTCTTTTGTAAATTGCCCAGGCTTGGGTATGTCGTTATCAGCAGCATGAAAGCAGACTACTACAGTGTTATGTATTAGCCCTATCTCAACATTTTATACTGAATGTTTTGGTCAAACATAATGTCTGTTAAGTTCACAAAACTTGAGATTTACAGAAACTCTGAATAAGAAATTATATCCAAGGAAACGTATGTGCACATTAACAAGATCAGGAGCTCCATAACATTTGAGATGCTATCGTAATGAAATGAGATGTTTGGAAGTATCTGCAAGGAATGAGTATACTTTGCAAGTGGAAGGGATAGAAAGTCCCTGGGCCTGAGAAGGCCGACTGAGATAGACAGTCTGTAATAGTCCCCAGTGAACCACACCGTTTCATATTCACTTAGGCTCTCCTTATGTAGCCAAAGGAAAGTCATAAAAATGAAAGAATGTAGCCTGAATTTAGGCTACAAAAATCCTTGCAGATTTCATGTAGATCTCTTGGAACATTTTGAACTGCCATATAAGGAAGTGCAAATACTCCGAGAAAGCCTATTCTGCGAGGAAGCCAAAGTTTGTCATACAGAAAGAAAATGTAGAGGGAAAGAGACATTTTTGTCCAACCTCTATGTCAATTATTCCATCACAAGGGTGAGGCTAATAAGTTAAGCTATCTTGAATTTTCCAGTCAAGGTGAGTCATCAGCTAAATGACAGCAAGTGAATCATGTTTGTAGATGAAGGATCCAAAGGAACTCCTGAAATACTGTTCCACAAAATCAAGAGCAAAATGAAATTATTTCTCTTGGCTACAAAGTTTTGCATGATTTATATGATAATACATCAGACAACATATGACACAAAACAATTAAAGAAAACTGTGTAATTTCATGGCTACTATTATTTAAATGGATTGTTCTCCCAAAACAAAAATCTATATTACGTGAATTCAGATGTTGACATAATGCTTGATTATTTGAGTCATTATGCTTTTAAATAATTTGTAAATATTTAGTTTACACTGTTAATATAAAGGTAAATGTGAAAAGAACTGTGATTTTAATATTACAAGTTCCAAATGTGTAAAAACTAGATATAAACTGTAAAAAAGATTCATAAACCATGATTCATATCTGGTGTATCATGGCACCCCCAGAGGCACAGCTTTACATATATTTTATTTTTTATCATCATAAAACATGAACCAATTTAATAACTGATATATATCTCATGTGGTCAGACTCAAAACATACTCTTAGTGCAAAATGAACAATTCATGAAGTTGGCTGGTACAACCAGTCCAATCTCAGGAAAATGCCCATAGGTTGACAAGTTAACTATTTTCTCAACTGATTGTACTTCCAGGGGAGAAATGAGTGACAGAAGAATAGATTAAGCAGCTACACATTTCTTACCTACAGTGGCTTCAAACAAAGTCAGATGTCAAAACAAATTCATGTGCTATAATAGAAGCTCAGTCTCTCTTGAGCATGCACTCAGAGGTTAACTTTGTAAACTACCTGCATTTCCTACAGCATGGCTTTATACTTACTTTTCATTATAAATGCTTCAAAATGCATTCCCAGACTGTTCCCCAAGATCAAGATAAGTAATTAATCTTCACTTTAATTATGATTTACATCATTTTTATGCTCATTATAATGTCAGATAGATTACCACTGCCATGGCAACCAGGAGTGCTATGGATGTGACCTAAAGTCATTACTAATTAGGCCTTTGCTCCAGCTTATATCAATGTAATAGACAAATGAATGTAAAATATTGCACAGTTCTACCTTTGTTTAAAATAATTTTCTGGTTATCTATAAAATTTCTCCATATTAAGATGTCATAAGTCTATCCTCACATTTAAATCAGGAATATATATATATTTCCATTTAAATAAAAACTCTTTCTAGATTATCCCACATTCACTTAATTCTCAGTTTCTCTCCATGGATCAATGCATAACAGATATCTGAAGATAAAATGCTTTAATTATTTAATTCATATATTAAAAACATGTAAATTTATAGAGAAGATGTACATTTTTTATTTATAAGACAAAGTTGGTGATATACTTCACATGATAAAATTTGTTTAAACATACAAAGTAAAAATATTCAAATTCTAGAAAAGATGAAATGGCTTCAAGTTGCATATTCAAAATTGTTTTTTCACTTTATGCTTGGATGAAAGCTGAGCATTGGAAAATAATTGCTGCTACAAGTGATATGATAGTACTACAATTTCTCATATTTCAAAAAAATACATAGACTTACACTAAAGAATAAAACTGTTTTCATTAAAATGTTGGTGTGTATGTCATATTTTATAACAAAAGCATTAAGTTTAAAGTATTGAAATTATTGTGATGATTTGGTTACTATAATACATCAAGAACATTAATTTCAATATCTTAACAATTAGAAAATTTTAAAAGCTTACAGATTAAATACATTTATCAGTTCTTATAATAATTTTGTTTATAATAATCCTATATACTTTAAGCACATATTTAATTTTTAGCTGCAATCAATTTCCTGCAAAATATTGTAATTTTAAAAAGGTCATGAAAGAATAAGTCTAGGAACTCTGTCTTAACAATAATATTGGTTTAAATAAAGAAGGCAAAATTCAAGCAACATAATAAGCATAATCGATAAAGCTCTAAAATATATTTATATAGCTATACACAAATCATCAAAATTCTTCTGTATTATAATAGTCCATTTAGATGATACAATCCTTGGCTTTACAGAGTATAGTTTAAATGTTATACAAAGAAAATTTGCGAAGTTTTAGCCTTCTGTAGGTATAAAGCATTGGTTGAAACCTTATTGTGCATATTAATATATATGATATGCAAATAAATCATAAAACTACAAGAGAACATACATGTGGTAAACATTTCAGAGTGTTTTAAATTGTAATGAGTATTAAAATCTATCTCTGTAGAAGAGATAAATATTTAACTAGCAGTCCTAGGTTAAAAAGGGGGAGAAAATTAACCCAAACTAGTGTTATGCTCAGATATATACACATAGTCATATACACACACATACATTACACACATCCTGTAAATATTTACATATGTGTGTGGCGTATTTTATATGTGTATGTGTGTGTGTGTGCTTGTGTGCATATATGCCCATACAAACAATATGGTGCTTTAGGAACAGAATGTTTAGGTTTAAGCTTCAGCCTCACCATTTTGGATTATTAATGCATAAGGCTATTTACATAAATTTTCCCACTTGACCTCATCTGTAAACTGAGGATAATTATAGTACCTATTATACTGCTAAGGTAAATATATATGTATGTATCACCCTTAGAATAATAAATGGTTGTAAGTACTGTATTAGGCTGGGTCCTCAAAAAAAAAAAAAGAAAAGAAAAACCACCAAGGATTTGTTAATAATAAATTAAAATAAATCAGGAAATGTGTTTAATTTGTTTAATTCAAGATTGTTTTTTATTAACCCTTTCAACAGCAAAGTACTAGCTCAACTCTGCATTTTAATGAATTTTTTTCTTGATGCTGTTTTGGAATAAATATCAGTTCTTGACATTATCCCTGTTGCATATAGATGAGAAGAAGTTGAAAATGAATATCAGGTCATAAAATAACTATCACATCATATCCTGATGGATGATTGTTTATAAGGTTTCAACACTTCTGAATCAGGTCCAGCATTAAATATTCAAAGACCTCTAAGCACTAAATTAAGATTAATTAATCAAACCTCACCATGAGAAACTGTGGCATTCAGATGTGCTCTCTGCTTGAGCCCAGGCTGGACAATCTGTTCGCCTCAAATCAGTTTCTGAAACTGCGTCTTGAATCTCTGCTCTTCTGTATTCCCAACTTTCATCAATATTTAGTACTTTTATGAACTCACTGAAACATTTAAGGAAAAAAAAAAAAGTCAGATTGTCACTAAAGAGGCTATCAAATTGAGGGAATCATTACACAAAAGGAATAGTTTATGAATTTTGGAATAATTTTGTCAATTCAAGTTCATTTTCTCCTAAAGCAATATAACTATGCTAATTTTGTAAAATATACATAGCATCACTAGTAGTGTTAGCAGTTGCCTGTTGCATCACCATGTTCAAAAACATTATGTGAAGTTTGTTCTATGCCAAAATTAATTTTGAAAGTCTCATCTACTAATATGTTTAGTTCATAACATTTATTTCCATGGTTCTAAATTTTATTTAGGTCTCATTCAAGTTTATGATGTGTCAAGTGGCAGCTGTGTCCCTGAGGGGTGCCATGATACACCAGATATGAATCACTCCTCTAGAATGTAACAATTGCATGGCAAGGCAATCATGTTCATAACCAAAATATCATAGATATAAATTGTGAAAGAATTGTTATATTTATAATTTTTATTAATTTTATTTCAGTTTTATTTAATATACTTCATTTTTGAAACTTAAAATTTACATGACATGCTGTTATAAAAAACTGTGGAAAATAGTCTTTAAATAGCTGTTTAAATCCCTAAGAAAATATGCAAAACAGATGAAATATTTTTGATTATGAAAATATGATCACTGATTATATATGTGTGTTTCATTCAAATTCTTATTTAAAAAACAAGAATTCCAGATGAGTAGAACTTGAAGATTAGTATATATACCTTGCACAAAAATGTTGCCAACATGATTTTCACATTCTTATTTTGTTAATGACTTCTCTTCTGAAATTACAAGGAAATATTCTAACGTTTTCGTGATTTAAAACTAATCCCTATCATTTCTCCTGGTATTATCTGCAAAGTAAAGGTAACATTTCTTACTGTGTTTCATAGAAATTTAACATAAAATCTCTACTTAGTGTATTTTCAACTTTTGAAAATCCAAATTACCACCTGAAAAATCCGATAATGAAATGCAAAATAGTGTAAATGATTTTGTATGTCCTGGTTTAGTGGTTGATTTCCTTTAACTTCGAAAGTAATGTAAATATTTATTTAATTCAGTAACATTGATATAAAATAACTGGTACTAAGTACAAACATATATTTTGGGTTTTGTGCATTTGCTAACTTATAATAGTTTTGAGGGACTCTTCCTGGGTCTCCCCCGAGGGGCGTGGTTTCAAAGGCAGGAGTTTCCTGTCTCCATGCCTCCATCCGGGGAACCAGAGGGGGTTTCAAATGTGAAGTTCTTTGTCTAGATTTCCCATGCGTGGACTAGGTGGGGAAAGCCAGGTGGGCTCCTTTGTCCAAAAAACCCATGGAAAACTCTTGAGTGGAGGCTGCTCTGTAACTCAGAGTTGTGGACCAAGTAGCCAGCCAGGTATCGGATTCAAAGATCTATCACTCCAGAGGAAGTTTGAAAGAACTCTTCTCATTGGATGAGAACATGAATGGGGAGCGAATAACTCAAGGGTTAAAACTCCTGCTACTCCTTACCTATATGAATTCCTTCTTTGGGTCCCCCTCCCAGGGCAGTATAGGAGCTGTCTTTCTCACTCTCTCTGTCTAATAAATCATTTTTCTGCTCTTTGGGTCCAGGATATTTATTCAAATGGCAAACTCACTGTGCCTCCCAGCCCCTTTCCCCATTCTTCTGGGTTTGGGAGACTAAGAACCTCTTCAGAGGTGGGAGGGGAGCTGGGGGACATTGACATACCCCCCAACCCCCATTACAGTTTCACATATTTTTCTTTGATACCATCACCTTTGATTGTATTCTTTAAATTCCATCTTGCTTTTCTTCTAAGTTTTACCACACTTTAAAAGTAGACTTATGAAAATAATCTATGTATTTGTACATAGCATAAATCTCACCAGCTTCTACAGAGTTCAAGATAGATATCATATCCTTAGTGTTTTCTCCTAGGCAAATCTGTTACGCTCTAGCTTCTGACTGCTTCTTCAAACTATACTCCTCACAACCTAATACTCATTAATCATGGCAAGTAATACACTAGCAATTTTGAGATTCTTATGCCTCTCCCATGTCAACCATGCTGTTTTAATGTCTTTGCACTTAAAATTATTCTCCCCTTCTTCACAAATTCCTGCCTACACTCTATATGCTTTGGATACTTCCAATGTATTTCGCACACTTAAAGTTAGATGTGCCCCTTTTAGAAAGACATTGTTTCCCAAAGTTCCGTACAGTTTTACTGAACTATAATTGCTTTTGCAAGATTTTCTGATTTCAGTGAATTAAAAAATAATGTAACAAATGAAAATATCATCACAATAGCTATATCATGGAATATGTTTAATTTATATGATGCAATTTTAAAATTGACTGACATATTTTTAGGAGTTCAATATATATTACCTATTCTTATTTCATTATTAATGTTTATTTTCATGTATTAATTTATATTGTCTTGCAGCTCCAAGAAAAAATAATTCTGTGATGCTTTTAAGAGAAACCCTTAAAGGAGAGAACACTTGTTATTTAGTAAAGCACTATTATAAATCAATTGAAATAAAAAGAGAGTTCATGAGAGAAAGCAATTTCCTGAGAAGACAGGCAATACAAGATAGCTAATCCCCTCTGCATTAAAAAGAAAAGGAATTTACAGGCAGCTTATAGTTCAGAAAAGAGGAGAGTAGTGAATTGGCTAAGCATCATGGCAAACTGATTGCAGTACTTTTGAGAACTGGGATGTCTACAACTGAAAATTAAATTATTTGCTTTATTGCTATTCAAATCCCCTGTGACTACCTCAAAAACGAACATATGGATGTGTGCAAAACAAAGGGACAGGTAGTTGATTTTGTCTTTCTTGGTTTGTTTATTTTGTTGGATTCATCTATATTAATTATGAAAACGGACTGAGATCCAATTTCTACTCTATGCCAGGTCAGAAATAAAAGAAAAAGCTGTAGGTTGGAGAATGTACATTCAGAAGGTAGGGGAAAAAGAGCCAGAGGGGCCATGATATAACCTAAGCCTTCAGTATTTGGAGTAATAGTACACAAAACATAAATAGATTTACTTTAAATTACATTTAGATTTAAATTGTCAAAGAAACGTCAGCTTAAATCTGGATTCCATTTACATCTAACAAAAGAACTATAAGAATGTTTTACATGTCTGCCTCCTCTATTAAACTATTTGGTTTTGAAGAAAGAGCTGAGAACCTTTTTATACTTATATCATTAATAACTAACATAGAATCTGGTACAGGTGGTCACCCACAAATATGTGTTTTGAATTTAATCTATACACTGTCAAACTCAGGAAAAATGATGTGACCATAGTCTCATGACAAGTTTTCATTTATTACAATGATTCTCTTCATAAATTCACTGCCAACGTTTTGTCCTTGCCAAATCCCGTTTATACTGAAATATTGCTGACACATAGCAAGGTTTATTTTTAGCTTTATTTTTTGTTCATAGATGGCATCATTTTTAAAACCATAGCTTCCTTTATCTTTGTAATCAGGTAAGTTTCACTGCTAAAATGTATGCTGAGAAAGAAGTACAGAAAAAGAAATTTTGTAGAATTTGAAATATGAATTTCTTTGCAATAAATAATGAATTTTAATATTTCCTCTATAAACTTATAAATGTGTATTCTCACCTATAAATTTAAAAATAAGACATTTTTGAAAAGAAAATTATTCCATAAATTCTCAATAATATGTGCTATGTGAATAATCAATTTTTATAACTATAAAAATTCAGTAATCTGAATATATAAACATTTATATTGGTGAGGTTTATACTATTTGTCATGATTTATTTAGTTTTGTCACAGTAGTTATTCCTGTTTTGCAAAAAAAGGCTGATTCTAAAATATAAATATACATATGGTTTATGCTACTTTGCAAATATTTTTGTTGTAGAAAGTAGAATATTATTGTCACAATTCCTTCTCCCAAAGCCCAATGTCATACATAATGACCCTATCCATTTGGTACCAATTTTTGATTTCCTATTTTTGATTTTCCTTGGCTTTAAATTCATAAATTTATATGATTAAAAGTAATAATACGCAGTCACCTGTCTTAGGGTGTATCCATATTGAGTTATCTTCTCTATTGCATGGAAATCTCTTATTTGGTGGTCACCTGTCGAAGAAGCCTCCTACCCTCTTCTTTCAACCACTAAAGTCTCATTTAAAAACTTTCTGCCAAAGTATAATTCTGGGACTTATTTTCATTATTTTTCTTGGTTACAACTACATTTTCTGGGGTTTTTCTCCCAATTTTTCTCTATCATTTGGCTTGAATATATCCCCATGTAAATTCATTGAAAGGAAGACTGGAATATCAAAAACACATAATAGGAGGATAATTTATTGGTATATTTATTTATATATCAAAATAATTTCCCTCTGAATTACTTCTTTTAACACTTGATGTGCTTGACAGAAAATCTATTGTGAGGTTGATGGTTACACTTAGGTGACTCAAATGTTTTATAATTAAGTTCTTAAATATTAAACTTACTGCTCATTCAATTTTAGATTTACAAAAAAAAAAAAAAATGTACAGAGTGTAGAGTTCCAATATACCACACACTCACTTTCCCCTATTATTAGAGTATTACATTAGGATGGTATATTTGTTATATTTAATGTACCTACAGTGATACATAGTTTTTTAATTTCATTAGTTATACCTAATGTCCTTATTCTGTTTCCAGATCCAACACAAGATAAAAAATTTTGTTTGGTTGTCATGCCTCCTTATGCCTCTCTTGGCTATGATAGTTTTTTCCTACTTTGATTTTTTTCGATAACATAGAGAGCTTTGAGGAGTACTGGTTAGGGATTCACAAAATGTCCCTCAACTAGAATTTTTCAGTTTTTGTTCTTATGATTAGACTAGGGTTGTGGAATTTCGAGAGGAAGACCACAAAGATAAAGTGTCGTTATCTTTAATTTATATCAAGGATAATACTATCAACATGATGTATGACTGCTAAGGTTGAAGCGTGGTTGAGGGTTGTCAAGTTTCTCAACTGTAAAATTATTTTTACTTATTTTCCTACTATAATTTTTATAAAGAAGTCAAGATATGCAGCACACATTTAAGAAATGGGTAGTTACATTCCACGTTTTTTGAAGGCCAAATATCAACATAAATGATTTGGAATGTTTCTGCTTAGAATATCTGGCCAAATATCAACATAAATGAGTTGGAATGCTTCTGCTTAGAATATCTGTGTGTTCCCCTTTATTTCAGTCATTTGTATGTAACATCATGTCAGTATAAATTTCTGAATATTTGTTTTATATTTTGAGTTATAATTAATACGATTTTGTTGCTCAACTTATTTCCGCTTTGGCCTTCGGGAATTCTGTCAGTTAACTCTTTTGTACCTTTGAAACATCTCTATTTATTTTTTCCCTTTTTACTTTCTGGCACTAAAAGATGCTCTAGCTTCATTCTGTGTATATTTCCTGCCCTAGTTCTGGAGCCAGGCACAAGTTCTTATTTGGGTGTTAAATATTATGAGTGAAGCTATGTGTTTCTCTAGAAGCTTTAATATTCCTTAATTTTGTCACACTGTATTTTGGGGTGTCTTTTTCATTCATGTAACTAATAATACATAGCATTCATTTTACTCTGAAGGCTTATGGCAGTGTTTATCTTTAGAAGTCTTTTGTTTTTCATTGACAGTTATCTTATTTGATTCTTCCTTATTATTGTATCTTTTTTATGTTTTTATGAATGCAAAACCTTCTTAAATAGAAACACCATTTGACCCAGCAATCTCGTTACTGGGTATACACCCAAAGGGTTATAAATTATGTCATAAAGACACATACACACCTATGTTTATTGCAGCACTGTTCACAATAGCAAATACTTGGAACCAACCCAAATGCCCATCAATGATAGACTGGATAAAGAAAATGTGGCACATATATATCATGGAATACTATGCAGCCATAAAAAATGATGAGTTCATGTCCTTTGCAGGGAAATGGATGAAGCTAGAAACCATCATTCTCAGTAAACTGACACAAGAACAGAAAACCAAACACTGCGTGTTCTCACTCATAAGTGGGTGTTGAAAAATGAGAACACATGGACACAAGGAGGGAAACATCACACACCTGGTCCTGTGGGGGGGGGAGGAGTTAGGGGAGGGATAGCAGGGGGTGGGGGGCTAAGGGAGGGGATAGCATTAGGAGAAATACCTAATGTAGATGACAGGGTGATGGATGCAGCAAACCACCATGGCACGTGTATACCTATGTAACAAACCTGCATGTTCTGCCCATGTACCCCAGAACTTAAAGTAGAATAAGAAAATGCATTTTTATTCTCCTTGATTATTTTTGTTTTTATCTGATTGTTTAAATCGATCTCTCTACTTTATTATATTCGATTTTGCTTGTTGGTTTTTCCATTCAGATTGAAGGAAAAAAGACTTGGTTTATTTAAGGAGCTGCTGTGGTTTTCCATAGCTGTTATGTAAGTAGGTCTGCTTCCTGAATAGGCCCCTCCCATGAATGGGAAGTGGGAGCTTTATTTCTGAGATTGTGATTAAGAGCTCCTCTTTCCAGTGCATTTTAGGAGTATTATAGTCTATCTTATCTGAATATAACAATAAGTAGGTACCGTACCCTGGAAAAAGAAATGCTGCTTTTTCCTGCCTTGCTTTTTGTGGTTTACTTTAATTCTAACTAAGAGTTCAGTTACTTCTGCTACCAACTCTGTAAGCTGGAATGAAGATGAATATTCTAACAAGTTACCGGAATGCTATACTGTTGACTGCCTTTCAAGTAAATTCCCAGTACTTTTTACTTCAGAGCTCTTAGAGGTTAACCTTGATAGGAAGATCTTTATGATTCTCTTGAGAAAAGTGGCTCTCACCTTTCTGAAGAGTCCTTATGTGATAACGCTGCATTGCAACCTCTTTCAATCAACATCATTTATAAGCATGTTTGTAGAATGCATTTGGCTATTGGTAATAGAAATTCTAAGTAACTCTGAGCATTTACGATGACCACTATTTATTTAACAGAACGTATAAATGGGGGACATCTTGTCTGCACAGATGTGATACCTTCCTTTTCTAGTCTTCCATCATCTGAATCTGGGTGATGTGTCCCCCACATGATCACAAGAAAGCTGCCACAGGTACAAGCATCACATTTATTCAACCGTATTTATAGGAACTAGTGAGGCTTCTCTCTCTTTTCTCTTTCTTTCTCTCTCTCTCCCTCTTGTTTCTTCTCCTTCTCTATTCTGAGGGTTAAAAGCAAATTCTAGTGCTGCCAGCAGAGGCCTGATAATATGTGTATGCATAAATTGCTAATGGGCAACAGGCAAGGTAGAAAGAGCAACCATAATTGATTTAGGGTAATCATACTTTCATTTCCTAGGTGCAAGCCTCCTTAGTAAAACTGAATTTCTCTTAGCAAGTAACAGTAATACATAGGCAAACAATGTCATTGGCCACAGATGTTTTTCTACATTCTGTCTCAGAAAGAATTACTGGACACTTTCTCTCTACCGCTACTCTTCTTATTATTAACTTGTCCTATTTTATGATCCCATGTTTTAATTCTAATATATTTTCAGGTTAAAAAAAAACTGCTATTTTGAAAATGGAAAGTTTGCACTATTTGAATAAATTATTAACTCTGGGAACTATAGTTCTGCCTTGCAGGAATAATCACCCATATATGAACTAAATACAAATAGTAAAACCAAACAGAAAGAAAAAGGAACTTTTTCATTATATTCAGTAATATATATTACTTGATGATGATCCCTTGAAGAGGATCAAAATGTATCTACTCGTAAATTAGTATTAAAAATCATCAGAAATTTTCTTTTTATTTTAATTTATATTTATTGTATAATGTACAAATTTGAATACTATAATGTGTTTTGTGTTAATTCATTTAGGTGATTTTTTTTCTACCTGGGAAATTAATAACTTCATTTCAGAGTTGCAAATATACAGAGAATACACATACATATTTTGATTTTTTTCTTCTGAAAATCTTAAAAGTTCTTATTGATAATATTGAAAATGTAAATATTTTACAAAATTTATGCTACATAAAATATAAAATCAAATTTATTATGATTTAGTTGTTCTGAGAAATTTGTTTAAAAACTTAGCTTATTCACAAATAAATGGCATCATCAAGAAATAAAATATGATACTTGCTTAAATAAATTTTTTCATCTTAGTGTAATTAACAGTTTAGAAGATAGTCTCATATTAATCCACCATTCAATATGCCCCTAAAATTAGATGTCACTCCTACCAATACCATTTCTGTGGGCTTCTAGGCCATGGACAAGTTAAAATGAAACAACTTAATGGGCATAATATATCATCTGATAAATTAAAATATAGCTGATTTTTTAAAGAATATTTGATTTCTACAGATAACAGGCAATCAAAATGAGAGAAAAGTGGTAGAGTAAATGCAGTGCTGCAACTTTCATGGATAATATATAGAAACATTTCCATATGAAAGTGCTCCAAGTATCAATGCAATTTTTATTTAGCTTTAATAAAATGGTGACTATGGAGGGATTTTTGTAAATGGAGACTTTGAGGAGCTTAATTACAGTAACATAGAATCACCCTTTTAGTGGTTAAATAAAAATTGGGTAAGGAACTCTATCATTACATTTTTAATAATGTACTCAAATTGAAATGTTTACACATTTTCAGCATTTAGCAATTTTCTAAGAGTAAGTCAGCAGGTTAAAAATTAACATATTTATTCAATGCAGGCTAATTCAGTTACAATTTACATAATTTACTTAACACAGACACTTTCTGAAACATTCAATTTTTTAACCTTTAATGAAAATCTAATGTCTTAATAATAATGTAGTACTCTCTGAAACTGACAATTTGTAGAAATTAGTGTGATTTATTTTTTGCTTTCAGCAATCAACAAGTTTCTATCATTTTTGTGGAAGTATTAAGTTAAAAATATTGCTCCTCTAAAACTATAAAATCATTTTAGATTTTAAATGTGTTTATATACTGCTATGACTGTATACACTTCAAAGAGAAAATTCACATGAATAATCCTATAAATTATTTTTCAAAGTCATTCTATTCAATTCTATTTCATTTTTAACTTCCTGTGAAAGTGTTTTGGTCACTCGCAAGTCTCAGTAAATATTAATATATTTCTCTGGTAGAGTATTTTCATTGCCATATATTAGTTTTTGTTAGAAAAATGAAGTAACATAATTTAGCAAAGGAAATTGATTTCATGAAAAAATTGAGGTCAGAAGACAATAATTATTTACATTTTTTATTCTAATTTGAGTTCTGTGTGAATCTATTAGCGTCCATTGAGCAGTTCAACGCTTTAAACATAATAGTAGAAAGTATTTGGGCACTAGTTATCTAATATGTAATGGAAGAAGGGTTTATTCTTTAATAATTCTTAAGTTCTAATTAATTTCTGAGAATGTTATCATTTTAAGCCATTGTTCCAAAGAGAAAATAATGAAATGAAATTCAATAATTGTGTTGAAGGCAAAGATTAGTGTAGAAAATAGGAATATATAATGCATTTTTAAGTGTAGTGGGTTGAAGAGTGCTTCCCAAATATGTGGCCACCCAGAACCTCAGAATGTGACCTTATTTAGAATAGTGGTCTTTGTGTTATATTCGAGGCGAGATTAAGGGACCAGCACCAAGACAAAAGTATGCCAAATAGCAGGGTTTATTAAGCCGGCGACCACAGAGGACTCGTGTCTCTCCAACCCGTGGCCCCGAATGGAGGGGGTTAGACCTTTTATACCCGTAAGAATTACCTTGGGAGTCAGGGCGAGAGGCGGGGGTGGGGGTGAAGGGACACAGACATTTAGGGGTTTTTGTAAATCATCTCCTGGACAGAGGGGGAGTGAGCGGGGCTCTAGACATTCCAAGGGCTTGAGGACATCTTGCCCCCTCGATTGTTACCTAAGTGGCTTACAGAAGTTAAGATAAGCGTTAGTTTGCACATCTTCTGGGCTGTAGTGGAAATAACAGATTTTGCTTACTTATTACAAGGCACAGGGACCAGGATGGAATTAGCCTGGGCTGCTATTTTAGTTACAAAGGCTGACAATTCTGGCTGTTACTGATAAGAAAGGTAGATAGTTTGCAGAGCAAACTAGCAGTTTTATGTACAGAAGCCAAAGGCCAGCAGTTATTGTGAGGAGAGTGGGGCAGCCATTACAACTTATTTTAAAACATAGCTTTGTTCTTTATAAAATGGCGTTGTTCAGGTTCTAACTCTAGGCCAGCTATAGCACATTTGCAGATGTAATTAGGATAAGAATTATAAGATGAGGGATCATTTACATTTTTGGAGGTCCTAAATCTAATGGCTACATTCCTCATAAGAACTATAATAAATGAGGACTCACAGACAGAGAGGAAGCAAGGGAGAAGATCAAGTGATGTGAGAGGCAGAGATTACAGATATGCTTTCCCAAACCAAGAAACTCTAGGAGCTAATTTTAAGCTGGGAGAGGCACTTCCAGAGCCATTAGAGGCGGCAGGGTGGCATTGCCAGAGTCTTAATTTCAGACATCTGCCTACAAAATCAAGAGAGATTACATTTCTGTTGTTTTAAAACATCAAGTTAATGGTATTTTTTTTACGGCAGTCTAAGGAAACGAATGCATGAAGAATTGTCCGTTGACTTCACAACACATGAAAAAGAGTAATCTTACTTTTTTACCAAGTAAAATATGATGTTTGTGTACACACACACAAAAACACAAACATATACATATAAATATATATGGTGACTCCTTGCCCACAAATCCACAATTTTCAAATCCCCCAAATCTAAAAGCCTACATTGTTTTATTTTGGTTTTGGTAAGTCTGAGATCAACTCCACTGGGAGCATAGACTAATTGAATTGCCTAAAGTGGTAAAAAAAATTCTTTTGAATATACAGTAACTTTACATTTTACAACTGAAATGTAAAGTAATATGTTAAGAGAAACACTAATAAAAATTTAAAATCAAAACTTAAAATATAACAAAATCTGATATTGTCCATGTATTCAAGGCAAATGATGTGATGAATATATTAAAATGAGAAAAGGGAAATTTGCCTAGAATCAAGGAAACATGCACTAGCTAGTTTTATACTGAACTTCATTCATCATTTTTCATCCTTAAAGTACCACCATTATTTTATAACCCCACGTAAATGCTGTTTAACTTGAATACAATATTAATTTTTCTGTTTTTACATTTGTTTAATGCTTTATTCTTTCATCACTTTATATACTACGCATTCTCAGAAAAAATTATGTGTATTTATTATATATATGTATGTATATATCTTTATATGCCAGTATCCACATAGGTATGTATAGGTATATATATCTCTGTATATTCAAAATAGTTTGCCAGATAAAAATACAGGACACTCAAATAAACTTAAGATTTACATAAATAACACATTTTTAATAAAAATGCTACCCAATTATTGCATTGCACATATTACTTATTCTAAACAACAAAGATAAATTGTGATGGTATTAGCAAAATTTATAGCATAGGTACTCATCCCTCTACAGCACCCAAAATCAAAGAAAAACTGTCAGAATTAACATTGTCAGAACTCTGAAATATAGTTAAAATTAGCAACAGTCAACCAAACAAACTTTTAAAATAGCACTTAAAACTGATTGAAAAGCTTTATGGTGTTTTTACTTGTCCTTGCTGTTTTCACTTGTTCCCACCTCCCTGGTTCAGTGATGGTCTTGGACATGGCAGTACATGTTCCCAGAGTGATTTGACGGTCCTTTGTTCCAGAAATAAATTAGATCTTATTTCACAGAGTAGTGTTTGCCTACTGTGACATTTCTGGGAGCTACTTAAGGGACTGATGCAATTTGTGGGCTTTTGGGTCATGTAACTTAGAAATCTCAGCAGAAAAGTGGCTGTAGAGAGGGCATTCCTTGAAATGACTGTACAGATAATTAATAACTTACTGCCACTTACGGCAAAAAAGTAAGCAACTTAAAAACCTGACAGGAAAAGTTGATAACCTCTTTGAGAAATAAGGACATGAAAAGTTTCCACCTGATGAGGGGTTTCAGGAAGCCACACACATGCTCAAAGCAGAACACATACTTACGCAACACTAAAGGATTCAGCTTTTACCTTGACTGATCTCAAAAACAAGCAAAAAGTAAAGCTATTGGAAAGTTTCACATGGTCTTGCTAGGTCATTGAAGGTGTGCCCCAACACCAATAATCTGTAACTACTGGGTCAGGTTTTCTTTTTTTTCCTTCTGTCTTTCAATGTTTCTTTATGTGTTCTTTATTTTCTTTCTTTCTTCCCTTCTTTTTATTTTCTTCCTTCCTTTTCTTTCCCTCTCTTTATCTTTCTTTCCTCCTCTCTCTCTCTCTGTCTCTCTCTCTTTCATATCTAACATTTTAAGGAAATCTCTGTCAAACACTAGTTGACCACTAGCTAAAAAATTTAGAGACTTCAGAAACCACTGATACCAAACGCAATAAAGAATACAGACTTTACAAAGAAACTTCAGAAAAGTCAAATAAAAATACAATTACAATATACAGCAAACTACATGTAACAAACCTTGAAGAGAAGAAAGTATCTAATTTCATGCTACCACATTATAATACTAAAAATATTCAGATTTTAGAAAATATGGTTAATTACAAAACAATAGAAAAGAATGGTCTTTCACAGCAGAAATTAACTACAACTGACCCCAAGAAAGCACACATATCTGTCTTCTAGACAAAAACTCAAAATATAGTCTTAAATATGCTCAAAGAAATAAAGAAAGTCATGGACAAAAAGTTAAAGGAGACCTTGGAAGAGTATCTCAACAGAGAATACTATCAAATGCATGAAAATTATTTTTAAAAGACCTATAATCAGAGGCCAAGGTGGGTGAATTGCTTGAGCCCAGGAGTTCAAGACCAACCTGGGCAACATGGAGAAACCCATCTCTACAAAAATACAAAAAATCATCCAGGCATGGTGGCACATGCCTATAGTTCCAGCTACTCAGGAGGCTGATGTAGAAGGATTATCTGGGCCCAGGAGTTCAAGGCTGCAGTGAGCCATGATCACACAACTACATTCTAGCCTGAGACAGAGTGAGATCTTGTCCCCCAAAAAAGGAAAGAAAACTACAAAAAGGAAATCCTGAAGGAAAAATTGTAGTATAAATAAAGCAAAATATATACGAAAATGTCTTAATAGTAGATCTTAGCAGGCTGAATAAAGACAACAAATTTGAAGATGAGACCATTGAAATTGTACAATCTGAAGAGCAGGAAGAAAAATAGAATGAAGAAAAATTGAAAGAGCCTGAAAGACCTGTGGAAAACCATCATCCATAACAAAATACACATAATTTGAGTCCCAGAAGAGTAGGAGAAAGAAGAGTGCAAAAAGAAATTTAAATAGATAATGGCTGAAAATTTCCCAACTTGTATAAAGTACACAAATTTACACATTCAAAAAGTTCAAAAAACGTAAAGAACTTCATATCCACATGAAGACACAATGTAATCACACTCTCGGAAGCTAATAACCACTTTTCTACTGCCTGCTTCTATTAGATCAACTTTTTAAGATTCTCCTAAAATAAATTATCCTCTCTAAGTGAGGTCATGTGATATTTTTCTTTCTGTGTCTGGCTTATTTCATTTAATATAATTTCTTCCAGGTTCACCCATGTGGACTGGGGGAGATGCTGGTCAAAGGATACAAAGTTTCAGCTAGAAGAGTAAATTCAGGAGATCTATTGAATAATAAGGGGACTGAGACAAATAACAAGATATTGTATATTTGAAAGTTGCTGAGAGCAGATTTTCAGTTTTTACACCACAGGAAAAAAAATAATAAAGGAGCTAATGCATGTGTTATTTAGCTTGATTTAGCCATTCCACAATGTATACATATTTCAAATAATCATATTCTACATAATAAATATATGCAAGTTTTAGTTTTGTGTAAAGATATAAACATTTTTAAAACTAAAACAATCTTGAAAGCAGCCTGGAAAAAGTGAGTCATTATGTACAAACTATCTACAATCTAATTTGCAGTGGATTTTGCATAAAATTCTAGGTAGGCTAGAAGGCAGTGAAATGACATTGAAAGTGCTAATAATAAAAAAAACTAACAAATAATTCTATATTAAAGAAAATTACATTTCAAAACTGAAGAAGTTAAAACATTCCACACATTGAAAGCTGAGGGACCACATTGCCAGTAGATCTATCCTTCAAGAATTGCTAAAGAGGTTTTTCAGAGCACTAAACAATAACTCAACATTATATGAGAAACTTTTTGAAAAAAATTGATAAAGATAATTATATGGGTAAATATTTTTTTAAACACCACGACTACATTTTTGCTTTAACTCCTTTTTTCTATTTGATTTAATGTGTACAAGATATGTAAAACCATGATTTGTGTCAACATAAGAGGGAGGGTTGAGGAGAGCTTTTGAAAGCAATTAAATATTATATATTAATTAAAGAAGATTGTTGTAATTTTAAGAAACTAGTTTTAATTCCTCACTCCCAATAAAAACTAACAAGGAATAAACAAAAATCAAGTGGTATACTACAGAAAAGTGATTAAACACAAACAAAGTAGTTATGAAGGAATTAAAAAAAGCAAAATGTTATGACATATTGAAAATAAATAGTAAACAGCAGATGTATGTCCCACATAACAGGAATTTCTTTAAATGAAAATGCGCAATAACTAGAAAGAATCATGATAGGTAGTGCTTAAAAGGAAATTTACGATTGTAAATACTCACACTACAAAAGAAGAAAGCACTCAATTTTGTAAGCAAAATATAAAATAAAGGAATTAGAAAACAAAGTTAAAACTATATTCAAAGTTAGCAGAATGGAGAAAATAATAAATAGTACATTGAAGATAAGTAAAATGTGATACAGAAATATAATTAAGAAAATTTTAAAAAGCAAATGCCAATTCTTTGTAAACATAAACGAAGTTGACTAACTTCTGACCTAATTGACTAAATAATTTTAGACAATTCAAATAATTAATATAAAAAATGGGAGGACACTAATATCTGCTTTATAAAGATAAAATGATTTTGGCAGAATATCATGAACAATTCTAGCTATGACGAAATGGACAAATTCCTAGAAACATACAACCTAGCCAAACTGATAAGAATAAATAGAAAATCTGAACAGATCTTTAACAGGTAAAGAGATAAAGTAAATAACAATAATAAAAACAACCAACAAATAATTTCTGGTTTTGCTACTACTATTCAATCATGTACTGAAAATTCTAGGCCAAACAATTAATCAGGAATGACATATAAAGAGCAACCAATTTAGAAAGTGTTGTGGGTTGGTTGAATTGTGTTCTCGCAAAATATATTTTGGAACCTTAATCTCCACTACCTTGAATGTGATATTATTTTTAAATAGTCTTTGAAGGCTTGGAGTGGTGGCTCACGCCTGTAATCCCAGCACTCTGGGAGGCCCAGGCAGGTGGATCACCTGAGGTCAGGAGTTTGAGACCAGTCTACTGGTCTCTACTAAAAATACAAAATTAGCTGGGTGTGGTGGCACATGCCTGTAATCCCAGATTTTCAGGAGACTGAGGCAGGAGAATCGCTTGAACCCCAGGGGTGGAGAGTTTCAGTGAGCCAAGATTGTGCCATTGCACTCCAGCCTGGGCAACAAGAGTAAAACTGTGTTTCAAAAAATAAAATTTTTTAAAATGTATAAATTTTTAAAAAAGTCTTTGAAGCATTATAGAGTTAAAATGAAGCCATACTCTTTTAGGTGGGACCTTAATTTGATACTCACTGTCATTATTATGAGAGGGGGAATTAGGACAGGGAGACACAGACATAGGGAGATCACCATGTATATTGAGCCAGAGATTAGAGTCATTTTTCGATAAGCCAAGTAATGTCAATGATGGCTGGCAACCACCAGATGCTAAAAGAGAAACATAAAATATTCTTTCTCATCGACTCTCACAGGGGGAAAACGATTATAATGACACTTGATTTCGGACTTTTGGCTTTCAGATTAATTTGAGAATAAATTTCTGTAAGCCACTTAACTTGTGGGAATTTGTTACAGTAGCCCAAAGAAAATGAATAGATATTTGTTACAAGGAAGTAGGAGTCTGGTGAAACAGGTGCCTAAAAATACTTTTAATGGTCAAAAATGCAGTTACTTAATATAAGTGAGCAATATGTTCTTGAAAATAAGAAGGAAAATTTTTCTTGTTATAAAGTGCCAAAACATTTGTCTTTATTGTGATCTACTCAGAGTGGAAGGTAGAACTTGTAGATCATTAATTTGGATAATTAGCTGAGGAAATTTCTGAGCAAAATGTGGAAGCTGCACCCTGCTTTCTCTTTGGAGCTTACAGTAAAATACAGGAGAAAAAAAAGATAAGATAAGCAATAAACTATTAAGCAAAATAAACCCAAAATTGAACATTTGAAAAGTTCTTACCATATGTATATTGCAAGACAGTAGAAAGCATGCTTTGTAGAGAATACAAAGGGAATATCTAAAAGACATTTTCTGGAATGATCAGGTATGTGTCACATGGAATCGATCAACCATTTTGGCAGAAATACTGCCAGTTTGGACTGAAGAGGAAAGAGATGAAATGAAATAAATTAGGGCTGTTGAAGTTGTAGGATTCTCTAGGTAGGAAATATGCCAGTTACCTGGCTCAAACATGTCATTCTCATGACAAAAGATGAATGAATCTGAAGGTTGCTCAGAGGCCACCAGGGATACCACTGCCCCTGTATCTCTGCAGAGAGTAGACCCAGGAGATGGGGCCAACACTTCCTTGCCTTCAGAGGTTGGGACTCATCTTTGGTTACAGAGAACTGCTACTACTACAGGCCAAGAGGGTAAAGCTATCACCGTGATAAAGAGAAAGGCTCAGAGGACTACAAAATCGCAAATGAGGACATGACAAGCCTCTCAGGTCTCAGAGGGACAGTACCATATGGGAGTGTTCTCAGTCCCTAATGAAACTTTTGTTACTGGCCTGGAACTTGCTCTCGAACAGTGACCTCTTTATTTTTTCTGTTTTTCTGCCTTTAAAAATGGGAATGTCTGTCCTATCCTGTCTCACCATTGTATTTCAGAAGCAAATAACTTGTTTTTTAGTTTTACAGTTCTGCAGACAAAGAACTTTAGCCCCAGATGAATCATACCCAGAGTCTTATCCATACCTCATCTAAATAATATTTGAGTCTTCCTGAATTAATATTTAAATGAAATGTTGGGCAAGAGTTGGTGTTAGAATGATTTAAACCTTTTGTGGATTCTCAGATGGGACAAAAATATTGTGCATGTGGCAGATTGTTATTGGTTACATTGTGTCTCCAAAATTAAATGTTCAAGTTCTACTCTCTAGTACCTCTAAATATAATCTTACTTAGAAATACTACTTTGTAGATAGAAACAAGTTAAAATAAGATCGGAGTAGGGTGGGCTCTAATTCAGTGATTGGTGTCTTTATAAGAAGAAGGAAATTTGAAGAGACACAAAATGGGCAACAGAGGTAGCAATTGGAATGAAGTCTTTAGAAACCAAGGAAAGGCGACTATTGTTGCAACCACCAGAAGCTAGGAAGAGGCAGAGAACAGAGGCATAGAATGGAGGCTTTCAGAGCCTCCATTTTGTATCCTGCCTACATTTTGATTTAGGATTGCTGTTCTCCAGAAATGTAAGATAATACATTTATGTTGCTTTAAGCCATGCAGTTTGTTGTAATTTGTTATAGTAGGAAACTAAAAAATAATTAAAACCATTGCTATTAGTGAAAGATATGCTCTTACATACAGAATCTACACACAAACATACAACTATTTATTAGGCTTAAAAAGTAAATTCAGCAAAGTTGCAGGGTAAAAGAGCTACATGCAAAAATCAGTTTTATTTCTATACAAAAACAATTACCAATCTGAAATGAAAATTAAGATATCAGTTCCCTTTACAAAAACACCCAAAAAAAGCCTGGTAATAAATTCAAATAAGGAACTGAAAACTCACACAGCAAAACTACAAAACATTGCTGAAAGAACCTAAAAAGGCCCCATATAAATGAAAGGATAGCGCATATTTATGGTTTGGATGACAGTAATATTAAGATTTACTTACTCACCAAAGCAATCTACAGATCCAATGCTATAATTCTTAAGATTCAAACAGACTTCAGCTTTGCCTACCTTTTCCTTCTTTTTTTTTTTTTTTTTTTTTTTGAGATGAGTTTCACTCTTGTTGCCCAGGCTGGAGTGCGGTGGCAGCGTTCGGCTCACTGCAATCTCCACCTCCCAGTTCAAATGATTCTCCTGCCTCAGCCTTCTGAGTAACTGGGATTACTGGTGTACACCACCACATCCAGCTAATTTTTTGTATTTTTAGTAGAGATGGGGTTTCGCCATGTTGGCCAGGCTGGTCTCGAACTCCTGACCTCAGGTGATCAGCCCACCTCAGCCTCCCAAAGTTCTGGGATTACACTCCTGAGCCACCATGCCCAGCTACCTTCCTTTTTGAAAAAGAAATATACAAGTCAATTTCCAAATTCATGTGGAAAGTAAGAAATTGTGAGTAGCCAAAATAATATTGAAAAGAAATTATGATTGGGAAAATAATTTCTCTTGATTTCAAAACTTACTCAAAGCTACAGTAATCAAATAATGGAATACAATAGACATATAAACCAATAGAATAAAATTCAGAGCCCAGAATTTGTACCAAATATATACACTCAATTGACTTTTGAAAGGGTGTCAATATGGAAAAGAAAAGTCTCTTTAACAATTGTTATAGGCACAACTGGATATCCATTGTCAAAGAGTGAGACTGGAACCATCCCTAGCCACATGGTATGCAAAAATTAACTCAAAATGGATCAGTGACCTAAACATGAACTAAACATGTAAACTTCTTAGAGAAAAACATAGGAGTAGATCTGCATGATGATGGATTTAGCAATGGCTCTTTGGAAATGGCACCAAAACCATTAGTAACAAATAATAAATTAGATTTCATTAAAATTGAAGACTATGAGCATCAGATGACATTATCAAGATAATGAAAAACAACCTACAGAGGTGGAGAAAACATTTGCAGCCAATATGTCTGGTAAGGTGCTAGTACCCAGAATTTATATAGAACAACTTAACCACACAAAGAAAATCTTCTTAAAAAAAAGCAAAGGCTGAAATAGATATTTCTCCAAAGAAAATAAACAAATTGACAACAAGCACATAAAATGAGATTCAACATCATTAGTCATCAGAGAAATTCAGATCTCAATCACAATGAGATACCAATTTATACCCATTAGGTTGGCTATATTAAACAATATTAAAAATAAAAATAACAAGTGTTGGCAAAAATGTGGAAATACTGCAACCTTTATATATTGTTGGTAGGGATCTAGAATGGTAACATTATTGTTGAAGACAGTCTGCATTTATTTAAAAAGTTAAATATAGAATTACCGTAAAACCATGCAATTCCGTTCCTACATATATACCAAAAAGGAATTGAAAACAGGTACCAAAATACGTACATGCATATAACTGTTCATGGCAATGCTATTTACAAAAGACAAAAGATGGAAACAGTCTAGTGTCCATCAACGGAATAATGAATTAACAAACTCTGATAAATGCATGCAATATACTATTTCTCAGCTTTCTCTCTCTCTCTCTCTCTCTCTCTCTCTCGCTTGCTCGCTCACTCGCTCATCAGCTACCATTACTATTAGTGCATTTTATATGTGACCCAATATAATTATTCTTCTTTCAGTGTGGCCCAGGGAAGTCAAAAGTGGACACCCCTGCTCTAAAGCATAATTCTAACTAAATGAATTATATCTAAAAGAACAGTACAGAGTGACTGTTTAATAGGTATGAGATTTTCTTTTAGGGTGATGGAAATATTTTAGAAATTGATTTAGTTTATAACTGCAGAACACTGTGGATGTAGTAAATGCCACTGAAATGTACCTTTAAAAATGGTTAATTTCATGCTCTGTAAATTTCATCTCAATAAGGAAAAAAACCTTATTTTTTGTTTATTTGAAATTTAAATTTGACTGAGTAGTTGGTGTTTTATCTGGCAATGCATATGTATATGTATACATATGTGTGTGATATATTATCTGAATCCTTTATAAAACACTATACAAAATTGGGCATTGAATATATAATTTTTGAACAACAAATCGCTTAATATTGTCAGTCTTTTATTCATTTAAAATGACATAATCATTTCCCTTCCACATAATAGCCACTTTTGTCTTTCAGACCTACATTTGCTGCTATGCAGAGCATAGTTTAAAGATCTTTATGTTTACAAAGAAATGATTTAATAATTCTGTATAAAACTCACTATTCTCTTTTTAATTTTTGTATTTAAAATGCACTACTCTTAATTACCTTTCTGTACTCCTGTGCTTCATATCTTTTTCCTTTCTGTACTTCTTTTCTTCATATCTTATTTTTATTACAAATGCAGCCTTATATTTATGAATTGACTTTTTTGAATTTGGAATTTTCAATGACATAATTTCCTGTAGCCACTGCACCTGTGTTTCTTATGTCTGTTGCCTTTTGGAGCACATAACACAATACCACAAGATGACAACAAAAGTATGGAGGCAAGTCAAACAAAAGATTGAACTCTTTATTTTATTTTTCTTTTACTTTACTATAACTGACTTTACCAATAGTTTCTTTGTCCAACAGCATAAGAAATATAACAACGATTTTACAATCTGTTTATGATAGAGTGAAGCAAAGCCCAGAAGAAATGGCTGTGCACATAAGCCAAACTTGATGCAGCGAGATGTTTATTAGAAGGAGAGCTGGGGTTACATGACAAGCATCTTGAAACATGATTGGAAAATAGGCTTAGTAAATTTTTTCTGCAAGATGATCCTACTAATAGGAGGGCAGCATGGATCAAGAGCTCTCTGCACACTGTGGAAGGAGGGCTAGCTGAAGTGAGCACTGGCTTAGTAAAACCAAAGTATTCAAAGAGTGCCAGCTGTCGAATTAAAACATGAAAGAGACAAGCTCAGCAAGTCAGAGGGAACAAATCCTTTTGGGTACTTTAATTTTGTGAAGATTTTTTTAATATTCTGAAAATAATTTCTGAAAGCAATACAATTAAAATTTAGAATGTGTAACTCCTTTAAAAGTATCTTAATTATAATAAGAGAATGCATTTATTTTGCTTTTCCATTTTTCATAATCTCTGTAGGCATGGGAAGAATGCTAAAAACAAAGCTAAATGTCTGTCCTATTTTGAAAATAGATGTCATATGTTCTAAACATAAATCAGTGTTTTTCTATCTTTCACATAATATCTTTTGTAGAAAACAGATTTTACTTTTAAAAATGACTTCAAATCTAGGATTTAGTGTAAGATACAGTAATAATCAAAATCAAAGTAATGATTTGTTGACATTGAAGTGGTGATCAGAAGGTTCTATCTAAACCTTCTGAGCATTACAATAAACTGCTATATATTTGAAAAAATAACAGGTTGTGTCTTTTAATAATAATACATGTATTTTAGTTAAATTCAAGTAAAGCTCATGCAATACAAGGCTTTAAGTTTTTAAAGAGTATTGATTATTAACTGCTGTTTCTAGGAAGGGCACATTATAAATACCATGACAATACAAACTCAAGGTATGTAACTTTGTTATGTACTCTTCTTAAGAAGCGCCAACTTCTTTCAGGGGGTCTGAAAGTCCCTTTCCCATTCTTGTAACAGCAGAAAGAATGCTGATACTATTTAGCCAACCCAGGCACTGAAGAAAGAACATAGGCAAGAAAGATCACTTTATAGAACCAGAATAATGCAGTGATGGCTCTTAGGGGTAAAACAAATGAAAGCCATTTTGCACAATAAAAAGTAGAAAAACTAAAGCCTAATATAGACATTGGTAGATTTGACTCAGCAATCAGAATTGGCCCTTTCATTTACCATGAAACATACTACTGTCTAAATATTATCTCTGTGTTTGGTGTTATAGTCACAATGTTGAACTGGATTCAACAACCAGATATAACTGATACCTGGAAATACTTAGATTAATACCGTGTTTCACTATGCTTCACTTTATTGTGCTTCATGGATATTGCATTTTTTACAAATTGAAGATTTGTGACAATCTTGCATTGAGCAAATCTGTCCAATAACACAGGTTTACTCCTTATCTCTGTGTTACCATTTTGGCAATTTTGCAAAGTATTTTAAACTTTTTCATTATTATTATATGTATTATGCTGTTACCGTTGTAATTGTTTAGTGGTGCCACGAACCATGCCCATATAAGAGGACAAGCTTCATCATTAAATGTGTGTGTTCTGACTGTCCCACCAAACCACTATTCCCCCTTCTCATTCATTCCCTCTTCTTAAGCCTCCTTATATTCTGAGACTTAATGATATCAAAATTAGCACAATAACCCTACAGTGGCCTCTAACTGTTAAAGTGAAAGAAAGAATTGCGTATCTCTTGAAATCAAAAACAAAAAGTGATAATGCTTAGTAAGGAAGGCATGTTGTTGAAAGCCACAATAAGCAAAAAGCTAGGCCTTTTGCACAAAGCAGTTACCCAGGCTGTGAATGAAAATGAAAAGTTATTGAAGGAAATTGAAAGTATTATTCCTGTTGAACACACAAATGATAAGTAAGCAAAATAGCCTTATTGCTGATATGTACAAAATTTTAGTGATCCAGATAAATCAAACCAGCCATAACACACCCTTAAACCAATGCTTAATCCAGAACAAGGCCCTAAGTCTCTACAATTCTATGAAGGCTTGTGAGAATTCACTCAAAGTGGTAGCAAAAATATTAAAAGAAAAATATTAGAGAAAGTTATAGAATATGGTCTCAAACTCTCTTAGAAAGCCTAAAAGTTTTTTCTATAGTTCTTGGCTGAAGGCAGCCAGAGTCTCTCTGCAAGAGCCAGAGAAATTAGAATGCAAATACAAAAGTATGTAAAGTTTATCAGAATAACTTGTTTACTTACATATTCTTAAAACTAATCTTTGAGCTGGATAGCCCTCTCAGGGAGAGGTTGACCAAGGAGATCACTCTCTAAAAGTGTTTGCTTTAGGCATCAGAACATGTCCTTTAATCTTTAACCTCTAGTGGTGTTAACTTGGAGTTTTTGTCATTTAATGTGTATTGAATAAAAGCCAAGAATCCCTGCATGTAAAGGCCAGCATTCACAACTGTTTACAGCACTCTCCAAGGAGTCTGTAAGCTGCCTGGACACGAGTACACTCATTCACTGTATTTTGTGTGTGAGTGAATTTATTCCTCCATTGCTAAGTCAAGGTCTGCAAGACAGACCCCCACAAGTAATGACCCCAGCAGTGGTGCCCAATGTGGGGCAACCCTGACAAAGGCTGAGAGATGAAGAAGTTTCAGAAGAAAAATTGGAAGCTAGCAGAGGTTGATTCATGAGATTGAAGAAACTAATATGTCTCCATCACATAAAAGTACAAGAAGAAGCAGACAGTACTAATGTAGGAGCTGCCACAAGTTATCCAGAAGATCTAGCTAAGGTAAATGATAAAGGTGACTACATTAAACAATAAATTTTCAATGTAGACAAAGCAGCCTTCTACTGAAAAAAAGGTGTCATCTAGGAATTTTATAACTAAAGAGAAGTCAATATTTGGGTTCAAAGCTTCAAAGGACAGGCTGACTCTCTTCTTAGGGGTGAATGCAGCTGGTAACTTTAAGTTGAAACAAATGCTCACTTACCATTTCAAAACTCTCAGGTCCTTTAAGAATTATACTAAATCTACTCTTCTTATGCTCTCTATACAGGTTAACAAAGCCTGCATGATAGCACATCTGTCAGTGCTATGGTTTATGGTACATTTTAAGTCTACTTTTGAGATCTGCTCAGAATAAAGAGTCCTTTCAAAACACTGCTGTTCATCAACAATGCACCTGGTTAGCCAATAGCTCTGGAGATGTACTAGTAAACTAATGTTGTTTTCATGACTGCTGACACAATATCCATTCTTCAACCCACGAATCAAGGAGTCATTTTGACTTTCAAGTCTTATTATTTAGAAAATGTAATTTGTAAGGCTAGCAAGATAACTATAATTAGAATTGGAATCTGCAGATGTGACTGAATTGGGGCAATTTTATGATAGTAATTGAATAAATGAGAAGTTGCTTCTATGGATGAGCAATGAAAGTGGTTTCTTGAGATGATACATACTCCTGGTAAAGATGCCGTGATCATTGTTGAAATGACAACAAAGTCTTTAGAATATTCCATAAACATAGTTAATAAAGCAGTAGCAGGGATTGAGAGAATTGACTTCAATTTTGAAGGAAGTTTTACTGAGGCTGAAGTGCCATCAGACAGCATTGTATGCTATAGAGAAAACATTCCTGAAAGGAAGAGTTAATGGATATGGCAAGCTTTGTTGTTATTTTATTGTAAGAAATTGCCATAGTGACTACAGCCTTCAGTAGTTACCACTCTGATCAGTCAGGAGCCAACAATGTTGAGCCAAAACCCTCTACCAGCAAAATGGAATTCCCTAAAAATCCTCTTGTTTCTAGAACTGAAAACTTAGGTGATTGTTAGCATTTTAGAGTAAAACATTTTAAAATTATGTACATTGTTCAGACATAATGCTACTATACGCTTAGTGAATTATAGTACAGTGAAAACATAACTTTCTACATCTGAGAAACCAGAAACTTTGTGTGAGTTGCTACATACAATATTTGCTTTATGTCAGTAGTCTGGAATCAAACCCACAGTGTTTCTGATGAATGCTTGTGTAATAGAGTTACAATTAAGAAAAATAACAACAAAGAGTGGAAGATATTACCATAGAATTTAAGAGGCCTTAGTGAAGGTGTAGTCTATTTTGAGAGAAAATTTTATGATTAAGAAAAAAGAATATGTGGGGTGGAATTCTGGGAGACAAAACTGTTCTGCATAGCTAAACACAGGGTATAAGCCGTGGAAAAAGGGCAGAGATGATACTGAAAAAGAAGAGCGTGACTTGAAGTGATTTTTATGCTCTGTTAAAAATAAATTTAACTATTTCATGAAAATAATGTGGTTATTGAAATTTTTAATCAGGAAAGCAACATGAATGGACTTGTAGTACAAATTTTTCTTCCTGTGATTTGAAGAAAACAATGGAATCATGTGTTAAAAAACCAAAAGAAACAGTGGCAGAAAAAATAGTGTAATGTCAGTTGAAATAGGGACAAGTTCAAACATTAAAAATCAGTAGAATCAGTAGAATTTAGTGAGTAGTTAGATATTGGAGTAGATAAAAGAAGACTAAAAATAACCTACTGGTTTCTCAGATGGTCAGTTATTTGAATGGTGGTAAAATTAAATGAAACAGGTCAAAGTGGGAGAAGCAGGTTTCATTTCAGATGTAGTGAACTTGAGATGCATGTGGCTCAAACAAAGTAAATTGATCCAGATGCTTAATCCTAATAAGTGTAGACTAAAATATCAGTGAATTAAAAAGACAAAAAGTTTATTGCTCACTTGTGTTATATGCTCATTCTGAATAAGCAATGTTCTCTGGATTCCAGATGCCTACTTACTCCAGTGAGATCCATTCTGAATTCAAATGTCTTATGGAAAGAGAAGCAGAGACTCTAATTATTCTAAAAAAGACACTATTTAAGGGGACCATAATTATTGTGTTGGTGCATTCGAAGAAACCAAGCCTGGGATCATCTATCATATTCTTATAAGCTCCAGTTTGATCCCGTTCTCATTAAACATTCCTTCATAAGTAACCGCCGTTCTTAAAGAAAGAAGATTCTGCTTAATTAATGACAAACTCAGTAAAATATACTCCATGTTTAAAAGTCCAATGGTAAAACTCTGTAATTGACATTCACAAGTTAATCTATTTTCTAAAAAGTAGAAACTGAACTTTCATTGAATCAATATGGTGTCCAGACTCCATTTCACACTTTTCCAGAATTAGAGTTAGGCCCTGGAATTCATACTGAATTGCCAGACAAGACTTTCCTATCTTTAAAGGTAAATTATATTTTAGCACATTATTCTGTCCCTGTGTAACTGACTTGAGACTATCTCAGTGCAGAGATACTATTAATGTTAAAAATTAAAATAATAACATTCAAATATTAGATCTCTTTGCTTCTAGGAGTATGCTAGATTGCTAAAATGAATTACTCACCTCTTTATCTACCCAAGGAAAAAGAAGTCATTATAGAAAAAAAAGATACTTGCAGGTTCATATTTTTGGCGGCCAAATTCACAATTGCAAAACTGTAGAACCGACCCAAATGCACTTCTATTAACCAGTGGATAAAAAAGTAGGGACTACTATTCAGTCATAAAAGAAATAAAATGCAGCCTGGGCACGGTGGCTCACACCTGTAATCCCAGCACTTTAGGAGGCCAAGGAAGGCAGATTATCAGGTCAAGATGTTGAGACTATCCTGGCCAACATGGTGAAACCCTATCTCTACTAAAAATACAAAAATTAGCTGACCATGGTGGCACTCACCTGTAATCCCAGCTCCTTGGGAGGCTGAGGCAGGAGAATTGCTTGAACCCAGGAGGTGGAGGTTGCAGGAACCAAGATTGCACCACTACACTTCAGCCTGGTGACAGAGCTAGACTCTGTCAAAAAAAAAAAAAAAAAAAAGAAATGAAATAATGGCATCTGCAGCAACCTGGATGGAATCGGAGACCATTCTTCTAGGTGAAGTAACTCAGGAATGGAAAACCAAACATTGTATTTTCTTATTCATAACTGGGAGCTAAAGGCATGAAAATAATGCAATGGACTTCGTGGACTCTGAAGACAGGGGTGAGGAATAAATGATTAAACACTGAGTACAGTGTACACTGCTTGGGTGCACCACAGTCTGAGAAGACACTGCTAAAGAACTTATCCATATAACCAAACACCATCTGTTCTCCCAAAACTACTGAAATTAACACACACACACACACACACACACACACACACACACACACATATATATATATGTATATATATTTCTTGGTATATGTATATGAATATACATGAATTTTTCACCTCCTCTCCAAAGGCCAGACATACATTCCAAGAAAGTCCTGGAACATACAGATTTGTTAAGACACATGAAAGACCTTCAGTAGATTAAGGTTGCCTGTGTATGTATAAGGATATGACACTTCCTCACTGTCTGATCTGACAAATTACCTTTTATATACCTCAGTTTCTTCACTTCTAAAATAATAAGGGAATTCTGTGCGAAAGATATTTTGTGAAGATTGTGTATGCCAATTCATGGCAAATGCTTAGTTATAACTGGCATATAATAGGTGCTAATTAACATTTGTCACTGTTATTATTACTACTATTAATATTATAAGTATAGTCACTTGCTTCTCATCCAAAAATTGAAGGATATCAGAAATACTTTTTCTGGACTAAATATAATCTGCTAAAAGATGATTAGCTATAAACAACCAGGGAAGTAAGTATTTGTCAATATTTGTATCATAGTTGGCTCCACTGAAGAAATTTTAGACAATACAGTAATAGGTAAATGCCATCCATTATCTAAGGGAAGAGTTTATTATCAGGAAGATGGAAGCATATTGATCTGGGCATAACACTGGGGAAATGATAATGTGAGCAAAATTTTTAACATTGAGGTGAATGAAGAGCTGAAAGATTGCATTCATTTGAGAAATGCAACTCTCATAGTGATTGCATTCACTATGGAAAAAGTATGCACATGCATAGATTATGTCTGGGTTTTGACAGAAAGTGGAAGATAATACTCAGAGAAAATATCAAGGTTATACATTATTTTTCCAGAGGGCATTATGAGAAAATTTTGGAAGGGCACAAGCAGAGTGGATTGAAATAAGTAAAACAAAGCTCAGAATAATGTGAATAATTAATTCATAATTTGGTGATGATGACCATTAACTCATAAGTTGGTGATGATGAATATTAATTCATAATGTTAACTGTGAAAATGTTTCAAAATGAGTCAAAGAGATCATTCCAGAAATATAGCAATTTTTATTTTCAGAATTCCAAAATTTAGTAACATTGAATAAAAATTTATTTGGCTCTATATTATAAATGACAGTCTGGTTACCTAAATACTCACAACCTAAATTATTTGGCCCTATATTATAAATGACATTGTAAATACCTAAATACCCACAACCTAACAGTAATGATCAAAGATAAAATATATTACTTGTACTTATATACATATAGTACTTTATAGACTCAGATCTCTCTCTCTATCTATCTATCTACGTACATATATATGCTGATATTGTTTGGCTCTGTATCCCCACCCAAATCCAAATCTCAGGTGAAATAGCAATTTCCAGCATTGAAGGAGGGACCTGCTGGGAGGAAATTAGATTATAAGGGGCAGATATCCCCCTTGCCGTTCTCATGATACTAAGTTCTCATGAGATCTGGTTGTTTGAAAGTGTGTAGCACTTCCCTTTTCACCATCTCTTCCCTTTCTCCTGCTCCTGCCATGTAAGACATACTGGCTTCCCCCTTTGCCTTCCACCATGATTATAAGTTTCCTGAGACCTCCCACAGCCATGCTTTCTGTACAGTCTATGGAACTGTAAGACAATGAAACCTCCTTTCTTTAAAAATTAGCAGTCTCAGGTAGTTCTTTATAGCAGTATAAGAACAGACTAATACAGATGATTGAGACCAGGAGAGTGGGGCATTGCTATAAAGATAACTGAAAATGTGAAAGTGACTTTGGAAATGGGTAACAGGCAGAGGTTGGAACAGTTGGAAGGGCTCAGAAGAAGACAGAATGACGAGAGAAACTTTGGAACTTCTTAGAGACTGGTTGAATGGTTGTGACCAAAATGCTGATAGTGATATGGATAGTGAAGCCCAGGCTGAAGTGCTTCTAGATGGAAATGAGGAACTTATTAGGAACTGGAGTATTGGTCACTCTTGCTATGCTTTAGCAAAGAGATTGACCTAGAGATCTGTGGAACTTTGAACTTGAGAGAATTGATTCTGGGTATCTGGCAGAATAAATTTCTAAGCAGCAGTCACATTGTAACCAGGCTGCTTCTAACAGCATAAGATCATAAGCATTTGCAAAGAAATGGTCTGAAATTGAACTTGTATTTAAAAGGGAAGCAGAGTATAAAAGTTTAAAAATTTGCAGACTGACCATGTGGTAGAAAAGAAAAACCCATTTTCTGGGAAGGAATTCAAGCAGGCTGCAGAAATTTGCATAGAGAGGAGCTAAATATTAGTAGACATGACAATGAGAAAAAATGCTTCCAAGACATTTTAGAGACCTTCATGACAGCCCCTCTGAACACAAGCTTGGAGGCCTAGGAGGGAAAAATTATTTAATGGGCCAGGCCCAGGGTCCTGCTGATATGTGCAGCCTCAGGACATGGTACCCTAGATGGCTGCTCCAGCTCTAGTCATGGTTAAAAGGCACCAAAATACAGCTAGGGCCATTGCTTTAGAGGGCTCAAACCCCAACACTTGGTGGCTTCCATGTTGTGTTAAGCTTGCAGGTGAGCAGAGAGCAAGAGTTTAGGCTTGGGAGCCTCTACCTAGATTTCAGAGGATATGTGGAAACACCTGGAAGGCCAGGCAGAAGTCTGCTGCAGGGTTGGAGCCCTCATGAAGAACCTCTAATAAGTGAGTGCGGAGAGGAAATGTGAGGTTGGAGTCTCCACCCAGAATCATCAATTGGGCACTGCCTTGTGAATCTGTGAGGTGAGGACCATCATCCTCCAGACCCTAGAATGTTAGATCCACTGACAGCTTGCACCATGCACTTAACAAAGTTGCAGACACTCAGTGCCAGCCCATGAAGCAGCCATGGGGGCTGTACCCTGCAGAACCACATGGGAGGAGCTGCCTAAGGCTTTGGGAGCCAACCCCTTACATCAGCATGGCCTAGATTTAGGATAGGGAGTCAAAGAAAGTTATGTAGAAGCTTTAACATTAAATGACTGTCTGCTGGGTTTTGGACTTGCAGGGGATATGTAGCCCCTTTTTTGGCCAATTTCTCCCATTTGGAATAGGAGAACGTACCCAATGCCTGTACCCCCATTGTATCTTCAAAGTAATTAACTTGTTTTTTATTTTAAAGGCTCATAGGTGGAAGGGAAACTTGCCTTTTCTTAGATGAGACTTTAGACTTGGACTTTTGAGAGAATTCTGAAATGAGTTAAGACTTTGATGGATTAGGGGGAAGGCAAGATTGTGTTTTGAAATGTGACAGAAACATGGGATTTGGGAGGAGCCAGGGGTAGAATGATATGGTTTGGCTTTGTATCCTCACCCAAGTCTAATATCAAATTATAATCCCCACTGTTGAAAGTGGGGCCAGGTGGGGATGTGATTAGATAGGGTTGTATTTCCCCCTTGCTATTCTCATGATAGTGAATGAGTTCTCATGATATCTGTTTGAAAGTGTGTAGTACTTTCTCCTTCACGTTCTCTTCTCTTCCTCCTGCTCCCTATATGTAAGATGTGTGGGCTTCTCCTTTGCCTTCCATCATTATTGTAAGTTTTCTGAGGCCTTCCTAGCTATGCTTTCTGGACTACCTGTGGAACTGTGAATTAATTAAACCTCTTTTCTTTATAAATTTCCCAGTCTCATGTAGTTCTTTATAGCAGTGTGAGAACAGATTAATATACACTATGCACACCACATGGTCATTTTGTTTTTGCTTTTAGAGCTTGAACAAAAGAATAACATGTAAAAATTATTTTCATTTTATCTGGTGGATTGTGTGTTTCATAAATTCTTTTATAGACATTATGGAAAACCTAAATGGCATGTCTTAAGAAGGCTTCAGAGTCAATATTTGACATTAGTCATAGAAAAAATGAAACATGTTTTTGAACTATTACAATAATATTTGTGTTAGATAATTAGATCTACACATCGTACAAAAATAACTGGCTTAAAATATGCTATCTTATTTGAATTTATGATAATAAATTCTTATTTTTTATATATTCTTGAGCAGTAATTATACTGTAACAATTAATTATACTAAGTTCTTATGTTTAAATACATATTTATTGGTTTTCTTAATATTGGATCCAAATTTTTTAACAACAGAGAGAAACAAATAGCTGGGTTTCACAATATTATTTAGTTTCTGCATCACTAAAAACTTTATAGGATGAAATAATTTGATTTTATTGCACTAGAGGATTTGATTATATATTTTTTGTTATATATTGCATTTTGAAATTTTACTTTATAAAGTTTTTGTTTGTTTGTTTTTTCATTTTGAGACAGAGTCTTGCTCTGTTACCCAGGCTGAAGTGCAGTGTCATGATCTCAAGTCACTGCAAACTCTGCCTCCTGGGTTCAAGCAATTCTTGTGCTTCAGTCCCCCAAGTAGCTGGGATTACAGATTTACACCACCATGCCCAGCTAATTATTGCATTTTTAGTAGAGATGAGGTTTCTAAGTATTGGCCAGACTGGTCTCAAACTCCTGGGATCCACCCATCTAGGCCTCCCAAAGTGCTAGCATTACAGGCATCAAACCACCATGCCTGGCCTTAGTACATATTTTATGGTAATTCATCATTCAGCCTTAAGTGGATTTCTCTGTTTTGTACTCAACATAATGATAAGGAGTGATAACCCTATTTTTATATTCTGTGCAAGCACATAAAAATGTCAAATTTAAAAAGCCTTTTATAGTTCAAAAAATGATACCTGACGGGGCACGGAGGCTTATGCCTGTAATCCCAGTACTTTGGGAGGCCAAAACAGGCAAATCATTTGAGGCCAGGAGTTCGAGACCAGCCTGGTCAACATGGTGAAACTCCGTCTCTACTAAAAATACAAAAAATTAGTTGGGAGTGGTAGTGGGCATGTAATCCCAGTTACTTGGGAGGCTGAGGCAGAAGAATTGCTAGAGCTAGGGAGGCAGAGGCTGCAGTAAGCTGAGATCACGTCACTGCCCTCCATCCTGGGCAAGAGAGCAGAATTCTATCTCAAAAAAAAAAAAAAAAAGATACTGAACTTTAAATACCCTAACCTTTTTACAGAAATATATACCTGTTTTTTACACAAACATGCATTATAAATATTTTTTAGGCTCTACTTGTATGCACAGAGGAATGTTAAGTCTGAATATACTTTATTCCCATACTCTGAGGACTTCTAGTAAAGGAGACCACAGGAGATGATAGTAGAATATTTCTATTTCACACAGAACCTGTTAGAACCAGAGTATTAATAGTAATTGTTTATTATATAGTGATCAACCTCTACCACATCCCTGAAATGAGTCTTATAGACTCTCTTTAAGGAGAAATTTAAAAGTGTAAGCAAACACATATATTTTGTTATTGTTATTAAACTCATAAGTTAATTGATAATTTATTACTTATTTCAAGATTTGTTTATTTATTTATTACACCTCTGTGTTTATGATAGAGCATCTCACATATGATATCATTTCCTACAAATCCGCTCTGAATTTTGATATGAGAAACTACAACAGTGGTTTGAAACTGCAGCTAAAAAATACAACACCAAAAATGATTCAAATATAATCTCTATGATTAACTTTTGGTAAACTGTTCTCTATGTGAGATTTGTCAATACTTTTTAAAAATGGTTTTGATTGTTCACATATTCTGAGGTTAGTCTGTTTTCTTTTCTTAAGCTACTAAAACCCCAATTTAGAGAAAATTCAATATATGATCATAATATATAAGTTACAGGGATTATTTAATTTTTAAATCAATATTCAGATTTGCTTTTAAAAGTGAAATGGAAAACACAATAATTAAGATCTATTACTGAGCTTTCAAAAGTATAATTTGGTAAACATTGAACTATATTTAAAATTTATACAATTATTAGAAAATAATGAAATATTGATATTTTTCAAAGCAACAGAAGCTGATTTTAAATATTTGAATTTTAAATTCAAAGTACAAGATATTTTTAGATATTTACAATTCCAAAAATTTTTAAGGTTAGTAGAAAAATATGACATTAGACAAAGATAGTTCTATATTATAATAATATAAAAAAATTTGTATAGAAAATAGAGAAGGGATCTTCAAGGAATTTTATTTATTGATGGGAAAAATAGAAAGAAATATGAGTCAGAGAGAAGCAAGCTGTGACAAATGTTTCATACTGGAGTGAAATGTGATTTGAGTAAGTGAGATGTAATAGAGAAGACAGTGAGAAGATGAAGTGTCACATTATCCTATTGTACATTGAAGCATAAGTGACTCCTATACTAATCTATTTCATCTACTGGAGAATAGACTGGCTATCATCTGAGGAATCACTGAACCATCAGGAGAAATTCAGTGTAAGAAGATTTTTTTCTTTTAACCTTTCAAGAGCAGACATAGGTCTTTCAGTCTGGAGTGTTTATGTGGCAATCAAGTGAAGAGCCAGAAAGTCCTCAAGGAATAACTACTGGGAAATGAACTTATTTAGAATTTATAAAAGTTATCTAAAAGCTTTAAACTCAAACAATAAATTACGGTTATAGAACTCTGAGCCATGAAATAAGAAACATCAGATAGAAATCACAAAAGACACACTTATTGGCCTTTCTAACAACATCGATGGTTGACATCAGGGGAAAAAGCCAATGTCATTTCATTTCAATTTGGGAAAATCAGCAGTCAATCAAGGCAGTATATGCATATTCATCCATCATTCAGTTCTAATAAATCCAGTCACCATGGGGAAAATGTTTTATAATATTATGTTTGAGCATTTACTCAAAGATGAATGTTTGTGGAAGTAGGCAGAAGCTTAAATCTCAGAGACACCAGGATGGATACACACACACACACACACACACACACACACAAACACACACACGCACGCACGCACATACACACATATCAGGTATTAGTTTTGTTTTTCTTTTCTTTTCTTTTTTTTTTGAGACAGAGTGTTGTTCTGTCGCCAGGCTGGAGTGTTGTGGCATGATCTTGGCTCACTGCAATCTTCACCTCCCTAGTTCAAGCGATTCTTCTGCCTCAGCCTCCTGAGTAGCTGGGATTATAGGCATGCGCCACTACGCCCAGCTAATTTTTGTATTTTTAGTAGAGACCAGGTTTCACCATGTTGGCCAGGATGGTCATGATCTCCTGACCTTGTGATCCTCCCATCTAGACCTCCCAAAATGTTAGGATTACAGGTGTGAGCCACCAAGCCCAGCCTTTTTTTCAATTTGAGTATAATATTTATAAAGTTTAGATTAATACCATGAGAATTAATGGTTTATTTTATAAATATTAATAGGTTCTTAAATTTTTCAGTTTTCTGTTTTATAAAATTTAGAAGATATGAAGCATCTCAGCCTATAAAAATATATTTCTTTCTAATATGCCCTAATCTAGAGGTTTTCAGGTAGATTAAAATGTAGGAAATCTTATGGAATCCATCCTCAATGGGCACCATTTTTTTTTTTTGATGCTGAGAAATAGACTCTTTATTGTTTCTTTTTGTATAGAAAATAGAGAAGGGCCTTTACTGTGTAAGTTAAATGCTTGAAAAGGGTGATAAGTTATTTAATTATCATAATCATTGGATAGATATCAGTTCATCACAAAAATATACTAAGCACTGTGAAAGGAGCTGGGTATAGAAAGAAAAGACATAGCACCAGGCTTCAGAGAACTTACATCTTGCTATGAAAGATATGCAGAAATAATTGTAAAATAGAAACAAAAAATATCAAATTGTGTGTTCTAAGAAGGAAATTCTGAGGAATATTATCATGGAAAAATACAAGCAGCAGTAAGGATATTTTTCATGAGTTATTTGATAAATTCCTTGTGGAAAAATTATATCTAAATTGAGGCATGAGACCTGAAAAATGACAAGCTGTGAGCCATGAAAAAGAATGAGAATGTGTATTTTACACCTAGGTCCTAGTAATGACATAGATTCTATAGTAGGGATTGCTTAGCTTGTTTAAGGATTGTGAAAAGAAAAAGAGTATATTAAGTTAGCATGAGAATGGCACAAAGTGAGGTTGGGAAAAAAATTTGCCTGTAAAGAGTTGAAATTTATTTTAGGAGCAATGGCATATAACATGATCTTCTTTCCCTAAAAGCTAACTCTATATGGAATGCTTGGAATGGAAGAATGCAAACTAGGAGGCTAACTTGGTAGGCAAAAAGTTATGGATATCCACAATAAATACAAGTATTTAAAAAGGAATGTAAGTGACATAAAAAATATTTTCATTTAATCAAGATATCACAATTTGTTGTATTAAACAACTAAGAATAAAAATGGAGGCTACATTATTCATTAAACATGAAGTTATTCCTTAAAGAAAAAAACCTGAACAATATCAAACAAAATCCACATTTTTTCATGAGCATTAAAATACAATCTGCACTTAAAGACCACAAGAGGAAAAATAACAAAATGAATTAAGACAAACAATAAAACCAATGATTTTAAGGAAACAATGAAACCAATGTGCTAACTAACAAAACATTCACAGATGTGGGCTTACAATAAGAGACCTTGACAAGAAAGCACCAGTATAAACTGTAAAGCTAATTGTCACCTGTGTTCACCCCATTGTGTTCTGCATCTCATGAAGAAAGGTACACATTATAATGTGGACTTTATAAGTGTTATCCAATAAAGGCAGAAAGAGAGTGAGAACATTAAAATTGGGGAAAGAATAGGCTGACTTGCAATAAATTTGTCAATAAAAGGAGAAAACAACATGACCCTAATGTGGACGCAGGAATAGGGAGGTTATTGTATTAGTCTCTTGTTGCTGTGACAAATTACCACAAATTTAGTGGTGTAAAATGATGTAAATTTAATATTTTATAGTTCTGGACTGTAAATGTCCAAACTGGGTTTCTGTGGGCTGAAATTAAGGCATCAGCAAGTCTGATTCTGAGGGTTCTAGGAAAGAATTCATTGTCTTGTCTTTTCCAGCTTGGAAAGGCTGATTGTAAAGCAGCCTCTCATGTTCAGAGCCAGCAATGGCAGGTTGAGACTTCTTCACATAGCATCTCTCTGACTCTGGCTCCTCTGAGTCACTCTTCTACATTTAGGAACTCTTGGGTTTACTTTGGGCATACATAATAACCCAGGATGATCTTCCTATTTTAGGATTTCCCATTTTAATTCTATCTGTAATCTTAATTCTCCCTTACAATGTGAGATATCACAGGTTCTGGCAATTAGAACTTGTATTATATGGAAATCTTTTCTTGGAGAGAAGGACAGCATTATTCTGCTTATCATAATTGTTTTAGGTGAGTAAAAGGCATATGTTATTTTTTTAGGGAAAAAGCAGAAGAAATAAAAACTAATATTTTTTTTATACCAACAGTTAAGTGAGAGAAAAGTAAGGACAGAGTGCAGGACTTATTTTTGGAAAGAATAAAATCTCTAAATCCTTATACCCAGCTCAAATATCAACAACTATGCTTATACAAAACTTTTTGTTTTCTCTCCAGTAATACATAGTAATAATTAATTATTAATCACTTATTTAAAGTACTTTTAAAAATATATTAATTAATCGAATACTTGCCATTTTAGCCAAAATAATGTTCTAAGTACTGTGAGTAAAAGATGAGTGAGTCATAATATTTTGGCCTAAGACATTTACAAATTTATAGAAATATTATCATTTATTTTAAAACACATATCAAAATCACATAAAGATAAATTTTTATTCAATTAAAAAGAGAAATAAAACAGCCACAATTTCAGAGTCTAAGTCTCCAAATAAAGGAAGTCTATGGCAGTTGTTACATGCAATTTGGACCAAATGAAAGATGGTCCCTGTAATTGCTTATATGTTGCATCTAATGTAGAAAATAATGTGCTTGTGTGCTTCAGAAAAGACCTGATAAGCCTCAATGTCAAATGTAAACTTGAGGAAACAAAGTATGGTAGACCAAATAATGGACCCCAAAAAATATTTGTACCCTAATCCCTGGTACTTAAGAATATGGTTGTTACATGAAAATAGGAATTTTGCAAATGCAATTGAAGATGTGTATCTTTAAATATGGAGATAATCCTAGATTACCCGTTCACATAAGCCTAACTCGAATCACATGAACCATTAGAGACAGAGAACTTTCTCAGTCTCATCGCCTCAGCCATGTGCCAGTAAGTCAAGTCAGAGCCATTCCACATGTGAGGATTTCAGTCATTGTCACTGAATCTGAAATAGAGGACAATGTATAAGAACTTGAGAGATGTTTCTAGAAACAAAGATAAGCCACCAGCTAAAAGGCAGAAAGGAAGCAGTGATTTCAGTTCTATAGCTTAAAAAAAAAAATGAGATTCAACCAGTAACCTAATATAATTCAAAAAGTGAATTTTTTCCAGAGCCTCTCCTAACTGCCCAGCCACCTGAAACCTACCTTAATTTTTGCCTTATACACATTGAACAAAGACACTAGTCAAGTCAAACTTGACTCTGACCAACAAAACTGGGGGAAAAAAATGAATTGGTGTTGATTTAAACAAGTAAGATTTAAAGAATAATAACAATCTTAAAATATAATCAAATGGAATGAAATAAAACAGAAATAAATAAAATATCCTTAATACAAATACCCATTAAATAAAATAATACTCAGGGAAGATGAATATCAACAACATAGGCTGAGTGAAAGAAGCCAGAAACAAAATAGCAAGTAGTGTCTGAGTCTATTTGTATGAAATTCTATCATAGAAGAGGTAAAATTTATCTCTAATGACAGAAGATTGATGATGGTATGAAATGAATATGGGAGTAGAGGGTTATTGCAAAAGAGCACAAAGAAACATTTTGATGTTATGGATGACATGTTCTATATCTTGATTATGGTTCTGGTTACATGGGTGTATATATATTTTCAACTAATCAAACTGTACAATCAAAATGTATGTGTTATAGTTTATGCGTATTATACTTATAAGCCTCTCTTTTTATATGGCACTCTCCAAACTCTTCTCCACATGAAAAAAATACCTATTTTAAACTGTAAATTTTATCATCTTAATTTATACTTTAACAATGTTCAATGCCTTGTCTCAACCCATTTGAATATATTATTTCCATCTCTTCTTCCCATACCTGCAACACTTTAATAATAGACATGATCACTGACATCACCTCTTCACTTAGTTCCCTTTTCCATCAAATACATAAGAAAATATCTGCTATTTTGATCATTTCCCTTTGTTTCTTTGGTCGTTTTATTGCATATATCATGATTATATTTACATCTTTATTTGACTAATTTTGTACTGTCTGCATTTCTTAGTAAGCTGCATATGTTACAACACTGTTTCTGCATTAATTTTTCCTGCCAATATATATCCAGTGCCTAACAAAGTGTGTGCTATATATGTTTTGAAATAAATATGTTGATTTAATCAATAAAAGGATGAGTGAAACATTAGGAATTGACAGAAATAAAATATACCTACTATTTTAATTATTCTTAGCTCTGCTTAGTTGACAATTTATCTCTACAAAGTTACAAGTTTAGAGCAGAGCTTATATCATATTTCTTCACCACTATATGATGAAGATCAGACACCTATATACTTGATAAATATGGTTTTCAAATATTAAATGAAAAGAAATGAATCCTATAAACTAAAATATATAAATGTAAAAGTCATAATTTTTCTTCAACTATCCTTATTTTTTAAATAAAAAATGCAATTTGAAAATATTTTCAATTGTAACAATACAATAATGTATATTTTAAGATTAGCCAATAAAAATGCCTGTAAAATATACATGTTTGTTATCTGTTGGTATAATAGTCAAGTAACTATGCAGCATTAATTTATAATAAAAATTACCACTATTGTTAATATAACAATTTTTATTTGATGAACAATTAGTAGAAACTCTTTAATAACTTCAGATGATTTATCACCAAGAGAATGATGAAAATGAAAAATGATAAAGTTAATTGTTTAAAAATAGAACTAAAATATATTTGTTATATGACTGGTTAAGTAAAATGCTCTCTGCCAGTGTCACAAGACTAGAGGTTTTAAAAATGTTTTCTACATGTTTTGAAAGAGACGAAAATACTCAGCCTACATTCTTATGCTGTATAGTTGATTGTGCTTATAAGGGTTGTCTTGAAGAAGTGTTTATATTATATTTTATATATTACTGTAGTATTTTCAGGTATTAACAATATCTTGTTTCTGGAGATGCTAAGTTTCATTAGCATCCACCTTCAAGTGTAAGGTGTTCATACATTAGGTCATGGTAATATTCCCTGAGGAATCTGGCAGATGATGCAATGATAATGACTCTAATGTTCTTTTGACAAGGAAATGTCATACCATAAATGTGTCATTTAGAATTCTTCATTGAATAAGATCATTACTGACAGAGCATTTTGGTTTCCCTTTTAGAAAATGACCCCATAAATGTCTTCAAGTTTCTATGTTCTGACATAAATGGCACTTCCTACTGAAACATGAACTTTTGGCAGATCATTCATGAGTACTCTGACAAAGAAGGGCTATAGAAACCCTTACAAGCACAGTAAGAGCCCAACACTTTCCCAGGAGAAAGCAATTATAAGGGCAAACATATCCATCAAGAATAGCTTCAAGAGTGTTCAACTATTGCAATATACGTATTTATTATTTTTAAACTATTTTTTGAGTTCCTTGTATGCTCCAGGCATGATTTCAGGTGCAGACTTTTTTTTAAGCTAATGTATTTTTTGATAGAAAGGAGATCCAAAGGAGAAGTGATGTGTTCTTCCAATGTGGCTTCAGGGAAGGTGCAGCGAAGTTGTCAGGGAAACCATCCATTGAAATATATGAATATAAATTCTGGATGATGAATATAAATTATGTAAGTGGAAATGAGGGATGAATTGGGTGGTGTCATGTGTGAAAATCATGAAGCAACACCTAATAAATTGCAGAGGTATTGCATAAGATACTCTAGATTTAAATTCAATAAATAAACTATTGGAGTCTTCTAACTTTGAGTGTATTCTTTGCACACTTTTATTAATGATCACCAAGTCAATACAGTGTGAGTCAGGATGATAACATGAACTCTCTTGTTCTAAGTTGCAAATTTGAAATCTTTTTTGTTGAATAAAATCCTTAAGCTCACCTATTATATCTTTTTTCAACATGATCCCTAAGGTAGAATTTGCATATAATAAAATGCATCTATTTTAAGAGCACTATTTTATTTTTGACAAGTGTGCATACTCAGGTTTCTACTACTGAATTCAAGGTATTCAAATATTCATCACCAGTGAGGCCTCCTTCTGCCCTGTGATTTTATGTGTGAGTTCATGGGAGAGTATGCTCCATGGGACTATTGAATTTCTTCATACTACATGAGTGAGACACTACTTACCTTTCTTCCAGATCAACTTTTAAAGGTATATTTTATAACAAACGGATTTGCAGAAAGAGAGAGAACCTTTCTCAAGAATAAATGGCAGGCATATTTTCTATCATTTACGGTAAAGTTAATATCTTCCACCAAGAAAAAGGACAGGCATGTACGTATTGCCTATTTTTAAAAACTCAAATTCCCTAACCTCAGGGTCCCCCATTATAACACAACTGAGTGTGTGCAGGTGTCATCTAATCTTCCTCTCCAAGCTATGTGGGAACCGGGCTCAGGAAACTTCAGGCTAAAATGCTAATTCTCTGTCAAATGCTATTTTATTTCGGTGAACAGTAAATTAAAATTTGTCCTTTAGATATTTCTCTCCTCTACAAGTATTAGTGAAACAGCAGCAGGCTAAAGTTTAGCTGGAAAGTATGTAAAATCTCAGACCCTTCCCAGTCCTTGCCAGTTTTGGTGACAATGATGAGATGCTGAAAAAAATCATGGCCTACAGAAGAGGAAGTTTGAGGGTAAACAGGCCAAGTAATGGGATTTGAGGGAAGGCCAGGGAAAAAGGTAAAGAACATATTTATTAAATTTTATGCTCAATCAGATAATAAGTTCTCCTGTAATTTATCATATTCTAATGAGGAAGAATTGAGGAGGTGGGTGCTGGCAAATTACTGGAAAGCAGATTCTATAGCAGGTGTTGCCAAAATGGTGTTCTGGTTGTTTTAAACCTATGCAGGGTTGGAAGACTTTCTTGATAATTTCATGTTCAGTCTCAGGTCCACCTAATTTTGCTATAGAGTGCTAAAATGTGTCCTAAGTTGGAAATAGTTTCTGATCCTTTTTCAGACAAAATTATACACATCCATGCACACTGCTTGGAGCAAGATGAAACTGCACAACTCTTCTGGGAAGAAACCAGGCAAATTGCTAGAACTTTGGATAGTTGGTTTTGCAAATGAGGGAGCATAATGTGTAGTAATGCATGTTAAAGAAAATTGCAACAGCTGAGAAGTCTCACTGCTTAATCCTTCCTGCAGTCTATCATCCCTACAGTCCATTCACTAGAAGACAATAGTAAACATCTCAGAGATTGTTCACTAGCTGCTAGTGAACCTAGTGCTACATTTTCTCAGGGAGATTTCCTGAGACAAACAAAATTCTTGTGGGAAAATATAGATGGAGGTATTGACTAGTAACTGAGCTCCTGTTGCCCCAGACTGGTCCTCTCTGCTGATTAAATTGACACACCAGACAATGAGAAACTGACTCAAAGAAATCTAGGTAAAATCATGATGCCCTTCTGCTGTGAAAAAGTCCCCGAGTCATTATATTGTCACCAGGCAAGAGCTAAAGAAATGCTTTCATAGTAATGGGTCTGCAAATGCCCTCAGATTCAGTCATTGATAAAGTTTCTGTAGTATGAGCCAAGTTTATATAAATTACAGAGCACAAACTAGTGTTTCTGTCCAGAAAGAAATGTAGCTATAACTGTTTACAAAAGTTTCATAAAATTTCCAAGGCTAAAATAGAGTCACTGCCATGAATGCCTCATCACCTGGTAAAAAATGAATAAAGGATTGTTGAAGATCATGGAGCAACTCTCTTCCTCCACACTCCTACCAATCCCTCTGATATGATTAGGCCTGTGCCCCACACATTCCATCTTTTTTTTTTTTTTTTTTTTTTTTTTGAGAAGGAGTCTTACTTTGTTGCCCAAGCTGGAGTTCAGTGGCACCATCTCGGCTCACTGCAATCTCTGCTGCCTGGGTTGTTCAAGTGATTATCCTGCCTCAGCCTCCCAAGTATCTGGGATTACAGGTCCTGCCACCATGCCTGGCTAATTTTTGTAATTTTAGTAGAGACAGGGTTTCACCATCTTGGCCAGGCTGATCTTGAACTCCTGACATCAGGATACACCCACCTCGGACTCCCAAAGTGCTGGGATTACAGGCGTAAGCCACCACACCTGGCCTCAAATCTCATCTTGAATTGTAATCCCCAGGTGTTGAGGGAGAAACCTGATGGGAGGTGATTGAACCATGGGGGAAGTTTCCCCCATACTGTTCTAGTGGTAGTGAGTGAGTTTTCATGAGAGCTGATGATTTTATAAGCACTTGGCAATTCCCCTGCTCACAGTTCTCTCTCTCCTGCCACCATGTGAAGAAGTTTTTTGTTTCTGCTTCACCTTCTGTCATGATTGTAAGTTTCCTGAGGCCTCCTGTGAGGCAATTAAACTTCTTTATATATTATGCAATCCCTGGTAGTATCTTTATAGCAGTGTGAAAATGGACTAATACACTCTTCTTCTCCCTCTATCTTCATTTCAGCCTCTTGAAAGACAAAGACTGTTACAAGGTCTTTGGCTGGGGTCTCCCGTCTGCCTGAGAAATATGGAAAATCATAAAAACTTACCTAAGTATGCTGAGGAATTTCAAAGAGAGACAGACTCAAACATAATACTCCACTGGATATAAACACATGAGTCAGGAATATGGAAAAAGAGGCAACTAAACTAAGCTAATAGCATTTTTGCAGGGAAGGGAAGTAAGGAGAACTTGAGGGTGAGGTCATTTGGACTAATTCCACATACTATTTTTTGTGTGTTTTCTGCATCTTGACATATAACTAAAATTGATATGTCCTGTGAACTTCCCAGTCTCATAACTGCCAAAAGGAAACTTTTCTAATTGCAAGAGTCATATGTCGAGAAATGCTAGTAGTACACATGAATTGCTTCCCAATTGCCACCCCACCTAAGTGGTTTAATAAAATTAATACAGAATGCCAGGAGGAGAAAGGAAAATCATAGCCTTAACTAAGGACTTAAAATATGCAGGAGTAAAGAGGTGCAATATGTCAATAACAGCCATCTATGACTAGTTACAAAGGATATTAAAAATTGGGGATTCAGAATGCATTATCTTCTACTGAATTCATCTTTTCTTTTATAATTCTGGTGGTTTCAGACATTGTGACTATAACTGAACCATTATATAAATGTAAGGTACTTTTTAAAAAGATATCGCCAACATATTCTTTGCCAGTAACAGAGAAAGAAGACCAATTTGCATTTACTTGGCAAGATCTCCATTATACTTTGTAGTATTCCCTCTCTTTTGCTATTACTTGGTGGATCAGAATTTAGCATAAGTGATTCTACACTCTAATGTTAAAAGTACTCAAATTCAATATCAAGGACCTAGAAATAGAAATTCCATTTGATCCAGCAATCCCATTACTGGGTATATATCCAAAAGACTATAAATCGTTCTACTATAAGGACACATGCACACGAATGTTCATTGCAGCACAGTTTACAATAGCAAAGACCTGGAACCAACCCAAATGCCCATCGATGATAGACTGGACAGGGAAAATGTGGCACATATACACCATGGAATATTATGCAGCCATCAAAAACGATGAGTTCGTGTCCTTTGTAGGGACATGGATGAACCTGGAAACCATCATTCTCAGCAAACTGACACAAGAACAGAAAATCAAACACCGCATGTTCTCACTCATAGGCGGGTGTTGAACAATGGGAACACATGGACACAGGGAGGGGAGTATCACACACTGGGGTCTGTCTGGGGAAAAAGGGGGGGGATAGTGGGGGGTGGGGAGTTGGGGAGGGATAGCATGGGGAGAAATGCCAGATATAGGTGATGGGGAGGAAGGCAGCAAATCACACTGCCATGTGTGTACCTATGCAACAATCTTCCATGTTCTTCACATGTACCCCCAAACCTAAAATGCAATAAAAATATAAAAAAAAAAGTAAAAAAAAAAAATAAAATAAAATAAATAAAAATTAAAAAAAATAAAAAAATAAGGTAAAAAAAAAATAAGATTCTAAATTGGAAAGAGAGATTAATGTGGATTGTGGGTTGATTCCTTTGGGCTGAGTATAATTTTGTTGTTGCTTCTACATCTGAATGTGTCTTAGAAACTTAATTGTTTTTGACAGTACTCTTAGTCATCTTTCTAGGTAGAAGGTGGATAAAAAAGAATGTAACCTAGACATTAGAGGTGTTTCATTAACTTCATGTGTTATTGAGACAGTATCCTGGCTGATTAATCTCCAAATTGCTATTATCATGTAAAGATTTTTACTATATTTTAATAAGCAGGAAAATCGTAGAGATACTTGGAACAAAGCCATTTAGGTAACTGGCAAGGGGAAAGTGAAATGAATCAATTTACATTTTTATGTTTTATGTTTTATTTCATTATTTAAAAAGATAAAAATATAAAATATGTATTTGATCTAGTTTTGCTTTGTTCAGAAATGTTTTTAAAAGTAGGAAATTATAATGCAAACTAAGATTCATTTTCAAAGAATCTATTTTCACTTCATATTGCCTTTCATCTAGGGATCTAAGAGCGTTCCATGGCTTTTCATGATTTGCCAGAGGCTCAAGAGAAATCCAGTCTGTACTCATGTCGGTGACACTGTCTGCCCTTTTTATAAAATGAACAACCATAGTTTTACTACTGTGGAGCAAAATTCTTGACCTGTTATTCTAAAAACAAAAAACATTCATTTGTACACAAGTTTCTATCTAACAGGATTTAATGTTTAGACTGGTTAGGAATACATGCACAGTTAAGAAAAAAGAAAAAAATGCTTTTAATGTGATTTCTAAAGCCTCTAATAGTCAAATATATAGTTAACATAAAAAATAGTGTTTACTGTGCTTTGGCCTGAGATATGTAATAAAAATATTGCACCCTTTTTACCTAGAACATTGATGCATAAGAACAAAGAAAAATAATGAAATTCAACTTTTCCATCTCTTTTTCCATTTTACCTCCAAGAAAGTTGAAAGACATATCTTGCTAACTAACCCCTGCCTGTAAGTCCTCCTGAAATTTTGTAATTTAGCATTTTTTAAAAGTTTAGTTAGGAAATAATAACAATTAGAATCCTTGGAACATAGTAAGCAGTTAACATTAATTCTTTATTGTTACCTGTGATATACAGATAATGTGATCTAATATAAAATATCATATGTTAGAAATATGCATATGAATAATCCATAAGCAGTTGATAGTATGAAGGTGAGAAAGAAAAGATGGTGTGTATGCTACTCTCATATACAATCATTATTCAAGCAAACTTTGCATTTTATAAGAATCGCAATAACAGTAACAGTAATGCTGGTGAATCTAATCATAGTCATCATAAAAAACATTACATGTGTTAGGAGCCATACTAATCATTCATCATGAACATGATTGTTAATTCTACCCATGATAAAAAATTTAATTAGAAAATAGAATTATGAATAATTTCTGTACTGAGAAACTTGGGAAATCCAGTAAACATGTAACTCTTAACGTGGCCTAATGTGTAAAAGTGAATATCAATAATTCCTCCTGTAAAAAAGTTCATATAGTTTTCCATAGAAATAAGTCATTTTGCATAAAAATACTTTACACACTGCAAGGTAATGTGAAGGTAAGAATGAACTAGTCATATTATTAATAATATTTATGGAACTTTCTGTTTGATGCAAATATGAACCAAGGAGCCATAAAAGGTTGGGGTAAATTAAAATCTATTATATATTAAGGTTATATAATGGACAAATTCTATGCCAATGTTGAAATGTAGTGCATGATTTTGTTAAATTCTATAAGGAAGATGTTTAGGAAATGTTTCCTTCTTAGTACATGTGGAGGAGATAATTGGCTGAATGAAGCAGTTTCTACCTTGCTTTCTGCAAACAGCAGAAAGCGAGGGGCTGCATTTGAAAAGAAGAGTCATTTTAAGTGGCTAACTTGAGACAAGTTTTTCATGACCAGCTGACAGTCCAGGCTCACTGGAGCTGTTAACAGGTCTCAAGACGAGAGCTTGGAACCAAAGCTGCTGAGTTTCCTGGGTATACCTTGTGTAGTCATTATGTCCCACACATCAAGCACAGCGGTCGTCTTCTCCTATTGCCTTGTAAATGCAATCACTCCATATTTTGAGGTTTTAGTTGGATACTATTAAAATAATCACTCTTGAAAAACATAAAAACAGTATCCATAATAGCTAATATAAAAAGATAATAGGTGAATATATATGCATACATATTATATATATGCATATGCACTCACATATTATTTTATATATATATATATATATAATCTCTATTTTCTCTCCCTCTGTCTTTCACACTTATTATGCATCAAATAATATGGTTTATTCAGATTATCTCATTTAATCCTAACAATTCAACACACAGATCAGGTAATGGTTATAATTACTTTCGCTTTAGAAATGGTGGAATTAAAAATAAAAATTTTGAGTCCATGGCCCAAGTTCAGGCAACTGAACAAATGTTTAAACCAGAATTTAAAACAAGGCAGTTTAATTCTAGAGACAGATTTCTTCACCATCACCCACTGCTTCTTTTGATGCAATCTAGTTTTACTAATCACAGAATTCTGTATATTTATAAATTTATCATATTGGGCTATTTATCCCACTGCCTCACCTAGCAAGGACACACACACACACACACACACACACACACACACACACAAATTGTTTCAGAGTGAGAGGAATTATATATTAGCTGAATCAATAATTTATATGTAGGGGTCTAGATTTGGAGGCTCTTTGTCCTGTATCTAACTAGAAGTTATTATTTTCTCATAAAATGTCAGTGTTGTAGAATGCTTGACACAATGAAAATCCCAGAGGAGTAAGTGGCAACTTTCAGATACACTGCAGGAATGAATTGAACACAGATACATTTCTTCAGTTCCAACATTTTATTTAACTATAAAGTACAACAAACAGGACAGGCAATGACTCAAAATGGGAAAGTTAAGCCATTTTTTGTGAAGCAACTATGGATTTAATGTAATTGCTCATCACAGTTTGCTAAAATGAAGACAGCTTTTCAGATGATGAAGGTGTTAATTGCAAAGAACATTTAGTAGAAAGCATATGATGCAAAGAGAATATAACATGAATTAAAGCAGGACAGAAACTTTATTCTTAATAATATATTCGTGAGGGTAACTCCAAGTTTATAAATGTGAGAGACCACAATAAAATAAAACAAGGCATGTGTAGTTTATGCATAATAAATCTATTTGTATTTTATGTATTCTCGACAACTTTCAATATTTCTATTGATTTCTTAAACATTTTTTGAAATGTTCCTGTTTCCTTTATTTCCTTGTCCCAGTTCAGTCCTTCACTTGATCTTAGCATATCCTGTCAAGTTGCTGTTAAGTGGGAATCTGCAATTTAAAGCAGATACACTTATCTCAAGTTCTTTATCTTTATCTCTATCTACTCCCAGGAAGAAAACTTAGAGCTATGTATCTTCACAACATTTCATACTGTGGAAGCTTATCTTGGAAAAAGGAAATATTAAAATTGACAGTCAAGCTCTTTTTATAAATTTGTTTAAAAGTGACTGACAAAAAACAGAAGGGAGTTTACTAAACAAGCATGTTTCTCACTCAGCACATATGAGCTCAAATAAATGTTTGAAACATTAAATATTTTCTCCATATGGAAGCACCTAACACTTTTTCCCCAAAGATAATAGGGCTGCATCTCTGAGAGCCATCCCGGAGATCACTTCCTTCTCCTCCTACATTTCAAAGTTTGCTTCTTATAAATGCACTTTACCAAAGGGAGAGCTGAACTTCTACAAAAACAAAACAAAACAACAAAACCAACAAAGAAAAACTCAGTCACTTACATCGTTCTAAGTAAGCTACCATAATTGTATGGTTTAATGCTTTTTACACACAAATTTTTAAAACAAATTATGAAGTATTTGAAACTTTGAGTGTGAACTTATATACATTTTTACTTATAAACTTTATAGACATATATATCTACAAATTTTAAAGAGACTAGAGCACCCATTTAAGAAATGTATTACTAGAGAGGAAAGTTATTTTTATAGCAGTGAAAAATGATTAAAATCGTTTGCTACAAATTGCTAAATTTCCTCTTTTTGGCTATAATAATAATATATACATATGTGTTTATAAATATATATATGTGTATGTATATATAAACAGATATTTTATTCAGACACATATGAGTATAAATCTATGTGTATGCATATATGTAAGTAAATATAAGTTAATAATGCACAATAAGTTAGAACTTCTCAATGATTAAACTCTCTTGAATTTAAGCACTAAGGTAATTTCATTTAGAATAACAATGCTATCTTATTCCTTCAAAAATGAGGCTAAATACTTTCTAGGAATAAACAAAAATAAAATATTTATTTCATTTTAGTTCTATATTAGTGAATTTAAAAATGGACATCTTGTAACATTTCCATTAGGCCTGAATCTTGACCTGTCCCTAAGATTGGAGAATAAGTATTTGAGTTGAGATAAAATCTGGGTTCCTAGGGAAGAGTATTTTATTTTTTTCTAGAAAAGTTCTAGAATTATTCCCCCAAAAGGCAACTTCAAGGACAACAGGCTATTCTAAAATTTCATTGTATTTGTACATTTGATATAACTAGCTAATTATTTTCCAAACTTGATAGTGTAAATTAACATTAGGTTATAAATTTGTAAAGCTATCAATTTTATCTTTTCCAACATTGAGGAACTTCCTTGCCCACTATCGTTTCTCTAGACTAAATGTCCGTGGACAATCATGCAATTGCACAAAAAGGTATGCAGTTTAGATAAGAAGAGAAGACACAAGTATTATCTTCAGAAATATTATCTTCAATGAAAGTATAAATTAATCATTTCCCGTAACAAACCTGTAGAGACAAAAATGTTTATTGAAAATAATTACTTGAATAATTATTTTGATTGATAATTTAACAATAAACATAATTTGTATATTTTAATTTATATAATTTACTACAAATATATTTAACTTGTTCATCTCAACTTACTCATATTTGTAAATGTAGATAAAATAGTATTTATACTGAAAAACCTGTTCTCTCCAAAATACTTTGTCTTGCAATTGAGAATCATAATATAAACAATTTTAGTTTCCCAATATATTTGTTAATATGAATGAATGTTCAGAAATTAGAAAACGTCATGACTGGAACAAGACTGTAATATATACTGTGTAGTAAGTGAACTACTAACTAGTTCTACCCATTCAAATATTTAGATTTTCCCAACTCTTACAAGTAGTAATTGCAAATACCCATTGCATCTGGCACCTCAAATCGTGGTGAACTTATATGCTAACCTATACTTGGCTTTTCTTATGCATTTGTACATTAGCCATCTTTTATTTCCATCATCTTTTGAAAGTACATTTTTCTATTTTATCCCTTTGTGAGGGTGCTTGTCCCTCTTGTAATCTGGCTTTCTTGGCTGTTTTGTTTCTCAGATGCAGGTGAGAAAAGTTTAGATTTAGTATATATTTTCCAGAATAGTTTAGGATAACTTTTTATAACTTCTACCTTTTAAGAAGTAGGACTCTCATAATAATAATTGAATAAGAGCAATATAAGTGTCAGGCTGATGAAGATGGTTGATGTTAATGACTTACTGCTCCTTTTGCTCTGCTTAGCATCTGAACACACTTATTTTATGGGAGGTAAATGGGAATTTGGGTCCTTCCACAGTTTTTGAATGCCAAAGAAAAATCAGGTATGTGCTTATTTTCTGGTAGTAGGGCAAAAGAATGTGAACAAGGGTTAGCCCAAGAAATATGCCTGCCCATAGTATCCAATGTTGAGGAAATGGCCTGTAGAGTGGGCCAGTTTTCCTTATCTAAGGTTTCAGCAGGGCTGGTTTCAGAACTTGAGAATGCACAGATCATGATATCCCTGAGAGATCCTAGAACCAATTAGCTGCACATATTGAGAGACAAAAATATTAATAATATAGTTACCATTAGAATACAGGGATATTGGTGATGCATATTAGTAGGAAAATAAGTGTTCCTGTTGTAGCAAAGAATTTATGGCTAAGTCCTCAAAAGCAATTGCAATGAAAACAAAAATTTACAAGTGGAATCTAATTAAATGGAAGAGATTCTGCATAGCAAAAGAAATTATCAACAGTGTAAAGAGACAACCCAGAGAAATGGGAGAAAAATATATGCATCCAACAAAGATCTAAACGAGAATTTATAAGGTACTTAAGGAAGTTAACAAGCAAAAAACATACAGTCTTATTAAAAAGTTTGCAAGGCGAGGCGTGGTGGCTCAGGCCTATAATCCCAGCACTTTGGGAGCTGGGGCAGGTGGATTGCTTGAGGTCAGGAGTTTGAGACCAGTCTGGCCAACATGGTGAAAGACTGTCTCTACTAAATATACAAAAAAATTAGCCGAGCATGGTGGCTAATACATGCCTGTAATCCCAGCTATTTGGGAGGCTGAGGCAGGGGAATTGCTTAAACCAGAGAGGCGGAGGTTGCAGTGAGCCAAGATTGTGCCATTGCACTCCAGCCTGGACAACAAAGCAAGACTCCATCTCAAAAAAAAAAAAAAGTTGGCAAAAAACATGAACAGACACTTCTCAAAAAAGACATACGACACAAAGAGCAGCCAACAAATATATGAAAAATTCTCATTATCACTAATCATCATCAGAGAAATGCAAATTGAAATCAAAATGAGATGCCATCTCACACCAGTCAGAAGGGCTACTATAAAATAGTCAAATAATAACAGATGTTGGTGAGCCTACAAGGAAAGGGAATGCTTTTACTTGTTGGTTGGAATATAAACTTGTTCAGCCACTGCGGAAAGCAGTTTAGAAATATCTCTAAGAACTAAAAAGAGAATAAGCATCCTACTCAGTAATCCTATTACAGGGTATATACCCCCCAAAAAATAAATTGTTCAAAATTTGTTTCGAACAAAAGACCAAAAAGACCTATGCACTTGCATGTTCATCACAGCACTATTCAGCAGACATAGCATCAACGCAGATGCTCATCAATGGAGGATTGGATAAAGAAAATGTGGTACATATATACCATGGAATACTATGCAGCCATAGAAATGAATGAAATCGCATCCTTTGCAGCAACATGGATGCACTGGAGGCCACTATCCTGAGTAAATTAACTCAGAAACATAAAACCAAATACTGCATGTTCTCACTTACAAGTGGGAGTTAAACACTGGGTACACATGGACATAGAGATGCCAGCAATAGACACTGGAGACTACAAGAGGGGGAATAAAGACAGGGAAAGGATGGAAAAGCTACCTATTTGGCACTGTGCTTACCTCCCGCATAAGTTCTATCTACCCCAAACCTCAGCATCACACAGTATACCTTTGTAGCAAACCTGCAGGTGTACCCTATGAATCTAAAATAAGTCGGACAGAAAAATTTCTCCTGCTTCACTTTAGGTGGCTGACTGAGCTGCTTCTGAAATAGACTAAATTGAAAGCAGAGCACGAGAAATACAAATACTGCAGAATGGACTAACAGCTTCTAACTATGCTGCAGAGCATAAAGTAAAAGAATCATAGGCTCAAGGCTTAAATTTTTCTACTCAAAGGTTGGCTGTATAACAGCATATTCAATGACTACTCCACATTCTCTTTAGTCACTTAAACTCACTGAGTTTTTGTAATTAAGAATCTGATTCTGTTTACTCTGTTGTTGAGAGTTACTGAATTACCACAGCTGTATTTTAATACATGTATACCTAATATGTGTGATCACAGCCTAACACATAGAACTAATGACCAAGTAAAACAAAACTGAAAGTCTTATGCCCTAAAAATCTTCAATATTTTCATCATTTTTCATCAATGGTTTCATCAAAACTAGATCAGGTAAATAAATATAGGTTATTGACAATTTCTGAATAGGTGTATACTTACCGGAAACTGTTTTTACAATGTTAGCTTGAGGAGGATTGTATCCAAATCTTTGCTACCATGAAAGTAGCACCATATTCCTGGGAAAACTGCCAATAAAAGTAAGAATCGCCATTAAAAACTTGAAGGATTCAGGAATGGCAGTTTTTATCTCTTACTTAATTACTTTGCCCAGATTGGCCTGTTCTGATATCAGATGGTTCTTAGATTCTGGCAATGCATTATTGTAATCTGAATCAGATGGTGTACCCAACTGCACTGGTTGCTGTTCTAGTTATGTTCTCTTTGCTGGAGAAAATCAAAACAGTCACTTGGACCCTGGTTTCTAGCTATTGATTATCAAATGCCTTTTCAGATTAAAATAAAATTTAATTTTACCTAACAGTTCAGAAAGTATAGCTCAATGATTTTGCCTTAGTGCCATGCCTTTCTGGATATGTTCTGTAGCTTATTCATAGGGATTTTGAGAGATCATGCTGATCTGCAGAGTAATAAATTGGTTTTGTAGAACTCTCTAGAGAGGAAGTATGAGGTAAGTACAAGTGCATAGGCTACCTTTCTAAAACACCTTTGCCTAGAAGTTAAGATGTATACTTCATTATATTTATTGTCATGCCACCCCTGTTATCTACCTTTTGTCTGCGTTTCTAGAGTATATCAGGATGTCTTCTCAAAAAGTAAAAGTAAAATATAGACATCTTATGTTTGAAAGACTAAGAAAGTACTTAATGGTCTCTGAGCTTTGTTGGTGACATAACTGCATTCAGTATGTAACTTCTACCCAGTGGGGAATTGAATTTGCCAAGAGCTACACAGATGGATCTGTTTAATGGAATATCTGGATAGCAATTTGAACATTATTTGTAATGCTGATCCCACTGGCCAAATGTAGCATAAGTAAGAGAAAAGAATGTTTTGCCGTTGGAACAGAAGAACAAAAGAGTAGGAAGGATGATAGAAAGAAATAGAACAAGAGAGAAAGAGAGGAAGTTATTTTTGGGTTGTGTGAACTAAAAGGTGATTAAAAACAAAAATAATACTGTATTGTATGAAAGAATGTAAGCTTTTTTTTTTTTTCCTATTCCAACATAGGATAAAATTAAACTTAGGTGAAACCCACAAAGAAATGGTTTCCAATAATAAAAAATTGGATCATTCATGAGGTAAAAAATATCCCTGATGAAGATGTTGAATGACAAAGAGAAATTGTAATTAGTAACTATATCTTTGTGGCTAGTTTCATAAACAAGAATTACAATATTTGTCCATGTTTTCTTCAATAGACTTCTTTGTTTTAGTATGTGATTATATATTTAACATTTTCCCTGATCCATTTCACTAACTCTTTATGATAGGGCTTGTGGGTGATTGTAATTTAGCTCAGACATTACAGCTAGGTTGTGATTTTTAATAGATGAGATGTGAACATTGCCTGAAGATGGATGCAGTGACTGATGATACTTGGATTTTCAGTCTTAAGTGGCTAATGTGATTATAATTATTTGAAAGAAAGAAATATTATGCTACATGGAAGCGTGCTGTTGGTTGATCCGACTGTAGTTGCAAATTGTAAGTTAGCAGAAGGCCGTCTATGGGGGTTTCAGAAACAAATGTTTGGCCTATTGCTGATTACTGCAGATTGGCTCACTTAGTACTAATTCCATGTAACTATATTTAGTAAGTCCCTTCCAGCTTGAATTCACATGACATAGGTTTTGCCAAGCAGAAATAAAAGAGAAAGACAAGAAGGATGAAAGTAACCACTGTGAATTAGTAGGCACAAATAGGGCATTGTTTCATGCCTTAGCAGTATTTTGTGATCTTGGATCACCTGTGGTAAAGGGACAACCATCCAGTCCCTAGGATCATGTCAGAAAGAAACCATTAACAATAGGAATGCTTTCCTACTATAGAGGACAGTAGTTTAGTTAGGTGTTTCTCCTAGCTGCACCGTTACTGAATGAAAAACAGTTTGATTCTGTTACCCTATCAGAATTTCCAATAAATGCATAATAGACTATGTTAAGTTCATTATTGCTCAAATTAATTGTCAGAGGTGTCTCCTATTAAGATTTCCAATAAAGACATTAACAAAATAGGGTGCATTCCAGAAATTCAATGATGGTTTAGTACTATAGATTTTATTTCCTTAATTTAGAGAGACAAAGGAAAAATAAGCAAAGATGTCTTAGTTTCCTAATAGTTACCTCAAAGCAATAGATACTTTCATCTATCCAGATATAAAAATTGCAAATAAAATTACATTACATATTTGTCTAAGTGCACTAGATACTCAATGCAAATACGATGAAACTTAAATACTAAGAATGTAGTTAAAGTCATTAAAGACAAGAATGCTTATAATCACAGGTAATATTCAACTTCCTCTGGTGGTCCTCTTCATTAACATTAAATCACTAAAAAGGTATAAACCTATCAGCATAAAAATTCTAATCTCACCATGTTTGTAGTTTGAATTTCTAAAATGTCCAGGAAAATCAACTACAACAAAAATAAAATTAGCAATAATGACCAGAAATTTGGCAAAATAAATGGTAAATGCAAGAAAACAACAGCTTTCTTTTTATGCCAAAAAATAAATAACAGAAAATGTAATGGGAAATACTTCACGCAGTCACAAGAATTTTAAATTAGTCAAACATCAGCTAAGTGTTGGGTTTTGAATGGAGGGTGTGGCAAGAGCTCAGAAAACAAAGAAACATTCACAGTGCACTCTATATCTTTGGGATCTTAGCTCAAACCGAAGCTCAACTAATGCATTGGTTTTAGAAGGAAAAAGTGGAGAAGTCATTTGGGAGCCATGACATCTTAGATTACACTGAGACCAAAAACAAAGTAGATCCCCAGTGCTATGAATATTGTATAGCTCCTGCTAAATTAGTATAACCCTAGGGGATGTTAACAGACTTTATCATTGTCACCAAATTCAATTGCTTGTCACATCTTTTGTCTATCTATTATCTATCATCTATCCATTATCTATCATTATCTATCTATTGTGTATTTGTCTATCATCTATGTGCATGTCTTTATGTGTTTATATCCACTGAGGGAAAAATATTTCATAAATATTTTCATTAGGGAAAACTCAGATCTGCTACTTTTTAGCACTTCTTGTGGTATATTGTAGAACTGTTGGAATCAGCTGCCCTAAACCCAGTGCACTATGATATTTTAAACCAAAAGTTTATATTCAATATTTGGAAGACTATATTTTCCTGATAATTTCCTTGATTGATCACTTCACTACTAAGTAAAAGTATTCAAAACTATACAGTATTTTTGTATTAAAGCTATACTACTTCACTATATTTGAAATTTAGCTAATTTTCAACCCCAATTAATTTATTATAGTTGAATTTTTTTTCATTTGTAACCTATGTAATGCTAATAAAATATTATTCTATTAAAACACAATATAACTAAAAATGGCAAAAAGCACAATTACATTTCCAACAGCTTAATATTTTTGTGACTCAAATTAATAGCATGTGTTCAAGGGTGTTAAAGTAGTGCTTTGTAGTTGCTTCATAGTGCAAAAAAATAGAAGCAAAATGGGAAAATAGAAAACAGGGAAAGTTAACTGGCGAATTTTCCCCATCTAGTCATTCAATGTTCAAGAAATCATAATTTATGAAGAAAACCTAAATAACATTTTTGAAGATGCTTTGAAATCAAGAAAAATAATATATTTTCTTCTACCGAGTATAATTATTTATTGTCACGTAAAATAGAGCTTTATTGTGATAAGTTTTCATGCATTCAATCTTGAAAATAAAAAAAAAAACTACATAATCCTGCTTTGAGAGTTTGTGAAATATGAAGTGTGTCAAAATATGAAAAAACAGAAATAGTCCAAGGAAGATTCTGAAATGTCTTTTAAGAACTAATCTATGTTTAATAGTCAACCAAGGGTTTTATTTGCATTGTCATAAATTGTATTATAAGAAAGAAAAAAAGAAATACTTTTTTTTAAAATATACAATTTACTTTCATTCTTTCCACAATACATATTCAGAATTCAGAGTACCAGTCATTACACATTAAAAAAATAAACAAATAAAATATAAAAAATACTAATAGGTATTCCTTATACATCAAGTATATGCCATTATCTTAGGTAGTAGAAACTCAAAGGAAATCAGTCTCATAGTTTACTCTAATAATACTTAACAGTGCAATGACAGGGAATGATTTAATTATGCTGCTATATCCTTGTGTATGTTTATTTGTTCTAAAGAAACACACACACATACACACACATACACACACACACGCACATTCTAACTTTGCTTTGAAAACATGCACTAAAATTGTAACCTGTATGGTAGAATAATTAACTAGTTTTGATAAAGGGGGGAATATTTTATGCTGTTTTACTCTAATTAGTTATTTTCTTGCTACACATTCTTTTATGTTGACACCAAGACTGAGCCTCTCACTATGAACTTATTTACAGTTTTCAGTTTTTCCTTATCAACTGCATAGTCAGCCAAAATAACCAGTCCAGCTCTCTACTGATGTAGTGGTGCCCTTTACCTTCCTATGAAGAGTAGAATCAGGGACATTCAAGTGTACAAATAAAGGTTCAGTCCTGCTCAGATCAGTAGCTGAAGTTCAGAGAAACGTTCAGTTCTGCCTATACCAGTAGGTGAAGTTTGGTGTTTTTGTTTCTTTCCTCTCTCTTCAAATTATGGAGACAAAGATCTATCACTTTCTATCTTTAGATTAACTTTTCCATGGCAAGTCAATAGAGAAAGTTAACTTTTCCAATAAATGGCTCTCAAGCAATTTAACATTCAGAAGGGAACAGAAAAAAAGTTCAATCTAAGTTTCATACCTTGTACTTAAAATAATTCAAAAATGAATCACACATATAAATGAAAACTTTAAAATAAAATAGAAAAAGTTGGATTTAAAGCTAGGCAAAGAGTTCTTAGACTTGACACCAATAACACTCTCTATAAAAGGAGATTTTGACAAATTGGACTCTACTGAAATTAACTTTTATTGTGAAAAATTATGTTATGAAGATAGAAAATAAGGAAGTAATGAGTTGCAGACATTTCACAAAAAAAGATATGTTAATGACAAATGAACCTGTGGAAAGATGTTCAAAATAATTACCAATGAAAGAAATGTAAATAAAATTTAAAATAAGATACCATGACAGAGTAACTGAAATGAACAATAGTAATAACACATAATGGTGGTAAGAAGGGGGGAAACTGGGTTATTCATACATTGCTAGTGGAGATATGCAATGATACAATCCCTCTGGAGCACAACACAGTGGATCTTTGTAACATTAAACATTCAATGACCATGTAACAGCATTGCTGGGTGTTTACAAAACTGACTTATGTTCACATAATAACCTATATAGCAATATTTATATCATATTTATAGATTTCAAAACTGAAATTAATCCAGATGTTCTTTAACAAGTGAATAAATTCGTACAACCATGTTACGGACTACATCTCAGCAATCACATGGAAGACACTGTTGATACATACAACAATCTGAATGAGTCCTAAGCAGAGTAGGGAGAATAAGTCAGTCCTGCAATTTTTAATTCCATTTATATAACAATTTTCAAAGGGCAATGCTATATAAATGAGTGAAATGTTAGCTGTTGCCAGGGAGAAAGGAGGATTGGGAACAGGAGGGAAATGGACATAGCTATGAAAAAGTAACACAAGGAATCTTTGTGGTGAGGATGTTTTCAAAATATTGAAATATATGGAATAATATAATTTGCTTTACGTCAGTGAAAAATATTATTTGGAAAAAATATTTTAAGATTACCAAATTGTTTGGGAAAAATACTGTGCATGATGTTTGTTTTGAGACTCAAGTATTTATTCAAGTAATGTTTAAATTGTTCTTTCATTGTTGGATATTGTGATTGAAATTGTGTGATACTGAATGTGTGTTAAATTTAGTAATTTAGAAAGGACTTGATTACAAACATTAATTTAAAAAATTTATGAGTTGAAATATGAAAATGTCATGATTTATGCCAGTTTAAATTCAAGCAAAGTAATTTTTAACTGTTATAAATGCCAATAACCTTAATATCATGACCCAGGTGAGTCACTTAAACCTGAGTTTTTATTTGTTCAATTTCAAAAAAAATGAAATTAGGCCCAGTAATATCAAATTTTCCCCCATGAATATGTGGTCCTCCCACTGTTAGGCTTCATTTAATTATTTAAAAATATTTAACAACCAGATTCTCTGATGGGCAGTGAAGATAAATATTGACCTAAACAGAATCTTTAGCTGCCATTATGGCAAGAGTACCTATTTTAAAATATAATCACTTGGTTTGACATATAAATTCAAATTGAGATAAATGTAGGAAGGTACTACCCAGGCTGGTAGCCTGGGAATGGTACCAGTCCATGACCTATTATGAACTGGGCTGCACAGCAGGAGGTGAGCAGCAGGAACAAGCATTACCGCCTGAGCTCTGCCTTCTGTCAGATCAGTGGTGGTATTAGATTCTTATAGGAGTACACACTATTATGAACTCCACATGCCTGATAATCTGAGGTGGAAAGAACTTCATCTTGAAATCAGTCCACCCACCCACCGTCCATGGAAAAATTGTCTTCCACAAAACCAGTCCCTGATGCCAAAAAGGTTGGGGACTGTTGTGGTAGGGTATTGGATTCCAGAAAGCAAAAATTGACCATTACAAGCATTGAGTGGAGGAGGAAAAGGAAGAGGAAAGAAGGAAAAAAATGGTTTATAGAAAATGGCTTATAGAAAAGTGGTTTATAGAATGAAATAAAAGTAAGCTAGTAACAATTGAAGCTTAATATCAGTTGAGAACTAGGCAAGGGAAAAACTGGAATGGCAGATCCTATTCACTTTATGGATGTAGTTACAGTGTTTGGGAAGCATTCAAAGAGCAATGGAAATTTATGAACAGATTTTAAGCAGGAAATGTATGTATTTATTTTTTGTAAAGTTACTCCAATTGCTTGTGGAAAGTGCATTGTAGTTGCTCTAAGGCAGAATTGAAAACAGGATGGCTAAGTGAGTTTATTTTGTAGTAGTTTAGGAGATATGTTGGATTATCTGATAAAGTAGTTCGTAAAAACAAATAGCAGAAGATTGGCTAAATCAATAAATGTTTTGAGTAAGAATTGCTATCTGTTAACTTTGTGAAAGTAAAACACCAGAAAAAAATGACGACTAATGTATAATATGATCAACTGAATGTGTGGAGATGTTTTTAAATTGATTTTGAAACAATGGAGGAAGAATTCATAGGAAATAAATACTTTTATTTTGGACATGTTAAGATATTTATATGGGGGATCAGAAAAGTAAGGAAAATTGGTGATAACATCCCTGTAGCAAATATTAAATTAAAAAGAAATAATTAAACATATAGAAGAATACTATTTGATAACGTATAATACTTTAGATTAATCTTGATTCACATGGGGCAAATGACCACCTAGATTAACAAATGTCAGAGTATGGTTATAGCAATGGATTGAAAATCCAAAGTAGAATAATGCCTGAACTTCATTTATCAACTATTTATTGCCTTATTTACTAGGGCTGGCTATTTAGTTTCTATTAGATTTACTATCACCAGAATGATCATTTTGAGAATTAGATCAAAATGGTAAGTACTTTTTTGAGGTATGTACAAGTTTGAAATAGAATTTAATGATTTTTATCCACAATTTATTGTAGCATGGGCCATGAAATTGTGTGGAAAAAAAAACCCCAAATGATTTATTGACTACCTTTTCTCATATCTCATGAAAATAAGTATTTATAACAAGATGTTCATGTTTGAGATACTATCAAAATTGTGTTATGGGAGAAAGAAGTTTAGGTGAGAAATGAAAGATTGCAATATTTTCTTTTAAGCATATGTGAAGACTGATTTTTATTTTTATGGGCATTATTTTTATAGATATTTCCTCTAATTATGGAAAAGTTGCACAAAAATTTAATGATATTTATCTACAACCTATAAAAATATATGAATTTTATAATAAGCTCAAAAGTTAAAATGAATTAATATTTTGGATTCATGAAGAAAATGCAAATGCAGTCAGAACTTGATGCAAAGCTGATCCCGAGTAAAGGACAGAGGGAGAGAATGCTTGATGAAATCATCTTGTACTGAGGAAGGCTTTCAGGAAGTCTACAAGTCCAATTTGGGTGTCAAGAATCACGTGGCTCACAGGAATGGGGCAAATGTATTGATGAGAATTTCAGAGCACAGCTGACGGGATCCTTGGTCAATTATCCTCCCTTGCAGTTGGAGGTCTGCAAGGGACATTCTCTTGGCCTCAATAAAGAAAAATGGGGATATAGAGAACAATTGAAGCATTTAAAAATCTTTTAATAAAAAATTCCCTACTGCAATAAAAAAATGAAATTTTACAATGAAGAAGACAATGAAAAGGGTCTAATGCCAGAGATCAAGAAGGAGGAAGCAAAATAAATGTGAAGCAGGTTTGCATCCAAAGTTCATTAGCAAGAACAAACAGTAGGAAAAAACTAGAAGAATTATTTTAAAATGTTGAATAAAAATGTCTCAGAAACTAGATAATAAAATTCAGACAAATAATTACATTTGACAATATCAAGAAAATTTCAGAAAAAAATGGAACTTTCACTATACCTTTCACCATGTAGAAAAATTAACTCAAGATGAATTAAAGATATAAATGTAAGACATTGAACTGTAAGAATCCTAGGACACCTAGGAAACATCATTCTGCCTATCATCCTTGGGAAATGATTTATTACTAAGTCCTCAAAAGTAATTGCAACAAAAACAAAAAATGACAAGTGGCCAATTAAGCTAAAGAGCTTCTAGGAAGCATCATTTTGCCTATCATTCTTGGGAAAGAATTTATGACCAAGTCCTCAAAAGCAATTGCAACAGAAACAAAAATTGACAAGTGGGACCAAATTATACCAAAGATCTTCTGCACAGCAAAAAAAAAAAAAAAATTACAGAGTAAATAGATAGCCTACAGAAATGAGAGAAAATATTCCCAAACTGTGCATCTGACAAATTTGACAAAGGTTTAATATGCAAAATATATAAGGAACTTAAAGAATTCAACAAGCAAAAAATAATCTCATTAAAAAATTGGCAAAGGACATGAACAGACATTTATCAAAAGAAGACATAAAAGTGGCCAATAAACATTAAAAGAAATTTTCGGCATCACTAATCATAAGAGAAATGCAAATCAAAACCACAATGAGGTAACACCTCATGCCAGTCAGAATGGCTATTATGAAAAAGTCAAAAAACAACAGATTCTGACAAGGGTACCATCTAAAGAGAAAGCTTATGCACTGTTGGTGAGTGACGTAAATTAGTTTAGCCACTGTGGAAAGAAATTTGGAGATTTCTGAAAAAGTTTGAAATAGAACTACCATTTGATCAGCAATCCCATTACTAGGTGTACATCCAAAAGAGAATAAATCGTTCTTCCACAGGGCACATGCAATTGTATGTTCATCGCAACACTATTCACAATAGCAAAAACACAGACTCAACCTGAGTGCCTATCAACAATGGGTTTGATAAAGAAAATGTGACATATACATCAAGGAATACAAGCAGCCATAAAAGAAATGAATTCATGTTTTTTGTAGCAAGATGGATGCAGCTGGAGATCATTATCTTAAGTGAATCAATACAGGAACAGAAATGCAGATAGCAAATGTTCCCAATTAAATGGGAGCTAAATGTTGGGCCCTCATGAACATAAAGGTGTCAACAGTAGACACTGGAGACTACTAGAGGGCAAAGGGAAGGTGGGAGAAAGGGTTGAAAACCTACGTATTGGGTACTGTGTACACTACCTGGTTGATGAGAGCATTTGTAGTCAAACCTCAGCATGATACAATACACCCATGTAACAAACCTGCACATGTACATCCTAAATCTACAATAAAAGTTGAAGTATTTTTAAAAACTAATAATCAAAACATATGAAAAAATAAAGTTTCAGAAAAGTAATAATACTTAAAATGTACCCTTTTCTGTGTCTACAAGTTAGAATTAAGGAATTCTTCAAGTTTCTTTAGTTACTTAATTTCTCCTGATAACACACATAAAACATTGTATTAAAATTCTTGAATATAATGTGTATTTATGTACTTATACTTTATTTTTAGACATAAATATTTTAAATGTTCATGTACTAATATCTACCAATTGTTTCCCTTTATAACAAAAGGATTTGGTGGTCAGGCTTTAGGACCTGGAAAATCATTTCTTTAAAAAATTATAAAAATGCTATCTACATTTTGATTAGGCAATGTTTATAGACTTATACATTTTATTCTGAGATATTCTTAAGCATATCAAACATTAGTAAATGGTATAAGTAATGATGTTATCTACCATCCTGCTTTATTAGATTTTAAATATTACAACATTTTCAGTAGAGAATGTTCTAAATATATTTGAAACCCTCAGTCTAAGTCCTCTCACCTATTCCTCTGCAGGTATTGCTATCTTGAATGTGGGGTCTACCATCTCCATTTTAACAATTACTACCTATATTGTTATAAATTGGAATTTATTGAGTTTTAGCAAAACTTTCTGTCTTCATTATTACATTGTATGATGGCATACACATTAGTGGATATTCTTCCATTTGTGTTGATTAGTATGATTATACCATCTTCTACTGATGAACGTTTAGAGTGTCTCAATTGTTTGGGTTATTGCAAACAGTACTGCAATAAACTGTCACACAATTGGATTTCCTCTTTGTCACATATGGAAAAGTATCTTTTTTAAGTGTAATAAAAGAGATGAAATTACAAACCAGATGACGTGCATGTCTTCACATTAGTAGATGTTGGAAAAGTGTTCTTCAAAGAGTTTGTATCATTTATACTCCCACCAGCAAATACAAGGCTCATTTTCCAATATATCACTTGATTTTGCCACTTAGCTTAAAGTTTGGTGTATTCAAAAGTCACACTTTATTAGTAGAATTTTTCCTTTCTCAGAAAAGTAAAGTAGATTGTATTTATTTTCTATTTTGCTTATTTATCTTCTGTACCTTATTAATAAATAACATGTTCAATCATTCTCATAACTTATTTTCTCTTTACAGACAGATGATGAATGGGATAGGTAAATAGATGATAGATATTTTATTATGTGTGCCTATGTTATGCTGTTTATATGAGTCATAATTTTTGTCTATCAATACATTTCTTGTCTTTTGGCTTTATTCATGTTACCTTTGTTGAATAGAAGTTTTTTAAAAACATAAATAAATACGTCTTTTCTTTAAATATTTTATTTTTTTTTTTGGCTTTTTGCAGTTTGTTTATAGGGAAGAAATGCATAATATTAAAAGCAAAGTGGATCACCTGCTTCTTAGGCTAGAGAGAGCAGTTGACTTTTTTTGAGAAAGGCAGTATCAGATTTTGTCAGAGCAAAGATGTGTGTTAACTGTGGCCCCATGAGGATTAAGGCAGGAAACTGAAGTAGGTGCCCCTTAAAAAAGTCATCCCATTTGTCAGAGGTATTGCCTACATCAATAAAATTGTGAGAGATCACACTAGTGGAAGTTCTCTCAAGAACCTATAGAAGACACATCATAAAAGAAAAAAAGCATTAGTATTTGGAATATGCCATAACTAGAAAAGAACAGTGCATATTAAACTATATCTGGCAGTTATGTCTCCTGCCTCTCCGTCCTCTTGTCCCAAGTATAGTAAAGTCACAAACAACAGCTAGGATAGAGGATGAGACTGAGCAAGAAAGAAAAAAGACCTACCAAGTCCCTCCTCCCCATTGTGATTTTTCTGGCTAGGTATAGCCTTGAATTTCACTTGTGCAAAGTTTGGAATTTTCGTATCTCCTTACTTTATTATTAACACAATAGAATATTTTTTTCTACTGACTGACAAACCAGATCTTTTATCCTGTGTAAAAAAAGCAAGCTGAGAGACTAAATAAGTGATAGGACAATTTTGGGAAAGAATAAAGTGGCTTTATGCTGCTCCCTGTGTAATTTATTTCATTCAATAAACTGTTCTATGTGCAGGAGCCAAGTAGACCACAGAGAGTGTCACGGTCATTCTGTTCCAAGCAGAAGGTCACCAGCAAGTTTCACAGAGTTCTTTTAACTCCCTCAGGGTGGAGTTCCCTTGGGAATGATGGTGTTATTTGAAGACACTCTGTATCCTGCTAATTAAAAGACTTACTTTTAAAAACAGATGTTCCAAATCTCACTATTCCTCCTAATAGGAACTGATCATGAAATATGTGAAAAATGAGCTTTCACATAAGCTGTACGATATTTGATATTCCCTGATTAGTTTTTGCCTGGGTATAATGAATAAAATAGTTTGTTAGTATAAGTTTATTTAGATTGTCACTTTCTAATTGAAAACAAATTAAGAACACTAATTTTAGGTTTTGCTGCATGGAATTATTTTAAAATAGATTCATATAATAAGAAATTATTTTGTGTCATTTTTTTTTCTGTGAATATCCACAGGTATCTTTGATCCCTCAAAGAAATTATTTGTTGTTCAGATGTCTTAATAAATACTTTTAGAACAAATAACAGGAATTTCTGAGGCAAACCACAATATCAACTCATTTTTGAGACAATATGAAACCCTTTATATCACCCCATTAATTAATGATTGTTTCTGCCATTTCTGAAAAAGAAACACGCATCCTTAGAAGAAGCTCACACCTACAACAGAAATGCTTGTGTTGCAAATATTATTGTTATTTCTTTTAAAAAATTTGAAAGAAAGAAGTTTATTTGGCTCACAGTTTTCTGCAGGCTGTATAAAAGGGAGAGCGCCAGCATCTGCTTCTGGTGAGGCCTCAGGTAGCTTACAATTATGGCAGAAGGTAAAGAGAGGAGCAGGCATGTCATATGGTGAGAAGAGAGTAAGAGAGCTATTTCTGATATTGATATTTTTACCTATTTCTCAGATGTTCTACGCACAACAAAGACAAGCTCTGAATGTTTTCTCTGAGATAGGTGACACAATATTATTGATGACAGAGTAATGGCTACATCTTAAGAATTTCACAACTAACAGCTGGAGTTGTATCCACCAAGTAGAAAGCTGTTCATCTTCTCCCCCATAATGGCTTTCTAAATCATGTACGTGGGTGTGGATGTGGAATGATGACAACCAAAGTTAGACAGAGAGTCCATCTGTTGCAAAATTTGCCTTGAACTTTTCTGTTGATCAATACCTTCAGTCACAGGTTTTCTGAGTTACTGAGCATCAATATGTCTCTTTCATGTGTTGTTATTGCTTCTCATCTACTAACTCCTTGGTTTTTACGATATATCAGACCTCACTTTAGGGTTTCAACACCATTCAAGACAGCCATCAGAACTTTCAGGCCTAGTGTATAATTAGAACATATGTAAAAGAATACATACTATACTGTTAAGTATGCACACACATACACACATACAAACACACACACACATATCACACACATTTTCCTTTGCTAATACTGATTTCCCAATATCATGATTAATATGGAAAATGGCCATGCCATGATTTTTCCATATGCCATACTATAAAAGTCTTTACATTTCAAAAATCAAACAAAAACCCATAGTTCAAGGAAGAGCTGATGAAAACAATTATTAAAATGAGGAGTAAGAAATGTCTATGATCTTGCAAATTCATAATAATTACCTTATCCAATTAGTAATACTAGTAGTATAAGATAACATTTATTGAAAACTACCATGCAATGAATATTTTAATTTTTGTGACATCAAAATTGGAAATAAATTCTATATCCAAAAATATAAGAGAATTAAGTAAATATGATACTGTGAAATTATACCCAACCCCTATATAGTATAAATTGAATCTACTTATAGAAAAATATCCACAATTATATAAACAAAGAATACTACTTAAAGGCACATTACTATGATATACATTTGGTGAGAAAAAAATTGTCTCTCCCATGGTATTTTTTCTTCCCTTGTCTCTCATGAGATACCTGAAAGGATTTGTAAGCCAAATATTTAGTAATCAGATTCTCCACTGAAACATTTAGAAATCAATTGCACTTTTTATTGTCCTTTATTCCTCATTTTGATTAACCTAAAATTTAATTTCATAAAATAAATTTAATAATCATGTAATTGAGCAAAAAAATGAAAAATAAGTTGACACACAACTCTAAGGACCAAGATAAATGAAACATACTCCATTATTTATTTCAAATATTTTTAGATTTAACTATTTCAAGCATGTGCATATGCAATTAATCATACATTTTGCTGGATAAACATAATTTATTTGGAAAAACAATGGCCCAAGTGATTATTTATTCTTTTCAAGGAGTACATGCTACCTTCTACAAAGTATATTTAAACTTCTGGTGTAGAATAAGGAGATCCCACATGAAAAACATGTGCAGTAGAATTCATTTATTCTCACTATGGTCAAATGTATATTGCTCTGCGGCAGGCTACTCAATTGCATCTCTGGAAAAACAAGCACTGGCATTTTTTTTTTAGCATAAAATAATGGACGCTAGAGGTAGGGGAAATGTATATATGATAAATACATCATGTGCAGTAAAATTTTTGGACAAGAATTATTGATATACCTGATGCATATTAGTATAAATCAGAAAACACTGGTGAGAGTAACTTTATCAAAATTACCTCTATTATGTCTTTAAATGAAGTCTGTATTCTTCTTCATTTTCCATTCTTTGAACATTGTCTTTTTTTGCATAGGTTTGTGGTCACAAGATGTCTTCCTGTGCTCTAGGTGTCATATTTATATTAAAGATAAGAAGTAGGGGGAGTGTAGTAAGATCATATATCCTGCTGAAATCTATTCCTTTTGTAATGCAACAAAAAATTCTTGAAAGCTCTTTCATGAACTGGTTAGAATGTGATTGTCTGCTTAGAAGCAAGGGATTAAAGAAAAGTGAAAGTTTAAGTCAAGACTGAGCTAGACAGTCAAGACTCATTACTGGGGAATGGGCAAAATATTGTAGCACACCACTGAACACACGTGTATTGTACATGTGTGTGCATGTTTATGAGTGCAATTCAGAAAGGAAAAATATATTTTTGCATCATGTATCTAACCTACATAAATCTACTTTAATATTATATTTGAGAAGAAATTCCTGCTAAAATAGAATGTGGTAAATTTATATACTATAATTATTTTTATATGAAATTGTATGTAAGTCTTCACTTAACCTTGCGGATAGTTTTTGGAAACTATGACTTTATGTGAAATGATGTACAGAAGGTCCTAGATTAAATTTATTTCTTTCAATATTATTTTTTATAACGTTGTTGAGAAAAAAAATTGCTTTTTATACATCATTTCGTTAAAGTCAATTTCCAACAAACTATAGATAATCTTAACTTAGAACTTACTAAATGCATATACATGGCACATTTTTATAAAATTTTATAAATCATACTATAATTTATAAAATGTAATAAATTGTATTATAGCTTTGCTCACTATTCAAATTATATGTTGTAAACTTTCATACTTTATTTTAATATTATAAAAATCTATTTTTGTTTTCAACTTTCATACTTTATTTTAACAGTAATCTCAGTATTACTGAATTAAAAGCGTCCATTTAAAAAAGCCTAAATTTTTAATGCTATAATTTGTTTGTTATCATTATGTAAGTTTAAAAAGCAGGGTTGTTTCTGTTTTATGTCCTGTTATATCATCACAACAGTGCTTATAACAAGAAAGTACTTATAGAATGAATCAATAAATTAATGAACAAAAGCATATAAAATAGTTATATTTTGCCTGGACCTTTACTACTTGCATTAATGCTATTACCTATTTCTCATTTAATAATAGTTCTATTCCTATAACTGTTTTTAATCTATAATGGTAAACCAAAGATCATTAAGAGTACGAATTTCAGAAAGAAAATAATAATAGTAACAATTTGAAACAGAAGACAGTCATTATATTTTGATAGCTTGCATAATCTTTCTATGATACATCGTGCATTGTCATAGCATTTTGAATTATTGTGTTGTTACTGACAATCTGTGAAAACCATTTAGAAGATAATTCAGTATATGGCTCCTATCATCACCAAAGACTAATAAGAGAGATAATACTTTAAAGCTCTGTAAATGTGAGCAGAGATAAATAATTAAAAGGAAATTTCAGAGCTATATTTTTTAAAAGCTTTGACACTGAAAAATTACAGTTTTTATTTTATTCATATTCTAACCAAAGGCTCTGTGGGAGAGACACATAAATGACAGCAAGGAAAAGCTGAATGTCTGCAAAATGTTTTTGCTCAAGTGGAATACATCCCTTTTTTAAAAATGTTATTTTGTTATGCATTTGATGCTGCATATAGTGAATTCATGTTAGCACATAAAATACAGAAGAGTCATATGTTTAGAGGGACAGGTTAAAGAAAAATTATAAACACAAATATTGGCAGATGTGTGAAAAAAATACTAGATACATAATACACACATAATATAATTTCTGAAAGAATTAAACCAGAAAATACAAGAAAACTTACATAAATAAAGGTTTGAGCTTTCCTTGTTGACAATGCTGCACAGTGACCAAGGTAAAATTATTGCAAAAAGATATAGCTCTAGAACTATTGTGAGGGGACTTTTGAATTCCCTGTATAAGGAGAAGTTCTTACCCCATGATTGTTATATTTTCCTCCAATTTGCTCTTGGTACCTCTCTCTGGAGAGTGGCTGTGAACTTTCTCCCTACCCTAATAGGGTTCCAAGGGAATTGGTTCTTGATATTTACAGCGTGCCTTCCACTGACACATTTTTATCCTGACAGATAATCCAATGCCTAAATACCCTACCTGTAACCAGGTGGGTTTTTTTTGTTTGTTTTTTAGTTTGTTTGTTTTTCACAAGACATTTGTTATGCTGGCAGATTACCTTTTGGCTCCTGTCTGACTTGTGCTTAGCTTGTCTCTACCAAGATCCTCACTCTCTAGGAGAGCTCTGAACAGGAAAAAAGTTAGGTTTGGCTGAGTTGATCAGGTAAGACATACATAAGAGGAGGCAACTGAACAAAACACATGAAATAACAGGAACAGTGTTTCTTACAGATCAGAGGAAGAGGACAGCACACCTCACTGAGTCACTGAAAACAGGAAAGCCAGACAGGACAGGTGTGCTCAACCAGCAGGTGAGACAGGAGAGAGAAGAGCAGGTGTGAGTAGGAGACCTTGGACCAAGGCCTTTACTGGGTCCAGCATGCTCTCTACTTGGTGGCTTTAGAGCAAGCAGAGGCAAGTTCCATGGGTCATGGTAATTCACGCTCTGACTAGCGGCCATTGCCATATGTCTACCTAATTTGTGTAGAATATCAGGGTCAGTGGGGTGAGTCAAGAAGGTTGTATCTAGCTCTTCCATAGAGGGGGGTCACCAGGAGGCTGTCATCCAAGGCAAATATCTGGCTCAATCACCTTGAGGAAATGTGGGGGAGACAAAGAACTAGAAACTATGTCAAGGCTGACTAATCCCCGCTTGTGGTACAAAAAAGTTAAATCTATGTTCAAAGTGGATGACAAATCAATATAAAATTATAAGGATTCATAATAATTACATGCATAGATTGTGGTTTACATTCAAAAGAAGGACAAATTCACAAAAAATATTATGTCTAAAACATAAAAGCTTGAATTTAACCTAACGTTATTGCATTTATTTTAACAAAATTATTAATGTATAGAACAAGGGCAATAATGTTACAAGTAATTCTTTTTCTGAGAAATTTGAAAAGACACTACTTATATCAAGCCCCCACCACTGTCTGCATCACATACTAGTTTTTTAATGTGTATTTTTTTATGAAGGATCCATTATGCATTCTATTTTACAGATCTCATTTAAATTTTGGTAATTGTCCCAGATACTCTTCTGGGACAATGAAAGCAAAAGGAAAAGAAGAAGGAAGGAAGAAAAAAAGGAAGGAATGGAGAGAGAGAAGGAGAGGGGAGGGAGGCAATATTCTAACATTAAAATTCCTAAAATAAATGTTTTTAAGAAATACACTCAGCCAAGGTATTATTTACCAGCCAGAGCAGAGGTAAGGCATTTCTGTATATGCCAGTATTAGATCACTATACAATTACTTGATGTAGTATAACTAAATAAAAAGCATATCCAAAAAACAGGTAAATTGATGATAAAATACATAAAAAGAGGAATGATGTGTCCAATATTGTGGGCTAAATGTAAAATATAAACTCCAATATTATAATAATGAAGCTGCACTGTAATATAACTTCTAAAAATGGTTCTTTACATGAAAATGGTTCTCATAAAGAAAATAATGAGCATCTTTGAATTTTACATTAATCCTGACTGCCTCTGGGGTAAGCAAGTAGAAAGAGTTGAGCTTGCCAGTGATAAAATATATTCTAAATATTTCATCTCAATTAAGGCAGGATTTACATCATAATATTGTATTGGAATTTTAAAATGTTTTGACTGGAAAAGGCATATTGGCATATAATATTAGTTTTTTTTATTTAAAAATGCAGAAACTATTTTTAAGTAGGAAGGAACCACACAGTGTTGAGGTCAGAGGCTTACAGAAATAGGATAAAATTTGGGAAATAGAAAATTAAAAATATATAAATAATGGATGATCTAAACTATGATATAAATGAATGGACAGAAAAATGCATATAAACTAAAAGAAGGATCAATGTAAAACACTGGGAAATAAGAATGATAAAATAAACAATATTTTCTCATTAGTCTCACTTTGTGTGTTCTATAGCTGTCAGAAAAATTCTCAGAATACCTTATTTTATGCATGACTATGACCCTTCAGCCACATTGAATTTTGAAGTACTTATCATCTCTCTTTCATGTGGCATCCAACAGGTGTAAACATTAAATATTTGTCTTTTGGATGAGAACATCTGACCCAACCATGCCTCTCCCTGATCCCCCAAAATACTTGTGCTTGCAGGTAAGAGAAGTTGAGTGGTAGCTAAATTTAATAGCATAGTTAAAGAGAATTAGGAAACAATACAACAGCATGACTAAAGACATTGTTTTAAGATAGAAACATCATGGTGAGTTGTGGCTTATTTAGAAAGTAAATGAAAAATCAGAACTTTCCTCCCCTCTCTCCATGTGGCTCATTCTATGCTGTCTTCAGTTCTAGCTTTCAGGATTCAAATCTGTCTAGGGAAATTTTTCTGTGTGGAGCTACTCAAGAGGGGAATGTTTTCTCCCCTTCATGAATATATATGAGCCAACCACTTGTATTTACTTGTGAAACTGTTCAATCTAACATCAAAGTGAGAAACAATCGTGATGAAACAGAAGCATACATTTTAGTGGGGAGCATTACGTGTTTCTATCCCATTTTTGTTTTCTTCATTTTAAGTAAAACTGGAGTCTTTTACAGGGTGTTAATAGAAAGAGCCTCTAAAAAACACAATTGCTTTTCACGTCTTGATGGCTGTTAATAAAACAGCGTGTGCTTCACCACTGAAGCAGATGACTCACAGAGACTCTCAGACCACATGGTGAAATGGTACCTTCTAATGAGTAAACTTGATTTCTGAGTTAGAATTCTCAGAATCTTCTATGTAAATCGAAACATGCTGCATACTTGCTTCTTAAAAACAATTTGACATTCTTAAATTATATTGAATTACTGCCAATGCCTAGAATAAATATAACCAGGATTTTAATTTGATTAAAAATGTTGATGTTTTATTATTATTGTTTTGCTCAAAAACAGTTCATCTTGGAAAATATTATTTTGGAAAAGTTTATATTTTTCTTGATTTTATTATATAAACAACATAATAGGTCTTGACATATTTATTATTAGTGTGGTCTCTGAAATTATCTAATTAAATGCAAATTCTCACTATAACCAGGACCTAAATTCTGTGGTGCTATTAAGGCAAACACCAAGGTGTATTTTTTCTCACCTGAAAAATGGGGATAATAATGGAAACGAAAGTGAACATTAAAACAACAATGCATGTAAGCATAGCAAGTGTTTGTGTTTAAAAGGCAGGTTAGAGGAAGGCATCATTTTAATAAAAGTAATCTTAGGTGGATATCATACATGCAGATTTCGTGACACTTGTTTTATGTAGGTCGCTATTACAAGTTCTCAAAGATAGGATGGTAATATAAATTAAATGTAACTCCAAATTTTCCCCTACTCCTTGAAAGATCCTGGCTGTCTTTTAATTCAGATGGACTGCTGTGATGCTAGGTTGTAATAGCAAAATAGTACAAAAAATATTCAGAAGGAATATTGATATTGTAATAATCCTTGCACTTAGAAATGATACCTCAAATAGTATATTCTGGTATAAAGTGATAAGCTATTTGTAAGAAGATACATGTTATCATGACTTACATTTTTCAGTATATTTGAGATAGAAATTTATATCTTAACTTCACCTTTCCAACTAATTAATATTGTAGAACATAAAATTTAAGAAGTACCTCCTGATATGTATCAGAAAATGTTTACCCTTCACTCCTGTCTTATTTTCTTTGTATTTCCCATACTTTCAGATATTATAAGCTATGAGATTATTTTTTATTAATATTTATTATATATTCATTCTTTAAAACTGGTTAATTATTATGCTTTACATTAGGTTAATTATAAAAATTTTTAAAGTGTATAAATATTTATAAAAGCACAAACAGTTATGTGGTTTTACTGGACTCATGAAGTGATATCAAAAAATATAACTTTCAAAGAAAAAATTGAAGTATATAATGCTTTCTGTTTTCTTACCAAAATTTATCAGAAATATTCTGAATGTCTTTTAATACCTGCACTAGTAATTTCTTATGTATTCCCCTCAACGCAGCTTGCCTCAGCATTGTCATCTTTAAACCTTTGTAAATATATCGTTAATAAATCACATCCCTTTATTAGTTACTATCTATCCAATTATATAATATGTTCTGATGTATTTTGTTTAACACAGAGGACACTCATTCTGAGATGCCTCTCATTGTCCTGTTTATTTAATGGCTCTGTTTATGTTTCAAGGACAGCCCTTGAAATCATGCTTTAATCTTTTTGGAGTTCCATTTTCACTTTGCTATAAGATGGTTTTAAATGAGGTCTTTCAAAAGAAGAATATATATAAAATCAAATTTTTTGATGTATGAAATACTTGGTTCTCTATTCCTGGGTTCTGCACTCATAGATTCAACCAACTGTGAAATGAAGATATTCAGGGAAAAAAAAATCTCAGTAAGAATAATAATACAATAATAAAAAAATACAAATCTAAGAATACTGTGTAACGACTATTTACAAAGCATTTACATTGTATTAGGTATTACAAGTAATCTAGAGATAATTTAATGTATATGGGAAGATGTGTGTCAGTTATATGTAAATACTATACAAATACAGAGCAAGAGGGTCTCTGTCTGCAAGACAGAGAGAGACCTAGAAGAAACAAAACATGCTGAGTGTGCTTGGACTGCTAGCCTCCAGAAACATCAGAAAATACTACAGATTGTTGATAAACAGGAACTTTTACATTTTGGAAGTAGAGACAGGTCTAAAAGTATGTAGTATTTTCTATTTCCACAAACCTACCAGTGCTAGAGAAGCGTAAATTTTGTGGAGATATTTGAAATGTATTTATTCTTTTGCTCATTTGCTTACTTGTTGACACTCTAATTAAGTAGTATTTTTCTTCAAAAGTTACAATATTCTCTGGCAAAATATACTTTTTCTCTTACTGTGAGAGCAAAAGAAAGTGTATAAAAATGAGAGAAAGAGAGAAAAGTTTAATTTGCCCACATGATATGCAAAGGAAAGAAGAAATGTATGAGAGAAACGATTGATGATAAGAAAGATATGAACATTTAAACAAGGAGTAGCAATCCTGAAAAAATTAAGAAGAACTATTTTTCACATGATAATAATACCATGCTTAGTGATAACTGCAGTCAAGTTTTCAGAAATGATGGCTCAGTAAGAGAAATCAATAAAGACCTGGTGAGATCAATTAGTAGATTTGAGAAGTGGCTTAAATGTCATTATAAGGGGAGAAAAACATCCTAAAAAATTCCCAGTTATCTGATTTAAGTTTTATTATTTTCATGCTTAGTAGTTTTTATTTTAAATTATTGTCCATAAAGTACTCATAGCAGTGTGTTTTGAAATTAGACTAAGTTTTAAATAAAACCCCAGCTGAAAACAGAAATGCAGACACAAAATAAAAACACAATTGGTATTAAAATTATAAATTACTCAAGAGGATTGCAAAGAGAAATAAAAATCTGCTAAATCAACTGGTACCCTGTAAGGACCGAGAAATAGTAAGTAGTGTCACAGCACAATTGAATTCATTATGTTTATCCATCATTATTTTATATCTAATTGTAACTACTACAAGTAAAAGTTGGTTGTGGCATATCTTCAGAGAGAAATTCCTCAGCAAAGACAATCACTTTACATGGGAGTGAAGGGGTTACTCAGCCAACTTCCAGAAGGAAGACATTGTCTTAGGGTAGGCTGGGAGTACTTATCAGCAGCAAGTATTTTTCTGTGTTACATTATACAATTTGGAATGTCAGGTACTCATGAAGTTCAATTGCCTAGTTGGTTTCGCATTTATTATTAAGACTAAATCTGCTCTTTGAATCCATATTGAATAGTTTAGGCTATTTTTCAATAACCACTCAATATTTGTAAGTTTCCAAGTCTCACATTTGTAGTTCATCTTCCCTTTTTATTTATGTATTTATTTATTTTTTGGTGACAAAATAAACCTATGCAAACATATTTAATTAAATGACAAACTTCTGTTCAAGTTTTGGCTTATAGTGCATCAGTCTCTTTAAATTGCATTTATGATTTGACTGTTAGTTAACGAGCAATAAAAGAGTGTAAAATATGGTGCTCATGTTTGGAAATATGAATATTCAGAAAAATTAAGTTGGAATATCTGAATTTTATTAAGACAAAAACTGATCACTATTATTAAAAGCATCTGCTATTGTTGTCAGGTTGAATTATTTTACCATTTAGGAGGACTGAACTCTTCTTTGGAGGGGATAATTTGCAATGAAAAGTCATCAATAGAAAAATATTTTACTTCTGGGATGTGATTAATTTGAGCAAAACAACATCTGCCATACTAAACTAATGTTAATTTGAATTTTATTTTTATTTTTTATATCTTTTTGTAAACAATCAGTATGTTTTTATTGCCATAAGAACTTGAGTTTAAGAAAGTTATTTCTATTTATATGTTTATAATTAGGAAATATGCTAGAATTTCAAATTACCACCAGGAGGATTCTGTGGTACACAATGATACATAAGGATACACAAAATTTTGTTTTTCCTTTAATTAGCACCCTTACCTTATCTGACTTGAATTTAATTATTGATATACTCAAAACTAACCCTCTATGATGACCTTTTCATTTTAAACTTTTTACTGACCTATACCATATTTTTTCATGTACTGTTTATTTTCATACACATTGTATTAGCTCATTTTCACACTGTTTTAAAGAATAAGTGAAATTGGGCAATATATAAAGAAAAGAGGTTTATTTGACTCATAGTTCTGCATGGCTGAGGAAGCCTCAGAAAACTAGCAATTATGGTGGAGGGCAAGGGGAAGCAAGGCATGTCTTTCATGGTGGCAGCAAGAGAGAGAGTGCAGGGGAAGTGCCATTTATGAAACCATCAGATCTTGTGAGAACAGCATGGGGGGAACAGCCTCCATGATTCAGTCACCTCCCATCACGTCCCTTCCTTGACATGTTAGGGTTAAAACTAGGATTACAATTTGAAATAAAATTTGAGTGGGGGACACAGCCAAGCCATATCACACATACACATATGAGTATTTACAAATCTTAAATATAAAGCTCAGTAAATACTCAAAAGTAATTATAGCCATGTATCTTTAAAATACAAGAAATAGAATTAAACTAGCATGTTAAAGCCCCTTTATGTCTCCTCTCAATTATTACTTCTCCCACTTTACCGGTATTCTGATTCTAACCCAAATTATTAGCTTTTATAATTTGAATTTTATGTAAATAGAATCATTCATTATGAATTCTGTCCTATCTGTCCTTTTAAAAGAAATATTTGGGTTGTAACATGACAGTGAAGTACATTTGATTTCATTATCTGTCCCACAGAAACACGCAAAGATATAACAATTCACATACATTTTATTCTTTCTTTTACATGGTAAATCCATTGAATTTTCATATATTGTATGTGGCATGAGATAAATGTCAACATTGATTTTTAAATGAATATGAGTTAGTAATTTTTTTCCCAAATTTTAAAAATTGATAGATGATATAATGGACTTCCCATGTACAACAATGTTTTAAAGGATATGTGTACATTGTGGAATGACTAAATATAGCTAATGAATATATGCATTACCTCAATCATTCTGTCATAAGAACACTTGACATCCACTTGCTTGCAGTTTTCAATGATATAATATATTGCTATTAACTAGAATAACCAACTTGTGCAGTAGATCTCTTAAAGTTATTATTCCTGACCAACTGAAATTTAGTATCACTCGACTAACAGTTCCCCCAACCCTCTCCCCGCCAAATCTCTTGTAGCCCCTGGTATCCACCATTTTACATTCCAGCTTTTAAATGAGAGAGAAAAATGAGGCTTTTTTTTTTTTTTTTTTTTTTGCCTAGCTTATTTCACTTAACATGTTATTCTTAATTGATATTTGGCTTTGTATTTCAGTTACTATTATGAATGATGTGCTAAAAACATCCTTTTATAATTTTTCTGTACATTTATTTTAGGTTCAGATGGACATGTGAAGTTTTGGTACATAGGTGAACTTACATCATGGAGGATTTGTTGTACAAACTATTTCTTCAGCAAGGTATTAAGCCCAGTATCCAATAGTCATCTTTTCTGCTCCTCTCCATCCTCTCACCCTCCACCCTCAATTAGGCCCTAGTGTCTGTTGTTCCCTTCTTTGCATTCATGAGTTCTCATCATTTAGCTCCCACTTGTAAGTGAGGACATGTGCTATTTGGTTTTCTCTTCTTATGTTAGTTTCCAAAAGATAATGGCCTCCAGCTCAATCAGTCCCTGCAAAGAACATGATCTCACTCTTTTTATGACTTCATAGTATTCCATAGTGTACATGTACCACATTTTGTTTATTGAGTCTGTCATTAATAAGTATTTAGGCTGATTTCATGTCTTTGCTACTGTGAATAATAGTGCTGGAATGAACATTCACGTGCATGTATTTTTATGGTAGAATGGATTCTATTCCTCTGGGTATATACCCAGTAATGGGGATTGCTGTGTTGAATGGTAGTTCTGCTTTTACCTGTTTGAGGAATTTCCTCATATACACTCCCACTAAAAGTGTATAAGTGTTTCCTATTCTCCACAAACTTGCCAGCATATTTTTTGACTTTTTAATACTAGCCATTCTGACTGGTGTGAGATGGTATCTCATTGTGGTTTTGATTTGCATTTCTCTGTTGATGAGTGATATTGAGCTTTTCTTTACATGCTTGCTGCCTGCATGTGTGTCTCCTTTTAAAAAAGTATCTATTCATGTCCTTTGCGTATTTTTTAACAGGATTGTTTTTCTCTTGTAAATTTAAGTTCTTTATAGATGCTGGCTATTAGACCTTTCTCAGATGCATAGATTGTAAATATTTTCCTCCATTCTGTAGGTTGTCTGTTTACTCTGTTGACAGTTTCTTTTGCTGTGCAAAATCTCTACAGTTTAATTAGATTCTATTTGTCAATTTTTGTTCATGTTGACATGTTTTTGGTGTCTTTGTCATGAAATCTTTGCCTGTGCCTTTGTCCTGAGTGGTATTGCCTACATTTTATTCCAGTGTTTTATAGTTTTGGGTCTTTTTCCCATTGCTTCTTTTTGTCAGTTTTCTCAAAGGTCAGATGGTGATAGGTGTGTGGCCTTATTTCTGGGCTCTCTGTTCTGTTCCATTGGTCTAGGTGTCTATTATTGTACCATTACCATACTGTTTTGGTTACTTGTAGCCCTGTAGTATAGTTTGAAGTCAGGTAATGCAATACCTCTAGCTTTGTTCTTTTGGCTTAGGATTGCCTTGGCTATTCAGACTTTTTTTTTCATATAAATCTTAAAATAGTTTTTTCTAGTTTCATGAAGAATGTCATTGGTAGGAATGGCATTGAATCTGTATGTTGATTTGGTAGTATGGCCATTTTAATGAAACTGATTTTTTGCATTCATGAGAATGGAATGCCTTTCCATTTGTTTCTGTCTTCTCTGACATGTGACCACTGTAGAAATAAATTTTCCACATTAAATTTTTAAAATAAAATTATATAGAGGGAAAGAGATTTTAAGGGTTTGATGTGCATTATTGTGTGAGCTGGAAAATCCATAATCTATGGGGCAGAACAACAGGTTGGAAATTCAGATGTCTGTTTTACAGTCTTGTGGCATATTGCCCTCTTCTCTGGGAAACCTCAATTTTGCTCTGAAGACCTTAAAGTGATTGAATGAGGTCTATCCAAAAACTGTCATTTAATCTACTTTATTTAAAGTCAATCAATTGTAAATGTTAAATGTGTCTGCAAAATACTTGAATAGCAATATCTATTTTCTATAACTATGGCTTGATCAAACAAGTAGACATTATCCTAGACAAGTGGACATATTAAATTCACTAACATAATACTGTGACATTTTTGCTACTTATAACATAATTTTATTTCTTTTATGACATAAATTTTGAATTTCTAAAATTCTTATGCTTGTCATTTGATATATGTTTTAAAATTTTAGTAGCAATTTAGGTCCTTTTTTTATTTTTCCTATTAATTTTTGGATTCTTTTATATTTTTTAAACTTCAAACCTTTAACATTTCCAGTCATTCACATATCTACAGACACATTATATGTTATATTGTCACTATTTTAATTGTTTCTGTTAATAAAAAGTAATTCTTCATATTTGGAAGCTGTTGTTTTATTTGATCTATTTAGACAATTTGGCCAATTGGCAAAATAATGAAGCTCTTTCTGTATTAACTTCTATGGTAGTTATTGTTTCATCTTTTACATTTTTATCTATAATCTATCTGGAACTAATTTTGTTTATGGGATGAGGAATTGGTCATGTTATCTTTTGTAAACTAAAAATAAACTTCTAAGCATTCTACCACTGAACAGATCACCTCTTGGCAAGGGGACCCCAGAGAAGCCCTAAAAACGGAGTTCCCAGCCATGACAAGACTGGAGGTCAGATGTAACTCCTTATACCTCCTCCCTTTTGCAGTTTAGACACTGCAACTGACAAGCAGTAATGTTAAAAAAAAAGATCGTAAGGCAGATGAAAATGACTGATCATGACAATCAGATACCGAATAATAAACAGAATCTAAGGCCATGTCAGCCAAAGGTTAAGGCATGCACCCCTACATGTAAAGAATAAAGCTATATTTTGACTGCTTAGAAATGGTCATATGTCATGGCTTACATCCTGTGCTTAAATAAAAATTCTTACCATGAATCTTCAAATTGTATCTTGAGTTTCTCAAACTATTAATATATTGAAATGGTTTGGCTCTGTGTCCCCACCCAAATCTCATCTCAAATTATAATCCCCACATGTCAGGGAAGGGACCTGGTGGGAGATAATTGTCTTATAGGGGTGTGTGCCCTGTGCTGTTTTCATGATAATGAGGAATTTCTCATGAGATCTGATGGTTTTAAAAGTAGCAGTTTTCTTCACATTCTCTCTCTCCTGCTGCCTTGTAAAGGAGGTGCCTTCACCTTCACCTTCTGCCATGGTTGTAAGTTTTCAAAGGCCTCCCAGCCATGCAGAACTGAGTTAATTAAACCTTCTTTTTCTTTATAAACTAACGAGTCTCAGATAGTATCTTTATAGCAGCATGAAAACGGACTGATACACATACTAATTAACATATATCACTAACATTTAAAATGGGACTAATTTATTTCCAAATTATGAAGTGAGACTAATTGTCCTGGGTATAAAATATTTTAGCTTCCCCGTTGTCTTCTACAGTAAATAGATGTTGTGTAAATGTATTTCCTTGCCCTTGATCTCTATATTATACCCTCTAATTAAAAGAAATAAAGGGAGAACGTTGATATGAACAGCCCTCACCCTTCTCCTAAACATTTCTACAAAAATATTTCAGCTTATAACAGAGGTTATACCTTACCTAGCTTTGATAATGTGTGTTACAGAATCAGTCTTCAAATTTGGCTTTCAATAAACTCCTATCAAATTATTTGTCTCAACAGTTTTAATTTCAGTCAACAACTTTTATCCACTTTGATCACTCAATTGACCCTACACAATTTACTACATAATTTTTCATCTCTTCACTAATTTTCAGCTCCAATTTGTCAAAATTAAAGGGTTCCTGTATGCATGCATCATTTCTATTGGCTAAATTTCAAATCCTTGCACAATATCACGATGGCATAATTTCTGTTTCTTCATACTAGAGGTGTTTTTTACTCTAAGTTTTCGGTTTCTATAAAACATTCTAATTGTTGCTCTCCTTGACATTGTTTCTGGCTATCAGGGTTTCTTTGCATTTTCATATAAGGATTAGATAGGCCTTTCCACTTTCAACAACAATTTCTTCTGAAAATTTTATTGGATTAATATTGATTCTAAAAATCAACCTGGAAAGCATTGTCATCTTTAGTGCTTGAGGCTGTAGGAATAATTTTCCTATAAATATTTTGCACACATTGCATGTACATTTTAAAATATACATGAAATTATATGAGATGAATCTCTTCTTCTACAGGATTTATTTTATTGAATAAAATATATGAAGATGAATTTTTTTCATGAAGTTGCAGCATGTTTATTGTACTTTTGCTATATAGCTTCAATTAAATAATGAGATAACTTCAAAACAATTCACTTTATGGGGGAAAAATCTGAGGCAATATTCACAATATCAAGAACAACATGATTTGTATGTCCAAATGTATTTTCCTACTCAAATTGCTTTGATATGGGTCTATAAGTGACTTATTTTGGCTTTCCTCTTATAACTCTTCTGCAATAGTTTTGTTTTCTCAGAAATCTTCATTGTTTTTCTAATGTAAATACTTAAAGTATTTTTATAAATTTCTAGCATTTTTAGCCTTTCTGACATTCTTGTTTAAATGATTTGATTCCTCTGTTGAATATATTAATTTGTAAATTGCTACCTGATATTCTTCTAAATATTAGGTTATATATGTGGAGAAGTGTTTACTCTCTGCTATCTTACTCCTGTATTCTATGCATTTCTACTTGCACTAAGTAGCCAGTTAATCACCCAAAGAATGGTGCCATATCGAGCATTCAGTGTTGGTCTCTACTGACAGCAAATTGGACACTCAGTGGTGGCTGTAGCCTTGATTGGTGGAAGTCCAAGTTGCTGAGCCCATTTATAACCTCCATCTCTGCCACCATGGCCACTTTGTTCATGGTCCCATTGGGCAATGATAGGAGTGGCTGGGGAAGAAGTCTGAGTGGTGTCCACAGAATGAGTCATCCTATTCATTTGATTATTAAAATCCACTTATGCTGAGGTCACCCTTTGGTGAGCAGTCATATGAGATACAAATATCTTCACAGTTTTTGACCACTTAACCTGTCCATCCATATACCTCTTCCCCAAATTTTTGTCTCAAATTTTCCAATCACACTTCTTCCATGATCATACAGGAAAACTATTGGCTACAGCCCATAAATCAGTATATAATTGCACATCTAGCCATTTCTTTTCCAAGAAAAATGCACAGCCAGATGCACTTTTTGCAGTTCTGCCCACTGGGAAAATTTCCAGGATGTCCTGGAAAGGGACTGTAGTGATGCAGATGTCCACTTTCGGGCTGTGCCTACATATCATGCAGAGCCATCTGTAAACCAGGCATTAGTGTTCCCTTCCTCTGTCAACTGATCAGGGAACTCCCCATGAGGACATCAGTGCAGGCTGGGTAAGAGAAGGCAGGGTGGCCAGAGTGGGGACCATAGATCATTTGAGCCACTTCCTCATGTAATTTATTTGTACTTCCAGGACTGCTCAACCTGATCACATATATGCCATTTCCATTTGATGATGGAATGCTGCTGTGCATGTCCCACTTTATGGCTAGATGAGTCAGAAAGCACCCAGGTCATGATAGGCAGTTCAGGTAGCATGGTTGACTCATATTCAAACATTCAATTTATACTGAGGCCCAAGCCCAGTAACAGGCCAAGAGCTGTCTCTCAAAAGGAGAGTAGTTATCTGCAGAAGATGGCAGAGCCTTGCTCCAATATTCTGAAGGCCTCCACTGTGATTCACCTATGGGGGCCTGCCAAAGGTTCCAAGCAGCATCTCTATCTGCCACTGACACCTCAAGCACCATTAGATCTGCTGGGTTATATGGCCCAAGTGGCAGAGCAACTTGCACAGCAGCCTGGACCTGTTACAGAACCTTCTGCTGTTCTGGACCCTACTCAAAACTTGCAGCCTGTTGGGTCACTTGATAAATGGTCTGGAGTAACGCACCCAAATAAAGAATATGTTGCCTCCAAAATCCAAATAGGCACACTAGGCCTTGTGTCTCTTTCTTGGGAAAGGAGGGGCCAAATGCAGCAATTATTTAGATGAGAAAAATAAGGCCAGATAACGATTAAATAACTTTCCCACAGTGAAATAGCTTATGAAAGGTAGAGCCGGATAAAACTACTGGTTGAATCTAATGCCCAGTTTCCCAATGATGATGCTACAGTGCTTTTGAATTCTCTATTGCCTTTCAGGCATCTCAAGAGGTATTTTCACTTACAAGCACTTAATCCAGTAAGGACAGAATAAAGCTCTTGTCTTTAAAACTTCATGCAATCTGTACACAAGATAATTTGAAAGTCTATTCCTCCTCTAAATTGTCATAGGAGGAGCATGGTAATCCATGCAGTCAGTGCTTGTATTATATGAGCTCATGAAAATTTAGTATGGTAAAATATAGTAGTGAGTAATCAACTAACCAGTATTTTCCAAAATTTTGAATAAAAACTTGAAAAAAACCTGCTCTTTTTAGAGCTAGTCAGTATGTAATGCATCCAGCAGTTATCTGTACTAGACTTTTATTTGGAGGTTTATTAAATTTCAGAGTGCAAAGGTTAGGTTAAGTTTCAAGAATCTAAAAAATTGTTCATTTTGTAATCATTTCTTAGAGTACCAATTAATAAAGTAAAAATGATACTGATTTATTATAGAACATTTTAATGAACCTGAAAGCAACAATGACAATAATAAAATCAGTAATACAAAATATTCTGTTAAAAAATGGTAAAATAAATGCTTCATGCACTATGGAGTTGCCCAGAATTAAAAGAAAAAATTTTCAAAGATTGTGTAAGAGGATAATTACGGGATGGAAGCAAACAGTGCATGTAGAAACATTCTTAATATCTATTGACAACTTTTGAACAATCAATTTATATGTAAAATCTTTTGAAAAAGTATTGATAAAAAAATTTCAAAACATAAAATATAACAGTACATGTAATAGAAAAAGAGTGGACATAAATACATTGTTGGAAGTAAAGGAAGGAAGAAAAATTAATTGCTCTAAATACTAATGTGAAAATAAATATTAGACCTTGTTTTAAAATGTGTAAGTTAAAATAAGATGAAAAAAATTAGAAGCCTTACTACAAATAAATGGTATATATTTTGCTCATTTTTATTTTGTTTCACTTAGGGTATATATAACTATTAACTCTGACCAACTATTTGTTTTTATATGTTATAATTTGTAATTCAAAGGCATTTTAAAATAATATTGTTAAGCTAACCCTGTATTTAATTCTGTTTTTGGAAAAAAAAGATGATTACTGTCTTTTGTTGAAGATTCATTTGATACACAAACTTAAACAGACAGTATTGTCAGGTTGTGATTGACCTAACTTACTAATGCTGAGAAGGTACTACATTGTAATTTACATGGTAAATTATGAACATCCTGTTTTATTGGTCGGGATTTCAAAATGGAGTCTCATTTCTACATATATTGAGAACACAGGCTGTAGCACAGGTGTCTTTGATACTGATTTCAGCACAACAAGAAAAGTGCTACGGCAGGAAATCTAAAATATGTCCCAGTGTCAAATCCATAAGATGATTTTTTTGTAATGTTTGGAGCAAAACACATCTGTTTCCATAAATTACCATATAGTTTTGATCCTTACAGTATATGTTTTGAGAAAAAGCATAATAAAATATTAAGAATATTTGTGATTTGTAACAAGGTTTGTGAATCAAGAAGCTAGCTACATAATGTGGGAGATAAATAAACAATATTAAATAGTATCATTGGCTAATTAACAACAGACAAAACTTTACTTGCCTTTACAAATTAAAAATTGTTAGCAGCTCTTTAATAAAAGTTAAAGATGATTAGTACTGCTATTGTTTGTGTCCCCCAAAAATTCGAATGTAAAAATGTAACCTCTACTGGCAGTGGAGAAACAGACAAAAAAAGGAAGAAAGGAAGGAAGGAAGAAAGGAAGGAAGGAAGGAAAAATAAAGAGATACAGCAAAATGGGTATGGAGGAATTAAATGTGGCAACATCTTCTGAAAGCAGTTATAAAGAAAAAGAAAATAGACAACCCAATGTAGCTCTCCTTAGACTGGAAATTCTACATGCTAGGACAACAGAGTATACCACTAGGGTTAATCCTAAACCTCCAGGCACTGTCTCTGGAAGAACATGATGATGATGGGAGGTGAGCACCATGGCCTCTACTGTGACAGGAAGGACAAAGCTCCCCTCAAGATAGCGTCATTCAGAGAGACCAAAGGACTCATTTGCAACTAATGATTCATTGGTCCCCTTGAAACAAAGAGTTTAGGCTCTGGTAGATACTTACCTGCATGTACTCCAATACATGGTAATCCTCACAAATTTTCTGGATATCTAGTTTATATAGATGGTTAAAGAGATGCATTGAGCCCTATAAGAAGAACACATTTACTGTTGCAAATTAGGCATTCTCCACCCACCCCAAGGTGGGTCAACATCTCCCCAATCCCAGGAAACATGTTGGAGGTAGATATTTTCCTGGGAGCTTCCCTTGAAACAATTTGCAGTAGGCAAATTCCATCTCTGAGTTAGAATGACAGAAAGCTTGCTCCAAAGGGAAGTTAAATGGATGCCAGTGGTGTTATCCTTATCTTGACTACTGATGTCTATATAATATCTCCTAGGAGAGCACAGAGACAGAGGCTACTATTCAGAACCTGGAGAAGGTGGGTATTATGCATCCTGCACAGAGCCCATACAGCAGCACTTCATGGTTGGTACCAAAGCCTACTGGCACCTGAAAGACAAAAGTTGATTTCTAGCAACTAAACAAGACGACCCTGGCCATACTTGCTGCTGTTCCAAAAGTGGCTCAAATATTAGAAAGGTTGACTGTTTGGTTAGGTAGTTAGCATACTGTCCTGATTTAGCAAATGCTTTCTTTAGCCTACCCTTAGACCCAAGGTTCCAGGACATGTTTGATCTCACGTTGGAGGGCCAACAATAGATCTTTCAGGCATTCCTTCAGATGTACTTACATAGTTCTACTATCTGCCATGGTTGGTGGCTGGGGGGACCTGGCTGCTTTCATTCACTGGGAGCATTATGTCAATAATATGACAGCTACAGATTTGAGTCTTGCAGAAGCCTACCCAAGAAGTTCTAGAGCACCCTGTCTTCCAGAGAATGGGCTGTTAACCTGCAGAAAGCCGAGAGACCAGGAAGTACAGTAGAATTCCTTCATAGTCTGCTTGGGTAATACCGGCTGTGCCAACAGCCATGATTGAGAAGAAACCCAGACACCCACAACCCAAACAATTAAATAATTACAAACACCTATAGGAGGTCTGCTAGGATATTGGAGGACCTTAGCTTTCCCACCTGTTAGATCATATATATATGTAAGTCAGGACTTACATATATATATATGTAAGTCAGGGTCTCACTTAATTGCCCAGGTAGGTGTGCATTAGTGTCCTTGTCATAGCTCACTGCAGCCTGAAATTCCTAGGCTCAAGGGATTCTTCTTCCTCAGCTTCCAAAGTAGTTATTTTTATCGCAATGAGTATAACTGGATTTGCATGCATTTTTTTTTCTTTTCTTCTTTTCTGTGAGCAACATATCAAACATTTTTTAAATGAATATAAATAATTTATGAAGATGCCCCTTTCAAACATAACTGTATAAGCATATTTTCAAAGTTAAAAAGTATCATCTGAGTGATCACCCTTACAGTTTTGGTGAATCTGAAAAACATGATTTAGCAAAATTGCTGATGAATACAATATAATGCTGTTCATTGCATATCATCATAGTGCTTATAACTGGTTTGTGTGGTTTATGCTCTCCAGTCATGCCAAATCTGGCAGGTGTTTCCCATAGCCTGTTTCATCCTACCTGCCCAGATTGCTTCTAAACTGATATTGTGCTTGAAACTTCCACAGTGCTAAACTAAATTAAATTTGAAACCTCACAGATTGCATTTTGGCAAGAACTAGGTGAGATATCGCAAATTGGATGATTACGTTATCACACAAATTATACAGGAGGTGGAAAATCTTAAAATAAAAAATATATATAAAATAAAAGTAATCTAGGATAGCTTTGTATCTAGAAAACGTGATAGTAATGTTTTCTTTTTAATAAATATATTTTCAAACAAATATAATTCCTTAGCAAAATAATTTTAAAAGCACATTGGTCTTTATCTTGATTAAGGGTGAGAACATTCACTACTAAATAATTATGCTAGGTTAGTACCAACTTTAATAAACAAATTTTCTCATATCTTAACTGGAGCTAATTTATGGGTGCAATACAATTTCTCCCTCAAGAAATGAAACAACAAAAAATATCTTTAAACAAAGCTTGGGACTTGAAAATATAAGAATACTGACATTGTGGAAGCATTTACATTTTATTTAAATTTTCATTATACAATAATCTTGAAGAAACGTTCATGATGTTTAAAGAACAAATTGGATATATAACAACATTCTCATTTTATAGGTAACTAGATGTGTTTGAGAGGAAAATATAATAGTTTAGATGGAGAAGAGAGAATAAGAATAAATTCCAATGTGTATATGAAAAAGGTTTCCTGTGTTGAAGGGTTCCTGAAATCTGTGGTACCCACTAAAAAAATAAATCAAAGCTATAAAACCAGTTGAAGAATGTACATAGGCAAGAGTATACAAAGCCTAAGATGAGTTTATTAAACTTTATAAATTTAGCTAGTTTATGTAAAAATTTATCTTTATATACATATTTTATTAGTATTTTATCATGGATACAGTTTAATAAAAAATTGTAATTTCTAATCATTTTCACAAATGAATCAAAAACAGGCATCAAAGATCTTTGTATACCTATGTATACCTTGTATACCTATATTCACGGCAGCACTACTAACAATAGCCAAAAGACAAAAGCAACTCAAGAGTCTACCAAGTTAAATGACAACAAATTGTGGTATACAGTAGATATATAAAGGAGTATCATTCAGTCTGAAAATGGAAGGAAATTCACATATGCAACAACATAGATGAACCTTGAGGATAGTATGCTAAATGAGATAAGTTAGTGTCACAAAAGAAAAAACCATGTATGATTCCACTTTTATGAGGGACTCAGAGTAGGCAAATTCATAGAGACCAAAAGTAGAATAATTGCCAGGGTCTCTGTGAAGGGGAGAATAGGAAGTTATTGTTTAATGTGTATAGAGTTTCAGTTTTGTAAAATAAAAGAGTTCTGGAAATTTGTTGCATTACTGTATGAATGTCTTAACACTATTAAACTATACACATACTAACTAAAACATAGTTAAGATGGCAAATTTTGTATTATGTGTATTTTACCAGTACTTTTAATCTAAGGAGATTTTTAAAGTAATTTTAACTTTAATATTTCCCATTTTTCTAGAAATAGGCAGTTTTATTAAATATTTAAATTTATTTTTCTAAATACTGATGCAAAAGTTTTAAAATAAGTTCCAATAACTTTTTATCATCAAAGCAGAAAAATAATGAGACGCTAGAAAAGTTAAAGACAACGCAGGGCAATGAAAATATGCAATTTAAGAAAAAAACACGTATTTCCCTTTCCTACAAATTTTGAAGTGTTATGTATTTTGTATGAGCACGTAAGGTACAGTGAGAAAAATTAATATATGTGTAATATTTTCTTTATATCTAAAATACACATTTTCATTGTTTGATATTGCTATTTGTAAATATATTAGTTCTTTCTACGTTATTAGCAAATATTTAGTAGAAAGTGTTCAGCTTTGTACTATTTTAAACTTTATATAGTCTTAATAGTCCTATACATTGTCTGGCAATTGTTAGTTTTGATGGCCATTGATTACCATGAGCACACTTGTATTAATACTTCTGAATTCAGTCTCCAGTTGCTGATGAGTGAAAACATCTTATTGTTTTCTTATGTAAATATTCTGTGTTTTCATTTTATTCTTACCAAAAATCACTTCAGTAATAATCTACATGTCATTGGTAACAGGAACATTTCATCATTCTAACACACAGCTATTTAATTGCTATATCCTATAAGCATTATTTTATAAGGTTATTTTACCCTTCATATAAACATTAGATTCCTGCCCCCCTGTTATTTTCACTATGATATTTACATGCAGCAATGATCAGCCTTGTTCTTTCTTTTCTAATAATGATATATTTGGCATCCATAAATGTTTTACGCTTTAATACCTAATTAACTCCTATAATCTGACTATATGCTGCTTCTTTTATTTCATTTTAATATCTGTAGAAATAATTAGAACAACAGTAGAGATATGAACAATGAGAAGGAAAAGGATCTGATTAAAAACAAGTTGAGACTAAAAGGGCTATATATTAAGTTTTATAAAAATTGATTTTGACTGTTAGGTAAAAAGGAATTCCTTATGGGGTTTTATTTTCTATTTGCATGGCCTAATAGTTTCACTGCAATATTCTTATTGCAATAATAGAGATAAAGGGCATTTAATTATTTTGCTTAAACTTAGCAAGAAATCCTTTAGTTATTTTTCACATGTCTACTCATAAGCTTATAGAAATACTTAAGAAAAAAATAAGAGGAAAGCAATGAATGAAGGATGGAGGAAGAGAAGAAAGAAAAGAAGGAGGGCTAGAAAAAATGTGGAAAGAACAAAAAATAACAGAAACCTATTTTTTTCAAAAGAAGCCAATTAATTCATGTAGAATGAAAGACTGAAAGCTACCATTTTGCAAATTACAATGCAGTAACTAATTAGTGTAGTAATTATAAATGGAGCTAATGGCATAAATGGAAAGATACTGAGACATAGGTTATTCACATTGTTTAAAAATATCACCTCATAAATTATTTTCCAATAACAGAGAAAAAATACAGATACACAAGTAAGGAGAAAAGTCACCATTTTCTGCAGGATATAGAAAGTTAGACACCATCTGAATACAAATTGTCATAATGTGTCTGCTGAAATGATGCAGTAAGAATTATACAACTTTATTATTAGTCACTGCTATTAAAGGTGAATAAAAAGACTGGAATCATAAGAAAATAGATAATTCTAATATGTAGGACACTCTATAAAAAATAATGCCAATGAATCAACAGTATAAAGACAAATAGAAATTCCCGTGGGTCAAAGGAGATCAAAGAGATATAGGAAACACATGGCAACTTTTATTATTTCCTGAATAGGGAAACATAATTATATGTATTTTTCTATGTGTGTTGCATTTTTGGAACTATTAAGGACCTTTGTGTATGGATTGCACAGTACATTAATTACACAACATTATCATTACAGAACTATACTTGATTTTCAGTTATAATAATGTTAATTATATTGTTTAATGATATCTATGCAGATGTATTCATGGTTGAAGTGTCAAAATATCTGCAACTAATTTTCAAAACATTCAGAAAAAAATAAAAAGAGGAACATTTGGAGAAAAACAAGAAGAGAGAGAGAAAAGAGAAATATCTTCTGAAGATAATTTCTGTGTCACAATTTTTGAAATTTCCTCAAGTTTCTCCAGCTCCTCTCCAAACTAAAACAAGTCAAATATCTATAGTAAAAAAAAAAAAAACTTGTAAAACGTACATGTATAACAAAATCAAATTAGTAGAGATCTCCAGTACAGAACCCTGGGTTATTATCAACTATTCAGCAGAAACTGGAAGGAAGGCAAAGTGACTCATGATAGTCTCACAAATCTGCAACCAAGAATTACCATGTAATTTGAGAGACCATTGCTTCTTCCAGTAAGCATGGAAAGCCAAGCTCAGAATAGCTGCTGCAATAAAGAGAGGGTTCATATTCAAGGATAGGGCACAGTTGTAGTAGGAAATATGTGAAACCCCTGGAACCTATGAACTCTCAAACTTTCTGAGGGTCACTCCCACTTGAAAGTTATATGTTGAGGAGAACCTGTTAGAACCTGAATTCAGCAGGATAAGACTGAAGTGAAAACTATGTATATATAACAGCAGTTTGCAGACATTGGATAACTGACAGCATAGAAAAGTAATTCCTTAAAAAAGTGAAAATAAACAAGATGAGCCCTTCTGTTGACCAAGCTCACTACGTAGAGATGATTAATAGGTTTCAGGACAGGGAAGAAGAAAGCAGGTTGAGCTCATTGACTTACAGAGACAGAGTTTGGTGTTTGAAAAGGCAAAGCTGTGTAGAGATTATAGAACAAAGAACCAAGTAATAGAGCTGTACCTAGAGAGTCCTGTAGAGACTTTCAGAGGATGCCCCATGAATCTCCATCTGACTAGTAATTAGCACATAGATTTGAGGAACATTGCCAAGGCCAGGAAAGGAGCCACCCAAATGAAGTAGGTGAATCAATTCCTGGTGCTCTCGCAGAAATAGAATAATATTTTTACCATGCCAAGTGAAAATAAATATGTAATACAAGAAACTTCAAGTAAATAGTTAGAGGAGTATTTTCTCCACAGTGGGACAAAATTATTACTAAACTGAAGGCTCTTGTGTTGGAATGCTGCCCAGCAAACCTGTGAAACAATCCTGCCACAAACAGAGATTTTCCAATAACTTTACCATGTTAAAGGGCAGTGCTTGTAAGTATGTAAAAATAGATAACTAGATAAATAGAAGATAGGTAAGTAAATAGATAGATAGATAGATAGATAGACAGCACTCATGGTGAAAACTCACAATATTTGATAACCAGCAAGAATTATCAGGCATGCTAAAAGTAAGAAAATGCAAGACATATATATATATATTTTAATGACAATCTATCAAAACATACCTTGGACTCAAGAGAAGGGGGAAATGGGAAACTGTTGTTCAATGCTGTTCAACAAGTACAGAGTTTCACTCTTGAAAGATGAAAATGTTGCAAAGGTCTGCAGAGTGCTTACAGGTGACAATACTGCACAGTTAATTTTTCAAAAGCGTAGATCTCAAGTTATGTGTTTTTTACCATAATGCAAAGGATATTAAATGTAATATAAATAATTGTATACCAATACATACAACACTTTAGATGAAATCGACAAATTTCTTGAAAGACACGAGCTACTCAAGTTCTCCCAATGAGACATAGTAATCTGAAAAGCCCTAGTTGTTGTTGTTTTAGTTAAATATGTAGTTAACTTCCTCTAATGAGGAAACTACCAGATCTGGATATCTTTACTGATAAATTCTAGAAAGTGTTTAAAACAGATATGCCACCAAGCATACATACCCATGTAAACTGTCATACACCCTTACGTAATTTATACCAAGTATTTATTTCTTACCAAAATTCATTTTAGTTATTAGCAGCATGCAACATTAGCAGAAGATACAGACCACTAAATGTGGGATTTCTCCATGGTTCTGGTTTCTATTATTTCACTTTTTTTTCCAACTCTCTTTCTACTTCATCCTCCTTGTAGAAGAAATCCAATTTGTCTTCTTGTTTCTTGCTGGTGTTCACTTATTTTTGTTAGTTTGTTTCCTTGTCTAATACTGCTAATCATTCTTGTTGGTTTGATCATACCTTTATAAAATGTACCCTCCTTTCTATTTGCATATCATATTTCTCCACCAAACAAATGTAATAGTTCACTTAAATATAAAAAGTTCTCCTCAACCACATGCCTTGCTAAAATTATAAAACTGATAATGTGGAAAGGTGAAGCAGAAAGAGATAGCAAGATACAGAAAGATATTAACTTAATTTATTGCCTCTTTATTTTAGCATGTCATGGGCATACAACACGAGTTTTCATCAATAACATCTTCCACTTGTGTAATAATATTGTATCATATGGTAATGCAATGAAATGACATATTTTATTGTATTACAAATACAAAACAAATATAAATAAAATGACATATTTTATTGTATCATAAATATATTCAGATTTAGATGTAGTCATTTATTTTAGATTTTTATTAACTTTATTAACCTGATGGATTCTGAACTGGTATTTTAAAGTACCAACTGTTGAAAATATGGGCTATTTTCTGTTGTTGCGTATTGACTGAAGAAGAAACTGTGGGTTTTGGGACAAGCCAAATTCTCATGTCTATTTATTCAGAACATCATTCTTTTCTTAATTATACAGGTCATAACTCTTGTATTTTGCCTAAGGTTGTATTTTTCCTGAGTGAATAAATAATCATAATTGTATTCGGTGATAAATGTTAGAGCTATGCAAAAAAAATGACAAGACTTCCCAAACTACTGAGGCTTGTAAAATTAACTCTGGGAATTTTGGGTTTGCTAACTCATGACAACTCCAGATGACTAATGTGTCAAATAATGGTGATGCTTAGATCCCTGGAGTCACATGTTTAACAAATAAAAATATGTAATTAGCTCCCTAATGTACTGATTTATACTGTTTGTTTTATCTGATTGCCTTTGTAGTTTAACATTATTGGATGATGTCGTTTATTTATTTTTAAATAAGTTAAATTTAAAATAAAATTTCTGATTACAGGAATAGCAAAAAAAATGTGTATTTGAAATGTGACAATATCTTCAAGTTCTACAAATAATAAAACATGATATTCAGAAAATGCAGATCTTTAAAAAATAGTAAAATGTTGGTTTATATGCATATACACAGAAACCTACATATTGAAATAATCATTAATTTTCTATCCTCATCTAGAAAGAGACCTAAATGATCTTTCTACATGATATCCAAACTCTTTCAGGAGTCAGTTTGCTGTTGGGCACGGTGGCTCATGCCTCTAATCCCAGCACTTGAGGAGGCTGAGGCAGGTGGATCACTTGAAGCCAGGAGTTCAAGAGCAGCCTTGCCAGCACAGTGAAACCTTTCTCTACTAAAAATACAAAAATTAGTCAGAAGTGGTGGTGAATGTCTTTAATCTCAGCTACTTGATAGGTTGAGACATGAGAAGTGCTTGAACCCTGGAGGGAGAGGTTGCAGTTTGTCAAGATCATGCCACTGCACCCCAGCAGTGACAGCAGTGACTCCCTTGTTCTGGGTGACAGAGCAAGACTCTCTCTCTCAAAAAAAAAAAAAGGCAATCTGCTATTGCTTTTTTTTTTTTTTTGCAAATGAGTGAATAGTCCCATTTTAAGCTCTAAGCCTCTATATAATCTGAGAGCTGTTATTTTTTTGGACGTTGTATAATAAACATCCTTGATCATTAAATTTTGCACAAACACATATTTCTTCATTATGTACAAGTATTATTAGCTTATTTGTAGCCATTATATTTGGTAACTTTAGTTTTATGTGCATTAAATCATTGTTTTTTTAAATTTTAGTTGATCTTTACATTATTTATCATTTGTTTAGAAGATTATTCTTTATTAAAATTATAGATATATTGAATACTTCATGTATATGAATATTCTAATTATTCTGATTATTGTTATATGCACTGATAACTGCATTTTAATGAGTTCTATAATTTCTTCTTGGTTTGCTAAGATTATGTTTCATGAACAAGTGTTATTACTCATTTAACCTGTTTATATCTAATTTGATGATTAATTATTTCTTCTGTAATTTATTAATCTGCTAATCTGTTAGTCCTCAACTCCTTATTAACTCTTAGCAGATAATCAATTCTAAATATATATTTTTTACATAAAATTTAAATCTTTCACAGTTTCCTTGGTATGAGATATTCTAACAACAATAACAACAACAAAAGACTGGGCATGCTGGCTGACTCCCATATTCCCAGCACTTTTGGAGCCCGAAGCAGGGAAATCACTTGAGTCAGGATTTCAAGATCACTTTATGCCATGTGATGAGATCTTGCCTCTACAAATTTTTTTTTAAATATATAAATTTTATTGCACTTTAGGTTCTGGGGTACATGTGCAGATCATGCAGGACTGTTGCATAGGTACATACATGGCAATGTGGTTTGCTGCCTCCATCCCCCCCATCACCTATATCTGGCATTTCTCCCCATGTTATCCCTCCCCAATCTTCCCACCGCCTGCTGTCCCTCCCCCTATTCTGCCCCAACAGACCCCAGTGTGTGATGCTCCACTCCCTGTGTCCTTGTGTTCTCATTGTTCAACACCCGCCTATGAGTGAGAACATGCAGTGTTTGATTTTCTGTACTTGTGTCAGTTTGCTGAGAATGATGGTTTCCAGATTCATCCATGTCCCTACAAAGGACACGAACTGATCATTTTTTATGGCTGCATAGTATTCCATGATATATATGTGCCACATTTTCCTTGTCCAGTCTATCATCAATGGGGAGCTGGGTTGTTTCCAGGTCTTTGCTATTGTAAACAGTGACACAATGAACATACGTGTGAATGTGTCTGTATAATAGAACAATTTATAATCCTTTGGATATATACCCAGTAATGCGATTGCTGGGTCAAATGGAATTTCTATTTCTAAGTCCTTGAGGAGTTGCCACACTGTCTTCCACAATGGTTGAACTAATTTACACTTCCACCAACAGTGTAAAAGTGTTCCTGTCTCTCCACGTCCTCTCCAGCATCTGTTGTCTCCAGATTTTTTAATGATCGCCATTCTAACTGGCATGAGATGATATATCAATGTGGTTTTGATTTGCATTTCTCTAATGACCAGTGATGATGAGCATTTTTTCATATGTTTGTTGACCTCATGTATCTCTTCTTTTGAAAAGTGCCTGTTCATGTCCTTCACCCACTTTTGAATGGGGTTGTTTGCTTTTTTCTTGTAAATCTGTTATAGTTCTTTGTAGATTTTGGATATTATCCCTTTGTCAGATGGGCAGATTGCAAAAAAATTTTCCCATTATTTTGCTTGCCAGTTAGCTCTAATGATTGTTTCTTTTGCTATACAGAACCTCTGGAGTTTAATTAGATCCCGTTTGTGTATTTTGGCTTTTGTTGCCAATGCTTTTGGTGTTTTAGTCATGAAGTCGTTGCCTACATCTATGTCCTGAATGGTTTTGCCTAGGTTTTCCTCTAGGGTTTTTATGGTGTTAGTTCTTATGTTTAAGTCTTTAATCCATCTGGAGTTAATTTTAGTGTAAGGCTTGCATCCCTGGGATGAAGCCTGCTTGATCATGATGGATAAGCTTTTTGATGTGCTGTCATACTTGGTTTGCCAGTATTTTTAATGAAGATTTTTGCATCTACCGTTCATCATGGATATTGGCCTGAAATTTTCTTTTCTTGTTGAGTCTCTGCCAGGTTTTGGTATTAGGATGATGCTGCTCTCATAAAATGATTTGGGAAGGATTCCCTCTTTTTGTATTGTTTGGAATAGTTTCAGAAGAAGTGGTAACAGCTCCTGTTTGTATGTCTGGTGGAATTCGGCTGTGAACGAATCTGAACCTGGGCTTTTTTTGGTTGGTAGGCTATTAATGGCTGCGTCAACTTCAGCCCTCTCTTATTGGTCCATTCAGGGTTTCAACTTCTTCCTGGTTTAGGCTTGGGTTGGTGCAAGCTTCCAGGAATTTATCCATTTCTTCCAGGTTTACTGGTTTATATGCATAGAGTTGTTTGTAGTAATCTCTGATGGCAGTTTGTATTTCTTTGAAATCAGTGGTGATATCCCCTTCATCGTTTTTTATTGCATCTATTTGATTCTTCTCTCTTTTCTTTTTTATTAATCTGGTTAGTGCTCTGTCTATTTTGTTGATATTTTCAAAAAACCAGCTCCTGAATTTATAGATTTTTTGAAGGGTTTTGTGTCTCTATCTTCAGTTCTGCTCTGATCATAGTTATTTCTTGTCTTCTGCTAGCTTTTGAGTTTTTTTTTTTTATCTTGCTCCTCTAGCTCTTTTAATTTTGATAATAGGGTGTCAGTTTTAGATCTTTCTTTGCTTCTCCTCTGGGCATTTATTACTGTAAATTTCCCTCAAGACACTGCTTTAAATGTGTCCCAGATATTCTGGTACGTTGTGTATTTGCTCTCATTGGTTTTGAAGAGCATCTTTATTTTTGCCTTCATTTTGTTGTTTATCCAGTCAACATTCAAGAGCCAGTTGTTCAGTTTCCATGAAGTTGTGTGGCTCTGAGTTAGTTTCTTAATCCTGAGTTTTAATTTGATTGCACTGTGGTCTGACAGACTGTTTGTTATGATTTCCTTTCTTTTGCATATGCTGAGGAGTGATCTACTTCCAATTATGTGGTCAATTTTAGAGTACGTGAGATGTGGTGCTGAGAAAATTTATATTTTCTGTGGTTTTGGGATGGAGAGTTCTGTAAATGTCTATTGGGTTTGCTTGGTCCAGATCTGCGTTCAAGTCCTGGATATCCTTGTTAATTTCTGTCTTGTTGATCTGTCTAATATTGACAGTGAAGTGCTAAAATTTCCCACTATTATTGTATGGGAGTCTAAGTCTCTTTGTAGGTTGTTAAGAACTTGCTTTATGTATCTGGGTGCTCCTGTACTGGGTGCATATATATTTAGGATTGTTAGCTCTTCTTGTTGCATTGGTCATTTTATCATTATATAATGCCCTTCTTTGTCTCTTTTATTCTTTGTTGGTTTAAAGTGTATTTTATCAGAGATTAGGATTGCAACTCCTGCTTTTTATTTGCTTGGTAAATCTTCCTCCATCCCTTTGTTTTGAGCCTATGTGTGTTCTTGCATGTGAGATGGGTTTCCTGGATAAAGCACCCTGATGGGTTTTGACTTTTCATCCAATTTGCCAGTCTGTGTCTTTTAACTGGGGCATTTAGCCCATTTACATTTAAGGTTAATATTGTTATGTGTGAATTTGATCCTGTTGTTCCTTTCTATGTTTAGTGCTTCTTTCAGGAGCTCTTGTAAGCCAGACCTGGTGGTGACAAAATCTCTCAACAATTGCTTGTACATAAAGGATTTTATTTCTCCTTCACTTATGAAACTTAGATTGGCTGGATATGAAATTCTAGGTTGAAAGTTCTTTTCTTTAAGGATGTTGAATATTGGCGCCCACTCTCTTCTCGCTTGTAGGGTTTCTGCCGAGAGATCTGCTGTGACTCTGATGGGCTTCCCTTTGTGGGTGACCCAACCTTTCTCTCTAGCTGCCCTTAGCATTTTTCCTTCATTTCAACCCTGCTGAATCTGATGATTAGGTGCCTTGGGGTTGCTCTTCTTGAGAAATATCTTTGTGGTGTTCTCTGTATTTCCTGGACTTGAATGTTGGCCTGCATTGCTAGGTTGAGGAAGTTCTCCTGGATAATATCCTGAAGAGTATTTTCCAGCTTGGATTAATTCTCTCCATCACATTCAGGTACACCTATCAAACGTAGATTGGGACTTTTCACATAATCCCATATTTCTTGGAGGCTTTGTTCATTTCTTTCACTCTTTTTTCTCTAATCTTGCCTTCTCATTTTATTTCATTGAGTTGATCTTCAATCTCTGATAACCTTTCTTCTGCTTGGTTGATTCAGCTATTGAAACTTGGGTATGCTCATGAAGTTCTCCTGTTGTGTTTTTCAGCTCCATCAAGTCATTTATATTCTTCTCTAAGCTGTTTATTCTCTTTAGCATTTTGTCTAACCTTTTTTCAAGGTTCTTAGTCTCTTTTGCATTGGGTTAGAACATGTTCTTTTAGCTCAGAGAAGTTTGTTATTACCCACCTACTGAAGCCTGTTTCTGTCAATTCATCAGATTCATTCCCCATCCAGCTTTGTTCTCTTGCTGGTGAGGAGTTGTGATCCCTTGGAGTAGGAGAAGCATTCTGGTTTTTGGTGTTTTCATCCTTTTTGCAGCAGTTTCTTCTCATCTTTCTGGACTTATCTGCCTGTGGTCTTTGTAGTTGGTGACTTTAGGATGTGGTCTCTGAGTGGACATCCTTTTCTTGATGTTGAAGTTATTTCTTTCTGTTTTTTAGTTTTCCTTTTATCAGTCAGGGCCCTCTGCTGTAGGACTGCTAGAGGTCCACTCCAGACCCTGCTTGCCTGGGGATCACCTGCAGCAGCTGCAGAAAAGTAAGGATTGCTGCCAGTTTCTTCTTCTGTTATCTTCATCTCAGAAGGATATCTGCCAGATGTCATCCTGAGCTCTCTTTTATAAGGTGTCTCTTTGGGTATACAGGGGTTGGGAAGCTGCTTGAGAAGAGTCTGTCCCTTATAAGAGCTCAAGTGCTGAGCTGGGCACTCCATTGTTCCATTCAGAGCTGCTGGGCCTGTATGTTTCTGTCTGCTGCAGTGGAACTCATAACCACTTTTTTCCCAGGTGCTCTGTCCTGGGAAGGTGGGGCTTTATTAATAGGTTCCTGATGTGCTGCTGCCTTTTTCAGAGATATCCTGCCCAGCAAGGAGGTAGCCTAGTCACAGTCTGCCAGCAGTGGTGTTGCTGAGCTGCCAAAGGCTCTGCCCAGCTGCTGTGTGAACCTCCCTGCGGTTTTGATTACAAAGGTATAGCTAGAAGTGCCTCAGTAATGGCAGTCTGCCTCAGTAATGGCAGACTGCCTTAGCAATGGTAGACTGCATTGGCAGTGGTGGACTGCCTTGGTAATAGCGAATGCTCTTCCCCCCCACAGAGCCAGACCATCCCGGGTCCAGCTGCACTTGCTGCAAAACTCTTAATCCAGAGCATTTCAGATTGCTGATCTTTGTGGGGGGTGGGATGCGCCGAGCCAGATCACCTGGCTCCCTGTTTCAGCCCCCTTTTTTTTTCAATTGAATGGGCAGCTCTATCTCCCAGGCATTCCAGGCACCAGTTGAAACAGCCACCCAGATTTTCATGAGTTTTTGTGCAGAGACCCACTGCGCTGGCTGAAACAGCCATGCTTGAAACTAGTGGCATTTTTCAGCCTAGGAATCTCCTGGTCTGTGGGCAGTAAAAATTGGTTTGGAAATGCAGTGATCACTTACCCTTTGTGTTGTTCTCACTGGGAACTGCACTCCAGAGCTGTTCCTATTTGGTCATCTTGGATGTGCTGTCTCTATAAATATTTTTTAAAAATTAGCTGGGTCAGTGGTGTCCACTTGTGTTCCCATCTACTTGGGAGGCTGAGGTGGGAGGATCACTTGAACCTGGGAGGTCAAGGATGCAGTCAGCCACAGTCATGCCACTGCATTTGAGTCTTGGTGACACAGTGAGACTCTCTCTCAAAACAAAACAAAACATAACCCCACCATCTTGATTCATTTTTATTTAATAATTATTCAGTCTTTATGTAATTTCATGATAGTGCAAGCATCATAGATGCTTACATAAACTTAGATGGTGTGGCCTACTATATGGTATAGGCTATTGCTCCTAGGCTAAAAACCTATACTGCATGTTATTATACTGAATACTATAGGCAATGGTAGCACAATAGTAAGAATTGCATATTTATATATATCTAAACAAAAAAGGTCCAGTAAAAATATAATATAAAAGAAAAAAATGGTACACCTGTATAGGGCACTCAAAATGAATTAATTTGCAGGAATGAAAATTGCTCTGGGTGACTCAATGAATGAGTGGTGAGTAAATGTGAAGGCCTAAAGTATTACTGTACCCTATTGTCAACTATGTCAACACCACACACCTAAGCTACACAAACTTACTTTTAAAAATTTATTTGATAATATGTTGACATTAGCTTACTATAACTTTTTTATTTTATAAAATTTTTAACTTTTTGACATTTTATAATAATATTTAGCTAAAAACACACATATTTACAGCTGTACAAAATATTTTTATATTCTATAAACTTTTAGTTTTTAATATTTTAATTATTTTTTACTCTTTAATCTTTCTTGTTAAAAACTAAGACACAAATATATACATTACCCTAGTCCTATAGTAGGTCAGAATTATCAGTGTCACTAGGCAATAGGAATTGCTGAGTGTCACTATAATCTTCTGGGATAACTGTCATTTATGGAATTTGTTGTTGACTGAGATATTGTGTGGTGCATAACTGTATTATATTATTCCCTGTTTCTATTGAAGAAAAGATAAACATACAATTACATAGGAATAATAACCAAGACATATTCCATTACATGAAGAAATCAATACTACTTTGATATTGCAAATAAAACATCAAATAAATAAATGTGTGGACAAGCCAATTTCCTTGACCATAAAATACATAGCAAGTTTTGCTTTATTTTAAAATATGAAGAAAAGTTTAAACAAGAAAAACTCACAGAAGTGTCTTAAACTATAAGGAGAAAAAGCATATAAAATATAGCAATATATAATGTATATTTGTCACTGCAATAGATATCAAAATCAGAGTAAACATAATGAAAATATATAAGGTGATCTAAGTGTACCTACATCTAGTATGCTTTCATTAGATATCTCAAATAATTTGACAAAAGCTTAAGTCATTTCAGTCAAAAAAAGAAAAGACAAATCTTGTATGATTTCACTAAAATGAAATTTTAAGGAAATCAAAACCATGTGGACAGAAAGTGAAAAGGTGGTTACCAAGGGATGGGGGAGATGGTAGATTGAGCATTAGTCTGGTTGTAAAACTATGTGAATATGCTTATTGACATACTTAACAACTCTGAAATTTACACTTAGAGGTTCACATGGTACATTTATTATTTTATCATTATTTCTTAAAATATAATAAAATTTAAGGGTAAGATACAGTCTGAGAAAAAATATTTTAATATGCTTATCTGACAAAAAATTTATATAAAGGATGTACAAAAAAATTCTACAAATCAATAACCAAAGCTCAAAGTTAAAACCTAAAAAAATCCTGGCAGTTTCCCAGAGTAGAGGAGATGGAGTTCCACTCAAACTCAACTTCTATAGATGAAAACTACGGTAATACAATAAGATGGAAAATATGAAGGAACAAATGATGGCAGAAATGACATTGCAGAGGAAAAGAATAGAGGATTGAAGATGCAGCAATGGAAACTATCCAAAGTGAAACATCAGGGGAAAAAATACTGAAAATAAAAATAATTGAAAATAAAGAAACTTAAGCAGTCTAATAATAAAGTTTCATAAAGGGGGAGGAGTACAAAAAATATCTGAAGCTACAGTAGTCCAAAATTTTCCAAATTTTATTAAAACTGTAAATATGAACATTTAAGAAGCACTCCCAATCCCATGTACAGGAATCACAAAGGGAACTGTAACAAAACACATCTTAACCAAATTGCATAAAACAAGTAATAAATAGAATGTCCTTTAAAAATGGAGAAAGAACCCAGGTCCATTGGCTCACATTTGTAATCTCAGCACTTTGGGAGGCCGAGGTGGGTGAATCACGAGGTCAGGAGTTCAACACCAGCCTGGTCAACAGGGTGAAACCCTGTCTCTACTAAAAATATAAAAATTAGCCAGGTGTGGTGGCAGGACCCTGTAATCCCAGCTATTCGGGATACTGAGGCAGGAGAATCACTTGAAACTGGAAGGCAGAGGTTGCGGTGAGCCGAAATGGTGCCACTGCCCTCCAGCCTGGGCAACAAGAGCAAATCTCCTTCTAAAAAAAAAAAAGTGCAGAAAGAAAAACACATTGAAGGAAATGAAAAAAGTTAAACACAAGAGCAGATTTGTGGTTAGAAATATTGCAAGATAAGAAACTATTAACGTCTTTAAAATATAAAAAGAAATCAATCATACTAAAATCCTCATAGAGAAAAAAATATATTTTAATAATAAAGTTTAGATAAAGACATTTCAGACATACAAAACATCAGAGATTGAGTCTGTCATGCAAGCCTGAAGCCAGGGTCTATGTGGCTCCACCTGGCAGTTCTGGAGGCTTAGTCCATAAGTACTGGTCTGGAATATTGGGCCATGGGGTCTGCTTGATTCTGAGTTTTACTGTGGTGGGCCCAGTGTCAGGTAACAAGCAAAGTCCTTCACTTCCTCTTGCTTTCCCCCAAGCAGACAGTATTTTTCTCTGGGCTTGCTGCCTGCGGCTGGAGGCAGGCAATATAAAACTGTCTTTCCTTCCCTCTTCAATGATTCTTTTCTTCTTATTTTTCTACAACCAGGTACTATATCTCTCACCTGGTTTCCTTAGCTCTTGTGAAGACATTTGTATATGTGGATAATTCAAATTGATATTTCTGTGGGGGGGAAGGTGGCATGGACAATTACTAGAAAGTTCTATTCTGTCATCTTGCTCCCCCGTCTGCCTTATCACCAGCAATGTAGCACTACAAAAAATGTAAAAGGAAATTATACAAACAGAAGTAAAAAGATACCAGATAGAAATCTGTATCTACAAAAGGAACTAAACAGAGCTAGATATTTAGATATGGATAAATGTAAATATTGTTCTTATTGTATAAATTTCTCTAAAATGTAATATGTATAAAGATGATTGATTAAAGAAAAACAATAAAATATTTTGCCTGGTTTAAAACAAACTTATAAATAAACTACAATACAACAACAGCACAAGAAAGGGAGAAAGGAAAATGTAAGGTTGACATGCTGTAGGTGAAATATTATAATATTATTTGAAAGTAGACTATGATAAGTTAAATAAGTAAATTATATACTCTGAAGCAACAATGAAACAGTATTGAAAATAAATAGCCAACATGGAATTCGAATTCCTTTTGTAGATACAAGTTTCTATCTGGTATCATTTTACTTCTGTTTGAATAATTTCCTTTTACATTTTTTGCAGTACTACATTGCTGGTGATAAGGTTGGGGGGAGCAAGATGACAGAATAGGACTTTCTAGTAATTGTCCATGCCACCCTTCCCCCACAAAAATATTCATACAGAATCCAGTTCATACAAAAGAAAGCAGAAAATGAGGTAAAAGACAAAGAATTAACTGGACAAATAAGAAATAAATGTCAAATTTGTAGAGTTAAATATAAGTGAATCAGTAATAGTCCAACTGAGAAAAAAATTATCTAAACTCCGTAAATAAAAGAACAGGTAAACTATTTAGTTTTCTAATTATGCAACATATTATTTTGTTATATGTAATAAGTACTGTACGAACTATATGATGCCTAGTAACACTAGTAAACCATGAAATTTTATATAATGTAATAAGACAACTTTGAATCATATATTGGAATTTCTAGTGAAGAAAATAATTTCAAATTTATGTATGGAAGAGGAGGAAACAATGTATATTTACTGTCAAAGTTCAGGAGAGAAATGATTATGTGAACAGACTCCTTTTGTCATAGGAAAGAAGACAGAGGATGAGTAAAGAGTATTCTAAGAGGTAGAAGAAAAAGAAAATTAGTGATTAACTTTATATGAGGCATAGGATACATAAATAAGAAAGTATTAGGTTGCAAGCTTTTGTCATGGGGGTATGCTGCTACTGTTGACTTCAAGACAGATGGAGAATAATTTGGGGTATGGACAAAAGTTTTATGGCTAGCCAATTTGGCTTTATTTATTTTAAAATATGTCTATATGAATGAAACAAATCCCAGACTCCAAACTTGCTCTAGAAGAAAGCAGCATGAGAAAACTTCATATCACAAAATGAGCAAATATTGCCCCAAAATATATGCATATAAATAGCAGTGCTTCTGGACTCTATTGTGTATTTCTTTTATTTTTATCTACTTGCCTATTTCTGTTTATTCCTACACACATTTTTATAGTTATAATGATTAAAACATTTGCAGCTGGGTCTGGTGGCTTATGTCTCTAATCCTAGCACTTTGGGAGCCTAAGGTGAGCAGACCACCTCAGCCCAGGATTTCTAGACCAGTCTGGAAAACATCACCAAATGCTGTCTCTACAAAACATACACAAATTAATGGGCATGGTGGCACACTAATTTTTCCCAGTTACTCAAGAGGCTGAGGTAGGAAGATAGCTTGAGCCCAGAAGGTGGAGGCTGCGGTGAACCATGATCCTGAATCTGCACTCCAGTCTGGGTGACAGAGCAAGACTCTGTCTCAAAAAAAGAGAAAGACAGAAAGAAAACCTTCAAAATCTGACAGAGACCTTTTATCTGGAGACTTGTTAAAAATTTAGCTTCAGGACTCTCACAAATTCATTGATTCATAATATTCTTACCACCTTATCAAGTTCCATGAAGAGTATTATTTAGATTATAATTTGGAGTCCTTCGAATTCATATATTAATTTTCATAAAATAGCAGCATTGCAAAAATTAGATTTTTCATAAAGCTTTTGGTGTATTTCTCTGATTCTTTAAGAGCCTTATATTCCTCAGAGAAAAATTTTAGTTATTTTTAATGAATCTATGTGTACCAGTTACACAGTGCACTTTAAATGTGATTTTTATAATTACATGATATTCAACTATTTTATGATTATTTACTGGTACCTAATTGTTTAAGCATGGACAAGATGAATAAAGCATTATCAACATTACTTGTTTATGATTATTAGTTTTACATATTCAGAAATGTAAATATTTTTGTGATTTACATAGCTTTTCACCTGGATAAAATTGTATTTCTAATAATATACATAGTTAACATATTTGATTCATATTCTAATTTTCTGTCATAATTGCATTACTGAGGTAAATGATACTAGACCCATTTATAACAGTCTTCAAATGCCTTATGATTCAATTCACATTACTGTGCACCTAAAGTATGACATTCATATTCTGTGTTTCTTTCTTCATTTCTTGCTGGATAAACAAATGCACTCAAACACCAACATTCAATGAAAGAGCAGCATAGGGGGCCGTGGTCACTCACAGACACTCAAGGAAGGTGCTATAAAGAGCTAGCAGCCATGGCCCTGACTCACTGGCCTTGCCAGGCCTTTATTCAGCACATATTAAATGACAAAATCTTTGAGTCAACACCATTAAAGGGTAAGCAACCTGTTCGCCTTCCCCCTGAGAGAGTCATCTGGCTCGTGAATGATTAAAGGTTACTTTTAGGGCCACATGAGTAAACCAGTTATTTTGATAAACTCCCTTACATTCCATTGTTATTTACTCTTGCTATCAGCTCAAAGAGAATTAGGCTGCCTTCAGCCATAAGTCTATTCTGAGGCTTTTGCAAAACCTTCTGGCCTTCCAAAAAGGTTGTGACTATTTCCTATAACTATATTTATAATTTCTCTTACAACTCTTCCTACAACCCTGAGTTTTTCTTATCTTTTTATAAGCATACACCTGATTGGTTTGTTGATTTTGCTTTACCAGGCAGGCCAAGAGCTCACCTTCTAATACAGGGTCCCATGGCTGTAGTGTATCCCTTGTCTTTTTTCATATCTGTTAGAGAAGGGGGCTCAGGCAAAACCGCTGTTTCCTCTTTCTTGGCCTGGTGATGATATTCCTGGGACCCGTTGCCCTTGAGCATGATGCTGTTTAAGATTTCTCCCCCACTTTATGTCTAGTGTACTTTCTGCTGGGAACCATGGGCTTTGGGAAACAGCAGTTTGCATTGGGTTCATTAATTGAGCCTATGAAACTGAGGCTCCACTAGTTTTAAGCAGCGATTTCAATACTTTTATATACTTTTATATACTGTTTCTGTTGAGCTGATTCTGTTGTCCCATGATGAAACTCTAGCATGATCAATCCCCCCCCCCAAACATGGTAATTCCAAGTGGGTACCAATGACTTACTGACTCACTGACTTATTGACTTACTGACTTACCATCTGCACAGTCCTTTTCAACTTCAATATCAGGGTTTCCATTGCAATCCTTTGTAGCTTCCTCTTCACACGGGGCACCAGCTGTTGGGGTCCAACCTGCCAGACCCTGACCCAGCCACGGATGAAAAAATGCATTCCCGATATTCAGTGAAAGAATGGGTTAGGAGTCCATGGCCACTCACAGACACTCAAGGAGCATTCTGTGAAGAGGTAGAATCTGTAGCCCCAGCTGGCTGGCCTTGCTGGCCTTTATTCAGCACACATTAAATGACAAAGGTTTGAGTCAACACCATTAGAGGGTAATCAACCTAATTGCCTTCCACAAACAACCCCCCCCTCCACCTCCTCCCAGAGAGTCATCCAGCTCATGAATGATTAATTTTAAAGCCACATGAGTAAACAAGCTTTTTAGATAAACTCCCTTACATTCCTTTGTTATTTACTCTTGCTATTAGCTCATAGAGAATTAGACTGCATTAGCCATAAGTCTATTCTGAGGCTGTTACAAAATCTTCTGGCCTTCCAAGAAGGTTTGTGACTATTTCCTATATCTATCTTTATAATTTCTCTTACCACTCTTCCTACCAGCCTGAATGAACCCCCACGCATTAGTAATAAACAAATTAATAAAATGCTGAGGTGTGGTGACAACTATTGCATGGCGTTAGAAACACTTTCCAGTTATAACTACACTGCTGTGATTTTCCTAGTGTTGAAGACTAGTGTCAAATGTGAGTGCCACATAAATCTTTTGTGGCAACTAAGTACCTCTGACATTGTAGCACAAAAGCAGCCAAGGGTAATATGTAAATAAATAAGTGTGATTATTTTTTAACAAAATGTTAGTATTGATACAGAAGTTGAATTCATATAACTTTTATGTGTCACAAAGAATTAAACCTTATTTGAAATTTTCAATAATTTGAAAATGTTTTAAAAAGCATTCCTAACTATTGGCCTGTATGAACACAGGTTGTCAGATCTGAGTGACAGACCTTTATTTGTTAATCCCCATGTTAATTTAATCTCTTCCTGAAGACAAGGTCAATTTGACACACACTTCTTCCCCTTACTTTTCCTGAGCTGTAGACAGACATTTTAATGAGTCATAGGAACTTGAAATCTTTCTCTAAACCTCAAGCTTGACCAACACTGACACTGCGTAATGAACTATCACAGTCATTATTCTTAGCAAATGTTTTGCCAAGGTATAGGGATGTTTCATTTCCAGTCTCCATATCGGCTTGCTTGGTGCACAACTTCCGACCACTGAGTAATGTCCTAATTTCACTTTCTGTGTTGCCATTATAACATATATTTTTCTTGGAGCACCATCCTTCAAAGTATCCATTGAATATCAACTAGGTTAAATTGCTTAAAAATGCTGAAAACCTGTAATTATTTATTGCAACGAAATTTTGTATCTTACTCCAAATAAAATAATACAATTTGGTGGGGAAGATGGTCTTCAAATATTGCCTTTGTCATCATCCTCTCCTTTATGACCCACATGTCACAGAGAAGAGTAAGGAGATGAACACATGGGAGGCTTCATCTGTGAGGCAAGGTATGAACAGCTATCTTTCTTCAGTATGCAATCTGGCTAGTAAGTTATTTTTTGCTTTCTACACCAAAATAAGTTACAATTATCCTGAAATGTCAAAACTATTAGACCAGAATAGTAAATCTCTTTTCATTTTATTTAGAGATCAAATGATTGATGCTTTGGCATGTGTGTAATTCAAGGTTTTTTCAATTACTCTGCTCATTAATACAGTGTGCACAGAGAATTCCAATGAAATTCCATATTCGTTCCACTGACAAGCCTTTCATTCAACTTAATTCAAATAAAGTTAGTTCAATTCAACTCTTCCTTCCCAAAGTTTGTTCCTGGTGTGCCTTATTGCCAGATCTAATTGTAATACATTCCAAAGTTTGGCTGGTAAAAGCGCCTCCCTCCTTTACTACATATTTATTCTCCCTGTATTTTGGGCCTTACATTTTATAATTTGTGTAATCAGGCACTAACATCTTATCAGTTTTTAAATTTTTTGAAAATATAGGAAAATGTATAATTTTACTTTTGATTCTTTGATTTTAAATTAAATATATTTTTACCCTGTTCTTTTGATAGTACTTGGGGATGCAATGGAGGAGAATTTGTGCTTTCAAAGATATGTTTGCCTTTGAGTAAATTCAGAATAAAATATTTTTAAAATAAATTGTTCACCATTAGAGAAAAAAAATCATGAATCTATTTGGATTAGATTGAAATAGCATATGAATGTAAAAGAAGTTGGAGTTATTACAATATATGACTCCATGTTCTTTAAATAGCATTTTTTATATGTAAATATTTTACATTATAATGTAATAAAATGTGTTACTACCAAATATACATGCTTTTATTACTCATTTTTCCAAAAGTTATCATTGAGAAATATTTTTCTTAAAATAAATTTTAATTGTATATACATATACATACACACACACAACAGAAAAACGTTACTAATTTTTCCAAAAGTTATCATTGACAAACATTTTTCTTAAAATAAATTTCAATTATATATACATACATACACACACTAGAAAAAGGTGGATTTACGGATATATTTCTTAATTATTTCAATTTCTAGAAGTAATATATTTAATTCTTCCTCAATTGCAGTTTAGAAAAAAATCAAGTAAATTGAGTGATATAAAATGTATTTGTTCAATGTCAAAATAAAGTTTGACTGAGTTGCATCTCAAATATAGAATACAGAGTTCACCTGATGGAAAATATAGTTGAGCTGACAGGAGTGATGCTGATTGATCAGTAGTTGTTATTAAAAGAAAACACCAACCAACCAACCAAAAACAGATGCAATCATTAAATATATAATGTCAAAAAAGAGAAGATTGAGACACCACCCCATCTAACAATTTTTCCTTAACTTATATAAATGATAGGCCCACTGAGTAGAATAATTTGTACAAAATCACATTACTCAGTAATTAAATGAATAAAGAAAACAAATATCTCCTTATGAGATTACCATACGCTGCTTTGCTTTTTATTTTATTGCATTTTCTTTCTTGTGTAATAAATTATTTTTAACTACAATAATTGTGCTGCAGGAGCCTGAGATCTGAGACACTGGATCTTGTGAACAGCCTCACTGCTCCATTCAGACACCATGGCCAAATATATGCATTGACACACAGGTAAAATGGATGGTGAAGCACCAGGGACAAATAACAGCAGGAGATTAGAAAATGCATTTAGGCCTGAAGGGACAAAGGAAGTGAATGGTGTTGCCAGAAGAAGACTTCTTTATTTTTTTTTTCCTAGAGCATTGTAGGAATATTTCATTTAAGATATGTTTTATAATTTTTGTAAAGCAAATTTTTATGCTTTGCTTCATAATTTTGAATGTTTGTTTAACTACATTTTTAACACATGCAATAATACATGGTAGAGATAATGTCATATTTATTTTTGCATTTTTCTAATACTAAAAATGTGGTTTGGCTCATAGCGAGTGCTCAATATCTATTGATGTCATTACATATTACATATCAATAATATTTACATTTATTTGAGTTTCAGAAATCATATTTTATAAAGCTCAGTTTATCAAACTATTCATGTTTTGAGAACTATGACATTAAACAGATGTTATTTCTTCAAGTTCTTCCCAAACATGATATTATTGTCAAAGAAAATTGTGCATCAGACAAAATAAACAGGTAAGAAGGACTTTAAGACTATTGCAATAAAGAGGAGATATTGAACTGAACACAGCTGAAAAAAAGGAGGAGGAGTTTTTTAGCACCTGGATGATCTAGTGAAAAGTACTGGACGACATAATAAGAGAGGCTGGTAATGTGATGAGTCAGTCTGTCTTTGCTAATTGGCAGTTATCAATTTTTAGCTCTTGTTCTCTCTAGGGAAAGACTTGCTATCTTTATTGACTGCATTTCAAAGAGATGGCTCTCAGGTCCTTGAGAAAGGCATTGCTTGCTTGTAAAACCAGCAGAAGGCTGTGAAAAGATTTATATGCCCATGGGACTGGAGACATAATTTACAATTCAACTTTTCTAAATAAATGCTCTTTAAAAAAGGGAGGTCAGGGACCTGTAATGAGAAAAAAATCTGTCTAAAATTTACGCAATCACAGGAATATTAAGGCTGTTTTGATTACTATATAACATGTATTGAGTTAATAAAATTAAAAGAGCAAGTAGTTATTTGCTTTAAAAAAGAATAATCATTACAGGTAGGATTTTTAATTAATTTCATGTGAGTATTTGTCCACAGAGTTCTTTAAGAGAACTAATGTCCCATGATGAAGAATTAGGAAAATTCTGACATAATTTATATAAAATTTTACAGTTCTTATGGAAAGAAGATAGTTGATATTTTTCTCCCAGAACCAGTTTTAAAACATAAAGCTAAGAATAAAAATATAATACAAAGAATAAAAACCTCTGAACTAATATCTATTCCTAGTATAACACTAAAATCTACATAATGTGAAAAAACATATTAATTCTCAAGAGCATTTTTCTACAACTGTTATGTGATTTCTAATTTCTTCTCATTATTGCTTATACAATTTTTCATTTACATTAAGAGCAAAAACATAGGTAGAGATGGAAATAAAAGTAGGAGATAAAATAGGAAATGAGCACATTCTAAAAGAGAACATTAGCAAATACATTGTGTGAAAATGAATAAAACAAATGCATTTACAGTCACGCATGGCTTAATGACAGGGATATGTTCTGAATAATGCAACCTTAGGTGATTTCACTGTGCGAACATCATAGAGCTATAGAAGGTAATTATAAAAACCTAGATTGTTTAGCTGACTACACACTTGGGCTATATTCTATAGACTATTGCCCCTTGGCTATAAGCCTGTACAACATCTTACTGAACAGACTACTGTAGGCAATTGTAACACAGTGTTGAATATCTGTGTATCTAAATATGTTTAAACATAGAAAAAATTGCAGTAAAAATGTGATGTCATCTTTGGGGATCACCATCATATGTGTGGTCTATTACTGATGGAAATGTCATTATGCAGCAAATAACTGTATTTCTTAACTCCTACAGAGTCTACTAATTTTGAGCAATAATTTGAAAGAAACACTATGTCTCTTTGTCTTCATATATTTATATACATATATATTTATACATAAAAACACTCTACATGCACTATACATTAGACACTGTGTGTAGTGTTTATAGCACTCGTGTAAAAATGAATTAACTTGCTAGATGTATTTTATAAAGAAAGTTGAAAATATATTTGGATTAAAGTTGGAAATATTTGTATTTGGAACTTTTCATGGGAAGGAACACATTTGAAGGAAAATACCTTTAGAAAATATAACTGGTAGGGTGAATACAGAAATGTGGTGTATGAATACATTTTAACAGTGGTTTTAATTGTACCTTAAAGACACCTCTCATACTCAGAGGAAAGATATTTGTGGTTATTGTTATTTTCTTTTTTTGGATTAAGAACAGTTTACACTTTTTTTATTCTACTGTTTAGTATTATTACTATAAAATAAGCAGCAATTTATAAAATGAATTTTGATCAGATATCTTAAAGACATGAGCAGCTTAGTGCAGCACAGCACAGACACTTGCCTACTTAGCTCTAAAATTTCTTCAACGACCATATCCAATCTCTTTTCCTCATGTACAAATATATATACTCAGAACTCTATTTTAATGAATATATGATGTGAAAATTCTTTTGAAAATATATTGTCTGAACTGAATATCAAACTTTTAGGAGCATACAATTCGATCTCAATTGTTCTAGCAAGAATATAAGCATAAATAGGAAAAGATTTACAAACAATTACAAGAAAGAATTAGAAAGTATTATATATCAAATTATTGAATACAATTATGGAGGTTATATTTTCCTGGGGAAAGCTACCAGTGATATGTACAGAAGTGAATGAAAGAATAAATATGAAAGAAAGACAAAATTATGAGAATTTACAAAAATAAAGGTGTCAATATTGGATGGTCCAGTGATTTGAAAACCTCAGAAAATAGGAGACAAAAAAGCTCACTACATATTTTAAGAAAAGAATCATGTATTATTGAAATTATAATATAGGAGAAAAAAAGCACAAAAGTGTTATAAACTAATATTAGCTAAACACAACACAAATCTAACAATGCTTTAACAGGGTGCAGTTCTCTGAAACGGAAGGATAAATTTCTAGACACAAAGTTAAACATAAAAATGTTAATTAATTGTCCATTAGTATGTTGAAAGAAAATATATATTAAATATTTACTTTATAAAATTATTAAAGAAAATTATTATATTGAACAACAATATGGGGTAATTGGTGCAGGTCAGTGTAAAAATATACATATTTACATAAAGTACCCAAAGCACATTTATAAATGTGTTATCTATGTCAGAATAGGCCCTAAAAATTTATGTGGATAAAGTTACTTCTCCTCTGGGTATATTTGAGACTTCCTAACCAACCCAGTGCTTAGTCACTGGGCCCAGGCACAAAATGGCCGTAGTGACAGGAATGAGTTCATAAATATTTTCTTTATCTCAACAAATAAGATTACACTTTAAACATAGCTAATATCCAGCCCATCAATTACAGAGGCAAACTTGAGTTCTTGATAAGACCCCATTCTTCCAGGGTAATAAATTACCTTGCTAGTGATAGACTGACTGATACCCTTAGATTTGCCTTCTCTGAGCACAATGCTTGTCAGCACTTCCTTTTCTTGGCTAACAAAAACTCCTTATTAACTGCCAAGGTAATACCCATACATGTTATTTTTACCTCCCATACTCAATATTTTTGGTTCAATGAATTTGTATATTTTAAGACAATTGCTTCTACCAGGAAACATCATTATAGTTCTGATGAACTAGAAGTCATGACTACTGTATATTTTGAGTTTCTCATGAAGTTGAGACACTAAGCAGATAAGGAGGTAGATGGAGTAATTAATCCCCTTTAATCATGTTGTTATGCTTAAATACAACTGGAACAGGGAGGAATATATTTGGAAACAAAAATTGTCTTTGGACTTTCTCTTAAGTTTTATTGCAGGCAATAAAAAGTAGGACCACATAATAAAGGTCTGCCCTTCATGAAGCAATAAATGACTTGGTTTCACCCCTAAAGCTAATGTGCTAACAGAGGGCAGGAGAACATGAAGAGGAGGAAGAGGGAGTATGTTGTGAGTACCAACACAGGGTTGTGATGAGATTTAGTCTAGGCACTGTAACATCTACGTTTTACATAAATTAATCATCCTTACCACCACTAGCTCTCTTTCTGAAATCTGATTTGCAGAACACTGGTAATGACTACTATGTTAGGTTTTAGTTTGGAGCAAGACTTGATTGTAATCCACCTATCAATGACAAAATAAAATGGATGATAATGGATCTTTGTGAATTATTCTCATTAGGAAAACACTATATTTAATCTGAAAATATAGAGTAGATGATAAGAAACAAGAGAGGAATTGTGTCAGGTATTTTCTATTTGACTTACCATGTCCATTCTGCACTCTTCTTGATCCTGCTCTCTTCCCTGAAAGGCTGATGGTATGAACAGTATCAATGTGTTCTCATGCCTTTTGACTTCAAATTGGGATTAGCCTTTTAAGACTCACAGGTGAACATCAGAAAACAGGAGGAGAGAAATATCAAAGTATTGACTTCTCTGGCTTCCTTCTAAAATAAGCATTAAAAAATTATGTGTTAATGAATGAAGCAAATAAAAATATTAAAAAATAAAAAATTGTCTAAAATTAGGAATATTTTCTACAAGTTTCTTGGTTAGAAAGCATAGAACATATACTTATAAAAACAAATAGTTTATCAATAACATTTTATGATTTATTTATTTTCCTGTTTTATAATGTTAAGAACCATCATCAATCTACCAAAATAATGTGTATGCTATAAAGTAAGTGTTAATAACCTATCATTGACTTGCTTTTGGAAACAGATGATAATGAGACCAGCAATGTTGCCAGTAATCTCCCGTTCAATCCTGTTTCCTTGTGTGTGTGAGGTTTTTTTTTTAATTCATACAAGCTCTTTCCACCTATTTCTGAACATAGGCATGAGTGGTCATTAGAAAGCAATGCCTTTATTATCTACTCCTGGAACGATCAACTGTAGATGGAGATCCATAGTCATACATTGTGAAGCAGAACTTTATAGTTGTAATGTTACAGATGTAACAGGGAGGTGGGTTGGAAAGCGAAGTTGTTGATGTTGTTAAAAGAGACACTTCCGCTCTCAGAATAGCAGAAAATTGCTAGGCAGAGTCAACAGTAGACACTCAAAAGAGGATCGAAGATGGGGAAATATGTCCAGCATGTATTTTTTTCCAATATAAAATGTTGTAAATCTAGGAGAATTGCTGTCTACATGCAATATAATTCCCCCACATTATCTTTTTTTTTTGAATTACATTTTAGGTTTTGGGGTACATGTGAAGAACGTGTAAGATTGTTGCATAGATACACCCATGGGAGTGTGATTTGCTGCCTTCCTCCCCATCACCTATATCTGGCATTTGTCCCCATGTTATCCCTCCCCAACTTGCCACCCCCTGCTGTGCCTCCCCTATTTCCCCCTGACAGACCCCAGTGTGTGATGCTCCCCCTCCCTCTGTCCATGTGTTCTCATTGTTCAACACCCGCCTATGAGTGAGAACATGTGGTGTTTGATTTTCTGTTCTTGTGTCAGTTTGCTGAGAATGATGGTTTCCAGGTTCATCCATGTCCCTACAAAGGACACAAACTCATCATTTTTTATGGCTGCATAGTATTCCATGGTGTATATGTGCCACATTTTCCCTGTCCAGTCTATCATCGATGAGCATTTGGGTTGGTTCCTAGTCTTTGCTATTGTAAACAGTGCCGCAATGAACATTTGTGTGCATGTGTCCTTATAATAGAATGATTTATAATCCTTTGGATATATACCCAGTAATGGGATTGCTGGGCCAAATGGAATTTCTGTTTCTAGTTCCTTGAGGAATCACCACACTGTCTTCCACAATGGTTGAACTAATTTACACTACCACCAACAGTGTAAAAGTGTTCCTATTTCTCCACATTCTCTCCAGCATCTGTTGTCTCCAAATTTTTTAATGATTGCCATTCTAACTGGCATGAGATGGTATCTCAATGTGGTTTTCATTTGCATTTGTCTAACGACCACTGATGATGAACATTTTTTCATATGTTTATTGGCCTCATAGATATCGTCTTTTGAAAAGTGTCTGTTCATATCCTTCACCCACTTTTAAATGGGCGATTTTTTTAATGGGCGATACAAAAAAAATGTTTCTTGTAATCCCCACATTACCTTTAAGTGCTTCGGGAGCATAAATGTTGCATGTTTTGTGCGGCGAGTGTAGTAAAGAGTAATGATGGTGCAACAGCCAGGGTGGGAGCAGGAAAACTTACCACTGAATTAAAACATACATACATTGAAAAATAAATAGGTTGAAAATAAAACACTTTATTTTACAGAAGCAAGCTTGTCCATTGCTTTAGCAGTATTTTAATACATTCAGAAAGAAAATGTTTTCTTTGAAAACCTTCCTCTAATAGATTTGTAGATCCTGCTAATGTCAAAAAGAGGTTGTGCCTTTTCTCTTCATACACTAGAAACTTGATGAAACTACACTCATTTATCTATAATTTTACTTTATAATAATGTTTAAACATCCAGGAAAAAAAAAGAGTGTCTTTTTTCTTAATGATGCTATAAAGGGCAAGGTGGAATGACACAGTTGAATCATGGTTTTGATTCCTTTCCTTTTGTAAACAGCTCAGTTTGCACAAGAAAATGCTCAGTCCAGACATAAATCTATCTCTTCTTTAAACACTGTGATTTTATGCACTCACTGTTGCTAAACTTTCCCTTTACATTTATGGTAACAGCTTTCATGTAGAATAAACTGTGACACCAAAAATGGACCATGGTGCTGTTCCATTTATTTTATTTTGTATAATCAGAAAATTAGGCTTTTAAAGTAATTACTACATTTCTATGGTGGCTTTTACAAAGTCAAGTATTACTCTTATATGTAGAATAGAATTCGATTCAATTACCAAATGGCTTATTTAAATATCTGATTATATTTTACGTATAAATCTATATAAGTACTTGCTTCTGTTTGATGCTTTTTAAAGATATCTGGAGTAACTGTTTGAAAGTTAATTTTTGTTCATTCAACATTATCTATATGCCACTATATATAAGACTACCAAGCCATTTAAAATTTTTAGATATTTTGAGGTTTTTAACATGACTTGAAATTTTTGTGACAACTCTTTTTTTACATGTATTCATATCACTGTCAGCAGTTTCAGTGTGTTGAATACTATTCCTCGACAGTATATGTTAAAGTCTTAATCTCTGGTTCCTGTGAATATGACCTTATTTGGAAAGATGGTCTTTGCACATGTATTTACATAAAGAGGGAAAAATAAAGTCCTAAATCCAATGGCTAGGGATTATATAATGAGAAGGAAATTTGGATATTCATTGAAACACAGGAAAGAAGCTCATCTGAAGGCACAAGCAGATACTGAAGTGTAGCTCTATGAGCTACAGCTCAAGCAATGACAAGGATTGCTGGCAATGATCAGAAGATAGCAACAGGCAAAGACAGATTCTTCTCTAGAGGTTTCAGAAGGAACATGACACCGTTCACTTTGATTTTGGGATTCTAGGCTCCAGAACTGCGAAAAAGCACGTATTTTTGTGTGTTAAGCCACAATATTTGTCATTTGTTTAGGCAAGTCTAGGAAACTAATAATGGCAACTATCAGTATGCAGCTGGAAAATAAACATAGAAAAATAATTTTTGGAAAAAATAACATGTTATGTTAAAAAATAATTAATTTTACTGTGATTGATAAAATACACAGGGAATTATAAAGACACTGTCCTTAAAAATGTGTGTGTGTGTGTGTGTGTGTTTGTGTATGTTTATATCTTTGTATATTAGGAGAAGGACATGGGTATGGGAAATAGCTTACATACTCAGTTGCGACAACTTTGTTTTGACTTGCAATATGAAAGAAAGAAGCATCTAAGAATGCACATAGAAAAATATCCTTTTAGCTTACTATTTAAATATATAGATATTTGTGAACTAGGTTTTAAAATTTCAAGTTTTGCTGGCCCAGGGAAGAACTTACGGCTGCTCCAGGGTAAGATTTCAATAAATACATTTCCAGTTACATAAATATATATATATGTATATATACATATATATATACACACACACACACACATATATAAATACATATATACACACACACACAAACATACATTTGTAAAGAACAGTTATTAAATATATATAATATGTATATAGCAGTTATTAAATAGGTAAATTGAAGAGTATTCAAATAAAATATTACAAGAATAGTAATTGTAGAAAATCTCTGTTTTTCAAATTAGAATAAACAAAGGGAAAATGCAAAACCACCTATTCCATATAGGTATAAATAAAGCCAAGTTTATTAAACCATCTTTACTCCAACAAAGGCATATTATCTCTTCCTCCATTACAATCCAACAGTATCATTGCACTTATTAGAATGAGAATTATCTTTGCCTATTGTCATTTGTACAAATACTTACTCAACTATATTATATCTGCTGCTGGAATTCAAAGTTTTAAATTCAGTTTATGTCTTCATCAACATCAAATTCATAAAAGTGTATCATATAGATTGTGATCAATATATAGTGTTGATTGAGTAAGCAATAACTTTTATAACCAACCTCTAGAATCAATATATCTTACAAATACTGCTTACAGCCAATGCCATGTGTTTTAGAACATAACAGAATGATAGTGATTAATAGTTTGCAACAGACATCATCAGAATTATTTTAACAATAAATTTTTTCTAAGTCAGTCAGAAAAAACACGTGAATGTCTGTATCATAAAGTTCACTTAGGATTTCCTACTTTGTCAAATATCACGATTAGGTCATGTATGAAAGGTTATACTTTTTTTAATTCCATATTTTTTGTGTATCAATAAATTAATTAGGAAAATTACTTCAAGTAAGTTTTGTGACATGCTGAAATGTTAAATAATATACCCTGCGATTTGGATAACTATTCCTTATATAAATGTTATTTGCTGACTCATTAACAGGCTGGCTTTATCTAATCTCATGTATTTTATTTTTCAAGGAATCAATATGAGTATTTTCATCTTTTAACTTTTGAAAGTCTGTGTTTAACATAAATGTCAACCGGCAACATGTCTATGTGTTTTTCTAAAACTGTAATGCCAAAAACACAGTTAAAGTATAAAAATTTTTTAAAATATCGATTTCACATTTCATGGTTTTTAAACTAGTTCCTGGAAGTGATAAGAAATAACATATTTCCAAATCCTCATTCTATTGATGCCAAATTTAAATTATAAGTATAATAATATTAAAAATTGAATAAACACAGAATTTCAGCATCATTTCAATTGACCCTTTTATTTCCTTTTGCTTATGTGAATTTTAACATGAATAGGAGTTTTGCAAAATTAAAATATGTTCTAATAAATAAAATTTCTGAAGAGTCTTTGTAAATTTTGTTTTCATTTTTTTTTTTTTTTTTGTCTATTTTGAACCAGCAGGTTCCCTCTTTTCAATAATGCTGTGGATGTCATGTGGCTAATCAAAACTCTCAATTACAAATAAAATTCAGTTCTTGTGCATTTCAATTTGAGAAGCTATGAGTAAAAATGAGAGAGACAAATGCTGGTAGGAGATCATCCTAGTACCAATAATACATACATAAAAAATTTATTGTTAAAATTAAATAGGAAACCTGCATGTTCTGCACATGTACCCCAGAACCTAAAGTGCAATAAAACATATATATATATATATATATGTGTGTGTGTGTGTGTGTGTGTGTGTGAGACCAAACTATAGAAAAGAAAAACAAATTAGTTGTTGCTGAAAGGTAGAGTTAGGGCCTGTGAGAAGATGGTGAATGGGACTGTAAAGGAATAGCACAAGATGGATATTTGTGATGATGGAATAGTTCTGTGGCCTGATTGTGTGATGTTTACACCACCCTACAAATGTGATTGCATGATGCAGAGCTACACTCATACACTGTACCAATGTTGGCTGATAGTCATTGTTGATTTTATTATTTGTGTATACATGATATGCCATCTATACATTATTTTGTTTGCCTTCCAAACAACATGGTTGAATAAACATTGTTGATACAACTTATAGAAATAATATTTAGGTTAATACTTTTACAATGCCATTGTTGCCACTGCTATTGGACCCAAGGCCTAGGAAAAATAAATAATAATAAGGTGAATAAGTATACAGTTATGATATGTGAAGAACCTCCTTACCCAGTAGGATGTGGGCTGTTGATTGCTCACATGGTCTTCTACAAGTCTATTGTAACTGTAAGGCAGCAACTCCTTCATTAATTGAGCATTCTTTGCTGTCTCAACGGATTCTGTTCAAGTGTGGGCAGTTTTATATAAGAATGGCAACAACTCAAATGCCCATTAATGATAGACTGGATAAAGAAATGTGGCACATATACACCATGGAATTCTATGCAGCCATAAAAAAGGATGAGTTCATGTCCTTTGAAGGGACATGGTTGAAGCTACAAATCATCATGCTCAGCAAAGTGACACAAGAACAGAAAACCAAACACCACATGTTCTCATTTATAAGTGAATGTCGAACAATGAGAACACATGGACACAGGGAAGGGAACATCACACATCGGGGCCTGTCAGAGGGTGGGGGACTAGGGGAGGGATAGCAGGGGGTGGGGGGGATTAGGGAGGGATAGCATTAACAGAAATATCTATGTAGATGATGGGGGGGATGGATGCAGCAAAGCACCATGGCACGTGTATACGTATGTAACAAACCTGCATGTTCTGCACATGTACACTAGAACTTAAATTATTTTTTAAAAATAGCCACAGAAAACCAGATTAAAAAAAAAAGAATAACTGCTGTATCAAACAGATATGAAGTAAATGCTGTGTTTACACTGCATGTTATACAGTTTAAGAAATTATTTTATTCTTCATAATGTAGAAATTTCATGAAAAAAATAACCAAGACAATTTCTTCCACTTCAGCAATTTGTACATTAATTCATCATATTTTAATATTTTGACATTATTAAATGTATTTGTTATAAACAGTTTTATAATAAGATATTCATTTTAATAATGAAACGAGACATTAGGTTTTCTTCATTAGGATGTACATTTTTGATCAAAATTGCTGCCGTTGTAGGTGATCATTTTTGTATACCTGTAACTCTATTAGTGTCAATAGAAAAATTCATGTCAAATAGTTTTTCAAGGCAAGATGCACAAACATATTGAAATAGATTTTGCATATATGAGAGTTAAATTTCTACTTGAAGAAATTTAACATCTTTAGCAGCTGCTACTTCTTTTTATTTGATGAAAATGTGATTAGTAGATTGTTAAAAGAGATGTGAATATGCATGTTGAAATGCTAAATGTATTTTCAGGAATTCCCATATTTAAAATATCCTGAAATATGTCAATATGACATTAAGGATTTTAAAAATCCATCTTGTAAAATATTTGATAATATAGACAATTTTATTTCAACAAAGATATCATTGTAATTTCGATGATATTACAATATCAATGGGAAATTATGGAGTAGTTTAATATTAAATAAGTTTTTGTTGTTTTGAGACAGGGTCTTTCTCTGTCACCCAGGCTGGACTGCAGTGGCACAAATCATGGCTCAGTGTAACCTTGAACACCTGGGCTCAAACGATCTTCCCATCTCTGCCTCTCAAATTGCTGGGATTACAGGTGAAAGCCACCATGCCTGGACTAATATTTTAAATCTATTTTTTTAATATCAAGAATATTCAAAACTGCACCAGAAAATTTTATTTCTAATGGCCATGTATTTGGTTTGAAATTGTAACATTCTTTAATTACAAATAAAATATTTCATAATTTTCAATTATCTTTTAAAACTGAGTATTAGAACTATATCGGCTATACAGAATTTGGGATATTAGTCTTAAAATGTGTGTTTCATCTCAATATGTAAGCAAATAAATAAAAATTTTGAGCAATTAATAAGAAAAATATTATATTGCCAAATTTCAAATATTTCTAGCTTTATTTTCAATTCATAATTATAAACTTCAAATACTTTAGATAATCTATATACTATTTAATTGCCTGTTACCTTGAATAATAAATGAAAGAGTTTAACTGAAAAAATCTAGTATCTAAGTACATTAGCCTTGTTTAAAATTTCTTTTGGAATCATTTTTTCTTAGTACTTTTTCTTTTCCAAATTCGTACATGTAGGGTACATTTACTTTCTGTTTTCTTTGTCCCTGGTTGGTCATCACTACTAAGACAAGCACAAAATTATCCTGACTGATTCCATTATTAATTACAGTTTTTTAACCTCAGGCATGCCTTCAGATTGTTCTCAATGTCTAATGCCGTGTGACAAATTGCCACAGAACATAGTATCTTAAATGATTGACTATTCACAGCTGGACAGTTGTCTCTTGGAGTTTCTCAAAGGCTTGCAGACTAATGGCACCTGGAGCTAAAGTCCCCTGAAGGCAGAACTGAGCCTGATGTGCAAGATGTCTTTTTCATTCCCTTGTCTGGTGCATGGGCTGGAATGGTTGTAACAGATGCAGCTGACAAGAAACTAATTTCTTTTTCTCCCTTTTTCTCCTCTTCACCCCACTCCCACCAATTCCACACAGCATCCACAGCTGCTCCTATACATTCGGAATGTTTTTGTTTCACTGACATTTTTTGATGTGATAAATAAACAAGTACTAACAGCTATTCGTCACTGTCATCTGGCTTATGATTGGAAGACATACGTTCTAAACACATGCCTTTAAAACACTAAAACTGCATAAGCTTTTTATACACATCTACATTAAAATGAAGTTGCAATATATCATTCAATGTCACATATATTCATTTATCCTTCCATCTTTTTTTCTTTTATCCTTTCTTTTTATTTCCTATCTTCCTTCCTTTCTTTGTTATGTTTATTATTTTTTTCTACTTGAAATATTTTTATATATGTGTATAAATTTCATCCTTAAAAATATTTTTTCAATGTAACATAAATATTCAGTACTTCAAAATAGCCTACTATCTACAAATTCTTCTTTATACGTCAGATTATCAAATAACTTATAATATCTCCCCACTTTAAACACAGCAACGTGATTTCATTGTCTCACTTTCCTACCTTTATTTTTATCCCTATGTCTTTTGTACTTTCCTTCGTTTCTTCTTTCTTCTGTCTTCCTTTTGAAACATTACCAAATTGAGCTGAGCAAGATGTCCAGGAATGGGAAATAACAATTAAAAATAATACTTATAAATTATTTAAATATTGGCTAGACTTTAAGTAAACACTTCTAACAGGATGCTACATTTATCAATAGATAATACATATGAATATAGAAAAGCTTTAGAAGACAGTAATTTTATATACAAAAATGACCCATGTCTTAATATTGAATCTCACTACCTTACTTTAAATAAATACATATATTTATATAAATATGTGTGTGCATACATATAACACAGTATGTATATATTACAGTGTATATATGTATATGTTACAGAGCATATATATATATATACACAATTATCATCTTGCACATGAAATATAGATTTATAGGGATTGATATCTAGTTAGATAGATAGATAGATATTCCATACTCTGTAATCATAGGGAAACCAGTGTTTATTTACATAAATATATAAAAGCTATGTTCAAATAAATTTAGAAGTAACATAAGTCTTCATAAAATAACACCTTAGGCTGGCAGGAAATGTCTTATATTTGATACTTCTAGTTCTGAATAAGACTCTTAAATATTTTCTTCATACTGTTTTTGAACATGAACAAAGCCCTATTCATTTAAAAAAGACTTTATAATTCTGCATTGTTTCATAGGATAAATATAATATGCTCAAAAACATACTGAAAGTAGAATATCAATCATCCAACAAAGAATTGCCTGCCCTCATTTTTTAACTCTATTTACCTTCATGTAAATTTATAAGTAAATAACATGCTTTGCTCTTCTCAGCACTTCAATTAAATGGTTATATTGCATTTGATTTTAGTCTTGCTATTAAGATATCAGCTAACAGTATAATTTATTTATTTTTTTTTTGCTTTAATTTTTTTGTCTTTTGTGTTTGAAATACCTTTATAATATGCCTAGGGGTGTGTGTGTATGGTGTGTGTATGTGTGTGTGTGTGTGTGTGTGTAATCATTTGTGGAACTTGATATTGAGAATAATATGTATACATTCTCCATAATATATTTATTTTCCTTTATCCCCTCTACTCATTCCACTTGCAATAATTTTAAGATAAATTTTGTGTTGTTGAAATGTATTCTTTATATTTCTAAACTTTAAATATCAGTGTTGCTGTAGCTTTTATAATTTTTGAGAACTTCTGTTTACTAAATATTTGCAATTATATCTAACATATTCTGTTAAATGTCCAATGAAATTGGAGTTTCAATTATTATATATTTATATCTAAAAGTTATATTGGTCTCTGCTTGGTCTCTTTGCACATTCTTTCTTTCTTACTCTTCATTATTAATTCAGTTTTAACATTAATTCAGGGATTTTCTATACCATGATAATTGAACTAAATTTGCTGTAAGGCTGCCTATTTGAGTTACTATGTAGAGAACTGCAACCTAACTTAGTAGGTAAGCAAACTGCAACACAATTTAAGAGCATATTCTAAAACAAGTAGCCCAGTCTGAGGTAATCTTAGCAGCCAAGATTTAGCCAGTTATAGAATGCCAACTGAGAAGACCATATCCATTTAAAGTTAATGACTCATCTCACCACATCTAAACAAGGAAAATGTCAAGCTATTACCAATCAAGCTGTTTCTCTACATCTGTAAATATAGACACCCCTTTTCTGCCTTTTTCTGTCTATATGTACAGTCTTCCTTTGTTGCTAGTTGAAATTCCTTGAATCTCTCCTGGATTTAAGTGCTGCTCAATTCATAAATTGTTCTTCTCTCAAATAAACTCTGCTAGATTTGTCTAAAGTTTTGTTTATTTAACAATTTGGCATCAGAAGTGGAATGAAGTAGACCTTCACTGATACTCAGGAGCACAGAGTGAAAAAGCAAAGTTACCTAGCCAGGCCCATTGTGCCCACTGATATCTTGTAGCAGTTGGGTTCTTGGGCAATTCTCTCTTAAATTAGAACTCCATGAATTTGTGTTTTGAGCTCTCCGACTTTTGTTGAACAATTATTACTTCACTAGATCCAGGATTAGGTTGTATCTGATAACTTACTGGTTTGGATCAGTTAGAAGCCTCAAATAGACACGTTATATAAATGATTTCCTGCAACTATCAGCTGTCAGGATTTCAGGACTACAACTTCAGGATACCTGCTAACATTGTGTACAAATACTGTGGGCCCAGATCCTATGAATTCTTTAAAAAATAGGTTAACCTTACCAAGAACAACTTGGAATTACAATGGTCACAGTAGGGAAGATTTAACGTAGATAAATTTTTTACTGGTGGAGTCCATTGGAAAAGAAAGGATCTAAAATGCCACAAAAGCAATGGAATGCATTCTTTAATTGCTATGTAGAGTCACCTAAAAGATTACGTGAATCAAAAGATGTTCTACAGAAGGCAAATGAAAAAATCTTAGACTCTTTTTCCACAAATACTAGTCAAAAGCTTTACCCATATTGACAGGACATCTTGTTCACTTGGGCACAAAAAAATTGAGATCCAGTTATTGTTTAATAAATTAGTGATGTTTTTTATTTTTGTACCTGGAACAGTCTAAATTTTTTAAATAAAAGCTGAAAGATTACTTTTTGTTTTTATGTTTACACATGTTTATATGTATAGTATATGTGTAATAATATTTTTATCTAAATTGTTAAAAAAGGTTTATTTTACTGATTTTTTAAAAAGTGTTTATATAGATTAATTGTTCTCTCAATAAAAATGAGAGCTAATCCAAATGCTTTTCTAGCTTTTATGACTTGGGTAATCTTTATAGAATATACAATTCTTAATAAGAATATTCTTGGTATAATTAGAACAGGCATGTATTTAGAATTTTCAGTATTAAATGTAATACACACCACAACTTTTATTTCTATTAAATATTTTTAAGGATCATCAAACTACTAGTTTAACCTAAGAATAAAGATTTAAGTGAAAGTGCAGTGTTCATTATATCATGTATATCAAGTACAGTTTTCAAACAAGTCTTGTATTTAACTCCTTAGATTCTTGCTATTGTAATGACATCTAACATGTGCATACAGTACAGTAGTAACCAGGAAAATAACTTGATGGCAGCTAGCTGGTTTGGTGTTATAATATAACTACTTAAAAATAGCTTTCTAATCTCATTTGTAACTTACATTCTTGGAGTTTTGCTAAGTTAAATGATAAATATTCATGAATATTTATATTATTTCAAATAAGAGAAATTGTTAAATCATTAATTGTTGAACATAAGTTTAATTTTGTGTGCTTTTAACATCTAGTTTTTAACATGATTTAGGGAATCTAAATATGTTTGAGTCTGTTAATAAATTTTTTAAAATACCTTCAGAAAGCATCTATTTTTATGAAATATAAAATGTTAATCTACAGTATTCTATATTATAGTGTTAACTATGAATAAGGCTAATTCATAGTTGTTAAAGATTCAAGTGATAATTAATAGGCCAGTCTTAATTTCTTATGTAGCCTTCCATTATACATCAAATGCTCTCACCACATTTGAACAGTGAAAACAGAGAGAGAATATAATCATTCAATTAATGTCATGAATTGTGAATTCCATACTGAAACCAAGCCAGTTCATTGTGATGGTGGCAAAGAATAGTGTCAATGTCCAAAGTTTTCATCAGCCTCTCAAAATTAAGAGGCTGAACAAAAAGGGAGAATTGTTAAATTAAACCAAATTTGGCCTAAAGCTGCCCCAATACTTTGAGTTTCTACGTAGAGAACTGCAACCTAGCCTAGTAGGTAAGTCACCAGAAACATAACTTAGAATATTTTTATAATAAACAGGTGAGTCTTGTCAAATCATGACATTGAGTTAGCCAATCACAGATTGCCAACTAAGAAAATCATATCCATATAAGGCGCATGACTTATCACACCACTTCCAAATAGGGCAAATGACCAGCCACCTGTCAAGCTGTTTCTGTATGTCACTTTCTTTTTCTGTCTATAAATACTGCCTGCCCATATTTCTGGGTGGTATTCTGTGAACCTCTGGTGATTTTGAGGATTGATACCATTGTTTAAGTTGTATCTTCATTTTTCTCTCTTAATGTGCTTTTTACAGTACTGTTTTCTCTATGACTATTAAGTTGGCTGAGCACTGTGGCTCATGCCTGTAACCCCAGCACTTTCAGAGGCCAAGGTTAGTGGATCACCTGATGTCAGGAGTTCAAGACCAGCCTGTCTTTACTAAAACACAAAAATTAACTGGCCATGGTGGCTGGGATCACACCTGTAATCCCAGCTACTCAGAAGGCCAAGGCAGGCAGATAACCTGAGCTCAGGAGTTCAAAATCAGCCTGGCCAAACTGATAAAGCCCTGTCTTTACTAAAACACAAAAACTAACCAGTCATCGTGGCTGAGATTATACCTGTAATCCCAGCTAATTGAGAGGGTGAGGCCGGAGAATTGCTTGAACCCAGGAAGCATAGATTGCAGTGAGCCAAGATTGCACCACTGCACTCCAAGCTGGGTGACAAAGCACAACTCAGTCTCAAAAAAAAAGAAAAAGAAAAAAAATTGACAGTGTTTGAGAGTGTACTAAGTTTTAAAATGATTGTATTGGGAAGTACACAGTTGTAGTATGTTGGTAAAATTGATTACACATGCTTAATGGAGGCCTCCAAAGAATACATTTAACTGTAACTTCTTAGGTAACCAGATACATCAACAAATGATTCTGTCACCCAGGTATTGAGCATAGTACTCAAAAGTAGTTTGTCAAAATTTGCTTACCTCTTGCCATCTTCTAGAAGTCCCAGTATCTATTGTTGTCATCTTCATGTCCATGAGTACCCAATGTTTTGCTGCCACTTGTGAGAACATGCAGTATTTGATTTTCTGTTACTACATCAATTTACTTAGGATAATGGCTCCGAATTCACTTAGGAAAATGGTCTCCAGCTGCATTCAGGTTGCTGCAAAGGACATAATTTTATTCTTTTTTATGGCTGTGTGGTATTCTATGGTGTAAATGTATCACTTTCTTTATCCCGTCCACAACTGATGGACATATAAGTTGATTCCATATCTTTTCTACTGTGAATAGTGCTGCCATGAACATCTGAGTGCATGTGTCCTTTTGGTAGAATATTTGTTTTCTTTTGGATATACACTCAGTAGAGAAATCTAAGAATTTAGATTCTACTTTTCACAATGGCTGAACTAATTTAAATTCCCATCAACAAGTATATAAGCATTTAACTTCTCCTTGGACTCTCCTTTATCTGTTGTTTTTCTCTTCTTCATTTCAATAGATCAGTTAACGTTTATTTAATTAATACTTTATTTTTCGAATAGCTTCAAGTTTGCAGAAAAATTGAGCATTTAGTATGGAGAGCTCCCATGTAACCCCCAACCCCATTTTCGTCTATTTTTAACATTCTGCATTAGTGTGGCAAGTTTGTTACAGTTTTTTAATCTGTTTTAATATATTCAAATATATTCACATTCACTAAAGTCTGTGTTCACTAAAGTTTACAATAAGGTTCACTATTTTTGCTGTATAAGTTTTACTGGTTTTGGCAAATGCAGAATGTCATTAATGCACCCTTAGAATGTAAAATAGAATGGTTTACTGCCCTAAAAATCCCTTGTGCTCCACCTAGTTGTCCATCCCTTTCTTCAGAATCTGGACAAACAACGATCTTTATCTATACCATCTCTATCATTTTCCTTTTCCAGAATGTCATACAGTTGGAATAAGACAGCATGTATCTTGTACAAATTGCCTTCTTTTGCTTAAGTCCTTGCATTTAGGGTTACTTCGTGTTTTTCATGGTTCCATAGCTCTTTTCAAATCACTAAATAAAACCTCTTTGTATGAATGTAAAGAGTTTGCCCATTTAACTATTTCAAAACATATTTGCTGCTTTTTTTTTTCTTTTTCAATTAGAAATACAGCTGCTGTCAACACTGATGTGCAGGTTTTTGTGTAAATGTAAATTTTTAACTTGATGGAAGTATATATCTATAGGTGTGATTGGTGGATCTTATGGTAAGACTATGTTTAACTTCCTAAGAAATACCAAACACTCCCTAAAAGTGCTTTATGCCATTCTGTATTTCTACCAGCAACCAATGAGAGTTCTTGTTATTCTACATCTTTTCCATCATTTGAAATCATTGCCAATTTTATTTTCACTGGAAACAGGTCTTCACTTTTGAAATTTAAAATAAAAAGAAAGCCTCACCAGCAATAAAACTAGAATAATATTTAAATTTAAAAATTAGGTTAAGTTCATTAGGAAATTTTTCTCTTTTAGAATGTTTTACTCAAGTGATTTTTAACAATATAAAATATAGCATATCTATGTTCAAATGACAGTTCATACTTAAAAAACTGGACCATATGTAAAATGTTCCTTTGTAAAGTTATTAAAATTAGTAATTTAACACAGCCTAATAAAGATTGTTTTTAATATTCAGGGATTTAATCATACAAAATTTTTATTTACAATAAATTAGCATAACTTTTCTATGGCTCTTAAAATCATCCACATATAGCTGTATTATGTGTCTTGACTTAAGGAGAAACATGAATATTAACATCATTCTTTCTAAAAATTCTATTCCAAAGAATTAAAGAAAAAAATTTAATTTAATTTAATTTAAAACTTCTAATTAAATAGAATAAACTTTATGTTTCCAAATTCAGTCAACTTTTTGAGTATCTGCTATTTGGGAAGAATTGGACCAGCATTTTGATACTAGTCAAATAATCTGAAATCTGTGAATATGCCCAGTATAACACATACTATAGTAGTGATTGGAATTTCTATATGATATGTAAGTTAAAAAAATAAGCTAAGTAATCTATTTACACATGATGAATTATTATGTTTCAGAGATTCAGAAGTGTTTGTTATTTTTATAATTTAGTGTCTTATGGCATATTTAAACTCTGGTATTTGATTTCCTAGCTTTTTTATGTACTAATTATTTGCTTTAAAATTCAATTGAAAGTGCAAACTAATAATAAATTTATCCTATGTAAAATAATATGTAGTTATTTTATAATAAAAGACAATTCAAAAATCATAGTGTGATTAAAAACTGAGATAGAAATAGAAAATTCCAGCAGTCAGTGCTAAAAGGAGATTTGTTCATTTAATAGTGGAGAGAGGTCATTCTTGGAGAGCCAATATACAAGCACAGTAGGAGACACCTACAAAGGCATAATATCTTCAAATAAGATTGATGTAAGCTACTCTTGGTTACCCGCAGGCACCCCCCAATTATCTAGAATTACTATCCCAATTAAGCACCGGTCTTACAGTTGAGTGTTAGGCTCGATTTGATAAGATGGGAAAGTCCCAATTAAGAGGGCTCCCCTAATTAAGCATGCTTTGATTAAGTGGAGCAACCTGATTACTCAAAAACATTATTTTCTGTCCTACTTCAATAACATCATGATCCATTGCTTAACATATTTTATCTGTGTCATTAGTCCTGGAATTTTTTAATCCTAAATATTTAATAATAGTTAAAAGCAAAAAAATCAGAAATGTTGGCAGAAATGTTGCAAGTATGGCAAAATCTTTTTCTCTCAACACTAAGTTAAAAGTAAGGCCAAAATTATACACAACACACACATAGACACACACACACACACACACACACACACAATCACATATAAAATTCCATTTCCTGAAATTTTTCTTTGTTTTATTTTGAATATTCATTTGAATTTTCAATTGCATTTAAAGCCTTTTGATAATTATGAGCACCCAATATCTTTTGTGACTTCTGGCTATGTGTGTGTGTGGGAATAGGAAATGGTCCTATTGGAAATGGCATGATATTATCCAGAAAACAGATGCATGTGCTAATATTTTATGACGTTATCATTATATGTATATCACGTTAAATATTGCATTACATCAATGTAATATTTTCATGAATACTTTTGAAAAGAAGCGTATTTCATTGAATCACTATTTCTATTTTAGTTTATATTATTCTACGGCATTTATCATTATATTTTGTAATTTAATTTGTAAATTAATTATATGATGCCAAAGTAGTTGGCAGACAGGTAAAAAATGAAATTTAGCAGCTGGTAGTGCATGACAGTTTTTCTATTAAAACTAATATATTTTATGAGTGATGGGACAATTAAATGGCTATGTTAAAATTTATATGAATAATCAATTCATTGGGTGCAGGTCATGCAGTATAGATTTTAATGATTTGAAGTGACAGTGTTAATGGAGTCATTTTACTAACAAGACCATCTTGATCTATTCATTCTATAAATAGTCGACTAACCTCGATTAATCATGCTTCATGCTAGATAAAGCCTTATGTATTGGAAATCACAGCCCTCAATAATTGAAAACCTAAATGAATATTGAATGATAGTGGGCTAAAGTTGAACAAAATAGAAAAAGGGAAGGAGATATGAGCATGGCTATAATGTGTCTTTGGAAGATCAGAGTATTTTCTCAAAGCATCTTTACATTACTTAGCTAAGTCTTAAGCTAAATCACTCTCTAAACTAGGAGGAAATCAAGATAGTTTTATATATGCATGCATTTATGTTGTGGTTTGTGTTGTCACTCTTGTCACTTAACCACAAACAAACCTGTGCTTCAGTTTGGTTGGTTTAACATTAACTTTATATTTTCAATTACTCTCAGATCTATTTAAATATTCTAACTGATTCATAAATCTTTCATGGTATATATATATATATATATATATATATATATACACACACACATATAGTTGTGTGTAGATACAAGTCAGAATACATATATACTTGAAGTGTGGCAATATATAAGTTGATAGTAGAAAATATAATATTGATTTTACAACATAATTATTTTATTAAACATAGCCTTTAAGGGTTTTTGTTTTGTTTTGTTTTGTTTTGTTGCCAAATATACAAGGTTTGTAAACTCAGAATAATAATATTGTCAATTGTAATTGTCATATATACTTTGATTCTCCAAAAAATACTTTCCTATCTGAGATCATGCATTTCATTATTTTTTTATTCATTATGAATAATATATTTACTAGCTTCATTCCTATAAGAATTCTCTTAGAGGGACAGAACTAATAGGAGATATATATATATATATATCTCATTTTATATTGAGAAATTTTATATAGGACATATATATATATATCATTTTTATTGAGAAAGGTCTTGATATAAAATATATAAAAAATGTATGCAAATCACTAAGAAAAATCACAATTATTTCAATAGAAAAATGAGCAAAACAGTGAAAAAGGAAGTAAACAAATAGAAATAGCCAAGAAATGTATGGCCATAGGAAAATGCATTAGTCATAGGGTGTTTAATCACAGTGAATTTAGTGTGTTTAGTCATTGTGTATTAGTGCATGTACTTGTGTACTTATCATAATATATGAAGTCACAGGGAAAATGCAAAGTCAAATCAAATCTGAATTGTACTAAATATTCACCAGTAGATCGAAAATGAAAAAAGGACTATATCAAATGATGATAACCATGTATCCAAGACCCCGAGGCCAACTTCATCCTGAGTGAAGTTTGATTACGGGCTCATTATAATCAATAAAACAACATATTATTGTGAATTCTAGAGTATCTCAGTAAAAGCCTGTTTTTAGATGGATGCAAAGGAGAGAGGTGTTGCTCTGAAATGATTGTTTTCAGAAATCCTTGTCCAGACTGGGAGCTGTTAGGTAGTGGGGTTAATTTAATGGTTTAGTAACTTTATGAATGTTATATAAGAGACAAGACATGGAATAAGGCTAAACACAATTGGTAAAGAAGCAACAGTCGCTCAGGTTAGCTGGGAAGGGAGCTAACCTTCAAGATATTTGTGGTGTACCCAGTGACCTTGTTTTTGTCTCTGGTCAGAAAAGCAATGAATTATCTTATGTCGGTGTTGTAACTGTTTATGTTTAACAGATGAACAACATTACTTAACTGTGAGTGCCAGGCCAGGTCCTACCACAGTGGACCATGAAAAGTTTTAGTTCATTTTCACACTGATAAAAAGACATAGCCAAGACTGGGCAATTTATAAAGAAAAGAGCTTTAAATGACTCACAGTTCCACATGGCTAAGGAGGCATCAGGGAAACTTACAATCAGGCAAGAGACAGCATACAAGAGCAGGAAAAATTGCCTTACAAAGCTATGCATTCTCTTGAGAATTCACTCACTATCACAAGAAAAGAATGGGGAAAACCACCCCCATGATCCAATCGCCTCACTCCCTGGACACTTGGGGGATTTGGGGGATTACAATTCAAGATGAGATTTGGATGGACACACACACACCCAAATCATATCACCCTGCAAGCTATTAGCACGTAGCCAGTTCCCATTTATGTTTTTCTTGCAGCAATGCCAATTGGTTATTACTTGTGAGTCTATAGTGGTATTAGCTTTTATATAAATAAAATGGTTAGATCTATGTATTTACTTAAGATTCAATTGAATTAGGGTTGCCAGATTTTGAAAAAATTTTTAAAAATTATGTAGCAAATGAATTTAAGATGAAACTTTTAATGTCAGTATGACATATATGATATTGGAAACATACTAATGCTAAAAAAATTGATATCTATTGGAAATTCAAATGTAACTTGGCCATCCTGTATTTCATTTGGCAACTTGAAATTTTTACATTGTCCTTTGTGTATATTAATTTATCAGAATCATTATGGAAGAAAATGCTGCTGAAATAAAACTTGCGTAAACATTATGAAAACATACCTAACAGGATATCTGGGAATCTACATATGTTTTATTTGCAAATAAATATGGAAAACTATCTAATTTTACTATAAATTTAAATAACACAGTTCTTAATTTAGTATACCTGGTTTAAATCTTCAGTGTAATACTAGTATAACTGTTGTACATTTACTTTGTCTTGTTGGCTTTATTGATAAAATGGTGACAATAGTAGTTTATCTTTTGTAGAATTGTTAAGGATTACATGAATAAGGTATACAAATTTGTTAGGTAATGCATAACCCAGAACATGATCTCAATTAGCATTGACTCTCATATTAGAAATTTTAAAACATTTATTCTGTTATTCAGAATTCTAGACTTGTAATTTTTTTCTGTTAGTCTTCAATAATCTCTACTAGTTCATAAGAACTCACTTCTATTCTTAGCTGCTAAAGAGGGGTGAAGTGAGGTTTAACCTTTCTGTTCAAGTTAAGACACTGTCTTCTGATTTCAAACATAGTCTCTTTTATATGGTTTAGCAGTTACTTCAAAACCTCAGTCTATTCAAAGTTAATCTCCTTTGCAAGGCAATTTTCTCTTTCATCCTTTTTTTTCTTCCTAGGAAAATGTATAAGAAGAAGGAAAACACTGTAACATTATTTGCTTAGTTTTGCTAATTCCACTAGGAAGAGACTTGATTCAAATTAGTCTTTGGGTGTTGTTCCTGTGGAGTGCTATCATCTGTTGGTTTGACCACTCCCATATCCTTCTGGTGAATGCTAACATTTACTGCTATTTTCATGGTCCCAGAAAAAAATAACCTACAAGCATTCTCTTACAACTTTGTCCGCTCCCTAGCCCTGTTAACATTCACTAGTTATCACTGCTTCTCCAGCCTCTGCTCAACAAGAGCAAAGTAAAATTATGAAAGTAATAGCTGCCTCAATCCACCTTCACACATTTTTAATCTTTTACAGTGAAAATCTAACACGGGTGTATCATAATCTGAGAAATGTTCTATCCCCAAAATTTCCAGATTGGAAGGAGATAATTGGTTCTTTCTGACTTGAATCCTCAAACCTGTATAAGGACTATCATTCAAGTTTCAAGTATTAGGTTTCAACACATAAAGAATAAAAAAATGAAAAGTTAATCCCATGTACTCAACTGTTTATAATTTTTTAAGCATCCAACATTCCAGAAAAGAAATCAAAGCAATTCATGTTTGAAGTATATTGTTATTTGGCCAAATCCTATGTTCTTCCTATCAACTATAATTAATAATTTAAGTAAAAAATCGAATAATATTCCATGTTATTTCTGTACATTCACTTGTCTATTCCTCAAATGATTATGAGTTTTATAATATGCTCAATCTCTGGCTAATGATTAGAGATACAAAAATAACACAATATTATGCCATTAAAGACCTCAACATTTTGTGTGATAAAATGGTACCTTTGTAGTTGATACTACTTAGAAATAAAACAAAATATGCTTTTTTAATGGAGAGATAAGACTGCATTAAAGTACCTTAAGTGACTGTAATACATTTTATATCATTTCACTAAAAATAACATGATATATGCACAACCCAGAACATAATCTCAATTAGATCAGAACATGATCTCAGTATCATGACCCAGAACATGATCTTCCAAACTATATATTAGATATAAAATATAAGCTTTGTGTTCCTTCAAAATAAAATCAGAACCTGTTATAGTAAGAATGTTAGGGATTCCAAGGAGAAATATCAATTCATTCAAATATATATTACATTCAAATATATTGTTAATTTTTAATATGTTTGCAAATTAGCAATGTATTTTACCAAATAAGGATCTTATCAATAACACTATTTCAATTGATATAATTTCTTACTTTAGCTAATTTGTTTGATTCAATTTTTACTATATAACTCAATTCTGTTTCAATTTCATATTATACCTTTAACTTTATAGAGCCCAATGTTTCTATCAATCAGTCAAAATGTAGGCAGAACTGAAATTTTATCTTCCAAACTTGATATATTAAATAAATTTGAGAAATAATCTATGTACCAATTGTGGAGCAGGAAATAAACATTATTTTCATCCACTAGTCTCATTTGACATCTTTCTTTCTTTATGTGCCTTCAGGTTTCTACGGTTTGTCATATTTTACAAACCCCAGACATACAATTATACTTTCTCTTCTTTGTTATCATTATCATTTACAGCTTTACTTGCTGTTATGTGAACCTCACCAGTTTGCTGTACTTGTTAGCATTCATTTAGAATACCTTATTTCTGTTTTTCAAAAAAAAAAAAGTCTTTTTTATTAAATTTAGATGCCCATGACAATTTAACAGATAAATCATGAATACTAAATTTTACAATCCAGAATACTTTTACATTTTTATTCTAAAATCCAATGAGGAATTTTTCAGTTAAATAATTCAATTTTAACTCTTATTGAAATAGAAAACACCTCAATAAATATAAGGTGTATAAATTGTGAATTCAATTAGTTCTCATAAATTCAATCCACTAATGTAACTGGCACCCATATCAAGATGCAGACAGTGGCTGAATCCTGGATGCCCTCTCCAATCACAGCTGAGACACAAAAGGGTAGTCACTATCTGACTTATAATCACACATATTAGTTCTACTATATATATAGTAAATACTACCTATATGGTCATATAGTATGTATTCTTTCCTGTCTGGCTTCTTTACTTCAATGAGGAAAACTCTTAAGCATACATTAATTGACTTTGTAATTTGGAGCTCACGATGAAGTCATAATTTTCATTTTCATTTATAATGTGACTAAAAGATAGTGATGCCATATTTATATATATGTGTGTATACATACAATGACACACACACACACACATATATAATATAAGCATTCCCAGCTAGCCACAAACATGTTTAAACTATTTACCATGCCCTTCCTTTGTATTTTACACATTTTTAAAGTTCAATACCATTTCATTATTAGTTTAGGATAAAATTTATTATATTTAATTTTTTTACCATGTGATGAACAGGGTACTAAAAATAGAAATTTGGAATATTTAGAACTATCTCCAGTAGCTTCCAGTGGCAGTAACTTTTCATCCATCTATTTAGTCATTCATTCAGAAAAATTCTTATTGATCACTTGCAATTTGCATATGTAGTCTATTGGCACTAAGGTTATTTTCAGATAAATCTGGTACTAATTTAATATATTCCATCCAATCAAATAATATAAGTAAAATCATAAGGACTTGAAGAAAGTGATTTATCTCTCCACATAAACACATATATTGATTCTTTTTATATCAGTGCATACTTAAATAGGTAAAATTTTAATCTCCAATATTTATTCTGGTAGTTTGGCCTAGATATTTCTCATATTGGAAAAAATACATGCAGTATTCTGCTGAAAATATATAATACATAAAGCCTGAGCACTTCACAAATGAAATGTCTAAGAACTTTATAATTGCTGTCTTGTTCCTAACACGTCAAGGATACAACCTTACTCTAAAGGATATAATGTCTTAATACAATGCATGGAATCTGTGGCCATAAGCTAATTTGTCCAGAGATACTATATTTTGATTCATTATCAGCATTTTCTTCCAATTCAACTATCAAACTGCTTTCCAGAAATCAAAAATTTTTTGCTCCTGCAACCCACAAATGGATCTTGAGGAATAAAAGGAAACTTTACACACTTTTTATCAGTTTTTCAGTATAACATTAAATATTTGCAAATAATGGGATTTCCAGCATATTTGGGATTTTTCCCCCAAATGATTACATTACTTACTTAAATGCATATGACAAATCCCAAAAAGTAGCCATTACCATGTATAAATTAATTTCATATTCATCATTTTAACATTTTTCTTTTTTATTGAATTGAACTAGTATTTTCATGTCACTGTCTCACATAACTTTATACTAACATACTCTATTTTTTATATAGGCATTGTTGTATTCCTCCTATTTATAAACATCTGTAAAGTCATTAAATATCAAATGCTAAAGTCCAATTAAAATAAAATCAAATAAAATTATTTTTTCATAGACCTACATGTCTCTATGAAAATATGTGATTGTGGCTTCAAGCTTTCAGATAGCATCAGATTTTTCTGATTCATTGGAAGCAGTGGGGGAGCAAAACTTTCTGGAGACAAACTGCAGCTTTGAAAACAATGTCCCAGGGTGTATTGGCAAAAAATGTCTGAAATACAGAGTATCCGTAATCCAAAAATTGGAAATCCAAAGTGCTCCTAAACTTAAAACTTTCTGAGCACCAACATAACACACAAAACAAGTGGTTATCAGAACATTTCCAATGTAAGATTTTTGGATTAGAGATGCTCAGCTGTTAAGTACAATGCAAATACTACAAATTCCAAAGAAGGCCAAAACCTGAAACACTTCTGATCCCAAGTATTTTGAATAAGAAATACTAACCTGTATTTACTTTCATAAAATGGACAAATGCACCTCTCCTTGTCATTACCCTTTCTAAGAATCTCTTCAACAACAAAAGATAATAGAGATTCTTCTTTGGTACACTGTGAAACGTGACAAAGAATTGGAAGTAAATGAATACCTAAAAATATAAAGAAATAATACTTTAATCTAAGACAACAGAAAGTTATAGAATAATATATTCTTTAAACCTAATCTCACTCTATAAATATGTTTTTAAATAGAAACCTGGACAACTTACTTTCCCAGTTGCTAAATTAATAAAGTTGTTCTTGTCTATTTCACAGATAAATCAGAATGAGGAAAGTAAGAGGTATACATATTTAATTGAGAAACCATTTGTAAGAAATGGCAAGTTTAAATAAAGAGATTATTCTATTTCATGTTTAAAATATTTGTGTTAAAATACAAATAAAATATCCACATACTCTGATTGTAACTATTCCAATTCACCAATGAAATATATGTATCTAGTTATCCCATTCCATACTTAGAATCAGCATTCTTACTTTTTTAAAGCAGTAATTCTAAAAGTATAATGTGCAAATTGTCATGCAAAATCTTACTAAGATGTAACCAAGTTTTGCTGGGGTGATGTGGAGACTATGCTTCCCAATTTCTAACAAATCCCAGGTAATTTCAAAACAGGCTTTTCTCCAGACTGCACTGAGTAGCAAGGCTTTATCAAAAGTTTCCCAGTGGGTATGCAAGAGCACTCTGGGATGCTTTTAATAGATCACCCATGCATTTCACCCAGTGAACCCATTTGCCCTCACTATGTCTGGGTAACGCTGGAGACAACCAGAGCCTAGACTGATTTCTTCCAGCTACATAAAGTTTATCTATTTTTACAGTGTGTTCTGGCATAAAAAAAGGTCAGACACACTGCTTTGTCCAATGCACAGTATATAGGTAAGGGCAGAAAAATTCCATTTGTCAATATTGACATGATATTTTAAGAGAGAGAACCCTTATAATGTTTGTTCCTTAAAATATTTTTATTTAAAATATGTCACCAATATCTTTAATATTGGCTTATTTGGCTTTTTTTTTTTTTCTTTTGAGAGAGAGTCCTGCTCTGTTGCCCAGGCTGTAGTACAGTGATACAATCTCAGCCCACTGCAGCTTCAGCCTTCTGGGTTCAAGAGATTCTTCCACTTCAGCCTCCGGAGTAGCTGGGATTACAGGAACACACCACCATGCCCAACTGATTTTTCTGTATTTTTAGTACAGACAGAGTTTTGCCAAGTTGCCCAGGCTAGTCTCAAACAACTGGCCTCAAATGATCCACACATCTCGTCCTCCCAAAGTGCTGGGATTATAGGTTTGAGCCACTGCTCCAAGTCTATTGTTTGGCATTATTGGTTATTTTAAATTATGGTGGATGCCACTTAAAAAAAAAGTTTAGAGGTTTCTGGAATGGCTTTTTTTTTTTTTTTTTTGAGACAGAGTCTGGCTTGGTCTCCCAGGGTGGAGTGCAGTGGCACCATCTTGGCTCACTGCAGCCTCTGCCTCCCAGGTTCAAGCCATTCTCTTGCCTCAGCCCCCTGAGTAACTGGAATTACAGGCACCCACCACCATGCCCAGTTAATTTTTGTATTTTTGGTAGAGATGGGGTTTCACTGTGTTGGCCAGGCTGGTCTCAAACTCCTGACCTCGTGATCTGTGCACCTTGGCCTACCAAAGTACTAGGATTACAAGCGTGAGCCACTGTGTTGGCCAGCAATTTTTTTTTTAATGCATAGGATAAGCTGGGGCAACTTTTGTATATTTCTTTAAATCTTTAAAAAAATTCCTTTAAAGTAAAATGAATAGTTCTCTACAAGCCCAGCTGTCTTGAATATATTGAAGCCACTAAAAACAAATGTGCATCTTCTTGATTACAAGATGTATTTGCAGAGGTTGTAACTTTGTAATCCACGTGATAAGCCCAATGTTCTGTATGACACTGATTGTATCTTAAAAATGAATTTGCATGTATAAAATTGTGTATCATTTGATTACTTTGAGGTTTTAAAAATATATTATAAAAAGACTTATATTGCATAGTTGTCTTCTATATCACAAAATTAGCATTCCTTAAATCAGATACTATAACATCTTCCACAGAGACAGAAGACAGGACCTCCCAAATCATCAGTGCATAATCAAAAGCCTTATGAAGTGAGTCACAAGTGTGCCTGTTATAGAATTGCACATAAATAAAAGACAAAAAGTGGCAAATAATTCGTGCTGTTAGAAATCAAAAAGGAGTACTAAGAGAATTCTGAGGTTTTGATAATGTTTGTAGGGAATCCATGAGCCCCATACATTGGGTGCCAGAACATAGGGATCCATATGAGCCCCACATTGGCCACCAGAATGTAGGGAGCCAGCCCTACATCACCCGTGGGTACCCTGAGTTCAGTGGTGACAAAGGAATGAGAAAAAGACAGATTAAGAGACATAGTGGGCCATGACTTATTATTTTGGAGGAGGCAGTGAAGGCCCTGAGCTCTGATCATCCACTCTATTTATTGGTTACAATCACTTTGAGCTACAGGGTAGGGGTAGAGTAATGGTGGGGGAGACGGTGATGGCGGAGTGAATCAGTGAGCTAGAACTGAATCAGGGAGCCGTAACTGGTGTGTGATCCTAAGGATTGATAACAGTGGCAGTTTGAAAGTTTCACAAAACAGGAACATGTGGTTATCTTTACCTTATCATCTATGTACAGCTGATGGAGCACAGCCCTTACAAGGAGCCTACAAGTCTGGCTACATCACTGTGCCACGAAGGGGTTTTACGTCCTTGAGCACAATGTTTATGGTAACAGAGCTGAGGTCACCCTGCACCAGTACATGAGGCATGGAGAGGCCTTCCTCCTCGGAGGCCTCCTGTGGCCTTCTGCAGTTCATTGGTTGTTCCTTATTTATGTGTTACTCATAACTAATTTATGTAGGCACTCTGTCAGTCCTTTCTCCTTTGCTGTTTTTCCCAACAAAATTTTGCTTCATGATCTGGTAAGAATAATAACATACTCTTACCACGTGTGTCTTTTTCTGTATTAATAATGAAATTTTAAAAGTATGAATAATTATTTTTCAAAATTCATATTGGAGATTCCAAGGTCGAATTTTTTATTTACTGTCTTTTAACTACTGTTTATTTGTATGATTCTGTAGCAAGCTTGACTGTTGTTCTTTCATCAGCTGTTTTTTATATTACTTTTGGTAATAGTTTTATTAGAATTTTCTAGATAATATTTAATAATACAGTATCTTTCAATTGGTGGGTTTCTATTTGTGCTTGTGGGTTTGTATTTGACTATGTGTATGTGTGGTTTATGTATCCAATGAATGAAGGAATATAAACACCTATTTAGCAAATTCTAATTGTAACCTTTAAATCTGCTGATAGTATAGGCTGTAAATATAGTGTTAGTGTTATGTTTTTGAAAAATTTAGAAAGATTTCCTAAATCTTTCTTTCCACAAACAGGTTTGATTCAAGATAGAGAATTGCACAAGTGAGAACTCGATGATGAAATGGCTGGTTCATCATGCAGAACATCCTAATAATCAGAATTATCAATCACTGGAGAGTATCCGGACTTTGAGTCACTGAAACTCTACCACAAAAATGCACCCAGTAGTCAGGATAATGAAATCCACTGCGCACTACAGGGTTTTTATTAAAATGTACTGAAGATTGCTCTTTCCTGACATTTACTATGGCAATCAGATATAGAACTGAAATATATTTCTGGCACCTAAGGCAGCTTTACCTTGACTTAGAGAAATAGCTTTTCCAAAATGTCCGGTTTACAGATATTTGCCAGCAATTATGCTCCCATTACTTAAGGAGGATAAAACAGTAGTAAATGAATGAAATAAGTAGTCCTCACAATAAACATGGAATGTATTAATCTAGGTTTTTGGAAAAATGAATAGGTGACCCTAAATATTTTTTTAATAACAAGAAGAGTGAATTTTTTAGATAGTTGTTAGAGAATTTTCAATTCAACTTTTTATACCCAAACATAGATTTGAATGGCACAAAAAGAATATTTTGCCCAGAGAGAATTATTAAATGGATCCAGAGTAATTCATCCATATTTTTTTTTTGTTTGCATTTTTGAGATATTTATATTTCACGGAAAGTTTATCTTAAATCAAAACTTTGACACTATTGGAGAAGTAGGTAGAACTACATGTGAGTTTCACAAAACACCAGAGTATCAAGGAATACCTAGATTTTATTCATTCATTCTCTGGTAAAGTTCTCAAATTTTATTTTTACTTCAAATGTATCTGGTGGTAGGCTGAGTAATGGACTCTCAATGATATCCAGTTCTTAATCCCAGGAACTACAAGTGCCTGTTGCTTATCTTCTGCATTTACTCTGGGACTTTCTCTGATGCCTGGAGCAAACTCTCTGGATGTTCAAAGTACACTACACTTAAACCCCCTGAAGAAGATAACATTCCTATTTAAAGATAACCCCTTTAAATAAACGGGCTCAGGAGCCAGTAAATAAAAATTGAAGCCACCAATATATCAAGTGGATGCTTCCAAATTTCCCCTCTAATTTTTTCAGATTCAGAAAGAAGCAACTCCCACAACCTACAACAATGAGTTTTATAACGCGTCCTTGTTGTGGCTTTTAATCTTGTCCCATCTCATTCTCACCACAGGCATACCCTTGCTTCCCGTGGTCATCTCTAAATCAACTACCTGCACCAAGATCTTGTCTCAGACATGGTTTTCAGAAGAACCTGAAGCAATACACCAGGATAATGTTAAGAATCTTGAACACGGTAGTCAATCAAATGTTTCTTAGATAATTTACATTTGAAAAATGACTGATTAATGAGAAATATTTAAAATATATTTTGAGAATTGTCTTGATTTTATTTCTACCTTTAATTATCGTCTATGATGATGATTTTTTTTCTCCTGCATATATGTATCTAAAGTTGAGTGGGAGTATCATTAGCATTCTGTTAAAACTTCTGGAATATTCCTACAATAGAAGGTATTTCTTAAATATGCTTATTAAAATGGTTACTCTGATTTTATGAGTTTTTTAAGGTAGACATGTTAATTTAAAAATGATTTATTAATATATAATTTAATTTTCACTGAAAAATGGCAGTTTATTGAAGGTCAGCTTCTCTTAAACATTCTTTTAACTAAAATAAAAAATGATACATAACTTTAAGCAAGATAAATTCTGATCTGAGATATAATACATGCTGCTCCTTTGAACAGGCAGTGTTAAATGGACACACTTAGAGTAAGAATTACTAATTTCAAGACTAACATCTCCCCCTTTCTACCCCTACCCCTCACCACCGACTCCCAGACTCTGGGAACCACCATTCTACTCTCTGCTTGTGTCAGTTTGACCATGTTATGTGATACATGTTTTTCTATGCTTAACTTACTTTACTTAGCCTAACCTCCAAATTCTTCTATTTTGTCACAAATAAAAAGATTTTCTTATTTTTTTAAGGCTGAACAGTATGCCATTGTATATGCATATCTCGTTTTCTTTATCTAGATGTTTATTGATGGACACAGGTTGATTACATATTTTGGATATTGTAAGTAATGCTGCTATTAACATGAAAGTACAGATATCACTTTGACATATTGGGTTTAATTCCTTTGGATATAAACCTAGAAGTGGAATTGTGGATCATATGGTAGTTCTATTTGTAGTTTTTGAGGAACCTACATACTGTTTTCCATAATAGCTGTATGATGATTACACGCTTACTTTTAGTGTGCCTTGAGGGAACTAAAGCCAATAAAAGCAAAAGACTCATATATATATATATATATATATATAGTCATATATATATCATGTATGTATCTTATATAAATATACATATTTACATATAGTCTTTTGCTTTTATTGGCTTATGTTATGTATATGTCTACATAGACACACATATATACATTATTATTATATATAGACAGATACACATTATTACTTATAATTTCTCTGGAATCATGATTAGGTGGGAATGTCGTATCTTAGTTTATGTATCTAGAGATAGTTTATAGTAATACATTTTCATTTATTTATCTTCAAATTAGAAAGAATGTATAGTCTGGAAATTATTGCAAATGCAGTCTTTGGTATGTAAAAAATAGTAAATTTTATTTTATTATAAATAGTAAATTTAATTTTATTTAATTCTAGAAAATGATAAACTACAAATGTGTTAATTATAAAATATTGTATTAATATTCCCATAGCATGAATACTAAAACTTAAGGATTTGCAATTTAGACTATCTTTTGCTACCTTACAAATGCTACATTTGGGAAAATAACATTGCTGTTGCTGATTGGGTAATTGGCAAAATGTGACTGACATTCAAGGCAGTACTAAGTAAGCACATATTTTTTGCTTTGCCAACTATAATTTAACTGCACTATAAGACCATCTATATTTTTATAGGTCACATGTACTGCCTAAATATGCATAACTAGTATGTATCCATAATATTGCAAAAGGACACAAAAAACTGTTGATACAGAATTCTGTATACCTACAATATACCTATTGTATATTTTTAAATAACTAAATTAATATAATTTAACTAAGTACATATTTTTATATTTGCCAACTATAATTTAACTGCATTATAAGACTATCCCTGGTGTATGTGGTCTTCATGAATTTTTAAATTTAATGTACAGATTTATGATCAAGTAGTAATAAAAATATTTATCAAAGTATCAAAGATCTAAAGCAATAATAACCGTAATTGATGAGTAAAATATGCTATAGAACCAGGAAATATACTTAGTGCAATTTTAGTGTCACAGGGAAATGCAAAGAAGGTCATTCACAAGCAGTAAAACTGCTAGGGAAAAAGATTAAAAGCAGACAGACCAAAAAGATAGATTCCTTTCAAAGAAGCTGAAACTGATAGTGGACTTCTGAATTAAAACTATGAAAAAAAGAATACAATGGAGTAATATATTGTTAAAAGCTGGTAATCACTAAAAGAAAATAAAACAATCAGAAATAAAGCCTCCATTGACAGTATTTTCCTCTCTATATGGCTGAATAATATTCTATTGCATATTTTTAATATATTCATCTATTGATAGACATGTAGGTTGGCTCCATATCTTGTCTATTGTGAACAGTGCTGCAATAAACATGGTAGTGCAGATAGCTCTTTAGATACATTGATTTCCTTTACTTTGTATTCCCACCAGTGTGATTGCTGTATCATATGATAATCCTATTTTTAGTTTCTTGAGAAACTTTCACACTGTCCCGTAATGGCTCTAGTAATTCACACTCTCTAGTAATTTACATTCTCACCAACAGTGTACAAGGTTTTCTCTTTCTATACATCCTTGACAGCATTTATTATTGCCTGTCTTTCAGATAAAAAAAAACTATTTGAACTAGGGTAAGATGATGGATGGAACTGGAGGACATTGCATTAAGTAAAATGAATCAGGCACAGAAAGACATAATGTTGCATGTTCTCATTAAATATGTGGGAGCTAAAAATATTGAACTCAAGGAAATAAAGAGAGTAGAATAATGCTTATCGGGGGGTGAAAGGGTAGTGGAAAGGAGACAATAAAAAGGAGATAGTTAATGGGTACATAAATAGAGTTAGAATAAAATCCAGTGTTCGGTGGCACAATAGGGCGACTATAGTTAACAATAATTTATTGTATATTTTAAAATAACTAAAACAGTAGAATTGAAATGTTCCTAACACAAAGAAATAATAAATGTTTGAGGTGATAAGTACCCTAATTACCTTGATTTAAGTGTGACATATTGTATTTTTATTTCAAAATATTACATGTACTGCATAAATATGCATAACTAGTATGTATCCATAATATTTTAAAAGGACATAAAAAATTTGTTGATATAGAATTCTGTACATCTAAATGAAAGGAAAAAGTGAAGATATTTTTAAACAAAAAAGATTGGAGAGTTTGATGTTGTTAGAACTGAATTAGAAAAAAAACAAAAGAGACTTTTTCAGTCCAGTAAAACTCATTTCCAAGAGAAACACAGAAATGCAAGGAGAAGTAAAGAGCAACACAAACAGTAAGTATAGCAAAATGTAATCTGGTGATGGAAAACAGTAAAACAATAGTGATGGCTTGTGGATGTACAGCATGCAAAGAGGTGAAATAGATAAGAATATTACACAAATGCATAGAAAGTGAGCGGAGATGAATTAAGGGCCTGGTGTTATTTCAGAAGGGTTACAAGTAATTTGTATTTGTCTTATTTTTATCAAATCCTTCTAAAAAGTGTCTTAGTCTGCTTGGACAAAAGATCATAAATTGGTGCCTTATAAACAACAGAAAATTATTTCTCATAGTTTCGGATGCTGGAAAGTTCACGATCAGGAAAATGTCTGTTGAGGGCTCACTTACTATTCATGCCATTGTCTTCTGACTCTGTCCTGACAGGGCACAAAGGAGAGGGGGTTTCTGGAGTCCCTTTTGTAGTGGCAGTAATCCTATTTATGAGAGCTGTGCCATCATGACCTAATCATGTTCAAAAGGTCCTACGTAGCTCCTAATACCATGACCTTCGGGAGTTAATTTTCATTTCAACATGGGGATTTTGGGGGAGCATATTCAGTTCATAGTACTTAGTATTGTGTGTTTTGTATATTTACCATTTGAAATGTTATCAATTTTTATGTTTTATTATAATTAGTTTATTATCTAATTATCAGCTTTCTGCTATTTGTTTGTATCCAGAACACTGCAGTTCAATTTTTATTGCCTTCTGTTGTCTCAGTATCTATTCTTGAACACCTACAGTCTTGAAGTTCCAAGCTTTCAAAAATAAATGTTTGTTTATACATTTAACTTGTTTTGTGATATAAAATTTTCTTTTTATTTTCCATCATTACTTTGATTCTTTGCCCATTTTAATAGTGCAGCTGAGTAGGTCTCATGAATAGGTTTTTAAAATTGTTATCATTTCTTGAATATGTAACATTTACTCTTGGTCATCTATTTGTAAAGGTATAGAAGAAAAATCCCAGGAAGTAAACTGAAAATGCAAATAATTTAAATTTTGCTAAGTCAACACTGACCACTATCTCACAGATACTCTGCTTTGTGGTTATAGTTCCTTACTGTCCTCAAAGATATTTGTTTGGGTCAGAGAAAAGGTCAAAATATTATAGACTCTATTATGATTTTGTAACAATTATTATAATTCCTTTCATCAGAAAATGTAACTGGCAAGCTGATTGACACCTGCTGATTTCTCCACAATGTGTCACGGAGACAGACAAATGCCTTTAGATGGTTGGTTTTGTTTTTTGTTTTTGTTTTGATGTGTTTGCCTTGTTGTCTGGTTGGTAGGTAGGTTGACACAGTTTGATATGGCTTGCTTTGGTGGCAAATAAAACACATACGCATTTCCAAATGGACCCTGACCTTATTTTCAACTCCTGCTTTTTTCTGATGTTTGTATGTGACTACTGAGCATTGTCATGACAGGCTTGCAGGTGTTCCTGTCTTGATCATTGGTGTCTAGTTTACTATTCATTCTACCTAGAACACTTCTTAGAACTGAAGTTGAGAGTTATGGATGACTTTTGGTTTCATAAGAGTTTCTTTTTTGTTTTCTTTTCTCCCTTTTGGTTTATTTGAGGTGTTTTTCAAAGATAAGATCTGGGAAGATATATCTTTAATTTAATATTATTATTATCCTTAATTAATTATCACCTAGTTGCTATTTATCCTAAAATTTGATCTCATTATGCAATAATCTCCTTTGTTTACATGCAATTCATTTTAAGAGGTAATTGAAAAGAGACAAAAAAGCAGTTAGTGCATAGAATATTAACGAGTTACTAACCTATTTTGTGTTCATAGGTTTGTATAGTACCTTCTTTGTAAACTGATAACAACATTTGATTATCATCTACTCTGCAGTGTCTATTAATTAATGACTATAAAGTTTATGATTAATACTAAATATTTGAATTTAATAGACGATATTACCTTTTAAATTTTTTTCATGACAATTTCTGCAAGTTATAAAGCTTCTAAACAAAATAGGAATTAAAACTGTTTTGATGTAAAACCATACCACTCTGATTATTATTAAATTCAATATTAATTTTATAAGAATTTATAATTACTTGGCACTGAAAATGATATATTTGTGCTTATAGGAGCCTATAAACTTTCCATTATATATTTATTGACTGTTTTTTTCTATCATGGTCAATAGCATTTCAGAGTTCTCATTTATTTTTATGAATTATCTATATTTAAAAATGCCACACAGCATAACAAATGGTCCGTATTATTTCACATAGTTTCTAATAAGTACTATGGCTACTACCAATGCTGTTTTATAATGCTCTTGTCTTCTTTAAAAAAATGTAATTTACTATGGCATCTAACTTGCTAAAGTATTGTAACAAATTAAATATTTCACCCGTCCTTGGATTTTCAAACACATAGAAGACTTTTAAGAACTGAAGATTATTAAAAATGAGTTAAAAATAATATATGATTCAGATTGAATCATATCAGGGAAAAGAGATGAAAATGCTTAATTTTTTACTTTTTTCAGCAATACAAAATTAATATACATTCCCTATCAACATATAAGACCTCATGAGGAACGAAATCACCAATGAGTATCTCTAAATGTATAAAATATTTACTATTTTATCAGAATTATACCTGGAAAATTTTTGTATTGAGGTAATTATATGGCATTGCCCAAACTGCTGGAGCTCAAATTAAGAGATATATGTTAAGTGCAAGATGATAAGTTCAAACTATGGCATAACTAGTAGCAAACCAGTGGCAATAACATCTTATACAATTTTCCATACCCCTGTCTCCACCCCTACTGTATTAGTCCATTCTCACACTGCTATAAAGAACTACCTGAGACTGGATAATGTATTAAGAAAATAGGTTTAATTGGCTCACAGTTCAGCTGGCTTAATAGGAAGCATGAGTGGGAAGCCTCAGGAAACTTATAATCATGGTGGAAGGCAGAGGATAAGGAGGCGCCTTCTTCACCTGGTAGCAGGAGGGAGAGAGCATGAAGGTGGAAGTGCCACAGATTTTTTTTTTTTTTTGCATTTTAGGTTTTGGAGTACATGTGAAGAACATACAAGATTGTTGCATAGGTACACACACAGCAGTGTGATTTGCTGCCTTCCTTCCCATCACCTATATCTGGCATATCTCCCCATGCTATCTCTCCCCCTACTCCCCACCCACCGCTGTCCCTCCCCCTATTTCCCCCTGACAGACCCCAGTGTGTGATGCTCCCTCCCTGTGTCCATGTGTTCTCATTGTTCAACACCCACCTATGAGTGAGAACATGCAGTGTTTGATTTTCTATTCTTGTGTCAGTTTGCTGAGAATGATGGTTTCCAGGTTCATCCATGTCCCTACAAAGCACACGAACTCATTGTTTTTGATGGCTGCATAATATTCCATGGTGTATATGTGCCACATTTTCCCCGTCCAGTCTATCATTGAGGGGCATTTGGGTTGGTTCCAGGTCTTTGCTATTGTAAACTGTGCTGCAATGAACATTCGTGTGCATGTGTCCTTATAGTAGAACGATTTATAATCCTTTCTATATATACCCAGTAATGAGATTACTGGGTCAAATGGAATTTCTGTTTCTAGGTCCTTGAGGAATCGCCACACTGTCTTCCACAATGGTTGAACTAATTTACACTCCCACCAACAGTGTAAAAGTGTTTCTATTTCTCCACATCCTCTCCAGCATCTGTTGTCTCCAGATTTTTTAATGATCGCCATTCTAACTGGTGTGAGATGGTATCTCAATGTAGTTTTGATTTGCATTTCTCTAATGACGAGTGATGATGAGCATTTTTTCATATGTTTGTTGGCCTCATGTATGTCTTCTTTTGTAAAGTGTCTGTTCATATCCTTTGCCCACTTTTGAATGGGCTTGTTTGTTTTTCTCTTGTAAATCTGTTTCAGTTCTTTGTAGATTCTGGTTATCAGCCCTTTGTCAGATGGGTAGACTGCAAAAATTTTTTCCCATTCTGTTGGTTGCCAATTCACTCTAATGAGTGTTTCTTTTGCCGTGCAGAAGCTGTGCAGTTTGATTAGGTCCCATTTGTCTATTTTGGCTTTTGTTGTCAATGCTTTTGGTGTTTTGGTAATGAAGTCCTTGCCTACACCTATGTCCTGAATGGTTTTGCCTAGATTATCTTCTAGGGTTTTTATGGTGTTAGGTCTTATGTTTAAGTCTTTAATCCATCTGGAGTTAATTTTAGTGTAAGGTGTCAGGAAGGGGTCCAATTTCTGCTTTCTGCACGTGGCTAGCAAGTTTTCCCAACACCATTTATTAAACCATCAACGCAATGAAGAAACTGCATCAACTAATGGGCAAAACAGCCAGCTAGCATCAAAATGGCAGGATCAAATTCACACATAACAATATTAACCCTAAATGTAAATGGGCTAAATGACCCAATCAAAAGACACAGACTGGCAAATTGGATAAAAAGCCAAAACCCATAGGTGTGCTGTATCCAGGAAACCCATCTCACATGCAAGGGTACACAAAGGCTCAAAATAAAGGGATGGAGGAAGATTTACCAAGCAAATGGAGAGCAAAGAAAAGCAGAAGTTGCAATTCTTGTCTCTGGTAAAATAGACTTTAAACCAACAAACATCAAAAGAGACAAAGAAGGACATTACATAATGGTAAAAGGATCAATGCAACAAGAAGAGCTAAAGATCCTAAATATATATGCACCCAATACAGGAGCACCCAGATACATAAGGCATGTTCTTAATGACTTACAAACAGACTTAGACTTCCACACAATAATAGTGGGAGAGTATAACACCCCATTGTCAATATTAGACAGATCAACGAGACAGAAAATTAACAAGGATATCCAGGACTTGAACTCAGACCTGGACCAAGCAAACCTAATAGACATTTACAGAACTCTCCACCCCAAATCCACAGAATATACATTCTTCTCAGCACCACATCGTGCCTACTCTAAAATTGACCACATAATTGGAAGTGCCACAGACTTTTAAACCGTCAGATCTCCTAAGAACTTACTATCACAAGAACAGCAAGCGGGAAACCCGCCCCTATGATAAAATCACCTCCCACCAGGCCCCTCCTCCAGTTCAACATGAGATTTGGATGAAGCCCTATCAAACCATACTGCCTCCTATTGTTGACTGTGCTGTACATGCTTGCATACTTATTGTACCTGAAAAACACTATAGTGTCACCTCAGGATCTATGCATTTTTTTTCCCTAAAAGCATACTTGAAGAGAAGGAGAGAGAGAAAAAATATATATATGTAGATATAGATATAGGTACTGAGAATCTATTTGATTACAGGATTTTTTTTTTCTTTTTTTTTTTTTTAGCTGGACTTTTGCTCTATTCCCCAGGCTGGAGGGCTGGTGTGCAATGGTGTGCTTTCAGCTCCCTGTAACCTCCGCCTCCTAGATTCATGATATTCTCCTGCTTTAGCCTCTTGAATAGTTGGGATTATATGCATGCACCATGCCACACCCAGCTAATTTCTGTATTTTTAGTAGAGGTGGGGTTTTACCATGTTGGCCAGCTGGTCTCAAACTCCTGACCTCAAGTGATCCACCCACCTCAGCCTCCCAAAGTGCTGAAATTACAGGTGTGAGCCACTGTGCCCAACCTGATTATAGTTTTTCTAAATGCATAGAATTGATCTCCTGTTCACTTCTTCATAATGAATAGCCTATGCACTGTTGAAGAAGCATTATAAATGAATGGAGACTTGTTTTTATAAATTTTGATGTATAATATAATTTGAGTTAAATATCAAATGCCCCAAGTATTCTCTAGTTAATTAGAGACACTGAAGAATCCAAAAAAAGGCTGGCAGAAATTGTTTATCAATGGTTGTGTGGTTAAACTGAAAGAAGTACTGTATGTGGACACAGATAAACCTGGATTGAAATTCCAGTATTGACAGCTATACTTCATGGGGAACTAAAAAACTAAATTGTCTTCCAGTGTTCTCTAGTTATTATATTACAAATTGGAGAGCATAAATGCAAAGGACTCAGAATGGAATAGACAGTTCTTTCCTAGAAACTGACCTATTTTGAGGGCATAAAATATAGGATTCCACTGTGTGTTTTATCTTTTCAACTTAAACTTTCTTTTCCATATTTCTCTCTTTCCATTAACAATATTTTATACACACAATGACATTTCAACACATTCAGCTATGATGTGTCTTTGCTGTGGGGTAAAGTATTATCACTACTCTCTTTTGGCTGTATGCAGGGGATTACTAGCACAATTTGCTCTCTTTGCCACTACAATTAATTGAGAATCCAAAGTGAAATTCCTCTGGAAACTTTTTTTTGTATCTGCCTCTCAAAAGAGGGTTGCATTGTGACTGATCTGATCTCAGAGTAACATAGTTGTGTAAATGACTAGGTAAATAAGCCTGTTCAAATCAAAATTCTGTATTTGTTATTTATTTCATTAACAGTACATCTAAATTGTCACTCTTTGATCAGATTTAGTAGTAACAAGCTTACATATTTTCCTCCTGAGTACTGTGTCATATCTTGCTCTACTTATCTCAAACTTGGGAATAAAGTGGTGGCTATTTTTTTCCTTTTCTTTACTCCATTAAAGCTTAAAGATTCTCTCTGCAAATAGTCCCAGAAAGTCTCTGAAGACTAATTCTCAAACATCCTGTTCTATGTCTATATTTAGATCTAATCACCTTCTTCTTTGCTCATAAATTATTCCATACATTTTGACAAGAGTTATTTGAATGTCTTAATTTGTAATAAAACAGTGTGTTTCCTCATTCTTACTATAATTTATTTTTGTACACATGTTTTTATGTCCATTCCTGCAATCTTCCCTCTCTCAGGATGACTGACAGTGGGGATTACTACCCCTCCCACCAGGACTCAGGTTGGTCTTGCCAAAACCCCAAAATAGACTCAGCAGAGTCTGACTTCAATTTTATTCCTCAAGGTCTAAATTATTCAACTTTCTGAAATTAATTATTAATATAAGACATTAACTGTTCTATCCATATTGAGCTAAGACAAGCAGAGACTTGTCTCGACTTCTTTAAATTCTTTTATTCATAATGAGATAGAAGAAATAGCCACATTACTTTTCCAAATATTAGAAGAGTATCTTTTCATGTGTTGTAAAGAACTGCTGTAATTACACAAACACAATACACATAAAAAATACAATATCATGCAGATTCCATGTAATCTACAGAAATATTTAGAAAAGGGGAATCTTTCAGAGAAACATTGTCTTGAGAGATTTAGCACTATTTGTATTTTTGCCAACCCTTTACACATTACCTTATCACACAATAGATACATGTGATGTTTCACAGAAAAATCTTTTTTAAATCATAGTTATAGTTTTATATTTGCATAAATAACTCTTACGTAGTTTTCCTAGAATGCAGATAAAAAACCCAGATAAAAATGTTCAATGTTTTAGAGTTGAAAACTGCTTTTCCTTTTGAAATGACTAATGTTATATTGTCTGAAATCTAATTGTTAGCTCTTTATTGTTTAAAATATCTTAAGTCCAAGTTAATGTTAAAAGACCTACCAGTTCAAATTAGCTATTTCCCTTCTCCTCTTATTAGACTTTGGTATATTTTTTAAATTCTGAAATGAAAAAAATCCCTTAAAATGTTTGCTAATTAGTATGATGGTGACTGTTTACTAATTAATGCAATGGTGACTCTTCCATTCTGTATCCTGATCCAAGTATCTCTCTTTCTGCGATAGAAATCCTTGTTACACTAAAGAAAGGATTATCAAAAGTATATCTATGATATGATAAAATATACATATTTATAGATGAATATGCTTCATATTTAAAAAAATTTATCCTATATAGATATAATAATATAATCATAGGTCAGCCTCAATACTGCGTTCTAGGAATTCACATTTGTAATGAATCCCTTAACACAGCAATTCCCAACCTTTTTGGCACCAGGGATCAATTTCCGGGAAGACAATTTTCCATGGACTTTGGTCGTGGGGAATAGTTTTGGGATGATTTAAATGTATTACATCTATTATGCACTTTATTTTTATTATTATTATATTGTAAGATATAAGGAAATTATTATACAATTCACCATAACAGAATCAGGGAGAGTCCTGAGCTTGTTTTCCTACAATTAGACTGTCTTATCTGGGAGTGATGAGAGACAGTGACAGATCATCAGCCATTAGATTCTCATAAGGAGTGAAAAACCTAGATCCTTCACAGGCACAGTTCACAACAGGGTTCACGATCCTATGATAATCCAGTGCCTCCCCTGATCTGACAGGAGGCAGAGCTCAGGTAGTAACATGAGCTATGGGGTGCAGCTACAAATGCAGATGAAGCTTGGCTTGCCCACCACTCACCTCCTGCTGTGTGGCCTGGTTTCTAACAGACCATGGACCAGTATCGAGCCTGTGTTTTGGGGACCTCTGCCTTAAAGTACATATGCACACTCCTAAAAGTCTATTAACTGTCTCAAAAATAATATTGGTTGTCATTATATCTTTCATTTAATACATAACTGCATTTTTCATTTTAGTGTTGTGGTAGAAAAATAGGAATAAGTGTTGTCATATTTGAAATTCAGGGTTACCTTTGCATTTTAGAGAATAATCTATAAGTCCACTGGTTTAGAGTAAAATTTTTTTTTAAATTCTGGAGAAATAACCAATTTTTTCAGAAAGAATATATCTCTAGGGGAAAAATTATAACATAATAAAAATAGCATTCCTTTTTATATTATTAGCTAGTATGATTCTATAGTTCATACAAGGGCATATAAGTTCTTTGTACAAGACAGATATTTGCTAGTTTTCTTCCATTTCTCTTATTATGCTTTTTATGCTGTTTGTGCATTGTCAGAAGATTTGATGTTATTTTCCCTCAAGCATATTTTTTGTCATAATTATGTGCTTAATTTAGAGATATTCTCATTATGGCAAGATTTTTATATCAAGAACTGCAACTCTGATACTTGGCTCATTTGACTGATATTCTAAAACCTATAGTTGAGTGAAAGAGATATGTAGATAGGCCAGTCTTGACTATCTTAGAGTCCCGATCCTGTATTGACTTTGCCATGTTGCACTGTCTATACCCATGAGACTAGCACACCAGCAAGGTTAAGAATATTCTAATTAATTTGGAAATATTAGTTTAATTTCAGAAGGCATTTGAAACATGGAAGGGGGAATGAAAACAAAATTCTTGCTTACCTAGAATTTTACTTAGGCCAATGAAGGGAATGCACTTTAAATTCTTAGGGATTAAGATGATATGATTTGGCCGTGTCCCCACCCATATCTCCTCTTGAATTGTAGTTCCCATAATTCCCACCTGTCATGGGAGGGACCCAGTGGGAGGTAACTAAATCATGGGGATGGATCTTTCCTACACTATTCTCATGACAGTGAATAACTCTCATGAGATCTGATGGTTTTATGAAGGGGAGTTCCCCTGCACATGTTTTCTTGCCTAGCACCATGTAAGACGTGCCTTTGCTTCTCCTTTGCTTTCCACCATGATTGTGAGGCCTCTCCAGTCATGCTGAACTGTGAGTTCATTAAGTTTCTTTCTTTTATAAATTACCCACTCTTGCATATGTCTTTCTTAGCAGCATGAAAACAGACTAATACAGAAGGTGCATTTACACAGTGTCTACATATGTTGTTAGTTTTAAAGCACATCAATTAACCTACTAGGACAACCAGAAAACCAAGTAGAATATATATAAAAAAACTTTTTGAAGGCACTGAAGAGTTACCAAGTCAAACAAAAATGGAGGGGCATAAGGCCTCTGTGCCACACTTATCCTTAAGGCATTTGGCATCATTATATACAGTGATTTGAATGCAGCCAGAGAAAAGATAGAGATGCTGAGCAGACACGTTCACAGTTTTATATATATGAGTGTAACTAAAACAGTTACCAGGTTTGTGTAAGATGGAAGGAAACCAGTAAACACCCAAGGTTTGTGCTTGCAGTCTCTAAAGGAGTACAGCTGAGGTGCAAATTTACACAAAAATACACTAGCCTTCACCTAGAGTGAATCTCTGCTCTGAATCAGCTCAATTCCCAGTTAATTATTTCTACATTCTTTAGATAACTAAGTGACAGTTTTCCTTCAATGTAATGGAAAATATTTTATTTTATTAGCATCTGAAGAATTATTCCCTATCTGGGGACTGTTAAGTGTAAGGGTCTTAAGAGCACACAAATTAAATAGTTGGGCACCCATTAGCAATGTGTTACCTTGAGCTATTATAGAGAGGAGAAAATAACCAAGAAGAGAAAGAGAAACAAGTGTGCAAAGTGACAGTTTTCAACTTCTGACCTCTGTGGGGTCTTTATCTGATGGATTTAGAGAAAGAAGATAATTTTATTTTGTTTTCTATTCTCTTATTTAAACAGAGCTTGTAAAACCGATTCAGATACAGGTGGTATATGGGGTAGTGGTATCAGCAATATCTGATTATTTTAAAATTTCTATCATTAATATTATTAACTATTCCTAATAGTATTTATTAGTAATAATATATGTTTATTAATAATATGTGTCTAATACTATTTTGTACTAAAGACAATATTTGTGTGTGTGTGTGTGTTTTTCTTTGTAAGAAGCAGCAATGCAGCTAGTAGTGACAGAAGGCAGCCATATGCCTAGGCAGATAAGGGGCAGGTACCCACTGAAACCCCACCTCTAAGCCGAAGATAGTTTAATGCCTGAAAGCCAAACTAGAAGTTTAATCCTTAAACTGGATTGAGAACCTGTCCTCCTGTTTGGCACATATTCCTCTGATTGATCCCCACTCTTCACATATTTTACGTAAACCTAACCTTTCCTAATTGGTTTTCTACACTGTCATGCCCACCTTTGAGTGGTGGCTTTGCTTTAATCTTTTTATATACTCATGAACCTATCAGTACACACTCCTCATCCTGTGCCTATAAAGACCCCAGATTCATCCAGCAGAGGGGGAGACGGCTTGTCTCAGGGAATAGACAATCCGACATTGGGCAAGTCAACCTTTCCTTTCTGTGCCCTCTCTAGCTCTCCTCTCTAGTTCCCTTCTCTGCTGAGAGCCATTTTTATCACTCAGTGAAATTATCTGGCTTCACCATCTTTCAGTCATCCACGTGACTTCATTCTTTTTGGATGCTGGACAAGAGCTTGGGACCCACCAAGTGCAGGTACCTAGAAAAGGCTTTCACACTGGCCCTTTGCCCTTGGGGGCAGAGGACAGCTGCCCCAGGCAACGAGACAAGGGACCAACTCACAGCTAACACACTCCTCCATTGGACTATGGAAGGCAGAACTAAGAGCACTGTAATACGCAGCTAGGGCTTCAGGGTGGCCAGCATCCTCACCTGGGTGCCACTGCATTCTCCTCAATACCTGGTCTGCCCACAAACCCTGCTTGGAGCTTGCTCCTGTGTCAGTGCTTGGAGCAGCCAGCCAGGTCCTGAACTTATTCATGTGCTCCCTCCTGCAAGGGGATGAATGTAGCAGGCTGAGTAGAGGGGGAACCCTTGCTGTGAGTTTGAGGATGGGGCTGAGAAAATCCTGCATCACAGCTACAGATAATACCGCTCAAATTTGTGATGTTTGGCATTTGATGTTACTAGAAAATTTACCAGTTTTCCTCCAGAAGCAAAAAATATTCACCACCATTTCACCTAGAATGAATCTATGTGACACCTGCATTTTCACAGCACCAGTTTTCCGTAACATGTATTATTTTAATTGACCTTTTATATCAGCATTCTTGGTTCACTTAAAGTTCGTAAATAATCCCGTTTTGTGTGCTATCTTGGCCTGGTCACCAAATTCTAATTTAAGTTATACATGCAGACTTACACAAAAGAATCAAACCTTTTTGCCAAACTGCTTCCATTTTAATTTCTAATATAGATGCAATTCACAAATCACATAAATACTCACAATAGAGTATTCAATATTGAAATTAGACTAACAGTGCCATTCAACATTTCATATCCTTTTTGGCAGACACTTTAATTTCCTATTGCTTTAAAGAGAAATCATGAAAAAAATACATAATGAGTCCTAGAAATTGAAATCAGTGAAACAGAAAAATCCCATTAATGATTTATTACATGATTTTCCATGGTTTGTTATCTATAATACATGATTAAATTATACCATTAAGATAGTCTGAACATCACTGTTTTGAGAATGTCTAACTTTAAGAAATAGCTTTCCATGTATAGTAACAGTGTTTTGTGTTATTAGTTTGTTAGTTTTTTTGCCAGCTCCCTGAATATTTCATAAATAATATTCAATAGGTACTTCTAATTAAATCTTTAGTTTGAAATCAAAGATTTTAAAAATTATTTCTTCTTCCAAAAATGTACCAAAATGCAAATATATAATCAATGTTTTAAAATTATATGGGAAAATTACACTAAATGGGAGCTAACAATAGACAAAGAATGCCACCAACTTTGGAAATATAAAAAGTGAATGAAGAGTTAGCCAATAAGAATCGCTGACTGTAAGCTCTGGCCCATAGGAAATGACAAGCAGGAGCTTAATAATTTTTACTTTGAAACTCGTGAAAACCCCACATTTGGAGGCACTGCAGTACGTAAACCACAGGTGTGACAAAAATGTGGAGAATATTTTCCTGTGTTCCAGGCCCAGATTAATTCTAAGGATCTTATGGAGAAAAAAAGAGTCAGAGAAACTTCTCTAGGGAATCTCAAGCTAGCAAAGAGCAAGAAAGCAGTAACCTTGACACAATATCTTATTAGGCATTATTGGGTTCTGTTGTTAATCTCCTTTCCTGTCTCTCTTCACAATTACAAGAATTGCTGGATAAATTTAAATGAATTAGAAAAATCATGATTCTTCCCCTGGGACTGGCTAGGTTACTGCCTGAGCAAAGACCTTGGATCTCTTACAATAGATGTAGATGGGGAAGTTGAACAATTGACATTGTCTTCTAAAATAAGTGAAATATTGAGTGCTTGGTCTATGGAGTCCACAACTAATGTTTTCATTTTGCCAACGTACTAATAATGTGATGATATTAAATTAATTAACAAAAAGAGATAATAGGCTATAAAATTCACATTTGAGCATTTTTATTTTCAAAGTAGCCTATATAAACTACATGCAAAATTATGCTTATTTCTGGGTTGATAAATTCTGGCATTTACATGACCTTCATAGAAGTATTTTGAAAGAAAAATAAACCCGAAGAATGCAAATTATTAAGGGTTTGTGAGATGAAGAAGACAGTCACAACAAAATATTTTTTGTGAATATTATTTTTATTTTGAAGATTCTCATTGTGCAAATATCAAATAAACAAAATTGTGATACTGACATGTCTTAATACAGATTTTCAGATATTTTGCTTTTCTGACAATTTGTTAATTACCCTTCCCAAGTCAACAATGCAAAATATAATTGTCTAAAAAACTCTGATTATACCTTGTAACATGCTACTTCTGCATTTTTCGCTCATCTCAAGAATTGACCCAATGATTTACTTTGTTGTTGCTCAAGTTAAATAAACTGCAGCCATTCATGACACCTCCTTTCTTTTATATCCTTCATGCAATCACTTACAAAACATTTCAAGTTACCTAAAATATATATTTTCAACTCATTATCCCCCACCACTTCTACTATTTTACCCCTAATTCTTAATTTGTACTACTACAGAAGCGATCTCTTTGATTTCATCTCTGCCCAATTTCACATAGATTATTTTTCTACATACCAAAAAATGGATACTTTAAAATTCTAAGTCAAATAATATCATTCAACACACTACCAGAAAATACCAGTGGTTTCACCACACTGGACTATCATTTGTGTAAGAAGGTGTCCTTTCCTTGTATGTTTTAATTCCTTTGTCAAAAGTCAAATGGCTGTAATTATGTGTATTTATTTCTGGATTCTCTATTCCATTGGTCTACATGTCTGTTTTTACACCAATACTATGCTATTTTGGTTAATGTAGCCTTGTAGTATAATTCGAAATCAGGTAGCGTGATGTTTCCAGCTTTATTCCTATTGCTCAAGATTGCTTTGGTTATTTGGTTTCTTTTGTTGTTGTTCCATGAGAATTTTAGGGTTCTTTCTCCTATTTCTTTTTTTTTTATTATTATACTTTAAGTTTTGTGGTTCATCAGCAGATCGTTCAGGACTGTTACATAGGTATACATATGCCACAGTGGTTTGCTGTATCCATCCCCCTGTCACCTATATTAGGTATATCTCTTGTATTTCTCTATAAATCATTTACTTCATAAGTTTTGAGCTGATTTTTCATGTTAGCATATCTCATTGACTTAATTTGATTGTTATGCATTCCCATTCTTTGAGAAATTGCAAACCACTAAATATATTATAATTCTGATTCCCCTAAAAATATTTTTAAAAGTTTTTAATGATAATCAAATATCATTCTGATTTCAAAAAGAAAATCCAAATTAAATTATTCTTTTATGCTTTATTATTATATAACTTTGGGATAATTTATAGTCTATTATTATGTAGTCCCTGTGAAGAACACTTAGAAAGCACTTTTAAAAACATTTTTGCTCACTATTAATTTTAGAAGTGTTCATCAGGCTATTCTGTGGTGAGTGACAAATTACTCTTAGTAGTTTAATGAAGTCTTTTAAAACTCACATTACTTCTTTATTAATTGTTCCTCATTTTTTGTTGTTCATCTATTTAATATTATGCGTTAGTCATTGAAGGGCATAATTAACATAAATAATCCCTTTCTGATTCTCAGGATAAATCTCAATGCTTTTATATAAGTTTATTGAAATTTATTGGGTAAAGCAAGAAGAAAAAATTTCCAGAGTGCTTTGCTGGGAGAAAGTCATATATCTATTCAGAATCAAAGCCAATAGCTTAGTTATTTGATATTACAGATTAACACAGTGTTGAGTTTGAAGACACAATCATGAAGGAATGACTTTTGGAGGAATAGTGAGTATTTTAAAACTCCTTTAGGTAAATATAATTTCAAAATTATAGTGTTTAAATTTTATCATTCAATTTAACTATTTCTATGCAAGAATAGATAATGTTACTTTGGAAAAAAGGCAAGCAGCAAGTGTTTTTCAGCAGATGGCTGAAAAATAATTTATTCCATATTCATACAAACATATTGTTTCCTTTCTATTCTTACATATATAAAGTATAATTTACTTGCAATTTAGAATATAATCTTCAAAGTTATCAAACTATGTTTTAAATATTAATTTGGAGGTTCTACTCTTAGGAATTTGATTATGGAAAATGTTATTTAAGTCTAATTTCACTGGGTAAAGGAAGATCTACTCTTAGGAATTTGATTATGGAATATTTTATTTATATCTAATTTCACTGGCTAAATGGTACATTAAATGTAACAGAATGAAAGGTCAGTATAGTTGAGAATAAATGAAAAGAAATTATCTTAAGTGAAAGATAAATAAATAATAAAGTTTGGAGGAAGGGTAAAAGAATCTCAGTGATCTCTGGCAGATGAGAAAGCAGATATGGTGGTTAATTTTATGTGTCATCATGGAGGTTTTCTTTTGATGAGATTAACATTTAAATTGGTGACACTTGAAAAAGCAGACTGCCTTTCATGTGAGAGAACCTTTTCTAATTAGTAAAAGGCCTGACTAGAACAAAAGGACTGGCCTCCCAGAGGAACAGGGAATTCTCCAACAGATTACCTTCAGAAAGGAACTGAACAAATGACTTTCCTAGGCTTCAAGCTTGCTGGTTCATCATCAGATTTTGCACTTGCCCATCTGCTTACTTGTATGAACCAACCCCTTGTAATAAAGACAGTTTAATGGATGAGTGGATGAGTAGATAACACACACACACACACACGCACACACTCACACACTTCCTCATCTTATTTGTTCTGTTTTTCTGGATAACCTTGACTAATATAGAAGGATAATAATAGTTGCTGGCCAGAAAGACATAAAAGAGACAAAGAGAAAGGCAGAAAAAAATTATTATTTACTTTTAAGTGCTCAAATTTTTCAAGAGTGAAATACCCATGGACTCAATAAAGATTAACATGACACATAAGCACATAGTATTCAATTTATGACATTTGAAAATAATGAAACACATAATAAACACAGAAAGGTGTTTCCTACAACAAAAACTAAGAAAAATGACAGATCTATTATCAGGAATAATGTAAGCCAAAAGACATTTATATTTTGAGTGTAGAGCAAATTTAATCAATACAGAAGAAACACAAACAAAACCCTTGGGAATTCACGTACAGAGAAAAGTCTACATACAGAGAAAATACCCTTCAAAAACAGATGCATTCAACACAATGCTGATCTACAAATAACAATAAAGTAAGATTCTTAGAATGAACATATTTGAGAGTGAATGTAAATTAATGTGTCCAGGAAGGAATAAAGAAAGATAAAAATGGCAAATATGTAGATAAATAAAAATACATTTCAAAAATCTTCTGTTAATTTCTTATTGCTGAATCTACTGAGAAGTGTGTGAACTTTCACTCTACTTGTAAATGCACACACAATCACACAGAACTCAAAGTTTTACCGTCTTTCGAAATGTAAACACATAGGGAGTTGAGTCTCTACTTTCCCCCAGAGGTCACTATTTAACTTTCATGAATGTATCCCATAACTTTCATAACAACTGTCCCTATTGCAGTATGTAAGATCTGTGTCTGAAGGAAAAACAAGTTTTGTTATCCTTTGGAAAAAGTAAGTGTTCTAAAAGGAGACAGTTGCAAGCCTGAAAACTATGACATGTGAATAAAAAAATGTTTCTAGAAAAACAAATGCAAATATCATCTATCTTTATATTTACATTTCATCACTAAAAAGTCCAGAATTGTCTAGAAACACTATGACCTCCAGCAAAAATGTGCCATCCTAGTTTTTTTCACAGAAAGATTTCATCAGTTTGCAGAAGTTCCCTTCTATTACTTGTTTTCAGTCAGCATTCATCATGAATATATATTGAGTTTCATCCACAGCTTCTACTATCTATAGTGTGATGACATGCTTTTGGTTTTGTTTTGAATTATAACATGCTCTTGAGGGACTTCTCTTCCTGGGTCCACCAGGGGCATTGTTTCAAAGGCAGGAGTTTCCCAGCTCCATGCCTCCATCCAGGAACCAGATGGGTTTCAAATGTAAAGTTCTTTGTCTGAGTTTCCCCAACATGGGCTAGTGAGGGAAAGCCAGGTGAGGCTTCTTTGTCCAAAAATCCTGCTGAAAGCTCTGGGAGTAGGGGGCTTTGGAACTCAGGGCTTTGGACCAAGTAGCCAATCCAGTATCAGAGTCAAAGATCAATCACTCCAGAGGAAGTTTGAAATAACTCCTCTCGTTGGAGAACATGAATGGGGAGGAAATAACTCAAGGGTTAAAATTTAGCTGCTCCTTACCTGAGTAGATTCCTTCTCTGGGTCCCCTCCCACAATAGTAATGAGAGCTCGCTCATTCTCTTTCTCTCTGTGTGTCTAATAAATCGCTCTCCTGCAAAACTCTTTGGGTCCACGATATTTACTCGAATGGTAAGCTCATTGTGCCTCCGAGACACCTTTCCCCATTCTTCTGGGTAAGAGAGGCCAAGAACTTCTTTGGAACTGGGAGCTGGAGATGCTCTCCCTGTTACACTCTTATGGCAACATTGGTTACTTTTCAGTATTGAAACCTGAGATAAACCACAATTGATCACACTGTAAGTTTGTTAATATGTATTTCTCAATTTGATTTAAAAATATTTTTTCAAGAAATATTTTGTGACTGTAATCATGAGGGTATTGTTCTATAGTTCTTAAAATATATAGACAGGTATTAGCTTTATCTGGTTTTTGTATCATAATAATATTGAATTTATAAAATGAGATGGAAATACTATTCTTTTCTTTTATTTTGGAAGAGTTTATATAAAATTGGTATGATTTGTCCCTATATGATTGGTATATATTGCTTAGTGAAGTCATTTGTACCTGAGATTTTATCATTCTAGAATATTATATTTTTCTTTGCTAATAAAACATGTATGATATAAATATCTCTTTAAGTGTTGCTTTATCTGTATTCCCAAAATATTATATCATATTTTTATTTTAATTAAATTCAAAATATTTTTTATTTTATTTCTCTCAAGATATTCTCTGGGGCTTATGATATGTTTAGAAGTATGTTAGTTGATAACCAATTGATAATTTTACAAGTATATTATATGGTTTATTTTTAATTCAATCATGATCCAAAAACATAGTTTATAGATTTCTATTATAATAAATGCTTTGAGATATTTTATACCAGAATATAAATTATATTGATAAGTATTCTACATGCACTTGAAAGGGAGTTGTATTCTGATATTTGCTAGGGTATTCTGTCTATATCAGTTAGGACAAGTTTTTAGCAGTGTTTTTCAAACACTGTTTACCAATTCTCAGTCTACATATTGCAGCAATTATCCAAAGAAGTTTGTTGAATTTTCCAAATATAAATGTGGATTCTTATATTTTGCATTTTGCTTTATTAGTTTTTATCTTATAATATTTTAAGATTGTGATGTCTCCTATTTTTGGTGATATTTTATGTACCAAAGTCTGCTCTGATAGTAATATAGCCAATTAATTTTTCTACAAACTTGTCTTTGTGTGACATAGATATTTTAATTCTTTGCTTTAAATCTTTCACATCTTTATATAAAAATAGGTTTACAGGTAAAATATTAAAGTTATACAAAGTGACTAAGTTCCAGAGATGTGTTGTATAACACAGTTCCTATAGTTAATAATGTTACTGTATACATAAAAATCTGTAAAAAGAATTGGTTTCATCTTAATCTTTCTTACCACAAACAAATATTGAAAACACAGTAGCAGAAATATATCTGGGAGATGATGGATGCATTTATTACCAGATTGTGGTGATAGTAACTTGATGTATGTCCCAATTCACCAAATTGTGTACATTAATTACATGCACTATTTTTGTGTACCAATTATGCCACAATAAAGTTGGAAAAAAATTAAAAAATAAAGTGGGTTTCCTGTATAGAACATATAATGGGATCTTGCTTTTATTCACAATCTGATATTCACTATCTTTTAATAGGAGCAATTCAATTAGTTTCTAACAAACTTGTTCTTCAAAGGATCCTATTGTAAATATTTCATTTATGTGGCATACAATATTTCTTTCAGCTACTCAACTCTGCCATTTTAATAGCAAGTCATAAATAGACTATATTTAAATGAATGTGTTTGGATCTGTTTTCAATGAAATATTATTTACAGACACTGGAATTTCAATTTCATATAATTTTTGGGTGACACAAAGTATACTTCTTATTTTCCAGACATTAAAAATATAAAATACACTATTAGCTTGCACACTGTATAAGAACTGTTGGTGGCTGGATTTGATCAGCTGAGTAATTGCTGATCATTTGTTTAGATTATTTATTCTAATGCAATTATTACTATGTATAAATATATCTATCATCTATCATTTAGTGCTACAATTTTTTTTAGTCAATTACCTTTTAGAACAACTAATATAGGTTTAGAAAGAATTTTGTATTAACACACATTTTTGCTATTTCTAGAATATTCTTAATTTTTTGGTGTATGTTTCAACTTCTCTCAAGTACTAATGCCACCTGAAGCACTTTTTTTAACATTTATTGCATCCAAGTTGATTCTATAAAGTAAGCAGAAGTGTAAGTTATTCATGGTATCTTTTCAGATAAGAAATAATAGCCATAAATAAAGTTTCTCAGAGTGATGCTACATAATTTTTAACATTATGCAACATTGTTAAATATTATCTAAAAGAAACATCTTTTAAATTACTGCATAATTGGAGACATAATGACAGGTTTAAAAATGAAATCTTCCAGGGACCCAATAGACAAGCAAAATATTAGTAGTCCTATTGTATGTAATTGAACCTAGTTTTGCTATCTCCTATGGATGCCAGGTTGAGGATTTTCACCATGTTTGCACATTGCTGGCTTTCAAGCCTACCATAGAAACAGAGAAAGTGAAATAGATACAGGGCAAGCTAAAATGCCTCAAATCTCACAGTTCTTACCAAGATTCTGCAATTTCTCTGGAGGAAACTCTTCCTCTATTATTAAAAAATGTGATTAATTTTAATAGTACTGAAAACATTGCTTCTGACCATTTTGTTAGTTTTCATATTGATTTTTATTGATCACAGCATTCTAGAGCTCCTTACTTCACCATTTTCACAGACATCACTATCTGGTCCAGTACACTTACCAGATAAAATATAAAATTTCAAAAATACCCACCCAAAGGAATGCACAATAACTCTGACATGAATGATTTGAGCTTTGATTATTGATATTAGAGTTGTAGAATATCCCTGGACAGGACAATTCCCCACCTGTGTGAAAAGCATGGATATGAAATATTGTCATGAATATTTTTCTTTCTTGAAATAAGACAAATTATCTCACTTTCTAACTGAGAATATACCAATTATTATTTTTGTCTGACAAGAATTCATGGAACTTCTACTTTGATTTGGATGTAGAAGAGGAGCTTTTTCCCACAGTATGCATAATAATCCAGATAAGGTACAAAATTATACATTTTCATGAACCTATCAAAAGATAACATAAGACACAATTAACTTCTAGTTTATTCTATTACTGGAGGCATTTGCATTTTGAAATATCACTTTATTAACATTTTAAAAGGACTCTAAGAAGTGAGAATGCTGGATTTAAGACCTGTGTCTAACATCACAAATCACATAAACTTTCTGGGTTTCAGTTTATATTTAACATAGTACAAAATAAACACTTGGACTGACACATTCTATTAATTTAAACATGTAATTGAACTTACTTTAACTGACTGTAAGCATTTCAGAGTTCCAATTTCAAACATTTCACTCAAGAGGATTTTCTAGAAGCATGTACTTAGAAATAAACCTGTAATGTGAATTCTTGAAATCTTACTCATGAATTATTAAACCCTTGTTATAAGGCATGGAGACTGATGAAGCAGCCATATAATAAAACACTAGACTCAATAACATGTCAATTACACTTATAGAATGTGTGTTTCTGAGAAACAGTACACTGTTGAAAATCTTGCTCTCAGCATATCTAAAGATTTACTGCATGTTTCAATCATAAGTAAATTAAGAAAATAATTTTAAGTTTTCTATATTCTCAGGAATATAGCCCAGGACTTTTTTTTGGGTAATTTGTTTAGTTTAGTATATTATGCAAATTTCAGATGCTTAAAATCTATATTTGAGTGTCTTTAAGTCATAATTTTAAGCCCAGATTAACACAAATGCTCTTATTAAATTGTTCATTTATTTATTTTTAATTGATAAATAATCATGTGTATATTTACAGAGTCAAATGTAATGTTTTGATCTACATACACATTTGATCTATGTAGAAAGATTTAATCAAGCTAATTACATATCCATTACCTCAGCAACTTATTTTTTGTGGTCAGAACCTTAGAAATCTATCATTTTAGTAATTTTAAAATATATAACACATTATTACTGTATTTACCATGCAGAGGAATAAATTATTAAAACATTTTCTTCCAGTCTAACTGAAACCTTGTACTCTTTTAATTATGCTCTCTTTTTCAGACATTTAAAAATATATATATTTTATCTGCTTAGTAGTATTTATACAAAAAAATGTTTAAATTACTTCAGAAATCATGAAGAATAGCCATAGTTTTATAGTGAAAATTCTGTTGGAAAAAAATAATAAATAGATCTAAAATCAGCTCAATTTTAGTTAAATATTATTCAATATAACTGTGTCACCATAACCTTATACTATAAGAAATTGCTAAAATAAATTTTAAAAAATTAACAATATTAATATTGAAATGCAATATAATAAAAAACTACCAGAAATATTTCATATAAACTTATGCATATAAATTCAAAAATATTTAAAAACATGTGCCACTTTGAAAGATTTTATATAAACCTTTATATGTGTGTTTATATGTGTGTATATGTGCATATATGTGTGTATATTCATTTACTATTTATATAATATTCCTCTACTATATGGATAGATATAGAGAGACTGATGTGTTGTTTTTATCTTTAAAATCTAAATCATGGATATTTGAAAAGGTCAAAATAAGAATCTTTTATTTTTTCATTTATATGTTTCTATGGAGAAGGTAAATAATTTTCATAATTTATTGGTTCATATTTTCTATGTCTTTTCTACACATGTCAAGGCAAAAAAGGAAAATTCAAAACTTTTATCTACTATCTATTATGTTGAGTTCAGGAAAATATCCCAAAGTACTCATGCAGGCATCAAAATATAATCACCTAAAGTCTGTGTGTGTGTGTGTGTGTGTGTGTGTGTGTGTGTGTGTGTGTTTGTGTGTTGAGTGTTGTCATTATCCCTATGAGTCTTCATATGCCGTGCACTATGGTTTGGGATAGACTTGAACTGAAACATGGCATTGGTTAAGGAAGGGGCTTTACTGGAGAAAAAAACTCACAAATCGATGATCAGTAAAAAAGGAGTCAGGACAAAATTCTTCCTGTTCTCTTATCATTCCGTATCTTGGAGCCAGAGTAGAGGTAGACTTGCAGTTTGGATCTTTATTTGAGTTCAGGGGCCACCCCTCACCCATATCATCCCATACATTCCATATTGTTTATAGCACAAGCCAGGAAACAATTTTGCTAAGAGGTGTAAAAAAGTAAACTGCCTGATACCTAGCAGTCTAACTATAGGGTGCCAATTGTTTAAATGTCTGGAAACACGAGCTGCTCTGTACCTGGGGATTTGGAGCAACATTGGGATCTTAGAGCTCCACTAAGGGTGAGTGGCATAAATGATGTGGGGTTAACCAAAAATCCCATGCAAGATTATCTTAGGTGCAGTTCCTCCTGGGAGGAGGGGGCATTCCCTTACTACTGATAGCTTATTTTCCAGGCAACTTAGAGTGAGCACTCTGGGTCATGTTAGACAATTCCATTTATTGAACTACTCTGAATTCTCTGCCACTGTCAATCAAATTCTATATTTTAATGACATAAAAAAATGAACAATTTTTGTTTCTACTTTATTTTCCTTTTACAGCCTGACCTAGTTAAATGGTGACTGCTACTAATGTCAGTCAAAGTTATCAGATTTTTGATAAGGCTAGTGGATCGTGCTATTCCATTTAGAGTTTACTCTGCCTGGTGTATGCGATTGTTTTGAATGACATGGTAAAGAGGTTTTTTAACCCTAATAAATTAGAGATCAAATAAAAATCTGGTTGTCAGTAAAAATTGTATATTGAAAAGTGTCATGGCTGACAATAACTTGGGTGCCTAGAAGTATCTTTTTGGAATTATAAGATGTCCAAAAGTTCTGATTTAGTTATACTGAAATAATTCAAACAGTTGGTCATATCTCTCATGTAACAATTTTTTTTTGTAAGGGATTTCACAAATGTTTTACCTTCATAGTACCCAAGACATATTTGTTCTTAATCTTAATTTTTATCAAAGAACATTGAATTAGAAATATTTGTGTAATTGTAGTTTAAACAAATTGAGAGACATTTAGTAATTTACTCATAGCCCAGAGAGTTAAAAAAACTAGGCTTTTGTATTCCAATTTTGTTTCAACCTTAATTCTAGCTCTCTGACCTATAATTTTGACTTGCAAGAATGACCCTAGGGTCATTCCTTTATTTGCTATTTCATTCTTTGGTCTATCACCACTACTCTAACTTCAACTTGTTATTTTCCCTGTCCATTTAATTCTGAGGTTTCACTATAATTATTTCCATCGTGGACATATGTATGTGTCTTTCACTTTTATGGTGATATCTGCCATTTCTATAGTTACCTTCATTTGTTTAATTTGAAGCTTTCTGAGGAATTAGACCTCCACACATAAAGCCCTTCTGAAAATCTGTCAGTATATGTCTTACCCTATTTACCTAGTTATTGGCAGTTAATAGCGGCTGGCCAAACATAAAGTCCATGCACATATAGGATTTTATCAAGGATAAGGGGAACAATGAAGAAAATGGAGCCTTCAAAAAGGGATAGGCATGAATGTAGGGAAAAACAACTCTTCCATACTTTTAGAGTTTTAAGGAGCTTATACATCTGGATTTAGTGTATATGGTCTCCACCAGGTGTTTAGATCCTCCAAAAATGCAAATAGATAGAAAAAATGATAAATTTTAATTGTAATTTTGATTTATCTGAAGAGGATAAAACACTGCACCTTAAATCTCCATTAAATTAGTAAGACTTAAGTCCTGTCTATTGAAATTGTACTTTCATGCTTTGATTATCATACTCTGTGGAACTTCTAACACTACATCCTTGCACGTAGCTTTAATTTTAAGATTCTAAAGATGGCTAGCTGAAGGTGAGTTATCTTGAGGGATAGGTGGAGGGAATAATAGCCCAATTACCTCCAGGGTCTTTCAACTCATTTCAATATTGTTAGCATCCATATCCAAAGTCATTAAAATTCTACAGCAGAATAGAGCCAGTTGGTGAGCATTTACATTGCTTTTCCTCAATAAAAATAATAGAAATGGTGGGAAAAAATGAAAAATCTAGAAGAGCTCTGAAAAACAGAAAAGGGCTTAAAAATAATTGGGTGAGCTGTGATCATGCCTTTGTACTCCAGCCTGGGGGGACAGAGCTCTGTCTCAAAAATAAATAAATAAAAACTGTATAAAATTTTGAATTGGAAATATTCAAAAAAAATTTCTATTTTTTTAATGAGCAATCATAATAGGATAAGTAATAACCAAGGACTGGCAAATCACAGAGCTGTTGCAAAGGTAAAATCATTCTTCACCCTGAGACTCTTGTGTGCATTACTGCAAATGATCAATAATTACAGGAAATGTGGTTGAGGAACAGGCTAGTCCTCAAAGTAATTATTTAAAGCAAAAGCTTCAGTTCATTTGGCCTATACATAGTGACATTGCCCAAAATATTAATTAGAGATTGGGTTAATTTCTTTGAGTTTAGATTAATGATTAAACATTCTCTAAGCAAAATATTGATGTGCCCAGGAAAATAAGAATGTAATAAAAGTTTTAAAATAGGTAGAACTCATAGTAAGAGTAACTGTGGAATACAGTACAGATATATCTATAACTATATCTATATCTATATATATTAAAATCCCAAAAGTAATGGATGTTTCAACCAGAAATGTACAATAATTGAAAATATTCTTAAACTTTCAGGTTGATACTTATAGGTTTGTGCATTACCTATCTCCTAATTGCACATTTTATTTACATAAAAGTGAATCTGGCAAAATTGTTGGCCATATAATTTAAGCCTACTTTAAGAAAATGATTTGTACACACAAAAATGTGCACATTTAGTGAAGAAACTTATGACAGTCATTTATTGTAATTGCTATAATTTGATTTATAGTAAGAAGATAAAACAAGATCAGTCACTTTTTAATTTTAAAAAACTCAAAAAGGAATTTTAAAAGGAAAATATGTTGGGACGATAGGTACATGAACAACCTAAACAATTGGTATTGAGAAAGGGAGAGCGTGACTGAGGCTGCAGTAAATGTAAGAACAGTTTTGAAAGGTGAAATTTGGATTCTTGGAGAGATTTTTAAATAGTAGGAAAATAAAAAGGTTTAAAGAACTGCAAACAAAATAAACATAAGTCATTAGAATAGACTAATACCATGTAGGCTTTAGAAAAAAATAATACTTTGAAAGTGAAATTGGCACAGCCTCAGAAATATAAAACCACATCAATGCAACAATTACTAAAACAGAATTTCTGAGCAAAAAAAAAACACAAGAAGCTCTTAACTATGGAAGACATATCCTGAAAAGGTAATAGTCAAATAACAGAATATTGTTAAAAAGAGCAGAGAAAATTAAAAATATCTTATTCCTTTAATTATGGAAGAAAAAATTAATCTTATGATTGAATTTGACATTTTTCTGAATAAGAATGATGAAAAAAGGTGACACCTTAAAATATGCTTTTGTAAATTTCTGAGTTTCACAATGAAAAAAGTAAAGCTTAAATTATAATTATCGAAACTGTAACTTATGAGCATTGTCTTTATAGTGATGTAAAACTTCACTTGAACAAGTGAAAGCACACACTGTCTTTAACATTGATATGGTTATAATTTTATTACCTAGACAAACTAGCATTCAAATTTATGAGTACATTAGTAAAAAGACTAGGTTAAAATGATTTTAACTAAAATTAAAATCTCACTGAAACAAGTGTGACTTGATCCTCCCCTCATTACTTGTTATTGAGAGTCAGCTGTTGATGTTTCTACTCGGTATGAATACAGTGATCCAGGTCAACAGGGAAACAAATTGTCGAGTATTAGAAGTCGTCATATCAGAATGCAATCCTGCGTGGTGATTTGTACACAGGCACTTAAAAGTTATAGCAAGAAGTTATGCAAGTGACATACTCACATGTCCTTAGACTAAAGCAAGACATGATGCCCTCCAGGTCACCAAATGTCAAGATTGTCAATCATGGCATCCAGCATAAAGTCCTCAAATCTCTGACTAAAACATGGGCCAAATGTAACTCTGCGGATCTGGGAATGTGTGAGCTACTGGGAATTATCTGTCTTTCATCTATCCAATTAACAGTGGCAAATATAAGAAAGGATAATGTTTTTTAAAACTCCCATGCTTTGTGATTCTAAATGTGTGATATTCTGAAAAAGACAGAGACAGTAAAAAAAATGAGTGGTTTCCCAAAGTTTGAAGTGAGTAAGTTTGAGGTGAATAAGTAGAGGACACAAGATTTTTAGGGAGGAAAACTACTCCTTAAGATACTGCAATGATGGATACATGGTATCATGCATTTGTCAAAACTCGTAGAGCTATGCAATGCGGTGAATGAATCCTATTCTATGGATTTTACTTAATAATAATAGACTTTAAAGACAATATTGGTTTATTAATTGCAACAAATCTACCATACAAATACAAGATGTTAATAATAGGTGAAACTGTGTATATGGAAGGATGTATATGAAAACTATACTTTGGTTTAATTAGTCTGTTAACCTATTCGTTAAATATAATTGATTCATTGAAAAATATATCATTACTGATAAAATGGAAAAAAATAAATTGGGAGGAGATACATAGAGACCCTGGTCTACTGAATTTCTACTATATCTGAAGATAAAAATTTTCATGCTTTTATGCCTTGTGGTCAGGAATGCACCCTGTTATTCTTGGGTTCTCAATCTCTAGAAGTAGGTACTCAAATCCATTACAGTCTGTAAGTTCTGGCTCTTATCTCTGGACCTTCTGAAAGTTCTTCTTTATTAAAGTTCTTTGTACCTTCTAAATTGAACATTAGGAAATATGGCTTTTGGTGATTGAACACTTTCCTCAGCCTCTTTTTGTCCCAAGGGTCATTTTAAGTCTGAAAAAGACAGGTACATTTTGTTCTATGTTGGTAATTATTTTGCAAAGCAATTATGTCAAAAGCAAGGAACGGTGTTTTCCTTTTCTATTTTATTCCTCTCAATGTGTTGTGCTAATTGCCACGTTTTCAGGATTCATTATAATTGTTTGTTTGTTTGTTTTATAGCCATGTTCATAGGTTCCTCTCTCTCTCTTTTTTTTTTTTTTTTTTTTGCTCGTAGCCTGCAAGGATGACCTTCTCTCTCTCTCTCTCTCTCTGTGTATGTGTGTGTCTCTCTCTCCCACTCACTCTTTCTCACCCTCTTGTCTCTACTAAGGAAAGTAATTTAAGCCTAGCAGGCTTCTGTGAATCACAAAACACTTAGCAAATTTGCTTTGAGTCTTCAGTTCAATTAAAGGGCTTTACTTGGTAATGATTTAATCTCTTTTCTTGGTTTCTAGTTATGGATCTGACAGCCATGCCTCACGATTTTATCTTAGCTGCAAGCTGAGTTTTAATCTGCCTTGTTGATGAAAGACTTTGCTAATTGGATGACTGTTTGGGATTGAGAAGCAATAATTTATTCATGCCATACAAATTACTAAATTTGTGAAGTACTTGTATTTCTTTCCATTTCTAATTTCAAATTATCCAACTATTTAACAATCTTATCTCTATCTTGTAATACCTTTTCAAACACAGACAAGAACAGCCAAACCACAACAGTGAAATTCAGCTTTTAAATCTCTTATCTGAGTACTACAAAATTTGCTTCCTTATAGTGAACTCAAGTGTCCTCTTATAATAATTTTTTTCCAACAAATTTCTCATCTGAAAGTGACTCATATTTTATGATTTTTTTCTTATAGATGCATTCTGATTCTAGGTAGCTATTTTTATATTATTCAGAAGGAAATTGATGATGCTACACACTCAAATATTTGGCAGCTTAAAACAATAATGTAGAATTTACAACTCGTTGTTATAACCCTGTAGGGCTGATTGAGGGAAGTGGGGCAATATTCACTGTAGACATTCATAGTTCCACATCGGTATTATAGGGACTGTCATAAACATTGCTGGTTGCTATGACAGAAGAAAATAGAGGCTTCTGGATAACATAATACCAGCATTCACCTGGCAGCAATGTGAAATTTCTGCTCACATCTTATTGAATAGAACACATCATATGGGCCTTCTGAACAAAAATATGCTAGAAAGAGTTATCTGTTTGGAAGTAGAGGAGGCAGCAGGACTACATAATTAATGTCAGAAGCATTAATGACAATCACTTAATCATAATTGTCTTTTAAGAGTAAACAAAAAATGCAAAACGTGTTAATTATGTAGACTGCAAAGTAATAAAATATATACTATAGAAACAGAAAATAAAATTGTAAAAGAACATACATAGAATAAAAGAAAGCTTGTAACTAAGACTTCAAAATTTATGTTATAGTATATTATCACTAATGATATATCTGTGTAGTTTTATACAACTCTTTAGAATTGAATTATTTTAAAAAGAGAAATATGCTTAACATTCAATCTTAAATTATCTATCCAAAATTGAATTAGCATGTAATGATAAAATATAAGAGAAAATAGAGGGACACATTTGTGAATAAAAATAATGTTTTTTTATTTGAAATCCCAGAAAGAGTCAGGAAGAAATTGTTAAAATCAGTGTGGATATGTGTACATTGTACACATATGTGTAAATGAACGGTTTTAATATCTATTTCATATTAATAGATATAAGATGTAGACATAAGAAAAAATTTAAAATGGTGATAAATAGCACACAGAAAAATGGTAAAAAACTAAATATAAAGTAGAATTCTCCTGTTCACTTCCTTCTCTGTGAAGCTATCGGAAAGAGAGACATGTCTTGACAGCTTAAATCCCATGATTTACTCCATATTTGACCCAGATTAAAATCCCGAGATGTGACACTAGCCTGTGTGAACTCTGCTGCCTCCTCTGGCCTTCCTTCTTACTGCTTTTCCCTGCCCTTCTGTCTTGCTCCATTAACTCCATCAACCCTCCAGCTGTGCTCTTCTGGAAATATTTTTTCATCACAGAGACTTGGCAGCTACTCTTCCCCCCAAATACCTACCCTTTTACTCCAGCACTATTCTCTTTTTACGCTAATTTTCAGATTGTCAGAAAATGTATCACATACTCCGTTTGCAAACAAAACAAAACAAAACAAAACAAAAAACTCTATTACTAATTTCCTTACGCTGAGTTTTGTCTTTATTGTACTGTCAGCTTCTGATATCTCATGCATTTTTGGCTTATTTGTTTATTTTCTCAATTCATTTGAATGCTAAGTTCATTAATTCTAATACTCAAGAATAATTCTCACAGCCAGAACCATACTACATAAATATGCACCTGGCTAATATTGGAGCTCAAAAAGATTTTGCAGAAACTAGAATTAATGAAGCTATCTTCTTGTTTTCTTCCTTTTCTTCCTTTCTCTATTCAGCCCTTCCAGCCTGCTCGCCTTTCTTTCTTCTTTTCTTACTTTATCAATTACTTTTTAAAATTACTATTAAAATTCTCCTAAAAAATAACTATATAAAAATATCTCTACTAATACCTTGAATTAACTGAGGGTATTTGCTGGTTGCTAATAATAAAACTTCTTTGAAATCAAGATAACAATGTTGATAGAGTTTTACTCTGACAGCAAGTGAAATTATATTAGAAGAGAGACTATGAAGGAAAAATGTTTTCACATGCTGCACAGGCATTATTATACCTATCAGTAAATGTTTATTGTTTATACTTGTTTTTGTGTTAAATCCTACACTTGACCTGTGATCTCAGCCTTAAAAATTATCATTGGGCTGTTAAGAAATCTAATCAAATTCATGAAATCATATAGGTCTATAAAAATTGGGGGGACCTATATATGTGAATACACACATACAAACTGACATTAGAATTACTGGTAATAATCCTTTTATAATAAATAACTAAAAGTATAATTATTCTGGACATTTAAACTATAGGGGCATACATGTAGGGTAAATTTACACATTAAAAAAGTTACTTTACATGCTCTTTAATTTAAACATATTTTAAAGTTAGAGAGCTCAGACTATCTGAGTGGGACCTCTTCCAATTAAGATTGCTGCAATATTTCAGGCTCCTTGGTGTTTATGATGAAGCTTGACATCATAAACTGGTACAATCTTAATCTACTTAATCTATCAAATTTTAACACACAATCCTACAGTACTCTTCTGTATGTCACGAATTTTGAGATATGTCCTGCTTATGGCTCACCAAATATCCACTACCTGCCTCTGCAATATTAAAATTTTCATATTTTATGTATAATGACAAATTTTCCAGATAAACTACTAAATTTCACAAGTTTTTAAGGCCAGAATTGCTGTGAATGAAATGTAAAACTTGTTTGGCAATGCTTCCCCCTGTAACTCTTTGAAAATGTAAGTGGCCTCACTGATTTAAGTTTCTTTTTCCCTTAAACTTTCCCTAATTTTTGCTTTCAACCTTGGCCTGATGCTTGTTAATCCATATGTTGTGAACCCAAGGCCACTAGCTTCACAAAGGATGTCTGAGAAGAAGGATAGGACACAGGATCTCTAAATCTAATACAATCAAAAATGCTAAAAACTGCTTCGTACTATCATACTATACATTTCCTGTTAGACGAGAAATTCTTTTATTCAGAAGCTTGTCATATTATTCATCCTTAGTTTTGTGGTTTTGGGTTTTCACACACAAACACAGTTTTTATCACTTATTCCCTCTGCTTTAAGTTAGTTTTTAAAGAGAACTAAAAAGCTAAAGAACTAAAAGAGCTAAAAGAAACTTTCATTTCTGCAAATTACAATTGTATTTCTTCTTTAATCTTTACCTGGATGTAAAAAAGTACTTACTATTGATTATATAATCTTCTCTGTAAAGTGCCTCTGCATTATGGAAAGTAAAATTTCAATTCAAAATCTGCCCAAAATATAAAATGTCAACCCAAGCCTTATTTAAACATTTACTTATGCATGACAACATGTCTTCTCATATAAAAAATATGTCACTTCTCAAAGTAAAAAGTCAATATAAACTCATTTAACATTATTTTTATTAGTTTTAGAAACATCTTAACACACCAATGTATTATGTATTTGTCTGTTCTCATGCTTCTAATAAAGGCATACCTGAGACTGGGTAATTTGTAAAGGAAAGTGGTTTAATTGACTCACACTTCAGCGTGGCTGGGAGACCTCAGGAAACTTACAATCATGGTGGAAGGGAAAGCACATATGTCCTTCTTCACATAGCAGCAGCAAGAAGTACAGAGTGAAGTGGGAGAAGAGCCCCTTATAAAACCGTCAAATCTTGTGAGAGCTCACTCACTATCACAAGAACAGCATAGAGGTAACCACTCCCAGATTCGGTTACCTCCTACCATGTCCCACCACGACATGTGGGGATTATGAGAACTACAATTTAAGATGAGATGTGGATGGAGACACAGCTAAACCAGATCAGTATATATATTTAACACTAATGTCAAATCTCAAAAACACTAGCTGGAGATTTTAAGTATTTTGTGTAGTACTTAATACTTGGCATGCACTCAAATCAATTTACTTTCCAAGAGCACACATTTTTATCACTCAAAGATTAATGCCAGGCCATGATTAAAATAAAGTATACAGCCCTGGAAGTTCACAGAATTTGACATACAACTCAGAGACAAGTCAATACTAATCAAGGGACTTAGAAGCATCATATAATGCTAGTGCCAAAAGAAACCTAGTAAACACAGATCAGATATAGAGGAATTTGCTGTTATGATTGCATTTGACAGACTATAGTCAACAAAGTAAAGACCATGATGTGATAATCAAATTATATATAATATATATATATTTAGGTTATGTATGTATACATTTAGGTTATATACATACACATACATATATAATATTTGATATTGTGTGTGTGTATATATATGTATGTAATCAAAATTAATACATTGTAAAAATTATTCTAGAACTTGGCCATCTCAGATAACCTAGAAAGGAAAGGACAGCAAGAAAGAAAAAAAAAAAGAGAGAGAGAAAAATAATACTTTAATACATTTGCTTTATTTTCCGCAATATATACATTAAAAGAATAAAATTATAATATAATTTTAGGCAATATAATTTATATTCTATTTTTCTTTTCTAACTTTAACTTACAATTTATAATCTCTAAAAGCAAATAGTCGGTAACATGCATAGACATATATGTGACCATTAGCTTTCTTAAAAGGTGCCTTATGTAAATGAATAAATTGTGCACATTGGCTTCATTTATAATCATCAAAATTATAGAACTGGAAACACAGCTTTAGAAGAGAAAATATCTGAACCAAGTGGAAAATTAAAATGGTGTTTCTCTGTTGCCTTGGTGCTAGGATCCAATCATACAGAGTTTCCTCATCTTAACATCTTCTATTTGCTATCAGTTCTCTTCCTACAACTGAAAGAAAATAGCACATAGTGCAATGATTGGCATATATTAATATTCCAAAATATACTTACCTGTTTTTTATGTAACAATGTATAAATGACAACAAATAAAGGGAAGAGTACACTGAACCTAACATTACATCTGGAATATAAATACAATAAATGTACAAATCTCTGGGGAAGGGATTGTGTGGATCACAGAATGCATGCTTGATGAAAATTGTTTACATACACTGCTTTTTTTAATGAAAACTGGCAGCATATTATTGAGAACCCCTTAACTCTTTAAAGAGTTTTAAACTTTAAAGAGTCTTAAACCTATAGAAAACTCTCCTACAAGTTAGGCTGTGATATATTAAGAAATATGTTTAGTTTTTGTCCCTAGGTTCCTGGCACAAACTTCCTAAAACCCTTGGAATTTCCTGAGTAATATGAGTGTCTGTGGTTATTCTTAACTAACCCCTTTTAATCACACCTGCGTTCATACTAATGTAATGAATTAGCTGAGGGCCCCATGATAGCCTTAGGATGGGACTGATTACCAGAAAGACCAAGTGATGAGAGGATTGAAACTTTCAGCCTCACTCACTGACCTCCAGGAAAAGGATGATGTGCAAAATAGCAAAGCTCTATAAAATTTTTGAAGCATGGTACTTGCTCAGCTTCCAGGTTGTGTAGTACATCCATGTGCTGGGAGGGTGCTGCACCCTCCTCTACAGCAACAGAAACTCTTCTGCTCAGGACCTTTCTGACCTCACGTATGTACCTCCCCATCTGGCTGTGCATCTGCATCTTTTATCATATCTTTTATAATCAACAGGTAAGTGACATCTTTTATCATATGTTTTATAATCCAAGGTAAAGTGTTTTCTTCAGTTCTGTGAGTCATTCTGGCAAATTATAAAGGCTTAGAGGGAGTTATGGTTGCCCCGGTCAGAACTACGGAAGACCTGAACTTCCAATTGTCATCTGAAGTGGGGGAAAGTCTTGTTAAGACTGAAAAAAAAAAAAAGACTGAATCCTTAACTTCTGGGATCTGCTAACTCCAGGTATATAGTGTTGGAATTGAAGTGAATTGTGGGACACCACTGGTGTTGGAGAATTGGTTGGTGTGGGAAAATACTTGCATATTTGTTGTCAGAAGTGTTCTGTGCTAAATGCCAATATAGAGGAAAAACAGTTTTATTTTTCCTTTACATAGCATATCAAATTCCTTTTCTGATATGTGCATATCATAATCTGTAAAAATAAATGTATCATGGAAAGGACTGACTGATCATCAGAAAAATTATAAAAAGAAATATATTGACAATTTATACAGAAAAAATATAGATGAATAAGACATTTAGACTTGGAAAGGAAAATTTCAAAGCTGATACAAAAATGGACTGTCATCAAACTTGGTTTTCAAAATTAAACACAGAAAAAATAGAGCAATATTGGAAATTTGACAGAACACAACTGATCTACTAATTTTATCTGTGAAAATAGTTATCTAGGATATTAGCGTCCAATATTAAGAGTATTTACTACATGTCAAGCGCTATAACTGATAATTATATTTTTTACTATTCCTACAAGTAGCTCAATGAGTTGTGTCTTTTTCTTTCTATTTTAACTGTGAAAATAGAAAAAAAAAGACAAAATAGCAAGTCATGAAGAAAATGCAAAGGAAAGAAGAAACATCAATGCTTAAAATGTTTAAGAAACTTTGCCCAAAGCATCTTAGTTTGGAATTGATGAAGCTGGTATTTGAATCTTGTCCTAACTGAATATAAATGCAGCTTTTACAACCACCGTCAGGTGTAGGCAGAAGGCCGTTAAAAGGACTGCAAGTTGTTCTCATAATGGAAATTTGAAAACTATACTAATCGTATGCTATTAGAAAACATTTAAATGTCTAGTACCTCCAAATAAAATGTAAAGAAAATAATGACTTTTTAAATGAAAATAATGTTCTATTTGTTGGACTATGTTTTCATATAACAAATATAAACATTTATTTATGGTAATGAAAATCTGTAATTTTCTTATATTGCTTCTTAAATGCACAAAATGATATGAGGAAGTTTGCTGTACTTCCATGAAGAATGACAGAGTTTCCACAGATGCATTTTATTATCCCCACTTTACACATAGAGAAAATGAAATGCAGAGAGCATAGGTATCTCTTCCCCACACAATTATTAAAAGTAGTAGAGCTATCTTTTGAATTCATGCAGTCTGACTCCAGAGCTCAAGCTCCAACCAGACTAAAAAAAAGACAGAAAATACTAAAACTCAGACACATAGTATTGAAGCATATTCTTTTCAAAGAGTTAGTCAATATTAGTAAGTAAAAATAGTTATGAAAGTTTTAATTCTCTTATTAAAAATAAAAATATTTGATAATGAAACATAGAAAAAACTCTGGTTATAAAAGTAATACCTAAAATGGATGGAGACAGGTGGATTTAATTTGAGGGCATGACATGCTTTCAGGCTTGTTTCAGCTAGGCTTGTATTAACAGCAATGAAATCAAGGAGATAAAGCAGCAAAAATGAAAGTGACAACCGGAGAAGCTGTTTCCAGAAACGGTTTTTATGATTTGCGGAAACACTGCCACTGAGCTTCCTGGCTCTGTCCTCATCACACATTTTTTTTTTGTCCACTGTTCTAGAGAAATATTTATCCGATAAAATTAACAGATATCTATTGTTGACTTCCTAATTTGGAGAGTAGATTGATGGATAGAAGCCATAGTATGTAATTTAGAGAACACACACGTACTCAGAAGTAGCTGTGTTTCCATGTGCGTGGGATGCAGCCTTCAAACTGCTCAAAAACTGATGAAGTGATAAGTGTGAAAGAGCACATGCTATTGTGACTAAAGCATGTTGTTTCATTTAAATGACATGGCCACACATGTATTCTAACACCTCTCTGTCTGGGGAGGAGAGGGAGTGGGAGAGGAGAGAGAGAGAGACATAGACAGATGTTACATAACCCATCCAATCAGATCTCTGACTGGAACAGCAGATTTTCCAAGGTTGAAATTTCAATCTATTTGGAGCTCTCCTACCCTTTTTTATTTTTATTTTTATTTTTTGAGTCTGGGTTTTCAGTGTAACCATCACTTGAATAATGTACATTGTACCTATTGATAAATTTATCATTAAAATAAACTCTGGGCCTGATCCTCTGCCCTCTGACTGCAGGAGATGGCAGTCAAGGAAGCTCAAGCTCTCTTACTTTTACGCTTCACTTTCAATTATTGTCAAATAACATCTCATTGTTTTTCTCCAGTGTGTCAATTTATCCCAGCAGCACTTGTAGAATTCCATAATCCTTACAACTACTACTTCACAAAAAAAATTTTTTGTGAATCAAATGCTTAGATTATTGTAATGTCAAAGTATTCCCTTCCTCTGATGTCCCAATAAAAAAAATTGTACCGTGACAACATGCGTGGAACTTTTCATACTCCATCTACCATTGATGCAGCCAGCCAGTGGGTGTTCCAGTTCCCAAACTCCATTCTTGAGACTGCTTCCTCAAAACACTCCTGGCAACAATTGTCTTGGATCTGAGTCTCTGAGATGATTTGCCTCCAGAAAGTTTATTGGGTGGTTCCTTGATATTAGAAAATGGTAGTCACTGATGCAAGTAGAATTGGACAGAGTGAGAAAACTACAATGCAATTGCAGCAGTCCTGGCTTGAGGCAGCTAGGCTGGGTCTGCATAAATCCGTATTGACCTATTATTACACGTTGGCAGCACTGGGACAAGGATGAAGTCAGGTGAAGCAGCTCTCTTCTTCTTGACTCTGAGACTCAGCTGAGAGTACATTCACCCTAACTCCAGAACTTTTGTGAATGAGCTTCTCATTCCTGAAAGCGTGGGACATCATGCAGCACAAGTGTGTAATAATTATGTACCAGTAATTTTAAATTCCAGAACTATTATGATTTCATACTGGTCCCAAGTAAGAGTTTTCTTCCTGTTTGTTTATTTTGTGCATAACTTTATTTGTGGTGTGTGTGTGTGTGCGTGTGTGTGCAGATGGTCCCTGACATACAATGGTTCTATTTACAATATTTTTTACTTTACAGTGGAGTGAAAGTGATATACATTCAGTAGAAACTGTCCTTTGAATACCCATACCACAAGTTTGTTTTTCATGTTCAGTACAGTATTTAATAAATTTCATGAGACATGCAACATTTTATTATGAAGTAAGCTTTGTGTTAGATGACTTTGCCCAACTCAGGGCTAAGGTAAGTATTCTGAGCATGCTTAAAGTAAGCTAGGCTAAGTATGATGTTCAGTAGGTTAGGTGTATTAAATGCATTTTCAACTTACAATACTTTCAACTTATCAAGATGTAATCCCATGTAAGTAGAGTATCTGTGTATGTTTAGGACATGTGCATATACACTTACAAAACACAATTCATCTATAGCCATCCCTGTAGTTCAAAGAATACATTCTGATTTCATTGGGAAGACCTCTCCCTAAATATGAAGAAATATAGACCAAGGAATAAAGGCATGAATCTAGCAATGTGAATATGGGAAGAGCATGACTTGCAGGTAGGGAGTGGCTGGGTCCTTGCCTGCAGCTCCCATCAGAGACTGCAATAAGCTGGCTGCATATCAACTCCACTGGTGTGAGGACGTCTGCCCTCCCTGTGAAGCCTGCCAGGTAAAGCCTTTGTAATTGTATGTGGTCAGGCCTCAAAAATCTCAAATAGATTTTTAACCTGGAACCAGACTCTTCACTTGATATTTGAGCTTGTATGTTTCTCAATAAGTTTTATTTAATAATGTCAAATCAGCTTCCTTAAACCGTGGCTCATTGCCATTCCCTGAAATGCAACTCAATATTTAATTCCAAAGACATCATATATTCCAGAGAGAATAACACCTATTGCCTGCACTTTGAAACCAATTTCAATAATGTGTTTTCTATTCCCCAGCTGAAGAAAGCAAAAATGACTAGCAAAAAGAAAGGAAAATCGTTTATAGAATTAAAGGAAGAGCTTAGTCACAAGAATTTTATACACTTTGTGGAAATAGAAGATCTTGTATTTTAGCCACAGAAACCTCAATTTGTTTTTCTAAGAAGCTAAGGGGACGATTTATCACCTGTATGGCCCATGTTCCAGCAGACATGATTAAATTAGTCTGGGTTATGTCATATGCATGTAAGAAGTGACACCATGGGTCTGTGAATTCAGGGACCAATGTTTCCCACCCTAAAGTTTTGTTATGAAAGATGTTGGAACAAATACAACTGGGCAAACAAAGAATGGTGAATTCCACCATTTTCATGATTGAATCACTACCCGTGATCTCTATTCTGAGTCAAAACATAACAATTGCATTAGATAATGGATATTTATGTATTTGTTTCCTGTACAATCTGGGCAAGTATATACTTCTGATTTCCCCTTGCAGCCTCTTTACCCATTTTCACCAGAGTCTTGCTGGAATAACTAATAAATGTAGTGTTATGTTACGTAATCTAAAGAAGAAACACATGAATGATTTATAAACATCCACAATCTTACTGGCAAAATTTAAACAAACCTATGGTGTTGATTTTTTTCTTGGATTATCCCCAGTATAAAATATTTTGCCTCTATCCCAAATACTTTGCTCATTATACTAGTCCAGGATAATTGTAATATGCTTACTGCAATGTCCATATTTTCCCCTGATGACATAATGGTACCTGTGGAATGAAAAATTGAGTAGGGCCTGGTGGCAGTGGCTCACACTCTTAATCCCAGCACATTGGGAGGCTGAGGTGGGTAAATTGCTTTGAGCCCAGGAGTTTGAGACCAGCCTGTGAAACATGGCAAAACCCATCTCTACTAAAAATAATAAAAAAACTAGCTGGCTATGGTGATGCATGCCTGTAGTCACAGTTACGTCAGTGGCTGAAGTGGGAGGATAGCTTGAGCCTGGAGAAAGAGGTTGGAGTAAGCCAAGATTGTGCCACTGTACAACTCCAGCCTGGGTGACAGAGCCAGACCTTGTATAAAATTTAAAAAAAGAAAGATTGAATAACTCATTCACAAATGTTTGCTCTAAAAATACAAAACCTTTGGTTATGATCATCCTCATGCCATGAATAAAATCTCAAGTTTTTAGTAGTATTGTTATACTTCTATCTACATATTCATTGCTAATCACATCAAGTTGTTTGCCTTTAAAAAATATATCATCTAATCTAGGTGAATTTGAATAGGCAGATTAAATCCACTCACACAATCATTCACTGGCATAATTTTAGAATATTTTTCTGGCATTTCGTTTTCGTTTTTGTATATTTTGATTTGCTTTGTTCTTTTTCAATTTTTTTTTTCATTTATTAGGTTTTTGCCAGGGTTGAGAACATTGTATTTTTATTCTTCTAATTGGCAATTAACTTATTATTAACTATTTGAAGTATTTATTGTCTTCAATACTTTGGAAAAAGAATTATTTCCATCCATAATTTCACTCAAATACCCAAACCTCATCTACTTTTATTTCTTCTAAATGAGATTTTTAATTATGTGTATTTATGTACATGCATTTACTTATATGTGTATATGTGTGTGCATGTGTGATGATATATGCTGTATATAATTTTCTCATTTTAGACTGCTTTTAGAATATAAGTAAGTTTTAGTCATTTTTTAGAAATATCAAACAATTTCTTCCAGGATTTCTCTTTTTACTTAAGTACTCTTTATACAAATATTTTCAAAAATTGGTTATGTTGCTTTCTAAAACAATGTTTGTCATTACCTGCATTTCACACTCTTATTTAAATGATGACTTGTTGATATTCAATTTCTATATCAGGTTTTCCATAGAAACTTGAAAACTTCGGTCTTGACATGTCTCTCTTAACCTTCCAAAACTCCATTGCTTGCATTCTTAGTATTATTCAATAGAAACAAATTTCACTCTGCATTTCTGTCATCATCTGTTCCGGCTCCAGAAAGGAAGCAATTTTTACCAAAGTTAACTTAATCACACTGCTTCAAATGACCATAAGACTCTCCTAGAATTCTATAAAGTCATTCATTTCACAACTTCAGTTTTCTGAATCAATGGTACTTCCCAATGAGTGAGATTAGTAGATGGAATTCAGATTATAGTGTTACCTTCCTTAAAACATTCCAACATATTCTCATTGATCTTAGAATTATCCAAGACCATGACTTTTAAGTCCTCATAAGATCTGACTTCAGTCCACAACTTCCTAACATCTAATTACTTTTTCCTTGAAGACAGTGTTTCAGCCTTTTTGCCAATTTTGCAGAAACTGGAATAATTTTGTTTGTAGAGACAGAGGAGTGTGGGTATAATATCTATGTTCTTTTTGGCTATGCATTTCTAATGACTGAATATTATTCAACTATCTGCTCTATGTTGCATCCTTAGAGAAGGTGTGTCTTTAATTGAGAATACCTAAAATGACCTAAGGGTGAGTTACATTCTACTTAGTTATAATATGTTCCCTGCCGTTGTCTGCTTGTGTATAGATTAACTTACCTATTTGGAATATAAACTTTATGAACACCAAGACCTTCTTTATTGCACACTACTATTTCTCTAAATAGATACGCAAAGAAATATAATCTGACATAAACACTGTTGGTTGTTTTAAACAAAAAATTAAAACATGAACTTTTTTTATTTGTTGTAAAAATATTAGTAACAAATATATAATGCCATTTCAAATATAGAAACAAAAGAGTGGTTTGTATTTTTTAGCACACTTTGACTATATCCCTATTTTGCTATTAACTTTATAAAACTTTTGAATTATCTGCCATTGTCATAAAAATGTTTCCCAAATAAGGTGGATTTAAATATCAAGTAAATGATCCTGAAACCTTATTGTGAGAATTAAAATTAAATTATCAAAAAACTTATTAAAATTCAACTATATCATATTTTTATAATAGTTAGATAAAGTATTTACTCCCTGATGATTTTCAGCCTGAAGAATTGTATACCTTTTAATTTTGTATTAATCTTATTATTTTAAATCCAACTAAAAATTCTGGTCATGTTACATCTCATAATTTTAAGTAATCACTTAAGAAGAAATAGAAAGTTTAAAATCAAAAACAGATTCATGTGCATAAGGTAGGGAAGATTTTTTATCAATCAGAAGCTTTGTAGAATACTTAAAAATGAAATGACTTGTTGCTTTTGCAAAATAAAATTAATTAAATATTTCTATCAAACTAATACACTTTTTTTGAGATTCAAGAGCTCCAAGGTTTTTAAGAGGGAGTCAGAAGAGCTACTTTGAAGTTAACGGTAAACCAAGTAGACCAAGACTGCTATTTTGAGACATTTACCTTGAGAAATTACAGTGCTTTTAGTTTTTTCATGTAAATCATTCATGTAGGATTTTAAAGTAACAAACTTAGAGTATTTAAAATTTTATTTTAGTGTATAAATATTAAACTGAGCACAAACAAATCCATTTATTGTTTTGATCTTATCCAAGATGAAGATTACATAAGTGACATGAAGCAGGAGCATATAATTTTCAATAGATTTGGTCAAACACTTTGCAAATATTATAAATGTTCAATAAAAGAAGCATTATGCAAAGCCAGGCACAGTAGTTAATGCCTATAATCTCAGCACTTTGGGAGTCCAAGGCGGGTGGATTACCTGAGGTCAGGAGTTCGAGATTAGCCTGGCCAACATGGGGAAACCCTGTCTCTTCTAAAAATATAAAAATTAGCCAGATGTGGTGGTGTGTGTATGTAATCCTGGCTACTTGGGAGGCTGAAACATGAGAATTGTTTGAACTTGTGTGGCAGAGGCTGCAGTGAGCCAAGATGGTGCCACTGCACTCCATATACATGTATACATATATATATATATACACACACATTTTTTGTATGTATATATATATATACCAAAAAACATAAATTCTAGTGTTGACCTCTCTTCCTTTTTTGATATAAAGGAGGTAACGTGTGAATACACAGGTGTGCATTATTTTAAAAATGTACATTATTTTCTGAATGATTCTTATTTGAAAATGAATAAATTTAATAATATATGCAGAAAAAGATTACGGTGATACTTCTATTGTCTTTTATTTAATATTTTACCATCTTTAGTTTAGAGATTGAATATAAGCACATTTTGTAAAATCTAGTGGCAAGTGCATCAGTGCTTCATTGTTTCCATCTTTAAAATCTTTGTCTTATGAATCTACATTATTTGAAATTTGTATTTAATGTTTTTCATATAGCTGGCACCCTGATATCATTTGGGAATATTATGACAACTTTAGTATGTCATTTGACTTCAACTATCTAGAGAGAGATCAGAAAATTAAAATTATTATTCAGTATGGTAAGAATCAGGAATAGCTTCTCAGAAGAGGTGATGTTGAGAAAAATCCTGTAGACTAACACGAAATTCAGAAAATAATTATATTTATGATCATCTTAGAGAATAAAGAGAATAAAGCATTCCTTAAATCTCAGAAGTTAGAGAGCAGAGGAATCACTGAGAAAAGACATAGTGTATGTGTGATGGCAAATACTGAGTGTCAACTTGATTGGATAGTAGAATACAAAATATTAATCCTGGGTGTGTCTGTGAGGGTGTTGCCAAAGGAGATTAAGTTTCAGATCAGTGGGCTGGGAAAGGAAGACCTACCCTTAATTTGGGTGAGTACAATCTAATCAGCTGCCAGCATGCCTAGAATGTAAGCAGGCAGAAAAATGTGAGAAGAGAGACTGGCCTAGTCTTCCATCCTACATCTTTCTCCCATGCTGAATGCTTCCTGCCCTCAAATATATATAACACACTGTGTTAAGTTCTCTAGAATATATATCTATATAGATATATAGCTATATATTATATATATATATATATACACACACTAAAGGAATATATAACTATATATCTATATAGATATATATTCTAAAGAACTTAACACAGTGTGTGTGTGTGTGTGTATGTATGTGTGTCACCCCTTCAACAGACCCAAATGGGTGACTGAAAATTACTGTATAAGTGGATTTCATGGAAAAGCACACTAACAATAGATATTAATGTGGAAAAATGCTCTCTGTAAATATTGAATCCAGGTGGATTAGAAATTTAAAAAGAAATCTTAATTTTATTCATATCAGGAAAAAGGAGTATTTCTCAGAAAACATACCCAAAAATACAAACTATAAAATGCATATTTAAACATTTTAAAATATTGATTTTCCATTCATTTAGCTATATTTCCAATGCAAGTATGAAAGTGACAATCTCCTAGCTGTTTACCTGATGGAACTAAAACTGGAAGTCTTTAATTTACTTGTTTGATCAGAAGGAAAATATGCTTTGACATTATATTCTGTAAAAGCACAATTTGAACCAATGCAGAAGTATTAACAGCTCCTTCTGTATTTCTAGCATAACTTATGGTAAAACACATAAGAAATCCAGCCACACACTCCAATCCCGCACAAATATAAAAAAGATGATATGTATGTACTCATTCCCACATATTACTTCAGAGGTTCTCTACAGCCTTATTAAGTGTGGACAATAGTTCAAAAGAGTCCACATCACCTGTGAGCTTGTTAGAAATGCAGAACAGCTTTTCTAACAAATGTTTGGCCTCCTTTTTCTGACTTAACCTGAAATAATCAAAAGAATCAGAATTCAGTTTTAAAGAGTTTATTCAAGTGAACAACTGCAAATAGCCATTTGGGTAAAACAGACTCCAGAGGAATAGAATCAGTGCTCCAAAGTTAAAAGTTAAGGTTTTCCTTAAATAGGCAGAGAACAAAGAAATTTAGTAAAATTATAGAATTTTCTATACAAGGCTGGTTTATGAGTGAAAACAACTTAATTAGATACAGTTTTCTTTTTCTTTTCCCATACGGCTATGTTTTCGGCTTGATTTTTATTTTTTTCAAATGAAATGTGTATTTAACATTACATCTTAGACAATGTGATAGTCATAAACTTTGTGTGAGAGAGAAAAAGAGAAGCTAATCTATAATGAAGATGAAAAGTTGGAAAAGGATCTTTCCTGGTCCTCTCTCATCATTTACAACATTCTATAAAACAATGCAGGTAAGAAAAAGGATAATCTATAATCAGAGAAACAAAGGTTACAGCTGCTTAGGTTGCAGCTGCCTGTTTTGGTGACTCAGATTCCATAATCACATTCCTTTAAGGCTCAAAATGATTTAGTTTCAACAGTTTCAATTTTGAATTACTTATTTTCATAGATTCATGGAACTCATGGAACTCTAGGCCAATCCTTTCCAGCACAATGCTGTCTTTCAAAAAAGTCAGAATCTAATAAAGCACTATGACTTCCACTTAGCAAGAGAACAAGTCAGTAAAAAAGTTGAATTGAATTCCATCTCCTCCTAGCAAGTCCTGTGTAATTTAGTATGATGTCTCTGTAAATTAGCTTAGTAAAGCAGCCCTGGTTTGGAACCAGGATTTCTTTATTTAATAAATCCATAAAGCTCATGAATAAGATACTCTTTAATTGACCAGCATTTTTAAAATACCCTCTACACTGAGTACATGTTCTGCTCAGAATATAAAGTCAATGTTCAGGAAGCAGCATGATTAACACTCACCTAAAAGGTATCTACACTCCATAATGTTTTTATAGCCACTATTTTTAGTTTATCAAAGAGGAGAAATTATACCTAATAAACTTATTGCATATTGAATATTTTAGAAAAACTATAGATATATGCTGAAAACATTTAAAATCTATAATTTATATAAATTTATACAGTTTCAAATTAGTGCATTTATTTTTTAATCTTAATTTTTATTTACTACTTATTTTTATTTTTTGAGACAGGTTTTTGCTCTGTCACCCAGGCTGATATACAGTGATGTGATCTCAGTTCACTGCAATCTCCACCACCCAGGCTCAAGCAATGATCCCATCTCAGCCTACAAATAGCTGGGACTACAGGTATGCATCACCATGTCCAGCTAATTTATATATATTAGAAATGAGGATATATTCTGAAATGTGTTTTAGGCAATAATTTTTTACTGTTAGAAAACCTGTTGTATTAGTCTGTTCTCACATTACTAATAAAGACATACCTGAGATTGGGTAATTTATAAAGAAAAAGAGGTTTAATGGATTCATAGTTCTTCATGGCTGGGGAGGCCTCACAATCATGCAGATGGCAAAGGAGGAGCAAAGGCAATTCTTACATGAAGGCAGACAAGAGAGTTTGTGCAGGGGAACTGCCATTTATATAACCATCAGATATTATGAGACATATTCACTACTATGAGAAGAGTATGGAGGAAACTGCCCCCCTGATTCAGTTATCTCCACCTGGACCTGCCCTTGACATGTGATTATTGCAATTAAAGGTGAAATTTGGGTGAGGACACAGCCAAACCATATCATTCCACCCCTGGCCCCTCCAAAATCTCATGTACTCATGTTTCAAAACCGATCATGCCTTCCCAACAGTCCCCCCAATCTTAACTCATTTCAGCATTAACTCAAAACTCCAGTCCAAAGTCTCATCAGAGACAAGGCAATTCCCTTGCGCCTATGAGCCTGTAAAATAAAAAACAAGTTAGTTACTTCCTAGATACAATGTGGGTAAAGGCATTGGATAAATATACTCATTTCAAATGGGAGAAATTGGCTAAAACAAAGGGGCCATAGGCCCCATGCAAATCCAAACTCCAATAGGACAGTCATTAAATATTAAAGTTCCAAAATGATCTACTTTGACTTCATGTCTCACATTCAAGTCACACGGATGCAAGAGGTGGGGTCCCATGGTCTTGAGCAGCTCTAGCCCTGTGACTTTGCATGCTACAAACCCCTCCAGGCTGCTTTCACAGGTTGGCATTGAGTGTCTGCAGCTTTCCCAGGAACACAGGTTAAAGCTGTCAGTGGATCCACCATTTTGGGGTCTGAAGGACAGTGGCCCTATTCTCATAGCCCTACTAGGCAGTGCCCCAGTGGGGACTCTTTGTGGGGGCTGCGACCCATATTTTCCTTCTGCACTGCCTTTGCAGAGGTTCTCCATGGGGGCTCTGCCCCTGCAGCAAACTTCTGCCTAGACATTCAGGAGTTTCCTTTCATCCTCTGAAATCCAGGCAGAGGTTTCCAAACCTTAGTTCTTGACTTCTGTGTACCCACAGGCTCAACACCACTTGGAAGGTGCCAAGGCTTGGTGCTTGTACCCTCTGAAGCTGTGGCCTGAGCTATACCTTTGCCCCTTTTACCCATGGCTGGAGCATCTGGGACATAGGACATCAAGTCACTAGGCTGCACGCCACAGGAAGACCCTGGGCCAGGCCCAGGAAACAGTTTCCCTCCTAGGCTTCCAGGCCTGTAATGGGAGGGGCTGTGTGAAAGTCTCTGACATGTCCTGAAGACATTTTCCCCATTGTCTTGGCAATTAACATTCAGCTCCTTGTTATGCAAATTTGTGCAGCTGGCTTGAATTTCTCCCCATAAAATGGGTTTTTCTTTTCTATCACATTATCAGTCTGTGAATTTTACAACTTTTAGGCTCTGCTTCCTTTTGAATCCATTACTAGTTAGAAATTTATTCTGTAATATATCTCAAATCATCTCTCTCAAGTTCAAAGTTCCACGGATCGCTAGGCAGGGGCAAAATGCCTTCAGCCTCTTTGCATAGCAAGAGTGACTTTTACTCCAGTTCCCAACAAATTCCTCATCTCCTGAAACCAGCTTACCCTGGACTTTATTGTCCATGTCACTATCAGCATAACAAGTGTCTAGGAAGTTCCAAACTTCCCTACATCTTCCTGACTTCTGAGCCCTCCTAGTCTCTAGGAAGTTCCAAACTTTCCCAGATTTTTCTGTCTTATTCTGAGTCCTCCAACTGTTCCATCATCTGCCTGTTACCCTGTTGCAAAGTTGTTTCCACATTTCTGGGTAGCTATAGAGCAGCATCCCACTCTACAAGTACGATTTACTGTATTAGTCTGTTCTCATGCTGCTAATAAAGACATAACCCGAGACTGAGTAATTTATAAAGAAAAAGATATTTAATTTACTTACAGTTTTACAGGGCTCGGGTGACCACACAATCATGGCAGAAAGCAAAGGAGGAGTAAAGGTGCATCTTACATGGAGGTAGGCAAGAGGGTTTGTGCAGGTAAACACCCATTTATAAAACCATCAGATATCATGAGACTTGTCCACTGCCAGGAGAACAGTATGAGGGGAAACCATCCCTATGATTCAGTTATCTCCATCTGGCCCCATTCTTGACACGTGGGGGATTAACACAAATCAAGGTGCAATTTGGGTGGGGACACAGTCAAACCATAATCTGTTAATGAAATTTTTTAAAATAATGGACTAAATATTAATCATAAAAGCATGCCAATAATCCAGAATGCTATTTTAAAAAGTACTGATTACATATGGAATAGAAGAGAATTTTCTGAACTTGATAACTAGTATTACTATCAAAGTACTACAAAGATCTTCCTTAAGTTTAAAACACAAGTATTCTATTTACAAGGATGCCTTATCACACTGCTTATTTGCAGTATTGGGGCAGTTCATGTTCAAGCAATGTATACTAGTGAAGAGAAAATTTGGATATGCTGCAATATTATAAAACACTACGAAATCAATTAAAAAGAGTTATTCCTATATAAAAATATAAGAAAATACAATGTAGTAAAACATTATTATAGCCACATGACTTTACCTAAGAAATACATAAATACATAAAATATATTTAAGAAAATTATTTTTATTACAGATGTACTACAATAAATATTTTAAAATTTAGACATGGAAATTCTCAGTCATAAATAAATTTATGTAGTCATACATAAGTTGCTACAAATAAATATGATTCTAATCAAAATTTCATATTTTTAGATAATTTGATTATATATACACACACACAATTAAAATTGCTACATATTTATGAAGAAGCTTAGGAAAGGTAGATATTCCCTATAAAATTATAGCATTTATGATAGTGTGGTTTTAACTTACTCTATGATTAAAAATAAAAGTGTATCCCTATGCTATACTATATGAAAAAATAAATTCCAGATAAATGTTACAGTCAAATTTGATGTGTAAGTGTTCAAATCATTTAGAAGAAAATATAGGTGATTACTGCTTGCAAAGAGGGCTTTATTATTTCTCTCAATTTTGGTAGACTTTATTAGGCTCCTTTGTGAGTCCATGCCCTGACCTTTTTAATTTAGAGCATTTTATTTAGAATGGCTATAATTCTCCTTTTTTTCTCACCCCTTTGACATACTTTAAAACATTTTAAAATCCTCTTGCCAGTTATACACTCAAGAATGTATGTTTCAAGAACCTGGGAGCCATTTCTTTGACATATAATTATCAAGGAAGATAGTGCCCCATCTCCAAATCTCTATTTGAGTGCAAGGCTTCCTTGCAAGCCTCATGGCAAGTTGTAAAACTACTTTGTGTCATGAAGATATGAGAAAGTTTACTTGGCCTTTTGAGTAAGGCCAATTAACAAAATGCAGGTTATGATTCTCCCCTTCACCTCAGCTTTGTTTCATTTTATTTTAAAAGGGACAAATAAAAACTTGTACATCTTTACAACAGAGAGGAGATGTTTTGAAATATGTATACACTGTGCAGTGTCTCATTTGAGCTAATTACCACATGCATTATCTCACATACTTGTCATTTTTCCACCCTTGGTTTTAAAAACTCTAATTCCCTTTGGTTTGGTGGAATTGAGTTCAGACTGAGTTCTGGACTCCTTCCTCTATTGCAATAGTCTTGAATAAAATCTTGCTTTACTGTTTAACTTTGCACAGGTTTTTCTTAATTAAAAAAACAAATATTTCCTAAAGATATGAAAAACAATGAACTAAAAAGTAATAAATAGTGTGCAAGAATTACTAGAATTAAAACTCTCACTCCTCCCTCATATATTTATATGATTACATATATATATATATAAAATACAGGGATATATACACATTAAGTGTATATACATTTTATATATATATATACACACACACACACACGTGTGTGTAGGAATCCATGAGCCCCATACATTGGGTACCAGAACACAGGGAATCCGTGAGCCTCACATTGGGCACCAGAAGGTAGGGAATCAGCCCTACATCACCCGTGGGTATCCCGAGTTTGGTGGTGACAAAGGAATGAGAAAAAGACAGATTAAGAGAGACAGTGGGACCAGGGGTCCATCACTTTATTACTTTGGAGGAGGCAGTGAAGGCCCTGAGCATTGATCATCCACTCTATTTATTGGTTACAATTACTTTGATCTACAGGGTAGGAGTGAAGCAGTAGTGGGGAGAGGGTGATTGTGGAGGGAATCAGTGAGCCGGAACTGAATCAGTGAACTGGAACTAGTGTGTCATTCTAAGGATTGATAACAGTGGCGGTTTGGGAGTTTCACAAAACAAGAAAATGTGATTATCTTTAGCTTTTCATCTACATGCAGCTGGTGGAACTGGGGCTTTACAAGGAGCCTACAAGTCTGGCTACATCATAGTGCTACAAAGAGGTTTTATGTCCTTGAGCACAATGTTTATGGTAACAGAGCCGAGGTCACCCTGCAGCAGAACATGAGGCATGGAGAGGCCTTCCTCCTCAGAGGCCTCCTGCGGCCTTCTGCAGTTTGTTGTTCCTTGTTTATGTGGTTCCTTTTTTATGTGTTACTCATAACCAACTTATGTAGGCACTTTGAAAGTCCTTTCACCTTTGCTCCTTTTCCCAACATATGGATATATATACCTATATATTATATGCACATATATGTGTATATTTTTCTATATATTACATATGGGGAATAAAAGAGAGGATTATAAGTATATATATATGTGTCTACATGTGTATATATGTGTAGGGATAAGTGCACATATGTATGTATATAAATATATTTATATAATATATGGTATATATACACACATATATACATCAACAAAGAAAATAAAAAAGCATTCATGCAAAAGGAGACATGATTGTAAACTAAATACATTAACAAATAATTATGTTTAATCTCATTATTAATCAAGAAATTAAAACCTCCCTGTGGTAAAATTTCATACCAAATAGATTGACTCTTTTCTTGTAGCAGGATTAATTCTATATTAGAGTGCAATTTAGTCATATCATGGATAAGTAAAAATACACGTATACTACATTCTGACGATTTCAGCCTAGGTGGGTTTATCTTAGAGGAACCCAAGTATAGGGATGTAGATAGCAGGACTACATTAATCCCTCTATGATGGAAACAACCTAAATGCTCCTCAGTAGGAGATAAGTTGTGGTTTATAAATGCAATGCAGTATTAAACAAGTAAAATGAATGTTCAAACCATAGAGGTCTAAGTAGGAATAAAATTCACCAATACTTTTAGTAATAGAAGCAATTTGCTTCATAATCTGTATAGTTTTATATTATTTGAAATATTGCAATCACAGAAAGCAATATTTTATATTTTAATAAACTTTCCTATAAAAATTCAAATTGCATATTTATGATTCCAACTTTAGACTAGTGGTTACATCAAGGAGAGATGGATAGATAAGTGTTAGGCTGTTTTGAGGGTTTGCTTTAATTGCAATTTTATTTTAATTTTAAACATGTAAATACAACAAAATATGTACCAATATTAAAAGATGCACAATTTAAATTGTATACTTACTTGGAAATTTATAATCTCAGGGGCGTATAATATACTTTCATATTTCATGAGAATTTTCAAATCCTTCTTATATGATCTTTATCTTACTTAAGAATATTGAATACATAACTAAAGATTTCCCCCAAAGAGTAATTAAAGCATTAGAAGAGAAGTACGCAAATGAGAGACTCAAAGAAATTTTATAATTAAAAGTCATATGAAATAGAAGTGCTTCCAAGTGAGACTAAAAAGATTCAAATTGGAATGGAGAAGAAGTCATATGAATTAGAAGTGCTTCCAAGTGAGACTAAAAAGATTGAAATTGGAATGGAGAAGAGAAGAAGATTGTTACTGATGCCAATGGAAAAGATTATTTGCAGATGTGGATGTCACCAACTCTATTTATAGGTAATAAGATTTCAAGTATTTGAGAACTGAGAAGTATGATTAGATTTAACAATATGCAGGCAATTAGTGATGTTAGAAAGAATCTCTTCAGAACCGTGTCAGGCAAGACTGCCAGCACATGGTGCATTGAAAAGCTGATGTAGAGTGTGGGTGGGGGAGATAGAAAATCTTCTAGAGACATTTCAGGCTACCTTCTAAATTAATATCTCTAGATATGGGGCCCTACAATCTGTGTTTTTATCAGTCCTCCAAGTGATCTTGAAACATGATAATGCTTGAAAAGCTCTATTTTTCAAACTGTGGGCAACATTAAATTTTGAGGAAACTCCTGTAAACAGAGGATAAATGAATCTATAAAAGGAATAGCTGATGGTCTATGATCCCTTGCAAATTTATGTTTAATTGCAAGTAATAATGAGATCCAGATTATGTTCCTAAATTGAGGTGGTTTAAAAAAGAAAGACATTAGTAGTAAGGAGAATTCTGCCAGAGGTACAAAGAGGAGCTAGTACCATTTCTGCTGAAACTATCCCCAACAACTGAAAAGGAGGGGCTCTTTTCTAACTCATTTCATGAGACCAGCATCATCCTGTTACCAAAACCTGGCAGAGATTTAAAAAAAAAAAGAAAAAGAAAAAAGAAAACTTAAGGCCAATATCTATGATGAACATCCTTTTATTGAGGATTGAGCAAAAATCCTCAATAAAATACTGGCAAACCAAATCCAGCAGAATATCAAAAAGCTTATCTATGTTTGAGCTGGCTTTATCCTCAGCTGGTTCAACATACACAAATCAAAAAATATAATTCGCCATATAAACAGAAATTAAAGAGAAAACCATATGATTATTTCAATTGCATCAGAAAAGGCCTTTGATAAAATTCGACATCCTTTTATGTTAAAAACTCTCAATAATTAGGTATTGAAGGAACATACCTCAAAATAATAGCCATTTTTGACAAACCACAGCCAATATCATACTGAATGGGCAAAAACTGGAGCATTCCCCCTTGAAAACTGACACAAGACAAGGATGCCCTCTCTCACCACTTCTATTCAACATAGTTTTGAAAGTTCTAGACAGGTCAATCTAGCAAGAAAAAGAAATAAAGAGTATTCAAATAGGAAGAGAGGAGGTCAAAATGTCTGTCTTTGCAGATGACACGATCCTGTATTTAGAAAACCTCATAGTCTCAGTCCAAAAACTCCTTAATGCTGATAAGCAACTTTAGCAAAGGCTCAGGATACAAAATCAATGTGAAAAATCACAAGCATTCCTATATACCAATAACAGGTAAGCAGAGAGCCAAATCATGAATGAACTCCCATTCACAATTGCTGCAGAGAATAAAATACCTAAGAATACAGCTAACAAGGGAAGTGAAGGACCCCTTCAAGGAGAAATACAAGCCACTGCTCAAGAAAATCAGAAAGGAAAGAAATGGAAAAACATTCAATGCTCATGAATAAGAAGAATCAATATGGTGAAAATGACCATACTGCCCAAAGTAGTTTGTAGATTCAATGCTATTCCCATTAAACTACCATTGACATTCTTCACAGATTTAGAAAAACTATTTTAAATTTCTTATAGAACAAAACGAGCCTCTATAGCCAAGACAATCCTAAAGGGAAAAAAACAAAAAACTGGAGGCATGATGCTGCTTGACTTCAAACTATACTACAAGGCTACAGTAACCAAAAGAGCATGGCACTATGGCACTAGTACAAAAACAGACACAAAAACCGATGGAACAAAAATAAGACTACACACCTACAGCCATCTGATCTTTGACAAACCTAGCAAAAACAAGTAATGTGGAAAAAATTCCCTACTTAATAAATGGTGCCGAGAGAACTGTCTAGGCATATGCAGAAGATTGAAACTGAATGCTTTCCTTACACCTTATACAAAAATTAACTCAAAATAAATTAAAGACTTAAAGGTAAAACCCAAAACCATAAAAACCTTAGAAAAAACTCCAGGTAATACCATTCAGGACATGGACACAGGCAAAGATTTCATAATAGATATGTCAAAATCAATTGCAACAAAAGCAAAAATTGACAAATGGGATCTAATTAAACTTAGGGGCTTCTGCACAGCAAAAGAAACTACAATCGGAGTGAACAGGCAGTCTACAGGATGGGAGAAAATCTTTGCAATCTACCTATCTATCTCATATGCAGAAGCTACAAGGAACTTAAACAAATTTACAAGAAAAAAAACAAATGATCCCATTAAAAAGTGGGCAAAGGACATGAACCAACACTTCTCAAAGGAAGACATTTATGAAGGCAACAAACATATGAAAAATAGCTCAACATCACTGATCATTAGAGAAATGCAAATCAAAACCACAATGAGATACCATCTTATGCCTGTTGGAATGGCAATTACAATGTCAAGAAACAACAGATACTGGCAAAAGTGCAGTAAAAGAGCAACACTTTTACACTGTTGGTTGGAATGTAAATTAGTTCAATCATTGTGGAAGATAGTGTGGCAATTGCTCAAAGACCTAGAACCAGAAATATAAATACCATTTGACCTGGCAATCCCATTACTGGGTATATACCCAAAAGAATATGAGTAATTCTATTATAAAGATACATGAACACGTATGTTCATTGCAGCACTATTCACAATAGCAACAACATAAAGTCAACCCAAATGCCCATCAATGATAGACTGGATAAAGAAAATTTGACACATATACACCATGGAAAACTATGTAGCTATAAAAAGGAATGAGATTATGTGTTTTCAGTGATATGGATGAAGCTGGAAACCATTAACCTCAGCAAACTAATGCAGGAACAGAAAACCAAAAACCACATGTTCTCACTTGTAAGTGAACAGTGTGAACACATAGACACAGGGAGGAGAACAACACACACTGGGTCCTGCCAGAAGGGGACAAAAAGAGACAGAGAATCAGGAAAACTATCTAATGGATGTTAGGCTTAATACCTAGGTAATGTGTGCATAGGTGCAGCAAACCACCATGGCACACATTTACCTGTGTAACAAACCTGCACATCCTGCATATGTACCCCGGAACTTTAAAAACAATGGGTTTTTTTTGCATTTTTTAAGGTCATCAGCTATCGTTAGTGTCTGTGTATTTTACGTTTCACCCGAGATAATTCTTCTCCAATGCTGCCCAGGGAAGCCAAAAGATTGGACATGAAGGGTATTTTTTCTTTGTCTTTTTTCGCTTCTAGAAGCAACTTCTTTCTCCAGCCCTATACTTCACGTTTAAAGTCAACCGTATAGCAGCTTCAAATCTCACTCTGACTCTGTTTTATCTTCACTGACTCTGACTCTCTTATCTTCCTCTTTCCCTGTCAAGGACTTGATCAATAACATTCAGCCCTCTGGATAATTCACAATATCCCTTGCGTCTCAAGATTCTTAATTTATTCATGTCTCCAAAGTCCCTCTTGCCATGTAATGTAACATATTCACCTGAGGATGAGGATGTGACGTATGTGGAAAGCCTTTATTCTAATACAGCCGTTTGATTTGTAAATTTTAATAAACTGATCTAAACTTAAGTGATTGGATAACATTTGCTTGCATATAATTTTACTATAAAAATATTATCACTAATTTTATGGCATTAAATGGTGCCATTGCTCTTTGCATGAGTGATTTCAAACTTCCACAATAATAAACAATATGAAATACAATTTAAGTTCAATTTAGTAGTGCGTATATTTTCTAATTGATGGCAAATCAACATTTTGTAAGTAACCTTCCACATTTTTGAGTTTAGAAAGGATATGAAATTTAACCAGATTTTCTCAAAAAATATCAGGGATGCTGAAGTCATAGAATTATATGATCAAGTAAATACAAATGTTTAAAAAATGTATGCATATAGACCGACCTGTAAATTTTAAGAATTCATGTATAAAAAGAAAATGTTTTCAGTTATTCCTAGTTTATAGACAATCATCCTAAATTTTATAAATTGTATTTGTACTTTCTATTGACTGGTGTCAAACGTTTTTTCTCTAATATATCTATTTTGAAGAAGATATAATATTGGTTACATTGCAGGCCACTCAGTACACTTCCCTCTTTAAAAACATACCTGAATGTCATCAGTTCATCTTTTCACGTGCTAGGGACGTGTAAAAACATAAGAGTATTTTGATGAAGACTTTTAATGTGTGTGGCAGAATGAACATGAGAACATCATGGAGTAGCTGAGCTCTAGATCTGTGTGTTACATACACCATACGCCATAAAAGGAGGCCTTTTGTAAACAAGAAGCAAATTAGGCAATGTGAGCTCACCTGGATTATTTTTTTCTTTTTTGGCTGGGGAAACAGGGAGAGAGTATCACAGAAAATAATCACTCTTTTCTAGGATATGTGCAAAATATATTTAACCATCCCATGGAAATTTTTTTAAATATGGCTGTAGCATTTGAGAATTGTGAGTGAAAAGGTATTAAGGGTTTGAGGAATAACAGTGAGCATAGTCCTGTATCAGTATTGAATTGGAAATGCTGACAATACTCTTCAGGCTAGTCTCACATATTCTATTGCTGTCTCCTGGGAAAAGAGGAGTGGCTACAGTCACTTTCACCCTGTCAATGAGGACTCCACATCTGAGTCTCTTCGGCTGTTGCTCACTAGAATCAGAGCCCATTCTTTCACTGCATTAAAGACAAAAATTATACATGTAGACAATGGCTATTTCACTAAAGTATTTTTAAAAAATCATTCTGAAAGTTAGGTTTGTGCATTATTTCAAATATATTTCTCAAATATTTTGTACATGATTTTAAAAAGAAAAAGTTTTAGATTCAGATTTGGATTTGTTGGATGATATGATTCAGCAATGCCAACATGTTTTTACCTAGAATTTATCATTTTATTCTTAAATAAATGGGTATGGTAAGGATATTGTCAGCATCCTGCTTTCAAAAATGTGGTAACTAATGCTTATAGACATTAAGTAAATAACTTGTTTAAAGCCATGTTCTTAATATGTCTTGTGTTATTCCATGTCTTCCCAGATTAAATACAAGCCCTTATAATCTCTCTCTCCGCCCCCTCCTTCCCCTTTATACTCGTGGCTAGGAGTTCACAATCTCATGGAGACCAAGATGAGCAACATTCTGCAAGAAAACTTGATATTAAAAACCAAAATATATTTATAAGAAGGATCCAAAATCATTCAGGAAAGGAAACCATGAGTGTAAAATTACAATACAATGCTCCTCCCCAGGCAAAACCATTTTAATCCTTCACTGTATCAGAACATTTTATAACAGGGAAGTAGCATTGCTGACAAAATTATGTTTATCTAAAGCAGTTTGCGTGTACCTACGAACATTTCTATTTATTCTTTGATTTCTCATATGGCCACACAAGTTTACCAGAAAAAAAAAAAAAACAACTTTTTTTTTTAAATTTTGCCTAGGTACAATTTTTGCATTTTACCTATAAATTTCCATGCAATTCAGTTAAGAAGCTGTTAAATAAAGGTAAAATATTCTGCTTTCAAAATAAAACCTTTCAAAATAGATTTATTGTTTTTTAATCAAAGACAGTTTAGCATGTTATGTGCTAAGCCCTTAATCAGTCCCCTTTAACAAAATGTGTATTTAGCATGACCTTGCAGTGCAATTTATTACCTTCATGTATATTAGCTCTCTGATTCCTCATATATTAAGCTCCTTCCACCCCTGACATATTTTTCCCACTATCTGAAATACTTTTCTTATTCACCAACCTACTTAAACTTTCACTTTAATTTCACTTGAAATTTTACTACCTCAGGAATCACTTCACTAAACTTTTTGACTAGACTAAACCTGTATTTCAAATAGCTATGCATAGCAACTTGCACTACTCTTCCGACTCTTGGCAGATTTGTAATTTTCTGCTTCTTTCCTTGCTATTGGTATGCTCCTCAAGAGCAGACATCTTGTCTGCTTTGTTCTCTTTTAACTTCATCAAGCTACAATAGTGCTTCATATTGTTAGGCATCCATAACTATTCTCTGACAAATATGAGTGAACATTAGGAACTCTGAGGTACAGCAGTTCATTGCAAACCATGTAGAATGCATGCATGCACAGTCACATATATATACATGTATATGTAGTGACTGTATATGTACATATATACATATATATGTGTACATGCATGCATTTTACATGGTTTGCAATTAGCGATATATATATATGTAGGTGTGTATATATGTACATATATATACAGTTATTTTAAAAGTTGGATTCAGTAGAAGTTCACACTTTGCATTAGGTTTTAGATTTGCCTATTTATATACCTTTTTTGATCTCCAATTTTCTCACTGATGATATAATCTCTACCCCTTTGGTGACTTGTTTCAAGATTTCAATCAGGCAATGCTTATAAAGTGCCTTTCCAAGTACAGGTAAATTATCAGTAACTACTGGCTTTTATCATTGTATACTGAGAAATTTCATTCATTTTATAGCAATGAGAGAGGAACAGTCTATATTTTGTGAAAGTAAGAACATAGATAATATTAACAGTGTGAAAAAATTAACATAGGGCTTAAATTATATTTAAGAATATAGAGAAGATCGTGGAGGTTGGTTTTGTATTTTTGTTTTCACTTTATTGTATTTTATTTTTTTCTCTTGTTTTTTCTCCACTCTCATTTTCTTTTAAATCAGAAAAACAAAATTGATCCTGCAGGTTATATAAGGAATAAACTATTTGAACTCTTCTCATTCATGGCCTAGTGAGACCTCCAGCTGATACATGTGATTGCCCCAGGTGAAAAGTTTGATTACTCTCATGAAAAGAGTGAAAGGACAGTAATGAGGGGAATCACTTTCCCAGACAGCCTATGGCTCCTGGGTTTGCATACATAGCATAGTAGAGATAGGAAAGAAATTACAGAGGAACTGTTTCAGAATGTGGATTGATGGGGAAAGAAGTTAATGCAGGCAGGGAAGGCACAGCGCTGGAGCCACCTCAGCAGCATGATGCAGGCACATCTGCCTTTCCCAGTTATGTGGCTGCTGTATCATAAATTCTAGGCTGGGTGCACTGCACCCTGCTTCTCTTTCTTGCTTACTGTTCCTTAGCTAAATTAATTTTTTTTCTGAAGTAATTTGGTTTTTTGTCAAAAGTATAAAGTTGTTCAAATACAGGTAACTTGTCTATTTTTAAGTAGGAGTACTTTGGTTCTCATATTAGTATTTGGTCTTCAGTGGTTTAAGTCATATCGATGAATATCATAAGCATGAGGCATAGTGTGTTGTGTAAGGTTACGTAAAAATCTGTATCCTCTTGGATTACTTAGTGGATTATATCATAGTGGTGTATATAAAATAAGTGTGTAGTGTAAAATAAAAGGCCTGGTATTAACATATTTTAATTATATTTCTCTTTTGAATGGCATAAAGCATCTTTTGAATGACAGATTTATTTTTCTTTTAAATAGTAAAAGGAAAAAAATTCAAAACATACAGCAAATATATTCACAGCAGCAACAATATTTCTTACACAATGTTTTTCTTCAATCATGTATGTTTAAAGATTACTGAAAAAATTTAATAGGCCAGTTTGAACTACTTTATTTTCACGTATTTATTGAGTTTCTGTATTATATTACTCTTCGATTGACACAGAAAGGTGAAATTGAGAAAAGATGTCCAAGTTAATTTTGTTCATTGTACAGTTAAATAAATATTAGCCAAAGCAAACTTGGCTCATCCAACCAGCATTTTAAGAATTGAAACTGGCTAAAGTTTAAGATATTCTAATCAAACATATTACTACTAGAATGAATTTCTTATTTGCTTATTATCTCCCATTACCTTTTACACATATGCCTTTTATGACAGTTATTGTAGTGTGTCTTATTTATGTATCTTTGTCTACAAACATTCCCTAAGTTGGAGCTATTACTCACGTCAGTATCCCTAATGTTTAGTATGTAAGTACCCAATAAATAGTGCAGTACAAAGTAATAGCTAGGGAGATAGGTCAATTAAGAGACTCATTTAGTAGATTTCACATGATAAATTTGCATATTTTAAGAGATATCCAATTTCTTCCATTATTTATAAGAAAATGTTACATGAACATTTCCTTCGCTTCATGTTATTAATATTGAAAAACTGAGAAATTAAAGAATAACAGTGCCACATACCAAGTGTGATCATTTGATTGCCCATGATAAAAAGTGATATACTGTGTAAAACATCTCTGTCAGCATGAGACTTTCTTACCAATTATGGCTGTATTAAGAGTTGTTTCTTTTGAAATGGAAATGAGCTCATTATTTATCAACTCTTGCAGAGCTCTACTTAATTCCAAATATTACATCAATGATAATTTCCAGCACATTTTAAATCATGCTAATGAAACCATTTTCTTTAATATCTTAACTTGTATAACCCTTATTTCTTTTATGCTTTTTATGAATAATTTAGTTTAGAGTCTAGAAGCAGGAAAAATGCTGAGGAGATTATTTCTAGGCATTGGGTATGAATAAAGTATTGATTAGAACATATAAATTGTTAGTTATGTTTAAAATTCAGTAAGGAATATGGAATGCAAAATACGAAACACAAAGGTTACGTGTTGTATTCCCAAGACATTAGGTTTAAAGAATGCAGAGTACCACTTCAGGCCAAGATGTAATAAGAGACTGGATTTAACTTCCTGCACAAAACAAGTAAAAATCCAGACAAAATATATGATGGCACAATTTTTATGACATCAGTGTCTAGTTAACGACAGATAGTAATCTCCTATAGATGGGAAATAATCTGAAAGCCTAAAAGTACCTACAGTCAAAGTCCAGGAAGAGAGAAACCAGGTAGATCCCAGAAGACTTTCAGAAGTGAGGAGATAGAGGAGAGAATCTATGATGATCAAGGTGGCTAAAAGTCAGAGGGCAGAGTAATGAATAATAGCGTTTGCACAAAAAAAGAGTAACTGTGGTGATATATGGTCGCTTTCAGGAATTTGGAAGTGTATTTACCAGCACAGACGTGTGAGGAAATCACCCAAGAACAGGATAAAAACAACTAAAACAACGGAATACCTAAAATAATCAGTTAGCAGCACCTGGCATCAGTGAAAGATTGTCAGCCAAATTAGAACACCACATAATCCAAGAGCGACTGGGAAGATGAAATAGACTGATCTGGCCTAGAATAAATCCTCTGTGACTAACAAAGCTTAATAATAAGCCCCAAGGGAAAATACTATTTTGATGTAACTTAACTGCATTCCAGAACAAAGATGAAGAATCTTGGCCAGGGGCAGTGGCTCATCCCTGTAATCTCAGCACTCTGGGAGCCCCAGGCAGGCAGATCACCTGAGGTCAGGAGTTCATACCAGCCTGGCCGACATGGTGAAACCCCCCGCCTCCGTCTCTACTAAAAATGCAAAAAAATTAGCCGCCGGGGGTGGTGGTGGGTGCCTGTAATCCCAGCTACTCTGGAGGCTGAGTCAGGAGAATCGCTTGAACCCAGGAGGTGGAGGTTGCAGTGAGCCGAGATTGCACCACTGCATTCCTGCCTGGGCAACAAAAGCAAGACTCTGTCTCAGAAAAAAAAAAAAGAATGTTTGTGATTATTAGAAATATCTAGCACTCAATAAGGTAAAATTCACAATACTTGGGAATCCAACGCAAAGCTAGAAGGCATGCGAAAAGCAGGAAATGCAACTCATAATGAGGAGAAAAATCAATTTATCAAAACTGACCTAGAACTGACACAGATGGTGGAATTATCTGACATGGGTATTAAAATAGGTTTTCTAAGTATATTCTGTACTTTCAATAAGCTATAATGATTGATTATGTAGGTAGAAAAAGAAGAGATATTTTTAAAAAGTGAGTTGAACTTCTAGAAATGACCATCATAAAATCTGACATAAAAAATGCACCACATAAGATTAATGGAAGAAAAAATTTAACGAACTTGAAACAACAGAAACACCCTCATATAAAACTCAAAAAGAGGCTGAAATGGGGAATGACTTTAATTGGCCTTATATATGGGTAAGTAGAGTTTCCAAAGAAGAGGAGGTAGGGGAAAGAAAAAAAATTGAAGAAATGATGGCAGAATATGTTCCAAATTTGGAAAAATAGTATAAACCCACATGTGGAAGAAACTCAGAGATCTCCAAGCACAAGAAACATGAGATAAACTAATTTAAGTCATTCCATAGTCAAAATGGGTAAAAAATGGAAATGGGAAATTATATTCAATAGCAAAAGTGCTCATAAGTGTTTATGGATTTGAGAGTGGGTTGTAGAAATATGTTATTTCTACTGAGTTCATCAGGGTACAACAATAATACAGTAATTTTCCTTTAACTGTGAGGATAAATTCCAACACTCCCAGTGGAAGCCTGAAACCAAGGATAGCATTTAACCCTATATGTATGTTACCACATAGTACCAGAGTTAATCTGTCCTTTCTTGTTCATCCCCTGGTGAGAAGTCGGTCACCACCTGCAGAAGTCTGACCTGCAGCCCCTGACTGAAAGACGGATGAATGAATGCACTCTCACACCGTTACAGTATTTCAAGTGGGCTAGGGGTGGCTGTTGGCTGCTTTCAGAGGGTGAAATGCAGCCAAATGACCCAGACCCTCTGTCCATCACACATTTATTCCCTCAAGATTTTATAACAGAGCTTCCAAGTTTACACATCTGTGGATAATTAACATGGCTAAAAGAGTGGTTATATGAATGATGAAAGCTTTAGGTTCCAGGCTCAGAGCAAACACTATTAACAGGTAATTCCCCTTTGATCTCCCACTGAGAGCCAGCACAACATTTACGTGAGTAAACAGAGTGGAGACAGAGGGATGTGGGGTAAACAGACTTAATTGGGAAAGCCTCGACCATATTTTCTCTCTAACTTAATGTAAAAACAAAACAGATTAATGCTAGTGGTAGTTTAAAAAAAAGTGCTGGAATCAAAAAAAAAAAATCATGACCTTTGAGATCCAATGATGAAATTTGGTAGGGCAGCCTGTAAGAGTGCTCTCTACCAGTGAGCTGATAAGGTGACTTTAAGAAATAATGAAAATACAGATATTTTTAGGTGCATTATTAGAGATAGCTCGAGTTTTCTGATGATAAAATTTACAGTGTTAATTTGACAGAAACTATAAAATGAGCACAAACATAGTAAGAGGGTTAACAAACAAAAGCGTTAGCAAATCATACATGTGGTTGAGCCTAGAGTGGAAATAACCAAATATTGAGTGCATTTTAGAGTGGAAATGATTGTAGACAGCCAAGGTAGTTTAAAGTTTTACAGAAGCTGAAGTAACCTACATGAATTGTATGATGGAATTTATTGAGACAATAAGGTAAAACTAGTCCTCCAGGTGCAATTTCCAATTTTTTTTCGTGAGTGTGGCAGATCAAACAAACAAACAAGCAGTAAATCACCAAATCACGGTCTGTGTGATGGTGGCTCGTAAGTATGTTAAAGTAATCTGCTTGGTCTTCAGATTCTAGAGAATAGTACCATATGATAGAATTAATATTTGGGATTTAACTAAGGCTAGGCTGGGGTTCTTTCCCAAGATCTCTAAATGCCCTTTGAAATGCATTCTATTTTTCCAGTTTCACAGAGGAAGAAAAAAGATGCTTAAACGATATTTGAGTTGTAAGCAATACTCCAGTGCTTAATTCGCAGTGAGCAGCTCATTAAGGCCTATGAGACTCCTTTAAAATTGGTGGGTGGTGTAATATAATGGTTGACAGCCCAGGGGATCACAAGAACAAGAGTGAGAATTAATAACATATATTTCAGTAAAAAGATTAAACATTTAAAATAATATACATACTAATTTCCTCTCCATTCAAAACAGGAATGCAAATACATTTTAATTTATTCTTGCAAAGGCTTATACTATTATTTCAAAAATTTAATGTTATTTTATAATATTTTCTACTAATTTTAATTGCTTGATACTTTTTATCTTTATTTATTTATTTACTTTAAATTTGGGGGATACATGAGTCCAAGGGCATCATTGTCTTATTCTCGTTTTCAAAGTAAATGCTTCCAGTTTTTGCTCATTCAGTATGATATTAGCTGTGAGTTTGTCATAACTAGCTCTTATTATTTTGAGATATGTTTCATCAATGCTTAGTTTATGGAGAGTTTTTAACATAAATGGATGTTGAATTTTATTGAAGGCTCTTTCTGCATCTATTAAGATAATAATGTGTTTTTTGTCAATGATTCTGTTTATTTAATGGATTATGTTTATTTATTTGTGTATATTGAATCAGTCTTGCATCCCAGGGATGAAGACAACTTGATTGGGGTGGATAAACTTTTTGATGTGCTGTTGGATTTGGTTTGCCAGCATTTTTTTGAGGATTTTCACATCAATGTTGGAAACTCAGGAAAACCAGCCTAAAGTTTTCTTTTTTGTTGTTGTTGTGTCTCTGCCAGGTTTTGGTATCAGGTTGATGCTGGCTTCATAAAATGTGTTAGGGAGGATTCCCTTCTTTTCAATTGTTTGGAATAGTTTCTGAAAGAATCGTACCAACTCCACTTTGTACATCTGGTAGAATTTGGCTGTGAATCCATCTGGTTCTGGGGTATTTTTGGTTGGTAGGCTATTTATCATTGCCTCAATTTCATAACCTGTTATTGGTCTATTCATAGATTAAACTTCTTCCTGGTTTAATCTTGGGAGGGTGTATGTATCCAAAAATTTATCTATTTATTCTAGATTTTATAGATTATTTTAATAGAGGTATTTATAGTACTCCCTGATGGTAGTTTGTATTTCTGTGGGGTCAATGGTGATATCTCTTTTATCATTTTTTATTTAGTCTATTTAATTCTTCTCTTTTTTCTTCTCTGTTAGTCTAGCTAGTGGTTTATCTATTTTATTAATTTTTTCAAAAAAACAACTCCTGTATTCATTAAATTTTTGACGAGATTTTTGCATCTCTCTGTCTTTCTGTTCCACTCTGATCTTAGTTATTTCTTGTCTTCTGCTAGCTTTTGGATTTGTTTGCTCTGGCTTCTCTTGTTCTTTTAATTGATGTTAGGGTGTTGATTTGAGATCTTTCTAGGTTTCTGATGTGGGCATTTAGTGCTATAAATTTCCTTCTGAAAACTGCTTTAGCTGTGTCCCAGAGATTCTGGTATATTGTCTGTTATTATTGATTTCCAAGAACTTCTTGATTTCTGCCTTCATTTCACTATTTATCCAGGAGTCATTCAGGAGCAGGTTGTTCCATTTCCATATAGTTGGGTGGTTTTGAGTGAATTTCTTAATCCTGAGCTCTAATTTGATTGTACTGTGGTTTATAAGACCGTTTGTTATGATTTCAGTTCTTTTGCATTTGCTGAGGAGTGTTTTGCTTCCAATTATGTGGTCAATTTTAGAGTAAGTGCCATGTGGCACTGAGAAAAATGCATATTCTGTTGTTTGAGGTGGAGAGTACTGTAGATGTTTATTCCACTTGATCCAGAGCTGAGTTCAAATCCTGAATATCCTTGTTAATTTTCTGTCTCGTTGTTCTGTTTAATATTGACAATGAGGTGTTAAACAGTTCCACTATTATTATTTGGGAATCTAAATGTCTTTATAGGTCTCTAAGAACTTGTTTTATAAATCTGTGCTCTTGTATTTGGGGCATGTATATTTAGGATAACTCTTCTTGTCGAATTTGTTCCCTTTACCATTATGTAATGTCCTTCTTTGTCTTTTTTGATCTTTGTTGTTTTAAAGTTTGTTTTGTCAGAGACTAGAATTGCAACCCCTGCTTTTTTCTGTTTTCCATTTGCTTGATAAATTTTCCTCAATCCCTTTATTTTGAGCCTATGTGTGTTTCTCAGCATGAGATGGGCCTCTTGAACAGATCACACAGATGGATCTTGATTCTTTATCCAGTTTTCCAGTTTTAATTGGGGCATTTAACCCATTTATATTTAAGGTTAATATTGTTTGTTATGTGTGAATCTGATCCTGTTATCATGATGCTGGCTGGTTATTTTCCATACTAGTTGATGCCGTTTCTTCATAATGTAATAGGTCTTTATATTTCTTTGTGTTTTTGCAGTGGCTGGTACTGGTTTTTCTTTTCCATATTTAATGCTTCCTTTAGCAGCCTTTGCAAGGCAGGCCTGGTGGTGATGAATTCCCTCAGCATTTGGTTGTCTGAAAATGATTTTATTTCTCCTTCACTTATGAAGCTTAGTTTGGTTGGATATGAAATTCTGAGTTGAAAATTCTTTCTGTAAGAATGTTGAATATTGGCCCCCACTCTTCTGGCTTGTAGGGCTTCTGCTGAGACTTCTGCTGTCAGTCTGGTGGGAATCCGTTTGTAGGTGACCTGGCCTTTCTCTCTGGCTGCCCTTAATATATTTCATTTCGACCTTGATGAATCTGATGATTAAGTGTCTTGGGGTTGAACTTCTCATGGAGTATCTTAGTGGGGTTCTTTGTCTTTCCTGAATTTGCATGTAGCCCTGTCTCGCTAGGTTGGGGAAGTTCTTTTGAATAATATCCGAAGTGTGTTTTCCAACTTGGTCCCATTCCCCATTTCTCTCTCAGGAACTCTAATCAGTTGTGGGTTCCGTCTTTTTACATAGTCTCATATTTGTCAGAGGTTTTGTTCATTCCTTTTCATTCTTTTTTTTTCTTTAATCTTATTTGCATGCCTTATTTCAGCAAGGTGGTTTTCACACTCTGATATTCTTTCTTCTGCTTAGTCAGTTTGGCTATTGATACTTGTGTATGCTTCAGAAAGTTCTCGTGCTATGATTTTCAGCTCCCTCAGGTCATTTATATTCCTCTCTAAACGGGTTATTCTAGTTAGCAGCTTTTCTAACCTTTTATCAAGCTTCTTAACTTGTTTGCATTGGGTTCAAGCATGCTCCTTTACCTCAGCAAAGTTTGCTATTACCCACCTTCTGAAGCCGACTTCTGTCAATTTGTCCATCTCATCCTCTGTCCTGTTCTGTGCCCTTGCTGGAGTGTTGTGATCATTTTGAGGAGAAGAGGCAATCTGTCATTTTGGGTTTTCATCATTTTTCCCTTGATTCTTTTTCATCTTCATGAGTTTACCCAGTTTTGATCTTTGAGGCTGTGTGGTCCCTTGTATGAGGTTTTGTGGGGATTTTTTGTTGTTGCTGATGCTGTTGTTGTTCCTTTCTGTTTGTTTGCTTTTCTTTCAATAGTCAGGTCTCTCTTCTCTAGGGCTGCTGCAGTTTGCTGGGGGTTCACTTCAGGCCCTATTTATTTATCTGGTTCACTCCTGCACCTGGATATGTCATTCAAAAGGCTGGAGCACATCAGAGATGGGTGCCTACTCTTTTCCTCTGGGATCTCTGACCTCAAAGGGCCTGATGCTAGTAGGGCCTCTCCTGTGTAGGGTGTCTGACAAACCCCGATGTGGGGGGGGCCTCACCCAGTTGGGTTGCACAGGGAGCATGACCCATTTTACGAAGCACTTTGGCTGTCCATTGGTAGAGGAGGTGTACAGCACTGCCCACTCATCTTGGCTGCCTGGATTTCTCAGAGCTAGCAGGAGGAAGTCTGCTCGTCCACAGAGACTATGGCCATCCCTCACACTAGGGGTGCAGGCTTAGGGAGATCAGAATTATTTCCCCCTGGCTGCAGTTGGAGTTCCTGTGGGGAGGTTCTGCAGCCTTAGCGTAGACTGCTGCCTCTCCCACAAGGAGCTCAGATGACTTAGACAGTAGGCAGCTGCAGGAGTGGTGATGGCCACCCCCTCCCCTGGGGGAACTTGGTGGGCTTAGGCCAATAGTAGCCAAGTGGGAGTCTGCATGGCTCTGTAGCTGAGGCCCAAGACCCCTGTGGCATGGGCTTATGAGTGGGATCTTCTAATCCGTTGCATAGTTCCATGGAAAAAGCACAGCTTCCCAGGCTAGGTAGCAGGCTCAATCACCACCTCCCTTAGCTGGGGGTAGGGAATTCCCCCTGTCCCATGTGGCTCTCAGGTGTGCCGCTGCACTATACTGCTCTTTCTTCCTCTCCTTGGGTCACACCAACTGCCTAGTCAGTCCTAATAACACTACCTGGATACCTCAGTTGCCGATGCAGGATTCATATGTTGTTTTGCATGTTTTTGATGGAAGCCTCTGATCACTGCTGCTACTAGTTGGCTACCTTGGCCCTACCCCACTTGATACTTAACTGTGTATGTGTTTGACTGTATTTGTATGTGTGTTCATGTTGAATTCACTCAAAATACAAGGTAAATATTGTTAATTTAAAGAAATATGTATCTATTTAAAATTTTATATTAAAATATAAAGGTATACAGTGAGAAAATACAGGAATGATTCATAACATGTTTTTATTTCTATTAATTTTTATTCCAACAGAGATGAATTTTATTAATTCCTCTCAGATGTTAAATATCACATAGTGAACTCACTTGCAATTCTCATGTAAACTATATCAAAACTTGATAAAAATCTTTTCACACAATATTCCTATGTAAACTGCCAGCACACAGTGTGAAAGGGCATTAGTTTCATTTATGCAAAAAGTCTTTCAAGTCAATGACAGAACTGGGCCAGAAGCAATGAGAATAGATTAAATGACAGTGGCTGTTCAATGGCTATCTGGAACCAAAGTACAGACACCACATGCCAGGAACTGTTATTTTCTCCTTTATGTGGACCAATAGAAACAAACAAAAAAAGGTCTATTTTTCCTGTTTTGAGAAAACATAACTATCATACTTGTACTTTTAATCTATCTACATTGATCAAGACAAAAATATGTTTTATTCTAGTTGATGCCAACAAAGGATAAATCACTTTTTATTAAAATTGTTTTACTATTTTGTGAAAACCAATGCATAAAACTGTGTGGTTAAGATGACACACAATGTGCTTACTTTTGTTTTCAGCTGTTTCTTTGTACTAAGTAGTTCTAACTCAGCATGAAACATATCAACATTTTTCTTCTCATACATGATTTGTCCCAACACTGGACGTACCTACCTCAAAACTCACTTGTTGGCTTCTGTTTTTCTATACATCTTACTATATTTCTTAACAAGAGCTCTTTCTGAAGGAGCTCTTTATACCAGGATTATTCTCTTCCACATTCTTTGATCACAACAAATTCATTCTACCCAAACGCAATTTCCAAATCCATCTATGCATTGATATCATCATTTCTCCCTCATTGTTACAATCATTAATTAGATTTGGGTGCATATTTCCATCTACTAGTTCTTTAACCAGATTCACAAAATCTGCACTCCATTCTCTCTTTTCCTTTTTGTTTAGGTATCCATGTTTGATATTCACTATTACTTGAACAGCTTAGCTTGTCTCATATTTACTGTGTTCTGCCCAAATGAATATTTTTACTCTAGCATTGAAATATTTTTAAGATATTTTTAGTCAGACACTGCATTGTAACATCACCCTGTGTGATCTTAATTATATCTGTCTTCTCTTTTTGGTTATGAAAAATATCAGTAAAAATTTTTAAGCTAATAGTGGCTATCATTTTAATGAGCCTTCAAATGTCTTTTGATATGTTCCCTGAATAATGCATTCTAGTGAATGAAGAAACTATGCATCCTTTTTTTTTTTTCCCTGTTTTTCACATATTAGGGACCTGAAACTCAGAGATAATAAACATGTCCAAGTTTAACAGATAGTCCGTGGTGAAGAGGAGAATAACACCCTGATCCTTTACCTATGGCTCATGCTCATTCCACATCTTTATACTGCCTATAAAAACTTTTAGACAAGGTCATAAAATAGTTAAATGTATAAATTTTGCTTCCTGTAGTTGAAAACAACATTTTTATTTCTGCATGTGACTTTTCTAGCACACATTATGACTTTATGTAGTTTACTTGTTTATATGCCTTCCTGTGAACATGTTGTGAGCAAGCTAAGGTTATTACTTGAATTTTATTCATTTTTATGTAATTATGACCTTGACTCTATTCTTAAAATTGTAGTCCTCTCTCAGTGTTTGTGGATTAAATGAGTTTGGGCCCTAAAAAATTCTTAGAAATTATTTTCTTCAAGAAAAACAAGCATAACATTTGATATATACAAAAGTCTATCTTATCAGTATAGCAAATGAATCACAGTACTCATACCCATGTGTCCATCATCAAACTTTAAAAACATTTGCTAAAATTATTTCATAATGTTATGCATTTCCTTTCTATCCCATTTTTTCTGGTGGAGGGTATAAGTTTCTACTTAAGATTCATATTTTGTATTGGCCTTTGCAGAATACCTCTCTTTTTCCTATTGCATATTTGGTTTTACTTTGCTGTTATTTTGCCAGTTTTTAAAGAGAGATCTTAAATCATGAATATAATAGTTTAATTTTTTAATATCAACAATGAGTGCAATAATGTTCCTCTAGTCATTGCTTTAGGTGCAATATTTTAATATGTCGGTTTAATTCAAAATGCTTTCTAACTTACCTAGTATTTTCTTATTTGACCCCTAAATTATTTAGAAATGTGTTGTTTAATTTCTAAATATTTTGTGATGATCCAGATATCTCTGTTATTTATTTCTACTCTGATTACTTGATAGTCAAAGAATATACTCTGCTTGAAGTCAACCATCATGAATATAGTGAACAGTTTTAAAATTAAGAATATGATTGAGGGAATGTATTCTTTTCCCAGGTCCACAGCGGGGCAAAGTTTCAAGGGCAAGAATCTTCCCAGTGCCATGCCCCTGGCACTCCCCCCAACACTTTCCTCACCCCCCACCCCCACCGCCTCCATCTGGGGATTAGAGGTCTTTGTTTTAATTTTCATGTACTCAGGAAAGAATCAAAGATCAATCACTCCAGTGGAAATTTAAAGGAACTCCTTTCATAGGCCAAGGGTCTTGGAGGAGGAGAGAATTCTTCCCAGGTTAAAAGTCCCATTCTTTCACACCCCTTCAGATTCCATATTTGGGTCTCATCTTTTTCTCTCTCATTTTTATCTTTTTCTGCCTAAATAAATCACTTTCTGCAAAAACTCTTTGGGTTCCGATATTTACTTGCTAGTGCACCACATCTGGTGTGGTCCTCTCTCCCATTCTTGGGTGAGTGACAGACCAAGAGCCTGGAGCCCACTGGGGAGTGAGCTGAACCTCCCTGCACCCCAAAACTGGGAAACTTGATGATTTGGAATATTTCATGTGTACTTGAAAAGTATATGTAATTTATTCCTTGAGGGTAGAATGTTTTATAAATAAATTAGATCAAGTTGGTTGAACATGTTTTTGTTGGCCCGACTCTATGATTGTCTCTGAAGATTCTGCTCCCAAAATTCACACATTTATGTAGTTCTCCTCCCGTATGGTATCATAATTGGCCTGTAATTAATAAAATACAGCAAAAGTGATGGAACCTCACTTCTGAGATGAGGTCATTCATGAAAGGCAAACACTACAGCTTCTGTGCTGGTTGCTCTCTTGCTCTTTCTTGGATCATTTGCTCTGGGGGAAACTAAATTGCATGGCGTGACCAGCCCTGTGGAGAGTCCTATGTGGTGAGAAATTGAGATTTCTAGCTAAAAACCAACTGATACACTTGGAAGAAGATCCTCCAGTTCAGTTACACCTTCACACAACTGCAGCCCCAGCCAACCATTCAACTTTGTTTCATGAGAGACTCAGTTAAAATCATTAGGATAATCCACTACTGATATTTGATATTCAAAGACCTCGTGATAAAATTAATGTTGCACTAAGTTAAAAATATTTTCTAGGTTCCTTTTAACTTCCTATTTCACTGATATATTAGGTAAAGATATGTCAGATAACTGAGACTCCCTCTCTAAATTCAAACATATATTACCCCCCCCCAAAAAACCCCACCCGACACGCGCCCCCCAAAAGGGAAAGGAACCCCGGGGCCCCCCCCCCCCCCCCGCCGCCCCCCGCGGGGCCCGCCGCGCGGGGCACCCCCCCCCAAAATCCCCCCCCCCCCCCCGGCCCCCCCGGGCGGGGGCCGCGCCCCCCCCCCCCGGGCCGAGAGAAGAATGTCAAAACCTCCAAAAAGTGCTTAGTCTCTCTTCTTAATTACTTTTAATAGAATTTTGATTCATTAATTAGATCACATGTACATTCATATGTGGAAATATATGTGTTTATACTAAATCATGTAATTTACAGACATCGTATTTCACTATATATAATTTAGTATGTAGTTTATTCAATTATGAATACTCTCATGTAAACAAAGTATATATATATATAAATCAATAATTATACTATTAAAATATTTTATGATGATGAAATTTTATATAAATATTTAATTAACAATTTTATAAATTTTCCTAGAAATATCTTATAAGGTTATTTTCTGTCCTGGTACAATATCCAATTTAGGATTTGTTATTACCTTTAGTTGTTATGCACCTTTAATCTAAAACAGTTACTTAATGTTTGTCTTTCAAATTTTTGATAATTTCTTAAAAGAACAGTCCATTCACTTTATAATACTCTTCTCAGTTTGGTTTTGCCTGATATCTTATGAATCAATTATTTTCACATTGCATAATATCAAAATATGGTTTTGTTTTCTCTTTATTGATGTTAAAAGTGTTACTTATATTTAAGTTTGAATTATCTAGGTTAATCTACAGTATACTATTGTATTTTCCTTATTTTAAATAAGTATTTTGTGAGAAAATACTTTGACACTACATAAAGTTACAATATCTCCTCAAAGTTAGTTTTAGCATCCATTACTAATTTTTTACTAACAAAATTATTACCATTATCATTGAAAAATTGTGACTTAATAAGTCTTTTATGCCTTCCACATTTATCAGTCGGTATTCTACTTTTCTTTTTATCCATGTGTACATATACACAATAATTTATTTAATAATAAATAAAATTTATTCTAGTCTATGAATGTTACTTGCTAATTTTAGACACTGAGAAAGAACCTATGCAAGCTGAAGATATGACATGGATATTAAAAAATAATATGTTTCCATGTGTGTGTGTGTACATGTGTATGTGTGTTATACAAAAAGTAGTATAACAACTGATAAATCTTAGTAATAAAATATAACATTTCTTTGTACTATTTTTTAATTTTATTTAAGTTTAAATTATATGAAAATAGACTTTTAAAAATCACATTAATAAAAATATAATCAGTAATCAAAACTTTAAAGATTCAGGGATTTTAGTAATATAACATGGAATAGCAATTCAGAAAAAATAAAAATAAATAAAATTATTAGAGCAGCTTTACTAGTCTTTTTTTGTTCACACAGAGATAATGATCACAACAGATGCCTCCACCAAATCTGATTATCTGAGGACCCAACCACAGTGGGCGAAATGTCACTTTTCTTTTGTATTTCATACATGCTTAAACTTAACACAAAACAGTGGTGATGCTTCGGGAATTAACAAGAAACACCAGAATACTTTGCTTTTTAGAGTTTACATTAACTCAATAAAATGTATTTCCAATATATGACATTAATATGTCGGGTGCTCTGCGCATTTGGTGGTTTATGCATCAATTTCAATGAACCATTTGCCCCAAACTACAACACTGGATCTCTGAGCCCTAGAACAGGTACCTTCTTTTGGTGCACTTAATCTTATAAAATGAAACACTATTTTGCCTTGAGGAAAAGCCTGGGTGGGACTATTTTGATTTAGTTTTGTTTATAACATAGCTAGTGATAATTTTTTTCTTGTTTTTGCAATTTCATAGTCTACCCATACAAATATCTAGGATGCATGAGTGTTTGTCTTTTTCTGTTTGTTGATTTCACAGGCCAGGCTACATTTGACAGTGTTTCTTCCCTATCATTTTAAACTGAAAATCCCAAGGCATATAAAATTTCAAAACTAAGCTGAAATAAGAAGAGGAAGGAAAATAGTGTTTCCAGTGTTTATCATTGTACCAGCCCAACAATGACAACAGTCAACCATATTTAATTGAAATAATTTCAAAATTACTTATTGAATACTGGATGTATGCCAGCTAGGATATTAGATATAAAAATACCAAGTAATATAATTTATGTCTTCAAGTTCAGTATCTACCAGGGGACACAGACATGTTAACAATTAATTGTAAAACAATCCTAGAATGTCTTTTTAATTGTGTTAACAAAGTTTTATGAAAGCCTCTGGGAATCAGTCACTTGGTTATACACACGTTTTATACACAAGTTATTTAGTCAAGTGAAATTCTTTTTTTATTTTTCACAAACAAATGGAAACATCTGACTATTTCTAACACTGTGATCCACAGTAGTAAGACAATTAAAAAGCCATATTTAGGGAATGTATAAATTTATTTTCTTTGTGCAAATTTCAAGTTGTTTATTATATTCAGAATGAGAAACATTACAAATATGGAAAATGCTGCATAGTCGGCTTGGTTTTTGTACTTTCTTTCATATGAACTAGTCTCTGAGTACCCAGATTAATTAGCTAATCACTGCATTGTCAAGTCTCAATAATAATGTTCTCCGCTGTATCCTATCACTGACTTTTTCTGGGTTAAGATTTATTTTGGGAATTGAGAGCCAAGGCTGGAACACACTGAACAGAGTGTTCTATTTCTGTGTGAAATGATAGATTGTGCTCTTGCCCAGAATGAAAATGCTTTGCACTGCTCCCAATCTGTAAATTGTTCCATTTGCTTGGCATAATAAGTATACTGATGTATTTAATTCTGTCTACCAGGCCCATGCTGTTCAATTCCTCTCTGCTAGCCAAATATACCAGAAGTCATAAATTTCTCTCCAATAGGAAAACTAAATGTGATCTCTTTTATAAGTAAAAGCAGTGTTAGTGTCCTGTTATTTATTTTTTGGAGTTACCATATGTTTTAAATCCAAGATTATCAAAAGATTTGTTGCAATCTTTTCACTTTTATCAACTACTTAGTCTTAGTCCAGCAAACATACTGACAAAATAATTGTATATGCTCAAAGGTACAGTCTGTGGAAATGATTCAATGTTTGTATAACTATCACTTTCTTTCAAAATGAACCTTCGTTTTGTTGTCTCCTTTTCACATACATCAAATGAAAAAGAGACTGTTTTGACTTCATATATTAAAAGATGAAATGACTCAAATATTATATTCAGCTATGCTGTATTACATCATTTTCTTTTCTCCTGTATTATGTTTCTTATTTTTTCCTTCATAAGCAAAATTTGCTGTTGTAGTTCTAAAAAGAAGCATGTTTCACAGGAACGGGGTTTGGGGTGTTTAAGTGTTACTGGTTTCCCATTCATTTTCATATGAACAGAATCAAATCCAAGCACGTACATCTTAAGAAGGTGATAGCCAACTATGGCACACTGGCCCTTTCCCCCATTTCAAAAACAAGCTTTGTTGGAGCTGGTTCCATGTATCTACACATTGTCTATGGCTGTTTTGTCACTACTATGGCATACTCTTTTAACTACAACACTTTATGGTGTATAAAACACTTTATGGTTGTAAAGCATCAGTGTGCTAACTATAGTGCAGTGGCTGATCACGTGGACAAGTTTAACATCAATGAAATAGGAAATTTCCTTTCCCATCTTGGTGTGGGAATGTGTAACATCAAATATTTTTAAGAGAATAATTTAATCTACACAGTTCCCTGAAGCCCAACAAACTTGATCACTTCTTTAAAATTCCTTTATCACCAGTAGCACCAGAGGCCTCACTGAGGAAATATTAAGATTCTGCAAAGAGAAAGCCTTGGTTTTATAATCAGACTAGAAACAGTTCATTCTAATTCTAGACTGAGGAATTAATAATTATGAACACTTTAAAAAGTCACTTACATTTTCTTTGCTTTATTTTCCTCATCTTTAATAGAAATATGTCAGACAAGATTGCTGAATTCAAGATGACCAGATGATACAGATATATGATCTAGGTAACCATCCCAGAGCAGAGTTTAAAATAAAATAAAGTTATTAAGATGTGTATTTAATTAGTTCTTACCCTATTTACATGACTTTGCATCTATTGCCTCTAAATATTCCCTTTCTCAACTTCCTCTTCATGTTGGGTGACCTGTACTTTCATAAAAATTTCTGGTAAACTCCAGGGACAGATTTGTATGTACTAATTTTTCACCACTATTACTTCCTTTGTTACTATAAATTATCATTATTTATCATAGGTATCATATTCTGCTAGAGATTCATATGATGTATTTTTGTGACGTGAGGAAGATACATGTTCTTCAGTCTGTACCATGACACTCTTATTGTAACATACATATGTTATTATTTAATGTCTTTTCTGACTTCCTAGTGTTATAAAAATGGAAACTGAGTCAAGAAAAATGTCTGCCCTTATATAATGATGACACAATGCCAGCCCAAATTTTATTTAAGATAAAATTTATCCAAGAATGAACTCTTTTCCTGATGGGCGCCTTTGGTCCCTCAGATTTGTAGTCTGTTATTAAGAAAAATAACAGAATCTACTACCAGATACACCCAGAGACTTTTCAGTGTCAACACTGGACTTAGATTAAATTTAATAACATGAATAAATTGTGCACTATTTTATGAGGAATTCAATATTTATAATTGTACTCATTTAAATTAATTTTAATATTTTAGTTAAATAAATTATTTAAATGTTATTTGCCTTGTTCTTAAATATAATAATGTTTAACTTTAACTTGTCTGAATATAAACTTTCTTGATTTATTACTGAAAGATAAAATTAAAGGCAGGAAAAAATGTTTCAGACACTGTAATGGAAACAAAAGCGTATGAAGTAACAAACTTTTTAGAAACAGTATTCCATCTGAATACAAAACCTGTTTGTCATTGAGTGATGAGATATACTTGCACTTGAACAGAAATGGCTTTCATTTGCTATGACAGCCCTCTGGCAATGCATTGCCAAAAGTTTTAGAAATTTCATGTTTTTGAGTAACAAAACAATTACTATTGGAATCTCTTTCTGGTTGACAGGAAATATAACCTTACAAATGTTAAATAGAAAATCCCCAAAAAGAGAGCTATCTTTCTTTGTTGATGAATTCTCTAAGGAAAATTGTGCTCTTGTATAAAGAATCAATTTATTTAGTCATAAAACTGGGTCATCTCCAACTAACTTTCCATCTGACCTCACTATAATTGCATTTTTGTGCTGGGCATGAAAGACTTTATTCCTTACATGTATTGCCCTAATTTAAGGGAAAAAATGACAAAGGAACATAATAATCACAAATAACTATGCATGCATATTTTAACATTTTTAGAAAAATTTAAGGATATATAGGAAACTTTATGATTATAAATCTTTATGAACAATTATTAATTGCATTTTACTATTGTTTAGAAAAAGGATACTTGAAACAGTTATACATTTACCTAAAATGTTGTTTCATTGAAATTATTCCCTTTTTCTTCCTTTTACATAAGCAAATACTTGTGTTGGTAAATGTATCAACTTTAATGTAATTAAAGCATATTATCAGGCAAAACTGGGGTTATACGTCTTTAAGAATTATAGAATTTAAAACAAGAAATCACTGGAATAAGTGATAAACAACATTCCTCCTATGAATTTACACAAAAATTGACAATCCCTGGGACTGCCTTAAACTAACATTGCAGTCATCTTTTCTTACAGCTTACATTATAAATGCTTACCGTGTACTCATCTGCTTGAGTGAGAAATCAACTTTAGTGATAAATAAGATTTTTGAAAAAAATATTAATAAGCATGTAACATTCAGTTGAATGTGAGACTCATGCTTATCTCAGTGAGTATGATATTTTCAAATCTTTTTGTTTCCTTCAATTTGATAAGGTTTATTGCACGCTGGTTTTCTATTTCTGCCATTAAGACATGCATTAGCACACATTTCAAAGGGAAAGTTAATATTTTCTTATCATACTGTAGTAAGATTCTCCAAAGAAACAGAACCCAGAGGATGTGTGTGTATATATATGTGTAGTATATATATATATATGTATATATATGTGTGTGTGTGTGTATACACACACACACACACACACATATACGTATGTATGTATATGTATACAATCACTCACATGAATAAGGAGGCTGAGAAATCCCAAGATCTGCAGTTCACAGGAATGCTGCTGTGGAGTTCTAGTCCAAAACCGAGGAGAACTGACATGTAGTTTTAACAGGAGTCCAAAGGCCTGAAAATCAGGAGAGCTATTGGTGTGAGTTCTAACTGAAAGCTGGCCAACTTCAGACTCAAAAAGTGCCAATGTTTCAGTCCAAGTCTGAAGGCTGCAAAAGATCAATGTGCCAGCTCAGTCAGGCAGTCAGAGGGAGCCTCCTCTTGCTCAGTCTTTTTGTTCTATTCTGATCTTCAACTGATAGGATGAGGTTCACCTACATTATAGAAGGCAATTTGCTTTACTCACTCTACAAACTGGGGTTATAGGTCTGTAAGAATTATATAATTTAAATATTTTTGGCAAGAAGTCACTGGAATAAGTGGTAAACAACATTCCGTCTATGAATTTACACAAAGATTGACAATCCCTGGGACTGCCTTAAAAGAACATAGCAGTCATCTTTTCTTACAGCTTATATTATGAATGCCTATCATGTACACAACTGCTTGAGTGACAAATCAACTTTAGTGACAGAAAAGATTTATGATAAAAATATTAATAAGCATGTAACATTCCATTACATATGCAACTCACACTTATCTCAAAGTAGGATATTTTTAAACCTTTTTGTTTCCTTCTTTTTGAAAATGTTTATTGCATGTTGCTTTTTCTATTTCTGCCATTAAGATAGGCATTAGCACATATTTCAAAGGGAAGATTAGTATCATGACTACTGATACTGCAGTAGGTGGTTGTGTTACTGGATAAATATCAAGGCAACACAAAATCTTGTTGGGGTGAGGAGCAGAAAAAAGTAACAAGCTAGCCGGTGGCTATTGAGATACTCACTGTTTTATTCTTTATCCTAGCATTCTGTTTTGTTTTGCTTTTTCTCCCAATGCAACTTCTTTCTAAGTTTTAAAAGTGAAACAGTAGCCAGAGGGACTGCTTTGCAGAGAAGGCAAACAAGGGTGAACATCAGAGTGGAAGTCCTTAGCTAGACTTGTATAGGGTGTACTTTGAATTTAATAAAACAAAAATCCAACAAATGTGTCATAGAAACCCTATCAAGCAATTTCATTCACATAAAATATTAAAATTTGTAAGAGGGAGGGGCTTTATTAATATTGTTTTATATTTCTACAAGACAACTTTCTTTTAATTGTTTATAATATACCATACTCCTCATCAAAAAATTAGTTTATCACAACACATTTATTACAAACAGTAATATTTCCTACAGGTTTACAATTTTAAAATAACATGAGAAAGTCTTTTACATAATTACGCCCATGTGAAAAATTCACTGCTTTTGGCTAATGGCTATAAAATGTAACTACTTAATAAATTAAAATAAATATGATAGCAACATACATTTTGATGTGTGTGTGCACTGCTTTTCATTATATTTAAGTTAGTATATGCTGTAAAAATAACCCTTTAATAAGATAATATTGACTATATAAGTAATTGAGAAAGTATGGTTTTAAGATACTATGTATCATGAATTAAACAAGAGAAATATATGATTATGTAATAAGAACTGTATTTTCTCTGAATTCATAATTTTAAATTTCAGCAATAAAAATGAACATGTAAGAATATAATTTAAATATGTTATTCGAACAAATATTTAGGATATTTGATGCTTGGGATTTACCATTGAATTATTTCAATGATAGTAATACTTGATCTTTGAAATCACCATTTGAGTACATTTAAATGTTAGCATATAACACAATAATGTTTACAATATTAAATACGATATGTTGTTAAAATAGGATAGATTGATAAAAGGAAAATAACATATATCTTTATATCATAAAATAGTATGTATTAAGTGAGCTACATTATTAGAAATTCCATGATAACCACTTATGTAACATACAATATAGCTTAAAATTAACTTAAAAATCACTTAAGGCCTAGCATATGAAACGTTTGCTGACATCAGCTGTCTAAAATTTCAATGTGTTTATGCCAACTGCTTATAAAGACTGTCATAACTCACAGACGTGTGAAACAGCTACAATCATTCCTTTGATTTATGCAGAAGAAAGAAATTTCTTCTATCCTTAGGCAAATGGTAAGGAAAGAATAAATGGATTCCTTCAAAAGCATTTTCTAATAGCTGCTATAGGATCAAAGACATTTTTAGTCTGTATCTCATATGCATGGGTTTATAAAAGGAAAGTGATTATTACCATGTAATATATAGCACCATTTCTCTCATTTTCAATAACAAGATTTTAAGGGCCTTAAGAAACGAAGATAATCAAACTCTAGGCAGGGGGGGTAAGCTTAATTTCAATTAGAAATTGAAATGGCTTTGAAGTCACCTAAAATAATGAAATCAAAATTCTACTCATTCAGAAAAATTAAATAAAGAAATATGAGTAATAAATGTACTATCTTATAACATATTTCTTTTAATGTAGGAATAATACCACAGTATTGAAAACCTACTATCAAAATACTATCTTGATTATAACAAAATGTGAGCAATTAAAATATGTGTTTTTGGATCACCTGCACGATGCCTTATTCAACATTGATAACATTTGACTTGGAACAAATAGCATGAACAAAACATAAAGCTTTATGTATGACCCAAGTACCACTGTGACATCAAAAGACATGAAAACCCATGAAGTAAAAGGCAATTATCTCATTAGTGTGAAAACTATCAACTCCATGGAAAGAAATAATCTGCCTAGTAAACAGAAATACATTTGTCAGTTATTTGCCATTTTGAATATCTGCAGATGTGTGACTATCCTCCTTAGTATATAAAATCCAGTGCTTTATAATCCAGATATTTTCTACAGATATTGAACGTGTAAACTGGCAAGGACCTTTGTATAATCAATCATTAATCTTATTTAAAAAACAATAACACACATCATGTCATGCCTTCAAATGCTTGCCAACACTAAACCCTTTTCTTCATGAAGAAAAACAAATGCTGAATATAGTCATTCTGTTTCTACAAAAAATCCAGTCAGAATATTTTTATGATAAGTGAATTATTAATTTCATTGTACACCTTCTCATTCTTTGAAATTTAAATAGTCAATTATGGCATAAAATGAAACAAAAGTGCTTGCAAATACTAATATCTTTTCAAGCAAAAGACCTAAAATTTAGCTTTTAAAAAAAGTTTTGTATTCTTCCTAAGTGTTCATTATTTATTACATTGATTACATTGATAACTCTCACAGTAATTTAAAACACAATCTTGTATCTTACACAATCTCTTTACATAACCTAAGGTAAAATTTAGCTTTTTAAAAAAGGGTCATATTTTTCCTAAGTGATTAATAATTACTGATTATTACACTGATTACATTGACAAATCTTGCACTAATATAAAACACAATTGTCTCTTGATTGTGAGATTTATCAATGTAAACACAATCAGGAGGTTGTGTTTTAAGTTATAGCCAAAATTATGTTTTTACCTAAAGTCAATAAGATTGGTTTATTTAACTCTTTATCAAAGGTTGAAAATGAAATTTCTTTCACAGACAACAGAGGATTGGAAATGTCATTATGCACACTCCCACCTCCACACACACCCCACAGAGTGTCTTACAGAGTCTAGGAGATACCCTGTTTCAAATGGGTCCAGTGGATCAATAGGCACATCTAAATTTCATGTTCCTGCTCACTGTTTGCTCTGAATTAAAGTCTATTCTGGTCATGTCATCTTCAAACTTTTAAACTGTTTCCAAATAGCCTAATTGAGTCTCAGAACAAACTCAAGAAAATTTATCAGGATACAAAAATATCCATAACCCAACAAGGCAAAACTCACAATGTTTGCTATCCAATAAAACATCACCTAAATGCCCAGAAGCTTGAAAGTACAATCCACAAGAAGAATTTTAAAAATGTTAATCAAGGAAAATGAACCTAAAAATAATACAAGTACTAAAATTAGCCAACAGACATTAAAACAGTCACTATAATCATATTAAATATGTTCAAAATGACCAAGAAAGCATAGGTTTAGAAAGTTAAGTAAGGAACAAAAGATATTAATACCCAAATTCAAATTCTGTGGATTAAAAATAGAATGTTTGAGATGACAGACTGAAATGGATTGGCAGCAGATTAGACACTGTAGAAAACAAGTAATGAACTTAAAGACATAGAAGGAGAAAGTATCAACATTGGAACACAGGAAAAAAATAACTAAAGGTAGTGAATAAAGTGTCAGTGTACCCTGAGTCAATTTTAAACAGACCCAAATACTAGATGTACTTAAAGACCCTAAGTATAATTGGAATCTTTGAAGGATAGTAATGAAGGGAGACATAAAAATGGTTAATGTATTAGTGTCTGATAATTTCTAAATTGATAAAAACTACAAACCTATAGATTTAAGAATATTAATAAAACCCAAACACATAGAAAAAAATGAAGAAAACTGCATCAAGTATATTATAATCAAATTGCTTGAAAATAATGATAAAGATGATACTTAAAAGTAGCCAGGTAATAAGGACATATCACATATACAGTAAAAGACATAGGAACATAACTATTGCCTTTATGAAAAAAGAGAATAAAGAATGAAGAACAACCATAAGGATCAAAGAATTCTCAGAAAAAAGGCAAGCCTGAAAATAGTGAAACAACATAGTAAGACACTGATAGAAAAGCAAAACAATACAAAATCACAGGCACACTCATAATCTATATCCAGAGCTAATATTTTCCAAATACAAATGTAAAGCTCCCTTAACATACAAATCTCAAAAGAATTCATCAAGCGAAGACTTCCACTACAAGCAAGGTTAGGAAAAAAAAAATGCCCAGATGGAATCTGATATGCACAAAGAAATCAAGTAACACAAAACTGATAAATATGTGGGAATATATAATATACTTATTTTTCTTATTGTTTAAATATCTTTAAAATGTAACTGACAGTTTCAAACCAAAAGGAATATAACTTACTATGGGCTCATAGCATATGGAGTATTAAAATGAGTATCACTAATAACACAATTCACTTACTGGTATAAATTTCTTATTTTAGAAGTAGTGTATTACTTGAAGGTTGACTGTAAAAATCCTAACACATTGTGATAGGCAAAATTCTCAGAAGGCCTCCAACTTTCCACCTTTTGTGGTTCATGCCCTGTAAAATATCTTCCCTTTTAAGCTGGGTGCAGTGGCTTACACTTGTAATCCCAGCACTTCAGGAGGCCGAGGCAAGTGGATCATGAGGTCAGGAGATCAAGATCATCCTGGCTAACACAGTGAAATCTCATGTCTACTAAAAATACAAAAACTAGCTGGACGTGGTGGCACATGCCTGTAGTCCCAGCTACTATGGAGGCTGAGGCAGGAGAATCATTTGAACCTGGGAGGCGGAAGTTGCAGTGAGCAGAGATCCAGCCACTGCAGTCCAGCCTGGGTGACAGAGTGAGATTTCATCTCATTAAAAAAAAAAAAATCTTCCCTTTTAGTACAAATGCTCCTGGACTTACATGCAGATATATCCAGACAAACTCATCACAAGTTGAAAATACCATGTCAATTTACAACATTTTCAACTTACATTGGATTTATAGGGAGATAATCCTATTATAAGTTGAAGAACTTACTGACTGTGTATCAATTTTCATCATCATAAAGTAGAAACATCCTAAGTGGATGTGTGATAAGTCAGGCACTGTCTGTATAGTCATGACTTGTGAATATTTTGAAATATGCAATCTCTTTAGTGGTTACAGTACCTGGAGAATGTTATGAGATAGTCACCCCATTATATAACGTAACTGATATAATCTTACATTGTGTAACATAACATGTATTACATTATATACAACTCCCTTATAGCAGAATAAAGTAAGATTCTCCTATTGGCTTTAAAGAGGAAACTTCCGTGTTGTAATAGGGCCATAAGGCTAGGTAATTAAGGCAGCTTCTAGTAGCTAAGACACCTTAGTCCAACTGCTAGTAAGAAAGAGAGTCTTACAGCCTCTTGGAACTGAAGTTTGTCAACAACTTGAATAAGCCTAAAAGACGACTTCAAAAGTAAGATGAAAATGCAGTCTGGCTGATACTTTAATTTCTTCTGTAGAATCCCTGAGCAGAAAATCCTTTTATGCCATAGCTGGACTTGAGATGCCAAAATGGTAAGACAATAAATAGGTACTTAAGTAAGTCTCCAGTTTTGTGATACTTTATTATGCAGCAACGGAAATTAATATAGACATATACTATAGATTCACCACTAAAACACGTAGAATAGAATTCTAGATGAACTTCTCAACTTCAGCACTACTAATATTTTGGTCTAGATAATTGTTAAGAGGAACTATCCTGAACATTGTAGGATGTATAACAATATGCCTCTACCCAATACATGCCCATTATTCAGTTGTGAAAAACAAATATGTGTCCAGATATTGCCAAATGTCCCCCGCAGGACAAAATCAAGGTCAGCTAAGAACAACCAAGTTATAGCTAATAAACAAGCAGATAAAATCCAATAATAAAATGATTTTATTTGTCAAAAAAAGACAAGGAAAAATGATAAAGAATACATAAGACATATACAGAACAAATACAAAGATGTATATTAATACATAAACATGTTAATAATTCCATTAAATGTAAATTAAGCACCCTATTAACAAGAAGTGACTGTCAGGTTGAATAAAAACCAACCCTCTAACTATTAAAATGATTGACTAGGACAGGCACAGTGGCTCACACCTGTAATCCCAGCACTTTGGGAGGTGAAAATGGGAGGATCACCTGGAGACCATCCCAATGTGGTCAGGAGTTCAAGACCAGCCTGACCAACATGGAGAAACCCTGTCTCTTAAAAATACAAAATTAGCCGGGCGTGGTGGTGCATGCCTATAATCCAGCTACTCGGGAGGCTGAGGCAAGAGAATCGCTTGAACCCGGGAGGCGGAGGTAGCAGTGAGCCAAGATCGCGGCATTGCACTCCAGCCTGGGCAACAAGAGTGAAATTCCATCACACACAAAAAAAACCCCACAAAACTATTAACTATACTAACTGTTCACTAGGACGTAGAGTACTGGAAGTTTCCTGCACTGTCCCTGTGGATGTAAAGTGTCCAAACTCTCTGGAAATCAGTTTACTAGGTTCCTTAAATATTAAAAATACACCTATTTTATGAGTATTCTTTGATATTAACTCAAGTGAAAGCATGTGACCATAGAAATATTTATATGTGAACATTTGTAGTTGCTTTATTTGTAACAAACTATAGAAATGATCCCTGAAAGTATAGTCTTTAGTTGCTTTATTTCTAACTAGAAATAACACAAAAGACTATTAACAGATAAATGAATAAATAATTTGTGGCATAGCTATACAATAGAATATTACTTAGCAATCAAAAGGAAAAGCTATATAAAGAACAACAGTGAGGAACATCCAAAAACTGAGTTAAAGAATGCAGATGAGAAAGGTTACACACTCTGCATGTGTACCTATACTGTGCTAGTTAATTTTCTGCATCTATCAGAGACCATGTAATTTATAAAGAACAGATGTTTGGCTCATGATTCTGAGGCTGAGAAGTCCAAGAAGAACATGGCATGGCATCTGGTGAGGCCAGGCCATGGAAGATATAGAAGGTAGGGGAAAGCACACAAAACAGAGGGTGAATCCAGGTGAACTCACTTTTTAAATCAGGAATCCAGTCTTATAATGGCATATCCTGGGACTTTGTGGCCTACATAATCATGTTACTTTTAGTGGCAAATCAGCAATTACTTTTGTACCAACCTCTAACAAACCCACTCCAGCAATAACAGCCTTAATCCATTCCTAAGGACAGGGACATTTAAAAGCCCCACCTTCCCATAAAAGTACACTGGTAATCAAATTTCAACATGAGTTTTGGAGGAGACATTCAAACCATAGCATATAATTCGATCTCACCTACATAAAATTCTAGAAATTGCAGATGATATGAGTTCTCTGTAGGAAAAGAACCAGTAGGATATACAGACATAGATATGCAAAAAGAGATTGTGGAAATTCTCTCATGTGATTACGTAGCCCAAAAAGTCCCAGGATATGCCATCCACAAGCTGGAGAAACAAGGAAGTCAATGGTGTAATTCAGTCTGAGTGTGAAAGCCTGAGAATCAAGAGAACTGACAGCGTAACTGCCAGTCTGAAGAGAAAGAACCTAAGGCTTGGTGTGGGGAGTCTTGGAGTCCAAAGGCTGGAGAACCAGGAGTTTGAATGTCCAATGCCTGAGGGCAGGAGAAAATGGATGGCAAAGCTTAAGAAGAGAGAGAAATTTCACCCCTTTCCTTTTTTTGGGGCCCTCACCACATTGGTGAGGTGGATCTTTATTTAGTCTACTGATTTAAATGTTAATCATTTCCGGAAACCGACATAGTCAGAAATAATGTTTTACCAGTTTTCTGGATATCCTTAGCCCACCCAACTTGACAAGTAAAAATAATCATCAAAGACCGAGCGCCGTGGCTCATGCCTGTAACCCCAGCACTTTGAGAGGCCGAGGCTGGTGGATCACCTGAGGTCAAGAGTTTAAGATCAGCCTGGCCAGTATGGTGAAACCCTGTCTCTACTAAAGAAAAATACAAAAATTATCTGGGCATAGCAGTGCATGCCTGTAGTCCCAGCTACTCAGGTGGCTGAGGAAGAAGAATTGTTTGAACCTGGGAGGCGGAGGTTGTAGTGAGCCAAGATCTCACCATTGCACTTCAGCCAGGGCGACAGAGCAGGATTCTGTCACCAAAAAAAAAAAAAAAAAAAAAAATTAATCATATAGAGTAATCTGTAGTGACAAAAAGTAAATCAGTAGTTGCCTGGAGATGTTGTTCAAAGGGTGGATTACCAAGAGGCAAAGGATAACTTCTGGATATGACAAATATGTTCATTTTCTTAAATTGTTGAAAGTTTCATAAGTGTCTACACAGTTAAAATTAATCGAATTTTATATTTCAACTATATACAGTGTACAGTGTAATTATATCTCAAAAAAGGTATAATTACCTATACCAAAAATTTTTAAATGAGAACTGAGGAGAGGACACCCAGAGTCTAGCTGGTGAATATTCTTCTTATTTCTTTAGTAAAGCAGCTGTTTTAGTAAAGAAATCCTTACATTTAAGAAAAATATCAAATTTCAGGTGATATTTTCCTATGAGTTATGAGTAATTTTTGCACACATTCCTAACCCTACAACAAATACCCCTTTTCAAGGCCACAGGTGTTTCTTTTTATTGTTGAAGGCTTTTTCCACAGCCCTTCACACCATTGTTGAAATTTAAACACCAGCCTTTTATCTCTCACCAGGGTAGGCATTCCCAGGTCACACTTATATTTCTACCTGAAACTAAAGATGTGTGTGTATGTGTGTGTGGAGGGTAGGGTGCAGGCACGCACACATGCATGTGTGCAAGCTTTTCCTCCTCAAAGGTGGGAAAAAAATCACACTTGGAGCTATCAATGAGCTCTGGTTTCTTGTTCTGTTTTCTCTATTTCTTGCTTTGCCCTTTTTTTTCTCCTTTTTGCTCTTTGCCTAAATGAAGAATCTAATTAATGTGAAACTTTTATGATTCTTCTCATATTATTCTGTCATTTTTCTCATGGATGGCAAACACAAAATACTGACCTTTTCTTCTCTCTGGGAAAGAAGTAATTAGAGAATGTTTCATTCTTCTTTTAAATTTTCAGTCTCCTCCTTGTAGTGCCTACACTCATTTTCATTCTGGCTCTTTCAAAAATAAAAATAATAAGTAAAGTTTTTCAAGATGTAGATTGCTAAGTTGACCATTTTTGTGTTTCTATAAATGGTACAGCTTGGAGCTGTGTAGAAGTGCACTGAGCTAAGCTTCACATACACTTGTAAAGATTGGCTGGCTATCAGCATTTTAATTTGATAGATATTGCTGTTTCATTTGTAATATTTTTTGTTCCTTCTTGACATTTTTTATTATTGATCTTATTGAGTTTTCTCAGAAGGAATTCTATAGCTCTAGATTTACTCTATGATCTTAACCATCCGGACATATATATGTTTCCATTGTGATGCCTTTATGTAAGTGCCATACATTTAATATTTGTACATTCTAATATGTTTGTTGATCATATATTTTACAAAGGATCGCATAATATAATTTTTAAATTTTTATTGATATATAATATGAATACATATTTTGAGGCTACATATGATATTTTGATACATTCAAATAATGTGTAATGATCAAACAAAAGTAATTTATCTATTACCTAAAATTTTTTTCTTTATGGTGGGAACACTCAAAGTATTCTCTTCTAGTTATTTTGAAATACACAACACATTATTGTTAATTAAAGTTAGCCTACTGAACTATCACACAACAGATCAACTTTATTCAAACTTGCATTCCAAACTATACTTTTTATCATCACATTTTTAATTCTCAGACCTCGATTGTGAACAGAGGACTCAGTTCAGTGTTTGAGTCTCATCAGAATTTCTGGCAACTTATTTATCAGTTTGAAATTAGTGTATTAAACTTTTAAAGATAAAATTGCTATGAAAAAAGTGCAAATACAGGGTCATATTTTTTATTTAGTTAAATGGGAAATTTCTTTAATCATTAGAAACTTCATTTTTGTAAGTTTCCATATTTGTTTGGTATTAAAATTTTTATTTTGAATAAGTAGAGCTGAGACTATCATAATTTTTATAGGGTTACAATTTGAGATGAATGAGAGAAAGCAAACATAAAATGGCAGAATCAACATGTCAAATCATTCAACTTGAGAATTGTTTAAAGAAAACTAATATGTTTAGTAACATAAAATGTTAATTTAAATGATATGTATACTTATTACAGATTTGGTTAAAATTACATGAGCATGGTTGGAGTTAGATGGTAGAAGGGATTATAAAGCTTGGAAAAATATAGCATTTGTTTTCTTAGGTAGTTGCACAGGAGGAGAACAAAATGTCATGCTTTAAATTGCTAAAAGAAGCAAATAGTTATGACTTGATACATATATCAATTCCAGTCTTGTCACTCACCTAGGAGGCAGTACCACACACACAAAATGTGACTGGTGAGAACCTGAAACTTAAAAGTTTAATAGCTTACCCACATCATGTAGCTACTTTGCATCACAATCGAATTTGTGTGAAAATTTGTCTGTCAAACTGCAAATGCATGTTCTTATTTAGGCTGCTATAGAGCCTCCATCTATTACTGCAACAATTAAAGATATATATTTTAATAAAATAGTCAATGCATACATCTATGAAATATAACACAATAGCAACTTAATACCATTTATCATTGAAGTACATGTGTATTTTTTTCAAATACGTTTTTTACACATTTGGTCTGAATCATAACTTATAATTAGCTTACATTGACCTACTGTCATCAGGCATGCTAAAAGAAAATTTAGATATTTGAAAGTTTACAAAAGGTTAATTGAAAAAATAAAATTTTAAAAATTGTCCATTTAACTGGCTTTAAGCAATTTAGGATTGAAAGCAATTATACAAGCTACAGAACTGAAATATAGTGTAAGCTTTGAAGTATGTACTGACATAATTGTGTGGACCATCACATTTTTCTCCTATTTGATGAAAAGAAAGAACTAGATAGAATTGGCTCAAAGGCAATGGTTTTTCTCCAGCAAAATAATACCTTAAGGGTTAAAGAATCGGGACAAAGTCATCTAATAAGGTACAAGCAGAGGTATCAAGTTAATGCCATTTAATTGACATAAATGTGAAATGACTCTTTACTATAGCTAGTGAACATAATTACAGACCATAGCTAAGGGGGTATGACTCTGGAAAAGTATGCTTTTGGTGAGGTACTTCTTGTTCTTATTTTAGAGAGAGAGGAGGATGAGAAAGAGAGAGCTAGATCTTTTTTGTTTCTATTAATAATTTATCATTCTATTTTGTCAAGTATATATCAAGACATAATTACCAACACATGAACATGTAAATGTACACTTAAATATTATTAGAACAAAGTCATCTAAGGGCTAAATGTACATATACAACCCTGCAAATGATGCATTATCTTAGAACTGTGTAAAGATTACAGGTATAATCTGAGCTGGGAACACTTGTCTACAAAGAGCAGAAGCTACAAAACAACTCAGTTATATTACAGCTTCAAAAGGAGATATATGGAAAGATCAATTTGTGTGACGAATTTTAATAAAAGCTAATAAAACACTCTGTATTTGAATGAAGAAAACACTTACGATTAAACATTTTCAGTCCCAAAGTGTTATGTTTGATATTATGCAGAAGTGGCATTTTAAAATATGTACCCATTATCAGCACATACTGAGTTTACTTTACTGATATTTGTAGATTTCCTTTTTAATTTTAAATCACAACCACAAACTTGATCATTAACCTACTAGGTTGCCTCCTTCTGCCCAAACATGAAGCAGGATTACTGTGTTTCTTTTTATTGCCTACATTGCATTTTATTCATATCCCTAGTTTAGTAGTTGTCATATTTTACTTTAAGGTTTTCAAGCTTCTAATAAATAGTATTGTGAACTTTCTGAGACCAATACTATGTGCTTTATTTTTATCTGTATTTTGATAATGAGAAAAATGACTAATTTCTAAGAGGAATTCCATAAATGTTTACTAGAATACTTAAATGTATTGTCATTGTTTCATAGTTTACTGAATTATATTTGGTCATGCTATTCAGTATAAACACCATTTCTACTTAGCCATTCAGAAAGCCAATGTCCTTATTATAATGAAAGGGTTGAAACTATGAAAACAAGTGCAACAAAAAGCTTCTTAGTCTCTCTTTTCTCGCACACACAGACACACAAACACATACAAATGCACAACTGCACTCACAGGTTCTCCCACCTGGAGGTATTTATTTTATGTAATTATATTTACGTAAAGTGCCTTTCTCTGTTACTACATGATAAAATTCCACTGTCCTTTAACATCTAATAAAAACTCATAAAACCTTCAGATTCACTGTTGTATTTCTTATTGATATACTTTCTCCTCATTTTATTTATCATCATATATCCTAGGAGCTCACAAATGTTACCATTCAACACTTGGTTGCCATCTAATGTTTTCCAAAAATCTTAGTGTTTTTCTTGCTTTCTTTTTCTACCTTACTTCCTATATATCCAAACTGATGACAGGTCCTGCCAATTTCTATCTTCTCAATCAATTACAGAACGTAATGAACATAGTGTATAAAGAGTAGTTTAAAGCAGCTTAGTAAAATATGTCTTCCTTTAATCAAACTCCCCATTCTACCATCTAAAATTTAAGAGCTAACAATTTGGTAAGAAAGATAAAGCTTTTACCAGTTATCAAATGATAAAATACAGATTATATAATGGTAATGTTTTAAGACCTTAAAAAGAGAACGCTAAAATTTGCTAACTTCTGCTTATGCCTTTGGCATTCACAAAGATTAAATGAATTTAAGTTTTTCAATGCAGTCTATTAAGTAAATTATCATGTACTCTAATATAAATTTTTTTAATTGATCAATTCTACATACATTATGCTAATTTTTTAAAATGGAAACTAATAGGTGAAGATTTAATTCCAAAATAATTATAGAAGAAACACATGTTTAAAAAGATAATTTCTTTGATGGAAAGCATAAAATAAATTTTATAAATGGAATCAAATTATTTTAACAAAAAAGTGTAATAATTACCTTTCTTTAGGCACCGATCCAATGCCCTATCACATTTTCATTTTATGAGATAAATTGTAACCATTAGTTAAACTTAAGAAATCCAAAATAATTCATACAAGAGGAAAAGAAATAAAATGTATTTTGCAATAGATCAAGAATGCTGATATATTCAATTATTAGATGAAAAGGACAAATTTTACTTTTAAAGAAAGCTATTATTCTAAAGAAAACTCAAGCCATAATCTTTGTATGTAGAGTGAAATAAACTTAATAATGAGATATAGAAATTGGAAACACAAAGAAAAAAAAGAGAAAATCTTATTTTTTATTTGGTGTTCTGCAACAGTGTTTGCCACTTCTAAAATATTGTGTCAAATCTTTTGAAAGCCTGAAACCTCAGAGGAATTTCTATGACAGAGGAGACAAAAGTTGACAAGAAAACGTCCACTTGTTTGGTGGGTGATGATCATCTGTCTTCTTTTTGACATCGCCTTTTCTGCAATTCATCCTTTTATCTCCATTTTTTTTGGCAAAAGAAATAAAACTGATTTCAGTTCAAAATATCAAATATCACTTGTTAAAATATATAGCCATTTCAACACTATATTTATGTAAGTAAATGAAAATATACTGAAGAAAATTATCATTCTTGGGTTACTCACACAGAGGTGAATATACAGTATTTACAAATAAACAATATAAATTAAAATAATATAATTTAAAACATAGAATTATGCTGGGAAAAGCAGCAAAGGAGAAAGGACTTACAGAGTGCCTACATAAATTGGTTATGAGTAACATATAAAGAAGGAACAATAAATTGTGGAAGGCTGCAGGAGGCCTCTGAGGAGGAAGGCCTTTCCATGACTTATGCTCTGGTGCAGGGTGACCTTGGCTCTATTTCCATAAACATTGTGCTCGAGGACATAAAACCCCTTTGTAGCACTATGACATAGCCAGACTTGTAGGCTCCTTGTAAGGACCATGTTCCACCAACTGCACATAGATAATAAGCTAAAGATAACCACATGTTCTTGTTTAGGAAAACTCCCAAACTGCCACTGTTATCAGTCCTTAGGGTAACACACCAGTTCTGGCTCACAGACTCACTCCACCATCAGATCACCCTCTCCCCACCATCACTCCACCCATACCCTATAGGTCAAAGTGATTGTAATCAATAAATAGTGTGGATGATGAGAGCTTAGGGCCTTCACTGCCTCCTCCAGAGTAATAAGTGATGGCCCCCTGGTCCCACTGCCTCTCTTAATCTGTCTTTTTCTCATTCCTTTGTTGCCACCAAACTCAGAGTACCCATAGGTGATGTAGGGCTGGCTCCATACAGAATTAATCAGCTTATTTTTTAAGCCCTAAGCCTATTTACTTACTTCCAAGTAAATCATGAGGACATTTCTTATAATATTATAATTATAAAATAAATACAAACAAGATAATACTCATTCTTATAAATGCTCTGCTTTACAGTCTTTACCTGTAATATTCCTTTCATTTAAAATTTTGCACACATCTGATAATGTATATCCTTCCTATGTTTCTTCCTATTCTTAAGGAATTAGTTTCTTCAAGAAGTCCTCACTAACCAAATTATAATATATCTTGATGTGAATAGCCAAACATGACACTTCTAATTTAAGCATATCTCAAGGTTATCAAATGTAATAATACAAACACACAAGAACTTTCTTCAGTTCTAGTTGTAACAGCTACTCTCTCACGTCTCTTTTCAAACACAAGTAACTTCTACCATATATATCTAATTTTAAAATACTATCATTTCTCAATCCAGTGAAACTCAACTCTGTCTACAATAATTTAGAAAAGGTAATTTGCCATAATCTCCAGAAAGCTTCATATCATAATTTATTTAAATTAGTTCATATCTACTATGATTTGCAGAATTTAATACTAAGAATTATTCCTTCTCTTTTGAGGACCACCCCTCCATTGACTGATTCAGACATAAAATATCAAGAGCCTCTTGCTACCCTCAAGTGCAAATCTCACAGGCACTTTAACTTATGTCTAGAACTGTACTCACAACTTTGTCTTTCATCTTGACCCTCTTCCAGCATTTTCTATCACAGTAAATGTATCAGAACCTTCCCAGTTCAAGGTTTAAAGGTAGCATTTAGCCTTAACATTTGCTCTTTTCCCCTTTTCTGACCACATGTCCAATTAAATGCAAAATCATTTTGTATCTCCCTTCTAAACAGCTCTTGAAACTATTCCTTTATTCATGTTGCCACTACTGTAGTGCAAGACAACACATTCCCTTAACTTTATTAATGTAGTAACCATGCATACTTACTTACTTATCCTCCAGTCTGTCTCAGCAAATAAAATGTAATTTAAAAATAATATTTTAGCCATTAATCAATTACCATTTAACTTGAAAAGAATACAAGAACAAAAGCAAAACTAAAAGAAAAAACTAAATATTCAAAACTGGCAAATACAAAGAAATCCAAATATTTTTAAAATAAACACAAAGGCCATATGTTATCCTATCACACTGCATATTTCACCAGCCTCATCTCATGTAATTTTTCCCTACAATAGTAATATACTCTTTTTCTTTACATCTAAAAAAAGTACTTTTTTCCTTTTTTCTTCATTTTTTAGATGAAGTCTCATTCTGTTGCCCAGGCTGGAGTGCAGTGGTGTGATCTCGGCTCACTGCAACCTCCATCTCCTGGGTTCAAGCGATTGTCCTGCCTCAGCCTCCTGAGTAGCTGGGATTACAGGCGCATGCCACCACTCCCTGCTATTTTTTGTATTTTTAGTAAAGATAGGGTTTCACTACGTTGGCCAAGATGGTCTGTAACTCCTGACCTTGTAATCTGCCCACCTCAGCCTTTCAAAGTGCTGGGATTATAGCACTGGCCCCCAAAATATTATTTTTCCATTTGAACTTCTTGTTGCTGCTGTTGTTGTTAAATTTAACTCACTACTTTGTATATTTCATCTTAAATTGACCCCAGAAGCTCTTAGTGTCAAAATCAAAAAAATTATCTTAAAGGCAAATATAATCATATAGTGCAAGAAAGAAGGCACTTTTGCTTATCAAGTTGTAAAAAATTCATTGTGAATTCATGATCTTCAAAGATACACTCTCTGGCTTTGTCAATGTTAAGGTGAACCAATAGTAACTGCAAACACATTTTTGTGCACCATCAAACTCAGGAGCACCATTTGTTTTCAGATTTTTGTCCCTAAGCTATTTGCTACTAAGAAAACAAGAAATCCTTGGAGGGTATTTTGTCCCACAAGTTGGACCAAGAAAAGTCAAAATGAGTCTGAAATATACTATCATCACCAGAACTAGAAATGCTCTGAAGTAAAACACAGAGCAGTGTTAAGATCAAGTAGGCCACTAAAGGGGCTTTTTGTGTTGTAAACCGTAATACACGGAACTTTAAATAATAATAGTAATGAAGTTAATCAAAACAAGGTAACATTGTAAAGCCTCATGAATTCATAATGAGATTCTGCAAATTCCAATATAAAATATAGACATAAGACAGCTATATACAAAAAGTTGATTATATTTATTTTATAAGTATTTATTTTTGTTCATATTAATAAGTGGGAAAATAGTGTTGTATATATTTTGCTTCCCTTGTAATATACGTGGCAGGTTTATAAATTTCTTGTTTCTATTGTATAAGAAGCAGAAAATAGTTAATAAAACTTCTGAGTAAGCCACTTAGTTTTGACGAATAGGATTCACAAGAATGAGCCAGGTGAATCAACATCAGAGTTCTTGTATGATACATTTATAGAAAGTGATGCATCATATACAACATGTAATTAAAGGATGATTTCAATAATGTGTACCCTATCATGAATTACCAAAATATTCTAAAAAAAGTGAAAATTCCTTTCCCTCATTTTATTAAAGAAGAAAATTCCAGGGGCTCTACTAACTATAATAAATTATGAAAAAGAAATAAGTACACTTTAAAATAATACTAAATATTAGGTAAAATATATTTTTAGTATAGTACAATATGTTTCTTTCAAAATATGACTCATTTAGTTAGCCAGCCATGTAAACTTAAAAAACATACAAACTCTTATTTATTGGAAACAAATAAGAGACACAAAATTAAAACTGATATTTAAGGCAAAATAGAATGTCCCATTATGTAACAAGTAAAATTCTGTGACAAGAGACATCCCTCTCTCTACTTGAGAACAAGTAGCTATGGCTACAGCAGGATTCTGTTAGGAATAAACCAGATTCTGCATTGCTGCAGGCTTTTGTTTTGTTTTGCTTGCTTGTTTTTGATTTGTGAAAATATAGGGCTAGGCATTTAAATAAATAACAAAATTATGTAACAAAGTACATTTAACTATAAAATAATAAAGCAAAATTAGATAGTGGTTGAATTAAAATCCATAATAGTTAACTTTCATGTAATGATCTTGTACGTTTATAGCTTTGTATTCATTGTACTATTGCATGTACATTTTTCTGTTTAAGAGTTTGAAACATTTAGTGAATAAACAATATTGTCACAAGATCTTCAGGGTGTCTCTTCACCAGCCGGTCAGCAGTGCCTCTGCTTGGGTTTTGCTTACACCTGCGGGGCTCATTCTGTCCACTCGGGCCAGCAAGCTACACTCAGCTTGCCCTACCAGCCTAGATCCCATGCCTGTCAAGGCTGGGCCAGGAACAACACAGTGAGGGGTGTGTGAGTGAGCAAGCGCAGGGTTCGGCCACTGTGCACAACCAGGCATGCCAGCTGCAGCAGGATGGACAGTTCCAAATGCCAGCACAGGCACCAGGTCTGTGCAAGGCTGTGGCTGGACCAAACATACTGCAAATGCTTCCACTGTGGGCACCAGTGTCTGGACAAGGAGAATATGGTGGCACTGCAAAGCCTGGAGATACCAGCAATTGCAGAGCCCCAGAGAGGGTGTTACAGCAAGTCACATCCCTGGCTCAGGGACCCCCAAGGTCTGTGATTCCAGAAGGGCCATGGCTTTTCTCTCCTCATCACACTCAATGTGGCGAGCATGGGGAGCATTTCAGCCCTGTTTGTGTTACAGCTCTTGAAAGCCCTCCATTTGTCGGATCCTAAGTTCTTGTCCCATGTCAAACAATGAGGTACATGGACAACTGGAGGGTGAGCAAGGTGGAGAGGAGCTTCACTGGGCAACAGAACAGCTCTCAGGAGCTTTCCACGCAGGAGCCTGTCTGCGTCCTGCCACCAGTATGTTGTCCACAGAGCCCAGCTTGTTCATTCTGCCTGCAGGTCAACACTGAGCCACCATCAGCCTCGCGCCCCAGCAACGCTTGTCAGCACCCAAAGTCCAGAGGGGGCCAATGCAGCAGGAAGATTCACTATAGAAATTGACTCCAGCAATTAGAGAAGCCAGTAAGTCCCACAGTCTTCTGTCTGCAAGCTGAGAACTAAAACAGCAGGTGGTATAATCAAGTCATAGCCCAAAGTCCTAAACACCAGAATGAGGGTGAGGTCAGGTGGAAGAAGTGAACGCGGTTTTCCTTCAGTAACTCTACTGATTCAAATGCTAATATTTTTCAGAATCACCATCACAGAAACATTCAAAAATAATGTTTTACGTCTATCTTTGTGTCTTTTAGCTAAGTTGATACATGCAATTAACCATCACACACTACAGTCATGTCACTAAAAAAATAAGGATATAAAGGATCAGATTGGTATTCTTCATGGACAATAATTACTCCACAACAGCATAATCACTTTAAACATAATTCTGATAATTAATTTTACTTTTGTCATAGATGACCCACGGTAGCCATTAATGAATGCAGAATGGTGTAACAATAAATATTGCCACATGCTCTAGCAGATAATGTCATGCATGGACTCTTCATGTAGAGTTAACAAGAGTCTCGACAGTTACAACATATATTTTCAGAAGATTATTTGAGAACTGTTTTGTAAATATGTCTTCTAGAGTAGACCGTAATATTTATATTGTATACATTAATCCTTCAGTGAATCCTAACCATTAATATAACATTAATGCATAGAGTACAAAAGGTCTCATATTTCCCTTACTATAACACTTTAATGGTAAGTGCACTCAAGTGATAGTTTGCAATATACAATCAATTTATTTAATATTATGAAACTAATTTATTTGCAAAATATATCAAACTTTCAACTACAATAATAGAGTGTATATGGTTTAGTTATTGTAGTTTCTCTTAAGGAAATATTCTCATTTTGCTTTCTTTAGTCCTCTAAATGTCTTTTTTATAGTGGGTATATATACTGGATATATATATATATACACATAGGTATATTCATAAATATTGGCCATATACATATTAAACACTAATAATAAAAATTTACAAAGTAAAAATGTTTTCGCTGTTCATAAGCTGATACAATTTTATGTCATTTTGAAACCTCATTGCAAATCTCCTTCTACAAAAATATACATCTCCAATTCCAGTTTCAACACAGATAGGATTTTTCTTATTTTCTCATAATAATTTTTTATAATATATAAATGACATCACATATATTTCTGCTCTAAATTGCTACCAGTCAGAAATATAACCTGTGGGTTTTTTTTTTTATGTCAGAAAAGAGTCAATTTAGTTTAATGTAACATTATTTTATATGATCATGGAAAGATCTATAATGGGAAAACTACCAACAATGCAATAATATATTTGAAATATTTCAGAGATCTTCTGGAAGGCAAATGATAATGAGTATAATACTGGAAAGCAAGTGACAGCTACTCAATGGAGTATACCATAAGAAAAGTAAATGTCTTGCTAAATGTAATAGAGAAATTAAAAACACTATCTGAAGACATAATGAATACTAACATTTTAATATCTGAGATGGCTGACAGAAAAATAGAACTGCTGCAGCTTAGATATCATAGGAAACTTGAAAGTTATCTGAGAGAAAATATTTAACTATTAAAAACAAGAAATAAAATTAAAGTCATCTTGAAATAAATAATAAAAGCGTGTTGCCTTAAATATATTTGCTAGTATATGCACAAGCATATACTACTAAATGAATAAATGTAATTAATTTTTCAACAGAGCAGAGCATATCTGTCTACAATGATTTATATTCTCTTTCTTTCTCTCTTTTTAAAATGTAAAATGAACAGTTTCAACAATTTACAAAGAATGTCGTCCTCTTATGAGGATTCAAAGGTGAATAAGACCAAGTTTTCATACTGAAAGAAATAACTATTATAAGTGAATATTGACAATGTCACATTTAAAAAGTATTGATAATATAAATTCAATACATAAAAATATTCAGTGTAAAAAAAGATGCCACTGAGATTGGATAAAATTTTGTACGAATGGTATAATGTTGTAGAAAATTTGGAGGAAATTCATTAACAAGTGACATGTCTTGTGTGTCTTCGTAAATAAATAGGACAGCTTATTGACAGTCAATGAGAAACAAAGGTGTTGAAAATGGAAATGTTTGTTTAGGAGACTTTAAAGGGTAAGCAGTGGTTTAAAATGTTTGCATGATGTAGAGGCTATAAAGTATACTGGCAGAGTTGAAGTTAAATATTCAGGGAACAGATGATGAAAGTTTCATATTTCATATGCCACACCAAAAATTATTATGTGTAGTCAATGAGATGTCTTAGAGGATTTTAAGTAGGAGATTCATACTAACAGATTCAAATACTGCATATTTTAACACTGTGGGAAATTTATGAAGACTTGTCAAAGGCTGTTAGAATAATTTGGCAAAATCATAATGCCCTTAATTAATGTGTGGCACAGAGCATAAAAGAAAAACAAATGATGCAAAAGACATTTGAGAAGGATGGCCAACTTGGCAACCAGTTGAAAGAGGTAAATGAAAGATAAGGAGAACATAAGAATAAGATAGCCTTTAGCAATCAACAGATTATCGAGCCTGTTTTTCTCTAAGACTTATAAATAATAAATGAGAGCTCCAGGAAGGTAATTTGAGTAAATTTACATTGTTTTCCATACTATTAATTGGTTTTTAAAATTTTTAAGCAGCAGAATAATTTGATCACAATACGTAGTATGATGCTTGATTATATAAATTACTATGACACTTTTCTGTTTAAAGAAGAATGTGGTTAGACTGGCTTTAGGCCATCCATCTTCACCTTGTGCATAATGCAGAGCCCTTCAAATGCTTCTGCAGACCTTTGTATCAAATTCTGAATAAATAGTAAAGTGAATAATGCATCATACATATACCTCATGTACACATAAGATATATGTGTATGCTGCTGAAATTTCTAAAGTTCTGTTTACAAAATAGAAAATTTAAATCACATGTGTAGAGTAAAATTAAAATTATTTCTCAATTCTGGTCTTAGCATAAATCAAGTACTCTCTATACCCCTATGCATGGCATTTTCTCATTTCAGTGTTAAATATTTGGAGTTAGACTTGTTTACTTAGCTCTGTTAAGATATAATACTTATGCATATTCACAATCATTTATCTCATCCTCATCCTTACTTTGAGTGACTGATATTCATTGTACAAAATTTCTAGCAAGAAGAAAAATACTGTTTCATTACTACCTATGCTACTGTCTGTTGCTATCTATGATGTACATAATTGCAGCAAATTAATTCCATTTGGCATAATTTTATAGGACCTTTCAGAAGAATGAAAATTGAGTTGTTCTGTTAGATCAATCAAGCATCAGGTCATCTGGAGTCCAAACAAATTTAATCAGAGCAAGAATCTTTTCAGCAGACTTTATGCCTATATGCCGGCCAATTTAATTGGATCATGTTTTTTACTTTTTCCCCGTATCCATGTACCTATGCATACACTTTTAAATTATGCTCGCAAATTTATTTTTCTGTATTTTGCATGGCTAAATTGTATCTAAGTTCACCTTGAATTTTCAAGGTATGATTGAGATAAATTTTTAGAAATAGGTGGAAATACTCATTAAACAGAAGAAAAGGCTAAAAGCCAACATCTTAGTCCTTTTTACTGGACATGAAATGAGAAAAGTGATTGTAAATTCTGAAAAATGTGTGAATGATTGCTCAGATTAAATTCACAAGGAATATAAAAACTCTGTGACAAACATAAGCACAATAATCTTTGGAAAATTTAGTGAGAAAAACATGTTGTCTTTTTTTTTACCCTTTATTTTTCACTTTGAATTCCTTTGGATACATAATGGTTGTACATGTGGTATTTTGATACAAGCATACAATGTACAATGATTAAGGCAGGGTAATTAGGACATTCATCACCTCAAACATGCATCCAATATTTGGGGAATATTTCAATTTACTCCTCTAGTTATTTTGAAACATACAAAAACTACTATAGTCAACCTATTGTGCTGCCAAACACTAGATACTATTTATTCTAATTATATTTTTGTACTCATTAACCAACCCCTGTTTCCACTCCTCCCCACTACCCTTCCCAGCTTCTTTTAAGCATCATTCTATTCTCTATTTCATGGGTTTATTTATTTATTTTTAGCCCCCCACATATTAGTGAGAATATTTGATATTTACCTTTCTGTGTCTGGTTTATTTTACTTAATGTAATATTCTCCAGTTGTATCCATGTTGTTGCAGATAAAAGATTTCATTATTTTTATGGCTGAATAATATTTCATTGTGTATATGTATTACTTTTATTTATTTATTCATTCATCTCTTAATGGAAACTTGGGTTGATTCCACATCTTGGCTAGTGTGAATAGTGCTTCAATAAACATGGGAATCTAGGTATCTCTTCAGTATACTGATTTCCTCTTTTAGATATATGTCCAGCAGTGGGATTGCTGGATCATATGGTAGTTCTATTTCTAATTTTTTTCCAGAAACCTCCATACTGTTTTCCAGGGTGGCTATACTAATTTACATTCCCACCAACAGTATATTGGCATTCCCCTTTATCTGTGTTCTGTTATTTTTTTGTATTTTTGATAAAAGCCATTTTAATTGGGCTGAGATGATGTCTCATTGTCATTTTGGTTTGTATTTATCTGATAATTAGTGATGCTGAGCATTTTTTATACTTGTTGACCATTTGTATACCTTCTTTTGAGAAATATCTATCATATATTTTCAAAAGAGAAGGCATTTGATTAATTTGATAGTCACAATCATTACACCTATTTGTTTTCTAGGTTGTAATCTTGCCTTAAAAATCATCATTGTACAGTGATGGTTATTTCAATATGGCTATTTCATGTTGAACAAATTAGGGTAAAACAGAATTTGAGAGCAGAACAATCACATGAATCAAAGGAAACCTGTTCAAATGGTTATTTCATGTTGAACAAATTAGGGCAAAACAGAAATTGAGAGCAGAACAATCATATGAATCAAAGGAAACCTGTTCAAATGACAGCTTCTCCTTTGTATTTATTCATGAAAAGCCTATAGAATTAAACATATTTATTAAAATTGAATGATGTTTACATAACATAATGCTGCATTTATGATATACATTATTTTTATAATTCAACCCAAATTTGTATAAAAGGTATTTAGCTTTTTACCAGTAATTGATAGGTACTATTTCATGAATGGATTTCAAATTATAGATAATTTCTAATTAACAACTAATTTTTATTTCTCAGTTTTGTTACTTTTCAAAGATTGAATGACCAATTTTATTTTTAAATTTTATAAGATACCAAAACTTTATTATCTTAAATAATTATCAAATTAAATGTCTGATCATTTACATTTTAGTAATTTGAAATTTTTTGCATATTGTTTAAAAATGTTGAAACAATATTTAGAAAACTTGTTTTAGACAGTCAATTTTCAGCTATATAATTCATAAACATGGCAAATTATTATTTTACATTTCAAGATTTAAGATGACATTAACATTAGAGGCAAATAATAAAAGACAAAGATGAGCTGGTCACATTACCTGAAGGCACATTCATCCTTCCAAACAAGATCTGTCACATTTTAGGTGGGTGGCATTTTGCAAAGTTATTTAAAGTTTATAATTGAAACCAAAAGCAAATAGAAATTAGACATAGAAATATCTAATTTATTATTTTTTTAGTTAAACATAAAGATTGTATATTTGTGTCAGTGGATCACTTGCCTGACATATTTGATTTGCTACCCATACATAAAACAGTCAAACTTAATCTAAAATGAAATTAATGTGTAAATTACCATATAGACAATAAACACAAAAGTGTGAAATAAAATTTTAATATTATCATTACCATTGCTTTAAAACACATTATTTATCTGATTTCTTGAGTGTTTTATTGTAGGACTTTCTACAAACAAGGCCATTTTGGCTTAAATTATACATTACTGTTCAGTTTTCAGCAGTCATAGAACCTGTTTTAAGTTATAATCCAACCCAATGTGATTATTTAGTTCACCATATAAAACATATTTATGTATCCTTGATTTAGATAAAATTGTAGAAAACTTCAGTAGCAATTAACCAATAACTTATTTCAATATGTCACAATCAGAAATGTGCTTTGGAATCTTTAGTCAAAAATTATATGTTAATACATTTCCAATATGTGTATGTGTATCTGTGTGTGGGTTTGCATGTGTGTGTCTGAGCTGAACTAAATTTGATTTTGTATTGTAATAGTTAAAAGTAAATAGAAGAATATTGTCATATACTAATGAATTAGGTCTGAAATATATATTAGGTCTAAAACATATCATATATATACACACATATCAGCTATTCTGTTATTATACAAAATGTATATTTTAAACCTAAAAAATGATGCATGATTTATGATATGTATTATCTGTTATCTACTTAAATAAATTTTTTATTTTTAGTTTGAGAAGAAATGGTGACATGCATTAATTGTATCTAAGATGAATTGAATATTTGGCACATGAATAAGTTTTAGGTTTATTTAGAACTACAGCTTTAAGTAACAAAATACATTTTCTATCATTTTCTTTTGTTCTTGGACAAGGCCTCTTGAAGCTCTCTTGCATAATCAACTTTTTGGTTCAGGAATAAGTTTTAATGTCTTTGGGAGCTGATTCTGCACAGCAAAAGAAACTATCATCAGAGTGAACAGGCAACCTACGGAATGAGAGAAAATTTTACAATCTATCCATCTAACAAAGGACTAATATCCAGAATCTACAAAGAACTTAAACAAATTTACAAGAAAATAACAAACAACCCCATCAAAAAGTGGGTAAAGTATATGAATAGACACTTCTCAAAAGAAGACATTTATGAAGCCAACAAACATGAAAAAAAGCTCATCATCACTGGTCATTAGAGAAATGCAAATCAAACCACAACAAGATACCATCTCAGGCCAGTTAGAATGGCGATCAGAAAAAAGTCAGGGAACAACAGATGCTAGAGAGGATGTAGAGAAATAGAAATGCCTTTACACTGTTGGTGGGAGTGTAAATTAGTTCAACCATTGTGGAAGACACTGTGGTGATTCCTCAAGGATCTAGAACCAGAAATACAATTTGATCCAGTAATCCCATTACTGGGTATATGCCCCAAGAATTATAAATCATTCTACTCTAAAGACACATGCATATATATTTTTATTGCAGCACTGTTCACAATAACAAAGACTTGGAACCAACCCAAATGCCCATCACTGATAGACTGGATAAAGAAAATGTGGCACATATCCACCAGGAAATACTGTGCAGCCATAAAAACAGTACAAGTTCATGTTCTTTGCAGGGACATGGATGAAGCTGGAAACCATCATTCTCAGCAAACTAACACAAGAACAGAAAACCAAACAATGCATGTTCTCACTCATAGTGGAAGTTGAACAATGAGAACACATGGACACAGGGAGGGGGAGCATCACACACTAGGGCCTGTTGGGGATAGCATTAGAAGCAATGCCTAGTGTATATGACAGGTTGATGGGTGCAGCAAACCACCATGGCACGTGTATACCTATATAACAAACTGCACGTTCTGCTCATGTATCCTAGAACTTAAAGTATAATTTAAAAAAAATTAGAAGCTGAAAATTTTAATTGACACACTGAATAATGCATCAGAGTTTCTTAATAGCAGAATTGATCAATCAGAAAAAGAAATTAGTGAGCTTGAAGATAGACACTTGAAAATACACATTCAGATCAGGAAAAAAATAATAAAAAATAATGAAACAGGCTAAAGAGATCCAGAAAATAACCTGAAAGGGGCACATCTCAGGGGTATTGGCTTTAAAAAAGAGGTAAGGAGATAGATCAGTATAGAAAGTTTATTCAGAGAAATAATAACAGAGAACTTTCCAAAACTAGAGAAATATATTAATATTCAAGAAAAGAAGGCTATAGAATATCAAAAATATTTAACCCAAACAACAATACCTCCCAAAGGTCAAGGATAAAGAAAGGATCTTAAAACATAAAGATGAAAACTACAACATAAAAGGAAGTTCCAATATGTCTGGCAACAGACTTCTCAGTAGCAATGTTTCAGGCCAGGAGCAAGTGTCATGACATATTTCAAGTGCTGAAGAATAAAATTTTTATTCTATTATGGTATATCCAGTGAAAATATTATTCAAACATGCAGAAATACTTTCCCAGAAAAACAAAAGCTGACGGATTTTATCAACATGAGGCCTGCCCTATAAGAAATGTTAAAGAGAATTCTTCAGTCTCAAAGCAAAAACATCAACTATCAATAAGAAATCATCACAGGGTATAAAACTTACTGGTAACAGTAAGTACACAGACAAACAGAAAATATTATAACAGTGTAATTGTAGTGTCAAATTACTCATATATTGAGTAGAAAGAGTAGAAAATAAACCTATCAAAAATAGTAACAACAACTTTTAAGAAATAGTATAAGATACAAATTGAAATGTTAAAAAGTTAAAAAGTGAAGAGATGCAGTTTATATTAGTTTTCTCTTTGCCTATTTTTAGTTTGTTATCTTTTAGTTTTGTTAGTTTTTGTGATCATTGTTAAGCTGTCATCAGTTAAATGTAATGGGTTACCAGATGTTATTTGCAGGCCTCATGACAACCTGAAATCAAAACAAGTAGAACAGATATACAGATTAAAAAATAAAAAGCAAAAAATTAAGACATACCACCACAGAAAATAGGCATTTTTCTCCTTAGCACATGGATTATTATTAGGAATAGACCATATTTTAGGGAACAAAACAAGTCTTAAACTACACAAAATAATTGAAATCATATCAAGTAAGTTCTCTGGCCACAATGAAATCAATCTCTAAATCAATAACAAGAACTTTAGAAGTTGGACAAACACGTGGAAATTAAACCTGCTAATTAGTGACAAGTGTGTCAAAGAAGAAATTAAGAGGGAAATTGAAAAATGATTTGAAACAAATGGAAATGGAAACACAACATACAAAAATCTATGGGATACAGCAAAAGCCCTACTAAGAGGAAAGTTTATAGCAATAAGCACCTGTTATATTGGGGTTCAGGGGAGTCAGGGGTGCCCTCAGTTCCCCTGAGAGACCGTTTCTCTAGGTTCTTGGTCTATCACCCTCTCAAGAATGAGAGAGGAGACCATGGTGCAATGCACTCATAAAAGTAAATGCCAGACTCAAGAAGTGTTGTAGAAAGTGATTTATTTAAAGCAGAGAGATAAAAAGTAGAAGGAGAGAGAAACAGGTAACTTTCACACTGAGTGAGAGAAAGAAAAGTCGCTCTCACACTAAGTGAAAAGGGTTCCCAGAAGGGGAAAACCAGAGAAGGAAAATTCTCACACTGAGTGAGAAAATCCAGAAAGATGGAATCCAGGAGAGGAAAGCAGCTTCCACACTGAGTGAAAGGGAATACAGAGAGAGAGAGAGAGAGAGAGAGAGAAATAGAAGAGAGAAAGCTTCCACGAGAGAGACTGTGTGGAAGTGGGACCCCAGAGGGGAAATCCAGGAGGGGGAAGAGAGATCCCACTATGTGGGAGGGGATTGCAGAGAGCTGGAAATCCAGTGTGGGTAAAGGAGCAGGGGAATTTATCCTGGGAGAAATTCCCACCTCCCCAAGTTCCTCTGGCCAATGAAAGGCATTCCTTTAAACTTCCGCTGGGGTGATTGACTCTTAGTTTCTTCCCATGCCCACAAAATTTAAACATAAACCGTTAAATTTCCCGGATGGAGACAATGGGAGAGGGAGAAAATACGGTGCTGGGAAGTTCTTGCCCTTAAAACTACGCCCCCTTGTGGACCCTTACACCTACATCATAAAAGTAGAAAAATTTTAAATAAAAAAACCTGGCCAGGTGAAATGGCTCACACCTGTAATCCCAGCACTTTGGAGGCTGAGGTGAGGGGGATCATAAAAGCACAGAGTTCGAGACCAGCCTGAGCAACATGGTGAAACCCTCATCCCTACTAAAATTACAGAAATTAGCCAGGTGTGGTGGCATATGTTTGTAATCCCAGCTACTTAGGAGGTTGAGGCACAAGAATTGCTTGAACAGAGGAGGCCGAGTTTGCAGTGAATCAAACTGTTGCCCTGCCCGTGCACTCTAGTCTGGGGAACAGGAGACTGTATCTCAAAACAAAAACAAAAACATAAAAACCCGATGATGCATCTAGAAAAGCAAGAGCAAACCAAATGCAAAATTAGTAAAAGAAAAGAAACAATAAATATCTGAGAAGACATAAATGAAATTGAAATGGAAAAAAAGACTAAAATGAAAAGTTAGTTTTTTAAAAAGGTAATATCAAAAAAATTTTAGTCAGACTAAGAGAAAGAAAGAAGACCCAAATAAATAAAGTCAGAGACAAAAAATGAGACATTCCAATTGGTATCACATAAAGTCAAGCAGTCATTAAAGACTAACATGAGCAACTGTGTGCCAATAAATTAGAAAACGTAAAAGAAATGGATAAATTCCTAGGCACACAGAACCTGCCATAATTAAACTATGAAGCAATTAAAAACCCAAATAGAACAAAAACAAATACTGAGATCCAAGCCGTAATAAAAACTCTCCCAGCAAAGAAAAGTCCAGGACCCAAAGGCTTCACTGTTGAAAGTTACCAAACACTTAAAGATGAACTAGTATTTACACTACTCAAACGATTCCAAAACACAGAGGAGGATGGAGCACTTGCAAACTCATTTTATGAAGCCAGTATTACTGTGATACTAAAACCAGAAAAAGACACTTCCAAAAACAAACAAGCAAACAAACAAAAATCGATCAAAACTACACAATTATATTTCTGAGAAATATTGATGCAAAAATCCTCAACATCATACTAGCAAACAAATTCAGCAAGGCATTAGAAAGGTCATTCATCATGACCAAGTGGGATTTATTCCAGGGATACAAAGATAATTCAAATATGCCCATCATTAATTTGATACTGCACATCAACAGAATGAAGACGAAAAAAGTATGATCATTTCAACTGATGCTGAAAAGGCAGTTGGAAAAAGTCAACATCCCATCATGATAAAAACCACAAAAAGACTGGGAATAGAAGGAACATACGGCAGCACAACAGAAGCCCTATAGGCCAGTCTCCAATAGTTAGTATCATAATCAATGAAGAAATAATGAAAACATTTTTTGTGAAATCTGAAACAAGACAATGATTCCCACTTTCCCCACTGTTATTAAATATCCTACTGGAAGTCCTAGCTAGAACAATGAGACAAGAGAAAGAAATAAAGAGCATCTAAGTTGGAAAGGAAATTAAATTATGTTTGTAGATTATTTGATCTTACATTTGAAAAAACCTAAAGACTCCACCCAAAGACTATTAGAACAGATAAACAAATTCATTAAAGTTACATGATATAAAACTAACAAATAAAATCAGTAGCATTTCTATATGCCACAAAAAACAATCTGTAAAAGAAATCAAGAAAGTAATCCCATTTACAATAGCTACAAATGAAATAAAATAGCTAGGAATAAATTTAACCAAATAATTAAAAGATATGTGCAATAAAATTCATAAAACATTGATGTAAAAAAATTGAAGAGGACACACAAAAAATAGAAAGATATCCCATGATTTTGGATCAGAAGAACTAATATTATTTTAATGTTCATACTACCCAGAGCAATATGTAGATTTAATGCAATCCTTATCAAAATACTAATGACATTCCTCAAAGAAAAAATAAAAAGAATTTTAAAATTTATGTGAAACTACAAAAGGCCCAGAATAATCAAAGCTATTTTGAACAAAAGGACAAAACTTGAGGAATCACCTTACCTAACTTCAAATTACAATACAGAGCTATTATAGCCAAAGCAGCATGGTATTAGCAAAAAAACAGACACAGACACCAGCAGAGGGGGGCACTGGGCTGGAATTTGGGAACCTTGGGGTGGCCCTGGTCGTCAAGCTCATGGAGGACGCCCCAGGCTCATTCCTCAAAATCATTCTGCCCTCCTAGAGATCTAGACCTGGAATGAAATGACCTACCTCGGTAAGATCTTCAAAATGCCTTCAGGATCATCCTGGCATTGTTTTAATGATTCCTTCTCTCTATATCAAACTCCTGAATAGAATGTCAGTTGGGTACACTCTTATTTTTTTTTTTCCCCTAAACAGGCAAACACGCATTTGAAGTCTTATTTGTTTATTTATTCATTCATTCATTCTAATTTTGAGACAGGGTCTCACTCTGTCACCAAGGCTGGAATGTAATCATTGCTCATTTCAGCCTCAACTTCTTGGGCTCAAACAATCTTTCTACCTTGGCCTCCCAAAGGGCTGGGATTATAGTTATGAGACATTGAGCTTAGCCCTTTTACAATTTTACATGGCCAGTTGTAAATTTTTCAAATGTTTCCATTTTAGATCAATTTTAATTGTAAATATTGCCTTCAAGTTATTCTTTTCCTCTGGGATTTTACAGTATGCAGTTAAACCTAGCAACACAGCAACCTCAATGCTTTGTTGCTTAGATATTTCTTCTGGCAGATATCCTAGTTCATTACTCTTAATTCTGCATTTCATAAAACCCTAAGGCATAGAAGCAATGCAGCCAATTTCTCTTTGACTTCATAATGGCAATACTAGTTTTAGTCAGTTTCTATGTCACTATAAAAGAATAATTGAGACTGGGTAATTGATAAAGAAAAGAGGTTTAATTGGCTCACAGTTCTAGAGGATGTACAGGAAATGAGGTAACAGCATCTGCTTCTGGTGAGGGCTTCAGGAAGCTTATAGTCAAGGAAGAAGGCAAAGGAGAAGCAGACATATCAAACAATATGAGAGGAAGCAAGAGAGAGATGGGGGAGGTCCAACACTCTTTTAAACAACCAGATCTTACCTGAACTCATAGAGGGAGACTTCACCTGTTACTGTAAGGATGATATCAAGCCATTCACTGGGGATCCACCCCCATGACCCAAACACTTCTTGCCAGACCTTACCTGTAACAGTGGGGATTACATTCAGAATGAGATTTAGAGGTGACAAATATCAGTATCATGTCATTCTGCCTATAGCCCCCCAACCTCATATACTTCTTCCATTGTATGATGGTTAGTATCAAGTGTCAACTTGTTTGGGTTGAAGGACGCAAACTATTGTTCCTGAGTATGCCTATAAGCCTGTTGCCAAAGGACATTAACATCTGAGTCAGCGGACTGGGAGAGGCAAACTCACCCTCCATCTGAATGGACACCACATAATCAGCTGCCTGCATGGCTCAGATAAAAACAGGCAGAGGAACATGGAAAGAGTAGACTGGCTAAGTCCTCTGGCCTCCATCATTCTCGCATGCTGGATGCTTCCTGCCCTCAAACATCAGATTCCAAGTTCTTCATCTTTTGGAGTCTTGGACTTACATCAGTGATTTGCAAGGGGCTCTCGGGCCTTCAGCCACAGCATGAAGCTTGTACTATTGGCTTCCCTACTTTTAAAATTTTGGGACTTGGACAAGTGTCCTGGCTCCTCAGCTTGCAGACAGCCTATTGTGTGACTTCGACTTCTGATCATGTGAGTCAATTCTCCTAATAAACACCCCCTCCATGTATTCATCTATCTTATTTGTTCTGTCACTTTAGAAAACCCTGACTAATACACATTGCAAAATATATTCATCCCTTCTCAGTAGTCCCCCAGTTTCTTAATTCATTCCTGATCCAACTCAAAAGTCCCAAAGTCAAAAGACTTATCTGAGATTCAAGTCAATTTTCTTCTACCTTTTATCCCTTAAGATCAAATATAAGTTATTTACTCCTAAGATAAATTGGTGGCACAAGCATTTGGTAAACATTCCCATTCCGAAAGGGAGAAATCAGCCAAAAGAAAGGAGTAACAGTTCTCATGCCAGTCGGAAAAGGAGAAGGGCAGATTCTAAGCTTAAAACTCAACATAGTCTTCCTTGATCCTGGGCACATTGGTACAAAGTGTAGGCTCACAAGGTTTTGGACAGCTGTACCTCTGTGGTTTGTAAAATGTACACCAAGTGGTTGCTCTCATGGCTTGGAGTTGAGTACTTGTGGCTTTTCTAGGCAAAGGGTGCAAGCTGTGAGTCAGTCTATCATTCTGGGTTCTGGAAGGTGATGCTCCCTTCCCACAGCTCCACTAAGAAGTGCCCTGGTGGGGACTCTAGGGTATTCCAATCCCACATTTCCCTTCTCCATTGCCCTAGTAGAGTTTCTGGGGTGGAGGATTCATCCCTAAAACAGGCTTTTGCCCTGGACAGTTAGACTTTTCCATATAGCCTCTGAAATACAGGTGGAAGCCACCAAGCCTTGTCTACTCTGACATTCTGAGCATCTAAAAACTGAACACCATGTGGACACCACCAAGGCTTATGGCTTTTGTCCTCCTGAGTTGTGGCCTAGGTTGTACTTGCACCCCCTTGAGCTAAGGCTGAGGGTGGAGTGTCCAGGATGAGAACAGGGTCCTGAGACTGAGCAGAAGGGTGGCGCTCTGCGCCTGGCTCCTGAAAGCATTTTTTCTTCTGATGCCTCTGTGTCTTTGATGGGGCGGGGGTTCCTTTGAAAGATCTCTGAAATATCTTTGAGTCTTTCTCCCATTATCTTGGATTTTAGCACTTAGCTCTTTTTTTGGTCATACTAATCTCGAGGTTGCTCTACAGTCTGCTTGGATTCTTTCTATCCTGAAATACTTTTTTTGCTCTATCATATGGCCAGGTTGTGAATTTTCTGAACTTTTATGCTCTGCTTCCCTTTTAATGGAAGTTCCAACTTTAAGTCATTTTTTTGCTTCTACATCTGGTAGTGTTCAGATGTAACAGTGCTAGAAGCAGCCCTGTTATATCTTGAACACTATCTGCTTAGAAATTTCTTCCACCAGATACCCCAATTTATTGCTCTTAAATTCACATTTACACAGATTCCTAGGATATGAATACAATGCAGCTAAGTTCTCTGCTAGGGCATAACAACTTTATCTTACTCCAGTTTCAAATAACTTCCTCATTTCCGTTTAAGACGTCGTGAACCTGGACTCCACTAGCATGTCACTAACAGCTGTTTAATCAGTCTCTGTCCCAAACTTTTACCCATCTTCCTGTCTTCTTGTGAGCTCTCTAAGCTTGTCCAATCTGTTACCCAGTTCCAAAGCCACTTCCACATCTTCAGGTGTCTTTACAGCAAAGCCCCATTCCTTGGTACCAATTTCTGTATTAGTTTGTTCTTGCATCACTATTAAAAAAAAATCCAAGACTAGGTAATTTATAAAGAAGTTTAGTTGACTCACAGTTCTGAAAGCTGTACAGGAAGCAAGGTGCCACCATGTGCTCCTAGTGAGGGCCTCAGAAATCTTAAAATCATGGTGAGAGATGAAGAGGGAGAAGACATATCACATGCTGAGAAATGAAGAGAGAGAGAGAGTAGGGAAGTCCAACACTCTTTTAAGTAATCAGATCTTGCGTGAACTCATAAAGTGAGAACTCACTCATTACTGCAAGCGTAGTACCAAGGCATTAATGGGAGATCTCCTACCAAACACCTCCTACCAGGCCCTACCTCCAACATTGAGGATTATGTTTCAAAATGAGGTTTGAAGACGACAAATATCCAAACTGATCAATGGTCATTACTCTAGTTTCTTATGCTTTGTTTCTCATTTCCATTTCAGATCTCAGAATGGCTTTTACCTTCCATATTTCTATCAACATTATGATCACAACCACTAAGTAATTTCTAAAACATCCCAAACTTTTCCTACTTCTCTTCTTCTGAGCCCTCATTACAATCACACTTAATGCTCCCTTTATAACTATCTAGGCTTTTTCTAGCCTGTTCTGCAATTGTTTTTTCTAAAGCTGCTTCCTCATTTTCAAGTATTTATTATAGCAACAGCCCTACTACTTGGTACTATTTTGGTCTTAATTTATTTTATGTTGCTATAATAGAATAATGTAAAGTGGGTAATTATAAACAATAGAAGTTTATTTGGCTCACCGTTTTGGAGCCTGGGAAGTCTAAGGGCATGATTTAAGCATCTCCTAAACAACTTTGTGCTGTGTCATTCCATGGTGGAAGGTAAAATGGCAGCAAATGAAAGCAACAGAGAGAGAAAGAGGCCAAACTTCATTTGTTTTCAAATGCCCACTACCACGACTACCAGCTCTCACTAAAATTGCATTAGGATCCATTCATAAGGGCAGAGTGCTCATGACCTAAAAGTATCTTAAAAGTTCCACCTGTTAGTATGATCACCATGGCAATTAAATTTCAAACAAACTACTAAATGCCAAACAAACTAAACTACTTTTATTTTAAAGAACTCTGAAAATCTCCAGGGGAAGATCTTATTTGATGACATGAATGACCTCGAGCATCATTGCATAGCAAAATCTCAGATATACAGCCTTGGAAGAAGATAGGAATTTGGGCCATCTCAGAGGATTTTATTGTTTCTAATGTGAACTATAAAAAATTATAATTAAAGGCTGGGTGTGGTGGCTCACACCTGTAATCCCAGCACTTTGAAAAGCAGAGGCAGGTGGATCACTTGAGGTCAGAAGTTCAAGACCAGCCTGGCCAACATGGTGAAATCCCATCTCTACTAAAAGCACAAAAATCAGCTGGCTATGGTGGTGTGCACCTGTAATCCCAGCTACTTGGGAGGCTGAGGCAGGAGAATTGGTTGAACCCAGGAGGCAGAGGTTGCAGTGAGCTGAGATCGTACACCTTCAGCATTAAATGAATCAACAAATGGGAAAAATATCAAAATATCAGAGCATAAACACAACACACAAATAATGATAAATAATTCTTTGCTTTTCGCAGACTAAAATATAAACATCTATTCACAGCTTCTCTCAGCATGATTGAAATATCTTCTTAGCACTCTTTTTTCCAAAGCCTTTTTCACCTCAGGAGGGCATAAATGCCTTCACAAAACTGTGAACTTTTAGAGTTGTGAATTTCCTTGGTCAGTTAATTGTAAGGTTGCCTACAGAGCTGTATGGGTGAGCTGAAGTTCAGAAAGAGGTGTCAATAAACTATTGGTAAAATTTCGGATTATAAAGTTAGGAAAAGTTCAACTACACAGGATAATCTAGAAGTGTATTTATCCCTCTTGCCTAATACTTAGTCACCGTCCAGCATCAAATCTTAAGCCTGAATGCTTCAGTTCAGTATTCTTAGGATTGCAACATGGTACATTTTGTGGTTGGATTAAACACATCATAGCTTAAACATACTCAATGTGATTTTCTATTGCTAAGCGACTTCTTGTGATAACTAGTTTTCTGACTAAAAACAAGAAACTTTCAGAATCCTTTGTTATGCATCATATCTGCAACCCAAAATTGGAATTTTTTGAATTCACGCTTTTAAAAAAATGAGAATGGTATATCCAGGGGTTCAGTGGATAGACATAAACAGGCAAATGAGTCCCCATGTACAAGACAGGATTTTCAAAGTAGAATATTCAAGTGTTTGCTTCCCTGGTTACAAGCCATAGATATGGTGGTATTCACTCCTTCAGAGTTATGGCTTGGCTCTTGCTACGTGACTAAAACAAAATCTTGTATTGATCAATGTTAACTAGTAAAGTATAAGTTCATCCTGTGAACAAGCATGGAAGCTAGAACAGGAAACAGGTGTTCAGTTTTATTTTTTTTTTTCAGTTATTTTCATTGTTCTTTGTTTTTCCTCCTTTTATTAAAGGCCCTGCTCTTTTCTTTTCCCCCAGTCACTAAATTATCTCTCTGAAGTGCCTCTGCATGAATGTGAAACCTAGTCTCTTTGATCACTTTTCTCAATAGAAATTGGAACTAACTTCTTATAGGATCAACTGACTTTTTCTAGTGAGTTTAATTTAGCAGCATACTAAGCTATTGTGATTAGCTGATAAATAAGAGGTTACTACTGTTTATATAACATGATAATGGAACAGATTATAGCATCCAAAAGTAGGCTCTCATGTATGTAGTTTGTTGAAATTCAAAAAGTCTTTGAAGTAATTCCATGAAGAAAAGCAACACTGGAAATGCTCTGTATAAATATATGAGTTTCTGCAGTCTAGCCCCTAAGGATTCAGTATACATAAGTCCAAGTCAAGCTTCCTAAATCAATTTTTCTTTTACTTCCCTGTGGATACTGACAAGAAATATTCGTGTGGGTGCCTATAAACTGAACCTTAGTTAAAGCAATATGTTTTGGTGGATAATGTTAGGCAGGGCTGGCAAAAAAATAGCATGTAGATTCTCAATCTGGTGGTGGTGTAGAAAGGGAGCTCTCTTATCCAGTATCCTAAAGACAGGGTGTGAGATCTTTTGTGGGGTATGCCTACTGTTGGCTATCTATCATTCCACTCTACCTCAAATACAACAAAAACATTCACAGTCTCCCACCAGATGTGTCCTGGACAGTTCTATACTTATTTGTAGCATGATTGCAGAAACCGAGTTTCAACTTGTTTTCTATTCTACCGTTTTAATTTCCTTAGACCGCGGCAGTTGCCTCTCTTCCTGTTTTCATGTTTATTCCGTTATACTTTAAATATCAACTTTTTTTGGATTAGTAGAATAATCTCAATATAGCTAAACAAATACTTATAAAAATGTCAGATCATATTACTCTCCTCAAAAGCTTCCAAAGATTTCCGTCTCACTCAGAGTACAATAGCAAGTCTTTGTATTGAATCAGAAGGCCTTACATGACTGGCCCCTACTCCCTGCTTTTAATATGCTACCACATTGCTCTCTCTCCTTCATAAATACTAGCCTTCCTATTATTCCTTTCACTTTTACAGGGTGTTTCACTTGTTATTTCCTCTACAGTGTTTTTCCTGTAGGTGTTGATGAAGATACTGCCTTGTGCCTTTCCTGAGCCAGTGTCTAAAATAGTCTCACCCAGCACTGGCTATATAATTTTTAGAATCCAGCAAAAAATAAAAATACATGACCCTTGGCTAAAAAAAGTCAAAAAACAGCAGATGCTGGTGAAGTTTTGGAGAAAAAGGAATGCTTATACACTGTTGGTGGGAGTGTAAATTAGTTCAATCACTGTGGAAGACAATGTGATGATTCCTCAAAGACCTAAAGACAGAAATACCATTCAACCCAGCAATCTCATTACTAGGTATATACCTATAGGAATATAAATCATTCTATTATAAAAACACATGCACACATATGTTCATTGCAGCACTATTCACAGTAGCACAGACATGGAATCAACCTAAATGCCCATCAATGATAGACTGGATAAAGCAAATGTGGTACATATACACCATGGAATGCTATACAGCCATAAAAAAGAACAAGATCATCTCCTTTGCAGGGACATAGATGGAACTAACGGCCATTATCTTTAGTGAACTAACACAGGAACAGAAAACTGAATACCACATGTTCTCACTTATAAGTGGAAGTTAAATGATGAGAACACATGGACACATAGAGGGGAAAAACACCCCTATAGCACATCAGAGGGGAGAGGGTTGGAGGAGGGAGAGGAACAAGAAAAATAGCTAATGGGTATTAGGCTTAGTATCTGGGTATTAGGCTTAATATTTGATGAAATAATCTGTACAACAAACCTCCATGACACACATTTACCTATGTTATAAACCTGCACATGTACCCTTGAACTTAAAATAAAAGTTTAAAATAAATAAATAAATAGATAAATATAGCATTTATATTCCTGCTTATAAGAAAACAAAAACCAACAACAACAACAACAACAAAAGAACACAAAACAAACAAAAGAACAAATAATACTGGATGGTGACTCACGCCTGTAATCTCAGCACTTTAAGAGGCTTAGGTGGGAAGATGGCTTGAGCTCAAGAGATGGAGGCTACGGTGAGGTGTGATTGCACCACTGCACTCCAGCCTGGGTGACAGAGTGAGATCCTTCCCCTAAAACTAGTAATATTAAGACAGTGTGCAATGAACTGAATATGAATGTTTATTTCCCCCACAAAATTTGTTGAAACTTAATCACCAATGTGCTGTTATTAGGAAATGAATTTTGGGGAGGGATTAGATCATGAGGGCAGATCCCTCAGGAATGCAATTAGTACCCTACGAAAGAGTACCAAAGGAGCTAGGTTGTTCCTTTCAACATGTAAGGACACAGCTACAAGGCACCATCTATGAATCAGAGAGCTGTTTCTCATTTGACACTGAATTAGCTGGCACGCTGATCTTGGACTTCCTAGCCTCCAGAACCGTGAGAAACAAATTTCTGTTGTTTATAAACATTTTAGTTTATAAAATTTTGTGGCAGTAGCACAAAATAACTAGGGGGTAGTGAAAGTAGAACAATAAACCAAAGATGACTTCCTGAATGTGGGCCTTGTGTGACTGCAAAAGTCAAACACACAAAGCCATGGTCTCGCCTCACTCTATCTCTTTTGTTTTCTAGCTTTTTAACTTATATTAGTCATATTTGTATTACTTGATGACAGATGGCATATAATTATATTTTTATTATGAATTTTTCCCCAGTAGTTTTTACATCCCAAAGAAATACAATTTTTCCCAACTAGTGTCATGATCACATCAGTCGGAATGTTGCCCATTTGTAGTGAGCAATCAGAATACACTTGTAAATTGGATAATAGAACTTAACATTTTTTAAAAAAATTCCGTGTAAATTACATGTTTGCATCTTCAAGGGTCCCTACAATGCCATTACTGGAAAAGCTCATGATAAATAGATGTCAGTTGTAAGGAGTAATGGCAATTTAAGGTTGAATATAGTGGTGTTGTAGGAGTTATTAAGAAATTATTTTAGGCAAATAGAGAGGAAAAAGGGTCCTTGGGAGGAAAAAGGGTCCTTGGGAAGTTTTCATTTTTCAAAGCATCTTCGGAAAAGTTTCTTGTAAAGCCCCCCGGTGTTAGAGCCAAGCCGGCAACCTTTGATAGGCAAAGGCAGGCCATTAGAAACTGGGTCCACCCAACATGGCCATCCCCCGCAGCCTTCTTGCCCCTGCCCCACATGTTCCTGGCAACGTGACCACTCCCACATATCCCCCCATCTGTGTAAAACATCATGGTGCCCTGCCTTTTCATATTAAAAGGCTAGGGTGGGAGGGCCAGCTTTTTTGCCGGCTACATGAATGACATGCCTGGTCAAACCAATCCCCTGAGCCCTATGCAAATCAGACACCACCTCCTCCAGCCTCTCTATATACACCTGGTTTCTACCCAACTTGGGGTTCCATCTCTCTGCTTTGGAGTGCCCCTCCCTCTGTCTTTGTACAGGGGAGCTGCTTCCTTCTCGCTTTCTTCTTTCCCCTTCTTGCCTATTAAACTCTCCACTCCTTAAAACCACTCCATGTGCCATATGTGTCCCTGTCGTTTTATCTAAACTGGCATGAGGACCAAGACCCCTGGTGTTCCTACACTCATCAGAGCCATATCAGTGGTTTATGTTTCTTGGTAACTCTGATGAAAACAATAGCTTAATAATAAATTAGCTGAAAGTTATTGTATTTAAAAGCTTTGACTCTATATGGAAATCAGAAATTATGTATTATTTATAAAAGATTTCAAATGTCTCCTACTGACATTCAGATGTGAAGTTTTAGGCTAGGTTTTGTTTTAACTTTAAAAATTCAAAGGATATGAGTATTGCAACAGAGTGTAAAGTGACATATTTCGTTCCCATCAGACTCCATCTTACAGATCATAGCTGTAGGGCATTTTTATTAACTTAACTTGAATATATCTCTTCTGTTGATTTTAGTCTTTGTGAGAGTTTCTAATTTCATAAGAAATTAAACCTTTTAGTATTAAAGAGACTAGACTATATGATCTCTATCAATTCCTTATGTAATATATTTCTTAATTTTCAGAATAAGTATGACCTTGAAGGAGAAGAGAAAACTGATAAAATCTATGGGGATTTAAAACTTTTAGAGTCTTGTACTATTTGTCTGGTCAAGTGTTTCCGTGGCAAATTTATGTGTGGTGCTAATGAAGATTAAACATGTCCTATATTACAGAATGATGCCATCACTATTGTCATTCAAATAACAATAAAATAGTAGTAGAATAAGGACCAATATTTGTGACTACATTTTCACAGACATTTTAACATAGTAAATTCATAATTGATATAAAATATTAAATTCAGGTTATAGACAGTAAAAATTATATATGTATTATGATTTAATATATTAAACCAATTAGAATTTCTATTATATATATCCTAATATCAGTAGCAAACTTTTATAGAGCAGACAGATAAAAAAAAAAGGTTAACTGTCCAGGTGCAGGGCTCATGCCTGTAATCCCAGCACTTTGAGAGGCTGAGGTGAGTGAATCACGTGAGGTCAGGAGTGCAAGATCAGCCTAGCCAATGTGGTGAAACCCTGTCTCCGCTAAAAATACAAAAATTATTTGGGTATGGTGGCAGGAGCCTGTAGTCCCACCTACTCTGGAGGCTGAGGCAGGCAAATCACTTGAACCCAAGAGGCGGAGGCTGCAGTGAGTTGAGATCAGGCCATTGCATGCTGGCCTGCGAAAACAGAGTGAGACTCTATCTCAAAAACACCACCAACAACAAAAAAGGTTAACTTACACATCTATGTACATACATATACTATCTGTGTAAAATGTTAACCAATTACCTAATTTTTTCACTCTTCCTTTATGGGAAGACCAGAATTCTGGTCTCAAAAGCTATAAGTGAAATAAAAGTAACACATTATGCCTTGTCATCACCATCTTTGTCTTCTGTTCCTCAGCTGCTCTGAAAAAAAAAATGTTTTGGTTTGTTTGTTTTCTTAACATAAGAATACGGTCATCGGTTGATTTGCTGCTTCAATGATGCTATGGTTTGAGTGTGTCTGCTCCAAAATTCACGTGTTGCCAAAGTGGTCGATTTAGGAGGTGTGGCCTTTAAGAGGTGTTCAGGTCAGGAGGGTTCCTTTCTCCTAATGGGATTACAGTTGCTAAAGAAAAGGCTTCACATAACTTTTGTTCTCTTGCCCTTTGGCCTACCCCCACACACAGCTTTCTTCCTGTCTGTAGAATGCAACTGAAACCTCTGGTGCCTTGACCTTCTAAGCTTCCAGAATTAGGAGAAATAAATTTCTATCCTTTATAAATCACCCAGTCCCAGATAGTTTGTTAAAGCAGCATAAATGAAATGAGACATATGTATAACATTTGTTAAGAATTAGTAAGTCTGTATGACAGACTTACAAAGTCAGGCCCTCTCATGAGGATGCACTACTAATTTGTGGAGGGCCCTGAGGAAGTACTCTATGAACAGGAGCTAGTGTAGATGTGCCCAGGGCTCAGCGTCTTACTGACATGCATGGTCGTTTTCATTGCCTTTGCCATTGGGATCTCCTTATTCAGTGTGCATCCTTTTCAGTGGCTAGAGGCTTGACTATAAACCCTCAGGCAAGACCATTGAAAATCCAATGACCTACCTTAGTGTCCATGACTATGCTTACAAAAAAAAAAGTCACTCTATCCATCAAATATTCACAATGTAGACAGCTTCTTGACAGCTTTCTTAGTTCAGTTTCTCTGTCCTGAGTATTTTTCCATACTTCAGCATGCTAATCAGTGATCATCACCAGGACCTTGATAAGTTGTAGGGCTGTTTGGTATACTACATCATATACAGCTGAGAATGTCAGAAACTAAATGAGTGAAAATAAATGAAGCTATTCTTTTGTGTATGTGTGTGTGACACTCTGTTGCCCAGGCTGGAGTGCAGTGGCGTGACCTCGGCTCACTACAACCTCCGCCTCCCAGGTTCAAGTGATTCTCCTGCCTCAGCCTCCTGAGTAGCTAGGATTACAGGCACCCACCACCACACAGGGCTAATTTTTCTATATTTTTAATTGAGATGGGGTCTCACCATGTTGGCCATGATGGTCTTGAACTCCTGACCTCAAGTGATCTGCCTGCCTCAGTTTCCCAAAGTACTATGATTACAGGCATGAGCCATTGCACCCAGCAATGAAGCTATTCTTAATGGAAAGAATGAAGGGATAAGACAATTTCTACTGCAGAAAATTCATATCACTCTAGGAGAAGCTACTTGTATTGCCTGAAATGGTCCTATACTCTGGATAGCTTACTAATATTTCTTTACACTCTGTCATGTAGAATTTAATCATTTGTTCTCAACACAGTGCTATCACCACTATAATCCCTTTACTTTTAAGTTACCTCAGGCAATAAAAAATTTCAAATGGTAACTGAATTCTGTTTCACTAATAAAAGTAAAATTGTCTAAAAAATAAATGAATTAATAAAAACATGGGAATACTCTACATTAGAATGTTCACTCCATGATTTAGTAAACTCTGTGGCTATCAAACTGTTCATATAGTTGTTTAATAATAAATTCCACAAAATGGAATTTTGCTTTGTATAAAATATTGGCTTAAATTATGTATAACAGCCATATGAAAGTACTTATATTATTTTTCAAATACTATTTTAGAATTGAATTAAAGTGGCCAAATTCTTGTTAAACAATGCTTTTCCAGGATAATGAGCATTTAGATAATTAATTGAAATAGACAGAAAAGAAAAAAGTCAGATGAGATATGAGAGGTCAAGAAAACACAGAATGGACAATGCAGTGTAATTGTGAAAAGTAACAACTATAGTCTCATGATCAGTTACAAAAATATTTTAACATTTACTCAGTTCTCTAGGTAGTTGTTCCTACTATTTTATCCTAGTGTGTTGTTGGTTGTTAATATTACAATTGAATGTGAGAGAATGTCAATATAGGGTTATGAGAACCTCATGAAAAAATAGACATCAAACAAACATGGACTTATAAATGGGTGCAATAACAGAAGATATTCTGAATGTTCTCCTTCTGAATATAAGCTAAGAGTAGTTTCTTTTTCCTCTGAAATTCTGTTATTTGATGTTCGAATCTAACATTGACAAATTGAATGTGTATGTACAAACTGTGGTATATATTGATGTTGGGCACCCATGGTGTGGGCTGGGCCTAAGTAGAAATCTGTCACATTTATGACTTTCTGAAATACACTGAAACATACTGCTACATTTGAGGAAATTCATGCACAATTCTAACTTAGAGGACAGAACTAAGACAGGAAGATATAGTTCCAGCTTTAACACAACCCCCAGATTTTGTCTAGAAATAAAAATATTAAAGTCAGGATTCAGCATATAGGAGCCATTTTACTGTTTCAGGTGGTGATGGAAGTGTCTATGTTTCAGCGGTTAAGGAAGAAATAGGAGGAATTTACCAATGGGTACAATATTGATATCTCATGAGGAAGTCATCTTGGTGCTGACAGTGGTATGTTAGGTATCTGCCCTTGGTATGCCCAATAATTCTATACCAAGTCTAGAAGGATTAAACAAATGATTTTTATTAAACCAGTCAGAGTCAACCCCGTAGTTTTTAACCAATTTATATTTTTATATTTTTAAATGGATAATAAAAAATAATGTAGAGAAATGTATTCTACACACTCTCTGTACTATCGAGTGATAGGGAGTGACACCACTGTTACTCCAGTAAACTACTAGCAAAATGTTTCCTTGCTGTATCCATGAGCTTATGCTTTGCTGGCTCCGAAGTCTTAGTTCCAAAGGAAGAAATGTTTACACCAGGAGATACAGCAACAATGCCATTAAACTGGAACTTAAGCCTGTTACCTAGCAACTTCAGACTCTTCATGCCTCTGAATCAGAGGTATTATTTTGCTACCTGGGGTTTTCTGACTACCTGAGGGAAATTGGACTACTATTCTACAATGAAGGCAAGAAAGACCATGTCTGGAATGTTGGAGAACCCTTAGTGCACCTCTTAACATTACCATACCCTATGATTAAAGTAATGGAAAATTGCAAAAGCCCAATTCAGGTAAAACTATGAGCGACACAGAAGTTCCAGGAATGAAAGACTGAGTTACCCCATCAAGTAAAGAACCATGCCAAAGGGACAGGGAATATGAAATGGTTAGCAGAAGGAGGTAGTTATAAATACCAGATGACCAGTCACAGAAACGAGGACTATAATTGTCATGAGTATTTCTTCTTTATTTTATTAACAATATTTGTATTTTTGTGTGTGTAGCAAATATCTTTTGTTTTCATTCCTCTTTTATTGCCTCATCATGTAACAACAGATGCATTGAATTTATGTCTCAGAATACATAAATATTGTTAATTTTATATCTTAATGTTGAGCATATTGTGACTGGATTAAGGGATACCCGCATAGCTGGTAATGCATTATTTTTGGGTTGTCTGTGAGGGTGTTTCCAAAAGAGATTGGCATCAGTTAACTGAGCAGTAATGAAGCCCTACCCCCATCCAATGTGAGGAGTCACCATTTAATAAGCTGCGGATCACAATAGAGCCAAAAGGCAGAAGATAGGTGAATTATCTTCTCTCTCTACTGGAGTTGGAACACTTCTTTTCCTGCCCTTGGAACTGGAACTCCAGGTTCTCTAGCCTTCAGACTCCAGAACTTGCACCAGCATCCTGACCCCCACGTTCTCAAGCCTTTGGCCTTGGAGGGAGAGTTTCACTATTATTTTTCATGGTTCTCAGGCCTTCAAATGTGGACTGAACCATGGTTTTATCTGTTTCTCTAGCTAGCAAACTCTCATGGAAATTCTCAGCCTCCATGATTGTATAAGCCAATTCCCCCAAAAAATCCCCTCTCATGCATCAGTATATATTTATATCTGAAGAACCTTGTTTAATTCACATATACACATAGCATTTGCATTGTGGCATTTAGCAATTTTACTGCATAACAGTTAATAGTATTTAAGCTATGAACAAAATATTAAGGAGAAGAGTGAACATCTCCCAAAAACTTTGTATCATTTTCAGGGGAAATGGTTAGTGTGTTTTTAGTTACATATTGGAGAATTGCATTATTTCAGGCAGAAGTATGGCCTTGTAATTGTCTTTATTTTGAGATTTAGTGTAATTAAAGGAGATACATATGGGTGTCAACTTGACAAGGAGTTGTCTTTTGGTAGTTAATTTTATTTGTCAACATGACTAGGCCATAACACTCAGATATTTAGTCCAACATTATTCTAGATGCTTCTGCAAAAGTATTTGTTAGATGAGATTAACATTTAAATCAGTAGACTTTGAAGAAAACAGATTACCTTCTATAGAGGGGGGTAGGTCTAATCTAATTAGTTGAAGGCCTTAATACTAAAAGGTGAGCCTCCCTAGAAGAAAAGAAAATTCTGCCAACAGAAGGTCTTTGGAGTCAAACTGTGAAAGACACAGAGAGAGAGAGAGAGAGAGAGAGAGGAAGAGAGAGAGAGGAGAGATATTTACTGCGAGAAACTGGCTTATTCAATTGATGATTGTGGAAGATGGCCAGGTAAACCTGAAACACATAGAGAAGACCACAAAGACAGGAAGGCTAGAAACTTTTAGGCTGGTGGAATTTCTCTTCTTCTTTAGAAAACTCAGTTATGATCCTGAGGAATTTAAACTGATTGAAACAGGTCCATCTATTCAGATCATCCAATATAATCTCCTCTTCTTTATAGTCAAATGCTGTAGATGTTAATGATATCCACAAAGTAACTTTACAGAACACCTACATTAGTACTTGACTGAATAAATGGATACTATTACCTAGTCAAGTTGACACATAAAATTGAACATCAGAGCATGTGTGTATTATATGCTAATTAATTTCACCTATATTTATAAAGCACCTATGACTTGTCAGGGGTCCTCAGTTTTGTTATAAATCAAAAACTGTTTTAAAAAATAAAGTCTACTATAAAAAGGAGTAGCCTGTGGATATTCAGAGCAAGTATAATAAGGAAACAATTTAAGACACAATAGTAATAGAGAATGATGATTTTGAACAATAAGGCTACAGTGTAGGTGGAAAACCATAGGGTAGATAGACTGAACTCCTTTAACTGTGCTTGAGCGATGGGTTCACAGTGTGCCACTTACCAAGGTGAGAAACATTGGGAAAGATATACATTTGGGGATGTAAGGACAAGAAGTCAGTTGTTATGATGCCAATTTTGAAATTTTTTACTGGATATGTAATTTAAAATGTTGTATAACTAGTTGGACTCTGAAAATAAGTTAGTTGGTGGTATACTGAGATATCGATCACCACCTGTGGAGGTCTGTCCTGCAGACCCTGACTCAACGACAGATGAATGAATGCACTCCCACACCCATTACAGCGTTTCAAATGGGCTACGGATGGTCATCAGCTGCTTTCAGAGGGTGATTGCAGCCAATGGACCAAGACTCCCTCTACATCCTCACATTTATTCAGTATAAATTTCATAGCAGAGGTTCTAAGTGAACATGCTTGTGGATAATTAACAGGGTTAAAAGAGTGGTTTTACAAATGATAAAAGCTTTTGGTTCCAGGGCCCAGAATAAACACTATTAATGGAAAATTCCCCTTTGACCTCCCCCTGAGAGAGCCATCCAGCACAAAGTTTACATGAGCAAACAAATTAGAGACAAAGGGATGTGGGGTAAACAGACTTAACTGGGGAAATTTTATTGCTCTATCTTTACCCTATGACTTAAAATTCTAATGTAAAGAACTGGCTGCCTTCAGCCTGTTCCATCAAAACCTTTTGGCCTCCCAAAAGGTTTGAGGCTATAATCTTCTAACTTTCCCTAATATTTCCCTAATATTTTGCCAGCCACCCTGAGTGAACCCCAACAGTATACTATTATAATAATTGCCCTATAAATTAGGCCTATTTGATTTATTATAGTCTCCTCCTACATTGATTGTGTCATTACAATGTGAGTTACTTTATTCAAGTGGACATTGATAAACATGATGCAAACAGAGATTTGGAAAGCTCCTGAGTAAAGGGGCTTATTACTACTTTCTTCAACAAGTCTATCATCTGACCAATTGAAGGCTGAATACTACTGGAGAATAAAGATGTGGAGAGATGAGCATTTTAAACTGAATGCTCATCATGTGCCCAATTACAAAGCACCAGTAACCTCTAATTGCATAGATTATCTCAGGCAAGATCTTCAGGAGAACCACCCAACTTAGACAAGTGAAAATATTTCACTCACAGAATCAGGAACATATTCAATGCATTTTGTTATAAGAGAAAAAATAAAACTTCTTTGGTGTGTGATAGTTTGGTATGCAGAAATAGATAACACCATGTTAGATGGGATTTTTGGAAAAATAAGTTTACATTCTTTTTCAAACACTAATAATTGGATTAAATATCTCTGTGATAAAAAATACATATTAAAACAAGACAATTGTAATAATTCCAAATGGCCAAATGCTGATGAGGATGTGGAACAAAAAGAATTATTATTCATTGTTCTTTCGAATGCAAAATGGTACCGCCACTTTCAAAGACAGTTTGGCAGTTTCTTAGAAAACTAGAGATATTCTTACCATATAATCCAGCACTCTGGTAATTACTCAAATGAGTTGAAAGCTTATGTCCATATAAAAATTTGCACACAGATGTTTTATAGCAGCTTTATTCAAAACTTCAAAAACTGGGAAGCAACCAAGATGTCTTTCAATAGATGAATGAATAAACAAATTTTATCACATCCAGACAATTGCATATCGATCAGTGCTAAAAATAAATGAGCTATGAAACCATTAAAAGCCATAAAGGAAACTTAAATGCATGTTACTTAGTGAAAGATGACAATCAAAAAATACTGCATACTGTGTTATTTTAAATATATGATATTCTGGGAAAGGGAAAACTCTGGAGACAGTGGTTTCCAGAGGTTAAGGGGAAGGAAGGGATAAATAGCTGGAGCACAGAGGAATTTTAGGGCAGTGAAACAATTCCATAGTTACTGTAATGGTGGATGGTAGCTACTATAATTAGGTGTATGTTGTTATACATTTGTTGAAACCCATACATTGTATAGCACCAAGAGTGAACCCTAATGTAAACTACGAAATTTGGATAATAATAATTTATCAAACTATATTTACCAATTGTAACAAATGTACCGTTCTTCTATGGCATCTCTACAGTAGAGAGCTTGCATATGTACAGCAGGCATATGAATATAAGAACTCTATTTTCAATTCAGTTCTGCTGCAAACTAAAATTGCTCTGAAAAATAAAGACTAAAGACTATTATTTTCAAAAAAGGATTGAACTTCCTTTTTGGAGATTATGCAATAGACAAACATTTTTCTATTTCTCCACTGAGCATAGCTAAGACAGTGAATATTAAATATAAAATACACATGCAAAGGGTATAGAGACAGAATTCTGATTTTATTCATAAGTGAGCTAAGGTAGAAAATAAATACAAGGATGCATATGAAATTTGGATAATAATGATTTATCAAACTAGGTTTATCAATTGTAACAAATGTACCACTCTTCTATGGAATCTCTATAATGGGGGAGATTGCATATGTACACAAGGCATATGTGTATAAGAACTCTATTTTCAACTTAGTTCTACTGCAAACTAAAATTGCTCTGAAAAATAAGGACTATTCTTTTCAAAAAAAGAATTGGACCTCCCTTTTGGAGATTATGTAATAAACAAACTTTTTAAAAATTTCTCCACTGAGTATATGTAAAACACTGAATATCAAATGTAAAATACACATGCAAAGGGTATAAAGACAGAATTCTGATTTTATTCATAAGTGAATGAAAGTAGAAAATAAAAACAATAATGCATATGGTTTTTGTTGAGAACATTTGCTGTAAATAAATTTAGAAGAAAGAACATGATTGACAGAAGTACAAGGTGAAGGCACATTAGATGGTAGATAGATAGGATGATAGATAGATATGTAGATAGACAGATACATAGATGGAAACATAGATAGATAGATAGATAGATAATATGTTGAAGGCTTAACCCTAAATGAAATGTATTTAGAGATGAGGCCTGTGGGAGGTAGTTTAGATTTAAATTAGGTTATACAGGTGGGATCCAATGATGGAATTAATGTTATTATAACAAAAGGAAGAAAGACAACAGCTATCTCTTTCCCTTTGAGCTACCATGTGTGGACATAGTGAGAAGAGAGCAGTCTTCAAGCCTGGTAGTGGGATTTCACCAGAAAATAGAATTGTCTGGCACCTTAATCTTGTACTTCTAAGCCTTCAGATCTGTAAGAGCATAAATTTCTTTTGTTTAAGACATCCAGTCTGTATCATATTGTTTACACATATTTTAATTTATTTACAACAAAATCTACTTCTTGGCAATTTTCAAGTATCAAATACATTGTTATTAACTATAATCACCATGTTTATACACTCAATCTCTTGAGTTTATTCTTTCTAAGTGAAATTTTGTATACTTTGATCATCTCCCACTCTTCTTTCCCAATCCCTTGGTAACTACCATTCTATGTTGTTTCTATTAATTTGTCTTTCCTTAGGTTCCACATATAAATGAGATTATGCAGTATTTGCCTTTCTGTGCCTGGCTTATTTCACTTAGCATAATGTCCTTCAGATTCATCTATCTTATTGCAGATGACAGAATTTCCTTTATTTTAAAGGCTGAATAGGACTCTATTGTGTGTATTTGCCATATTTTCTATATTCATTCATGAAATGATAGACACTTAAGTCATTTCCAGCTGAGCTTGGCTATTTTGACTAATGATACAATGAACATGGGAGTGTGGTTATCTCTTTGATGTGCTAATTTTCTTCCCCTTTTGATGTGTACCCAATAGTGAGATGTCGGATTATGTTGTTGTTCTATTTTTATTTTTTTAGGTAACATTCATATCATTTTCCTTTATGGCTCAAATAATTTACATTCCCACTAATAGTGCAGTGGAGATCACTTTTCTCCATGTCCTTGCCTGCACTTGTCATCTTTTGTCTTTTTGAAATTGTTATTCTCACAGGCATGAGGTGATATCTCATTGTGATATTAATTTGCATTTCTCTGATGATTAATGATGTTGAGAATTTTTTCATATACCTATTAGCTATTTGTGTTTCCTCTTTTAAGAAATGTTTATTCAAGTTCATTGCCTATTTTTATTACGATTATTTGTTTTCTCACTGTTCAGGTATTTAATTTTCTTATGTTTTAGATATTACCTACTTATCATATGTATGTTTTGAAAATATATTCTCCCATTCCATAGATTGTCTCTTCACTCTGTTGATTGTTTCCTTTGCCTTGCAGAAGCATTTCAGTTTCACGGGTTTCCACTTGTCATTTTTGCTCTTGTTGTCTGTGCTGTTGGAGTCATATGTTAAAAAAATAAATAAATAAAGTACCCAGGTCAATGTTTGAAGCTTTCATCTTATGTGTGTTCTCTAATAGTTTCACAGTATGAAAACAAGTTTTAGCAGTTTATGATATTTTGTTATAGCAGCCTATATTAGAATTCTCTAGAAGGACAGAACTAATAAAATAGATGTATATATAAAGAGGAGTTTATTACGGAGTGTTGACTCACACTATCATAAGGTGAAGTCCCACAGTAGTTCCTCTATAAGCTGAAGAGCATGAAAGCCAGTCAGAGTCCCAAAACCTTAAAGGCAGAAAAGCCAAAAGTGAAGCTTTCGGCCTGTAGCTGAAGGCCAGAGTCCCTGGCAAAGTGTTGGCCTAAGTCCGAGTCCAAAAGCTGAAGAAACTGGAGTCCTATGTTTGAGGGCAGGAAGCATCCAGCATGGAAGAAAGATGAAGACCAGAAGACTCAGCAAGTCGCTCTTTCTTCTCCTGCCTCCTTTATTCTAGCCATGCTGGAAGCTGATTAGATATTGCTCACCCAGATTGAGGGTGGGTCTAACTCTCCCAGGCCACTGACTCAAATGTTAATCTTTTTAGGCAATACCATCACAGACACAGCCAGGAACAAATTTTGCATCCTTCAATCCAGTCAAGTTGACACTCAATATTAACCATCACACAACTTGAATTAAGGAAGATAGATGATAGATGGATGGATGGATGGATAGACTGATAGACAGATAGACAAATGGATGATAGACGATAGATCAACAGATAGATGTATACATACATAAATACATGCATATATAAATCTATTTAAATACAGGTGAGTGACATTACAGTATGAAATTATGCTCATTCTAATCATCCAACATAAAGATGGAAATTGAATATTCAAGATATCAAGAGATACCTCTTGTTTTGTTAGTTTTTATTTTTGCCTGTGGAAAAGTGACAGTTTAAAAAATCTATTTACCTTATCATTTTATTCAGAAATAATCATAACAAATTTATAAAATACTGGCAAATTTATAATAGTAACACATATATTTATATGCCTAAATACATTTTAAATAAACAACAACAGAGCATAAGTAGCTATATAATAAATTATACAATGAACTTAGTGAAAATCTAATCCAATGTCAAGATGTCACAAATGGAGGAACATGAACATGACGCAATACCAAAAGACGTTTATCTATAATCTTAACTTTGCAAGGCAATTCAATAGACACTTAAATCAGCTACGCAAAAAAGATAAACACATATTCCAAACAAGATAACTGAATAGAAGTTTCCAGTGACCAATCCCCTTGAGAAACACCAAATTGAACAACTATGCATACAATGAAAGCACTCTATAAGAGACCAAAAATCAGTTGAGAAATCACAGTATCTGTTTTTTAACATCATGTTAAGGAAGGAAGAACTGAAGGGTATAGAAAAGATAGTCTCAAAATGCCAACATGACCCTGCCTCATCTACTGGCAGTGGCTGCATGGTGCAGAGTGCGAATCTGTGCCCTTGGGTGAAGAACAAAGCAGTCATTATGAGAATTTTCATCAGAATTCAGGACTGCACTGTGACAGTGGAAAGCAACATGAGGCAGATATCAGTTTCTGACCATAAAGGGAGCATCTAGACCAGTCCTAACTACAGGTGAACCTCTCATTCCGGAAGTCAGAACCTGATTTCTGGCAAGTTCCACCATGTTGGGCTAAATGACCCTGGGGTTCTAAATAAACTTGAAAGGCAATCTAGACCACAAGGACTGCAATTCCTAGGCAAGTCCTGGTGCTCTCCCTTGACTCAGGGCTAGTGGACTTGCAGTGCATATGATCTAGTGAGACACCAGCTGGCATGGCCAAGGAGTGTTTGTGTCACCCTCTGCCAACCCCAGGAAGCACAGCTTGTAGCCCCAAAGAGACTCCTTCACTCTACTTGAGGAGAAAAGAAGGGAGAGTTAAGGGGACTTTGTCTTGCAACTTAGACACCAGCCCAGCCACATTGGAATAGGGTACCAGGCAGAGGGCTAAGGCCATCATTCCAGGAACTAGATTTCACACATTTATAAACACAACCTGGGCCAGAGGGAACCCACTTCCTTGAAAGGAAGAACAAAATCCTGACAGGACTAATCACCTACTGACTAAAGAGTATTTGGGTCCTGAACAATCAGCATCAGAAGCCAAGCAATACTCTCCGAAGGCCTTGGGTGAGACTCAGAATCAAGTGCAACCCTACACAATCCCTGATGTAGTGGCCATGGGGGAGACATAACTTTTGCTTGAGGAAAAGAGAGGAAACAGGACTTTGTCTTGTAGCTTGGAAACCAGCTTGGTGTAGAGAACCACAGAAGTTTCCTATGGTCAATGATCCCAGGTCTTGGTTCCTGAATGGCATTTCTGGACTAATCAAACCATATAAATCACCAGTGATCCACCCCAGAGTGACAGAGATATGTGACATTTCAGACAGAGAATTCAAGACAGCCACTTACAGAAAGCTCAATGAAATTCAAGATAACACAGAGAAGGAATTCAGAATCCTCAGATACATTTCACAAAAAGTTTAAAATAATTAAAAGGATCAAGCAGAAATTCTGGAGCTGAAAAAATGCAAATGACATTCTGAAGAATGCATCAGAGACTCTTAACAGCAAAACTGTTTGAGCAGAAGAAAGGATTAGTGAGCTTGAAGACAGCCTACTTGAAAATATACAGTAAGAGGAGACAAAAAGAAAACAATAAAAAAGAATGAAGCATGCCTACAAGATCTAGAAAATAGGGCAGTGTGTGACAGCTCATGCCTAACCCCAGCACTTTGGGAGGCCAAGGCGAGTGGATATCTTGAGCCCAGCCAAGGAGTTTGAGAACAGCCTGAGCAACATGTTGAGACCACATCTCCACAAATAAATACAAAAAAGTAGCTGGGTATGGTGGTGCATGCCTGTAGTCCCAGCTACTCAGGAAGCTAAGGTGGAGAGCACTACTTGAGCCCAGTGGGGTAGTGGGGAGGTGATTGTGGCAAGGCTGTGGTGAGCCATTATCATGCCATTGTACTCCAACTGGGGTGACAGAGTGAAACCCTGTCTGAAAAACAAAACAAAACAGACCCCAGAACAAGATCTAGAAAATACCCTAAAAAGGGCAAATCTAACGAGTTGTTGGCCTTCAAAAGGAGGTAGAGAGAGACATAGGGGTAGAAAGTTTATTCAAAGGGATAATAACAGAGAACTTCCAAAACCTAAAAAAGATATCAATATGCAAGTATGAACAAATTATAGAGCACCAAAATGATTTAACCCAAATAAGAGTACTTCAAGTCATATAATAATTAAACTCCCAAAGGTCAAAGATAAAGAAATGACCCTAAAAGCATAAAGAGAACAGGAATAAGTAACACATAAAGGAGCTCCAATATGTCTGGAAGAAGACTTCTCAGTAGAAATCTTATGGGCCTGGAGAGAGTGACATAACATATTTAAAGTGCTCAAGAATAAAAACTTTTATCCTATGATGGTATACCCAGTATAAAGTATCCTTCAAACATAAAAGATAAATAAAAACCAATTGAGACAAACAAAAGCTGAGGAATTTCATCATCAGATCTTTCCTACTACACATGTTCAAAGGAGCTCTTCAATCTGACAGAAAAGTACATTACAGAGCAATAGGAAATACCTGAAAGTACAAAACTTCCTGGTAAGGTTAAGTGCAGAGAAAAACACGGAATATTATAGTATTGTAATCGTAGGTTGTAAATGAATTATATTTTTAGTAGAAAAAATAAAAGATGAACCTAACAAAAATAATAATTACAAAAAGTTTTCAAAACATAGACAGCATAAAACCACATAAATAAAAACAACAAAAAGTAAAAAGTGGAAAGGATAAAGTTAAAGTGTAGCATTTTTATTAGTTTTCTTTTTGCTTGTTTGTGAGTTTGTTTATGCAGTCATTGTCATCAGTTTAAAACAATAGGTTGTAAAGTATTATTTGCAAGACTCATGGTAATCTTAAATCAAGATTATATGACAGATACACAAAATATGAATTAAAATAAATTAAAGCATACAACCAGAAAAAAAATGTTGTTCACTAAAAGAAAGAGAGGAAGAAAGAATCACACATACAAAAACAAGAAAACAAAAAATAAATGGCAGGAGTAAGTCCGTCCTTACCAATAATAATCTTTAATGTAAATGGATAAACTCTCCAATCAAAAGGATGGATTAAAAAAAAAAAGACCCGAGGAACTATTGGTTAGAAGGAAAACATTTCACCTATAAATATATACAGATATTGAAAAGAAATAGAAAAATATATCCCATGCAAAATGAAAACCAAACAAAAAAAAAGCAGAAGTACTGTACTTTTATATGAGACTAAATAGATTTCATGACAAAAATTATAAGAACAGATGATGGTCATTATATAATAATAAAATGGTCGATTCAGCAATAAGGTATAACAATTGCAAATATATATGCACCTAACACTAGAGCACCCAGATATATACAGCATATATTATTATAGTTTAAAAGAAAGACCCCAATACCATAATAGCTACATACTTTAGCTAGATACACACAACTTTCAGCATTGGATAAGTAATCCAGAGAGAAAATTGACAAAGAAGCTTCAAGCTTAATCTGCACTATAGACCAAATGGACTTGATTGATATTTACAGAACATTTTATTCAACAGCTGCAGAATATACATCTCCTCAACATATGTATCATTCTCAAAGATAAACTATATGTGAGGACACAAAATACGTCTTGAAAAATTCAAAGAAATTCTTATCAAGTATCTTCTCTGATCATATTGAAAAAATCTAGAAACCAATACAAAAGAAATTTTGGGAATTATAAAGCACATGAAAATTAAACAATATGCTTCTGAATGACCACTGGATCAATGATGAAATTAAGAGGAAAATTTTTTAATTTCTTAATACAAATGATAATGAAAACACAACACACCAAAACTTATGGGATGCAGTGAGAACAATACTAAGAAGAAACTTTATAGCAATAAGTGCTTACATCAATAAAGCAGACAAACTTTAAATAAACAACCTAACAATTCATTTTAAGGAATTAGATAAGCAAAAGTAAACTAAACCCAAGAGTAGTAGAAAAAAAATGAATAATAAAGATCAGAGCAGAGGAAAATTGAAATGAAAAAACAATTCAAAAGATCAAGGGAATAAAAAGCTGCTTTTTTCGAGAAGATAAACTAAATTGTTAAACCTTTAGCCAGATGAAGATAAAAGAGAGAAGACTGAAATAAAGTCAGAGATGAACAGAAAAACATTACAACAGATACTTCAGAATTTCAAAGGGTCAATTAATTGGCAAACTTACAATAAAAATATAAATTCCTAGATACATATAATCTATAAAGTTTGAATCACAAAGAAAACCAAAACGTGAACAGACCAATAATATATAATAAAATCAAAGCTATACAAAAAAGTTTTCCAGCAAAGAAAAGCCTGGATTCATGGCTGCATTTTGCCAAAAACTTAAAGAATTATGAATATTAATCCTAGTCAAAATATTCCTTAAATTAGAAGAAGAGGAGATACTTTTAATCTCCTTCTACAATCCCAGTATTACTCAGACACTGAAACCAAAGACACCTCAGTAAATGAAAATACAGGCCAGTATTCTGGAGGAACATTGATGCAAAAATTCTCAACAAAATACCAATGAAAAATTCAACAACGCATTAAAAAGGTCATTCATCATAACCAAATTGTATTTATCCCAGGAATGCAAAGATGGTTAAAAATATAGAAATCAATCAATGTGATACATCATATCAACAAAATAAAACACAAAAATGCAATCACTTCAATTGGTGCTGAAAATGCATTTTATAAAATTCAGTAGCCTTTCATGATAAAAACAACCCTCCAAAAACCGGTTATAGAAGAAATATTCCTCCACACAATAAACACCATGTATGATGGACCCAGAGCTAGTATCATGCTGAATGGGAAAAAACTGAAAGCCTTTTCTGTAACATCTGGAAAAATACAGATATGCCCACTTTCATCACTGTTATTCAACACAGTACTAGAAGTCCGAACTAAAGCAATCAGACAAGAGGAAGCTATAAAGGGCAACCAAATTGGAAAGGAAGAAGACAAATTATCCTTGTTTGCAGATGATATGATCTTATGTTTGGAAACAATTAAAAGCTCTACCAAAAAAAAAAAAAAAAAAAAAAACTGTTAGAGACTGATCAACAAATTCTGTAAAGTTGCAGGTCACAAAATCAGCATACACAAATTAGTAGCATTTCTAATGCCAACATTAAACAATATAAAAAAATATAAGAAAGTAATTCCATTAACAATAGCTACAAATAAAATAAAATATCTAGGAATAAATGTAACCAACAGCTCTGATGTCTATAGCAAAATACAATAGACTGCTTAAATGTAAGACATGAAATTGTGTATTAGAGAAAAATACAGAGAAAAACTTCTACATTAGACCCTTGTTGTTCTTGTATTGCTATAAAGAAATACCAGACCCAAGAAGTTGAGGCTGCAGTTAGTCAAGATCGCACCACCGCACTCCAGCCTGGGTGAAGAGCAAGGCCCCATCTCCAAAAACATAAAAAGAAATACCAGAGACTGGGTACTTTATAAGGAAAGTGTTTTCATTGGTTCCTGGTGATGCAGACTTTAAAGTGTGGCATCAGAATCTGTTTCTGGTGTGGGCCTCAAAAAGCTTACAGTCATGGTGGAAGACAAAGGGAGAATTGGCATCTCACATGGTGAGAGTGGCAGTAGGAGAGAGTGGAGGGGAAGATGCTACATACTTTTAAACTGCCAGATCTTATGAGAACTTACTACTATAAAGACAGTACCCACAGGACAGCACTAAACCATTTATGAGAAATACACCCCCATGATCCCATCACCTTCCACTAGGCCCCACTTCCAACAATGCGGATTACAGTTCAATATGAGATTTAGAGGGGACAACATCTGAATTATACCAACTTCCATAACATTGGTCTGGGCAATGATTTTTTGGCTGACTCCAAAGCACAGGCAACATACTCATCATCTCATATAGTTTACCTTATTCAGGTGTGTGTGCAAAGAGTACCTTGCCAAGAGTACTCTCTCGGCAAGTTGCCTGCATACAATACAATAATATTAGCTATAGTTACATTATACATTAGATCTCTTGACTTTTTTATCCTACATAACTACAACTTCGTACCCTTAAACCTATAGCTTCCCATTTCCTGCCATTCTCTCTCCTTCCCACCCTGGTAACCACTGTTTTACCTTCTGTTTCTATGCATTTAGATTTCACATATAAGTGAATAAAAGAGAGTTGTGTTCATCTGTTTTTAACCATAAATCCAAATTGACTAGAATAACACCTTGCTTTAAATTTTGGAAATAAGCATAGGCTTATTTAGGTACCATTTACGTACAGTGAATTCTCTCTTCCTACTGTAGAGTTCTATTAATTTTGAAAAATGAAAATAATTATGTAACCATCACCAATGTCAGGATAACCAGTATCAAAACAGAAGAGTTTCATCCTATCCTACTTCAAAAGTTTCTGTTGACACTTTGTAGACAACCACTTCTCACCCATATATTTCTGTAGTGGCTTTATGCTTTTATGTTTAAGGGAACAAGAGTCTGGACATGTGAATTGAGAAGATCCTCAATCTTTCATGAATGGAGCCACTTTTCTCCTTTAAGCCTGCACCACTGAGAAAGGCTTTCTCTGTGTTTTCCTCGTTGTTTCCCATCTTTCTTGTGAGTGCCTAGTGGCAGTTCATGTGTCAGTAGACTGCCAGTAGCATCAAATATTTCTTCTCAGTGGCTTCCAGGGTTTTCTATACTATCTCACATTCCAGTATCAGCAATTTGTTAAAATGTTTAGCTGCATTCTTCTTACCTGCTTCTATGGTTCTCGACATCCATTTATCTCATGCCGCGCCACAAGTAATCCAGCGCCCCAGTTCCACGTTTCCTTGGGAGTATTTGATGTTCCATAGAATTTAGACTGCTTGGTTGCAGTGTGAGTTCAATTATCTGATGAGTTTAAAAGTTGTATTTGACTTTCTCTTGCTGTAAAAGCAGGACCAATTTTGTTCTCACCTTCCTACATTCTGGGTGGAAAGAAACTGTTCTTGATTTTGATTCTAGCATACTAGTTCAATTTTCTGGAATTTTCAAGAATCATATACTTTCAATGATGTATAGAATTATCTTGCCTTTGTCTTCTAAATATAATACATAAATATTTTATTTAGAAGAAACCTATATATTTTAATAGCAAACTTATCCTTGCACACTTATCCTCGAATATGCAGTTATTACCAAACACTCCTAGAGCAAAAATATACAATATCCGTAAGCATAATGTAATCCATGATATCAATTTTAACCTAGAAAACTTGTTGGATATTAAGTATAAGTGGTTAAGAACATAATCTTAAGTAGAAAGTAATGTTAAAAGAAACTTTTCTATTTTTCTTGCTATGGGGCTTTTGACTTGTTAAACATCAATTTTACAAAATTGATATAATATACATTACAGATTTTTGTACAGATTGGATTAATTCATATGGAATTTTTTCCATATAACTTCTACATAAAAGTCTTGGTATGTATTTGTTGTTATTTTAATTGTCTTCATATAATTAGTGGTGTCATCAGGAGATCAGTTCCCTAATGTCAAATAATTTAAAATAATTGGCAAAATACCACTAATTTTATTTTTGGAGGATAATATGGACCATTTTTATTTGCTATAATTTAAGAAAGATATAATAGATTTTAAGTCTACTGAATTACATAACAATGATTCTGGTTTTGTAGAATCCTGAATGATGTGTATATCTCAAGTGAATTGTAACACTTTTTAAAATACACTTAAGTTGAATGTATACACAAGACAAACCTAATGAATTATAAAACTAGATAATAAAGAATAACCAGGGATGCATTTATTTTTATTTATCTAGAGCCTAGATCATTTTTGGTACATGATATGGACTGAATTGTGCCCCTACCCTACTCATATGCTGAGACTTTAGTCACCAATGTAACTGTATTTAGAAATGGGACCTTTGGAGAGGTATTAAAGGTTAAATAAAGTTATAAGGGAGAAGATCTAATTTGATAGAGCTTCTGACCTTATAAGAAGAAGAGACACCAGAGCTTGTCTTTGCTGCCATGTGAGAGCACAGGAAAAAGGAGGCCATCTGTAAGCCAGAAAGAGTTTCCTCACCAGACACCATCCCAGCTGGCACCTTGATATTGAACTTTCCAGCCTCTAGAACAGTGAGAAGTAAATTTCTGTTGTTTAAACCACCTACTCTGTTGTATTTTGTTATGACAGACTAGGCAGACAAATACAGTACCCAAAAAGGGAAATTTAAGTCAAACAAAAGAGTTAATATTTAATACGAAGTATGCAATTTAGATTTTATACTGTGAAGAAAAGTTACGTATAAAATAAAAATTAAAAAAAATTAAAAACTCTGATAAATGACTATTGTATAATTTGAAATCAAACATTTTATAACTAACTTTCGTTTACACAGGAGGTTCTATAGTTACTTTTAATAAAATTCTGAGATACATTGCAATACAATAGATACTTTTCAGCATTTTTATGTGCAGACATTTAAAATGATTTCAGGAGATCGACAGATATTTTAAAGTTAAAATTTGTAGGCTTACCTTTCATTGAGTGCAGTTAAGTACCTGAAATTATAATGGGTATGAAAACAATTATTATAAAAGGTGAAAATTTCAATTAAATATTTATCAAAGTGAAAATACTCATTAAGTAGGCTATTAATTCAAAGTTTCTTTTAAGGTAAAAAAAAAAAACCTCTGCTATTACAATCAAATGGCATTTATTAATTATTAATAAATTCATTATATGCTTTAGTATTTGCAAAGTTTAAACTCCTTTATTCTACAAAAGTAATGATCTGAATGATCACAGAAAGAAAATATAACAATCAATTATCATAAATAATTAATAAATTATACTCTTCTTAGTCATTAAAATGTTCTCTGTTTTAGATGTTTTTTTTTTTCCCTCAGAGCATTGAAACAAAAAGGAATTTCTAATTAGTCTTTGAATAATCAGAATTTTAATGAAATGTTCACATTATTCCCTGAAGGTTCTGACTAATTAGGTCCTGCTCTCTAAGGGATTAGTCATATAATACAGGAAAAAAAGGCAAATAGAAATAAAAGTACAAAACTTTACTAAACATAGGATAATTAAATAGAATTCAATCACCCACTTGAAATTATATTGAAAGCCTAATTGAATCAAAGCTAAATAATACACTATAGTCTACAAACATGGTTAAAATTGTTTAGGTTTTCTCGGGAGACATTTCTGGAATTGCTTTTCTTATTATAAGGTGCAAATACAGGATCCATCTAAATATTAAAACTGAAAGCTATTTATTTTAAAACTTATCATGTATGTAGAAAAATGTAAAAGTTCAGTGAAATATTCAATTTAGTTATTTTGATAGGTTAATAAGTGCAGATTAAAACAGATAATCTATTTAAATTCTGTTAATTTTTCATAAACAGAACAACCCATGGCCAAAGGATCAGATAACTATTGTGATTGTAAAGTATTTTTCCTTTAGGTTTTTAATTTTATTATAATGATTATATGACTCCATGAACATGACAAAAAAACCATAATAGTTGAAGTCAATGACCTATTTTATATGAAGAAATCAATAAGTCTAATGAAATGGAATATCACTTTAAAATTTAATTTCCTTATTATGTTCTCTGAGAATGACTTCTCTAGAGAATGAGAGAAAACATGAAACAAAATGATGGAGAACTTGTGTTAATACTGCAAGTGATTGTAGGCATTAGACTGTAAGTGGGCTTTTCTATAACTGCAACAATATTAATCACAGATTCAACTAATACACAAATTTGTTAATGAATCATGAGGTTGATTAAAAACTAATTTATGATAAATAAACACAAAAATGCAACATACAAAAACCTATGAGATGTAGCAAAATCAGGGCTCAGAGGGAAATATATAGCTATAATTGCCATAAAATAAAAAGGTCTTAAATCAGCGACCAAGCTTTCTACCTTAGGAAACTGGAAAAAGAAGAGAAAGCTAAGCCAGTGCAAGCAGATGGAAAGAATTAATTTAAATTTAAATAGAAGTAAATAAAAAAGATCATATGTAAACAATAGTGAAAATTAATAAAGCCAAAAGTTGGTATTTTGGGATCAACAGAATGTCAATATTTTACCCTGATTGACAAAGAAAAAAGAAGAGAGATTTAAATAACCAGAATCAGTAATGAAAGAGTAAGCATTATTTCTTAGCTTACAGATAAAAAAGTTATCATGCCTGTATTCCCAGCACTTTGGGAGGCCAAGGCAGGTGGATCACCTGAGGTCAGGAATTTGAGATCAGCCTGGCCAACGTGGTAAACCCTGTCTCTACTAAAAATACAAAAATTGGCTGGACGTGGTGGTGTGTGCCTTTAATCCCAGATACTAAGGAGGCTGAGGCAGGAGAATCCCTTGAACCCGGGAGGCAGAGGTTGCAGTGAGCCGAGATTGTGCTGTCGCACTCCAGCCTGGGCAACTAGAGCAAAATTCTGTCTCAAAAACAAAGAGAGAGAGAGATAATACCATGGACAATCAGGTATCAAAAAATTAGATATCTTAGATGAAATGGAAAAGTCCCAAGAAATATACAAACAATACACACAAAGAAAAAAAATTGATCCAAGTAAAAACAGAATTATAAGCAGATTTATAATAAGTAAAGGGATTAAACTAGTGATCATAAAACCTCCTAAAAAGGAAAAAAAGACAAAAAATAGGCCCAGATAGTCACTGGTGAATTCTACCCAACAGTTAAAGAAAATTATCATTGTAAACTCTTCCAAATACTAGAAGAGTGGGAAATACTTCTCATTCAACATGTTCTATGAGACTCCTATTACCCTGATACAAAACTCATACTTAAAGGAAATAATAAAAAGAAAGAAAGAAAAAGAACTAAGACCAATATTCTTTATCTTAATAAAATACTAATAAACAAACTAGCAATATTTACAAATAATTAAACATTATATTAAACGGAATTTATCTCAGGAATGCAAGAACAGTTCAACCTATGAAAATCAAAGAAACAAAATATACCGTACTTATAGAAGAAAGAACTAAAACTACATTCACATTCCTCTCGATATAAAAATGATAAAATTCAATACACTTTCAAAAATTTTTAAAACTCTACAAATTTTTAATAGATGGAAACTTCTTCAACCTGCTCAACCTACATCACAGTGGAATACCAAGACCTTCGACTCTGAAAAAAGACATGATACTACATAAAGTTTCCTGAATCAAACAATGAATCAAATGAATAATCAATTTTGTCTGGTCATGAGGCAAACATATAAATGTTAACATGGTAAAAAAAAAAAAATAGCCAGTGTTCGAGTAGATTCATCTATTCAAGGGTCAATTTAAAGGTGATCTTCAATATTTGTAAATATTTTTGAACTTTATATTAAAACTCAATAAAGTATATAATAAATTACATCAGCATTCAAATCAAGTTTTAACTTAAAACATTTGAAGTAATGTAAGAAGAATGAACAAAAAGAGATTAGATATAAAATAATAAACAACCAAGTAATAATATTGTAATTTCTTTCTTTTCTTTGTTTTTTTTTTTCTTTAATGAATGGAGTCTCGCTCTGTCGCCATGCTGGAAGGCAGTGGCATAATCTCAGCTCACTGCAACCTTGCCTCCTGGGTTCAAGCAATTCTCCTGCCTCAGCCTCCCAAGTAGCTGGGACTACAGGCATGTGCCACCATGCCCAGCTAATTTTTTGTATTTTTAGTGGAGATGGGGCTTCACTATGTTGGCCATGATGGTCTTGATCGCTTGACCTCTTGATCCGCCCACCTCGGCCTCACAAAGTTCTGGGATTACAGGCGTGAGCTACCATGCCTGGCCAATTTTGTAATTACTTTCTATTTAAGAATGTCTTATAGACACTGAAAACTCCAGAGTAAAACAATTTTTTTGTTAGATGAAATGATAAGCACCCAAATTAAAAATGCACACATATACATATTTATACACATGTATGCATGTATAGAATATATATATGTAGTTTTGTGCATATATATAGGTTACTTGTACATTTGTTTATATTCTCTTCTTACCTTTTCTTGCTAGTTAGCATATTCTCTCTCTTGATGTAAAAGTTTCTACCCAACACCTATTGTCCTGATTTCAATTTTCTTTCTTAAATACTCTATGAGATCTCTGATTTGCCGAGGGTAAGCTTGCCTCATACAAATTTAGAATATTGCCTTAAACAAGTGTATACATTAGATTTTCGGAGTTCATAAAACCCTAAGTTTTAGCCTCATTCCGATGTATTTCTTTTTATTTTGATGAGATTCTCCAAATGCTATTAAGTAGAATGTGAGAAAGTATACAACAATGAAGACTTTTTCAAATTGAGAAAACAGTCTTCTGCTCTAAATTGATTGTTTAACATTACTTAATTATTACACTTACTATTTCAAGTTTGTTTCAGAATAAACAACTTGTATCTAAAAAAAAAAAGTACAATGTCACCAATGACAAGTAGACAGCTAATACTAAGGTTAAAGTCCTGTGCTGGATGTGAAACATTACTACAGGTTTGTGGACGACAACCCTGATGTATTTAACCTCATGTCAATTGTTATCTTTGAACAGGGCATTATGGTTGAGACAGTAGTCTTTTAGATTCCTTATCCTATAAATTGGCCCATCATAGTAAGAATTTTCTCATATCTAGCAAGGTATTTCTACTTCAGAAATGCTTTCGATGCAATAACCACACTGGTAGTAATTGCATGTTTCCAGGAAAATCAATTTCAGTAAGTGTTTACACAGGCAAAATCACTTAATATGCATAAGTACTGCAATTCCAGATTCACTTTTACATCCTTGTGATAATGATAATAAATGTCTCTGGGACCAGGGTTTGACCTGGCTCCGTGGCAAAGGCCTTGGCTGAAATTACAGAAGGACCTACAATGTAAGATACATCATAGGAGGCACCAGCATGACTCCCATATACAGTAAGTGCTCTATAAAAAAACAAAGACAAAAAACAACAACAACAAAGAAAACCTTTTTCTCAACTAAAAGATACTTACTGACTAAAGACAATGGAAACTTGAGCTTTTATATGATTACAAGAATTCTGATAAAGTTTTGAGATAGATAAATTCCAAAAAACTTTCCATCTCATCACAACGGTTTTTGAGCAATTTCCAAATCCTGCTGCAATTAACATAGAGACCTTTCAGATGAAATAGAAAGCATGCCTCCATTGCCCACACATAATTGACATGTGCTGTTCTAGCTGCTCCAAAAGGAATATGTGCTTTGATCAGTTAAAACAGTTGGTTCAGTCTTTTAGATTAGGAACAAGCACATCAAAACAAGAGAGAGAGAAAAAAGAAAAACCCAGGCAGTTGTAAGACCTTTGAAAGTTACAACAATCAGCTCCACAAATCCGATGCCAGGATGACAAATCTTTAATAGAAAAATAATGTCTATTCTTTTGGTTTTATGTCTATATTTTTCTTTAACAAGTATAAAAAGTTTTCTTCATTGATCCTATAAGAGAAAGAACTCTTTCAAAGCAGAAAATGATATAAAAACATGCACAATATGGAGAATATGATTTTTGTTTGCTGAAAATACTACTATAATGTTACTTTTAATTATAAAGATAATAGGAATCATTGTGAATATTATTGTAAATAGCAATTACTATTACAGCAAACACTGTGTTTTTTTGTATTTGTTTATATATATGCCTATATACACATACACATATGTATATATATTTTTCCCCCAAATTTTTAACCAAACTGATATCACAACTGAATACAGATTTTTAAATTAATTGTTCAACTAATTGCTTTCAGAATCTTCATCATGAAATCTTTGCACATGCCTATGTTATGAACAGTATTGCCTAGGTTTTCTTCTGGGGTTTTTACAGTTTTGGGTTTTACATTTAAGTATTTAATCTATCTTGAGTTGATTTTTTTGTATGCTGTAAGAAAAGAATTCAGTTTTAATTTTCTGCATATGATTTGGCAGCTATCCCAGCATCATTTATTAAACATGAAATCCTTTGCCCATTGCTTGTTTTTGTCAGGTTTGTTGAAGATCAGATAGTTGTAGGTGTGCAGTCTTATTTCTGGGTTCTCTATTCTGTTCCACTAGTCTCTGTTGTATCAGTTCTCTATCCTGTTCCACTGGTCTCTGTTGTGTCTGTTCTTGTATCAGTACCATGCTGCTTTTGTTACTGTAGCCTTGTGGCATAGTTTAAAGTGAGGTAGCATGATGCCTCCAGCTTTGTTCTTTTTGCCTAGGATTCCTTCACTATTTGGGTTCATTTTTTGGTTTCATATAAATTTTAAAATAGTTTTTTTCTAGTTCTTTGGTAGCTTAATGAAAATAGCATTAAATCTATAAATTGCTTTGGTCAATATGGTCATTTTAATGATATTGATTTTTCCTGATCATAAGCATGGAATATTTGTCCATTTGTTTGTGTCATATCTGATTTATTTGAGCAGTGGTTTTTAGTTCTCCTTGTAGAGATCCTTCACTTTCCTTGTTAGCTCTATTCCTAGGTATTTTATACTCTTAGTGACAATCATTAATGGGAATTATTTTGTGATTTTGCTCTCAGCTTGACTACTATTGGTGTACAGAAATCCTAGCAATTTTTGAACATTGATTTTGACAGATTGGATCTAATAAAACTAAAACGTTTCCACATAGCAAAAGAAACTATCAACAGAGTTAACAGACAACCCACAAAATGGGATAAAACTTTTGAAAACTATGCAACTGAGAAAGGTCTAATACCCACCATCTATTAAAAACTTAAATGAATTTATAAAAATATCATAAAACTCATTAAAAACTATGCAAAAGACATGAGCAAACACTTCTCAAAAGAAGACTTACATGCAGCCTACAGTCATATGAAAAAAAACTCAATATAACTGATCATTAGAGAAATGCAAATTAAAGTCACAATGAGGTACCATCTCACACCAATCAGAATGGTTATTAATAAATGTCAAAAAAAAAAAAAAAAGATGCTGGCAAAGTTGTGGAGAAAAAGGAACGTTTGAACACTGTTGGTTGGAATGTAAATTAATTCAACCATTGTGGAAGACAGTGTCGTTTTTCCTCAAAGACCTAAAGATAGAAACACTATTTGACCCAGCAATCCTATTGTTGTATATATTCCCAAGGAATACAAATCATTCTAGTATAAAGACACATGCATGCATATGTCCATTGCAGTATGATTCACAAAACCAAAGACATGGAATCATCCTAAAAGCCCATCAATGATAGACTGGATCAAAAAACTGTGGTACATATACACTATGGAATACTATGCAGCCATAAAAAATGAGATCATTTCCTTTGCAGGGACATGGATGGAGCTGGAGGCCACTATCTTTAACAAACTAATACAGGAACAGAAAAGCAAATACAGCATGTTCTCACTTATAGGTGAGAGCTAAACAATAAGAACACACGGACACATAGAGGGAAACAACACACACTTGAGCCTACCAAAAGGTGGAGGGTGGAAGAAGGTGAGAATCAGGAAAAATAGTTAATGGATAGTAAGCTTAATACTTGGGTAATAAAATAACCTGTACCACAAACCCCCATGACACACGTTCACTAGGCACAAAATTTTGAAAGCACCACAAAAAAAGGTTTGTCTGTCTTCTGATACTCTAGTATTATTATTAGCTGTCCTAAATTTTATACATCTTCCTAAATCTATTTGATGATAAGAGTTCATACAATTTATTTCATTTGTAATTGCTAATTTGATCTTCATACTCATTTCCACAGGATTTAGATAGACAGATGCCAATAGATGTAGTTGAAAAAATTCAACTTCCAAATTCAATTTTCTTAGGACTAGGCAGACTTTCATGATGATAATTTTATATACAGACCTATGGCCTTCTTGGTTTACTCAAGTTCCTCATAGATATCTACCAGAGTAACAATTTTGCCAAGTGAGACCTCCCTTCAAATGTCATGAACAGCTTTTTTATGTCTGCTTGGAATCCCTTCTTTCTGACAGTTTTGGGTATAATAGCTATGTATCAACGTACTCATCAGTATAAACTACTTATAAACATTAGCTGAGTGTTTGCTGCAATACTGGATGGATAAGGCAAAGATCATATCCTAAGTGTATTTTTCAGAAGACCCAGATTTCAAACCTATCTGGTGTTCACTCCTACAACTATGAATATTTTTTCTTGCTTTATTTAAAACTGAAGACTACTTTATTCAGATGTTCCTTTTACTTCATTGATTAAAATGTATTACTCAGTTCTATCTTCAGAAGTTATTACCCCATGGCCTGTGATTAGAATTTACAGACCAGCTGATTTCTCAATCTGATTACTAAATGTGCTCTTATGATGAAATTGTTTTATTGAATCATGTCATTCTTTGTAACCTTTTCTGTTACCTAATTAGCACTTCATGTTTGGACTCATTTTTCCAGGATGTTCTGTTAGTTTTTATGGCTGTCCATTTATTTGGTTAGGAATTTACTATGTAAAGAAACACTATTTATTTATTTATTTATTTTTTGAGATGGAGTCTTGCTCTGTCACCCAGGCTGCAGTTCAGTGTCACGCTCTTGGCTCACTGCAATCTCCGCCTCTTGGGTTCAAATCATTCTCCTGCATGAGCCTCCCAAGTAGCTGGGGCTATAGGCATGCGCCACCACGCACAGTTAATTTTTGTATTTTTAGTAGACACATGTTGGCCAGGTTGATCTCAAACTCCTGACCTCAAGAGATCTGTTCGCCTCAGCCTCCCAAAGTTCTGGGATTACAGGTGTGAGCCACCATGCCCAGCCAGAAACCTTATTTCTAATATGAAGGTGCCAAGTATTTTTTAATAGATCCTATAAGTTTTAAAGTAATTGTAGAAATGAGAAAAAATGTGAAAATATATAGTTATGTCTATCTAAACAGAAGATTTTCTAGCAATTATCTATCAAAGGCCAATAAATAAAGTCAGGTCAAAGTAGTAAATCTATTCATTTGTTGTAGATAAATATACTAGACTGACAGCATCCTACAACCAACTTCTTTCTTATGTTTTGCTTACCAAGAAATCTTATGATCATAATATTTTACCCAGTTATTTGCCTCCAGACAAACCATGATTAGCTGGTAGATATGCATATTTAATCTCCATTGAAGTTATATTCCTTATTTAAAAAATATTGAGAAGTCACATATTGCTACTGACTTCATATAAATAGAAAAAAACCTGGGCCTTTGAGAAAATAAATGACTAACCTAAGCTTATGAAACCATTAAAGGACAGTTCTAGAGCATGAACTAAATTCTTTGGGTCAGCTGAGCACAGTAACTCATGGCTGTAATTCTAGCACTTTGGGAGGCCAAGGCGGGTGAATCACATGAGGCCAGAAGTTTGAGACCAGCCTGGCCAACATGGCATAACCCTGTATTTACTAACAATACAAAAATATATTCTAAAAATATTTTACATCCAATAGAGAGAAGATAATGCTTCAAAAACCATTATTTTTATTTCATGTAGAAAAAAAATTATTTTCATTCCAAAGGCATTCTCATCAATTTCAAAAAAAATCTAGGATTTTAGTACTTGCTCTATTAACTAGGTAACACTGGACAAGTTCATTATTGTCATACTTTCTCAATCCCCTTATCTGGTGATAGCACACATTATTTATATCATCTATAAGATGGAATTATGAGCATATAAATAACTAAACTGTAAGTCTTCAAATGTATAAACTTTTAAAATAACTCCCCTCCTCCTGGTTAAGAAGACCAATTCTGGTACAAACTAAGCAAATTTATATAAAATACAAGATGTAATGCAAATTGAAAGAGTAATAGCCTGAAAATTCTGGAAGATATGGAAAAATTTAAAATCTAGTCATATGATGTAGAAACCTTTCAGTTTTTCACCTCCTATAATGAGCTAATTAGTGGAAATTCCAAAAACAATTCTGAAATACCAAGGCATAATCATGACATATACATTATTTTCCACACTAAAATTCCATTCACTGTAATCATCCTTCCATAGAGTACTTAGGTCCTATTTTCTCTGTGATATTTTTGTGACTATAATAAATCTTCCTCTGACATCCTATAGTCTTTATTATGCTAACAAATCATTTGTCATTTGCTTTCTTCACAGTGATTGATGAAATCTCCTTAACCCTGTTTGCTGGAATTTACTACTCATTCTTACTGAGCTCCATCTGACCTCCATGGCTTCTTTCTCCTTTTCAATGATCCTGTGCTTTAGATTAAATATTTTTCCCTTATCTGCCTACCTGGTAAATTGTTTTGTTTGTTGTTTGTTTGTTTGTTTTTTTGTTTGTTTTTTGTTTTTTGATATGGAGTCTCACTCTTTTGCCCAGGCTGGAATATAGTGGTGTGATCTCAGCTCACTGCAACCTATGCCTCCCAGTTTGAAGCAATTCTCCTGCCTCAGCCTCCCAAGTAGCTAGGACTACAGGCTCATGCCTCCATGCCTGGCTCACTTTTTGTCTTTTAGTAGAGACAGGGTTTCACCGTGTTGCCCAGGCTGATCTCCAACTCCTGAACTCAGGCAACCCACCCACCTCAGCCTCCCAGAGTGCTGGGATTACTGGCATGAGCCGTAGCGCCCAGCCCCTGGTCAGTTTTTTAAAAACTAGATATTTGCTGACACTTTTTTTACAGTTTCTTCTTATCCACACCTTATTTTTATCTTTTATTTTCTAATGAAAGGGAATATGCCAGAAATTTTATGGGTAAAAGATTGGAGAACAGCAAGAGAGGCCTGCGTCCGAATTATGTCCTGTACTTCTTACTAACAGGTCAGCTTCCTCTGTGAATATGGTTTAGTAACAATACTTTAAATTAGCTACTGAGGGCAAAAGAAGAATCCAAGCAAGATAAAAAGCAGCTTTTTATCTTAGATACTTAAATGCACATATTTCATGATATAAAATACATTTTTCAGTGGAGCCAGGGAAAGATTTTGAATGAGAATTCAGAATGAGAATGAAGGATGTATGATACTGAAAGCATGATATAATAAAACATAATTGTTTAGATTGTATGGTATTTTAGAACCAGTAAGAGGGATATAGACGGCAACACATTTCATGCCAGACGTTGAGCATTTATCCATCTGACTTTTTATTTTCATGTGTTCTGTTTGTTTTGGTTACGTTTGGTTTTTTAATCTCTAAAGACCCTCATTTGAATCCCATTCACTGATCACAAAATAATATATTTAATTTGACGATGTTCCTCCTTTGATATAATAAGTTGAAGACTAGTCTTCTTTGAGGACAGACTCTTATTGTTTCCAATTATTTGGTGAGTTACTTCCAACGCAAATGTCCATGAGTTTCACTGGAACTCAGGTACTGCTCCTCCTACTTTATTTTTTGTCTCCTTAAAAACTTTTCTGTCTTCCCTTCCTTGAACTCAGCTAAGCCCTCAGAGGCTATTTACTTCAACCACTTTTATGCACACAGTTTATTTTTCTTTGCAGAATTATTCTTTCTGTCACATCTGCTTGGAAATATCTGATGCTATGCTGAAATCTAAGCTGATAGGTACTGTTGCTGCTAGCGAAATTATCCAAGGCATGTAGCAGCAACGTGTTTTAGCAATGGCAAGTCCGTATGGGTCTGCAGCAACCTGAATTCTTGCCTTCTCAGTAGAAAGAATTTGACTGAGGGGCATAAAATAGAGAGACTGAGGTAAGTTTTAGAGCAGGATTGAAAGCTTATTAAAATGTTTTAGATTAGGTGAAAAAAGGAAGTAAAGTGCCTTTGGACGAGTGCGAAGCAGGCAAAGAGAGAATCAAGTGCACGGTTTGTGTTTGACTTGAGGTTTTATATGTTGGCATGCTTCCAGGCTTTTGCATTACTTCTCCCTTGATTCTTCCCTTGGGGTGGGCTGTCTGCCTGCATGGCGGCCCGCCTGCACTTTGGAGGGACTGTATGCTCAGTGTATACGGTAAAGTTGTACACCTACTGACTTGCGTTCTTCCCTGACTAGTCGAATGTTCCTAGAAGGTCATATACCAGTTAAACCCCTGCATGTGCTGCAGCCCACTTGCCCACCTCCTGAGATCCTATCAGGAATCTGATGATCACCAGTGTCGGGTGTTTTCTATTTATTGGAGTGTGTCTTTCCTTGGAGCTAGCTGTGACCAATTATTATTTTAGAGAGACAGTTTAATCACTGCCTCATCATCACCTGATGGTTGTCTGACATTCCTGGCAAAGGTTGGTTCTCCTGCCCTGCTCACCTGCCTCCTTTTGACTAGGTACGTAGTGTAGCAATACTACTGAAGAAAGTCTAGTAACACTTGCTACTATAAAGTCAGGGTTATTCCATAACTGATCCTTAATAATATCTGATAGCTCTTTTGTAATATTTGTTTGCAATCTTACATCCAAAAAATGAATATTTCAAGCAGTTTCCACCACTAACATTCCTTGAATTATATTTTTCTTCATCATTTCACTGAGCGCAAGTTTGGTCATACTATAGTCAAAGCTTACATATACAAATACAACAATCCTAACCAGTGTAACAGTATTAGCTCTGTTATGTTGTCACTCTTCATAAAACTTAAATATCTTCTCCAAAGTTCATTAATTGCCCTGGAGATAAAATACTTTTGGAAATTAAATGATTTAAATAACCATTTGAGCTCTGAACTTTTCCTACATCTGGACATATATCACATATATATTATCTCCATTTCTAATACTCCAATTGAAATGTAATTCTCAAAGATATGTCAGCCAGGCATGGTGACTCAAGCCTGTAATCCTAGCACTTTGGGAGGCTTAGTCAGGTGGATCACCTAAGATCAGGAGTTTGAGACCAGCCTGACCAACATGGTGAAAACCCACCTCTACTAAACTACAAAATAAGCTGGGCATGGTGGCACATGCCTGTAATCCCAGCTACTTGGGAGTCTGAGGCAAAAGAATCGCTTGAACCTGGGAGGCAGAGGTTGCAGTGAGCCGAGATGGTGCCATTGCACTCCAGCCTGAGCAACAAGAGTGAAACTTTGTCTAAAGAAAAAAAGATATGTCTTCTTTGCTTTATCTGTAATTATACCCTCTGTTTATATTTTCTTACTCTTTTTAGTAATAAACACATTTTCAATGTTTTCCTTGTCCTCTGTCCTTCAAGTTCCAAGACAACAGAGTTGACATCACTTTAACTTTTGATTATATACCAAGCATCTTTTATAGTGCATGTGGTAGACAATGTAATGCCTCTCCAAACATGTCCACATCCTAATCTCCAAAATCTGTTAATATTTTCTTACACGGTCAAGGAATTACACAGAAGTTTGAACATAGTTATTATCTGGATTATGTGGATGGACCCAACGTAATCAGAAGTGTAGTTTTCAAAAAAAAAGGAAAGTTATGAAATCAGAGTCAGAAAAGAAAATTTGAAAATGGAAGCAGTGGTCATTTGCTAGTGCAGTAAGGGGTCCACTCTCTAAAAACTAGAAAAGGCAAAGAATGGATTCCCTCTAACAGACTCCAGAAAGAAACACAGTCCTCTCCACTCCTTGACTGTAGCCTGGTAAAACCCATTTTGAGCATTTGATGTCCAAGATTTTGTTTTAATACCATATATCTGTGTTGTTTTCAGCCACTAATTTTCTAGTAATTTGTTAGAGCAACTATAGAAAACTAATACAGTAGGTGTCCAATTGATAACTGTTAAATGCAAGATTGATTCTGTAGATCTGGTTTAGCATAGCTGAGGGCAAACAGCTATGAATCTCAAGGCTAAGAAATTCCAAAGAGGAAAAACCATTGACCATGCATATTCATTTCAATTCAAATTTTTGTAGTATTTCAATTTCTTTTAAGAATATTTTTCTGGCTGGGAGCAGTGGCTCATGCGTGTAATCCCAACATTTTGGGAGTCTAAGGCGGGTAGATCACTGAGGTCAGGAGTTAGAGACCGGCCTGACCAACATGGCAAAACCTCATCCCTACTAAAAATACAAAAATTAGCAGGGTGTGGTGGCATGTGCCTGTAATCCCAGTTACCGGGAAGGGCAAGTCAGGAGAATCACTTAAAACCTAGGAGGCGGAAGTTGCAGTGGGCCCAGATAGTGCCACTGCACTCCAGACTGGGTGAAAGAGTGAGATTTCATCTAAAAAATGAAAGAAAAAAAGAACTTTTTTTTCATTTTACAGAATTATTTTTGACAGTGTACAAAAACCAATATTTCAGAAGAGTTGTTATTTAATACATACACTTGAAATATTTACAAGTTTTAAGTAAAAATCAATAAAACATTAAATCATCATTTTCTTAATAATTTATTAGATCCTAAGCTTACTCTAATTTTGCCTATAATACACACAATACCTATAACAGCATTAAATTTACTTTAAAATTTAGAAATATGTTATATATATTTGCTGTAATTACAAATACCTAAAATTATTGAGTTTTAATTCGTTCATGATGAAAAGCTGACAAAATTGCTAAAATTTAAATGTTTGAATCTTAAAAAGAAGCATCATTCAGGAAATAAGAAATATAAATTAATATATATGTTTCGAAATATGAACTAATTTGATTTGCTGAGTTGGGAAATGCATATTAACAGTCTTCAGTCTACTCTGAACAAGTATTTTCTAAAGTAAAACAGTATAACATTACTTGTGTATCCTGCATCACTGAAAAATATTTGTTTTCCTTTGACTTCATTTTTTAGCTCATGTAATAAGTGTTGCTCCTAAGAAAATGCCCCAATTTTGGAGAGTAACCCACATTATCATTATTGATTTTAATTTAATAAGATTGTATAATAAATTTAAATTTTTCATACTGAAATCGCTCCTTTTCTTCATTTTGAATGATTTTTGAGCACTCCCTTCAATATCTTGCCGTTCTTTCCTAGCTTAATGTAAGTTTACAAGGGGGAGAGATAGCACGATGTATTTTCATTTAATTAGTCATATGCCTATCTTGAGAATAGTTATGTTCAATCTGTTTCAGAATATATTTAGACTATATTTCTGTAAGAAGAACTATGTAGCAGATGTCACTGTATGCTTTCTGGTTGTCATTGGTATCTAAAGAGCATGAATGTGTCACAAGATAGACCCAAAAGAATAAGACTATATGGTTTTGCAAGTCTAATCTATAGGCAGCACATTCGCAATAATGAATGGTGTCTAATTATGTCTTCCATTACCATAGGTTGAAAGCAGTAAGGATATTTGTTTACTCAGCAATCATTCAAATACAATAACCTGCCCAAATTAGGTTCACCAGTATTCACTGTTGTCACATGAATTCAATTATTGATATAAGTTATAAAAATGAAATGATAAATATGCTATCATGCTAAGTTGAGTTGTATCTATTCAATCTTCATTTTTTAGACTGACATGGAACTGTTAAAATCTCCTAGTGATAAACAAATAATAGTTAATGCTCTAATATTATAAAAATGTTCCTAGTCTAAGTGTGAAAAATATATGTGATTTCTGTAAATAGCTGTGGAGAACAATGACAGGTTTTAAAGAATATTGTTAACAGAACTTCAAGATCCTTGCATTTTTTTATATAAATAAAAATGACGATGACAAGTTGTCTGGTAAGGGCAAATTAAAATATGTAGGCACTGTGCTCTCTGATGTAAACCCACAGTGTGTTTGGTCCTAGGATCTATGTTCAAGAGAGAAGTGAAATCAAAACATTTCATTCAAATGATCATTATTATTTTAGAGATTGTATTTTTTTAGCCTCCTTAATTTCTCACTTTCAAATGGGGCTAAAACATCTCTTATAAACCTCTCTAAACTCTGTATAATCAGAATCCTGAAAAAGATTGAGATACAGCTTACGATTAATGCTGGTTCCTCTCTTTTGTCAAATAAGGCATTTTAGTATAAATAAATTACCGTGGAGGAAACCATTTTCATCTTTTTGTAAGTTACAAAAACTGCTATTTGTGGAGAGTGAATGGTAGGGCATGTAATTGCCTATTATCTGATAATTGTGGTAATAAATATAGAAAGAAAATAGATATACCTACCTTAAGTTTCTTATTTAAATCAAGAAGGTTAAAAGTAGGGTAGTGAATCATGCTGGGATCCATGAGAATTTTCTGAATCATTCAATCACAAGGGAATTACGGAAATATTTGGCAGATAATTCAAAATGAAAAATTGTGAGAAGCAGTTACTATGAATTTCAAAAAGACAAACCAATGAACAAAGAGTAAATCTCCCACACTCCAGCCATATTATCTCTATGCTTTAAGAATAGTACTATAAATTAGTAAAAGTTTTACTGATCTGTATAATTTATCTGAATAATTAGAGGATTCAAGAATCAAACCTGTGTTTGCCACAGAAATAATGTAGTATAAGTTTGTAGTTTTATTTTATTTACATTCTCTTCAGTGTAGAATAAAACTTAAGCCAATTAACTTACAGCATCACAAAATGAATGGAAGACTAGTAGTATGTGTACATGAGTGTGTGTAACTGAGATATCTCAACTTTGAGTATAAACAAGAAGACTTCTACTATAAAAATAAATATATGAATAATATATATCTATATATTTAATTGAGATATCTCGTTTGAGACTATAAATAAAAAAATTATTTATTTTTCAAAAATTTCCCAGCCACCATGTTATATACATATATTTAGTTTGGCCCTGAATAGAGAGTCTATTAACTGCCTTTTTCTAGATTACACATTTTTTTTTACTGCTTTATGCAATTCACATACTCTTGTTTGGGTTTTTAAATTTCAAAATTTATATCTGATTCCACTCTTTTTTCCCCTTGTTAGTGAAGACTGGAGCTACAAATAGGAGTCTAAGAAAAAGATGCAGCTATGTCTTGCTCTCAGAAAATTGACCTTTTATAAAGTGGTAGGGTTAGGAGAGGAGATGGGAAAATATGAAAGTCCTCTTTACAAGGCTGGAAGAGGTTGCAGTCTGAATTGAGACTGTATCTGTGCCTAACGATACAGTAGTACAATGACCTGACTAGTGGGAAACCCAAATGCTGCCTCTCTGTGGGATGCATAGAACATATATTTTAACACTCTGTTGAACCATTGCATTGCTCATTTCTATAATGTACTCCTACCATACCTTGCCCAGGTCCAATTCTCCTCTGCCACAAGTACTCTAGCTTTTGCTGAACATGAAGATTTATGGGAAAGAGGAGTTAATAGCAATGCTTCTTTAATCTTACCACATTCCGATACATCTATTTTTTTTATCCATGACATGCCATAAGGTAATAAAACAGGCTACAATCCCTTGGTTGTCTCTTAATTTTTTTTTTTTTAGATTCCAGCAGCATTAAAACTTCTGAGGGCTGACAGATTTTCCAAATTTCTCGAATGAAACGCCACTAGTTTCTATGTAAAAGACAGATGGTATACAGTTCTCAAAGCCCTTTCCTTCATAAACATAACTTTACAAATACCTGCTGTGGCAGCTAAGTACCTTACTCTATGGTAGTTAGATATCCGTTGCTTAAATTATCTTTTTCACATAAATGACGGGGGGACCAATGGGATTGCTGGAGAGATGTTATAAAATGGCCTCCCTTAAATAAAACAAACAGGTATTAGACTGACATTAAAGCTGGCACTTGTATAAACTAGAAGGTAGTATATTTATTTAGGGATTTCTGTAATCTGATTTGATTGTTCACAACACTTTCAACTCAAAAGAGAAACTGTTGCTTAGTAACTTTTAATTGACAAAGAATGTTAACAGATGGAATATGATAAATATGGTGAGATAATGCTTTAATTTTGGCATGGAAAATTTCTTTGCAATAGCCCAGAAATATTAATACTGCAACTAGAGTTGTAACTTTGGAAAACCACAATGTATGCCCTTTATAAAAGGAGATTTATTTTTGCTATACCAGCTTTACACATTATCTTTACTCAGAGAAGCTAAAATGCATATCTTCTTTCTTATTTCAAAATTCAGTTCTAGATCTGTTTTGGGAAATTTTGAAATATTTAACAATGTGAACATTGACATCTTAAGAATTTCAGTTTGTGGGTAACTAGATTTGTAGTGTTCTATTTCTGCCTAGAGTGATATCTCAGGATACATTTCTAGAAATTTTTATTTAGAACATTTCATCTTTTTTTCTTTTGCATTTACTTTTACGCCAATAAGAAAATGTAATACCCATTAAGACTCCTTTTTGCCAACAGCTGTATTTCTGATGATCTAAAAATAGTATATCAGCAGCCATATATACCTGCTGCAACAGATTATAATTAAGGGACTTTCTTCCCTGAAGTTTATCAGTTCAGCTCCACTCACTACCAATTCAGTTTCAGGTGTTAAAAAAAAAAAAGGATGTGGTGATTCATTGTTATCAACGTATACCATAACTACATCAGTGTAAAACTCTCATTTTTGCTGTAGACTATTTGTTAATTTCACATCAAAGAGATAAATTTGTCTACAAAGTAAAGGTAATAAAAAGCTGTAGTTAGTCTCACAAGATTAATATATCTGCTACAGCATATTTCAAGTTCAACTGGGTAGGGAAGCAATTAAAAGCATTAATTTGTATATGAACAGATTTCAGAGTGATAAATCAAAAGGTGGCAGGCAGATTTAGAGCATCTTTCATTTTTGTTTCACGAATGATTTCATTTAGGGGCCTACTATTATAAATAATATTTATGAAAATATGCAATATTTTCTTTAAGATAAAGATTTATTTTCTTGATTCACATAAACGCTGTGCAATATTTGCTTTCAAATAATACATTTTAGTCTCCTAGTAGACACTAAGTTGATGTCATCTTCCCTTCTTTTCCTTTTGTGGTTGTACTTTTTCAAAATATACAAAATAGGTTTTATTTTATATAGTTTATTTTTACAGAAACATAAATTCAAGTTATTTCTGCCTATCAATGTTAATTAATTTCTGATGGAAGAATTAATGGGGAGTCACTTTTAAAAATCTATTTAGTTCATTCCATTTCTGTCATTAAATTTCAGCATTAATATTTCTTTATATTTCAATGTATCATTGATATCTTTTACTTTTTGTTGTACTTGGTTTATTTATCTTCCTTTCTCATTCAATGTCACTTCAAAATTCTTTTATAATCTCTCCAATCTCACCACATTATTTTACCCCTCTGTTTAAATTAACTATAAGTTTATAATTTCACTGCATTAACTGAAATTTCATTACTATTTATTACATATTTATTACACTTAACAAAATACAGCTTTCTAATGGTTCTTAAAAGACATTATATTAATAAAATGAATTAAATTTAGGTCTAATGGACATTACCTCCTTTCAAAATAATACGATCTTCACAGCTTGAGCCCTTCATTTGTTCACACCCTTTTCAAGCAGAATTCAAGAAGCAGGAAACGGGCTTCTGGCCTAGGCTGAAATTGATTTATTTTAGCCTTGTTCTATGATTTTTCTAAGCATTTACTGAAGAGTTAACTATAAAATTTAAGCTAAAAGCACCCTAAATTCAAGTAAAAAATGAATGCATTTTATAAAATATTTGGTGTCTACTGCTTTTTTTTTTTTTTTTTTTTTTTTTTGAGACAGAGTCTTGCTCTGTCACTCAGGCTGGAGTACAGTGGTGCCATCTCAGCTCACTGCAACCTCCGCTTCCCTGGGTCAAGAAATTCGCCTGCCTCAGCCTATCCAGTAGCTGGGATTACAGGTGTCTGCCACCATGCTCAGCCAATTTTTATATTTTTAGTAGAGAGGAGGTTTCACCACGTTGGCCAGGCTGGTCTCCAACTCCTGACCTCAGGTGATCCACCCACTTCAGCCTCCCAAAGTGCTTAGATGACAGGCCTGAGCCACCATGCTCAGCCAGATTTATTTATTATTATTATTTTATTTATTTATTTATTTTAATATATTTTATTGCACTTTAGGTTCTGGGGTACATGGGCAGAACATGCAGGATTGTTGCATAGGTACATACATGGCAATGTAGTTTGCTGCCTCTATCCCCGTAACCTGTATCTGGCATTTCTCCCCCAAGTTATCCCTCCCCAACTTCCTATCCCATTCTGTCCCTCCCCTAGTCCCCCACAACAGACCCCAGTGTGTGATGATACCCTCTCTGTGTCCATGTGTTCTCGTTGTTCAACACTCACCTATGAGTGAGAACATGCAGTGTTTGATTTTCTGTTCTTGTGTCAGTTTACTGAGAATGATGATTTCCAGATTCATCCATGCATCCATGTCCCTACAAAGGACACAAATTCATTGTTTTTTAATGGCTGTATAGTATTCCATGGTATATATATGCCACATTTTCCTTGTCCAGTCTTCCTTGTCCAGTCTTTCCTTGGTTCCAGGTCTTTGCTCTTGTAAACAGTGCTGCAATGAACATACCTGTGAATGTGTCCTTATAATAGAACCATTTAGAAACCTTCAGATATATACCCAGTAATGGGATTGCTGGGTCAAATGGAATTTCTATTTCTAGGTCCTTGAGGAATCTCTACACTGTCTTCCACAATGGTTGAACTAATTTACACTCCCAGCAAGAGTGTAAAAGTGTTCCTATTTCTCCACATTCTCTCCAGCATCTTTTGTCTCCAGGTTTTTTAATGATTGCCATTCTAACTGGCGTGATATGGTATCTCAATGTGGTTTTGATTTGCATTTCTCTAATGATGACTGATGATGAGCATTTTTTCATATGTTTATTGGCCTCACATATGTCTTCTTTTGAAAAGTGTCTGTTCATATCCTTCACCCACTTTTGAATGGGGTTGTCTGTTTTTTTCTTGTAAATCTATTTTAGTTCTTTGTAAATTGGATATTAGCCTTTTGTCAGATGGGTAGATTGCAAAACTTTTTCCCATTCTGTTGGTTGCTGGTACACTCTAATGATTGTTTCTTTTGCTGTGCAGAAGCTCTGGAGTTTAATTAGATCCCATTTGTTTATTTTGGCTTTTGTTGCCAATGCTTTTGGTGTTTTAGTCATGAAGTCCTTGCCTATGCCTATGTCCTGAATGGTTTTCCCTAGGTTTTCTTCTAAGGTTTTTATGGTGTTAGGTCTTATGATTAAGTCTTTAATCCATCTGGAGTTAATTTTAGTGTAAGGTGTCAGGAAGGGGTCCAGTTTCTGCTTTCTTCACATGGCTAGCCAGTTTTCCCAACACCATTTCTTAAACAGGGAATCCTTTCCCCATTGCTTGTTTCTGTCAGGTTTGTCAAAGATCAGATGGTTTTACATGTGTGGCATTGCCCCCAAGGCCTCTGTTCTGTTCCATTGATATCTCTGTTTTTGTACCAGTGCCATGTTGTTTTGATTACTGTAGCCTAGTAGTATAATTTGAAGTCAGGTAGCCTGATGCCTCCAGCTTTGTTCTTTTTGCTTAGAATTTACTTGGCTATGTGGGCTCTCTTTTGGTTCTAAATGAAATTTAAAGTGTTTTTTTCCAGTTCTGTGAAGAGAGTCATAGCAAGCTTGATGGGGATAGCATTGAATCTATAAATTACTTTGGGCAGCATGGCCATTTTCACAATATTGACTCTTCGTAACCATGAGCATGGAATGTTTTTCATCTCTTTGTGTCCTCTCTTATTTCTTTGAGCAGTGGTTTGTAGTTCTCCTTGAAGAGATCCTTTACATCCTTTGTTAGTTGTATTCCTATGTATTTTATTCTCTTGGTAGCAATTGTGAATGGAGTGTGTTCTTAATTTGGCTCTCTGTTTGTCTATTATTGGTGTATAGGAATGCTTGTGATTTCTGCACATCGATTTTGTATCCTGAGACTTTGCTGAAGTTGCTTATCAGTTTCAGGAGATTTTGGGCTGAGACAATGAGGTCTTCTAAATATACAATCATATCGTCTGCAAATAGAGAAAATTTGACTTCCTCCTTTCCTAAATGAATACCCTTTATTTACTTTTCTTGCCTGATTGCTCTGGCTAGAACTTCCAATACTATGTTGAATAGGAGTGGTAAGAGAGGGCATCCTTGTCTAGTGCCAGATTTCAAAGGGAATGCTTCCAGTTTTTGCCCATTCAGTATGATATTGGCTGTGGGTTTGTTGTAAATACCTTTTATTATTTTGAGATGTGTTCCATCTATACCTAGTTTATTGAGAGTTTTTAGCATAAAGGGCTGTTGAATTTTGTCAAAGACCTTCTCTGCATCTATTGAGATAATCATGTGGTTTTTGTCTTTGGTTCTGTTTATGTGGTGAATTACATTTATAGAATTGCATATGGTGAACCAACCTTGCATCCCCAGGATGAAGCCTACTTGATCGTGATGGATAAGCTTTTTGATGTGCTGTTGCAATCAGTTTGACAGTATTTTACTGAAGATTTTTGCATTCATGTTCATCATGTATATTGGCCTGAAATTTTCTTGTTGAGTCTCTGCAGGGTTTTGGTATCAGGATGATGTTGGTCTCATAAAATAATTTGGGAAGGAGTCCCTCTTCTTGGATTGTTAGAGAAAAAAAAGAGGCAGACAGACTAGAAACTATATAATGGAGCACTTTCAGAAATTTCAATTTATGTAATTTGTTACAAATTTTGAATCTATATGAAAATTGGACATTACATGTCAAATTCTATAAGGGTACATAATTCAAAAACGGTGTGTTTTTCTTCATAAGAAGTGGTTCTTGTGAAAGATTGTCATTTATTTATTTTGTAAATGTACTCTATATTACTCATGGTTATCCAGAAAAACATTGATTTTAAGGAATTGGCTGACAAAATTGTGGGGCAGGCCAGCTGTAAATTCAAGTATGGTTTCATGGTTCAGTCTTGAGTCCAAAGTCATTCTTCAGGAAATCTCAGTCTTTGCTCTTCAGAACTTTAGTTGATTGGATGAGGCCCACTCACATTATGAAGGGTAATTTGCTTTATGTAAAGTCAGTTGAGTTAAATGTTAACTGCATTTAAAAATATCTTCACAGTAGCATCTAGACCACCGTTTGACCAACCAACTGGGTATCATGGATTGCCAAATTAACACAAAAAATAAACAACCACATAGTCCTTGTCATTATTTTGGGGGATACCTCCATGCATCTGATGAGCAATTTACTTTTGAAACTGTCATGTCAAATATTTCTTAAAATTATCATTACAACTCTGGATCTTGTTTTAAATGTGTCTATGCTCTCTTAGTATCAATTTCAGGAGAAAAGCAAACTTCTCCCATCAAAGGCTCTAAGATCCCATTCAGGCAACTCTGCATTGCTTTCCTGTTTGACATGCTTATATCTCTAGCAGGGCTTTTTGATAAGCCTTTTCCAGATTAATCTAGAGTCTAAAGGCCCATCCACAGATTGGACCCCTTTATTTTGTTGGTAGACATTTTTATTTTATAGTCTCTTACCCTGATTCACTAAATACACACATATATTAACACCCAAGCCCTTGAGAGAACATTCCATCAGAGACTTTCTTGATGCAATAATTTCTCCTTCAGTAACTAAGAATTTTATGTTACAGTCCTCTTGCAATGGAAGCCTGCAGAATTTATCTATGTGGGAAAAACTGATGAATTCTTTAAGCTGAAAAAATTGACATTTAAATTATATATTAAAAATTGCAAATCAAAACCACAATGAGATACAATCTAATGTCAGTTAGAATGGCGATTATTTAAAGAGTCAGGAAACAACAGATGCTGGCTAGGCTGTGGAGAAATAAGAATGCTTTCACACTGTGGATGGGAGTGTATATTAGTTCAACCATTGAGGAAGACAGTGTGATGATTCCTCAAGGATCTAGAATCAGAAATACCATTTGACCCAGCAATCCCATTACTGGCTATATACCCAAAGAACTATAAATTAGTCTACTATAAAGACACATGCACCTGTATGTTTACCACAGCACTATTTACAATAGCAGAGACCTGGAACCAACCCAAATGTCCATCAGTGATATACTGGATAAAGAAAATGTGGCACATATACACCATAGAATACTATGTAGCCATAAAAAAGAATGATTCATGTCCTTTGCAGGTACGTGGATGAATCTGGAAGCCATTGTTCTCAGCAAAGTAACACAGGAACAGAAAACCAAACACGGCATGTTCTCTCTCATAAGTTGGAGTTGAACAATGGGAACACATGGACACAGGGGAGGGGAACAACGCACACGAGGGACTGTTGGAGGATAGGAGCCAAAGGGAAGGAGAGCATTAGGACAAATACCTAACTCATGTGGGGTTTAAAACCTAGATGACGGGTTGATAGGTGCAGCAAATCACCATGGCACCTGTATTCCTATGTAACAAACCTGCGTGTTCTGCACAAGTATCCCAAAACTTAAAGTAAAATAAAAAATAAATATATCACAAAATATTAAAAAAATGTTTTATATTAACTGTAATTTTATATAAATGTAATTACATTTTAATCAATATTATAATTGAAGAGGTGTAATTGTAGGTTAATCACATACCTAACTTGGGGCCCCAGGTAATAAATTCAAATTTAGAACATTGTGTGGTATGTATTGGTTGCTATTGACTATGCATCACAAGATATAATGAAAAAGACGTATTCTGATAAAATAACAAACTAGTTTGGGAAAAAGAAGAGAATGGTAATAGCAAAGTTCCAGAAATTAATATTCTTGCTATATTTAAAAAGCTGACAGCTTTTAAAGTTGAAAAAAAATCTTAAAGTGCAAATTTTAATTTCAATTTAGTCTGCAACAATAATCGATTAAGAGCATGTCTTTCACAACTATTGTTAACACCTCTCAATTAACCAGAGGGCCACATAGCAAATAACAGATAAAGAGTGATTACCTCCCAACAAGGCATTTAAGTCCCCAAATACACACATTTTTACTTGAAAAGGGCAAAGCCAAAAAATGTAGCTGTCTTGGGAAATGTCTCAAGACAAAATATGGTTGTGATTATTGTCATGAAGACTTGACAGCAATGATATTAAATAAAAGAATCCTACTAAAGTTTTGAGATAATATTAAGTCTCAAAGAAAAAGAAGCCTGAACTGAAAAAACCTGGGCGGCCACATGATTCTCATACTCTTAGCTTTCTCTGGATTCGAATGGAAATGACAAAATCCACGTTACATAGTAGACTACCAATTCACCAGGATTATACGGATTTCTAAACATGCTCAAATATACCTGTGTTGTTATACTTCTATAAATTTACTCATGTATTTTTTTCAACTTTTTCGCTAGCAGCACAACTACTTTTTTGAAGCCTAACTCATATGTTTCCTTTCCTATGAATTTGACTATGATCTTCTCAAACAGACCTAATTCCTCTCTCCACGTTACTATTTCAGAACTGTTTTTTCTTTTTTGAGACGGAGTCTCACACTGTCACCCGGGCTGGAGAGCAATGGCGTGATCTCGGCTCACTGCAATCTTTGCCTTCCTGGTTCAGGCGATTCTCCTGCCTCCACCTCCTGAGAAGCTGGGACTACAGGCACCGCCACTATGCCCCCGCTAATTTTTTTGTATTCTCAGTAGAGACAGGGTTTCACTATGTTGGACAGACTAATCTCAAACTCCTGACCTCATGATCCCCCGGCCTTGGCCTCCCAAAGTGCTAGAATTACAGGGGTGAGCCACAGCGTCCAACTCAGAATTTTATTTATTTATTTATTTATTTAAGACACAGTTTTGCTCTGTCACCCAGGCTGAAGTGCAGTGGTGTGAACACAGCTCACTACAACCTTGAACTCACCAAGTTCAAGTGATTCTCCCACCTCAGCCTATCAAGTAGCTTGGACTACAAATGTGCGCCACCACACCTGGCTAAATTTTGTATTTTTTAGTAGAGACAGAGTTTTGCCATGTTGACCAGGATCATTTCCAACTTGTGGGATCAAGCCATCAGCCCAGCTCAGCCTCCCAAAGTGCTGAGATTGCAGGTGTGAGCCACCTCTCTTGGCTCAGAACTCTTCTTAAGCCTCTATCAGAATGCTTAGCCCATTGCCTCATCATTGTTCATTTAATAATTTCTGCCTGATTAATGTGAGCACTTTTGTGTCTTCAGTACCTGGTAACTAATGAGTATCTTTCCAATAAATAAATGCAAGAAATATTTATGCATGCCAAATCACCAGTTAGTATTTGTTTTTTTATTTCTCTAAACTCAGAACTACTCTTGCTATACAGTTGATGTTATACAGATTTTGGAACCACAATGAAGCAAACTGTAATTTAAAAAATTCTTTGTATTGAATGAAATCTGTGCACATTAATTATTAGTTCTATTATAGAAAATGAATGTTTTTCTTAGAAAAATCATAAAAAGCTGTCTAGTATAGAAGTATAAGTGTTGGTAAATGACATGCTGATTTAGTCATGAAGAAGTGTTTGATAAGTCAATGACAATGATTAGAGATAAGTTAAATATAATAATTCTTTCTTAACTATAGCAAGTAGTGACATAAAGTCATTCACAAAATTTGTTAAAGCCCAGTGATTGAGCTGTCTTTCCCCTGTTACATTTTGTATGAAAAGTTCTTTCACGGTAAATGCATCATTATATCAGAGATCTCTCAGTTAAACTTACAAACTGCAACAGCTTGTGAGTACTCTAAATTTATTTCTAGCTACTGAAGCCTTTAATATCTAAATGTAAGGAGTCACTTTTAAGGAAATAGAAAACAGAGTTGAATGAATTCTTTAACCTTGTTTTCTAAGATCAGAGAATGTCTCTAAAATATATTACTCGAAAAGTATACCTAAAATTGTGGGGTGCATTGTCTCATGCTGAAATTACAGGCATTGGCTCATAATGCCTGTAGTTGGCTTGTAATTCCAGAATGAGACCATGTTCCCCACAATTTTAGGTATATTTATTGCGAGGCCAAGATGGGAGGATTCCTTGAGGTCAGGAGTTCCAGACCAGCCTGGCGAAGGCAGCAAGACTTCATCTCTACAAAAAAAAAAAATTAGCTGGGTGTAATGGTGCACTACTGTAGTCCCAGCTACTTAGGATGCTGAGGCGAGAGGATTGCTTGTACCTAGGAGTTTGAGGTTATGGTGAGCTGTGATTGCACCACCGCATTCCAGCCTGGGCAACAGACTGAGACTCTGTCTTGCATAAATAAATAACCAAATAAATAAATAAATAATGTAATATATTAAAATAAACGAAATCTACCTAACATGCCACTCACTGTTTCAATAAAAAGCCAACTCTACAATCCATGATTCCAATCGATAGCCACTAACTTTACAAATAAGATTATTCTGACAATTCTAACATTTAATGAACAAAATAAAGGATTTTTAGTATCCACATTTGGAGATCTGTGTTTCAGACTAGAATGTAATTTAACCACCTATGGCGTGTATATTCTACAGTACGGTAATTAATGAAATCTTAGTATAAATTAAAGTAGAAAATACACATATCACATTGCCTGTACCTCATAAAATTAGCATCCTTCATGCATGTTGTCAATGGATGGGAGCTTGTCCATTGTATAAAGAAAGGCTCCTTAACAGTAAAGCCTCATCAAATAACAGATTAACTTCATAATAATACTATGGCAGTCATAGATTTCATTCTGAGAGAATGCTGTTTCGCCAATACTGTTTATATGAAATTGAAAAATTATATACTGAGTTTGCGACTTCTTTTTGAGGAATATAATCTTTAGCATTTTTCTGATATAAAAATTTCAAAACTATTTTGTAAAGAAAATATCAATGTAGTCATGTGTAATTTAACAACTCCATAATTTACATAGAGTCTGAATTTATAAATTACAAATGTTCAACCTATATTATACTGATAAAAATCTTTAAATTATCTTAGTAATTCCTTCAAATGCAAATCCCTTTATTATGCTAAATTATTGTGTCCAGTTGGAAAAAATATATATATATAAAGAATAAGCAATCAGGAAATCGATATATATATATAATTATGTGATAAGACACAACTAAGATAGAAATTAGCTGACATTATTAATATCCAATGTGTATAAGATTAAAATTATTAATCCATGTACTCATTCAACTTATATTTACCTAGGACTAAAATATATCATGTGTTAGACATGCATACACACAGTAATAAACTTGAAACTCCTTGAATGGAAAAAGGATGTGCTATCTTTGTTATTATAAGACTATCCTTAAAATTTGTCTTTTCAAATTGCTGTATATGAAGGATTGTGAGATCATATATAAATAGGTAAATTAAATAAATTTAGTGGGATAGACATGGAAATATATAATTACAAATATATTGCAAGAGACATCCACTGCTATGTATATACATACCCTAAAATTGTACTTGAGAGTTAAGAGGGTTTAATTCAGAGAAGTTCTCACACTAAAGAAGATAGGGGAAGCATTTAAAGATGAATCAAGGTTTAAAAAGAGTAGATGGTTTTTTCTCCAAAATTAACAGCCTGTGCAAATTTAGGGAGTCCTAAAACACTGAGGTACAATAACAAGTGCACTGATCTGGACGAGAAGTGAGATTTGAGTGAGGGGAGAGATGGAAGGAAAAACAGAAGAATCACTGAGGGCCCCTTAAATGGTGAACTTAAGTTTTAGATTTTGTACAATGAATGTGTTGATGAAAAATCTTAAATAGGATTTTTATATAATTGGATTTGCTTTTTTAGGAAACATTTATTGGTAGAGTGTCTATAGCAAAGCTGTAGTCATAGGAACATGTAAAATACATGTTACAAATGTTGGGCTACCAGGGATCTGGAGCAGTAAAATGAGAAGGCTATAGATTCACAATGAAGAAAATACTTAAAAGATCAGAAAAAGATAAATAGAATGGAAATTGATTACTATTTCAGATGGGCTTACAGTGGCACAACGATATGAATGTACTTAATAAAGTTGAACTTTGCATGTAAAACTGGTTAAAATGATAAATTTTGTGTATCACAAAATTTAATTGTGTATCACAATTTAAAAAAACACTTTCGTGAGGTAACTTCTCAATAAGTCTGTTTATAAATGTTTGAGTCAGTAAAATGAAAATGATTTTAAAAACACCTATCAAGCCTAGTAAAGTGTCTGTATTTGTTTTTTTTTTATTACCAAAGTAAAAAAAAAAAATTAATAACCTTCAGGGTATGCTTAGGCAAACTTACAAGGTTTTACAATGGGTTTACATAATTTATAATTATATTATTATTTAATTTTGTTTTAAGCAAATAAGATTAAGAAGAAACATATAGTACAACTGAATCATTTTTATTTTAACTGATAGGAGACACTCAGTGTGATGTAGATAAAGGAAATTAACTAGCAGAGTACAGGATTTAAATGCTAACTAGCGTGGGCACAACTGGATCAAAATGTTTAAATTCTGCAAGAAGCTGTAAAAATACCAAGAAGTGTATAAGGCCAGAGTTTTCCATCCTAGACTAGAGAACATAATAGTTTTGGAAAAACTGGGAGGATCAGTAATCAGTCTAAAGTATTTATCTTACCAGCGCTTCTTTTATTTTGAAATAAATTGCCAGACTTTTAATCTTTCTCAATATGTTCTGGGAGATGATGCTTTGTTTATCTGAAATTATTTTTTGAATAAGTCAACGGTGTACTAAAATTTCTGAGAGAAAGGCTACTCTATCTGAAAATAGCACTACAGAGAGGAGCCAGCCAGGTTGTGTCATTATGAGTTACAGCCACACATCTATACTACTGCTGTTTCCCTGCAATCACTGCAATGAATTACAGTAATACATTCAATCCTGATAAATGATCTACTCAGCTTCTGCTTAAATTAAACTGACTGCAATCCAGATGAGTGCAGCCACATATTAACGCTGGGTCCACCATTTCTTGTCTCTGTCTCGGTGAATTATGGAATGGGAGTGCTAGCTTTATGCATTGATTAACATTGCTGCTACAGCTTTTTCACAGATCAATGTTCAAGTGGAATGAAAAGTAGGCTCAAACATTCTGCTGCCACATTTAATGCTGTCATCATAAAAATAAATGCATAGTGTTTAAAATCAAATCTTATAAATAACACTAGACATAGCCATGCCACAAAATATTCATCTCTAATTTCTTTTACAATTACTATATGAAGATATTATTAACAAATATCAGTACAGATACCTACAGAGTAATGACTATCTTTTTTTAAATAATGTTTTGCCTATTTCTTGAGGGTCTAAGGAATACTCTCAAGTTGAATGATTTTGTATATTTATAGTATGCCTTTTTGAAGACTTCATCCATTGCATTTAATTTAATATTTTGTTGGAATGCACGAAACACACACTCACATACACATACACACACACACACATTTCTCAGTTGAACAGTGTTGTCTTCATTAAATAATGTTGTTACTTTTCTTATACAATTAGACATATTTACTATATCGTATTTTCATGTTGTCATTGGCTTGCAGGAAGCTTAGAATTGAATGAATTACAACATTTAACCAAAACATAGACTAATTGTAAAAATCATTCTCCACTTTCTATTTTGATAGTGCAAATTTCAATATCCACCTCAAAGTTACTTCAAATTCTCTACAGAATATGTAGATATGATGACATTAAAATTACATGAGATATTAAGACTAATAGTGGTTGTAATACATGCATGATTTCTACACAGAAAAAGGATATTTGTAATTAAAGCTATATTAATATAATGGTAAAATAATAGTATATCTTTATGTGGGAAATTGTTATCCTACAATATATATTCTTCAACATATTGCATTTATCCCCAATTATTTTTCTGGGCACTTTCAAAATGTTTGTCGGCTAGTGTTAAGTACTAAGAAAAACAAATTTAAACTTAAAAATACAGGGTTCTGCCACAAATAGGGTTCAGAACATTTTTCAAAGCTACTTTCTTCTTCACTTCTGTTAAGGCAAATGAAGCAATGCACAGTAGTTACTGTGGGCCAATTACTTCTTTTGTGTCGATCAGATAAACATCCTGCTCTTTACCTGGGATGTAACACTAGCAAAGAGTAGTGCGAGTTCCTCCCTGGTGGAGAAAGGAGTTTAAAGTTCCCATCCCCCTATACAAATGTTCTTGTCATTTTTATAATAAGGAGGTGATGTTTGCATGTCATATGAAAACTTTAAATGTTTTCCTTTTACCTGACTTAAAGAAACAAAATGTGGGGGTAGGGGGTGGTTATCATTGATATTCTTCAAGTGCGCAAATGCACAGCAGTGCTCTTATTCAATCATGAAAAGTAAGAATAATGTTATGATGATAAAAACGTACATTACACTTTATTAGAGCAACAATTAAAATTTATAGTTACAGGAACTTTATGAAATTTCAACTTGCCTCTTCTCTCTGAGTTACTGGCTTCCTTGTTTTTGTTTGTAATTTGGGTTTATTGCCACTAATGATGTTGTGATGAAGTGTCTCATTTATTCGTAGAAAACCTAGGATGAAATTTACTTTTTAAACTATTTTCTATAGAAACCTTGCAATATTCTGAAGTATCAGTATTCTTACTTTATCTCTTCATAAAAACATATTTGTTACAGAATAATATTTTAAACCTTTTCCTGTTTTAGCTTTTGTTATACTTCCATTTTTTTTCTGTGTGATTTGGCAAGCAAAATAACTTTTACACAATTTGAAAATTATATCTAATTTGTGGAAATTTGGAGAGAAAATATAACCTAAAACAATTTCATAAAGATCATGTATGATTTAGCCACTTTCATTGTGTATATTTATTACTCAGAATAGTATCTTGATTCTGAAGTGGCACCAAGGCAAAAATAACTCAATTGTCTGAGAGTTTCTCATTTGCCACCAGAAAGTACTTTAACATTCCTGTAATTTTTTTCAGTCTTATAGATTTGTGTGTATCTTTATCAACTTATAAGTGATTTGATGGTCATTTCCTCTGTTCTGTGTTTGATAGCTCTTCTAAAATAGAATACATTTTAATTGCATAATAAACATTTTCCAACAAATCATTGCTTAAATATTATAATAGTTTGGGAGCTAAGGCAGTTGCTGCATTGGTTGCATAGTCTGACAAGGTATCTTGTAATTTTTCTCATGCTTCCTACTTGACTTTCATAAAATTGCTGAGCCAGTGCAGCCATCTGTTAGTATTTCACATGGAAAAGGGAAAAGAGACATGCATACTTTCTCCATTGAAAATTTCCTTCCTTTCTTGTGAAGAGACACTCTCCATGAAAATTCAACCTGCATGTCACTGGCTGTAACATTACTACAATGGCATCTTAGGGTTTTAGATTCCCAGAAGTAAAAAGCAAGGAAGAAGTGGGTTGGGAAATAATTTAACTGGGTGTGTCTTAACACTATCTACCTAAGGATCTACCCAAAGCATTTTTTCCCCCCAAATATTAGACTCCTTCACACCTCTTGAGATTATTCACTCTTCTCCTCAGCTTAGAAATCTGAGAGAAAATCTTGAGTTATCCCTTTTCAATATATAAACGTACAATTATAGAAAACATTGGCTTGGTTTTATTTATTTGATTGCTTTCAAATGGATTTGCTCCTCTGCATTTCAGTTATCTCTATTAGTTCAAATCCATAAATTCATTCTGTATTTTAACAGTATTTTACACATTCTCCTGCTTTAGTCTTTCAAATCTAAAATACAATTCTAATTATTGATCAAAAGGTATGGAATTACAGTATTCTTGGTTTGCTTCAGCACGATATAGAAATTCCTCAGGTTGGCAAGAAGTACATTCCTGAATTTCTCTGTATTTTATTCTTAATCCCCTCCAACCAGAATATTAAATTATTACTGGTTAAACTGGTTTATTTTTAGTTTATCATAAACACTATCATCTCTCCATTTGTTTTTCTTTTACATTAGAGATTTTCCATCAAATGGAAAAAGCATTTTTATACTTTAAAAATCACATTTAGGTGCGATGTCTTAAAACACAAGAAAACCAAACTAAATATTGCTCACTCATACTTCTATTCCTGTCCCAAATAAGATGTTGCTTTTGTCACTTACTACTATTCTGAACCCGTCCTTCTATGTTTACAAAGATGTTATGAGTTTTTCAGATTCATGCTATTGACATTATTGCAATTTCTGCAAGTCTCCTGAGTTATAACTTTGGAGTTTTGGTTTTAAATTTTTGTGCATATGCCTTATCAAGTTCGACCCCAATCATTCGTCTTTGTCTCTTGAATTCCTTTCTTTCCAATATCCAACACCTTTTTCATAGCTTTTATTAATATCCATCTGCAAGGTTACAAAGCCTTTTATGAAAACAAAATCTTACTGTTGTGGTTCAAGAAAGACACATCACTGTTAACTAAATTCTAAATTTTATTCAGATTTCTTCAGTTTTTCCAGTAATTCCATTCTTCCATTTCAAGATCTAATCTAGGATACTACGTTGTGTTTAATCACCGCACCTCTTTAGTCTGCTGTGGCCTGTGACTGTTTTTCATTGCCTTTCATGACATTGAAGATTTTGGGGGAATACTTGCCAGGTATTTTGCTGGTTGTCTCTATATATGAACTTGACTGATATTTTCCTAATAATTGTAGAGGTATGAGATTTTCAAATGAATATCACAGAGATTAAGTAATTTTTTTCTTTATATCAGGTCAGGTGATACAGCTAATAACCTTAGTTATTTCACTAAGATAGTGTCTGCTAAATTTCTCTGTTGTCGAGATACATTTCCCTTTTTATCCATATCTCTTTGGAAACCTAATCAGTTAGATCAGTGTACACCCAAGAGAGTGGACTCCTAACAGGGGAGTCTCTGTGTAAATTATAAATTAGTTGGCATTTCCTTAAAAGATTTCTCCCTTCTTCAGCATTTATTTATTATACACTATTTTATTTATATCAGTATGGCTCATGGATATTTATTTTATACTTTGGGTTATAAGCTAATGTTAAGATGTTAATTTTGTTACTTGAGTTGTTCCAGATTTTCCCATTGGGAACTCTTTCAGTTTGTCTCCTTTTGTTGTTGGTGTTGTTATTTGTTTGCTGACCCGAAAGTTTTATTTTTTGAGCACTTCCTTACTTTCTGGTACTCTAAAATGTTCCAAGCCTAACTTGTCTTTTTCCTTGCACTTTTCTAGAGCTGTAGCTTTAGAATAGTCTGTTCTTTAGGTATCCCTGAAGATCAGAGAATAGTATTTTTATTAGAAAATGGTATTTAGAACACAAAATTTGGGAACAGGATGTATTGTTGCTATTGGTGTGTCATTATGCCTATATGTATGTGTGTGTGTGTGTGTGTTGCCATATGTGTATATGCACACATACATATAGCATGTAGTCTATATATCTAAACACATATCTAAACATGAGTTCACAGTAATGTCTCCAACTTTAATCCAGTGAAAAGATTTATTTTCAGTTAATTTTTATTGCTCTACCTTTTTCTCTTCAACACTCTCCTTTTTGTTGCTGTAAGTTTTTATTGGATAGATTTATAGTTCTTAATACACAATTCAAACATAGCTTTTTTTTCCCCATAATACTTTTATTTTAACTATATCTACTTTTCTAAAGATCTATCAATCTATCCTTCTGAACAATTTATGTCTATTAAATTATCTAGTGTACAGTTTTAAATGTAAGAATATCTTGAAGCATTAATTTTTTTGAAGTTTCACAATCATATGTTGCCATAAGTATTATAAACACACAATAAGAGTATATTAGAATGCCACTCCTGGGATCATGTAACATTACAGGTACTATCTTGAATACTTTTTATAGTTTGGATTAATAACACCTGAAACAGGGAAAGGGCGATATGGTATGGGATTTCATCCATAAGAGCATACTTTCTAGCAGTGTCTGGGATACTGATTTTTCAAAATGTCTATCTGCTAATATGCCAAACAATGTAAAATATGATATTTAATCTCAGACATATCTTTAAAAGGTTAGACATGGAAATAAGTGTACAGATTCAACAAAAGCTTACAAGGTATTTATGACAAGTAAATGTACATTAGTGTGCTTGTTGTTTATACCTTTAAAGAGTGGATAGCTAAATGTTTCTTCATTTGAAGACATTTACAAGTGGTCCATCAGTGGCTGGTGAGATGGCTGAATAGGAACAGCTCCAGTCTGCAGCTCCCAGTAAGATCAACACATATGGCAGGTGATTTCGGCATTTCCAACTGAGATACCTGGCTCATGTCACTGGGACTGGTTAGACAGTGGGTACAGCCCACAGAGGGTGAGCAGATGCAGGGCAGGGCATTGCCTCACCCAGGAAGTGCAAGAGGTCAGGGGAACTCCCTCCCCTAGCTAAGGGAAGCCATGAGGGACTGTGCCATGAGGGACAGTGCTATCTGGCCCAGATACTATGTTTTTCCTGTGGTATTCACAGCCCTCAGACCAGGAGATTCCCTTGGGTACCTGTACCACCAGGGCCCTGGGTTTCAAGCACAAAACTGAGCGGCTGTTTGGGCAGATAGCAAGCTAGCTGCGGGAGTTTTTTTTTTTAATACCCCAGTGGCTCCTGGAATACCAGTGAGACAGAACCATTCACTCCTCTGGAAAGGGAGCTGAAGCCAGGGAGCCAAGTGGTCTAGCTCAGTGGATCCCACCCCCCACAGGACACAGCAAGCTAAGATCGACTGGCTTAAAATTCTTGCTGCCAAGCACAGCAGGCTGAAGTTGACCTGGGACACTAGAGCTTGGTTGAGGGCGGGGTGTCTGCTATTACGGAGGCTTGTGTAGCAGGTTTTCCCCTCACAGTGTAAACAAAGCCACGGAGAAGTTCGAACTGGGCAGAGCCCACCCCAGGACTGCAAAGCCACTGTATCCAGACTGCCTCTCTAGATTCCTTCTCTCTGGGCATGGCATCTCTGATAGAAAGGCAGTAGCCCCAGTCAGGGGCTTATAGATAAAACCCCCATCTCCCCCAGGACAGAGAACCTAGGGGAAGGGGCAGCTATGGGCACAGATCAACAGATTTAAACATTCCTGCCTCCTGGCTGTGAAGAGAGCAGCGGATCTACCAGTACAGCACTCAAGCTCTGCTAAGGGACAGATTGCCTGCTCAAGTGGGTCCCAGACCCCTGTGCCTCCTGTTTGGAAAACATGTCCCAGCAGGGGTCAACAGACACTTCATATATGAGAGCTCCAGTTGGCATTTGGCAGGTGCTCCTCTGGGGAGGAAGCTTCCAGAGGAAGGAACAAGCAGCAATCTATGTTGTTTTGCAGCCTCTGCTGATGATTCCCAGGAAAATAGGGTCTAACATGGAACTCCAGCAAGCCCCAGCAGGCCTGCAACAGAGAGGCTACTGTTAGAAGGAAAACCAGCAAACAGAAAGGAATAGCATCAACATCAACAAAAGAGATGTTCCCACAAAATCCCCCATCTGAAAGTTACCAACATCAAAGACCAAAGGTAGATAAATCCATGAAGTGGAGGAAGAACCAGTGCAAAAAGGCTGAAAACTCCAAAATCCAGACCACCTCTTCTCCTCTAAAGGATCACAACTCCTCATCAGCAAGGGAACAAAACTAGACAGAGAATGAATTTGACAAATTGAAAGAAGTAGGCTTCAGAATGTCAGAAGATGGGTAATAACAAACTCCTCCAAGCTAAAGGAGCATGTTCTAACCCAATGCAAGGAAGCTAAGAACATTGAAAAAAACACTAGAAGAACTGCAAACTACAATAACCAGTTTAAAAAAGAACATAAGTGACCTGATGGAGCTAAAAAACACAGCATGAGAACTTAATGAAAGATACACAAGTATCAATGGCCAAATCAATCAAGTAGAAAAAAAGGTATCAAGGATTAAAGATTAATTTAATGAAATAAAGCAAGAAGAAAAGATTGGAGAAAAAAAAAAGAATGAAAAGGAACAAACAAAGCCTCCAAGAAATATGGGACTATGTAAAAAGACCAAACCTATGTTTGATTGGTGTACCTGAAAGTGATTGGATGAATAAAACCAAGTTGGAAAACACATTTCAGGATATTATCTAGGAGAAATTCCCCAATTTAGCAAGACAGGCCAACATTCAAATTCAGGAAATACAGAGAACACCACAAAGGTACCCCTTGAGAAGAGCAACCTCAAGACACATAATTTTCAGATTCACCAAGGTTGAAATGAAGGATAAATTGTTAAGGGCAGCCAGAGACAAAGGTCAGGTTACCCACAAAGGGAAGCCCATCAGACTAAGAGTGGATCTCTCAGCAGAAACCCTACAAGCCAGAAGGGACTGGGGTCAATATTCAAAATTCTTAAAGAAAATAATTTTCAACCCCGAATTTAACATCTTGTCAAACTAAGCTTCATAAACGAAGACGATAAAATCCTTTATAGACAAGCAAATGCTAGAGATCTTGTCACCACCAGTCCTGTCTTACAAGAGCTCCTGAAGGAAGCACTAGATATGGAAAGGAAAACCCGGTAACAGCCACTGCAAAAACATACCAAATTGTAAAGACCATCAACGCCATGAAGAAACTGCATCAACTACTGGTCAAAATAACCAGTTAGCAGCATAATAACAGGATCAAATTCACACATAACAATATTAACCTTAAATTTAAATGGGCTAAATGCTCCAGTTAAAAGACACAGACTGGCAAATTGGGTAAATAGTCAAGACCCATTAGTGTGCTGTATTCAGGTGACCCATCTCCCGTGCAAAGACACACATGGGCTCAAAACAAAGGGATGGAGGAATATTTACCAATCAAATGGAAAGCAAATAAACAAAACAAGACAAGACAAAAAACCCCACAGGGGTTGCAATTTTAGTCTCTGATAAAATAGACTTTAAACCAACAAAGATAAAAAAATAGCAAGAAGGGCATTACATAATTATAAAGGGATCCATGCAACAAGAAAACCTAATTATCCTAAATATATATGATCCCAATACAGGAACACCCAGATTCATAAAGCAAGTTCTTACAGACCTAGAAAGAGACTTAGACTTCCACACAATAATCGTGGGAGACTGTAACACTCCGCTGTCAATATTAGACAGATCAATGAGACAGAAAATTCACAAGGATATTCAGGACTTGAACTCAGCTCTGGACCAAGTGGCCCTAATAGACATCTACAGAACTCTCCACTTCAGATCAACAGAATATATACTCTTCTCAGCACCACATCGCACTTATTCTAAAATTGACCGCATAATTGGAAGTAAAACACTCCTCAGCAAATGCAACACAACAGAAATCATAACAGTCTTTCAAACCATAGTGCAGTCAAGTTAGAACTCAAGATTAAGAAACTCACTCAAAACCACCTAACTACATGGAAACTGAACAACCTGCTCCTGGATAAATAACAAAATTAAGGAAGAAATAAATAAGTTATTTGAAATCAATGAGAACAAAGACACAATGTACCAGAATCTCTGGTACACAACTAAAGCAGTGATTAGAAGGAAATTTATAGCACTAAATGCCCACAGGAGAAAGTGGGTAAGATCTAAAAGTGACACCGTAACAACTCAATTAAAAGAACTAGAGGAGCAAGAGCAAACAAATTCAAAAGCTAGCAGAAGACAAGATATAACTAAGATCAGAACAGAATTGAAGGAGATAGAGACAGAGAAAAAAACTTTCAAAAAATTAATGAATCTGGGAACTGGTTTTTTTGAAAAGATTAACAAAATAGACTAGCCAGACTATTAAAGAAAAGAGAGAAGACTCAAACAGACACAGTAAAAAAAAAAGATAAAGGGGATATTGCCACTGATCCCACAGAAATACACACTACCATCAGAGGCTACTATAAACACCTTTACACAAATAAACTAAAAAATCTAGAAGAAATGGATAAATTCCTAGACATACATATCTTCCCCAGATTAAACCAGGAAGAAGTTGAATCCATGAACAGAAAAATAACAAGTTCTAAGATTGAGGCAGTAATTAATAGCCTACCAATCAAAAAAACAAAAATAAAAAAGCCCAGGAACAGACGGATTCACAGCAGAATTCTATCAGAGGTATAAAGAGGAGCTGGTAGCATTCCTTCTGAAACTATTCCAAACAATAGAAAAAGAAGGACTCCTCCCTAACTAATTTTACAAGATCAGTATCATCCTGACACCAAAACCTGGCAGAGACACAACAACAACCACAAAAATTTCAGGCCAATATCCCTGATGAACTTTGATGTGAAAATCCTCAATAAAATACTGGCAAACAGAATCTAGCCGCACATTAAAAAGCTTATCCACCACAATCAAGTTGGCTTCATCCCTGGGATGGAGGGCTGGTTTAACATACACAAATCAATCAACATAATCCATCAAATAAACAGAACCAATGACAAAAAACACATGATCATCTCAATAGATGTAGAAAAAGCCCTTGATAAAATTCAACATGACTTCATGCTAAGAACTTCAATAAACTAGGTATTATGGAATGTATCTCAAAATAATAAGAACTATTTATGACAAACCCGCAGGCAATATCATACTGAATGAGCAAAAGCTGAAAGCATTCCCTTTGAAAACCAACACAAGACAAGGATGCCCTCTCTCATCACTCCTATTCAATATAGTATTAGAAGTTCTGGCCAAGGCCATCGAGCAAGAGAAAGAAAGAAAGGGTATTCAAATGGAAAGAGAGGAAGTCAAATTGTCTCTGTTTGAAGATGACATGATTGTATATTTAAAAAACCTAATAGTCTCAGCCCAAAATCTCCTTAGTTGATAAGCAACTTCAGCAAAGTCTCAGGATACAAAATCAATGTGCAAAAATCACAAGCATTCCTAAACACAAATAATAGACAAACAGAGAGCCAAATCATGAGTGAACTCCCTTTCACAATGGCTACAAAAAGAATAAAAAAGCTAGGAATTAAACTTAGAAGGGATGTTAAGGAGTTCTTCAAGGAGAACTACAAACCCCTGCTCAAGGAAATAAGAGAGGACACAAACAAATGGAAAAACATTCCATTTTCATGGATAGGAAGAATCAATATCTTGAAAATGGCCATACTGCCCAAAGTAATTTATAGATTCAATGCTATTCCCATCAAGATACCATTGACTTTCTTCACAGAATTAGAAAAAAATACTTCAAAATTCATATGTAACCAAAAAGGAGCCTATATAGCCATGATCATCCTAAGCAAAAAGAACAAAGCTGGGAACATCATGTTACCTCACTGTAAACTATAGTACAAAGCTACATTAACCACAACAGCATGATACTGGTACTAAAACAGATATATAGGGCAATGGAACAGAGGCTTCAGAAATAACACCACACATCTACAGCCAGCTGATCTTTGACAAACCTGACAAAAACAAGCAATGGGGAAATGATTCCCCTGTTTAATAAATGGTGTTGGGAAAGCTGGATAGCCATATGCAGAAAACTGAATCTGGACCCCTTCCTTACAACTTATACAAAAATTAACTCAACATGGATTAGAGACTTAAACAAAGACCAAAACCCATAAAAACCCTAGAAGAAAACCTAAGCAATATCATTCAGAATATAGGCATGTGCAAAGAATTCATGACTTAAACACCAAAAGCAATGCCAACAAAAGCCAAAATTGACAAATGAGATGTAATTAAACTAAAGAGCTTCCACACACACAAAAAAGAAAAAACAAAAACAAAACAAAACTATCATCAGAGTAAACAGGCAACCTACAGAAGGGGGGGGAAATTTTTGCAATCTATCCATATGACAAAGGGGTAATATCCAGAATGTAGTACAAGGTACTTAAACAAATTTGCAAAAACAAAAATATCAAAAAGTAGGTGAAGGATATGAACATACACTTCTCAAAAGAAGATATTTATGTGGCAAACATATGAAAAAAAAGTTCATCACTTGTCATTGGAGAAATGCATATCAAAACCACAATGAGATACCATCTCACATCAGTTAGAATAGTGATCATTAAAAAGCCAGGAAACAATGGATGCTGGAGAGGCTGTGGAAAAATAGGAATGCTTTTACACTGTTGGAGTGTAAATTAGTTCAACCATTGTGGAAGGCAGTGTGGCAATTCCTTAAGGATCTAGAATCACAAACGCTATTTGACCCAGCAATCCCATTACTGGGTATATACCCAAAGGATTATAAATTAGTCCATTATAAGACACATGTACACATTTGTTTATTGTGGCACTGTTCACAATAGCAAAGACTTGGAACCAACTCAAATGCCCATAATGAAAGACTGGATAAGAAAATGTGGCACATATACACCATGGAATACTATGCAGCTGTAAGAAAGGATGAGTTCATGTCCTTTGCAGGCACATAGATGAAGCTGGAAACCATCATTCTCAGCAAACTAACACAGGAACAGAAAACCAAACACCACATGTTCTCACTCATAAATGGGAGTTGAACAATGAGAACACATGGACACACAGGGAGTGGAACATCACACACTGGGGCCTGTCAGGTGTTGGGGGATATGGGAGGAACAGCATTAGGAGAAATACCTATTGTGAATGACAGCTAGATGGGTGCACCAAACCACCATGTCATGCATATATCTATGAGACAAACCTGTGTGTTCTGCACACGTATACCAGAATTAAAGTATAGTAATAAAAAATCCCTTTCATAAGAAAATATGGTTTCTAGAAATCCTGAGTAAAGAGTCCATAGTGCTTAGTGAAAATTTGGGACCTGGAGCTCTACATTTAGTTAAGTAATCAATGCATTAACGGGAAAATAAACACATTTTTTCGTATATTAATGGGCTCAGACAAATTTTTAAAAAATGGTCCATCAGCACTAATACCAGAATGAATAAGTTTTGAAAAGTAGGTTACATTCCTTTATATGTAAAATGCACTCCTAGTTGTTAATTCATCTGACAGATCTGGAAGTAGAGTCAAAATTTAATAGAGACCTTGGGGCAACTAATTAGTATACAGGAACATACTTGCCTTAGGATGCAGTTAGATTTGGACAGAGAGAGAAGAGCAAAATTAACCCTTTTGAAAATAAAATAAAATATACTTGAATGTGTCAAATAGTGGTAATTCATCTTACAATTATTATTTCCATGTAATGTTTGTTATATATTTTATGTTTTTGTTCAAAACCTTTTACAACTTGAAGAATTTTTAAAACATAAATGATTACATTCTGGTTAGTACCCTATTATGCTACAAATCAGAGTTTAGAACTGGATTTAATGCAATTTTTACAAGTATTGAATTGCTTACATTTCATTTTAGATACACCATTTAAAATCTCAGAGATCTTTTTTATACTGTAGATTTCAAGTAAAATAGAAATGCAGAGAATTACCAGTGAGTTAATTCATTATCACCACACCAAAAGCACTTAGTGACATATATTAAAAATTACTCTTGTCATTTAGAAAAATGTTTATATAATAAAGACATAAGTGGATTACACTGAAAATGTATTGTCATACATTATAGTGTTATACATTTTACTTATTAAAATATATTAATTTTAATTAAGCAAGGACATAATCTTATTGTATGAATGTCAATAATTTTCTACATATATTGCTTCTTCAAAATGCATTTAAGTTTCATAATGTAAGCGTGAATCTATTAAAGATTATCAGTGAGACTGGAAAATTAATTCTTGTTCAGAATCAGAAAACAGAGGGAAAGAAATATAAAAAGTGATCAAATAGCAGGCTAAAAATATACAGGTATAAGAGGCTAATTTAAGAATTATTTTTAGTTTTCCAGTAGACCATGTATGTGTTTGCCTCTATTTATTATTTGTTTAGGGTGCAGTACAGTTAAGTTACAAGATACAAAGTTAATTTGTTGTGAGCTAAAATTCTTACAAGGAAAAGATTACCCAAAAATCACTTACTCTGTTTTTCTTTTTTATTGCCTTTTAGGAGATTAACAAGATTTGTATCTAGCCTAGAAATCTTATTCAAATACACCTGTATATACATATATAAAAAAGTGTATTCAAACACACCTGAATACTTTTCTGATAAGCAGTATAATAACTTTCTTCAATGTTCTTGGAACCAATTTAAGATATCACTATTCAATTCTTAATTTACAAATTAAATAAAATATTTCACAAGTGTACCTTAGATTTTCTTTTTTCCGAAAGCATGAAAATACTTTAGGTATGGAAATATAAGGATCCTAAAGTCTGCATTACTCTAAAAGTGATGAGAAAATCAGCAAAAATAATCAGGATCAACTTTTTTACATTTCTGGAAATTAGCGAAGTCTTGCAAGAATCCAGGGGTGTTTAACCAAGAAAAAAAAGCTTAACCTCTGCAAGAGCAGTGATATTTTGACATTTACACTTGTCAGATTACCAATCAGTCTTCTCAAATTCAAGATAGTCTTGAAAACCAACCGTCTTACAGTAATAGTAGCTGTGAAATAAGCAGCTTTGAAACCACTGAATTGGGAAGAATGAGTTTGAACCCTCCCAAAGTTTTCTGGCCACAAAATTGTCACCAATCTACTGTCTGGAAGCTCTACAACCTTCATTATCAGAGCTCATCTTTATATGAACTCAGAGCTTGTAGAAGACACACAAACACACAAAGTAAGTTACTTGACAAAATCTTTATTTGTGATAACTTTATAAGCCTTAACAATGACAATGATAATTTACTGTGTAATGTATGTGTATTAGTCTGTTCTCACGCTGCTATAAATAAATACTTGAGATGGGGTAATATATAAAGAAAAGAGGTTTAATTGGCTCACAGTTCTGCCGGCAGTACAGAAAGTATCCTGGCTTCTGCTTGGCTTCTGGGGAAACCTCAGGAAACTTACAATCATGGTGTAAGACAGAAAGGGAAGCAGGAACTTTTTACGTGGCTGGAGCAGGAGGAAGAGGGTTGACCAGATCTCATAAGAACTCATTCACTATCATGAGAACAGCACCAAGGGTGAAATCAACCACCATGATCCAATCATCTCCTACCGGGCCCCACCTCCAACACTGGGAATTACAGTTGACATGAGATTTAGGTGGGAACACAGATCCGTGCTAGATCAAGATGCCATGTTAGCATTTAATATACATTAATCAGGTGTTGCAATAGAATAATATGATCTATTTAAACAGGATTTTCAAGTAAGAACCCTTTGCAGATATAACATTTAAAATATAGCTTATTTTTGGAAAAACCACCAAATCAACAGTGGAAGGAGAAATGCTTATAGAATAGGCCACTGGTTATGCAAATTCTAAGGTGGGAAAGAGCAGAGTGTTTGATTGTTTTATGGAAGGTACCTGGAGAGCAGTAAATCAAAAATGAAGTATCACTCATCAATCCCACTACTGGGTATCCACCCAAAGGAAAAGATACTGTTATATCAAAAGACACTGCACTGGTATGTTTATTGCAGTGCTATTCACAATAACAAAGTCATGGAATCAACCTAAGTGTTCATCAATGGATGACTGGATAAAGAAAATATGGTATGTGTATATATATATACCACGAAACAGTATGCAGCCATAAAAATGAATTAAATCATGTCCTCTGCAACAACATGGATGCAGCTGGAGGTGATTATCCCAAGTGTAATAACTTAGAACCAGGAAATCAAATACTTTATGTTCTCACTTATAAGTGGGAGGTAAATAATGGGTAGACGTAGACATACAGAGGGGGAGTAATTGACTCTGGAAACTTTAAAAGAGGAGAGGATGAGAGAGGTGAAGGTTGAAAAGTTACCTATTCGGTACTATGTTCACTATTTAGATGACAGGTATATTGGAAGCTAAGACATCACCACTATGCAACATAGCCATGTAACAAGCTTGCACATAGACTCCTTGAATCTATAGAAATAAAAATTTAAAAGAGGGAGCATTAAAAAAGAAGTATTAGAACATATGTTAGGAATTAAAAATAGAGTAACTGGGCAATCAATGTATCAAGTTCTTCAGTAAGTTAGGACACCTATTTTGCACTAGCATTCTTTTTTGATATCATAGTTATATCATCAATCTGGATAAATTCTACCAACAATTTATGTAGTCCCTTTATGGGACTACATAATTGGAACTGCTTAAAACGTCAGCATCTTCTTGTTGGTTAGGTATTTAACCATGACAACATCCTATACTGATCAGTCAGTGTCCGGGTGTTCCTGTACTCTTTCCTGCATTTCAGTATAAACATAACCTGCCTCCTCAATACTTGTTTAATATTTTTCATGATATAACCGATATAAACATGCAAAGTGCAACTAAATTGCATAATGTATTTAAGTTTTCATCTGAAAACAGAATTATTTCATCACTTAGCAGTTATCATTTGTTATTCTTCCTAATAAAGTTTCCAAATGTTGTCATAGTGTCCCTTTTTTTGTTTACCTCTAGAAAAGAAACAAATATTTATTTATTTATTTAGAGACGAAGTCTTGCTCTGTCATCCAGGCTGGAGTGCAGTGGTGCCATCTCGGCTCACTGCAACCTCCACCTCCCAGGTTCAAGTGATTCTCCTGCCTCGGCCTCCCAAGTAGCTGAGGTTATAGGTGTGCACCACCATGCCCAGCTGATTTTTGTACTTTTAGTAGAGATGGGGTTTCACCATGTTGGCCAGGCTGGCCGTGAACTCCTGACCTCAAATGATCTGCCCGCCTGGGCCTCCCAAAGTGTTGGGATTAGAGGTGTGAGACACCGCACCCAGCCAGAAGAAAATACTTAAATAATTCTTAAGTAACGCTTATTTTGAAGGCTCCAATTATTGTATGCATTAATTGAGTATGCAACCTATGTTTTTACTCTTTGTTTAGTTTTCCAGACCACATTTCCAAAGTGTGTTTACTTCCTTTGTTTTGCAGCATGAATGTAATGTGGTTATCATGTGGTGAAAGGAATAGTAGCTCACAGTTTCCTTAAAATAATCACACACTTTTCATGAATGTAGCTTTCTAAAGAAAATAAAAAATCTCACGGAAAATTGTTAAAATTAAATTACTTATAGCTCTTGGGAAAGAGCCTTATTTATTAACCTTAAAGATTTTCATTTAGAAATCTATGCAGAGCATTTTTTTTCAGAAATATAAAAATTTCTGACTACATTTTGTACAATTTTTTTATTTGTTTGCTTCCAGATGAAGAGATTCAAGTATCCTAAACAGGGACAATTGATTTATTCATAAAGCAAATGAACATTGAACTCCTACTTTCATCAGGGGACTTTGCCAAATGCTTACTATACTCATGTTTCCTAAATCTAGGGTGAAGAAGAATAGGGATTTAAAAATAGTCTTCATCTCTAGCTGTTAAAAAGTCTACTGAATTTCAATAAGCAATTGATTCATGACATTTTTCTAGGAAATTCTCTCTCTTATTATTTAAGCCAAGTGTGAATCGAATTTCCTAAAACATTTTAAAGATAAAATTTATATTAAATTCAGCCCTTTCAACTTTACAAACTATACAGATTAAATTCATGTTGTCTGTACTCTATCCCAACCACTTTAAATACTTTTGATTATATTGAAGTCTTCCCAGATAGAGATTGTGGTTTAGTCATTTTTATAGCCCAGTTCAGTTAGCAGAATGCCATTTATTGAGTAGGTGAGTAATAAATACAGCAGATCCTCAAGTAACATTTTGTTCAACAACTTTTGTTATTAGTTGATGAGGAAAATAATTGATGCCTGCCAGGGCCCACTGTTGGTGTGAAGTTTGCATGTGCTCCCCATGTCTGTGGGTTTTTTGGGGGGTACTGCAGTTTCCTTCAATATCCCAAAGCTTGCACATTAGGATAACTGGCATTTCTACACTGTCCCAGTCTGAATGAGTGTGTGCGTGTGTGTGTGTGTGTGTGTGTGTGTCCAGTGGTTCCCACCTTGTGCCCTGAACTCCCAGGATAGCCTCTGGTCACCTATGACCTTTACTGAAATAATTGAGTTAATAATTGTCTTACTTCTTTTTATTAATCTTTTTTAAATGCATGCATAGCTCACATGTATTTTAATTTTTGATATTAGAATTGTTTTGGTCTTCATTTAGAAAATTGTTGATGTTTCTGTGATCAGAAACGTGCCATAGAAACTTAACTTTTGTTTAACTCAATTAGCTCCTGGTAAAACTGATTTCATTAGATGTTGTTTGGTTAAAGTCAGTTTCCAAGAACCTGTCAAAGATGTGCTGAGGACCTGCTGTATTTATTTTGTTAAACATGAATGTACTTGTCTATCTTTCAGATATTGTATTGAAAATCAGATAAGTCGGGGTGCAGTGACTGACAGCTGTAATACAAGCATGTTGTGAGGTGTAGGTGGGTGGATAACTTGTGGTCAGGAGTTTGAGACAAGCCAGGCCAACATGGTGAAACCTCCTTTCTACTAAAAATACAAAAATTAGCTGGGCATGCTGGTGGGTGCCTGTAATCTCAGATACTCTGGAGACTGAGGAAGGAGAATCACTTGAATCTGAGAGGCGGAGGCTGAAGTGAGCTGAGATGGTAACATGGCACTCCAGCCTGGGTGACTGAGACTTCATCCAAATATATATATATATATATATATATAAAATATATATCTGATAAAATATCTGATATATATCAAATAAAATAAATTTGAAATATAATATTCTCTTACATAAGTTTTCACATGAAAATGCAGTTTTCTTTATGTAAACCAATAGTGTAAATATATCATCAGTTTTATCTATGAAGATACATTTTTCAAGAAATGTGATTCTTTCATAAAATCAGAGCAAATCTGAGCTCCCAAGTAATGTATTGAGGTGAGTTCCAATAGCATCTAAGGGACTCTTAGTAATGCTGTTTTACTGAATTATTAAGTGTCCTTTGTTTCAAATATTTAGGGATTAAGTATAAGCAATAAATCTACCTAAATGTCAAGTACATGGAAATCACAACTATTATAAATAACAATAATGCATGGATAGTCTCATATGCAGTTTTCTTCTAGGCTTAGAATATATTAAAATCTTGAAATCTTCTGACAACATTCAGAATAGATTCTATTATTTTATGTTTATATTTTCATAATAAATGTGAAAGGATTGGATTTATTCATTCTCTCTATTAATATGAGGGTAATAGACTTTCTGAAGAATTATGATCTGAATGCTATGGGATTATATATGTAATTTCAACAACACATCGATGTTGTACATGTGTGTAAATTGGTTTGTAAGTTTATGTATATGTGTATAGCTCTTTCCTCCTCATGAATATATATCTTTAAAGAATTTAAACATTCATTTCAAAACCTTCTGTAATATATGATTAAAATATGTAATAATATATACAGTGTGCAAATAGATAAATTCTATTGAAACTATTCTGTTAAAAAATCTCTACAGCTAAAGTCGGATGACTTGGTAGGTATGAAGTTGTGAGTCATTCAAATAAATATCTTCAAATAAATTGATGGAAGGGACAATGGTGGACATGTTAAAGAATAGGTTCAAGAAACAAATGAACTTTTGAACTATAGTGCACTTTAAATTCTATCAAAACAATACCATAATGTGATTTTCTATCTCATCAATTTTTCATGATCCTGATAAAGAGCTTGCTTCTACTTATATCCTCAAAGATCTTTCTTCATGAAATATTATCTTCGAAATCCATGCTATAATTCATTAAATCTTTTATTTCGGCAATGGTAATATTTTTCTACTTGTTTCTGAATACGTGTCATGATTCTTTTAGATCAGATGTTTTTTGAAATACAAAAGTCATCCTATTATCTCTAAATCTTGATTCAAAGATTTATACAGAGTATGCTTTAACAATTAATGAAATAATCCAGCAATAAATAAACATTTTAATTACTTAGAAAATTCAAAGAAATGATGTCAAGCTATACCTAGGCTAAATTATATTATGACCATTGCTTGACTATATTATGCCACTTATATTCTGCTACCATTTGCTTGTATGCTATTGTCTCAAATTTGGATTTTCTATGTCTTAATAGCTCAGCAAGGTGCATAAATGTAAGCAGTACATCTAATTAAAATAATATTATTTCCAAATGTTCTTTTAACTTTATATGTGGAATCATATTAATTGTTCACAAATAGGAAAGGCAGAAGTCCATTTCAGGAATAACATCTGATTTCCTTGAAAATTATCTTATGGACCTATTAGAACAGTGCAGGGCAAAGCGGTAAGTGATAGGTGAATAGTATCAGAAACCCTGAAAATCAAATGTTGAAAAAGGTAATTCAAAAAGTGGTTCAGAATAAACCACTGTCAACAAATCACAATGAAGTGTGATGATATTGAAAGAAAGAATTGGAAAACCCAAATTGAATAATGAATTAGTTAATTCCTAAAGTGGCTGGCAGAGGAAGGAAAGTTCAAACTAAATCAATGTAGTATATTTCCTCAGCTAATGTGTTAACTTATGGGGAGACTAGATATTGAATTTTTAGTCCAGATCTTTCACTATTTTTCTAGAGAGAAGAATATTGGACAGTTTTCTACTTATGTATGATATTTTTATGAAATAGTGGAAGATATATAATGTTGATGTAAATATGATTTTCTTTTTTTAAATGTGTATTAAAATTGCCTAAATTAATGTAGAGGGTGTTGGTATTTGGCATACAGGATTCAGCTTTGCAGAATAAGGATAAATGATCTCTCCAATAGTGGTAACAATATTAATATGAAACTATTATGGAGCAATCATTTAAAAATATGTAGAAAACTTACCTAAAATTTCTGGGAGAATTAAAACCATAACTTGCTTAATCAGTGTGCAAATAAGTGAGGTTCTATTTCTGCATGTTATAATTTAACATCACAATATATGAGTAGTTACAAAGTCAAAATAAAATAAAGTCACATTAATGCCAAGTAACATCATTGTAAACAAAAATTTTAATGCAGCAATGAAAATACTGAATGTTTAAACTTAATTACAGATTTATTATAGAATAAATATAATTGATATCATGATATTTATTGAATCACACTGTTCCCAGCAGGGCATCATACCTACTTGTGTATCTAAATTTCATTTGATAATTGAAAACTTAAACAAAATCCACATAATATGACCCCTTTATGTAGGAAAAATGATGTTTGACAAACATTTCTGAAATTTAATTTTTATCTAGTACAGTCAGCCTTTCTAATCTGTGGGTTTCATATCTGTGGATACAACCAACCATTGATGAAAATTATTTGGAAAGAAGAAATTAAGAAAATAAACATTTTAAGAATACAGCGTAATATCTATTTACATAGTATTGGGTATTATAAGTAATCTAGGAATTATTTAAGTACAAAGGAAGATGTGCATAGGTAATATTACACCATCTTACATGAGAGACTTAAGCATATGAAGATTTTGCTGTCTGCAGCAAAATCTGCAATGTCCTGGAACCAATCCCCCTGAGATACTGGGGCCACCGTAATGTTTTCTTGTTTTTTCCAAATGTAATTATTCATGTTTTTAAATCACTGTGGCTACATCACAGTATTCTAATTGACTGTAGTAAATTCCTTTTTAGAGAAAAATCACCTATCTAAAAGTGGTTTGTTATTAAAATTTAAAATAATAAACAGAAAATTATATTATCCAATTAGTTGTATATTGCCGCTGAAATAAATCTTGTTCTCAATTCCCAATACAGCAGATAATTTCAAGGTTGTGTTAAATATGTAGCAGCTGGAGGTTGCCAAATGAATGTGTTGAATGAGTGCATTTTAGTGAAGTGTGTACTATCTTTTTTGACATGCATGTAATCATAACGCATTTTCTGGCATCTGGATTCCCTACAGCAAAATAAACCTTCAATACTAGATAAAACAGCCTGCTTATGTAATGACCATAAAATAGTAATATATATATTTATGAAAAATGTCTCAGTTGGATGACTGACTCTAGCTGAGGTCATATTTTACAGTTCACATCAGTGAAACATTTTCAGAATCTGGGTATCTAGCTCTTGTAAACTAAATCTGAAATTTTACTTAACACATGCACAGCCTTTCTTAACAAAATATTTTTTAAATAAAAAGATAAAATTATTTTAGTAATTTTATTTTTTTCTGCCACAAGGATATGGAACCAAAGTCATATAGGGTTTGGCATTTATGTTTTTCAATTATAAATTTATTCTTTGAAATTGAATGAATACATGGGAAAAGTATTTTGTGTAAAATACTCATTAGTAATAGCTTTCTTCCCCCAGAAAAACCTATAGTGAACAACTGGGTTTGAATAGTATGAATAGTCCTTGTTTTTTTTTTGTTGTTGTTTTTGTTTTTGTTTTTTTTTTTTGTTTTTAATTTCCCAGAGTCACACTTTACCACTAAAACAAAAAGTACACAAATGAATAAAACTTCCTGAGGTCTGGGACATGCTGCATGACTCCCCATGTCCTTTCTCACCACATCAAAGTCATGCTCTCGACCAGAGTAACAGCTAAGTCCTGTAAGTGGGCATTTGTGGTTTGTTTCCTATCACTCTGTTGAGAGCATTTAAGTTATGAAACACATCTTTTTTATATCTTAGACAATTTTGTGGCTTACATGATATTCTCCAGGGATGACTATAGTGATTTTTATTCATAAGGACTAGCACATGCTATATTTAACAAATTTAAAAAGGTTACCTGCATTTATACTTATTTGCATCAGGCTTTCTATTCTTATTCATCATGTCTCTTTTTGATCTGCATTAGGTTAATGTGCATTTAATATTTGAGAATGTGAAATTATGCTGTAGAAGGAGAAAAATATACAAAATAGATGAAATTTATAAGATATCCTGGTATAAAAAATGCATATTCCAGCAGATTTCAAAATATAAGTTAACATAAAATGCTTTTAGTATGTATACTAATGTGGGGCATTACAGAAATAGGCAAAATGCATTGAATAGATAATAAAATATTTAGGAAAAATATCCATAATTTTCAGATGAGTGATAACAAAACAGAAGCCGAGCATTTATAAAAATTATAATATTAAATGACAGAAAGAGAAAGAGTAAAAAAGTCAAAGGCAAATAAAAATTCTTATAGAAATATTAACCCTCAGACATAGAGCTTGGTATTTGGGAGAAAATAACAGAAAAGTGTGGCATTTTGAGATGTTTGAGTTTCTTGAAACTGTCTTGAACACATTTAGGTATTCATATTTTTGGGTGTTACATATCTATATTTCTATTTTTCTAAAACATGTTTAATTATAAAGGTGCTACAAGTATTAGCATACTGGTGCTGACAATATTTTCTAAATATTTAAATGCACTCTATATTGCTGACTATATTAATTTTTCCTTTCTCATGTCAATACTTGTTATCATTCCTTAGTTTTTCGAGTTTTTTTTTTTTTTTTTTTGATGGAGTCTACCTCCGTCTCCAGGTTGGAGTGCAGTGGCACAATCGCAGCTCACTGCAACCTCCACCTCCTGGGTTCAAGTGATTCTTCTGTCTCAGCCTCCCTCTGAAGTAATTGGGATTACCCAGGAGTACCACCTCACCCAGCTAATTTTTTTTTTTTCTTAGAAGAGAGGGGGTTTCTCCATGTTGGTCAGGCTGGTCTCAAACTCCTGAACTCAGGGGATCCACCCTCCTTGGCCTCCCAAAGTGCTGAGATTACAAGCATGAGCCATCACTCCTGCTTTATAGTTTACTTTTTTTAAGCTATATTAGTTAAATTTTTTCATGTTCTCTAATATTCAATGGATCTAATACAGAATTTGCTGTTTCGTTTATTCCAAGAATTTATAATATGTTTGTTGAAAATATTTTGATCCATTTGTTCAAATTTATAAAAAAATTGGAACTCTTAAATTCATTATAAATTATGCCCTCACTGTAAACCTCATTATTCCATTTAAATTTCCTTCCCTAATGTAGCTTTCTGTTCAAAACAACATTGATTTTGTTTTGTGTGTGTGTGGTTTTTTTTTTTTTTTTTAATATTCTGGCCTTACTGAATCAGGTTCATACTAACATTGAAGTTACTGTCTTATTTTAGTTATTTTTTCACAAATAAAAATATAATATTTTATATTTTCACTCTAAAAAAAAGTGCCATTTTTTATCAGTTTATTATTCAATGTTATTTATATTTATTCTTTTTTTCTGGAGTTCCTGTGGGATTTATTGAGATAAATTTTAAAAATAAAGATTTTACTATATTTTTTGAACCTTATAAACTCAGCAGACTCTGGTCCATATATCAGTGCATCCAACATAACACATCCCAACAGAAACAGAGACTCACTGGAACATATGTCAATTAACAGAAAGTCAATTTTCCCCTTTCCCAGTGTTTCTGAAATTTTGAGTTCCCACTGTTCACTTCTCAGTGGAGCTAGTCCTTTGTGGCTAGGGACATGGTAATTCTCTACCATTTTTACTGAACAAAAAAATAATTTTTTTCCTTTGTTTCAAAAAAGGGAACACTGATTTTGTTTTTTCCAGGCACCCTGTCCCCCACAACCAATGGTTAATTTGCTCATTTACTGAGAAGCATGTTTCTGTGGTACAGCATCACATCCAGGGAGTAACCCACCTCAGTGACTATAAGGGCACTGAGACCCACAAACCACACCAGAACCAATGTGTATCTTAATACCCAGCCCTACCCCCTCCCTTGCCCAGCATTGTCTACTGGAGAATTTAAATATATTTCTGTTGGAATCTGTCAGCTGTGGAGGGGCAGAGTCCAGGTGTCAGGCTACCTCCCTCTGACTTCATGAACTGTGAAAAAGATATTCCTCAAAAAGAGCAACTCCAAGACACATAATTGTCAGATTCACCAGGCTTGAAATGAAGGACAAAATGCTAAGGGCACCAGAGAGAAAGGCCAGGTCACCCAGAGAGGGAAGCCCATCAGACTCACAGTGGCTCTCTCAGCAGAAACCCTACAAGCCAGAAGAGAGTGGGGGCCAATATTCAACATCCTTAAAGAAAAGAACTTTCAACCTAGGATTTCATATCCAGCCAAACTAAGTTTCATAAGTGAAGGAGAAATAAAATCCTTTACAAACAAACAATTGCTCAGAGATTTCATCACCACCAGGCCTGCTTTACAAGAGCTCCCGAAAGAGGCACTAAACATAGAAAGGAACACCCAGTACCAGCCACTCCAAAAACGTACCAAATGGTAAAGAGCATTGACACAATGAAGAAACTGCATCAACTAAGAGGCAAAAAAACTAGCTAGCATCAAAATGGCAGGATCAGATTCACATATAACAATATTAACCCTAAATGTAAATGGGCTAAATGCCCCAATCAAAAGACACAGACTGGCAAATTGGATAAAAAGCCAAAACCCATCAGTGTGCTGTGTCCAGGAAACACATCTCACATGCAAGGATACACATAGGCTCAAAATGAAGGGATGGAAGGAGATTAACCAAGCAAATGGAGAGCAAAAAAAAAAAAAAAGCAGGAGTTGCAATCCTAGTCTCTGATAAAATAGACTTTAAACCAACAAAAATAAAAAGAGACAAAGAAAAAACTATCTTTAGAGATATAAACTACAACTACAATCTCACAGAAGTCCAAAAGTTCACCTAAAAGCTGACTTACTTCAGCCCACATGAGGCCAATAATTTTGACAAAGATATTTGACAAGAAAATGATCCCTCAGTAACAAATTTAAAGATACCTAGGACATTGAAAAAGTGCAAATTAAAATAACGTGGCTTAATTCCCAAGAGATTATTTTAGTTTTTGTTACTCATCTAGAAGGTCAGAAGTATGGCTAAAGGCAGTTTCTGATGAGGTTATGAGCTTCCAAGGTGTTTCTAAATCCTTAGTGCAGAAACCCTCCATTCTGGGGCAAAGTACCCTCCCTCTCACCCCTTTTTTAAAAAAAATTAAAAATTAAGTCATCAGAATGAGATGTTTTGATTCCATCAATTTACACTCAAGGCTTTGTGCTGAATTGTATTGTTTGAACCAGGCATGATGCACAAAGCCATGACAAAGGAAAGATGCTCCTATCTCATTCTGAAAACAAATACTTATAACCAAGCCCACCTCCCCCCACCCTTTGGGGGCAACCCATTTTGTGCTGCTAGGATTCGCTTGAAATAATTAAGAGGTATATTTAGGTTTCCCTCTCTCTTACTTCCATGAACGATCATTTTAGAATAAATTTGTTCCATTCCTAAGGGAAAAGCAAAACAGTTTCTATCCCCATCAGAATATATGGGGAAAGAAAAAATAAAGGCCTAGAGGTGGCAAGGTATGTAACAGTATATAGCCCATTACACAAATATACAACCAAAGGCTAAACCGTGAGTTGGATGTAGTTTTAATATTAAAAATAGGGAGTAGTTCTCATCCAAATGAGCCACTGGAAAATACTACCATTACTTAAAAATAATACATATCCAATATTGGAAATAATGTGAAAATAACTTTTAATAGTGACATTGCTCCTAATTATGAGGGACCAAAAAGAAAAAAAGAAAAAGAGAAAATATCAGGCTTTGACTTAGTCCTTAGATCATCATTCCATTGAACAATTCCTATTCAAGAGTCAAGCACCAAAACTGGACAGCTGCCTCTACAAGTGCCGGGTCCATCCCACGTACCCTGGCCAAGCAATGGATGCAAGGAGTACACAGACCCTGGTATTCAGTAAAAGAGTGACTAGGGGACTGCCTGCCGAACAGTGAGTAGCCCCAGTAATCTGGAGCTGCTTGCTTTTATTCAGTACAGACATAATGCCAAGAGCCTGGAGCCAACACAATCTGTGGGTAATTAACATTGTGGTCCCCCCTTGCAGGGAGCAGTCTCACACACAGATGATCAAAGATCAGTTTCCAGATAACATAAGTAAATAAGCCTATTTAGACAAACTGCTCTACATTTCCTTGCACCTACTTCTTGCCCTCTGCCTCAGGGTAAGAGAACAGCTGACTTCAGCTCATTCTCCCCCGAAGCTTTGCAAAACCTTCTGACTCTTCAAGAAGTTTGCATCTTTCCCTATAGCTTCTCCCACCACGCTGACCGATCTCCTATAACAAGACCCTGTCCAGTACTGGTGTCCCAGATAGTGTAAGTGCCACTCCTCATTCGAGGCTCTATTTCAGTAATACTTTCAATTTTAAGTCTGTGCTTTAAAAGGGACGCACAGGCATGTGGCGCCAGGCAGAGCAGTCTAAAGTTGGCAAAGGAGTCTGCACTTTTTGTTTAGTCACCCAGGTGTTCTGTATTGACAATTGCATTTGCACTCTTTTCTTTTGTCTATATGAATGATCACTCTTATCTCCCAAGAGGTGGAGGAGAAAGAGGGCTGCATCGGTATAAGGGCAAGAGTTTTTGGTCAAACATCAACACCTTTTAAATTCCCTCACCCACCTCTCCCTGGAAAAGAGTTACTTCCTTAATTAGGGTTTCTATTTAATAATCAACAATGACTGGACAGAACATCTGAGATTTGGATTCCAAATAGATGAGCTTTCTCTTTTGGGGGGTTGTACAGTAGAGCTCTTGCTACAGGTGTTAAGGAGTTAGGGCTACATCCAATCAGGAGGCATCTGTAGGATTCTGATCTCCAAAGAATTGTGGGTGAGTCACAAATAGTGTGCTCAGAAGTAGGCAGTCAAAAAAGCAATGTCAAGTAATTGATTTCTTTGTCCAGAAGAGTTAAACCATTAAAGTATATGCAGGACTCATTTTGTAATATTTTAGGATTTTGAAAAACAATGGAATATGGAAATGAATTTATTTATTTTTATTTTTTTTTTTCTTTTCCCCCTTTCCTGATGCCTCCTGGTTTACCTAGCACACTGGGTTAAAGGGAATTAAAAAAAATACTTCACTAGTTTTGATTCATCTCCTTTTGCCAGGAGATCAGGCCAAACATCAAGAATGTTGGGAGGGGTACAATTTAAAGCAAGACTATTGACTGTAAAACATTTGCCAGCAATTTACAGTGCAAAATGACAGATAACAAATCTTGTCACAACACAAGAGAATGGCAAGCAGCTTTCTGTATCATGAAAGTTAACAGCTCTCAGGTTGCCCATTCCTGCAAAAGTTTATATATCAATGGGGCAGAGGGCAACACTTTGCACACTACAGGAAATGATCCACAGAAAACTAAGCTCCAGAACTGCTATCATTATCAAAGATGGTACTGGCTAATATTCTGAAATGCAAATCTGTGCTTTATATATATATATACTGCTCAACGTCACTGTCACTCAACTGAATTCTCACACTGCAAAGTGGAATAATCTTTCTCCCCCTTTTGCAGAGCTTGAAATGTTCCTCAAACTTTTAGAAAAGGGGGAAGAAGCAAAATCAGAGCTTCTCAAAAAAACATCTTGAATTATCAATGAAGCTTCCTTGCTCTCTCTGGTAAACCTACTCCAAAGGTCCTAGATAAGATAATCTGGCAGCAAACAGTACATCCCAGATTTCTGGGTCCCTTTACTAACACAGGGTACCATAGAAATCTTCTCTCTACAGTAAAAGCTCAAAGTATTTTCTAGAATTTAGTAAATCAGTAAAACTGAGCCCCTCGCATCTTTAGCTGCTCCACAATCACTCTAATCCCCTTAATCGCAGCAACCTTCATCCAAAATATATATGTGTGTGTGTGTGTGTATACATATATACATATGAACCAAGAAAACTTATTTACAAAGTTTATACAAGTATACACACCCAATTTTCTATGGGACACACTTTGCCACAGAGGAAAGAGTCTCCAGGCTCTGATATGTCTGCACATCAAGTGCCATACTGCTATGGGAGGCCCGTGTAAATCAGTCTTTAGGGTCTGCTATAGAGCACAAATTTTTGTAATATTGTAATATTGGGGTTCAGGGGTTCAGGGTGCCCTCAGCTTCGCTGAGAGGATGTTTCTCCAGGTTCTTGGTCTCCTGCCCTCTCAAGAATGAGAGAGGGGGACCACAGGGGGAGGGCACAGTAACGCCGGACTCAAAAGTGTTTGTAGAAAGTGATTTATTTAGAGAGAGAAAAAGGAGAAGGAGAGAGAAACAGCTAACTCTCATACTGAGTGAGAGAATCCAGAAAGATGGAATCCAGGAGAGGAAAGCAGCTTCCACACTGAGTGGAAGGGAATAGAGAGAGATGGAGTTTAGGAGGGAAAGACAGGCTTTCACCAGAGAGTATCTGAAGGGGATTCCAGAAGGAAAATCCAGGATAAAGGAAAAAAGCTTCCAGGAGCACGAGAGTGTTCGTGGAAGGGGGATCCAAACATGGAGTCCAAAGAGGTGTCGAAGAAGGGGACTTTTAACCTGGGAGGAACCCCCACCTTCTCTAAGACCCCGGGGCCAATGAAAGGAGTTCCTTAGAACTTCCGCTGGAGTGATTGACTCTTAGTTTCTTCCCGGACCCTCGAAATTCAAACATAAGGGTTAAATCTCCAGGATGGAGAGAGATGGGAGTGGGGCATAGTGCTAGGAAGTTCTTGCCCTTAAAACTTGTGGACCCGGAAAGAGAACAGATTCCCTCAGTATGGTTCCTGAAATGATAGGCTGCTCTTTCCTTTGGGAGCAATGATGTTTTATCTACTCAGCCTAGAGACATTTTTACTTGGGATTTTTAAAAATACATGTATTTACAGTTGGGATGAACTGCAGTTGCATATCAACTCCTCCACATAAAGAAAAAGAAAACGGTGTTTAACATTACTAATAAGTTTCATTCTCCAGCCCTGGGCTTGAGTATTGGGTGGAAAGGGAAGGGACTTCAACTTGAAACCACAATGAAAAGACACCATTTTTTAACAGAAAAAGAAAAAAAGGAAAGAAAGAGTAACTATTGTTGATTCCTTGGGCATCTAAAAGATAATATTCTGAATAGTCTCGCAGCATACGGCACTTCACACAAATAATTAATAAACTCTTCAGGCTTAAAAAACAGATGAGTAATCAGGGAGAAGTTGCAATGCATCGAGAGTCAGCTGTTGGAGAATTTTGAAATCATAGACAAGCTTGTGTGTTCATTAAGATTCTTCTGTTTTTAGGGTTTCTCCCCTTCTCTTCTTTCTTTTCCTTCCTTGTCTCCTTTCCCCCAGAAAACATTTTTTAAAAACCAGCAGTTAGTGCAACTAATCTTCACCCAGCACACAGTGCAAACAAGTGGAATGAAAAAAGGTATATTCATTCCTTCTTTTCAGCCTTTATTCTCGTCACCAGTTAAAAAAAAAAGTCTGAGCTGTTTTAAGTCTTCATAGTTCCAAAATAAAAGATGAAAAGCCCATAAGAAGAGGAACATTCCCCCCAAAATGGTGCGTCACAGATCCGAACGAGCCTTCTGTAGTTTGTCAAAGCATGCTTGTTAAGGTTTCTCATCTACAGGCTCCCTGTGGTATTCTGCCACATACAGGCTCTTGTCAATGTTGCTTGGAATAGGTTTAATTTCTGTTCCCAGCAGCTCCTCAGTACTTTTCAGGTTGAAGTGATCATCATATGTCATCAAGTTGATGGCTAAGCCAACATGACCAAAGCAACTTGATCTTCCAATACAATAGAGATAGGTCTCCGCCAGCTTTGGGAAATCAAAGTTTATTACCACATTCACAGCTTGTATAGCAATACCTTGGGTAAACTGATCAGTGCAAACAAGATCGTGGCATAAGCCATTTTGGGAAATCATGAACCACATGATTTTGATGTCCCCGCCTCATTTTAGCATGGATATAGAAGCAAGAATAACCCAGTTGAGAAATCTTGGTTAGGAATTCAACTCACTGAGAGGAGTTACAGAAAATGATCCACTGGTTTATCTGAAGCCTCGAGAAAAGTGTGTTGAGGCAGTGTACTTTTTGGTGTTCAGTTACATATGCATAGTACTGGGTTACTCCCTTCAGAGTTAGTTCCTCCATCAGATTTATCTCATAGGGTTCTGCAATTGGGAATTCATGAACTTCTGTACATTAAGAGGGGAAAGTAGCGGAATATAGTAAAATCTGCCTGTTTTTAGGTTCTGTGAGAATGATACCCTCCATTATCTGCACAAAATCCTGGGACAGCAACTTATCTGCCTGTTCCTCCAATGCCATCATCCGGACAACATCATCAACCTTTGCTACTCCTTTCTTAATAAGATACAGGATTCTCCCAGGGGCAGCAATCACCACGTGCACTGTATCATCAAGCCTCATTATGTCATCTTGTAAATTGGTTCCTCCTGTGATTGCAATCAGTTTGGCCCATCTCATGTGTTTGCTGATGTGGATACAAATTTGACAGACCTATAGAGCAAGGTCTCCAGTGGGAACAATCACCGTTGCTTGTATATTGTCTTTCTTCAGGTCTAGCCATTCAAGTAAGGGAATGAGGTAAGCATGGCTCTTGCCTGTTCCATTTTTTGCTCTAGCTAAGATATCCCTACCAGATAAAGCAAGGAGAATGCTCTCCTCTTGAATAGAAGATGGCTTTTCCAAGCCCACTTAAAAATTCCTATCAGTAACTCCCATTTCAAACAGTAATCTTCAAGGTCATTTCCTTTTGTGGAAGTCACATCTGAAGTTTTCATTCTAGATCCTTTGGAGGGAGTTTTAAAGTCTTTCCAGTCATTAACACGTTAAATTGTGTTGGTGTTCTTCACAGCTGGTTCATCTGTTGCTGTGTCTGTGTGCCCCCCTCCTCCAGGGCCAACATTGCCTTTCATAGAGCCCCTCAGCTGACCGTTTTGACTGGACCGACCCATTGTGACAGGGTTCTCTGTTCTGGTCCTGCTCATGCTGTTTGAGTTGCAAAGGTGTCTTTCAAACTTCAAAACTTTTGAACGTCAGTAGAGAAACTGTAATAACAGTTTATTAGGCTCTTCCAAAATGAATAGATAAATATAAGTCTTGCTCAATAAATGAGCTCTTTACTGCAATGCAGGCAAGCAACTGTAAGTCTCTGAAAGGTAAACAGCAGTAACTTGCCCTCTTGTGTGGAATCAACTTTTTATTTTTAACAAGCCCTCTAATTAGCTTGAGTTATAGCTGAATTCACTCATGTCAATCAATGAGGCCACTGCCCCTTGGTAACTTGGTCCTTTATTGTTGATTTGAAGGCCTCAAAATCTATATTTATTCTTAGCTATCACATTTGATTGTAGTTCTTTCAGTTGCTTTTCATTTAGCACTGTATTCGTTAATACAGTAAATTACATATAAATGTATTAAATAAGATATATAACAATTGTAAAATAGATTAAGTTGTACGGGTTGTCTACTAATTTTACTATTATTTTAAATAATTGATGCTTTTAATCAATGTTTTAATTTTTTTTAAATCCACAAATTTATTTTTTATTTTGTATTGATGCTACTAATTTAAATATATTGTTCTTTCAAACATATTCTATAAAAGACAAAGAGGGGTTCATTTTCATATTTGCTACATGTTCTATTTTCTGATCTGACAGATTTAAGACATCTTGAGTATTGATTTCTTTTGCATAGGTCATCTCTTTTTCTTTCCTGATTTTAGCATCAAGTTTTTTGTTAGATTTTACTTCAGTTAGGGAGAATTTGTCTGTTTAGCTACCTTCACGAAGCTTTCATGTAATGGATTCATTATAGAACAATGTTAACATATTGATAGACTCTTAATTATTTTAAAAAAGATTTTATGACAAAAATAATTGAATATATCTAATATTTTGTAAGCCTATTTGAGAAATACTGAAAACTATAATTGAACAAGAAGTACACATATGATATCTATGAGTATATATATGTTTTCTGAATAAGGGCATTTAATTTTGTGGGAAAATCAAGGATATGCTACCTAACATCATGGTGCTAACTCTGCAGTAATATGATATTTTTAAACCTTGAATATAATTTTTTAATAATAAGGGCATTCAAAATAATAATAAATTATATTTTAGACTTGACCTTTGTTTATTGAATATATTTATCATTGGCTTAATTTTAGCATATAGATATATTTTTTGTTAGCATGAAACATTAGAGAACAAAATTGTGATACAAAGATGATTTTGACAGACTAGAAAAACAGACCACATCTGACGAGTGACCTCTAAAAACTGCAAGTGAAAGCCATGAAATTAATTTCAAAGAACCAAATGGCCATAACAGCAGATTATATTAAAACAAACATTCTTGGGGACTTCAGTTGACACAAACCATCAATGACTCAATATTTTGACATAAATGCCAAAGTAGTTCATGGGACTTCAGTCTAAATTAGTAGATGCACAGTGGTCAGCACGAAATCCGTGGCAAACCTGACAGTTTTCTTCTTTGGACTGACCTATATTACTTATTTGCTTTTTGTTGAACCATGTTTATTGGCATTGACAAGGCTGGACCTGCTACGGAGTGGTTTAATTCAATTCGAGAGACTAAAAACATTCTGGTAGGGAAAGGAAGAGAATGGCAAGATCACCCTACCTGTTGTAAGGAAGAACAAAAAAAGACACAAATAGAGACATAAAAATCAGGGTTTGGTGAAACTGTGTAGAGGATACCATCATAGTTACAGTAATAGCATCTCTGCACATGGTAAGTGTCTGCAAAATTTTAAAACATCTTTCCTGAATACAGTTTTGAATTTTATTAAAACTTTACAAACAGAAATAAGTCATTGCTTAACAAATGGATATTTTTAATTCTTGTCCAAAATACTTAAAATTACAAATAGAGTATGAATTACTAAACATGTTTGAATATTTTTAATAATTTACAAATTCATCAACAGCATAAGTCTTAGAACAGAACAAAGATATTTAACTACTATAAACTATTTCTTTGCATTTTTATCTTATTATAAAAATAATGTATTCCAAAGTCATATTTTACCATCATAAGTACGATTCTAATGAGCAGAAATTAAATCCGTCAGGCCAATGTATCAAATAAACCTAGATTCAAAGGTTATTATTTTTTGTCCTTACTGTTGATCCATGTAAGCTTTTGTTTCCTGGCTCTTTGGGTCCTCCTTCACAGCTTTTGCTCTGCCTCTCAGAAATGTGTAGAATAAATGTGGCAGGAAAAATTAACCTACATGTGTTCTTTCCACTGCAGGCCCTAAAATGAGCACTTTCCACTTTGAAGTCCCTGAAAATAAATTATAAATAAAAATAAAACACAGATCAAAATGCAAAGACATAGATGTAGACATAGCAACTTAGTAAAAATAATTCCAGGTCTTATAAACCTGGCAGTAGAAAAGGTCAAACCTGGAATCCCAGCCAAATTCTACTCTCTTAAGTCAGGCATATTTCTGAACCATTCATGGTCTTAAACTGTAAAATGGGAATGTTTTAAATAAGTGATCCATGTGATAAGCATAGTAAAATTGCTGGTATATACTAAATTATGAATTAATGTTAGTTATTTTTATCTTTATTATTATTATGTCTATATTCACAAATGACAATATACTTTATTTCCTGGGTTGTTATGAGAATGAAGAGAATATTGAAGGAGTATAAAATTTATATATTGTGAATCCATTAAAAGATAAAAGACTTAATAATCTTTGCTTGTATTAAGTAAAACTTTCTAATTTTATTTCCAAATATATATGCATCTCTAAATAAGTTTCCAAAAGTTTTGGGACTTCTAGAATTAGTTGCTGCTAATATATAAAATAACAGAGTTGATATTTAAAGTTCCAACTTCTAAAATGGTGTTTGCCACATATGCAAATGTTAATACTATAGTTAGAACTTAGATAAATATAAAAAATTGAAAATGGCAATATTGATCTGTGAAAATGCAGATCATTTGAAACACTAAGCCTGTGGCATTTACAAAAAATAAAATTGGATGATGCTATGTTTAAATATTTTTAACTATTTTATTGGATGATTCTTTAGATTGTAAATACATTTATATTAGCATTCTTTTAAGTTACTCTGTGTTTTTAGTACTTTTTGTTTATTTTTCAAAGTATAACTATATTCTACACAGTAATATGCTGTAGTTCAGGATTTCCTTGATATTTTGCTTTTTATAGGTTACAAAGTTATCAAAAATATATATATATATATATATATAATTTAAGGTATTATGACTATGTCTTGTGTCCCCCACAAAATAAAACAATTACTTGATAGTTGCAGTAATTTGCACTTACTTTAGAATCCATTAGATTTTTCAAAATTTAATGAATCTGTAAAAGTTGATCAAACTGACGTTTACAATTACTCCTTAGCAACAGTAAAGGCTAATAAAGTAATTTTTAAAAAAATTTAAATGTATCTACTCTTAAACTGTATCTTATCAGACTAGGGCAGGTAATAAGAAGTAGACATATAGTTATCATGTAGATTAGCTGATTATTAGTTGCAAAAAACTATAATCTGAAGAAAAAATTAACTGTAAGATCAGATTCACACAGACTAGATGGGGAGACAATGTTTGAAAATACAAGTGATTGTAATAATTGTTAGTAGATAGTGGTAAAGGAAGAGATTTCATGGGCAGAGATGAGAAATTCAAGAAAAATAATAGTCTGGAAATTCCAGTGTCAGTGGCAAAAATAACCAGTGACACAAAGTATGTGTAAAATAGCAATAAATGGCAATTGGAATCACATAAGCTAGTCAAAAGAGTTCCTCAAATGCCTAAGCACCTTTCATTTAAGAACGGGAAACTTTTAAGATGCCAAAGTAAATAAAAACACAGCATGTGTGTTGCTTTTGAGAAAATAGACTGAACATAAGGAGACTTTTTAAGACACTATTGCAACAATCCTGGTGAGATAAAACTAAGGATATGAATTAGTGTTGCAACTATAGGACTAAAAATGAGAGAAGAGTGTAACTGCATACGTAAATTCCACAGGTCTTGGCTGTTTATATGCCCCTGAAAAGTAAAGATTGAGAAATATGGGGCAGAGGCAGGAAGCAAATAGTGAGGAGATATCCCATCATTTCCGGCATTCTCAGCAATGTTTGTTCTTCTTTCCTCAGTTGGAAAACAAGACATTTGTTAAATTACGTCTCTCTTCCTTTCTTTTTATTTCCCTATTCTCTCTTCCTGCCTGCACACAACCACACAGACATATGCATACACACATACTCATACACATGCAAGCAATTACAGTCAATAGCATCATCATCATCATCCTCATTGCCACCATCACCACCACCATCTTTAAACTCTGCCATCCTGTTTCAGATTAATAAAGTTAAAAGAAAGAAAACCTTATACAATCAAATTTTACAGAGTTTAATTGAGTAAAGGACAATTCACAAACTGGGCAGCCTTTGAACAAGATTAGATTCAGAAAAAGTCCAGCATTGTCCCATGGTCACAGAGAATCTATGAACATGAAAAGGAAAGTGACATGAAGAAAATATAACTGAGGTACAGAAACTGCTGGATTGGTTCCAGCTCAGAGTTTGCCTTATTTGAATACGGTTTGAACAGTTGGCTGCCTTTAATTGACTGAAACTTGGTGATTGGTACCAGAGTAGGTTGCAGTCCGTTTACACACCCAGTTAAGATAGTGTTCACTAAGTATGGAGGAACTTTACTGAACTTAAATTACGTAAGGACACTGCTTTAGGCTAAGCGTAATTTAATAATTCGTATAATTTCTTCTCACCCCATTTCAAATTTCCTTATCTATTCTCATTACAACTGTAGTATCCTAGCTCCTCGTTATAGATCTCATGTATTTAGAATGTATCTCTCTTTGTGCTGCTTTTTCCATTGATTTAATGTCTCACTTTTAAATTCACACACAGTTTTAGGTGCTTACTGTTTTCTTCATGTCCTATTAATACTTCATCTGCTGTAATCTGGTTCATATTCACCCAATCTACAGAATATTTTACTATGAATTTCTAAATGTCAAATTCTGTAGACTCCTCTAGACATCATCACACAAAAACATGTTCTTCCTTTGAAATTGAAAATCAGATTTAATTTGAAGTTATATTTATCTACCTTTAAAAATCATTATAGTATCCCTACTACTTGTTCAGTTTCGATACTCTCCATCTTATTCAAGACATCCACAATTATTTACCTTGACTTTCATTAAAATTGGGTAACATGTGCAATATTTTTTTCTAAACAGTTTCCAAGGATATTTATTTTCAATGCAAAAGTATGATCATTATGTTGCTTCTCAATGCAAACACATGCAAACGCATATACACATGCCTCATTGAATAAACCAGCTAATGCACTCTACTTTAGCCATAGAGCTATTCTATATTCTTTCTCTTAGAGCTTCATTAATGTCTTTTTGCTTTCTATAGCACCCTTCATCTGCCCAGTAGTATTTGAATCATCACAGAGAACTCTCTTGTGACATTTATTTCTAAAAGTCTCTCAAATAGGACTGGTTTTCTATTCAAACTTTTAAAAATTTGTAAATTTTGTTTTCTTTACCATTGTTTATAATGAAACATTTATACATTTTTGGGCAATAAGTAATCATATCTTTCCATTCTAGACTGGAATCCAAGCTATGTGAGAGTATAGAGCTTGGTTTCACACGGTGCATCTTTCTGTAACTTTTCATTTCCTTTCCTCTTTGCCTGCAAAATTATAGCTATCCATTTACAAGTTTTTTGAAGAAAGAATGAGAAAACACAAAGAAAGAGGAAGAAAAAATATTAACAAGACAAAATATAGAGAGAAAGTAAGAATTTTTTATTCACTTAAAATTATCCTATTACCACTTAATACACTGATATATCAAGTTTCCTAAATATAGCACTCTAAAGTTAAAATAGCCAATAAGTGATTCTACAACTGCTTACTCTATGAAAACAGGATACAAAATTACTCATTCAAAGACCAACATATTGTCATGCTTAGGGTTAGTTCCAGCCCACACTCTGGTCCAAGGGGAGTGGGTGAATAGGCGAATAGCTGAAAGAACACTCAGGAGACCGTAGGCAGGGGAAATGTAGTTTTATTCAGCAGCTCTCTCAACAGCAGCTTACTCACGCTAGCTCTCTCACGCTGTCCGCCTTTATCTTGGCTGTCTGCTCTGGCTCTGTGGCTCCTCTCTGTAGTTGGCTCTGCAGCTCCTGCCACCCCTAGGCCTGCAGCTACTCTCCTGGGCCCGTAAGGCCAGCTCTGTCAGAGTCGGCAGCTTACCTCTTTCCCTCTGGGCACAAGCTGGTTCCTAGCTCTCCCTGCCTGCCCTTCAGGGGTCAGTAGCATTACTCTCTCTGAGTGCATGTGAGACGAGCCTTGCCATTCCCTGACATCCCCCTCTCTGTCTACAAAATAGATGGTGTTGGTACTCTCTTTCTCTGGGTGCAAGAGTACCTGTACAGTGTCAGCAGGGCAGTTATACCTTTTCCAAACAACAGTGGCTCCAAGCCATGGATGAGCTGTTATATAATAAGTGGAGTTATATGCCTGTGCTCCAAACTTGCTGAGTCACTTTGGCTGGCATGTCTGCCTCAGCCTATTGTTGCAAATTATCAATTTTTAAATTTTTTGGTTTGAACTACTTGTTAGTGTATTTTTTCTCACATTTTTGTCTACTACTCTTCTATACATATGTCAAAATTTTCTTGATTTACTTTTTTCTGTTTTTCCACCCGTATGAATGTATTCTATGCATGTCAAAATACATCTCATGTGTATTTTTCCCAAATACGGTATTTTTTGAAACTGTTCTCATCTTTCCCATCATGCTGTAATCTAATCTTTAAGCAGGTCTGCTGGATTGCTTGCAAAACAGCTTGAACTGATTGCAGAGCCTTCTCATCCTCTGGACCTCACACAAAACTAGTAGGTTTGCAGTCACTCAGTAAATGGGCTGGAGTAACACAGCCAAATAAGGAATACATTGTCTTAAAAATCCAAATAAGCTCATTAGGTCTATTGTATGTTTCTTTTTTGGTTGTTGAAGGTGCCAGATGCAACAACTTTTCCTTCATCTTAGAAGTATTTCAACATGCCCATACCACTGAACTCCTAGAATTTCCATTGAAGTAGAAGTCCCCCAAGCCCCCTGAATTTTTATCAGATATATTTTCTACTCTCTGATACACAAAAGTTTTACTAATTTTTAATAAGTAGTGGCTGCTTCCTGCTCACAAGTTTTCAATCAGAATAATTTAATCATTGTAATGGGCCAATGTCATTCATCTATGAAAGGAAAAAGACATCAAGATCTCTATAAACTAAATGATGACATCAAGCTGAAAAGCTGATAACCTATGAGGCAGGACAGTGAAAGTGTATTGCTGAACTTACCAGCTGAAAGCAAACTGACTCTGTTAGTTCTTACGAGTAACGATGGAAAAAAGGCATTTGACAGATCAAAAGCTGCATACAGGTAGCAGGATGTGTGTTACTTGAAATGAAACCACATCTGCTACAGCAGCTGCAACTTGAATTTCCACTTGGTTAGGTTTATAATAATCCACTATTCTTTCAGAGGTTCATCTGTCTTCTGTACAGGCTAAGTAGGCAAGTAGAATGGGAATGTGGTGGGAATCAATATACTTACATCTTTAAAGTTTTTGATGGTGATACTAATCTCTGCCAGCCCTCTAAGTATGCAGTATTTGTTGTTATTTGCTATTTTCTTAGGTAAAGGCTGCTCTAATGGCTTCCAGTTAGCCTTTCCCATCATAAGAGCCCTCATACCACATATCAGGAAAACAATATGGAAATTCTGCCTGCTGCTAAGTATATCTATTCCGATTATGCATTCTGGAATTGAAAAAATAACCACAAGATGAGTTTAGGGATGCACTGGGCCTACTCACTTTGAGACATATCTGAAGTAAAACTCCGTCGAGGCTGAGTGCGGTGGCTCACACCTGTAATGCCAGCACTTTGGGAAGCTGAGGTTAGTGGATCACCTGAGGTCAGGAGTTCAAGACCAGTCTGGCCAACATGGTGAGACACCATCTCTACTAAAAATACAAAAAAAAAATTAGCCAGGTGTGGTGGTGGGTGCCTGTAATCCCAGCTACTAGGGAGGCTGAGGCAGGAGAATCGCTTGAACCCAGAAGGCGGAGGTTGCAGTGAGTCGAGATGGCACCATTGCATTCTAGCCTGCCTGACAAAGCGAGACTTCATCTCAAAACAAAACAAAAAAACCAAAACTCTATAGATCACCTGAACCCTCTCTAGTCCCATACTCTGACTGGCGGGCCACTACAACATTTTGAATCTTTTGGAATCAGTGCCAGTTCAGAGCCAGTGTCTGGTAAGACCTCCAAAAGTCTGATTATTTCTGTTTCTTTAATTCACAGTTACCCTGGTAAAGTCCACATTTCCCTTTGGGAAAGGCTGGAAGAAGAACAACAGTATAAATTAGTGGTATTATATTGGGTTCTTTTTATGTCATGCCCTTACAGGTAAATCTCACTGCAGGCTGTTAAGATTTTTGGAGCATGGTCCTTCAATCATCTGCAGGTAATTTTTAAAAAAGAAAAGAAAAAAGAAGGCTGAGGCCCTTGTTGGGCCTTTAGTGCAGGCTGATTTCTTCCTCTTTCCACTCCTGTTTCCCTCCCTTTTCTTCCAGAAGTGTTTATTCAAAAAATATTCTGCACAATAAAGAATAGAAACTTGCATGCAAAAATTTACCTAGGAATTGGCTGTCTAGAGAAACCAATATGTGACAGTCTTTACTAGGAGCAATCTTAAAAAGAAAGCTGTAATAGGGGGTACCTCACTGTCAGCCTAACAATGAGGGCCCCATCTATGGCAGCAAGTCTTACACAAGGAGAAGCACAACTACTAGCACTTATACAAATGGTATATATAATGACATATACTGATGGAAATAAATCATTAACTTGGGATAAATCAAGTATTGTAGATATATGGGGGACAGATATATACAAAATAATGTACTTGAGGGCTATCACTAAAAGCAACTGAGCTCCCGAAGAATGTAATGTAAATCTGAGCCAGATGAATTGTTAACTGAATGCTAAGTGTGTAACCAGATGTCCTCTGGGTAGTTTACACAGTTTTCATTTCCTGCAATAAAAGGGATAAAAACAAATCTGAGGACCAGACCTGGGATTTAATCAAAAGAAGAGCCAAGCTCCAAACAGTGTTAAACTCCCAACCAGAGCAGATCTGTTTGGCCAAGTTCATGAACCAGCTACAAAAGTATAAAGCATTGACACATAATATGAGGCAAGCAGCATCTGGCTTGATACTCACCAAACTGTGAATCATCAAATTTTCCTGAATCTGATGAGCTTGGAAAAAGGGACCTTGTCCTCCTTTTTGAGAGCTAGTGTTTTTTCCTTGCTTGGAGCTGATGCAGAAGTTTCTTCTCTCCTAAGATACCATGTTTCCCTACCCCAATTCTATTCTTACGCTTTCTTCTTGGAAGGATGTCTAAGGCTAAAATTAAGCAACAGTATAACCCCAGCAGTGATGTGCTGTCTCTGATAAGAAAAATCAACTAAATTTCTAAGGCATCCATAAGATTTAGCTGGTATATACCACCAGGAGTCAGGACACATTTGAGTTTGATCAGGTGGACCAGGCACCACAATGGATACTTGATCAAACTAGGAGCATATTTCTGGATACATGAGTTAAAATTCTGTAAATGGCCCCATGAGACGGTGCAAAGTTGCTGTTAAGATGGCTCCTAGATGTATTGTAAAAGTTATATCTAATACTAAACTTAGTTAGTACTTATCAGAATTATTGTGACAGACCATGGAAGAAGTATTTAAAATGCCTAGAGAAATAAACAAGATAGAATAGATATGTTATCTATTCTGACATATTCATATACAACAAATAAATATGTAAAGCTGACATATACAACAAATAATTATGCTCCATTAGAAGAAAGAGGGAATACATGTCTTACTAAGACAAAAAGGAATCATTAAAAGGAAATCATGGTGTCTCTCTTCCATATAAGGAATAATAATAGAGGAAACTATTAAGGACATAAGCTTAATGATGGCTATGAAGATATTGATTTTACTCTTAATAGAAGCTAATACATTGGTCTGCCAAAGTTTCATGCATACTAGCAAAGGACAAGATTCTCCTGGATCAGAGACAAATTTGTACTTACAGCAAAAGCCATAGTCAGAGTAATATTAAAGTCACTGGCAATCAGAAGCAAGGTGGTTTTTGTATGGAAGAAAATATGACCTCATTTCTCAGAACTACTAGCTGCATAAACAATTCTAAGAAAGGTCTAGAATGAATGAGTAGTTACAGTCGTGCAATCTTGACAAATCCAACAATATGTGTAGGAGTGTAAGGGACCCATGCTGGACTCCATCCAAATAATCAGTGGGCAGGCAGGGCTCCAAAATAATAGAGTCCAAGTGGATGCAATTATTGTAATAAGTGCAAGTAGCAAGGTCAGACCATCACAGGGAGTCCTGATCCTCAGAGATTTATAAAGACAATTTAGAGTTGGCCAAGATGGATAGCCTCATTCCTCCTAGGTCCTTCCTCTTACTACTAAAATATACTGAGCCAAAACAACAAACAAGCATAGGAAAAACTGTAAAAGTTGGAAAGAAGTTGGCAGACTACTGAAAAACCTTGTACTTAGAGGAATGACTCAGCAATGGGTCCTTGGTTTCCTTACCGGCTTTCCTATATCTCAGACAGGACATTGCAGAAGTCTACAAGCCATAACTCCAATAGGCAATGACAAATAAAAGCTCAAGGAAAAACCTGTCCCTGTAGCCAAAGGACTCAGAAAAAGCTGACATAAAAAAACATGAAACATTTTTATAATACATGCTATACTCCAAACAAACAACCTCAGAAAACCATTCTCTTCATGCCCCCATAGTTTTAACAGTGATGAATGGGAGTTGAGCATTCACCCCACCTTTCCCACATCCAATAAATGAATCAGAGGTTAGAATTATTTAACTAAGATTTGGAATCAGTCACCACAAAATTGCATTAGCAAGAATTATGAATCTTGTTGAATCAAATAAAAAAAGAAAAAATATGTGGAAAAGATATAAAAGTTACAGAAAAGCACTATATGCAAATTATAGAACTAAACAATGCGATGATAACAAAAAACACAAAACTTCTGGATGGACTCAGTAGTAGAATCGCGCTAACACAAAATAGTCTCTGTGAACTCTGTGAACTTGAGGTCAGATCAATTTAATTTATCAAATCTGAATAACACAGAAGAAAATAGAGTAAATAAAAAAAGTACAGAATCTGGGAGAAAGAATGTGGTTCTGAGAAGATATTCAAATGAAATGTGGTTAAAAACTCCCCAAATGAGGGGGAAAGACATAAATCTACATATTTAAGAATATGAATCCCAAATAAGAGAAACCTAAAAAAAAATGCTAGGACACATGATAATTAACCCTAAAAAAAACTAATGATAAAGAATAACCTTGGAAGTAGTCAAAGAGAAATGGCAAATTCTTTATAGAGGAAAAAACATTTCAAAAACAGTAGATTTCTCCTCTGAAATAGCATACAGCAAAAAAAAAAAAAAAAAAAAAAAAAAAAATAGCATCGCATGTTTCAAACACTAAAAGAAAAGGATCATCAAGTGCAAGTTCTATATGTGGCAAAACTATCCTTCAGGAATGAAGACAAAATAAAACATCATCAGATGAAGAAAAGCTAAGACAAATTTTTACTAACCCTAAAAAAATAGCTAAATGAAGATTTGTAACCATAACAAAAATGATAATAGAAGGCTTGGACTTCAGAAAAGAAAGAACATTGAAATTAATTAAAGTAAAGTTATAATGAAAGTATTTTAAAATATAATTACATATATAAATTTATTGAATTACATCGGTTGAAGTAAAAATTGAATTACATCAGTTGGTTAAAGTAAAAAAAAAAAAACAGCTTTGTTTGGCTTCAGTTTAAGGAGCGCAAGGGAAGTTGTTTAACATGAATATTACACGGTGGTTAAGTCAGGGCTTTTAGCACATGTATCACCTGAATATTGTACATTATACCCATTAAGCAATTTTTTTATTCCTCACCTCCCTTCTGGGTCACCAGTGTCTGTTATTTAACTTTCTATATCCATGTGTACACATTGTTTAGCTCCCACTTACAAGTGAGAACATGCTGTATTTAGCTTTCTGTTTGAGTTATTTCACTTAAGATAATGGCCTTCAGTTCCATTCATGCTGCTGCAAAATATATGATTTCATTCTTTTTATTGCTAAATTGTATTCTATTGCATATATACTATTTTCTTTATTGAGTAATCCATTGATGGACATGCAGGTTGATTCTATACCATGTGATAAATGCAAGAGAGCAGGTATTATTTTAATATAATTATTTATTTTCCTTTGGGTAGATACCCAGTAGTGGCATTGCTGGATCATAGGGTGGTTGCTCTATTTTTAGTTCTTTGAGAAATCTATGTACTGTTTTCCATAGAGATTGTACTAATTTACATTCCCACTAACAGTGTATAAGTGTTTCCTTTTCTCTTCATTCTCACCATCTACTCTTTATCTTTTTAACAATAGCCATTCTGACTGGTGTAAGGTGATAACTCATTATGGTTTTAATTTGCATTTCTTTTTTGATTAGTGATGTTGAGCTTTTTCCACATGCTATTTGACTATTTGTATGTCTTCTTTTGAAAAATGTATATTCATGTCCTTTGGTCATTTTTTAAAAGGGTTGTTTTTATTTTTGTTGCTGTTGTTATTGAATTGTTTGAGTTTCTTGTAAATTCTGGGTATTAGTCCCCTGTTGGATGCATAGTTTGCACATATTTTCTCCCATTCTGAAGGTTTTCTGTTCACTCTTTTGATTATTTATTTTGCTGTGCAGAAGATAAGTGTCATTTATTGATTTATTTTTGTTTGTGCTTTGGAAGTCTTAGTTACAAATTCTTTGCCTATACCAATGTCCAGAAGAGTTTCCCTTAGGTATTATTTTAGCATTTTTATACTCTCAAGTCTTAAATTTAAGTCTTTATCTTGAGTTGATTTTTTGCATATGATAAGAGATAGGGGTCCAGTTTTGTTCTTCTGCATGTGGGAATTCAATTTTCCTGGCACCACTATATTGAAAAAGATGTCTTTTCCCTATTGTGTTTTTGTCAAGTTTGTCAAAGATCTGTTGGCTATAGATATGTGACCTCATTTTGGGGTTCTCTATTCTGTCAATTTAATCATATTGATTCCCCTAGTTGGTCCCCAGAGGGACCTATAGCCATTTATCATGGACCTTTTGACTAGGAAAATAGATTTGAACACTGCAAGAAAAATTGAATACAAGTTTCAAGACTACAGAGATCCCCCAGGAACCCAGGCCATTATCATGGCCTGTGCTAAATTGGAGCTCAGACATATCAGGTAATAAATGCAGATCTCACCAAAATCTGACTCACAGGGTGTCCTCTACATCTAAAGATTTACTCTGTGGTTATTTTTTACTGACTATATTCTAATAAAAATACATAGTTGTTGATATAAGCCCTTTTCTAATAGGCCTAGTGCACAAGGCCAAGTGGACACCTCTGAAACTGTCCTCATGCCTTGGATGAGATAGCATATCAAAAACAATATATTTTAAATTATATTTATATTTACAATATATTTATATTTTTTAAAACCAATATATTTTAGAGAGTTTATCAGAAATTGGTGCGTCTTTTAAAACTGAAGGATTCAGGGGTAATGTGGCCTGAAATATCACCATCTAATTCCCAAGTTTGGGACTTGCAAAATCCAGGTGCATCCTCAAAAATCTTTGTAGACTACTGCAAATTAAAAGAAAAAAAAAAACTAGTAAACCCACCTGTAATCATTTTTCCATATGTACTATCATTGCTAGAGCTGAAAAGGAGAACATACGATGACTACAGTGTTTATAGAGAGTCCCAATGGGAGAATTACAAGACAGCACCCCATCCTGGTATTTGGAGCAAGTATCTACCATAGAAGATTATATACCTTTGAGGAAAAAACAAATAAACAAACAAAATACAACAGAAACGTCTACTCGACTACTGAAGAGCTACTTGGTCCCGATAGAAAGTATCTGTTCATGAGGTACCTAGAGATGACCCCATCACAATTGTTCATCATGAGTTGGGTATTTTAGGAGCCGCCATGTCTACATGATCTTGTGGGCTCAACAAAAATCTTGTGGAAGATGGCAGTGGTATATACAGGATATAGAAGTGGGAACATAGGTCACAAGAAGGTTGCATGAGAAGTAACCCCAGAAGTTCATGTCATCATGCACTACTGCTGTCCCAGTGCCTCACCCATTATAATACCTCTGGTTATATGGGAAATCTTTACAAACAGCTGATGAATGAGGAGGGGGAAATATGAAGTTAGTTTAGAGTGGTCTTGAAAGAGACTAATGATGTAAAATTGCTTGAGCAATTAGCCACCTATAATTTGTAGAAAGAGAGGTCATTCATCATTAGAAAATAAAGTGACACATGGGCAGTGACTGCTGTCTTTGCTGAGTCAGGGGTCTGGAAGGAAAAAGATTGAAGGATTTAGAACGAGAAGTTCTATGCTAGAGACATATAGATTGATCTATGGAAAATGATATGAAGTGTGAAGATTACTATCAAATATAAACATGCATTATACAGTATACAACTTATATAGTGCACGACTTATACACATCTTATATGAATATGACCTAAACAAAAATAACATGCACAATTGATCAGCTAGTTGATATCAGTCAGCCTCTGTCATCAGGCAATCCAGTGCTAATATGATAGGCACATGAGCAAAGAGGCCATGATGGCAGAGGTGAAAGTCCCAAGGCTGATTTAGCTACAACCACTGCTGAATGACTAGCCAGCAATGGAGACCAGTACTGAGTCCCTGAGATGACATCATTCTTTAAAGAAATTATAACTGATTATACTAGACTTCAACAATTTGAGCCAGTGTTTCATTCTGACAAAGGTAAACACATAATGTGGGTATATTAATGTGTTCTCACACTGCTTTGAAGAAATACCCGAGGCTGGGTAATTTACAAGGAAAGAAGTTTAATTGATTCACCATTATGCATTGCTGGAGATGCCTCAGGAAACTTACAATCATGATGGAAAGCAAAGGAGAGGCAGGCACCTTCTTCACAGGACAGCAGGACTGAGTGAGTGCCAAGCAAAAGCGGAAGCTCCCTATAAAACTGTCAAATCTCATCAAATATTACCAACGGCATGCACAAAGAGACAGCACAGCTAAACCAGCTTGGCAAAATGTCCTCAAGATGAGAAAATGTTATACCGAAATCCACATTAAATTTAGAACATTTATTTTTGTAAGATTTCTAATATGGAAAAAACAGCCAGGACTATCAGCTAAAATATCTACTGTTGCATTGCATGTAATAAGAGACACTTTTAAAAAAAATTATTATTTTAGGAGTATGTGATTTTTCAATAAACTTACTTTAGAATATTTTCTGAATATTCTTTATAAGAAGGAAAGAATTATAAAAAGCCTAGTTGATATATTTTAAACTTGTCCATGACTTCTCAGTAGCTTAATTATTGCATTTATCAAAGAAATTTTCTTTAATTTATTACATGTGATATTGCATAACTACTAATTTAATGTTAAGATTATAGAGTATAATTGAGATCTTTATATGTGTATATAATATTAATTTTAAATAATCATAATGTGGAAATCCATGCTTTGATAAAAACTAAGTAATCAATATGTCAGAAAATATTTTAAAACAATGTATTTAGGTGGCAAAAGTATACACCCTTTGCATGACTACATTTGTAATCTAAACATGTTTGTAAATAATAGAAAACTGTCTTAAAGTTTCATTTGACTGTATTCTTAATCGATTATTAAATATTGTCTTTAACAAAGTTATAATATATAGTAAGTACACTGTAGTTTGTTCAAATTTTGGATCAGTTAAAATATGATATTCTTAAGGTTTTAACACAGAGTTTTTCTTAAATAAATTACAGCAAATTTTTCAAAGTGATTTAAACTTTTCAGGTAATTTCTTGAGATACCTAGATAAAAAAATCTATATCTTGAGAATATATGACTAATGGTTACATATTTATCTCATAAATCGGCAGATGAAATTTAGTAATTTACTAAAACTCTGATTTACAGAGCATGTGAATTCTTCTTTGAAGCTAGGAAGTCAAAATTACATCGGGGGAAAACCACTGCAAATAAAATATGCTGACCATTGCATGTGAAGGTGACATTACTGACATACCTTGAAATAAAGCACTGAGTTATTTCTGCAAAACAGACAGTTGTGTTTTAAATTATCTATTTTTTTTTCTGTACCCTAGGCTAGCTATAATTTTTTTACTTGATTTATCTATTGGCTACTGTCATTAATATTTAAAATTCTAGTTATTATTTTTGTATATTTCAGAACATTTTATGTATGTAATACACAAAATACTGAGATAATACAAAATAGTAATAGGCTTGAATAAACACAAATGCAACCAGATGCATCAAATGCATCTAAAAAGTGATGCATTACAAATTGTAAACAGGCTTTTAATACAATATTTGACATATTATTTTATAATACTTTTAAATATTTAAAAATTGTACTGTTTAATTTTCCTCAGAATATTTGGATATGGATGGAATACTTATTTTCAGAGAACATCTCAGCTCCATATTTTCACATTTTGGGGAATTTTATGTAAACCTAATTTGTTGATAATATTAAAACTTGAAATTTTGACCATACTTTCCATAAGGCTTTAGTAGTGTCAGATATATATTTTAAAGTTCTCAAAATCTACATAAGATGCCTCTGTTTTCAATCACTAGAAAACACATATCAGGCACTGAAAGTATCATTTCATACCATTTATTTTGGAAAAAAATGAAGTTTAAAATTTGCCAATGCTAGGAAGCATTTTTCTTATCACAATTTTGTCTCATGCCACAAATGCTTTAAAGAATATCCTTTTCTTTTTCTTTTTTTTTTTTTTTTTTTTGCAAAAACACAAAATACTTCCATTGGCTCATCTCTAATTGATAATAATTAGGCAATAAATACTATTAGACACCATCAAGTGCATTCAATTATCAAATGCAATCTTGTTGTAATAACAAGAAAAAATTGGTATAATAATAATTTTTATTAAAACACCAAATTATTGATGCTAGTTTCTTTGGATGGTGAATATGTTTTAATTAGGTATCACATGCACAATGTTAACTTATCATAATCCTCAGTTCCACAGGGATTATTACTGGTAAGCAGTGAGAGAGAGATAACAATCTTTTTTTCTTACAAACTTTACTCTCTTTTCCAATTCTTATTGCCCTCCCTTATAGCGACTTTGTATTTTTCATAGACCCATGACTATGTTTTATATAAATGACATTTTGTTATATGTATTTTTTCCAGCCAATCATTTGTTTGTAAGAATTATCTATGTACCTGTAACTACATCTAATTTGTTGTTTCCAACTGTTGCATGTTTGTTTGTCCACAGTATATACAAACTATGTTTTGCACCTGCAGCCATCTAATGATAGGTACTAGAGGACCTGAACTATTGGGTCCCAAAAGTGGCTATCTACTAATGAAATGTGTTAGAATTACACTGGGAAGTCAATCCAAGAGCAGAAATCTTGAGTTATATAATGTATGCATTTCTAAATGACAAAATAATGTCAGACAATGATGAATTTTACATTCCTTGCAATCATGAAAAAGTTTTTATATGTCCTGATATTCTTGCCAATACTTATTATTATACAGATTTCTAATATTTGCAGGTCAGTTGAGTGTAAATGGGTCTCTTTACTATTTACACTCTTATTTATTCCATTTATAGTCTAACTAATTATTAGCCTACAATGTCAGTTCAAATATATTTGTATTTATCTGTCAGTGACTAGTCTATTTTGTCTATAATCTATTTATTCTTATTCTTAGATAATTTTCAAACAGGCTTCTCTGTATTTTCATTCTTACAGTCAGTAATTTGCTGAATATTTTAAATATTAACTCCCAATATAAGATTATCTAGATACAATCTTTATCCTAAATTCATTAGTTTTGTCTATAAAGTGTTTTGTTAATCAGAATAGTTTAATTTCACAATAGTTCCCTCATTATTTTTATTATTTATGGTTTTACTGTCTACAAGTTCACTCTTCCATCTTGTATTATTTTCTCTGTAGATATTTCATAGAACACTCCTCAATTTTTCTGATATTTTATCATAACTAAAATCAGGATATTCAAGCTGGTAGGTTTACTGCAGAAATGTGTAGTCTACTCAGGCAAAAGTTATTGATTTGTTCTATTATGTTTATTTTGATTACCTGGATAATATGATGACCCACTGACTTTCCTCACGGCACAATAATTATATTATTATTTTGAATTAATAATTATATGGTGGGAAGATATTCTAAGATTGTAGAAATATACTATTATTTCTTATTCATGCTGTAGAAAGCAAGTAATCATCAAAATTAACTAACATAAGAAAATTGGAAAAAATTCACTCAAAAAATGAAAGAATAAAGAAAGAAAATTCAGAGATGAGATGAAAACTTTAAAAACTTTAATTCAATCTGTAATTAATATCCTCAAATATTGGGCATGTGCAAAAAAGAAAAAGAATTCTATAAAAATACTATAAGAAAATAAGTTCTTTGAAATTTAACATACCATATATGTGTTTAAAAAATCAGAAAGAAGGCCAGGCATGGTGGCTCACGCCTGTTATCCCAGTGCTTTGGGAGGCCAAGGTAAGCAGATCACCTGAGGTTGGAAGTTCGAGACCAGCCTGGCCAACATGGTGAAACCCCATCTCTTCTAAAAAATACATGAATTAGCTGGGCTTGGTGGCATGTGTCTGTAATCCTAGCTCCTCGGGAGGCTAAGGCAGGAGAATTGCTTGAACCTGTGAGATGGAGGTTGCAGGGAGCCAAGATTGCGCCACTGCTCTCCAGCTTGGGCGACAGAGCAAGACTCCATCTCAAAAAAACAAAAACAAAAAAAATCAGAAAGAAATTGAAAGATAATTTGGGGAAACAAGAAGAGAGAGATAAAGAGAAACAAATGAGAGGATTAAAAAAGAGTACTCATCCCTACAGATACTAATTAACCAAAGCAGAAGTAATAAAAAATGTCTGTGGTTTATGACCAAAAGGTTTTATAAGAAAGGATAGCTTCCACACATATTTAGTATGTGCATATATAAATGCTATTTATTTACACATGTACATTAAATTGACATAAAGGAGAAATCACAATGTGTAAAGTTTTATAACCTATTAATGATTTTAGATGCAATAATTTGTGTAACGATTCTTTGGGACTTTCTAATCTCATATTACTTCTACATGGATTAGATAGCTTTTCTATTGCAAGAGAGTGCTATTCTTGTTACACCATTTATTTCAGTATTTACAGACCTATGTATGCATTTCTTTTTTTATACCAGTGCGTTTAATAGTTTCATATTTCATTCACTAGGTTATAACTTTTTTCTATTATTGGTAGTCCCTTTAAGGTGGACCATTGTCTTTTATACATGTCTCCATTGTTCTTTGATTACATCTCTATTGTCTAACACCACAAGATGTTTCAGGTTCATTTTGTACATATATTGCCCAGTCCTGGAAGCAATTGTTTCTCTAAGGACACTGGTTTCTCTTTGTAAAGAATGATATTTAAATCCAAGGCTGAGCTCTAATTGTGCTCATTGCTTTTGGGGGTGGCTTTGCTTTTTGGGCATCTTAACGGACAGAGACAGGAAACAGAGGCATGTATTCACAGCCATTCATACCTATGTGCATATGTATGAATGTGTGCACACTCACACACACTCATACACATATGCAAACATGCAGCAATAGAGATTTCTATATTTAAAATCACGATTTCACTATGATCTCTTTTATTTCAAACAAAGTGGCAGAATTCATCCTCTCTTCTTTTCCATATCTATATTTCTTTTCTCTGTTAATGAAAAAATATTATCCAAGATACATTTTCTTGCTCTGTCCTTGAATATACATTTTATAGTTTTAGATTTTCTAAATGATGAATCTGTGAAAAATAAAACAAAAGCCTATCAATTAGAGTGCATATGTCCTCAGAAATATGAGATACACACACACACACACACACACACACGTACACACGTGATTAATTAGTAGCTATTATGCTTTACTTCATCTACCTTCACTGATGTTATATAACTCACTCGAAACATGATTTTAAGGATTGTTTCCTCATTCTTGTTTATTATAATTACTTTCTTTATTTATTTGAAATATTACCATCTTAGTTCAGGCTGCCACACAATGGACCATGGATTGGGTGGCTTTTAAAAGACATTAAATTATTTCTTGAAGTTCTGGAAGCTGGAAGTCAGAGATTAAGGTGGCAGCACTCTAAGGTTCTGATAAGGACCCTTTTAAGAACTGCAGAATGCTGATTTCCAGTTGTGTCTTATAATGGTGAAAAGAGAGCTACTGGTTCTATGGGCTTTTATTTATTTTCCTTTTTCTTAGAGAAGGGTCTTGCTATGTTGTCCAGCCAAACTCCTGGACTCAACAATTACTCCCCCCTCAGTCTCCTGAGTAGCTAGGACTACATGTAGCTTCTTCTTATATAGGTACTAATCCCATTCCTAAGGGCTCCACCCTCATGATCTAATTACTCTCAAAAGCCCCACCACCAAATACCATGATATTGAAATTATGGATTCAACATATACATTTTTGGGAGGACACAAATATCCAATTGATTGTACTTGATAGGTAACCAAGTCAAGGTTAGGTCAGAACTATATAAAAAGGGCCAGTCAGAAAAGTGATTTTTCTTCCCATTACTTTTATCATTTTCATCCCATTTCCTTCCATCTTCTCTAGGTAACCAAGCTTGTTATTCTGTATTTTATCCTCTGTGATTAATATCCTCCGTGAGTAATATGCAAATACCAGTATGTTTTACTTTCCCCTCTTCTTTTTACCCAAAATGCCATGATAAAGGTCATTAATTTAAAAATTAAAAGTAGAGAGTGACTGGTTTAAGAATGACTATGTCATATAGACAAATCAGGAAGTATTTTATGTCAAAGCACTATTTTTAGTGAGACACAGGAAGAAGACAGAAAGTCCAATAAGGTACCAGTTTCTATAGCTCTTGAATGTTGATGTTTGTTTTCATATTTTTGATATTTACTTTTTTATATATCTAATTGTTTTGACTTCTTGATATAGTCCCTTAAATCACAGATCGTAATATGTTCTTAGTGTGTGATTTATTATTTACACAGTGAATAAAACCCCATAAAACAAATATTGTATCATAAGTTTTTGAAAACTTTTGTGTGTTATGATTGGATCAGTATTTCTTCATGTGATTTACAGTACAAAATTTAAAGCTGAAATTTACTTCATATTAGCTATCTTGTTATATATTATCTAGATTGTTTATGCTTTTCAGTGAGTAGACATGAAAATTTGAGTTACAAAACAAAGAGACTTTTGGCAGAATAGTCATCAAACATGTTACTGTTATGTGATTTTATACTATAAAAAATACAGCCAAATTTTAAAAGGAATGGGATGGATATAGGCCATTAAAAATAAAATATAATTGAAAACATAAGTCTAATAGTTAAAATAATCTATTGTTTAATTCTAATATTCCCTTAATATACATTTATACATTTAAATGTATTTTGCTTGTCTTAACAAGATTACTAATGATACCTCCAATATATTTAATTTTTACTTAGCCATGGTATATTTAATTATTTATTCAATCCTATAATATACAAATAGTTTCAAAATCATTACATAACACACTCTGAGTAACAAATGTACTAATTGAACTACAATTTGTTTATAGTACCTTTTTGGCTTTAGCCTGAGTTTGCATGGCCAAAATGCTATATTCCAAAATTTCTAAATTAATTCCTTTTCCCTGCTTCTGTGTGGTGTGGTTATGCTATTTGTTTAAAATATAGTAATTTGTTTCTCTTTATATTCCATTTAGAGATTTATTTTGCTTTTATAATTTATTTAAGTATGTAAAACATTAATTCCAAAAGATGTATGCAAAAATGTATATTCAGAAAATTACCATCATTCATTTTTTGTCTCATTGTATTATTGAACAATTTATATACCATAAAATGTGCCCTTTTAAAAGTTGGCAATCCAGCAGTTTTTATACCTTTATTATATTTTCTCTCTCAACCATTTTAATCTATTCTCTCTATATATCTGATATTAAATAAACTTCATAAATTATTCAACATTTATTCTACACTCAGTATTGCATATTACACTTTACTGTGATTCCCTCATGTTTACATACATAGACCTCACTTATGGATGAAGATACTGAGCCTAAGAGAGATTACACACATTTTTGAATATCATATCACTGTGCTCATGAATCAGAGTTAGAAGCCAGGTCATCTGAGGCCATATTCCATGTACATAAGAAGTCCCAAACTGCTTCTCGACTGCAGTAATGCTGGTCCCGATACTGCAGCACCTCACCTAGATCTTTGTCAATGTGCTCAACTAATATATTTGCTGCTGCCCTTCCTTACCTATGGTCTTTTCATCAAACTGCAGCCAAAATGATCCACTGAAAACCTCAGGTCAAATCATGTCTACTCTCTGTTTGAATTCCTATATTACCTCTTTGAATGGGAATAAAGTCCATAGGACAAGGGGTTAATATTTCTTCATCATCCTTACCCTCATTTTTATGGATTCATCTTCTAATGCTCTATCTTGAAAGTTGTTATGTCAATCACACTAGTCTCCTTGCTGGACATCCATCAGGTTCTCTCCTTTAAAGTTATGGTTATTATTTTATGCTCACTTTTTCCACATATCCTCATTTTTTTTACAGTCTCTGTTCTACATATCTTAGCTTCTCATGAGTCATCTCCTGACCACAGTTCATTTTTTTCCCTACCCCAGCATTTTGGATCCCCCTCACCCTGTTTGGTATCTTCTATAACCCTTATTGATAATTGGCATAGGTTAAAATTCATGCTCATGATTCTCTTGTGTTCACTAGAATCACTGCAAGGAGTATGGTGGTTTTGTGCACTGCTGTATTTCCTGGACCCATAACATATACTTGTCCAACAAAACAAAAGATTAGGCTTTAAAGACTCGAAGCTGATGATGGGCTATAAAATGTGGAGTAGAATTAGTTTACTAATTCTCTACCCTAAGAATACAGAGAAAAGAAATTAAATAAGGAAGGAATGCACTAACATCTGCTATTGAATTGATTCTAATTATACTAATGAAACTTCATATTGTCATTTCCTACCACATGAATAATTATGATAGCTTATTTGCATGTGAACATATATGGGTGTAAATTAATGCAAATCAGAATCTAATGAAGAGTCACCTGTATGTAAATTATTCAGACCAATTAATTGTATAAGACTGTATAAGAATAACTGCAAGGCTCTCCTTAAGATTAATGTCTTGCAGCAAAAAATGGAGGAAGTTCGTGCAGCATTTTGTTGCTGGATGTCTAGCTCTAAATTGCAGACATTCATTGTATGAACAGCTTTAGCTAAATATGGAATAATGAGGATCTTTTGGAAAACAGAAACTGCTAAATATTCAAAAGATATTTGTTCACATCTAGTTGAAAGGTAAAGTTGAAAGGCATGATGTTTAATAGACTCCAACAAGTATTTAGAATAACAGCTTGTCACAAATTATAATACAACCATGGAAACGCTTATCACTGATAAGTTGAATATAAAACTATCCTTATCCCAGTTGATTGACAAAGGGAACAGTAAGCACATTTCACATAAAATCTACCTTGACTCACTGATTGGAAACTTTCTTATCTGCTGAAATTTGACCTTTGCTAATTAGCAACAGATCTATGCTTGATATTTTCCTTCTTCTTGTTCTTCCTTTTTTAAATGAATGCATTCCCAATGGAACATTTCCGAATGTATGGGAAACAATTTAAAGGACTGGCAGAAGAAGAATAAGGAAGAAGAAAAATATTTAATCCCTACTCTCATAGCACTTTTAAATTCTGTTTCTGTTAACTTGTGTTATCTGCTATGGGGTGTTTTCAAAAGACAATAGCTTATTAATTTACTCGTATGACAAAAATGAATGATTTTTTTTTCATTTAGACAAGTAACAGCAAAGGAGATGAAACAGCAAAGGAGATGGAAATGTTAAGACATAATGTGAGTTTGCTATACTATTTGGAAATACTCAATTTTGTTATAAGGAATAAGAAAAAATAGGAAAGATAAAATTTATAAGGCAAGTTAAACACAGGTAATAAGTAAACTATTTGTTCATGGACTATTGATACATTAATAGAATACTTTAGGTATACATAAAGGATGAGTAAATAACATGAAAGATGTAGATTCCCTAAGATATGTTAAATGTAAGGTAAGTTAAATGTAGGAAACAATAAAGATAACAATATATACTTAATTTGATGAAACAAACAAGAGTGTCACTTTTAGATAGAAATACATGAAAACGTTATGAGTATGGGACTTCTGGGCTGATAGCTATGTTTCTCCTAAATTGGCCACCCATTGATAATGCTCAGTGTGGTCCCACTCTGCCCGTATGTGCTCAGCCCAAAAAATACAGATAAAACTTGTAGCTGTTCAGCAGGATAACTGGCAAGCTACAGCTACTGGCAAAGCATATTTTAATGTATCATTCTAATATAAGATGTGTGTGTATCCCGGGCCCGCACATTTTCCATCTGTTGGGGTTCCTGTGCTCAAACCTTGACTCTGGTCCTTATAACCAAACCATCTTTGGAGAATAGTATAGTGGGGGGTAGAGGGGAAGGGGAGAAACAAATTGATAGATGGGGAATAGAGCGATTATATATGAATGTTGCATAACTCAAGATTCAAGTGATGTGATCCTTCCACCAATATATGCCTTATCATAATTATATATTTCCCTCTATACCATCTTTCTCCTGCTTCTTTAATGTATTTCAATTTAATTTGTTAAGCTGTGTGTTTCAACCACCTTAAATTGGTTTGTGAGTGATTCTGTTCCATGGCGTCTAAGATATAATTCACCTGATATTGTACTTAGAAGTTACCACTTCATTAAGGTAATTCCCCCACATGATCAGGCACTGATGCCCTTAAAACCTGGCAAAAAGGTCAAATATATTGGACCACTTTTTTGCTGACGTTTTATTGGATCCCATTTTCACATATACCTCAGGCCAAGAAAATGCTCCCACTTAGAGTTCATGCCTCCACTTTGTAGATCGTGCAGTGGGTGACTGAGAATGAAATTCTGAGTCAAAATTGTCCTGAGACCAATATCAGTGTCTGCATGGGCTCTTACTCTAGTTCTATCCCTGTAGGTAGAGGCCAAGATGACTTATTTACAATATATATAAACAAAATGTGATCATGTGGCAGCTGTGTCTACCTGCAAGCTCTCAAGGTCCCTTATAGGACAGAGAGAGTCAGGGAGGGAGGCAAAAGTGACCTGGAGGCCAGGACTGGCACTGTCCCTGGTGAAATGTTTCACCCTGGCAATAAAGAAAGTTCAATATGTTCAAATTCAAACCTGGGTTTCCAGGACTTTATAAAGGTACATTGGACAAAGCAGAAGCATAGATTATACTTTATTTCATAATCTGGTAACTTTTAAGTCTCTAGACATATGGTATGTGGGCTGCCATTTGTATCCAACCTTCTTGCAAATATTATGGCTGAGTCTGCCTTAAGGCCCTTATTTATCTATATAAAGAAGGAAAATGTAATAGTATGCTAAAGTGATTTTTTTGAAGAAATATCAGAACTTTGACTCAAATATTACATAATTTTTAAATAATTTTGCTTCTCTAAAAATTACGTAGCATTTTGATTTTTTGACTTTTGGAAAATGTTGCAAACAAAATATCTGGTGCTGAAGGAAAGGGGAGACTGGAACAGATAAATGAGGTAATGGAAACGAGCAATTTCATTGTTAGTAATAAGAATTGGTGGCAAAATCAAATGCTTTAGTCAAGGCTTCTAGAGTGGGTCGATGTTGGAGAAGTGCATGACTAGACTTTGTTATGGATACCACACTTCATTCAGTTGTTCTGAAATCAAACTATTTTCAAACAGTTAGACCAAAAACATCCAGGGCAAAGCTCTCTTATCGACTGCTGCTTTTGAATAAACTTTATTAGCTACCTGCCTTTTCTTATCAAATTTTCCTATAATTTTATTTAATTTATAGAAGAATAATGATTTTATATGTACTTGTGAATATTTAATTATGCAATATATAAAAATACCTGCTAACCCACTAATTTTCATGATTTCTCCTGAAAATATTGGAGAATGTAGTGATGTTTATGAGAATGGTCTTGCCTATTGATCAATCTTTAATAAAACTTAAAAATTTTATTCATCTATATCTATAATGAATAATTTATCATCTGTGATATATAAAAATAAGTTTAAAAACAAAACAAAATGCAATTCAATTAAAAAATCTGATGTACAAAAGAGAACTTTAGAAATTATAAACCTCTAAAATTTTTCAGAGTAATTTTGAATGATCAAATGCAAAAGTCACTTCTGTAAAGAAGTTAAAAATAAGTATTACTAAACATTTAGAAAATATATTTTATACTTAAAAATTGCAGAAGAACAGAAATAATAAAAGTGAAATATAAATTGACTTTTATAATTGATTAAAAATATCTAGAGAACCTAGATGTCCTACATTTAATTTTATTGATTTAAAAAAAAAAAACAAAAAACAAAAACCTAAATTAAGAATGAGGTTCAAGTAAACAAAAAAGAATAAACAAAAAATAAAATGTCAAAATAATGAAACTGTCAAATAGAGATAATTTTACATCTTTCTTTTCAATTTGAATTCCCTTTATTACTTTTTCTTGTCTGATTTCTCTTGCTAATACTTCTAGTACAATAAAAGTGTGGAGAGTGGATGTCCTTACCTTAAGCTAGATCTTAGAGGAAAAGTTTTCAGTTTCTTTTCATTGATTATGATGTAGTGATGGGTGAGTTTTTAATAATAACTTTCATTATGATGAGATTCTTTTCTTCTACATCTAAAGTGTTGAGGGTTTTTATCAAAAAAAAACCCTCTGAACTTTGTAGAATATTTTTTCAGTGTCAACTGAGATGATCATGTAAATTTTTTTCAGTCTGTCGATGTATGCATCATATTGATTAATTGACATATGTTAAAACAGTCTTGAATTCCAGACATGATGTATAATCATTTTGTTGTGTTGTTAAATTTTAGTTGCTAATATTTTATTAGGAATTTTGGCATCAATTTTTGCTAGAGATATTAGTCTATAGTTTTCTTTGCCCAAATCAATGTTATCATTGATAAATAAGAACTTACTCCTGTCACTTTGTTCTTTGTTTTGTGGTTGTTTCATGGTTTCCTGTTTCTTCATTCCTTCCTATCTGTCTTCCTCTTAATGAAGGTTTTATCTGGTAATGAAACAAGAAAGGTTCCCTTGTTCCCCTCGCAGGGCATGCTATGGGGGATTGGCTGGCTTCTTCAGTGCCCCGCTGCTCAAACCTCTAGGGGAGCATACAAATAGGAAGGCTGTGGGGCTCTGACTGCCCCCTACCCTGGCAGTGACTGAGAGAATGTTTACAGTGAAGCCCCAGTGGGTGTGTGTTACAAGGTGTTGCGACCTATAGGTGGCTTGTGTTAACCAGCTCAATTAGATCCCCTTCCTTTTCAGAAGGACAGAGATTTCTGTATCCCGGGGTTTCTCGTCTTTGTGAATGGGAAGAATCAGATCACACATGGGCTTGGAGAATGAGTGGAAGTAGCTCTCAGCAGATAGGGGAGCCAGAAGGGAGATAGTGTTCCCCTGGAACTGGGCTGCTCAGTGGCCCTGACTCTTCTTTGACCACTCTGGCCAAACTCCACATCCTTCTGGCAGTCAATGGCCTGCTGGCCTGCAGGTGCCTGTCAGCATGCTCTTCCACTGTGTATTCTTGATGACCAGCTCCTGGTATCTTCTTCCGTCAATGTGTTTCTTATGATGTCCAGCCACTTCTGTGTGTGTACCTACTAGGGTTTCAGGTTTTTATAGGCCCAGGATGGGGTCATAGCAGGCCAGGGTGGTATTGGAAAATACAACATTCGGATTCAAAAGTCAGAGTGCCTGTCCTCACCTAGGTCTGTGGGGGTGGGGCCCTATCCAGGGACCACGTCCTCCTCTCCCCCAGCTCTTCCATTCCCCCTTTCCATGTCATTTAAAGGAATCACACTCTTCCTTTCCCAGCACTGCCGTATCATATCCCCCTCTGAAGAGGAACATCTAACTGAGGTTAGAATATGTAGGATGACCAGTCTTAGCTGCTTCCTGCTGACAGGGTGCATTGTTTTGGGGAAAATAGCAGTCGGTTTCCTTCCAGAGTCTGTCTCAGGGTTCCTAGCAAAGGGAAGCCATTGTCCAAGGCTCTGGTCACCTCACCATTTGGACTTTCATGGCTTCTAGGTGTGAGAGAAAATAGCAAGTTTTATAAGGTTAAGTATGCATGGGTTAAACATGTGTATTATACAAACAAAGAATTTAGCGCCAAAGATTACACAGACAAGAAGTAAAATATACTAACAACAACATTGTACCCCTAGCTGTTTCATCCTGGTGAAAGGAATTAAACCTTGTATGAGAGCAGTTAAACTTTAAAAGAGAGATAACTATTCTTGCCATATCTTTAGCAGTTAATAGATGCAGCATGGGAATTCCTGGGGTTTTGGACTTGCCTGACGGCCATTAAAACTTTTGTGCCTTTCCTGTATTTCCTCTGTCTTTCCTGGGCCTCTCTCTATTATAAAAGATCGACATAGCCACTTTCAGAAAGTCCTCTAATATACTATTTGGTCTCAGGGCCCATTTTAATAACTCCTCCTGATATCAGGGGCTGCCTGAGTAATAAATGGATTAGTTGTCCCTTGACTGAATCAGGAGGTAGAGAGGTGTACTTTAAAAAGGCCCCTCTTAGCCTTTCCAGAAAAACTGGGATTTTCATCAAATTCCTGGTCAATCAGGGACAACTTAGTATAATTTAGAGGCTTGGTCCTTGTCCTACGTAAGCCTTCCATTATGCACACCTGAAAGTGTCTCCTCTTCTAGTCTTCCACCTCGTCACTGGGATCCCATTTAGGGTCATTCCCTGGTACTGTCTCTCTTATCGTTGGATAATATTCACCCACTTCTGTGATGCTATATGTGATGCAAAGCTTATTCCCAATTCTTAGCCTATTGCTCAGTGTCCATCAGGGTCTGATTCAAAAGTAACATAATGTCTCTCCAGGAGAGTTTAAATATTTGGGTCAAATTCTGGAAAGCCTCTATATATCTATCAGGGTCACCTGACAACTTACCAAGATCCCCCTTAATTCACTTTAAGTACTGTAGGGAGAAGGGGACCTGGACCTTACTGGGCCCAAATTCACTGAGCATCTGTTGGAAAGATAGGAGTGAGACTGAAGATTGTTTAGGGCAAGGATTTCCAGCAGGGAGCAAGTGAGAGTCTGAAGTTGGATAGGGAGATTGGGGTGTACCTGGAGGAGCAGAGCTGGAGGGAGCTGTCTCTTCCTCTGGGGGGGTACCTTTGGGACTCATATCTTTAATTCCCTGGGCTTTCCTTGCAGTCTTCCCTGAGACAGCAAACAGGAGGGCTGGATCAATCCTACATTGTCACCAAAGGTCTGGATTGCCTTGCAAGGTATAGAAAGCCTGCACATATGGGGCCTCAGACCATCTGTCCTCATGTCTACAGAAAACTTCCAACTGCCCAGATTGTATCAAAATGAATGATTTCTTCCTGAGGCCAAGTCAGTCCTTCCTGTAAATTATAATTTGGCCAAACGTTTGTGCAGAGGGATGTGAGGACCTTTTCCTCCAGATTCTAAGTGTCAAAGCAGTCCCAATGGTTCAGGATACACTCTAAAGGAGTATAAGCTGCTAGTGGTGAGGAGAACTGGTTGACCATTCTGAATGACAGGGAATAGAAAGATCCTTCATTACCTTCATTCTTTCAGCAAAAAGTCAGGGTGTGATGGAGAGAGAAAATGAGCATCCTCCTTTCATGCGCCACCCCTTATCCCTGAGCCCTGGTGACCTTAGCAGGTGCCAGCCATAGGTACCAATGTGGTATGTACCCATGTGTGACAAGTGTCACATTGGGGTCATCACCTGAGACTTTGATCACCACCTGTGGAGGTCTGTCCTGCAAACCCTGACTCAGCAACAGGTGAATGAAATACACTCTTACACTCCAGAATGCAGTGAATCTGAGTGGGCTAGGGATGGTTGTTGGCTGTTTTCAGAGGGTGATTGCAGCTAAACGACCATGACTCCCTGTTCCTCCTCATATTTATTCAGTATAGATTTAATAACAGAGGTTCTAAGTCAACACACTTGTGGATAATTAACATGGTTAAAGAGCGATTTTACGAATGATAAAAGGTCTTGGTTCCAGGGCCCAGAATAAACACCATTAATGGGTAATTCCCGTCGACCTCACCCTGAGGGGACCATCCAGCACAAAGTTTACATGAGTAAACAAATGACAGTAGAGACAAAGGAATGTGGGGTAAACTGACTTAACTGGGGAAGCTTTTATTATCCTAATGTTTTTACCCTATGACTAAATACTCTAATGTAGGACCTGGTGCCTTCAGCCTGTTCTCATTAAAACCTTTCAGCCTTCCAGAAGGTTTGAGACTGTAATCTATAACTTCCCTAATATTTTGCCAGCCACCCTGAGTGAATCCCAACACCCATGAAGCAGAGAAAACCTAGAGAATAGGAATTAATCACCCTCACCTACGCCTCCATTTCCCCTGCTGTCAGCAAACTTTGAGTTCCCTGGACCTGTCTATGCCATGAAGCATGGCCTCCTTCCATGGGGCCCAGGGGTTCAGTTGCCAATAATCCAGCCCATTTACATTGTGCCTGTTACCTGGCTTTGGATCCCTCAGATCTGTTTTATCTTTCTAGGGCCTCAGCCTGAAGTTTGGAATCAAGTTTGGGACTGAGAAGGAATTTTAGAGACTGTTTTTATCCATTTAGAGTGTCTCACATGTGCCCCGCTGAATTTGCAGTTCTCAGCCAACAGGGTTCATTCCTCTGTTAACTTCCTTATCAGAAACAGAGCAGTGGGGAGCCCTCTTACACAGACACAATAAAGGAGGAAAACAGTCTAAGGAGCAAAAAGGGAGATTCTGGGGGAAAAAAAATACCACTTTCTTAGTGAAACTGCGTCCCCTAATCCTAATATCTTTCCCCCCCCTTAAGACCAGGTTGAATTCCTTGGCCAGGGGGAAGAAAGGTTCCATTGACCTGGCAGGCAAGAAGTACCCATCTGTTGGCCCTATGGGGTCATGGCTACCACCACAGCTTTCTCCTGCCCCCTCCTTTGGCTATTGGGCTAGGCATTTGCATGCTGTGAGCATGCCCAGGCACCCAAGCTAGGAGGGGAAAGGGTACCAGGTGGTTCCCTAAGCCGTGCATGCCTGCAGCTGTTGAGATGGAGGCATACATGGCAACTCTATGAACAGTTGGTCTGATTTGCACCTTTAGTGGCTGAGCCTAATGCTCTTTTTTACTTAGGAACGTTGCTGCAGCCTGTAGCAAAACTTAACATTATAAAGAAGAGAGAAGAGCCATTTTAAACCATGTGAGAGGAAAAAGAAAAAGTCTGGGGGTTTTGACTGGCAGGTTAGGGGGTTTAAAACTCTGTGAAGGGAAACAGAGCCTCTTGCCCTCAGAGAAGAGAGAGAGAGATGGCAGGGTTTTGGAAGAGGGGCAGCAGACCTGACTCAGAAGGGGAGATGCTTTTGCCCTGGAGTCGCTTCCCTTCCCAGCACTCCCATATCAGTGGTATGTTTTAGTCTCTTCCTTTTTATTTATTTTTGTGTGTGTATTCATTGTATGGTTTTAGACTTGAGGTTACCATGAGGCTTGCAAATAATTAATACTATCTTATAATTCATTATTTTAAACTGATGACAACTTCCCACTGACTGCATAAACAAACTCAGAAACAAGAAAAAGAAAACTAACAGAAACTCAGTTTCAAATTCACTCACACTGATCTTTTGCAATCCCGGATGAGCCCCAGTTGAACCTGGACAGATTCCTTGTCCCCCTCGCAGGGGGAGTGGCTGGCTTCTTCAGTGCCCTCCTGATCACACCTCCAGGGAGCAAACAGACTGGCAGGTTGTGGGGCTCTGAACACACGGCAGTGTCTGGGGTGAATATTTACAGCTGAAGCCTCAGTAGGTGTGTGTTACAGGTTCTATAGGCAGCTTGTGTCAACCAGCTCAATTAGAACCCCCCTCCTTATCACAAAGATAGAGGGATTTCTGTATCCTGGAGTTTCTTGCCTTGGTGTACCAGAAGAATCAGATAACACATGGGCTTGGAGAATAAGTACAAGGTTTTTTTGAGTAGGAGTAGATATTAGCAGATGGGGGGAGCCAGAAGGGAGATGGTTTTCCCCTGGAGTCATGCCTCTCAGCCAAGCTCTGCGTTGTTTGCCACTTGATGGACAGCGTGGCCTGCCGGTGCCTGTCAGCTTGCTCTTCTACCAGTGTGATGAGCAGGTCCTTGTATCTTCTGCCAATGTATTCCACATGATGTCCAGCCGCTTCTGTATGTCTGCCTGCTAGGGGCTCGGGTTTTTATAGGCCCAGGTTGGGGGCATGGATGGCCAAGGTGGTCTTGGAAAATGCAACATTTAGGCATGAAGGCAGGAATGCCTGTACTCATCCAGGTCAGCTGGACAGTGCCCCAGCCAGAGACAATGCCCTTCTCTCCCCCAGCATTTCCCTTCCCCCTCGTCTGTATCATTTAAAAGGACCATGTTCTTCCCTTCCCAGGACTCCCATATCAGCGGTATGTTTTAGTCTCTTCCTTTTTGTTTTTTATTTTTTTGTGTGTATTCATTGCATGTTTTTAGACTTGAGGTTACCATGAGACCTTGCAAATATTTAATACTATTTTATAATTCATTATTTTAAACTGATGACAACTTCCCACTGATTGTATAAACAAATGCAGAAATGAGAAAAAGAAAACTAACAAAAATTCATTTAACTTCATCCCTCTGCTTTTTCACTGTTTGTTTTTCTGATGTTGATGAACTCCATCAGCTTTTGTTTGTCTGGAAAAGTTTTTATTTATCTTTCATGTTTGAAGGATCTTTTCACTGAATATACTATTCTAGGATTTTTTTTGTTTTCTCTTCAGCACCTTAAATATGTTATGTTAGACTCTCCTGGCTGGTATTTTTCCACTGAAAATTATCTGGCCAGACAGTGTAGCTTTATTGTATGTTATTCATTTATTTTCTCTTGCTGCTTGTAGAATCCTTTATTTATCCTTGACTTTTGGAAGTTTATTAAATGCCTTGAGGTAGTCTTATTTGAGTCAAACTGGATTTTACAGATGTGCATTATTCTTATGTATTTTGTCTTGGTGACTATGTATTTTCAAATAACCTGTCTTCAAACTCACAAATTCCTTCTTCTGTTTGATCAATTCTGCTATTAAGGGACTTTCAAGCACTCTCCAGCATGTCAATTGCACTTTTCAACTTTAGAATTTCTGCTTGATTCTTTTTAATTCTTGAAATCTTTATTAAATTTATCTGATAGAATTCTGAATTATCTCTGTTATCTTGAATTTCTTTGAGTTTCCTCAAATCAGCTATTTTGAATTATCTGTGTAAAAGTTCCTATAACTCTGTCTCTCCGTGACTGATCATTGATGCCTTTAGTTCATTTGGTAAGGACAAGTTTTCCTTGATGACCTGGATGCTTGTGGATATTCTCAGTATTTGAGCATTGAAGCACTAGGTATTTATTGAAATCGTCACAGTCTAGGCTTGTTTTTACCTATTTTCTTGGGAAGGCTTTCCAAGTATTCCAAGAGACTTGGGTGTCGTGATATAAATTTGTGGTCATTGCGGCTTTATTTGCAAATTTATACGATAGCCCAGTGATGCTGTGGTTCTTGCCGACTCACAGAGCTACTACTTTCATTGTCTTGGGTAAGCTCTGCAAGAATTCTTTAGATTACCAGGCAGCAACTTGTCCTCTTCTCTCACTCTCTCCCTTAAACATACGGTTTCTCTCTCTGTGTGAAGCTGCCTTCAGCTGGGGTGCAACTTGGCACAAGCAACCCTGTGGCCACCACCACTGACTGTGCTTGGTCTGATCTGAAGCCAATACAACACTAGGTCTCACCCTAGGCCCGCTGTAGCCCCTACTTTGTTACCACCTATGTTTGCTCAAGGACCTTGGCTCTATAATCAACCCATGGCAAAACCAACCAGAATGTGTCCTTCCCTTAACTGTGGCAAGTGCCCCTCGCCCCTGAGTGAGTCCAGAGATGCTGTCTGAGAGTCAGGGCCTAGAGTCAGAAACCTTAAAATCTACCTGGTGCTCTATTCTACTGCAGTGAGCTGGCACCCAGACCATAAGACAAAGTCCTTTCCACTCTTCCCTCCTCTTGCCCCAGGCAGATGAGTCTCTCTGCACTTCCACAGGCCCACAGATAATACTGTCAGGCTATAATTGATGTTCACCTAAGGCCTGAGGGCTCTTCAGTCAGATTCTGATGAAGGCTGCCAGGCCTGGGATTCACCCTGAAGGGCAGTAGACTCCTCTCTGGCTCCAGGTAGGTCCAGAATTTTTGTCCAAGAGCAAAGGCCTGAAAATGGGGACCCCAAGAGCCTTCTTGGTGCTCTACCCCACTGTGTCCAAGGTGGAACCTAAGCTGCACTTCGAAGTCCCCTTCACTTTTCCTCTGCTTTTTTTCAAGCAGAAGGAATCTCTTCTTACAGCCATCAGTTGTGAATGTGCTAAGTCACACTTGAAGATGGCATATCTCAGAGTCTCACTCAAGGCTCATGGAGTTTACTACCTGTTATCACTGCTGATTATTCAGGGTCAAAAGGCTCTTTAGTCAGCAGATGATGATTTCTGCCTGGGATAGGTGCTTTCCTTCAAGGCAGCAGGTTGCCTTCTGGCTTAGGGTATAACAGAAGTATCATCCAGAAGCTAGGGCCTGGAATGGGGGCCTGATAATTATCACTCATTCCCTATCTTACTGTGGCTGACCTGGTATCTAAGTTGCAAGACAAAGTCCTCTTTACCCTTCCCTCTCCTCTTATTAAGCAGAAGGAAGGAGTCTCTTTGGAGCTGCAAGCTGCGCTGCCTGGGATTAGAGGAGGGATAGAACAAACACTCCCTTAACTGCACTGGCTGGTGTTTCACTAGACTGAATACTCTCAAAGTCCACTAGCTCTGAGCCCATCACAGCACTAGGACTTGCCAAAAAGTTGCAGTTCTTGTGTACTAGACTGTTTTTTAAGTTTATTTAGGACCCTAGAGCACTTTAGCTCACATGTTGAGGCTTGCAGAAACGCAAATTCTGACCGCTGCAGATGGGTGATTCCCCTCTGGCTAGGGGTCATGTAAATGCTCATTTTGTGGGTCTTACCTGAGTTCTGCCCAGTGTTTGCAGCACTGAGTTCAGTGCAAAGTCTCACAATTGCTGTACTCTTTTCCCCCAACACACAGTGACTCTCCATGTCATTTGGAAGCTTCAAGGGAGAGGAGTGGCAAAGGCAATTCAAGTCTGTCTTTCCTACCCTATTCAGTGACTTTTTCAGCAACATAAAGTTAAAACCAGATACTGTGATCATCTACCTGGTTTTTGGTTCCTATGAAAGTGCTTTAAATGTGTAGATAGTTGTTAAATTTGGTGTTCCTGTGGGAAGGATGGTCTGTGCAGGCTTCTATTCAGCCATCTTGCTCTGCCTTCTCCTGGAAGGTTTCCAATCAATACTTAAATGTCTTTGCTAGTTTTCAGACTTTCTGTTTATTTTTTATTCGACCTCGGTAGATTATAGTATTCTAGGAATTTATCCATTCCCTTAAGTTAATCCAATTTTTGGCATATAATTGTTTATTATAGTCCATTACAATCCCTTGTTTTAATTACAGAAGCATCTGTTGTAATGTCTCCATTCTCATTTCTGATTTTACATATTTAAGTCTTTTTTTTTCAGTCTTGCTGAGGGTTTGTAAATTTCTTTATTTTTTTGAAATACTACTTTAGTTCCATTGATCTTCTTTCTGTGTTTTCTAATCTCTATTTTGTTTATTTCTGCTCTGGTTATTTTCCTGCTAAATTTAGGTTGAGTTTTTTTGTTTTGTTTTGCTTTTAAACATCTTGAGGTGTAAATGTTAGGCTATTTGTTTGAGATCTTTTTTCTTTTTAAAGAAAAGCTACTGAAAATTACTTATTTTTGGATGGAGAAATACTATCAAAATGTCAAACAATGCAAAGTAATTGTGACACATATAACAATACATACTGCAGAAAACTCAAAATTTTAAAAAGAAAAAGGTAATATTCTAAAATGTTCAGAGAAAAAAAACAAAGACACAAACTAGGTAAATGTTTAAAAAAGAAGTATTTTGAACCCACAACTCTATACCCAACCAAACCATGCATTAATTCTTAGTAAATAACAAAACAATTTCTAAATGTGCAAGGACTCAAGATTTCTATGTAATACATGGAAGTTATATTTGGATATTTTTTGGAGCAACATCAGCCTATCGCAAGTAAAGATCTCTGATTTAAAAAAAACAAAACAAAAATAGCCAATAAAGAATACTGTAAAAAAAAAAAAACAGCTTTATAACAAATCTAGAAAACATTTGCACCTATTAAAATTATTAAGTCTAAGATTGGCTCCATTTGCAAAGTTTTCATACAGCAATGTAGCATGAATTTGTGATATATAGAAATTTGAACTTGTATTGGCTACAAGAAGCATGTACGTTAATTTGGATCTTCAGGAGGAGGGAAGAGGGAAAAAAAGCCTCCACAATGAAGACATTTTTCCAATATGAAAAAAGACAAAAGGATACATTGTGTTTTGTAAAGAAAAAATTGCCTGTAGAAATAGATGATTACCACACTTCTTAATGTTTTACATTCACTTTGAGCAGCACAGTGTTTATAAAGCAGGGTTACATTTCCCCTCTTAATGTTTTTGTTGATTCTGTATGGTTTATTTAGTCAATAATATTAAACGGTGAAAAATGTTAAGTGATTTATTGTACTGTATGTTAACAATAGGCTAACATTAAGACAACTTAATTAAGGAGAATAAATAGGGAAATGTGCTTGATATATATAGATTGGTCTCACTCCAAATTTTCACTGTTTTCAGTGTTTCAAAGGCTTTTATTCATGATGAAACAATACTTTTTAAGTCAGAAATAATAAAAACTAAAATTTTTAACTCTGTATTCTAAAATAGGTTTTGAAAGCCAACACTTTGGACAACCAAGAACTATTTTTGAAATGTAAAATGCTATTTCCCATAAGAATAAGCAAGGTTATACCATGAAAATAGACTGGGAAGATAAAAATAGCATCTTTACAATGATATACATTTTTCTGGTGAAGGGAAAAATTTAGAGGCATAGATGAGACCTAAATAGTGGTATATTACTCTGGCTTAAGTCTCAGCTTATTTACGTGGAATGATAAAATTCTTATAACATTTGGAAACTCCAGGATAGATCAGTGTGCACTTTGCTTTGTGGGTGAAGCTCAGAGGTGACAAGCCTCACTGAGGAATCTTTCCGTTAACAGCATGGTATTCAGCCTTTGAGTAGAAAGAGAGGCATGCTGTGTGTATGTACAGAGGTCCAGAGCAAATGGGGGATGACTTCTACACGTAGAGAATGTAGGATGTGGTAGTCAGAGGTTAAAACAGGTCACATGCCTGCTGTGTTTACACAAAGAGGTATAGAGTAAACTTATTCTGAAATGAAAGCCTGTAGCAAACACCAGAAAAGCACACATATGCAAGTAAGTACAAACAAGGCAGTAGATAAAGTGTGGTTCTACAGAAGGCCTTTAAAGTAGATAGATGACCTAGAAGAAGAGAGTTTGCCTTTTTTCCAGGATGAAAATGAAGCCCTCTCCCACCCTGCATTCCACCAGTATAAAATTAAATCAGTCTGAGAAAATATGAAAGGAAGCAGTCCGAAAAATGTGACAAAAACACTAAATGATCTAAAACAAAATGACAAAGCTTCCCTTAATTTTGTAAAACATAATAGTAAATAGTCAGCATAAGGGTTTTGTATATGTTTAAAAAAAAATCCGATGATTGTGAAGGGGACCAAAGAATTACTGGGTGCCTTTTCAGTGTCATGGTAAGCCTTATATGGCAACCGACACTATTCATCCCTGCTCAGCATTTTCTAGTCCAGGGTTTTGAGTGTACTGGTTTTTTTGTTTGTTTGTTTTGGTTTTTGGTTTTTTTGTTTGCTTGTTCATTTTTTGAGATGGAGTTTTGCTCTTGTTGCCCAGGCTGGAATGCAATGGCATGATCTCGGCTCGCTGCAACCTCTTCTTCCCAGGTTCAAGCTATTCTCCTTCTCAGCCTCACGAGTAGCTAGAATTACAGGCACCCACCACCACACCCGGCTAATTTTTTGTGTTTTTAGTAGAGACAGGATTTCACCATGTTGGCCAGGCTGGTCTTGAACTCCTGATCTCAGGTGATCCACCCGCCTCGGCCTCCCAAAATGCTAGGATTACAAGCATGAGCCACCACGCCCAGCCCCCGTTTTGTTTTTATATACCTTACTGTTGATTAGGGTATTTTACAGTTCTGTAATTATGATTGTTAGCTAGTAAAAATACGATAGTGATGCAAATTATGTAAGCTAGAATTGAAGTTAAGCTTTGTCTATGAGAAAATCTGCAAATTTAAAGTTTTACTGTCCTACTTAACATTAATTTTGTAGCTAAGTCATTGTATTCAAGCATTCTTTCTTTCAATCACTGTAAATGCTTCATACTCTCAGTTTTTCATTGAATTAGTCAATCATCATGCTAGTGCCTCCAGTAATAAATTAACTAAGATTTTTTTCTTCTCTCCTTATAGTTTCAGAATTTAAAAAATAAATTATTGAAAGCTATTTGTAGTTGCTATAAAATTTCCAGGGGAAAAATGTAATATCACATGAAATGCACAGCTGAGTTAGTGCAATATGTTTAGTTGGTGATTGTGCTCTTGTTTTTACAATCTGTTCCAGAAAGAGATAATACAGTGCTTTTGAGTAGCAAAAAGTTAAAGGACTTTGGAAATTAGTGTGTAAATTATCAAAAGTACAAGAACAAAACAAGCAAAATGTTTAATTCAACTTAGGCCAAATGTTGTCGCCTTGAACACAACCTTCAACTCTTGCCCAGCTGCTGTAATCTCGGCCTAAATTCCAGGCATATTTCCTGGAAATGGACAAGAACATGAACGGGGCAGGAATAACTCGGTACCAGAACTTTCATTTAATTTGAGACTGCACTTTAAATATGTCCTTTATCTCATATAGATTAGAGATATATTTTTGAAAAGCATGTGGGCTTAAGGCACTATGTTAACTTCTCTTCCGGGATCCACAAGGGGCGTGGTTTCAAAGGTAAGAACTTCTCAGCACCATACCGCCATCCACCTCCCAATCCAGAACCTAAAGTTCTTTGTCCAGCTTTCCCTGGTGCAGGCTAGGTAGAATTCCAGGTGAGCTTCCTTTGTTCAGAAAGCCCACCAAAAGCCCTGGAAGGAAGGGCTCTGTTGTGAGCCCAAGCAACCAAACTGGAATCAGAGTCAAAGATCAATCACTCCAGAGGAAGTTTGAAAGAACTCCTCTCATTGGACAAGAACATGAATGGGTGGGAATAACTTCAAAGTTTCTACTGCACCTGACCTGTGCGATTTCCCTCTCTGGGATCCCCTCCCACAGCAGCATGAGAGCTCTCTCTACTTCTCTCTCTTTTTCTCTCTGCCTAATAAATCAGGTGGGAATAACTTCAAAGTTTCTACTGCACCTTACCTGTGCGATTTCCCTCTCTGGGATCCCCTCCCACAGCAGCATGAGAGCTCTCTCTACTTCTCTCTCTTTTCTCTCTGCCTAATAAATCAATCTCTGCAAAACTCTTTGGGTCCGGGTAAGCTCACCGTGCCACCAGGGACTCTTCCTCATTCTTGGGGCCAGGGAGCCCAAGAACCTCGGACACATCACACATTAGGAAAAGAATGGGACAGGTAGGGAGCTGAGTGCATCCCCCTCCCAAACAGGGAATTGGGAGGGTCTTTGGGATGCCTCATTGCTCTCCCCTGTGTCCTGCAACCCTGTCACAGGCTTGGTGTTTCAGATTTGTTAAAGCCTAAGTAATCTGAATATCTATGAAATTGGCAGGATGCTATATGAGTATATACAAAGGTTGTAATTCTGCGTGTTAAGCACCAGCAGGTATGCTGGACCAGGAAAAGTGTTGTCAAAGACAGTGAAGAAAAAACAAATCAAGATTTTTTTTTAGCATGTAGCAGTAATATCGATTTTTAAATAATTCCACGTGGGAGTTCTATCAACCCCTTGCACAATCCTTGCTGATATTAATATAAGCAAGAACTTAAATACCATTAAAATAGTTGTCCTTCATTTGTTTTTATTATTCACATATACATACAATCTAACCCTAATTCTAATACTAACCTTTACAGCTATATGATGCAATACACCATGAAACTTAAGCATACTAGGACATCTGCATATCTGGGGAACCATTATCATTTAATCAGAATCATTGAACAAAATTTTTACTTTATATATTGATGTCAAACAAAAATAGAAACTAGCTTTGGCACAGTTTGAACATTAGCAATCAGAAGTAACATAAATATGACCTAGCAGGTTGCATTCATAATTATGAAAGTATAAAATTATGAGTGAAGGTTAGTTACCTACTTATCACAGTTATGAATATTTACTATTTTCAATTATATATGCTAGATAAAGCACTACACAGTGTTGAATACATAGTAGGCATTCAGTAACTACCTTATAAAAGACACTTATACACTGTAAAAAATTTTTAAAAAGTGATTCTAGATATTTTTGTGTATCTTTGTTCAGTTGTCATTATGGTAGTAGTGATATTATTTAAAATGAAATCTAGATTCCTTAAAATCTGCCACATTATTGATGCAAGATAATTTGGAACAAGACATATAATAATATAAATGTGAAAAAACCTACAATTTTATAAAATTTCGGAGTGTGAATCTAATCTGTATCATAAAAATTTTTATATACTGGAAGAGATAAATGCTGGTTAAGATACAATCTAAAATCTATTTTAACTACATAGGAAAAAAAGATCCGTGCATGCATAACACTCAATGACTCAGTAATTTAATAAATTATTATAAAAATATTGCTTTAATAAAGATTAATGTCCATTCACATCATGTTAGCAGGTTTTTAAGTAATCTGACATAAATAATCTCCAATTGAGAGCAAAATCAGCACAAGGTTACATACTCTGATTCTCATTTCAGGACATACTGGTGTATGACATGGCAGGTACATTAACAGGTATATATGGAAAGAAATAGGTGTGAAGATTAAGAAAGCTTCATGCAGCTACATCAAAAGGAAAACCACAGAAAATGTTATGGATAGGCAACTAACATACAATGAAGAAATGCTAAAATGTACAAACACCGAGAGGCTAAAGTGTGGTGGAAGATTCTACAAGAAGGAGAATACATACATCTTTGTGTCAACACCTTGGCATGCATGAAACTGACAATAGGAGAACCAGTGGTGAGAGAGCTGTTTTGCTCCTGAGTGAGGCAGCAAACTGAAAGAATTTACTTTTCTTAAAGCAAGATGAATCAAGAAGAAAATTCTCTGGACAGACTATGGAGCCCTTTACTGGGCTTCTGAGGATCATCGAATAAACAGTGAATTAGAGGATAACATGGAATAAGGCACTTAATCCTTCTGCATATTTTGATAATGATTAAAGTGTCAAGGGCTGGACATTTTTCACTTCACTACAATACAAAGGAAATTTTAAGTGGAAAAGATAAAACAAATTGAAAAGAAGAGGAAAGCAGTAGAGAAAATGAATAACAACTTCATTTCACAAATCCTACCTGTTCTTGTAGTGCTTTTTGGTAAATGCCACAGCCAAATGAAAGGAGGCAGCATCAGTACCCACGGATGTAGTGCCAAGTAGTAAGTCAAGAAATTTACTTAGGGCAAAATAATGAATCCTGTAGGTCATGGATTTAAGGGCTTCTTTGGATATTACTGCAAAAGACTTTGATTCTGTCTCTTCTGGAGTTAGGCTTTCGGTGGAATGGCCCTAATTTACCACATTGCCTAGGATGCTCTCCATTTCAATGTCATATTACAACATGATTTCTAACTGTGCCCACTTTAACTCTTGCAAATGTCTCAGTTTGGAAGATAAATTATAGGGTTAGCCAAGCTGTGGGGCTTGTAGTGTTTCATATGTGCCCAATGTCTTGAAAGAACAGGTGCAGTAAAATGAGAGGCCAGTGAATTGAAAGAAGTTGGACACTAGTCTTGCTTCTATTGTTGTGTGTGTGTGTGTGTGTGTGTGTGTGTGTGTGTGTGTGTTCATTTAAGGAAATCACAATAATCAGTAAGTATAGTATTTGGAGTAGGAGGCAGTGTAAAATAATTTTCACTGAGGATAAAAATGTAACAGAGAGATGATAAGGGAGATTTAAGAGCTGTGGCAATCAAGATACAATTGAAATATTCCAGTGTCTTTCATTAGCACAATGATTACTGTGTTATTTCCACAATAGCAGTTATCTATAACATAAAACATACCTGGACCTTCCCTAGCACTTAATTTCATTACTTCACTCATTACATCTTAACTGTATTGATATTTTTATTTCTTGCAGTGTCATTGTTAAGTTTTATTATCAGTGACTTCTGGGCTCAGGAAATGCATTGAAAAAATGCCCTCAACAGATGTTGGTACCTTAATATTGGACTTAGCCTACAAAACCACTAGCCAGTACATTTTGATTCATTATATATTACCCAAACTCAGGCATTTTGTTATCGCAGCAAAAATATACTAAGCTATAGCCAATATCAAAAATGAGAAATACAACATTACCATTAATAATATAGACATTAATGAATTATAAGAAAACATCATGAAACTTGGTCAATGAATTCAATAAAATAAAGCCAGGTGTAGTGGCACATGCCTATAGTTTCAGCCATTTAGAACACTGAGATGGGAGGATTACTTAAGCCCAAGAGTTGAAGTCAACCTGGGCAACATAAATAATGTTTATGATATAATGATGTCCAAATAAATAAATAAATAAATGAGTAAATAAATTCAGTGAAATTAAATGTAAGAAATTACTTAAAAGGCATAAATTACTAAGAAGGGGAAAATTAGGCAATTTGAATAGGCTTATATCTCATCAAAAGATTGACTTGTAATTAAAAACCCTTCAAGAAGAAACTACAGACCCAGAAGGTTTCAATAATAAATTTTATAAAAACACTTCTGGATTTAAAAAAATCAAGTCTATAAATATTATTCCAGAAAATAGAATTACAATAAATACTTTTCAATGCATTTCCTGAGGCCACAAAGTTTAACATTTGAATATTGATATAAATAATTCATAATATAAATAAAAAGTGATCATAATATAGAAAAAGCATTTGACAATATCTGAAAATTTGTTTTTGATAAAAGCTCTTAGCAACTTATGAATAAAAGAGAAATTTCTCAATCTCATAATAAGGAACTTTGATCTTGAAGCTACCATTATATTCAGTGGTGAAAGACTAGATGCTTTTCCCTTAGGATAAGTAACATGCCAAGGGTGTTGATGCTTACTATTTTTATGATTGTTCTAGCCAGTGTGATAAGGAAAAAAATAAAGAAAAGAACTGAAGAAGAGGAAAATAAGCCATCCAGAAAAAATTTAAAGTGTTTATTTTCTATGTACAAGTAGACTGCATCTACAGAAAAGCTGGTAGCACTTGTGAGTTTAACAAATGTGATAGAAATACTTTTGTATTGTTTGTTATTCCAGCCATACTTTAGTGCTATGGTTTACTGGCCCCTCGCAGTCTCATGATGAAATTTAGTCTCCAGTGCTGGAGGTTGGGCCTAGTGGGAGGTGTATGGATCATGGAGGCAGTTCCCCTCATACATGGTTTGGTACCAGTCTTCTGAATATGAGTGAGTTCTCACTGTTAGTGCCCAAAAAAACTGGCTGTTGAAATGCACCTGGAACCTCCTCTGCTCTCTCTCACTTTCTCTCTCATCATGTGAGCGTAACATACTGGCTCCCCCTTCACCATCTGCCTTGAGTGGAAGTAGCCTGAAGCCCTCACCAAACACAGATGCTGGCAACATGCTTCTTGCACAGCTTGCAGAACCGTGAGCCAAATAAACCTCTTTTCTTTATAAATCACTCAGCCTCAGATACTTCTTTACAGCAACACAAAACGACTAAGATACCTAGTTTAAATTTTAAATTATACAATGTTTTCTTATTTACAAACTAGATCATTGTTGCTATGCTAGTGTTAACCCTCACCCGATTTATTTATCTCAATTTCTGTGTCTTCTCCCTCCCAGTCATCCTCTCTTCTCTCCTTCTTCTCCATCTCTCTGATTTTTTCTGTTTTGTTATCTGGTCTACATCTGATCAATCTTATTTGTGACTTTTAAAAGTTCAGTTAGCAAAGATCAAGTTCAAATGAATGAATGAGTAAATTTTTTGAACATTTATTACGAAAGATTTTAAAAGTTTTAACTGTGAGAGGTTTTTTTAACCTTTTTTATATACTTCGAGTGACTTCTAAATTGAAAAGTTATATTTATTGTTGTTTTACTTTTTGTTTGCATCTACTTTCAACGTCAACCATTATTATATATATATGTTTACCTTAATTTTATGTATATATATGCAGTTTATTTTATATATACACAAATACCTTTATTATATAAATATATACACACACACACACATGCACACACCTAAGGGTATATGTGTGTGCATGTGTGTGTGTGTATATATTTATATAATAATATATATATTATATAATAATATAATATATTATTATATTATATATTATATATATTATTATATTATATATTATATAATAATAAGGGTATATGTGTGTGCATGTGTGTGTGTGTACATAAAACAATTTGAGAATTTTAATTACAGCAATTTAATGTTGATACATTTTGTATAAGCGTTGCAATATTGTATTTGCATACATTTGCTCATGTTGCTCATGTGGTAAAACTGCCCTAGGATGTTCAAGTTAAGAATCATTATTAGGCAAACTTTTATATTATTTCATTAAAATGACAGGTGATGAATTTGAGGCTTATGAGACTATAGAGCTTTTGTTTCATTTGGGAATATTTTATTATTTTACAGTGGGTATATACTAAGAGTGTTAATGTAAGTTCAATGTGAAGATAGCAGTAGAATCTTTACAAGTTGTTTGAAATGTAATCTCTGAGAATATGTGGACAGCACATTAATGGATATTGTGATGCATTCATTATAAAAAATATGTAGGAAAAGTTACAAATGTTAAAGTCTAATTGTAATATAAAAAGATAAACATAAGAAAGTTCATACTTTCAGGGAGTTTATGTGATTTATGAAGTTTTTCACCTATAATGCTCTGATGTAATATGTTCTATATAAATTAATTTTCACTTGATAAAATTGGAACATTAGTTCTACGATTTCATACTATGTAAAAAGAATTAAAAAGAATGGATAAATCTTACCAAGTTTAATAAAAATAATACTATGGTTGTTTTACATAATGTTAGGCAGTTTATGTTTAAATTTGTTTCAAATAATGTCCATTCTTTCAAACAGAAATTTGTATAAAGCACAATTAATTATTTCTGCTTCTCAACATATTGTTGTCCTGCTTTAATTAGAGAATACTCAATCATATAAAGTAATCTTTGTATTGATTCCTTGAACAGATTATAAATAGATTGTGAGCATTCTAGAAGTCATTATTTCCAAATTGCTAAGAATCAAGCAGTGATTACCAAGGTACAAGAGTGCTTGATAACACAATCAGACATTTACATAATTTGTTCTGATCTCTTTATTCACAAAGACGTAATGTAGCTTGCATTTAGGAAGATAAATTATAGAAAATTGTCTGCTTATGGCTTCATACTTTTTTAAATATATTTTTTTCTGTTCAGATAGGCTCTGCACATTGAAGGCCATTCTTCTGTCATAGACCTTTAATGATTATCTTGATCTCCTCAGTGCCTGCATATAAAACTATCTTCATGAATACACTTATTTGTAACATATATGTGTATATACATACAAACCTATCAGCTTTTTTATATTGAAATTAATCATTGATTACTTTTTAAAAGTAAAATGAATGCAGTTTTTAAATTATTTTTTGTTCCCATCCTGTTTAATTTCTTTACAATCCTTCATGGAAACCATAATAAAGATTTTAATACATAATGCTATAAAGGGGTGATCATTTTCATTTTAATTTTAACTATGATATTAGAAGTCTTTGCTGTTTTAAGTTGGCTATTTCTTTTTTATCTCAATATAAAATATGAGATAAAATTAAATCTATGAGTTTGATCAATAAAATCTCATATTTATGAACAGAATTAATGTTTTACAAAATTTAAGACATTTTTCTCATGTATATCAAATGTCAAATAGCAGAAATGAAAATAATTTTAATTAATTATAAAAAACTTTGGTTATTAAATAGTTTCTTATACATACATATATTTAATATTTGATCTATTATTTTATGTTCCTGGTATTTTATAAAATAACAAATATATAAAGTTGGATACAAATCAGGCTGGGTTAAATAACTAAAACAACAGCAATGACATTTTTTCTAATTTATTTTCTTGATACAAGTTTAAAAAAGGAGAGTGCCCCTCGATATATACTGACTTTGAAACAGCAATGACACTTTTTCTAATTTATTTTCTTATTGAAACAAATTTTAAAACTGAGAGTGTCCTCAGTATATACTGACTTTGAAAAGGTCCAAACTACCTTTAAATTTATTTATGGTGACATCAGATCCTTTTCTGTTTTCTTTCTTTTGATAAAGATACAGAATATCTTGACAATTCTTTATAAACCAGAAGACTGTTGACAGCCTTATTTCATCCCATACCCCTTATCCTCTCCTGTGAATAATCACTTGACTTAATCTATTCTGTTTATATCTTTTGACTTTGTCTATTAAATTCACCAAATTTTATAACTTATCTTAGTTCCCTGTGCCACTGGCATCCTGAAATCCTAGGGCATTCTACTAGATATATTTCCAAAAAAGCATTTTTATAAGATTCCAATGCATGAACATTTCAATAATGTTTCCTTGTTCTCAAAGTAAATTTTAATCTACTTATTTTGGCATACAACAATTTTATGACCAGAATCTTTTGTTTTGTTTTGTTTTTAATTTGTATTTCACACTGTTTTCTGGTTCATCCTAATGTACCATGGTATCAAATGTCTTCTACTTCACACATTGGATCTTCTACCTACTATGTTTGTAATTCATTTTATTTTAAATAAATACAGAAATGTTTCCCTTAGTTAACAGCTTTGACTGCAGATTCTCTGATAAATTTTAACTCCTAACATTTAGAAAATAATGGTCAAAATATTCATGACTGTTGTTTTCCCCTATATATAATTTTATTGAGAAATTATGTCAAATGCTTGTAATATTTGTTTCTAATCTTGTTTTTCATAAATAGATTCTTATGTCATCTACAGAATTATGGGCCCCATAAACTGCCTTAAATAGCAGTTGATTAAATGTTTAGGCAAGGAGTGAATGAGTCAAAGATAAACAATTAATGAAACTGATATAATATCCCCATAGACCGTTTTGTTTTGTTTTGATAAACATAAAAATTGACCCTTCTGGTCTTAAAGGTTGAAACTTCAATTTGTTTTACCTGAGTTGTTTCCTCAGGAAAGGACCCCTGGGCTTCTCAAAAAGTATCAAATAACTGAAACTCACCAGATCCATCCATGTGACACCAGACCTCTAAGAATTGAAACTTAACCATATTATCACATCCAGACAATGAAACACCAGGACCCTCATTCATCATAAATGCTTCCTTACCCATCCTCAGTTCCTGTTTTCCATATATAGTTACAATTTTTTCCCTGCTATGTAAGTCCCTAATTTTAGTTGGTCAGAGAAATGGATTTGAGACTCATCTCCCAACTCCTCAGCTGTAGCACCTGATTAAAGCCTTTTCTCTTGGCAGTACTTGCTGTCTCAGTGATTGGCTTTCTGTGTGGGGAGCAGCAGGATCTAGATAGAACCCTGGGTGTTTTGGTAGCATTAACTTATTCATGTATCTTTTTTCTTTCCTGAGTAATTAAATCTTATTGATAAAAGCTCTTGAAGTTTAGCACTAAAATTCAAGTTTGCAAAATGAAAAGAATATTCATTTTCTTCTCTGATCTATCATTCAACAGTGTTTACTTTGTCAGACTAACTAATTAACATATTGGATAGCTCCTAGTGTAAGGCCAAGAAAACTAAATAGTTTTTTTAATTCATGTATGAATAAAAGGGAAGAAAATGAGTGAAATACAGGAGCAAAGAATGGAATTGTGAGGCCAGAAGAATAAATATATGCTTATAATTAATGAGTGTTAATATTTCTTCTGACTCTGTCTCATTTCCAGAATAGAGATAATTTAGGTAAGATCAGTATTTTAAACCTGTTCTACACCCCTCAGTCTTCTTCATCATTTTTGCAAACTAAATAATATATATTGAATGGGAAAATTTCATTATATATACATATATAATGTATATATTCATATATAATGTATATATTATACAAATAAAATACCTCATAGGTTTGTAAGTCACCTGTCTCAAATGAAAAATATTTAAAGAGTAAATATTTTTCAATGAAAAAAACTTATAATTATGAGAAGGAATATATTACCTGCAATCTTATTACAAAAATAGCTACTAAACATTTTTTTTGCTTGTTTCCTTTTCTATGTCTGATGTATTTTTTAAAATTAAGTAGTTTGAATTTTTTCATTCCACCCCATTATATGAAAAAAAAAAAGGAAAAAAGTAGCAGGCCATAAAGATAGAAACAGAGATGTGTACCAGTAAAAATAAAAAATAATACAGGACAAGAGACAGGAGATCAAAACAAGTTAAAAAAAAAAAAAGCAGAAAAAGGGATAGAAATTAAGACTATATAAGAGTGGTTATTGCTAAGTCATTATATTCTATTTTATTTTAATATATAAAATAATAATTTTTTTCTTTAAAATATCTTTAGTGAGAGATTGAGAAAAAGCTTAAAATAACATAACATTATCAAAAATATTTTCACAACTCACCATTTTTATTAAATAAAAAAACATTGTCATTCACTTTCAGAAAGTGGAAAGTAGAAAATGGGGAAAAATATACTGAACATAGCTGCTGCCTTCTTGGATTTAACAATGCTATCATCATGAGGGCTGAGGCTTACAAACAAAAATTATTTGGGATAAAACTAAGGATACTCTGGCTAGCTTTAGATCCACTTTTCTATCAGTTTGTTGAACATCCACAGATACAGTTTATCTTAGTTACTTGGTGTCTAAGAGTAGCATTGGACCAGAAAAACCCATTCAGCTATAAACTTTCATAATTCTGTTTACTTTAGTTTTTTTCTTCTTATTTTTCTTATCTATTTATTGAAAAAGATAAGCCACTACTCTAAGTAAGATGATGTAAAATAAAAACTTTTATACTTAAAATTTTCTAATTTTCAAATATTCTTCAATGTTATTATTGTAGTTTTTGTGTTTTTGTTTTACAAAAGTGTAACACAGATTAATTTTTCTAATGTTGTAAACTTCTTTGAATCCAAAAATCCTATCGAATAATTATAGGTACTTTTTTTCTTTATTTTGAAGTCTTGTTTGTTCATTTCATTTTAATTGGAAAATAAAAATTGTATGTATTGTATAAAATTATGGTGTACAATATGATTTTTAAAAATTATTTTAGTTGAAATGTAGTAATTGTACATTTTATTGGCTACAATATGATATTATAATAAATATATATAATGTATGATGATCCATTTAGGGTAATTACATATCAATTATTTCAAACATTTATTTATGCTGAAAACTTTAAAAAATCTGGCTATTTGAAAATATTTAATAAAATATTGTTAACTACAGTCACCCTACAGACCATAGAGTGTATAGAACACCAGAACTAATTTCTCCTATCTAGCTGTAATTTTGTATTCATTAACTAACCTTTCCCTATCTCTCCTGTCCCTTATATTTCCCAGCCTCTAGTAACCGCTATTTTTACTTTTTCCTTCTTTCACATATGAGTGAAAAGATGTAGTATTTATTTTTCTGTTCCTTGCTTCTTTCACTTAACATACTATCTTCTAGGCTCATTCATGTTTCTACAAGTGACAGAATTTTATTATTTTTTAATGGCTGAAGAGTATTCTAAGATGTATATATACCACATTTGAAAAATTCATTCACATATTGATGAACACTTAGTTTGATTTCATATCTCAGCTGTTGTAACTTAAAAGCTTCTGCACAGCAAAAGCTATGAAACAATCAACAGAAAGAAGAGACAAATTGTAAAATGGAAGAAAATACTTGCAAATTATTCATCGTCCAAGTGATTAATATCTAGAATCTACAAGAAACACAAACAAACCTTAACTGCAAAAAAAAAAAAAAAAGTGGGGGAACTCATGATTAGAAACAATCTAATGAATAAATGGGCAAATGATCTGAATAGAAATTTATTAAAAGCAGACAATCAAATGGCTACCAATAAATAAAAACCTTTTTAATTTCATAATCATCAGGGAAATGCAAGTCAAAATCACAATGAGATATAATCTCACCCCAGTTAAAGTGGCTATTATCAAAAAGACAAAAATTTTAAAACACTGGAACGGATATAGAGAAAAAAGAATTCTTATACTCAGGAAAGTAAAATGTCATAGGCATTGGAAAAAAGTATAGAGGTTCCTCATAGAGCTAATTCTACTGTTAGCATTGCGGTTTGGCCCCCCCAGTTAGATTCCTTTAGGCACTCATGAGTAATAGCCAAGATGTAGTAGCTATGGCCAAACCCTGGCACGCAAAGATGCAACACCCCAGCAGGGAATTTTACTCCTCCCTTTTGGGTGGAACCCACAGAAGGCTTCCTTGCTTCTACCACATAAAAGACCCAGATCTCAGCCTAATTTCTGGCAATCACCTTTGGGTACTCTCTCACTGCGGAGTGCTTTTCTGTTGCTGAATAAATTCTGCTCTGCCTAACTCACTCTTCAATGTTTGCACACCTTACTCTTCTTGATCATGGGACAATAACTCAGACCGAGATGAACTAAGGAGTAAGAAAACCATAACTGTTCCTTTAGAGTTTATGTTGCATATCTTTCATTTATTACATTATTCTTCAAGTAAAATCATGATATTATAGTTTCATTTTTTCTCTCTCAGTTTTAATGGTATTTTGTTATATTTTATGTCTTTATATATTAAAAACCTCACACTACATTTTATTATTTTTGCATTAAATATCAAATTACATTTAAGTATGTTATGTTTAAAAGGAATTTTATACATACTGACAGATTTACCATCTGTCATGGTCTTTATATCTTTGTGTAGATCCAGATTTCTTTGGTGCCTGTATAATATTTTTAAACACTTTTTACACTTCAGTTTTGTCTGTGATAGATTTATTCAGCTTTTTAATGTCTGCAAATGTCCTTATTTCATCTTTGTATTTGAAGTAGAAGTAATTACAAATGCCCTTCCAAAACAGTTGTTCCAGATTATTTTCCCAATACCATTGTTTAAGATTTCCTGTTGCTCAAAATATTCCTCAACATTTGATTTCAATTTGTATTAGGCATTTAAATTAAACTCTTGATAACTAAAGGTTTTGGCCACATATTTACATACTTATCCCCTTTTGTGACTTGCCTACTCAATTATTTTACAATTTAAATTTGTATGGTTATATATGTCATTCATGCTACTGTCTTATTGACTTAACTATATATACCAGAATTCACTAGGTGCTGTCTATATAAGCCCTTTATCTGTCATATATGATACAAATACAATTTCTCTACTTGTGGACTTTTCTTTTCTCTATAATGCGTTTTGAAATTATCAGTGTTAATGTATGCAAAATAATTTATTAAATGTTTCAGGTTATGTATGTGTTGGTAAAAAATTATAGTTTTCTATTTCATAAATATTTAGTTGATTACAGATCCTATGGAAACTGTTGATTTTTCCACAGTTTGCAATATAACCTCTGTGTTACATAAAATGCCTTTATCTTCTTAGGTGTGATTCTAGACCTTATTTCCTAATCCACTGTCCAATCTGTATATGTCTGTTCAACATCTTGCCATCATCTTACTTTCGTTGTTTTATAAGAAATTGTGATATTTGACAGAGTAGTTCCTTTTATTATGATCTTAAACATCAAATACCATGCCAGTGCTTGTTACCATGTATTTTTATTAAGAACCAGGTTGATAACTTACACACACACAAACACACACACACACACACACACCCCACACTATCTGATAGAATATTGTTAAAATTACTTTGAATCTGTACACCAAAGAATTAAAATCTTTGTGGTACCAAATTATCCAATTTGTGTACACAATCTTTTCTTCTATTTCTTATAATCTCTTTTAATTTTTTTAAATTGACAAAAATAATTGTACATATTCACAGGGTACATAGTGGTGTTTCAAGACATATACTGTATAGTGATCAGATCAGGGTAATTGGTTTATCTATTATCTCAAATATTTATCATGTATTATCTGTGTTTACAATGCCCAATATCCTCTTTCTAGCTATTTGAAATTGTATATTACCTTTAACTTAGTCATCTTACAGTGATTTAGAGCACTAAAACTTATTCCTCCTCTGTAGCTGTAATTTTGTTTCCCTAAACAAATCTCTCCCCTCTCTTTACCTTCCCTCTACTCTTCCCAGCCTCTAGTATCCTCTGTTTTACTGTTTGCTTCTACAAGATAAATATTTTTAGCTCCTACACAGGAGTGAGAAAATGTGATTTTTAATTTTCTGTTTCTTATATTGCTTTACATAATATCCTCCAGTTCCATCCATGTTGCCACAAATGACACAATTTTATTATTTTTAAGGCTAAGTAGTACTGCATTGTGTATATGTATCACAGTTTTTTAATCCATTCATCTATTAATGGACACCTAGGTTAATTCCATATCTTGATAATTGTAAATAGTGCTGCAATAAATATGGGAGTGCAGATGTGTCTTTCATGTAATAATTTCCTTTTTTTCTGGATAAATTCCCAGTAGTGAGATTGCTGCATCACATGGATAGCTCTGTTTGTAGATTTTTGAGAAATCTCCATGCTGTTCTCCATAGTGACTCTACTAGTTTACATTCCCACCAACAGTGGATAGAGTTTTCTTTGCATTTTCACCAGCATTTTGTGTGTGTGTGTCTGTGTGCTGTGTATTTGAGGATAACTATTCTAAGTGAGCTGAGATGATATCTCATTGTGGTTTTGAGTTATATTTTCCTGATGATTAATGGTGCTGAACATTTTTTATATTTTTTTAGATAAAATATTTCTTCTTTTGAGAAATGTCATTTCAGATCATTTGCTTTTTATCATTAGGTTTTATTTCTGTTGGTATGTTTGAATTTCTTATATATCTGGACATTTATCCACTGTTGGATGAGTAGTTTGCAAATATATTCTTCCATTCTGTAGGCTGTCTTTTCACACTATTGTTGAATGTCCCTTACTGTTCAGAAGCTTTTCATTTCGATATAATCACTTTATTTTTTCTTTCGTTGCCTGTGCTTTTGAGGTTTTATTTACACAAACTTTTCCCAGACCAATATCCCAAAGCATTTTTTTCTATGTTTTCTTCGAGCAGTTTTATTATTTTAGATCCTGCAGTTTTAGGTCTTTGACCCATTTTGAGTTGATTTTTGTGTAGAATGAGAGGTGGGGGCCTGCTTCTCTTATTCTGCTCATGGATATCCAGTTTCCTAGACTGATTTACTAAAGAGACTGTCCTTTCTTCAATGAGTGTTTATGACACCCCTGTGAAAAATTAGCTGTGGGTATGTAGATTAATTTCTAGATTCTCTATTTTGTTTCATTAATCTATTTGTATGCTTTTAATGCCAATATCAAGCTGTATTGGTTGCTGCAGAATTGTAGTATATTTTCAGGTCTGGCAGTGTGGTACATCCAGTTTTGTTCTCATTTCCCAAAATTGATTGCCTGAGAAATAAGCCTATTTGAGGTATTTTATGGTTCCATATACATTTTAGAATTTGGTTTTGATTGATGTGAAGAATGTCATTGGTATTTTGATAGTGATTGTGTTGAATGTGTAGATTGCTTTGTACAATATTGCAGTATTATGACAATATTAATGCTTCTTATCCATGAGCATGAGATGTCTTTTCATTTGTTTGTATCCTCTTGTTTCTATCATCCTTCTTTTACTTGTACAAGTCTTTAACCTCCTTGGTTAAATTTATTCCCAATCCTAGGTAATTTTTTTGTAGCTATTGTGAATAAAATTGCCTTCTTAATTTAGTTTTCACCTAATTTGTTGTTAATGTATAGAAATGCTACCAATTTTGCATGTTAATTTTGTGTCTTGAAACTCTCAAGAACATTTTATGATGTTACCTGTTAGGATCCCACACATGAATTTGCCAACTAAACTAAGGCATTTTTGATTATTTGATTATAATGTAAATGTCCATTTTTTAAATTAAATATTTGTTTTGTGGATGATATATAAAATATAATTGAAAATAAATAATTGGCTCCAGCAAATTTACAAATTTTAGTTAGTAATTCCAATAAATTTTCTGTGTATTATTTTCTACATATATTATCAGATTTCCTGTAAATATTGGTAGAACTTCTTCTTTATTTATGTATTTTCCTTGCTCTTGGAATTTGACAGGATTCTGCTAGAATTTTGAATAAAAAGTTTTAACCAGAATGCTTCCTTCAGCCCAGAGTAGAATTTTTACATTTCATCATTAGGTATGATGTTGCTGTAGATGTGTGTGTGTGTGTGTGTGTGTGTGTGTGTGTGTGTATAATTTATAGATACATATATATATGTATGTATCTATATACATACATATATACACATATATACATATATAACTATATATACATATATATTTAATATACATATATATGTATATTAAAATTTATATACATATAATGATATATACTATATAGTTTATATATATATAAAATTTATATATATAAAACTATATATACTATAAGTATGTATATATAGTATATATAGTTATATATATGTATCTATAAATTACATATTATAATTTTTAATTGGTCAGTGTATAAATGTTCCTGAAGTCTTTTTTACTAGTGTAACCCTCCTTATCCATGAGATATATGTTCTAAGACCCCCCAGTGGATGCCTGAAACCTCAGATAAATGGCATACAAATCCTATATATACTATTTTTTTTCCAATACCTACAACTCTATGTTAAAATTTCATTTATAAATCGGACACAATAAGAGATTAAAACAACTCTTAATAAAATAAAATAATTATAAAACATGTTAATAAAAGTTATGTGAATGTAGACTCTCTCTCTCAAAATATTTTACTGTATGTAATATTTTTGGATGGCAATTGACCCTTGGTAACTGAAATTGGGAAAAGCAAAACCCTAGATAAAAGGGGACTACATATCTTTTACGTCTGCATTTTGCTGATATTATTATAGTACTGAAGATATTACAGTAGCCTTATTGTGTTGTATTGTATTCATGCTTAATCAGATATAAGGCTGGAATAGTCAATTATGTCCAATCTTTTAATTTCTTCAGTTAATAACAGTATTGCCCTTGGGATTATATCCCACTTAAACCACAAAATAGGCCTTTTCTTTTGCATATATTCTTCTCATGAAAATACAGTCACTAGACTACAAGGGTAGGACAAAGTCACATAGCAAATATATCAGCTTTAGTGTTCTCTTGCCTTACATAATATATAGTTCCTATTTTTCTCTGTCCTTTGACAATTTCCTTAACACTACACATGTTAAAATATACATACTTCAAATTAATCTAATATAATATAACATATTCCTGAAAATGAAAGTCAGCATTTTTTGACAAAAATCTGAAATACCAACAAAGGAAATAAACCAACTAAAGCTAAAGGGAAGGGAAATACATACTAATCAAAATAAATTTTAAGAGCACATGTATGTCAAAAGCAAGAAAGTAAAATCGTTCAAAATTTTCAAATGACCAAACTTTAGAAGGCATAAATTGATAACTAATATTAACTCATAATACAATTTTAAGATATATTAAATAATAATGGATATATAGAAGTTCATTACACAGTTACAAAAAATGGAATAGATATTCCAATATTTCTTGCTGTAGCAGTATTGTTAACAATATATTGATAAATTATTAGTAAACTCAATATACTTACAAAACTTTTCAGGCAAAATTGAAAGAATATAACTTTTACTTTGAACAAATATAGATGTCAGACTAAACTTTATCACATCTTGAAATAAAATGAAGTATTATTAAATCTAAATAGGGGACCTGAAGAGTTTATAACTCTAATGTACTATATTAATAATTACATAACCAGCTTAAAATTTTTAAATTGGGAAAAATTAAAATATAATTAATAACTTGCTATCATTTTAGTATTTGTGTCCTATACATATTAGTTTAATAATAAAACATTAAAATTACCAAGAATAAAAACAGAAAATAGGAGGGAAATACACAATGAACATGAATAATTTGGATAATCAAAATGTGGTACAATGCAAAGACAGAAGTATACAGATTTGATTAGTTCATCAGAAAAAAAAGAATTAATAAATTGTATTCATAAAAGAAAAAAAGAATAAAACCAAAGAAATGCAACAAAATGAATAACAATGAAAGTAGGACTTAATGGACTCTAAATTAAATACTGTAGGGTGTGAAGGTTTTAGGTTGTAGTGAGCTGAGATAGTGCCACTGCACTCTAGCCTGGGTAACAGAGCAAGACCCTGTCTCAAAAAAAAAAAATTAAAATAAAATAAATAAATAAATATATATATATATATATATGTAGAGAGAGAGAATGTGTGTGTATGTATACAATATATATATTACATATATAGTGTATGTATTATATATACACAATACTATATATACTATATATTGTATATATATATATACTATATCTATAGTATTGTGTATATATACACAATATATATACTACACACACACACACACACACATACTGCATCAAAAGTATTCCAAAAGAAAAAAAAATACATGATCATCTGTATAAAAGAGCACCTGGGTTAGATTTTATTTGTGTTATCATTTGGTTCAGGGATTTCTTTTTCTTTTTCTTTCTTTTTTTTTTTTTTTTTTTTTTGAGATGGAGTCTTGCTCTGTCACCCAGGCTGGAGTGCAGTGGTGCAATGTCAGCTCACTGCAACCTCCACCTCCCAGGTTCAAGCAATTCTCTTGCCTCAGCCTCCTGAGCAGCTGGGACTACGGGCCCATGCCACCATGCCCAGGTAATTTTTTGTATTTTTAGCAGAGACTGGGTTTCACCATGTTGGCCAGGCTGGTCTCAAACTCCTGACCTCATGATCCACCCACCTCAGCCACCTAAAGTCCTGGGATTGCAGGTGTCAGCCACTGTGCCTGGCATGGTTCATGGATTTCTTAAATACTTAGAAGATAAAATATGACCCAACAATATATCTGGCTCTGCAAATGTTATTTTTGTGTATTGTGGGATATAAAATAATTAGGTTATAATTTGAAAAGGTCATACTAATACTTTTTCTGTAATTATTTAGATATTCTTCCATGCAAATTGTGTTTCTTCATTTTCATTCTAATTAACAATAAAATATTTCAGTGGTCAAAAAAAAAATACTGTAGGGTATAGTCATAAAATTCAGCATTCTTTATATAACACTATCAGTTTCAAAATTCTGCCTGAATTTTGAATAACAGAATAAAGAGAAAACATTTGAATAAGTATCTGATCTGAAAAATAAGGCAATTGCTATAGATAGATTTATAAATGAAATGTGTGGTAAATAAGTAATTTTTATCTAAAAATAAACATTTAATCCATTTAAATAAATTTTAACTAACTCTTCCCACATAATAGAGGTGTAATTCAATAGTTTATGGAGTGAAGTGTGGGGTCAGATGGAAGGAATACCTGGTTCTGTCCATCCACCTGTTTCCTATTTACCTGTTTATCCTGGGGGTTCCCTCATGTCATGGAGTATGGCAGTCCTACAAGATCACAATCCATGGCTTGCATATTTGATGCAAGCAATATTCTCCACTTGTCTGCCTTTTCCTCCTCTTAGCAGCTCATTCCAAGCTAGAGGTGTAGAAACCATGTTTCTCATAGGCAGACATGTGAGGATAAGTTAGGCAAGTGGCTACAACTTTAGTGGGCCAAATAGGAAGAGAGTCCACTGTCACAGGCAGGAAACACTCTGGCCACAGAGTAAGAGAAAATGGGAGATATTCTATAGCTAGCTGGTTTCACCTGGAGGGCTGGGGGGTGTCAGGAGGTTCTTTATATGCTCACATACCCCAACTCATGTGGCCCAAATATGAGAAGGGAGGCTGGCCAGTATGAACCTGTCTCTCTGCATGTAAATGGGAGGTCATTGGTAGTATCCAGTGAATTTTAAAAGGCTTTCTTGGTGTGGGTCAGAATGAAGGAATTATTCAGGTATTGAGGCAGCAGTCATGTATCAATAGGTAGAGGTATTTTAATATTTTAACAACTGACAAGCATCACAATGAATGTGACCTCTGTAAATAAGAACGATTTTTAAATCATACAAATACATCATGCACACATTTATGTCAATTATTTTGAAAATTTTGATGCAGTGGATCACTATCAGGAAAGCACACATAAAATGTAAACATGGATCAAGAAGAGATAGGAAACTTGCATATCAACAGTCAGCAAAGAAATTAAAATGACCAGAATAACCCAGCATGCATCCCCTCCAAAATTATTAACATGTGTTCCGTTTGTATGTTTTACTGTTTAAAACATGTTAAACATTCATTTTGTTCTAGAAAAAGTTAAACGGGGATAATGTTCACTTCATTTAATGGACATCTGGTGCCAAACTAAATAATGACTACTGAAGAATTTCATAATATAAATCAATGTTACTTAGGGAAGTTGATAAAAACAAATCTTAAGGATAAATATTCACTATTATAAATAATTATTTACTCACAACATAAAGCAATATTAAATAAGAATTATACGATGAACAGAAAAAGAGTATGACGCCAGAAAATCTATCAATGCAATTAAACTCATTAATGCCACCACATCGGTATTGTCTTTAATTCAAAAGCACAGTTAGCAGAGGCAGTCCAAGCAGATCCCCGTAATCGATGCTACTTATCCATATTGTTATTGTTCAGTATTTATTTTTGTTTTGATACAATATGTTTTTAATGCCCTAAAATTTTATTATTATTTCACAAGAATTCTTCTGCAAAGAGACTCATATAGTAAAGGTGGAGATCATGTTATGAGCTGGTATTTGTTTGAATGCTGATTTTAGAGATTAAGATACAAGTGGTGTTGGGGGGTGGACACAGAACACTATTCCTTTATATCTTTAGAGATGGAAGGTTCTTTAAAATTGCCTGACTCTGCTCTAAACCACGGAAGAGCTAAGGCTAAAAAGCCCATCAGTGTCTGAGGAAAACCCGCATTGTGCACTGGCATGATTACCAGTATGCATAGTGTATCTTAATCCAAAAAATAATAATAGATATACTCAGCCTTTCTCATGGAAACTAGCAATAGCTAATTTGTATTACGTAGTATGACCTGCAAAGTAAATGAATAAGCACATATTTTGAGTGCGTACATTGATCAATCTGGTCAATTAGACCTCTAGCAATAGAAGGTTATAATTTTTACTATCGATTCACAGCAAATTAACACTGGCAGATACATTACAAAACACAATGAAGATGTCCCAAATACCCAATTTTCTTCTTTCCTACTCCATTTGGTTTTAATAAATTTCAATGAAAGCATCAAATAACTTTATGTATATTTGATATTATTCTGGGATATTATACAGCTTTTTGCACAAAAATTACATTTTTTGATCATTGATACTTCCATCTGCTCAGTGAGTCCTAGCTAAGTCTCCCTTCTTGTAATTTTAAAAAATTAGATATCATTTCTTATGCTCAAAATACACTAATTTTTATTTTAATCATATTACATTCCTTACCAGATTACTAAAAACTATCCAGAGCAATGCAATAAGCCTTAATGCTTCTAGCTACTTCGAAAAATTTTTTTTCATGTGTTAGGCAAGTTTTGGCAAAGAAAACAATCTGCTATGCTTGTAGTAGCAGCAAAATGTGTCAAAAAGAGGCAATAAAATTTCTGCATGATTTCACATCTAATAGAAAATAATGACAATTATTTTAGGCATTAAATGAGAACCAGCATGCTGAAACCTGAAGAAAATATTTGCTGAGAACATTCAGTTCAATAATTTTCCTCAATTCAGTGGTTTAGGCTGAATTCTCTTCTCGGGCCAACACAGCATTCTTGGACTAAACATTTATATTTAGTTCAGTATGAAAATTATATATTTGACAACTTGAATTTTGTTTTTACCTTCTTTAAGATACTTATAAGAGTATAAACATTAATTTGTTTTTGTCATTAAATATCTTGATCATACACATTTCATAAACTGGGTAAATTAAGAGTGATTACTGATTACTCTTCTGTATTCATTTCTTGAAAATATAATTATATTATTCCTTTAGCAATCACATATGTCCTAGAAGAGAGGCTGAAATTTTATAAAACAACTTTTGAATGATTCGTTTTCTAATGTAACTGCTCCTGTAAACATAATGCTCTGCTGGTTTATTGATCACAGTTATAATGCGCTTTTCATACTCCTGTGACGTTGACTACCCTTCACTGGTACATTAATTCACACCATTCAAAATTCATTTTCTTTTCCCCTAATTCTATGCTAATAAAATCTACCAAAGTTATTAGTTCTCCTTTAATATTCTTTCCTACCAAACATGATTACTGGTATTGCATAGTAATTAAATGCATGGGCTTTGGGATTAGACAAATGCATATTTGCATTTAAATGCTGCCATCTTTAAATTAGGGAAGTTGAGTGATTTAAATTTAGTGAAATTTCACAGCCTCAGATCATCTCATTTCTAACATGGTAATTACAGTATAACATTCTCTGTTTTAAGTATTATATGTGTAATGTGTGAAAGTCACTTAGCATAGTTCTGGCCATGAGTCTAACTGCCTTCCAGCTGATGTGGTAAGCCGTTAGTATTTATACATTTAGTCCTCTGAGTAATATTATATTCTTTAAATAACTCAATATAAAGAAACTAAAACTACCTATTTGTTATCTCTTTTTTTATTACTTTCCCTTTCTACCAGTCACATTTAAAAAATATATTTATCAGTGAAGCTCTTTGTTCCTAGCAATATAACAAGAAAAAACAAAATTTATGAAATGGCTTACTAAATGGCAAACACAATATAAAACACTACTAATTTAAACTTTACTTTCAAATTATTATTTAATAAAGTAAATGCAAAAAGCTAAGCATTTGTAATTCCTATTTCCATGAAATGCAAAGAGTTGATCTGAATGCTTCTTAGTTTTCTCATGGAGATAGTTATTTGGGAATTTTTACAAAATATTTGCATTGAGAATGGGCAAACTAATCCATGTTGATAATGACGACGACCTCATATAAACTGGAAAATATCTTAAAAATATTTTTTCAACAGTTTTAACATGAATGAGTATAAAAATAATAAATGTTAGTCAACTATTAATAATTAATTTGCATAAAATCAAAAACCCAGTTATTAGCTCTTATGCTTTGAAAATTAGAGCATATGCCATGGTTTAAAATATTCCCTATGTTGTTTTTGCTGGAAAAAAAAACTGTCATCACTTATTTAAACATAAAATGCAATCAGGAAATGGTTTAAATTATAAATGGAAATTACCATTTTCATCACTTCTAGTTTCTGTTCCTTTTTGATTTTTCTAACAATATGTTATGACTTTTGTTTAATTTCTGAAAATAAGGACTTTAGCCATAGGTCACTTAAAATTATTCAGAGTAACTACATGTGTGAAGGTCCTTGCAATCTGAGTAGCTAAAACTTGTTTTGAGTTGACTTCAATATGTATATTACATCTGAATATCCTAAAGATTTTTTAGTCATGTATTTCTTTGCAGAAGAAAGTATCTCTGACTATTGTTAACTTCTTTTTGTTCATTTCAGCTTTTGAAAAATTACAGGTTACTGTTAGGCACTTTTAATATGATTACACAGGACTAACTCAGCAACTGATTCAATAGGCACTAATGAGAAGCTATTAGAGAGAGTACTTTGTTATTTAATCCTTATTTCAAGATATTTTGATTCTAGTAGAAGCAAAATTATTGGATATAGGCAGAAATTACAGTCGCATACTTACAAGGAAGAAGTAAAAATTTGAAAGTTATGAGTTCTCCTTTAATATTCTTTCCTACAAAATACGATTAGTGATATTGCATAGTCCTTGAGTATATGGGCTATCAGATCAGCTAAATAGCTATGCTGATAGTCTTCGAGGAAAATGCAAATAGTGAACACAGAGTTATTTGTTAGTGAAGAATATCAATTATTGAAACATAAATACCAAAGAATTGTTTTACATTCTATTTGCTTACCCTTTATATATCTATATGAGTCTACTCTCATGTACAGTATTAACACTTAAATTTATCTTTATATTTTCCATGTATTAATTACATGATAAAAATTTGCTTAAATCTTGCTTCTAATTTATAATGCCAATGCCAAAAAACAGCCTCTAGTTTAATTTAAAAACCAAAAAGGAGTTGACTCTCTAATAACATGTATAATATTAGGAAAGTTACTTCCTTTAGTTTTCCTTTAATTAATTGGTATAACCTGTGTTTGGGTCAGCTTTTGTTGTATACAAGCAACAACATTTCAGTGACATAAAACAGTAGTTATTTATTTTTAACGTACATTGCTGTGTTGGCTTGTGGTAAGTCCATCTAGGCTGCACTCAGCTAGACTTGGCTCCAAAAGAGAGGTGGATCCAAGTGTGCTCTAGAGGTCTAGGATTCTTCCTCCAGAAGCTATCTGAAGTAGAGTTAGCTCACAAAAATGGAAGCAGAAATGAAGGAAAATTCCAAACATGCAAGTGCATTTCAAGTCTATGCTTGCACCACATCCGTGACACTTCTTTTGTCAAAGCAAATTAATGCCTGAATGGAGCTTCAATGAAGGAAGACAGCTCCTCCCACAGAGATGAAGATGGAGGAAGGGAGTGGTACTTGCTGAACAATAATTGTGTCTACTATGATTTGTAAAGGACTGATAATAATAATTGCACAGTGTTGTTTAGAGGATAAGAGTTGTAAAATTGCTTTAAAATTTAAGTCCTAAGACATATGAAAATATATTTCTTAATACTTAGCTTTAATAAAATACAAAATAGGGGCCCAAGCAATCAATTATTTGGTTCAGAACAAGAGATGAAGTGTTTAGTCAGTTTTCAAAAAATGCATTAGTTTAAACTAAACAAATGGGACCTGTATATGCATACATATATATAACTTGGTGAAACAGTTTCTTAGTAAAACACTGAACGCTTGTGTTTGTTTAAATTGTTTACAAGTCTATAACATTAGCCAATGACAATAACTAGCAACAAATTGAAAAAGCCCTCATAGAAATAAAATAATTTAGATAGATGGGTAGATAAGTAGTTACTATTGCCAACAATCAATGTGACATTATAAATTGAGACTGAAGTACATACTACTTTTGGTGGTGTTAATCTATATCATATCAACTATAATAGTGATTTTTACCAAAAATTGGAGTAGTTAATTTGTGTTTTGGATATTAAGAGATAGAAAGTGATATATATAAAAGTATTCATTTTTTTAAACATTGGCATTCATTTTTAAAGTGTCTGTCAATGGCTGTGCTTCTATTTCATCATAAATTTTTATCAAATATAGATATTACACTGTGTTCCAGATTCCACAACAATATCAATATCTTGCAATTCACTAAATAGGCGTTCCTTTAAAGAATAAAGCCTTCAAGTCTATAGTATTTGTTTTAATTTTAATCAACTTTTATATTAAAACATTGGTACATACAGACATTTTATATTCATATTTTGTAATCTCTTCTTTATGAGTCATCAAGTTTTAAATTTACTGCCTCCTAAATACCTACTAAATTTAATTTTAGGAAAAATACACATATCAACAAGTTTAAATAAATAGTTAATACATTGACATTAACTATGAGGCTTTAAATAATATTTCTGATTTTTTTCTCCTGTTAACAGTGCTTAAAATGTGTTTAGGTTTCTTTAGAGTTTTATTGTTACTCAGTCATATTATCAAGATGGCATTAAAAAATATGGTGCCATAGTCCATAGTGGGATTGATTTTTAATAATCCAACCTGTTTTGTTTCATTCGTATTCTAATCAGGAATGAACTAAAAAATTATTTCTGTTTGGATTGTTTTGCATTCAAGAGTCAGAGCCATAAACTTGAACACACGGCATGGGGTTTAAAATATTGACTTCTATTCCCCAAGAATGTAATATGTTAATAGATAAGAAGGGTCCTCAAAATTTTTGTTCACTGTGGTTTCAGTAGTGGTGATGGTAGTGATGGTAATGATTGTAATGGTAGTGGTGCTACTGGTCCACCTTCTTCTCCTCCTCTTTGTCTTTTTTCTTTTCTTTCTCTTCCTATTTCATCTTTTCACTGTCTGGTAATTCTAGCCATACGGTTCCAGTTATCCCATGATAAGTAGACAGTACTCAATTCCTACTTTGTAACAGGTATTGACATAATTTCCTTAAAACATATGCATTGAAATTGTATATTATATGCTTAATATATTTAATTATGATATTATTTTGCAGAAGAAGTATTTATATGAATATTTTATAAGCAAAGAAACCAAACCCAATACTTTGTGTATTGCTTCACGCAACCCAAATTGCCAAAGAAAGAGAAACATTCCTCTATGCATTTACAAATTGTGGGGAATTTGATTGCCTGCAATTCCAGAAACCTCAGATAAATTTTAATATAATGATTTTTCTTCATCACTTCTTGCACAATCCAATATATTGCCAGTTCTTTAATGTCCAGATACTTCCCTGTGCTCCCCATTTTACAGTTTTCTTTCCACTGTCATTCAGATCCCCGTGCAATCTTGCTCAGCATTAAATGTCATACTATCTAACTGTGCAGTGCAGATGTTCCCACTTAACTTTGTAAATAAATTTCTTCTAAAATCATTAAATTATACTATCGTGAGGGAGAATGTTTTTATTTTAGTGATCTTCTCTCAAATGGTAACATTGAATATAACATCAATGTGACTGTTTATTATAATATGGTGCATTTAAGATAAAGTCTCTTTTGACAGCTCTAATTCCTGCCTTTCTCTTCTCCTATGGGTAGGTATAGCTGTTATCTGTTTATGTGTATATACACATTTTTTAACCTTATGTGTGTATGTGCACATATTTAAGAGTAGAGATTCATACTACTGGTATATGTGAGTGCTTTGTTTTGCACAATTGATAGTATATTTTAAATTTAGTCTATATTTTAATGTTTGGCATATATTCGATATTTCAAATACATAGGTATACATATTGCATATGTATGCATATATGTTATATATGTATGAATGCCTTTCTGCATTGCATTTTGCAATATGGTTATACCCTAAGTTTACTTAATCACTTTCTAATAATGCACACTTATGCTTTCTTAGTTTTTTCACTATTAAAAAAAAGGTTTCCTGGGCATTAGTGTACATACTTTATTATGAACATTAAGGAGAATCATTAGAAAAATAAATGAAAGAAAAAGGAGTGCTAAGATATTTTTAAAAATATGTATTACTATGTATTAGTTTTTTTCAAAGTACTTTCTATAGAGTTATCTTAATTTCAACTCTCCACAACATTTGGCATTATTAAAAGCTGGTGGTTAGAATATGCTAATAATGTTTTAATCTGCATTTCTTTTTATTAATGAGATGATCCACCTATTTACTGGCAATTTTTATTCCTATTTCTTCGGCTCCCATTCATAATTGTTTCACAGTTATGTAACTGAGTTGCTTTTTATTTTCTTTATTTGCATTGTTGGATATTTATATTCAGAGGATATCAATTCTCTGTATGTTAAACATATGGCAAATGTTTCCTCTCAGTCTGTTGCCTGTCTTTTAACAATGTTAATGGTGAGTTAGAAAATTAAATTTGATGTAACCAAGTTTAGCAAAGTTTATTTCTTTTGCTTTTTATGTCTTGTTTAACTTTTATTTCTCTCGCCTAGTCAGAAATATTGCATGCTAATTTTATTTGAATTCTTTTTAATTTTATAACATATATACTTCAGAGATAGACTGCCTTTACTAACATCATATGTTATTCATGTAGTTTTGTGAGATTGAGAAGGAAACACTATCTCTCTATGCTTCTGTTTTCTAATATACAAATTGTAAATACCATTCTGTACAGAGGACCTGGCAAATATTTCAAGACAAATTTAAAAGCAATTGCAACAAAAAAATAATTGAAAAGTGAGACCTAATTAAACTAAAGAGCTTCTGCACAGCAAAATAAATTATTAACAGAATAAACAGACAACTTACAGAATGGGAGAAAACACTTGCAAACTATGCATTCAATAAAGGTCTGATATCCAGTATCAGTAAGGAACTTAAACAAATCTACATGAAAAAAACAAAAACAACTCTGTTTTTGAAAATGGGAAAGGAGGCCAGCCACAGTGGCTCATGCCTATAATTCCTGCACTTTGGGAGGCTGAGATAGGTGGATCACCTTAGGTCAGGAGTTTGAGACCAGCCTGGCCAACATGGTGAAACACTGTCTCTACTTCAAAAAAAAAAAAAAAGTACAAAAATTAGCCAGGTGTAGTGGTGCACGTCTAGTTCCAGCTACTGGGGAGGCTAAGCAGGAGAATCACTCAAAGCCAGGAGAAGGAGGCTGCAGTGAGCAGAGATCATGCCACTGCACTCCAGCCTGGGCAACAGAGTGAGACTTCATCTCAAAAAAAAAAAAAAAAATGGGCAAAGAACACGAACAGACATTTCTCTAAAGAAGACATACCCATGGCCAACAAGCATATGAAAAAATGTTCAAAATCTCTAATCATTAGAAAAATGCAAGTTAAAACTACAATGAGATATTATCTCACACCAGTCAGAATGCATGTGGTTAGAAAGTAAAATAAGAGATCTTGGAGAGGATGCAGAGAAAGGAACCCCTTATACACCGCTCTTGGGAATGTAAATTAGTACAATTTCTATGGGAAACAGGATAGAGAGTTCTCAAAGAACTAAAAATAGAACTACCATATGATCCAGCAGTGCCATTACTAGATACATACCCAAAGAAAAATAAATCATTATGTTAAAAAGATATCTGCACTTGTGTGATTACCACAGCACTATTCACAATAGAAAAGACATGGAATCAACCTAGATGCCCATCAGTGGTGGACTGAATAAACAAAGTGTTGTACAAATACACAATGGGAGGCCATGAAACCATAAAAAAGAATAAAATCATATTCTTTGCAGCAACATGGTTGTAGCTGGAAGCCATCATCCTAAGCAAATTAATACCAAAGCAGAAAACCAAGTACTGCAATTTCTCACTTACAAGTGGGAGCTAAGCGTTGTATACACATGTACACAAAGAAGAGCAAAATAGACACTCTCAAAAGTTACATTTTTGTTATTAAATATCTCAATTTTGTACTCAGATTATTTTACTGCTTCCATAGAATTCCCCAAGAATCCTTGCCCCATCAATTACCAGATTCTGTGTTTGTTTGGCAGATGTAATTCTAGGCAATGGTAATCCTTGGCACACTCTGCTGAAAACATTTATCCCATTGATTAAGATCTTCCTTTAGGAAATCTAAAAGGAATTGTATTAACTATTTGTATAAAGATTTATTAAGCTACCTTGTTTTTATTCAAGGCAAGGTCTCACAGTAAAGGGGGAGAGGCTACATGGCTGTTTAACCATTTCTTTCCCGTATTATAATACTTCTACTGCATAAGTTGAGACACTGGAAATGGCTATCAATTAGAGTTCTCCAGAGAAGTACAAGCAATCCAATCTGTTGAAAAGCCTCAGAAAATGTTATCTCAAAAATGTATAATTATTTCTGTCTGAGTTCCCAGGTGACTGGACTTCCCTAAGAATTTCCAGCTTGTTAGTCCCACAATTGCATGGGCTCATTCTTTAAAATAAATTTATTCTACAGAAACTTTTTTTTTTTTTGCTTGTAAGACTTTACCTAATTGTATTAAGCTCATCCACATTATTGAAGATAATTTTAAAATCAACTGCTTATAGAAGTTAACCACCTTGACAAAATACCTGGACAACCAAACCTAGATTGGTGTAGTGATTGAATAAATGTAGGTACTATAGCCTAGCTTAGTTGACATAATACCATAACAAGGTGTGGGCCCCCTGTTAATGCAAATGACTCCTGCATTTGGGATTTACTCAAACCTTGATTCTAAATATATAAGTTCTGCTTGATAACGTTCTATTAACAAACTTGATTTTATGATTGGTAAGAAACTACCTTATTCATTAAATTCAAAGTCAACCAATTGCCATCTGTCAACTTATGGCTAAGTTTTAATTTTCACTAGTTTCCAATAGTTGTTTCTCAAGAAATGTTGTCTGTTATAGTGTGGCTTTGTTCTATGTGGCACATTGTATTTTCTAAAGATGATCACAGTAATATCGCCCAGCTCACACTGTTTCTACAATGTGACCATGACATTACTCACACAGGAAAATTTGGAGGAAAAGTCTATTCTATAAGTATCAAAATATTGTTTTTGAAATCAATGACAGATCTTGATCTCAAGATATTTGGGCATTTTAATAACAGTATATTATTGCAAGTTTTCTCCTTATGCATATTTTAGATTAATATTTTGTCACTGAAGTACTTAATCTAAAAATGGCAGCATATTTCTCTGATTTAAAAACGTTATTCTAAATGTGACCATCTCTGAGCTTTACTGTACTGGCTACTCTCTGGTAGCCCAACAGCAATGTTTGATTTCACAGCTTCATGTGACTATGAAGAGCTCTGAGCTCTTGGACCCTGATACAGGCACCTTTTGAAATTGCAAATGCCTCAGGAAACCTATTTTCAAAATGTTTTCTCTTTTCAAAATTTTTTAACTTCTCTGCAGTAAATTTCATGAAACTTTTATTTATTTTCCATTTTGTTTGATTCTTTTATTGCTTTACACCAAACTGCTAAATCATAGGCAGAAGCAAAATTATTTTCCATCTTTAATGTTGGATATGATTATCTCAAACTTATTCATCTTTGAGTATCCATCTATATATGCAATACAATATAAACACTATAAAAGTTAATGATGTTTTTGTATGCTGTCAGAGGCATTGTCACACAGCATTTTAATTATCCTCAAATCCCTTTTGGCTAGTATCTTTTTACATGGAGAACTCAGTTTTTCAAGAAGTGAATCCTAAATTCTCGTCTAGTATGTAAAACCTGGCTGCCAACTGGTGTCTCATTCTTCACTTTATCTCCTGTTTAATGTTTAACCAAATAAATTCCTTCCGTAAGTGTACATAACTCTGCACAAAACAAGTCACTAAAACTATGTTAGATTTATTTTCACTTGGATAAGTGGTTTAGAGGATAATGGTTAGAAATATAACCAATCATTTTTTAAAAATTTCTTAAAATTTATTTTAAAAAATGAAAATTTGCACTATTTGCATTGAATCTAAAATATGCGAAAAAGATGTATGGTCAATAGGAAAACATAGATGAACTTGTCTCCTTTGCATTTTCATTCAATTTTTCAATCAAATGAAGAAAGGGAAAAATGAAAAAAAAAACCTTATGATAATTTTCATATAAAAATCCCTATGAGAGTATTAATTAAAATTAAATTGAATTTGTAAATTGTTTGCAGAGAGAATTAATATCATTTTGGTATTGTATTTAATGATGGCAATTTTGCTATATTTATCCATGAACACAGGGTATATTTTAACTTCAATGTTCAAAACTTTTAACAACTTTTATTAAAATATTTTATTACATTCTCAGATAGCTTTTTAAATTTATTTTCTATTACACATATTTAAGGTATACAACATAATGTTTTAATAATGAATCTGTGGAGAAAAAAATTATTTCATTGTAACTCCAACTTCAAAGCTATATAAATAAGACCTTGGTACTTGTTAGTTCAGAAACCTGGAGGGTTGGGGGATTATCTCTGTTTGTTGGGTAATGTGCCTCACTTTCTAGACTCTTCATTTCTTGCCAGCATTGATCATATCTTTCTCTGGTATCAGATAACTTTGCATATCCACTTTTTAGCTTCTAAAATTCTTGTGACACCTTTTTAGCAATTTTCCACTTACTTCTCATCCTGGGTTCTTGATCTTTTACTTCTATTGATTATAGCAGTAAGTTTCTACAGTAAAAGAGATAAATACCTATATCTAATCTGCCATTACAGACTGTTAGTTGGCTTTGGACTTTCACTCAACTTTTAAAAACCAAGAAATGTAATAAAAACAATTTGTTTCCAGTTTTACAGATAATACTTTTGCAATGGAGCATTTGACAACTAGCCCCTTACAGAAAAATGTGAATCAAAAGTATTATAGATAAAAAGAAAAGTTGAATAAAAAACAAAACAGTGATGCAGAAAGCATGATTATATTGCTGGTGAGCATAGAATTTACCAAAACAAAAAATAATTTTGTAAAATAGGATTCTATTACTATAGAATTTGAATACATTTTCTAATCCATATCGAAGAAGAAAATAATATAAAAACATTCAACCTTGGAATTAAGTATGGCTCTCTAAAAGCATAGTTTAGAATCATTTTTAATATTTAATATAGAAACATGAATAAAATAGATTAAAATTATAAAATAATCAATGCTTTTAAGAATTTTATTACCTTAGTGGAATATATTTTAAGAACCAGATAGAATATGTGGTGAAACAATATTTACATAAATTTTGGGAATGCCTTCTGCTTATTTTTCTACTCTGATAATCATGAAAATTAATATGTAAACTTTTAAATACATATAATTTGTTCTCATTAATTACAACTTTTCTGCCCTCTGCCAATTTCTTTCTCTTCTTTCTCTTCTTTTATCTGTATGAGTGTCTTGAAGCCTACTTGTCAAATGATCTTACTGATGACTTCTAGGGAGCTGGCTTGAATTAATTTGCTACTTCCTTTTTAAAAATAGCTTATTTATTGCCTGATGTTTTTATAATCCTGAATTTTTTGTTAAAAAATAAATTGATTGAATTAAAACAAAAATAAATATCTTATTCCATATGGTCACTGAATTTGGGAATAAAAAGTAATCTAAATAAACATTTAATTTTGTAAATTTATAATACTTTTACTATAAATTTATTTTAATACATTTATAAATGTGTTAAATGCAGAACTTGTTACATTTATACATGTGTTAAATGTACAATTTAATACATTTATAATGAATAATTTATAAGGATATAAATAATTAGATGATATCACGTTAATCATTAAATGTAGAACATTTCTCAAGAGGTCATGGATATCAACAAATTTGATGATAATAAAGAAACAGATATATCTTTAACTTCAAGCTAACTCCTGAATTCCTGTTAGGGCTGGAATTAAGATAAATCCTAGAAGGTAGCTACAAACACTGAATTAATCCCCAATTACTTGGACACCACTTGGACACCACTCCTTTCATAGTTTTAGACTCTATTATTTGAAAACATGACTGTCATCTCATAGACGACTAAATCCTAACAGTCATTTACCCCGCTTCCCTTTGATCAATAGCCAAGATGCCAAGAACAGTATGGTACAACAAAGTATTTTCTAACAACAACGCAGAGGCATATGTGTATGGTGTATGACCAAAGTCTTAGTTTTTTGTGGAATGAATCTTTTTTTTTCTTTTTGAGATGGAGTCTCACTCTGTCGCCCAGGCTGAAGTGCAATGGCACAATCTTGGCTCACTGCAACCTCCACCTCCTGGGTTCAAGTAATTCTCTGTCTCTATGTCTTGAGTAGCTGGGATTACAAATACCTGCCATCATGCCCAGCTAATTTGTGTATTTTTAGTAGAGACAGGGTTTCACCATCTTGTCCAAACTGGTCTTGAAGTCCTGACCTCCTGGTTCATCCGCCTCAGCCTCCCAAAGTGCTGGGATTACAGGTGTGAGCCATCCGGCTGGAATGAATGTTTTTTTAAGCAAAAAGAAATTCTGCCAAATCGAATAATTAAAATATTATAATCTTGTACCGTGTCTTTAAAAATTTTTGCCTTTATCAATGTGATAAAATGTCAGGTTCTGAAGTTTTCCATCATGTAAGACCATTACTTAATATTACTCATTATAAGATATTAATTACTAATAGAGGACATGCAAGTATTTGTAGAACTTACTTGCTGGCTACATGTGATTGTATTCAAATTTATGAAAGTTCAAGCATAAATTAGCTTTCATAGTATAGCTGAACTTATACATTTCAGTGTTCTCCTTTTAGAGAAGATATATTTGCACATTAAAACAGAACTATATGAGTCTCAAGTAGTTACTGAAGAATCCAATCAATCGTCACAAACTTTTACTACCCTGAAATCTCCTATTTTAGACCCATTGGTCTAGCATTATGTAAATATCTTGGCTACCTAAAGGAAAGAGTACGATATATTACATACACTGATTCATTCTAATTGGGATGTTGAACAGCGAACAAATATGTGAAACTTTCCAATTGTTCAATTTTAAAGTCTCTGATATGCACACCTAATTTATTCAAGCTCTTATTCCAAGTTTGGAAAAAACAGAGGTGACTTTGTTTAAAAAGTTGTTTTACTTTATTTTAAAACAGGTACAGTTATTTAAGATATTACAGAGGAGAAATCTGAGAGAAAAGATATAATGATGGAGCCCCAAAAAGTTGGGGAAGAACAAAGTTCTTGGAAAGGAGGCTATGGTGGGAACACATTTTTGAGAGCTTTTATCAGTAAGTGGAAAGGAGTTTAAAATATGGAAATTATGAGTCTCAGCAGGAGCACTTACCACATTCTCTGTAAAATAAGAGCATCAGGGATAAAATTGGGCATAGGTGTCAGAACAGTGCCCAGTAGACTCTAAAGATGCTTGAGATTGAGGGCTTAAGGCTTTGAAAATATTTTGTGCAAGTCAAATGAGAGAGAGAGAGTAAAAATATGCAAAAAAAAAAAAGTCCACTTTAATAAAAAGTGAAAGAGAAATTGAAATATTTAAAAAAATAGAAAGAAAAATGCAATTTTTCTGTGTAAAGAAATCCAATGTGACTGCTGTATTTGTTGAAAAAATATGAGAGAAATGTCACAGGCTCCCTTATTAATTCTTCTTGTCCTACTATTTTTTTTTTCTACCTTCTTTGCTTCTCCTCTTTCCTGAATTTCTGGCATGTGGTCAATATTCCTTGGAAGTAATTGCTACTGCTGCTGAATTTTATTTAGAGAAAGTGACAACACACATCTGTGCCTATGACACTTAACCCAGTAACTATGAAAGTAAAAGAGCATATCTACCAATGCCATCATCAACCTAAGAATCAACAGAAGATTGGCTTAGGTTATATCGAGAATATCTTAAAATATTAATGTATTGCAATCCTACAAATATTGAGGCCCCAGAAGAAATCATATTTTATTTATATGGTAATTTAGTCACCTTTAACTTATAGTATAAACACATATGTATTTTACAAATGCATTATCTTGGTAATTAATTCTTTAAGCTTTCATTTTACTATAACTTTTCTGATTCACCAAATTCTTTTACATTTCATTAGAATCATGCATTACCAGGTAGGGACAATGAGTAATTTGCCTATAGTGATTTGTATCAGTGACTAAGTGCTATACTTTTAATGTGTTTTGTTAAAATAAAGCATTGGGAATTAGCAAACCTTAATCTTGTTTCTGTGGTCTTAAGTATTCAATGTATTAATAGATAAATCTACTTGTACTTCAAATATCTCCTCCTTAAAATATAGAATGGAAATGAATCATTACCATTGTCTTATCCAGTGGGCTTCGGAAGCACTTGCTAAGTAACTTTATTTATCTACAGACAGTTAAAAATTTCTCTAACCCAGAATCATTGAACAATGGAATTTAGGGCTTTGTAATAAAAAGAAAAGAAGTTCTGTTATATATGTGTGCAAAGAAAACTAACAGCTACTGGCAATAAGTGCCTTGCATTCCATTTACTGACAAATGACCTTATAGTGGAAGATTCTCATAAGTCTGCAATTCTCCTGCACAGTATAGATGTGACTTATAATAAAAAGAGCGCTGATTAAGAGCCTCTTTTGGACTATATCTTAGTGGTACAGAACCCATTTATCTTCATTAGGACAGTATCTAAGGAATTTATTTGCTTCTAGCTCTATGGTAAAGTGATTAACGTAAAACCAACTGTATCAGTTCATACCTATTTCTAGGACTCAAACAATGTTACCTTCTGTTACATTTTATCTATTTCATGTTGAAATGTTCAAGAAGAGAAAAGAGGACTATGACTGGAGCAGCTCTTATCCTCATAAGATAACAAAAATAGAACTACCATGTGATTCAGGAATCCCACTCTTTAGTATTTATGCAAAGGAAAATAAATCAATGCCAAAGGGATACCTGTACCCCGATGTTTATTGCAGCACTATTCACGATAGCTAAGATATAGAATCATCCTAAATTTTCATCCACAGAAAAATTGATTAAAATAATGTAGCATATATGTGTAATAAAAATAAAAAATATTGTTATTAATGACAACACGGATGAGCCCGGAGGATATTATGATATGTGAAATAAGTCAGGGACAGAACACTAAGTACTACATGCTGTCATTTCTGTGTGAGAGATAAGCAAAAAAGTTTCAGCTCATGAAAGTAGAGAATAGAATTGTGGGTATTAGGGGCTGGGAAGGGGAAGGAGAAAGGGAATATAGGGAGAAATTGAGTAATGGACACAAAATTACAGCTAAATAGGAGGAATAAATTCTGATGTTCTGCATCACTGTAGAGTAAATATGATAAACTATTTATTGCATATTTTCAGCAACATAGAAGAAACAATTTTCAGTGTTCACAACACAAAGAAATTATAAATGAAGTCATGAGTATGCTAATTATCCTTATTTTATGATGACACAGTGTATGTGCATATAGTAATATCACTCTGTAGTCCATAAATATGTACAATTATTATATGTCAGCTAAAAATAAAAAAAAAAGTAAAAGAAGACAAGGGTATTGGAAAATCTTTACTTACAGAGTAACAAGATGTGACTTAGAGTACACATCACGCAAGCCAGGATTACATCTGTAATCCTAGCACTTTGGGAGGCTGAGGTGGGAGGACTGCTTGAGCCTTAGGAGTTCAAAACCAGCCTGGGCAACACAGAGATAATCCATATCTACAAATTTTTTCACAAATTTACTGGGTATGGTGGTGTATGCCTGTAGTGCTAGCTACTCCAGAGGCTGTGATGAGAGAATTGCTTGAGCATGGGGGATCAAGGCTACAGTAAGCCATGACTGCACCACTGCACTCCAGCCTGGATGACAGAGTGACACCTTGTCAAAACAATAATAATAATAATCAATTTAAAGATTTTGACTTATACAAACATGAGCAATGTGAAGATATGCATTTAGAGGTTAGAAGTCATAAACTATGTAACTTAAATGAAAGTCATATTAGAAAATTATCTTTAAAAGTTGAATATTTGAGTAATTAATTGGTTAAAAATAATATAAAAACTTAATGATAATGAAACTGTAACAACGAGACTGGATCAGGAAGTGTGTCACCTCATTACACATTCCAAAATGTAAAAACAATAATAATGACCCTATCTTTATTTATACCCTTGACATTTTGTTCATCATTGATTTGGGCATTAATTTTGCTTTTTAACCATTTGCATCAAAATAATATTTATTTGGGTTGCTATGGCTTTTTGTGCCCTTTAAAATTTTGCACCTAAGGCAAGGCCTTTGGTCACCTTATTGTAGGAGAGTTGGGTGAGAGGTCACTGGAAAAGAAGAAGCAATATGACAAAGCGTAGACAAAGATGAAAAGCAGTAGGGCCTTACTAGATATATTCTAGATGATTTTTTTTTTCAGCATCTTAGGCGGAAGCTGACCCTTTGTAATACCATCTGCTTATTCCAAACTTCTTGGGAAAAACATCTCCATCGCCTTATTCCTGTTAGGTTTTCCTGGGACTCACAGATCAGGTGGATTTTCATTCAGAGTAAAGATTTTATTTTTTTTAAGTTGTGAAACATGGGCTCAAGATTGTGCTCTTAGCAGTTTTTCAGTGGTGTTGGTGGTTAGGACGGTGTAAGATCCATCCTACCTGAGTTCAGGATTGGCCTTTGCACTATTGTAGTTCTCAGAAAACTAGGTGTTCTATCTAAAGATTATGCAGGGCTGCAATGGGAGGTCTGGGAGAAACAGAGATTGAACTCATTGGTGTTAAGTATGTGTGCATTTAATAAGATTTTGGAAATGTTTAAGGATATAGTAGATAGGGTGAAATTAGAGTCTTTTAAAGTCCAGTAGGTATGTGGGACCCCTATTGGCCTGCTAGCAATTTTATAAAAAGATAGTTGATTATGTCTAGAAAGAGAGGATCAAAGTATAATCAGGTAAAGCCAAAGGTGAGACTTTAGACAAAACTGGTTGACTTCCTCATAGAGTTTGGTAAGTTTGCATTTAAGAATGATATTGTCCTGTTTCATTATTCAGATAATTGAGGGTGATAAGGAGAGTGCAGCTTTTATAAGAGTGCAAATCCCATTGTATGTTCTGAATAACCTTACCAATGAAGTAAGTTCCTTTATTGCTACCGATAAATGATGAGATCCTTCAAATAGGGAAAAATATTTAAACAGAAGCTTAAGTTAAGCCAAAGTGATAGGAGCCTATTTATGAAAATGAGCTTCCAACCATCTGAAAATGTGCACATTAAGGTGAGAACTATCAAAAAAAATCCACAAAAGTTAAAAAGGCAAGAAAGACTTTATTGAAAACTTTTACTGTATTAAAGAGATATTAAACTCAAATCCATTGAAAAAAATCATGACAGTTTTAAGCATTGTGTGAGCTACTGAAAAAGTAGTGGAAATATTGAGGGAGGGAAATTAGTTAATATGATTAGGCAATACGTGTTGGCTAATTGTTGCTTACCAAAGTTAGGCTGCTACCCTTTACCAAAAACTAGGAGACAGGAGTGCTGTCTTTCTTGAGCATCACATTTTCATGGTGTGGATCTCAGTTCCTCGTGAAATGCATTTCTGAATTGTAAAAATGCCAAGGGGCTGTGGAAATATATGCATATATCTCCATCTTGGCCAGGTTGGTCTTGAACTCCTAAGCTCGTGATCCACCCGCCTCGGCCTCCCAAAGTGCTGGGATTACAGGCGTGAGTCACCACTCAAAGGAGGCAGAGAAAAAATTTACACTTGAAAGTTTTTGAAAATAAATACTCTTAAAAGAAAGGGATGTCAGTGACCAATAGGAGAAAGCCTGTTTACAGTTTAGAAAGGTTAAGGAGAATATTAAGACCATCTGGGTCAGAACATTTTTATACTGCCTCATACTTGGTAAATGAGTGAAATGTATTTGCAAATGGACCAGAAGGTCTGGTAATTTTCTGTGCCCTACCTTTATATTTTGACCAGAATTTGTTTGAGAAGATGAGACAAGTTGAGGTGACCTACTTAACATGAGGGCTGAAATGTGGAGTAGACCTTTGAAATTTTGCCATAATTTATAATCTTCAGGAAGCCATAGACTATATTTTGGCAAGAAATCAAGAATCTAGCAGCTGTTTGAATATCTAAAATGCCATCTTACCTATGTAACAAACCTGCACGTTCTGCACTTGTATCCCAGAACTTAAAGTATATATTTTTAAAAAGTCATCTTAATTGATAAGGTATCAGCCTTTTCCCATTAACTTTTAGTGTTAAATGACAGTATTTGTATGCCTTAAACTTCTTAGAACTGCCTGGGTGTATCTGATTATATGAGTTTTTTGTTCAAATATGACATTCCAGGCAAAGCTCTGCTTGTATAATAAATGATTTTAATTATAAACTACTAAAAAGGAGGACAGGTTCTTACTGAACTTATGCAAACAACCATGTTGCCATGGAAATAAGCATACTCAACAAGAGGTTTTGAATTGCAGGAATGGGTAAGGGAGAAAAAGATAAATGTTTTATTTCTATTTATGAAAGCATAGTCTAATAGGATTATAAATTATGAAAACTTTAAAAAGAGAAATATGTCTCTTACCTCCAGAAAACAAAACAATTATCACATCAATAATATTCTGAACAAAGCTAAATTTATTCCCTCATCAGCTCATTCATTTCTTTGTAATTAATATTTCTTCAATTCAAACTTGGGTTATCAATTTTACAGTCCCATCTGTTCCTCAAAGTCCTGGAAACCCGGACACAGTACACTAGTATAGCTTCAAAATTATTTAAGAGGTAACACTAGACGCTGTACCCAAAACTGCTTGGCATGCTCCTTTTACACAAGGGTCTATGATAGTTCTTTGTTGAAAATAAAGTCTGGCCTCTAGCTGATTTACAAGCACATTCAGGTAAGCACCAGTTTTAAAAAAAGTATCTAGAGGAAGACTAAACACACCTGTGATTAAATTATGGCTGATGATTTTAAAAAGTTGAAGATCTGATGAAAGCTCAGTACAAGAATAATGCAGCTGACAAGAAAATTTGGTTATTTCTGTGGTATTTTTAAAAAGTCAATACAAAAAAGTTTTAGACAAAAAATATATATATCATATTATATATATATAATTATATATATAATAATTGACCATGTATATAAGAAGAGTGGATACTGTGTCTCATTTATTAAAATGAATAAATGTAAGCCTTACAGAGAAAAAATTCTAAGATATAAAATATAATAATCATGAGTCATAATATACTATGGAAATGCCTTAGAATATACCAAGAATCTAGTAACATTTTCAAGTAAGGAGATTTTGTAAATCTAGTTTTTGGAAGTAGGTCTCAAAATATGCATACTAAGATGACAGCATAGGATAAATCTTCCTTTTATTTCTATCTTAGTCCATTTGGTATTGCTACAGCAGAATACCTGAGGCTAGAAAATGTATAAAGAAAAGAGATATATTTTGCTAACAATTCTGGTGGCTGAAAACTGTAAGAGCATGGCACCAGCATCTGCTAGGAACCCCATGCTCTGTCACACATGGCTGAGAAGTAGAAAGGTGAGTGGCATGTGCAAAGAGGCAAACATGAGGAGGAATCTCACTTTGTAGCAATTCACTCTCCCAGTAACTGATCCAGTCTCATGACTGGCATTAATCTATTCATGAGGGATCTACCCCCCAAAACTCAAACATATTACATTAGGTGCCACTTCCCAGTACCAATGGCAGTCACATTTCAACAGGATTTTTGGAGGAAACAAATAATAGCAATTCTCCTCAAAAACAATCAAACAAAAAACAAATATAGGCAGCCATTCCCTGACCAGAATAGCCCATATTAAGGGCTCAAGAACTCCGTAAAGCATTTGGAATAACACAGCAGAGCAGGAAAATAGAGAATATCCAAATAGAAAGAACACCAGAGAGATCAGCATACATGAGATACAGAGATGCCTAGGAGCCAAAAAACAGACAAACAAACAAACAAAAACAAAAACAGTGGCGGCAATAAGCATCAAACACATGATGAGAACCAGTGTGGTGTCCACTTTCCTGCACTGCAAAGGACATGAGCATCTCTTGCCATTGAAGTAACAAACAGCCATTCCTGGTATAAATCTACGAGGAGGACAATGCAGCTTCACATCAATCCATCCCAGAGAATTGGTCACATTTACTTTGGGAAAGGAGCTACCACCTTTCCCAACCCCATGAATTTCCCAACCCTATGAATGCCCCAACCCTGGAGATGTTGCTGCTCTGTGAACCACAGTCCAGATACATGTTCCGCAGCAGCATTGGACCTGCCTACATTTCATAACCATTATCACAGGAAGCTAGGTTACACTTTACACCCCAGAACCAAGCCCTCGCTATGTGTGCCAAAGTTCTGAGCACTAGTTCGGCCACCAAACGGAGCTAGACGAAGTCCCTAGTACCCCTAGCTCCATGCACCTCTGTGTCCCCATTCTCAGCTCCCCAAGCTGCTTCACAACCATCCATGCCTTTTGTACTATTGCCAGTGTTGCAGCAGGGGTCCCTGCACCAGTGACATTACCTTCTAGAATTTTAGAGCCATAATATTTCCAGTATCCCCATGTATTAAATCAGCTTTGCACTCATTAAACACTCATTTCACAAGGGACAATCATCAGACACTAGTACCACTGCTACCTACAACTCATATCTAGTGACAAGATGAATCCTCTTAGCCCCAACTTTCCTAGGGGGAGAAACAGAGATCATGAGGACCTTAGCAGCCATAACCAAAGAAACTCCAGCAACCCTCACCACCATTGCAGAAATCCACAGTTCATTAGCCACTGAGGAGCTCTGCAATCTTTATCAACACTGACCTCAGCTGACAAAGCATCACAAAGACTAGGCAGCTGGCATCATTATGATTTTGAGAACAGATCCATCCAACTCTGCAAGCACACTTTTCACTTCCTCATAGGAGAAGGTCTTTCTACAGTGAAACTAGCTGGTAAAGTCTGCAAAAAGTAACTGCTCCACAAAATGCACAAACATCAGTGCAAGGCAACAAGAAGCATAAAAAGCCAAGGAGATACAACATTACCAAAAGAATAAAATAATCACACAAAGAAATGGAGCTAGAGAAACTGCCTGATAATTCAAAAGAATTGTTTTTCAAAAACCCAGCAAAATAAGAAAAAAATCTGAGAAAAAATTCAGTGACATCAGGAATAAAATCAATGACACAAACTGGAAGTCTCACAGAGATAGCGACATTTTTTTAAATTTATTTTTGAGATGGATTCTTGCTCTGTAGCCCAGGCTGGATGCAGAGCAGTGGCGTGATCTTAGCTCACCGCAACCTCTGCCTCCCGAGTCCTGGTTCAAGCAATTCTCCTACCTCAGCCTCCCAAGAGTTCAGATTACAGGCATGAGCCACCATGCCCAGCTAAGTTTTGTATTTTTTAGTAGAGACAGTTTCACCATGTTGGCCAGTCTGATCCTGAACTCCTGATGTCATGATCCACCTGCCTTGGCCTCCCAAAGTGCTGGGATTACAGGCGTGAGCCACTGAGCCCAGCCTTGATATTATTCTTTAAGTCAAAAATAAGTTATAGACTGAAAGATACAATGAGTAAAATAAAAATATAACAAATATCATCAGCAGCAGAATTAATCAAAAAGAAAAAGGTATCTGTAAACTCTATGACAGGTTATTTGGAAACATAGAGTCAGATTTTAAAAAAAAGAATATAAAGGTAAAAGAAAGCCTATGAGATTTATAGAACAGCATCAAATGAGAAAATATTCAAGTTATAGGTATTCAATAAGAAGAGAAAAAGTAATTATTATTAAAGAAATAATAGCAGAAAACATGTCAAATTTTGAGAAAGACGTAAATATACAAAGACAGAAATGTCAAACTGCAATCTTCATCAACACTTTCCTCAGCTGACAAAGTATCACATAGACTACACAGCTGGGACCATTACAGTTTTCAGAACAGATCCACCTGACTCAGCAAGCACACCTCTCACTTCCTCATAGGAGAAGGTCTTTAAACAGTGAAACTAGCTGGTAAAGTTTGCAAAAAGATCTAATCTAAACAAAAATACACTCAGACATATTATAATCAAACTCTCAGAAATCAAAAATAAATAAAGAGAATTCTAAAGAAGCAAGAAAAAATAAAACAAATCACATACAAGGGAGTTCTGATAAGGTTATGGAAGATTTCTCAAGAGACACTTTATAAGCCAGGAGAAATGTTTAAAAACAAGTTATGTGAATCCACAATTGAAAATATCTGGCCTGATCACCTACAAAGGGAAGCCCATCAGACTAACAGTGGACTTCTCAGCAGAAACTCTATAAGCCAGAAAAGATTGAGGACCAATATTAAACATTCTTAAAGAGAAGAATTTTCAATCCAGAATTTCATATCCAGCCAAACTAAGCTTCATAAGTGAAGGAGAAATAAAATCCTTTACAGACAACCAAATGCTCAGGGATTTCATTACCACCAAATATGCCCTGCAGGAACTCCTGAAAAAAGTAGTAAATATGGAAAGTAATAACCAGTACCAGCCACTGCAAAAACACACCAAAATATAAAGAGCAATGACACTATGAAGAAACTGCATCAACTAGTGTACAAAATAACCAGTTAGCATCATGAAGACAGAATCAAATTCACACAAATCAATACTAACCTTAAATGTAAATGGACTAAATGCTCCAGTTAAAAGACACAGACTGGCAAGTTGAATAAGGAGTCATGACCCATCAGTGTGCTATATTTGGGAGACCTATCTTATGTGCAAAGATGCACACAGACTCCAAATAAAGGGACTGAGGAAAATTTATCAAGCAAATGGAAAGCAAAAAAAAAAAAAAAAAGCAGGGGTTGCAATCCTAGTCTCTGACAAGACAGACTTTAAACCAATAAAGATCAAAAAAGAAAAAGTAGGGCATTACATAATAGTAAAGGGAACAATTCAGCAACAAGACCTAACTCTTCTAAATACATATGCACCCAATACAAGAGTACCCAGATTCATAAAACACATTCTTAGAGACCTACAAAGAGACTGAGACTCCTACATAATATTAGTGGAGACTTTAACACTCCACTGTTAGTATTAGACAGATCAATGAGACAGAAAATTAACAAGGATTTTCAGGACTTGAACTCAGGTCTGGATCAAGTGAACCTAGTAAACATCTACAGAACCCTCTACTCCAAATCAGCAGAACATACATTCTTCTCAGTGCCACATGGCCCTTTTCTAAAATCTATCACATAATTGGAAGTAAAACACTTCTTAGCAAATGCAAAAGAACTGAAATCATAAAAAACAGTCTCTCAGACCACAGTGCAACCAAATTAGAACTCAGGATTAAGAAACTTACTCAAAATCACACAATTACATGGAAATTGAACAACTTGCTCCCAATGACTCCTGCATAAATAATGAAATTAAGGCAGAAATCAAGAAGTTTTTTGAAACCAATGAGAACATAGAGACAACCAACCAGAATGTCTGGGACACAGCTAAAGCAGTGTTTAGAGGGAAATTTACAGCACTAAATGCTTACGTCAGAAAGCTAGAAAGATCTCAAATTGACATCCTAGCATTACAATTAAAAGAGCTAGAGAGGCAAGAGAAAAACTAGTCCAAAAGCTAGCAGAAGATAAGAAATAACTAAGAACAGAAAATTAAAGAAGATGGAGACATGAAAAACCCTCAAAAAGCTCAACAAATTCCGGAGCCAGTTTTTTGAAAAAATTGAAATAGATAGACTGCTAGCTAGGCTAATAAACAAGAAGAGAATGAAATAAAGACAATGAAAAATGATAAAGAGAATATCACCACTGATCCCACAGAAATACAAACTACATCAGAGAATACTATAAACACCTCTACACAAATAAACTAGAAAAATCTAGAAGAAATTGATAAATTCCTTGATGCATACACACCCTACCAAGACTAAATCAGGAAGAAGTCAAATCCCTGAATAGACCAATAATAAGCTCTGAAATTGAGGCTGTAATTAGTAGCCAACTAACCAAAAAAAAGCCCAGTTCCAGATGGAGTCACAGCTGATTCTACTAGAAAAACAAAGAGGAACTGATACCATTCCTTCTGAAACTATTCCAAACAATTGAATTCCCTAACTCATTTTATGAAGTCAGCACCATCCTGATACAAAAACCGGGAAGAGACATGACAAAAAAAAGAAAACTTCAGGCCAGTAGACCCAATGAACATCAGTGCAAAAACCATCAGTAAAATATTGGCAAGCTAAATCTAGCAGCACATCAAAAAACTTATCCAACATGACCAAGTTGGCTTCATCCATGGGATACAAGCCTGGTTAAATATACACAAATCAATAAATGTAATCCATCACAAAAACAGAACCAAAGGAAAAAACACATGATTATCTCAACAGATACAGAAAAGACCTTTGATAAAATTCAACATTGCTTCATGTTAAAAACTCTCAAAAAACAAAGTATTGATGGAACATATATCAAAATAATTAGAGCTATTTATGACAAACCCACAGCCAGTATCATATTGAATGGGCAAAAGCTGGAAGCATTCCCTTTGAAAACCGGCATAAGACAAGAATCCCCTCTCTCCAGTCCTATTCAACACAGTATTGGAAGTTCTGGCCAGGGCAATCAGGCAAGAGAAAGAAATAAAGGTATTCAAATAGGAAGTGAAGTTGTCTCTGTTTGCAGATGACATGGTTTTACATTTAGAAAACACAATAATCTGGGCTAAAAAAACTTTTTGAACCAATAAGAAACTTCAGCAAATTATCAGGATATGAAATTAATGTGCAAAAATCACAAGCATTCCTTTACACCAACAACAGGTAGGCAGAGAATCAAATAATGAATAAACTCCCATTAATAATCAGTACAAAGAGAATAAAATACCTAGGAACACAGCTAACAAGAGATATGATGGACCTCGTCAAGGAGAACTACAAACCACTGTTATAGGAAATAAGAGAGGACACAAACAAATGAGAAAACATTCCATTTTCATGGATAGGAAGAATCAATATCGTGAAAATGATCATACTGCCCAAAGTAATTTACAGATGCAATGCTATTTGCATCAAACTACTATGACATTCTTCACAGAATTAGAAAACCATTTTAAATTTCATATAAAATCAAAGAAGACAATCCTAAGCAAAAAGAACAAAGCAGGAGGTATCATGCTACCTGACTTCAAATTATACTAAAAGGCTACAGTAACCAAAACAGCATAGCACCAAAACAACATATAGACCAACAGAGCAGAACAGAGACCTCAGAAATAACACCTCACATCTATGACCATCTGATCTTCAACAAAGCTGACAAAAACACTCAATGGGGAAATGATTTCCTATTCAGTAAATGGTGTGGGGAAAACTGGCTAGCCAAATGCAGAAAACTGTGGCTGGACCCCTTACTTAAATCTTATACAAAAATTAACTCAAGATGAATTGAAGACTTAAATGTAAAACCCAAAACCATAAAAACCCTAGAAGAAAACCTAGGCAATACCATTCAGGATATAGGCATGGGCAAAGACTTCATGACAAAAATGCCAAAAGCAATTCCAACAAAAGTGAAAATTGACAAATAGGATCTAATTAAACTAAAGAGCTTCCCCCACAGCAAAATAAACTATCATCAGAGTGAACAGGTAACCTAAAAAATAGGAGAAAAGTTTTGCAATCTACCCATCTGACAAAGGTCTAATATTCAGAATTTACAAGGAAATTAAACATATCTACGAGAAAAAAACAACCCCGTTAAAAAGTAGGCAAAGGATATGAACAGACACTTCTCAGAAGACATTTATGTGGCCAACAAACATATGAAAAACAGCCTAACATCACTGATCATCAGAGAAATGAAAATCAAAACCACAATGTGATACTATCTCACACCAGTCAGAATGGTGATTATTAAAAAGTCAGGGGACAATAGATCCTGGTGAGGCTGTGGAAAAATAGAAACGCTTTTACACTGTTGGTAGGAATGTAAATTAGTTCCACCATTGTGGAAGACAGTGTGACAATTCCTCATGGATGTAGAACCAGAAATAAAATTTGACTCAATAATCCCATTACTGGGTAAATGCCCAAAGGAATAGAAATAATTCTACTATAAAGACATGTGCACATGTATGTTTATTGCAGTACTATTTACAAGAGCAAAGTCATGGAACCAACCCAAATGCCCACCAATGATAGACTGGATAAAGAAAATGTGATATATCTATACCATGGAATACTATGCAACCATCAAAAGGAATAAAATCATGTCCTTTGCAGGACATGAATGAAGCTGGAAGCCAACATCCTCAGCAAACTAACACAGGAAGAGAAAACCAAACACTGCATATTCTCACTCATCAGTGGGAATTGAACATTGAGAACACATGGACACAGAGAAGGGAGAAGCACACACCAGGGCCTGTTGGGGGGATGGGGATAAAGGGAGGGGAACTTAGAGGATAGGTCAATAGGTCTGTTACATATGTATAAGTGTGCCAGGTCAAACCACCTGGCACACTTATACATATGTAACAAACCTGCACTTCTGCACATGTATCCTATTTTTTTTTAGAAGAAATAAAGAAAACAACAACAACAAAAGGAGGCACACAGAAGACTAAATGTATAGGTAATACCTTAATTTTTTTAAATTTTATTTTAATTGATAATATTTGTATATAGTTTTGGGGTACAATGTGATGTTTTGATATATGTTTACAAAGTGGAATCAATAATCAGGCTAATTAACAATTCCATCACCTCACATACTTTTCCTTTTTTGGTGGCAAAAACACTTAAAATCTACCCTTTAAGCGGTTTTGAGATAAACAATGAATAAGTATTTTAAAAAAGAAAAAATATCTGGCATAGAATACACTGTATTAAAATTAAATGATAAAGCTGTGGTTAATATTTTTTAAATAACTATATTTATAATTGGTAACACTATGCTATTATTATTTAATATAAGATGAATCAGCACCAGAACTCTGATAAATAAAACATAATTGACACTAAGGACATTGACTATGTTTAGAACTTTTCATATAAGCATTAAAAATATTTATATCAATAACATTTTACTTATACATGTTTAACATAGGAAAGATTAAATAACATATCTGAACTGAGGATACTTACCAAGCTTCTTAACAATAGTAACATTAGAAATCTAATTAGTTCTAGCAATTCTTTTTAAAAAGTGTGAAAAAGATTTTGTATGTGTGTGTATGATCATCTAGGAGTCCTCTGGAAAATCTTTAAAACAGTTTTTGGTTTTAAAAACATTACTTAGAATGCCATTTGAAATGGCAAAATACTAAAATTTGTCAAAAGATCTGAAAACTTGATTAAATAAGACCTGGCTTATTAAGAAACAATACTTGACTGCTAAAGTGAAACAAAATTTACTGCAAGTAAAGAGTAGAAGAGGTGACATAATTAAAAAGAAACCCACTTTTTTTATAAGTGTAAGTCTTTGCTTTCTTAAACAATCAAGAACATATTAAAGTCAATATAAAACATAGGAAAGACATAGAATGATAAGACATAGAATCTTCGCCTTTTATTCAGATTACTCAGAAGATAATGAAAAATCTTTCCAAACTCATTCAGAGAAGACCAATAATCCAAGAAGCCTCTAAAAAATTTTAACAGAAGAAAAACCAAATTCCAATTTTGTACTAGGATATATTGGATGCTAATGTTCTTTCTGAAAATCTTATAAATAAATTGACTAAATGTTAGCCATCTTTGACCAAGAAAAATAATTTTTTTTTCCCCAAGTCTCCAAACATTTCAGTTTCTATCTTCAACTATAAAATCTTGTTCAAGTGTCTATACCCACCCAGGCTTTGACCTACACATTTCTCTGATTATGGAACAACCAGCCATTTCACATTACAGCAATATTATACTCTTTTTTCTTAACAAAAATGCACACTGTATATCTTGCATGGTAACGTTTCTCTCCGCTTCCAATCCTTCTATTCACATATATACATATTGGCTATGATGTTTAGCCAATATAATTTTGCCTTCACAGAGAAAACTAAAAAATGGATAATTGTGAACTGTCAAACACTAGCATTTGCAGCAGGCTAGCAGAGCTTATGAATATACATCTCCTGAAGTTTTATAGACATACATGTCTATTTTTTACAACTCCTCTAAATGGCAAAAATGAACAAGGGCATGAAAAGACCCAAATATATGTGCTCTATAAAAATAAGAGATAAAAAGTCCATAACATTTTTAATATCACAAAGTGTAGAAATAGTAAACTTGCATGGAAGTACAGGTTGCATTTTTCCAAATGAATTTATGCTTTTATGAAAGAATATTGAAATCAACCACTTTAAATTCTTGTGAAATTTAGTAAATGCAAGTTTCCAAGTGTGATTTGCATGTAAATGTTTTAATGCTTGTGATACTTTATATATATATAAAATATATACACATATATATACATGTGTGTACACACACAGACAAACACACACACTACAGGTTTAACAATGTTGGGTCACTTTAAACCTCAGAAGCAGGCCTTGGAAAGCAAAATCTCTCTTTCTCCTATGCTTCTTTCATCAGCTCCTTTTTCTGCCAAAGGCAGACCCTCTCTCGCCTTTCTGTCTCAGGGCTGGATATAAATAAATCCTTTGATGTATTTTGCAAGAGGTGGTTCCGAAACCCCCATTTTCAGAAGGAGTCCTAACCTGGGGGAAGAAATGCTGCACGGAGAGGCCGAAAAGAATCTGAACAAACAAGGCTTGCTGGACTTCCACCCTCAGTCTGTTAGTATTCTGTAATACTCTTTTTGTCCAATCACATTTCTACACAGTTGTTCACGATTAGATAGATCATGCCTATGTAAGGAATCTCTGTAAAATTCTTAAAAGAATGGGGCATGGAGAGCTTCCGGATAGCTCAACTCGTGAAGCCTTACAAGAAGGTGAACAAGAATTCATCCATGGTCTGGGTAAGTGGTGCACCTCCACTCCTTGGGAACAAAAGCTTCCGTGCTTGGGAAACATCTAGACTCCCCTTCTGTATGTCTTCATCTGGCTGTTTATTTTTTTATTAAAATACCCTTTTTAATGAATCACTAAATGCAAGTAAGTGTTTTTCTGATTTTTGTAAGCCACTCTAGCAAATTAACTAAGCCAAAAGAAAGAGTCGTGAGAACTCCAACCTGAAACAGGTCAGTCAGAAGTCCCAGAAGTTAGGTTAGGACTTGTGACTGATGTCTAAAGTCGGGTAGTCTTGTGGGACTCAGCCTTCAACCTGTGGGGTCTGATGCTATTGCCAGATTCACAGCTTCAGCATTGAATTGACTTGGAGGACATCCACCTGGTGTCCACTGCAGAACGGATTGCTTGCTTGTGGGTGGGGAGAAATCCTCCTGTATTTGATCACAAGTCTTCTATGTTGATTGTTGTAATGTGAGAACAGAGAAAAAGAGTTTGAGTTTTTCCTACACTCAATGCTTTCTTTTTCTCGTTTTCTTCTTAAGCAGTGATGTTTATGCTAAAAGTCAAATTTTGCAAATGACTTCATAAGAAGGAAAAAGTCAACAGTTAAATATCAACTGCCTCACATTACCTTATCAACAGGATTTACAATTGTTTCTATATTTAACGTAATCACATAAAAACCCTGCAAAATATGTGACTCTATTTAAAATAATTTTATAACTTCCAAAACTATGCTTATGCCTTTTTTTTCTTAAAGAGAATTTTATTAATTTATGTTGTCGCCAAGGTCCAAAATCCCCTCAAAGGAAATATTAGAATTAATTTTTTTTCAAGTTTACAGCTGAGATGTTCACAAGCCATAGCTAATAGTCTGTCTTGGGAATAATTACTGGTAATGGGTATCCAAGGGAAATTATTGCCTGCTGCTGTGAATTAGGCGTGCCACAGGTGGTGTTCATCAATTGGAATGGGTTGCAGAGAGTAGCAGTCTGAGCCAAGACTGCTTAAGCTTGATTTGTGAAACCATTGTTTCTGGATACTTCAAACCTAAATTGACTACTTATTATAATGACCTACAATTCTTTTCAAGCAAAACAAAATGGTGTGTATACAAAGCAAAATACAGATTTAGCATCATGTTTTTAACATGTGAGAGAAGAATGCCTTCACGTTGTGGGAGATACCAACTTTAACAACGATTTCTAAGTAAATGTTAAGTATTATAAATTAAAGCTAATGGTGGGTGTTACAGGCCACTTTGGTTTATCTCTGAATGGATTTAAAATAATTATTAGTAAATTGCATTAATTAGTTACTCCACGTTATACATGTCTAAACATTTCAGTGCATATCTAAATAGCATTATTAATTTAACTTTATTATGAGTGCCGTTTATGACATTAGTTAGGAACAATTTATAATATATTATCAGTTAATTGCTTAAGTGTGGTCTTGGCTCAAAATATAGAAGTACCTGAATGCTACTATGTTGGGTGTTCTTTACAGCATTAAAACCCCTGAACTGCATCTTCATAATTTAGTTGACTAGAAAAATACAACATAGAAAATGAGATTTTGAATAATGTCAAGTTATTTGGAGATAATTATTTCAATGTCACTAAATTGATATTTTAAAATATAATTCCATAATTTTAAATATTTTTTAGATAAATTATTTTAGACAAATATTTAGGTCACTTTGCTACGTTAAATTAAACAAAATTATAAATTTCAATTACATTATCTTTCTGATTGCTGATTATCCCTAGTTTTGCATTAGATGTAAATTTGAATTAGAGCATAAAAGTAAGTATACATATTCTAAAATACAAAACCAAATAATTTGGTGTCCTGGCAGACAAACAAAAAACTGGAAGGTCCAATTGGGAAAAGATGCGGATTTTCATTTAGTTCTGCCATCATAACAAGCATGCTAAATAAATGCAAAACTAATTAAAGTTCATTTGCAGATCTAATTTCAGAATACTTACCAAAGATAAACCAAGCACGTTGTAAAAAATAAAACTATTTAAAGAAAAACTGTAAAATAAAAGATTAAAAATAAGAATGTTACCAGAAAATAAATTCAGAGATTTAAGTAAAAATTCAAAATAAAAGGTAAAAAAAACAGTTAAAATTTCATAAGCACAAGTAGATTGTTTGGCATGCCATTTGCTTGGCTTCATTCATAATGAGTTATATACATGGCCCTGCTGCATGTTGAAAAAATAAAAATACAATTATTGCCATTCAATTAATATGCCTTGGATAAAGAGATAACTTATGATTCATCTGAGTTGTATGAAATAAAATAGATATAATTTAAACAAAATGCATAAAGATTTTCTTATTAAAGAAAAGAAGCTGTCTTATTGAGACAGTATTTTCTCATACAGTGGCTAGTGAGGTTTCTTCAAAGTACATAAAGTTCTCTTACATTATTATATCACTGTTATAACTCGATTTAGTTAACATTAGTGAAGACCTTGAAATTAAGACAGAGTAGAAACTTCCAAAAAGCTCTTTGAACATTGGAAGTGAAACTTCCAGCAACCACAGGGTCTAATGGTAGTATTCCCATTAAATAATGGTAGTGCTCCCCCTTACAACAAATTATAAAAATATATTACCAAGATAATTTTAGATTAAAAAAACATTTAATTTATCAAGTGCCCAACCAGGAAATAAATTTCTCTGGGTATTCAAAAGAGAGGGACTTTAATGCAGAGGATTGGTTATTAATGTGGTAGGTCAAGAAGCTGAACCAATGTCTATAAAGCCATGCAGAGCCTGGTAGTAGAATGCTTCTTCCACTCCTGGAGGTACAAATTGAAGATACAGTATTGCAGAATCCCAGAAGCCAGAGAATTTGCAGAAGCTGGAATTGTGACAGGTCTTTGTTAGGAATTTACTCGTCTACTGCTTAAGATACAACCAAAGGCAAAGAGAGAGGGAGGAATCCATGGACTCCTCCCTTCTTGTGTCCTTCAACTTCCCATGCTGGTCTCCCATTGATCAAACTCGGGCAGACGTCAGCTGGGTTTACCACAGGTGAGAACTATTCATCTTGAGAAATAGCTCACAGGAGGAGGACAGGACTGTTTCTTAGGAACAAGACACAGGGCAAACAGAAATATCAAGAACACATGACATAGAAAAAGGGTGGAGAGAAATTTTAGACAGGGTAATAAGGGTAAACCTTTCTGAAAAAGTGATACTGAGATGGCTGTCTTAGGGGTATCGACATTTTATTTAATCATTCTTTGATTGTTGGCTTTGTTCAAAGTTCTCTTCTCAGAAACTGTGCTATAAATGGCTAAATTTTTGTCTGTTTCCTTTTATCAGTTCCTAACTATACGTAAAGTCAATGGGCCAATTTCTTTCTTTCTATTTTTTTTTTTGAGATGGAGTTTTGCTCTTGTTGCCAAGGTTGGAGTGCAATGGCACAATCTCAGCTCACCGCAACCTCAACCTCCCAGGTTCAAGCAATTCTCCTGCCTCGGCCTGCTGAGTAGCTGGGATTACAGGCATACACCACCATGCCCAGCTAATTTTTTGTATTTTTAGTAGAGACAGGGTTACTCCTTGTTGTTCAGGCTGGTCTCGAATTCCTGACCTCAGGTTATCCTCTGGCTTCAGCCTCCCAGGGTGCTGGGATTACAGGCATTAGCACCACACCCGGCAAATGGGCCAATTTCTTAAGGATTTTCATGTATATTTTATAAAACCTTTCCAAGAAAGAATTATCAATATACACTTCCAACAATACTATAAGAATGTGTCTAATTTCTAAATTTTCCAAGACACTGGATATTTTCATCACTGATTTAATGTGAAAGCCAAAACCAACTCTAGAAATACAAATAAAAACAAAATCTTCATAAAGAACTGAAGGCAGGTAAAGTCAAATAAATATTGGAAAAAAATGGAAACTCTACCTAGTTCAAAATGCTGGAATGAGTTGGGATATATTCACTCGATTTTGAAGATAAGATTCTCTTTAAAAAAAAAAAAATGTCAAAAGATGGGCCTACATAAAATGGCATCACTAAGCTTTAGTTCTGAATTACTTCTAAGACTCACTTTGGCACTCTTTAGAATAGACTATAAAAGAACTTCCTATTGTTGAAAGGCAATGCTACCCTAACTTTTCCACTACAATATAATGGTGACTAATGGAGTATTATTAGTACTTTCCATTCAACCCGAGAGTTTGAGCCGTCTGTCTCCTGTTAGAGATCTGTGAAGGATTTGGTGAGTCTTTCATTTCACATTTCTTTCCTTCAGCAGGGACAGCTTTTTCATTTCCTGGGTCCTGCAAATTTAACCAATAGCCACAGTTGACCTTTATCTCAATGTATAGCTCACTGTTCATCCATAGTGAAATGTACTGTGTTAGTAATCATTTTTTTTTAAAATCATTTTAGTTTGTCAAAAGTGCAGATTTTAAAGAGCAGAAACAAACTCCCTTAGGGTTACTTACAGGCTGTATAAACTATCTTTCATACTATTCAACCTTTTACTTACAAAGGCCTTTTTTAAACTCCATGTCTCATGCCAACTGGATCAAAAAGAGTATGAAACAATGCTTTCTGTCAGTCATTTTCCTGCAATGTTGAAGGAATTCCCCATTATGAGCTGAATGTTTGAAAATAAACATGCTAAGTGAATGTCACATTTGTATATCCACACAAAAATCCTCCTAATTCCTTATATTATTGGATATTATATATTCACACATTATTGAAGCCACATGATATATTAAGAGGGAAAGAATATGGTATAAATCCATGGATACTTATTTCTCTAATTTTCAAATTTATTTCTTTTTCAAAATTTTAAATATTTTATGCAAATTTTATAGCTTCGTTTGCACTTATGTGTCACCACATGGTACCTTCCCTACTCTTTTGCAAATTTGAGATTTTCACCCTACATAATTTACACATAAAGCTTATTCTTGGAATCTCTGGTAAAAATGAAAGACAGTTACTACAAGGAAACCTCACTATTATGAAATAAAGTGATAGGAGCTAAAGTCCTCTTTGGTTTTCCAAAAGCTACTATATATAGTCGCTTTCAATCGATTAGGCACACCAAAAAAAAAAGAATAAAAACATAAAACACATTCCTCATACATTGTGTTTCTACTTATGTTCATCACAGAACACCACCAGTTCTACTTGTTTTAATAATTCATTGTCAGCTTAAAGAGAGTTTGAAGTAACACTAGCCTACAATCGAGGGCTCCCTCTTGTAGATAGCTGTATCATGACTGACATGTAATTTCCAAGTACAAACTATGTCGTGAAGTTAGAGTAAGTAAGGCAAGTGTGGGAAGCAGAGTCATGGGGCCTGTTTGGATAGAACTCAGAAGGATTATGAAGTAGGCAGAGCAGAAAGTGGTTTGTGTGAGTTTTAAGACTTGAGCTCAATGACAAAGTGCCAACTCTGTCCTGCAGACTCCAGCCAAGCAAAGGATGAAAAGAGTACACAGACACAGGTATTTTGCCTATGAGGGGCAGCTAGGGGACCACATGGCTTAGCACTGCAAATGAGAAAGTGTGGCCCTGATAAGCTGGAGATGCTCACATTTATTTAGTACAGATTTAATGACAAAGGCTTAGAGCAAACACAGTTTGTGTGTAATTAACTTTGTTGCCCCCAGAGTAGGGGGATGTCCTATGTCTGGATGATCAAAGGTCGGTTTTAGGACAACATGAGTAAACAAGCTATTTAGATAAACTCCCCTACATTCCCTTGTACCTAATCCTTATCCTTTGCCTCAGCATAAAAACAGCTGCCTTCAGCTCACTCTTCCCCAAAGCTTACGAAAAACCTCCCAGCCTTCCAAGAAGGTTTGCACCTTTCCTATAATTTTTCCCACAACCCTGACCAATCGCCTACAACAAAGGTCAGCTATAACCTCAATTTCTTGGATAAATTACACTCATTAAATAAAAGTTGGCTCTAATTCTAATTGGGGATGACAAACAAATTAATTTTTACTCATTATGAGAATATGCTATGTTTTGCCATGATGCATACACTGTATTGTTAAGAATCAATACAGGCACCATATAAACAGATCGGAATTATTTTACTTGAAATTTTGACGAATGTTTTTGGGAATAATTTTTGAAATCTATATAGACAGCAACAGGAAATTGATTTACTATTAATATATGAATTCAAACCATTTTAATGGCATCTATAATAGTCAGTAATAACCTAGTCTGAAATAAAGTACAATTATCCCAGGCTAGAGTTTTTCAACAAGAATCATTTAATAATAAGGCACTCACTCTACATTTAACAACTTCACAGCCACATGCTAAAAAACAACAAAGACAGAGAGAAATTCAATATAGTTTAACAAGTCTGATAGAGGAATTATATAGTAAAAGCATAGTTGCCAGAAATCTAACCCTGTTTTGATCAGGAATTCTCAGAGAGCATTGGAACAGATACTTGGTAGTGTCTACTCTCTTTAATTTTAATGTTAATTCAATAAAAGTCTATTACAACAATTCATTAAAAGTTACTTCTTGAGTTTTCTAACTAACCCCACTTGGATGTGGCACTACATTAATCCAGCTTATATTGAATTTCATCTTTGGTCCATCATGCTTAATAAGATATCAGTATCATATTTTAAGTGACAGATTTATTTATATGTAGAAGTTATAGTTATAAATACATTGTCCTGATGAAAAAACACATAAGTTCTATGTATGTGATGAATAAATCACCAAAAGAATATGATGATTCTTTTATGCTAATTTATTCATTTTTTAATTCATATAGTTATAACTAAATGTGAAAATATTTATTAGCAAGACACAATATTATGAGCACTCTTTATAAGCTGGATAAAAAGAAATTATTCCTGAATCCTATGAAAATTATGTGTAAAGAGTAAAATATGTTAATTAGATGCCAATAGTTATATACAAAATGCACTTTTTGAAACAGATATATAAAAGTGTCCTTTCATGCAAGTGACAACAGAAAATTGTCTTTCAAAAACATCTATCCCTTTTTCTTACAATGTCTTAACTGAAGTAAATTATCCATGAGTATGCTACCTTGATTAATCTGTCCAACAGAGACTATGATCAAACCCATTCAATTTGCTCATGCAGCATTTAATTAAGGTGAACATCAGCAGGACTTCAAGAAAAAGAATAAGGCCACCCTGTAATAATGACTTCAACAATACCTCTCACAAAGAGTTGCTACGTTTAACACATAAGAATACAGAATCTCCAGTTAACATGAATTTCAGATAAATACTTTTAAAAATAGAAGTATGTTCCTTATATTGCATGCAGCATGCCTGTAATAAAACATTCTTTATTGTTTATATGATTTTTGAATCTATGTGAACATCCTGTGTTTTATCTGGTGAGCTTACCCCCCAGAGTCTCTGAACCAAACTAACTAAACAAATCATATGCCATCTGGATCTACATTAGAAATCCATTTGGCTTTTTTTTTTAAGTTATTGTATTGATCTTTCCTTTGGCCCAGGTATTAATTCAGGAACTGAAGGATATATTTGCAATGCACAGACTTTTCTTTGGACTACAAAGGAAAATTCTATCCCTCATAACAACCACAGAGAATTGAGATTGACTTGAGTGGTTTCTATGGCCAAGGTGAGATGATTTATCACTTGAGCCAAAGAAAGGGATAGATTTCTTACCACATATTTTAACAGGAATGATTCCCATGGTAAGAATAACTGCCTGCAGGGTACACATAGAAATGAGCCAGTTATCCCTCCAGGAAGCATCTTACTAAGAGTAGCAACATTTTGGAGAGATCTCCAGTCATCAGAAGGTCTACTGACATGTTTCTTTAAACACATAAGTCCTTTATGACCACCCTAAAAAAAAAGAAGCAAGTTTCCATGTTTTAAGGAGAGAGGAAAGTTAATGCCTAGTTTCTATATACCATACATAGACCTAAGAGTGTTAATTATAGCCCATGGAACCACATCCAGAGGGTTTGGCAGGTATGTTGGGTAGAGATCCAGGAACTAAAGCCATGGCTTTTTGTGAATGACTTCTTGGGAAAGTTTAGAGAAATGGTGATCAAAATTATATGGCAGAAGAAGGAAAACTTGGTGACCAATTAAATTTAGGTGCATGAACCATATTGGAGGCATTAAGGATTAAATCAGAGTGTTTTCCTCAATGAGGAAAAGGTAATACAAGAAAAAGATCACTGATGCCCTTCTCTGCCCTGTACCTCCCAGTGTCTTAAGTATTGCTTCCCTCCCTAACAAAATGGTTGTTCTTAGTCCAAAATCACAAAATTGGCTTATCTTTTCAGATAGCTAGAGGTTTACCTCTTTTCCAATCACCTGAAACTTGCATCTAGACCTTTGGAAGGGTAAGTTGCAAACTTTTGGAAGTATATTTTTATAAGAGTTACATAGATGCATTATGACCATGATAAATGAACTTGGTGAGCAATGTACTAAAACAAGAGGTTATCTTCATGATCAAAGACGATGTCAATCCAACTAGAGGATGAAGGAGCAAAACCAGGATTAATACCCTATGCTTTTTGTTTTTTGGCCAGTCAGACACCAGGGTGATGTAGTAATCAGGCCATTTTACAGTTGCTGTTAAGGAAAAGAATGATTCCTCATTCCCTGGTTTGACCATGATAGGATACTAAATTTTGAAAATTCATTTAGATTACTTACCACCACTTTTATTTGATCATTACCTAGGCTGAACCTAGAGGAAATAACTTCTTCATGCAGACAGCTGAAAAAAGTGTCATAACTTCCTTCCTTAGATATGTGAACCAGGAAGAGCTCAAGGAGTTCAAATAAGATATACTTTTTAGCTGATTTTGGATAAAAAGAAGAATGATAGTTTCCTCAAAAACCTTAACTATCAGCCCATTGTAGAGTGCCATTTGCAATGAAAGGTATACCATTATCAGACTAAAAATGACACTGATTGCTGAAAACATGACTGATTAATTTCAAGAATGATAATGGTGTAGCTGGAGTTAGCTGATCAGACTAGAACAGCAACTCTGTAACCTAAAAAAAAAAGTTTATGGTGTTAGGCCCAAGAAGAGGCCAAAGTCCTGATGAAGTTTATCTGTCAAGAGTAGGCAGGAACCACAAACTATGTGATGTGGCCTCTTGAACTTCTGAAAAAAAGTGGCTCACAGGAAAAGGAGAAACTGACCCAATGGAATTTTAATAATTCTTCCATTCAGCTTACTACTCTGGGGAACTCTTCTACATATCATGTTAAAATCAGACGAAAATTTAAAAGATGTTTTGATAACAATGTAGCAGCAAGTGCCCAATATTAGATGGAGCCCAACAAGTAACTTTTAGCTGGAGTTACAGTTATTTTTAAAAATTATTTTAGAGATGGGGTCTTGCTATGTTGTCCAGGTTCTCAAGCTCCTTCCTTAAGAGATCCTCCTACCTTGGCCTCCCATTGTTCCCTTATTACAGGCATGAGCCACTATGCACAGCCATAGGAGTTACAATGTGAATATGGTGGTAGACACTTCATCAGAAACATGGAGTCCTTTATTCATTCCTAGTTTATAACAGTGCATGTGTTTCCATGCCTTGTACAATGTTGGGTCCAAGTAGCAAAATCGCCATCTGAGTATTCTAGGCTCAATCTGTAACCGAATTCCAGACAGATTCATCAGAGAGTAGGCTCTTATTTTGGGAATGCATCTGAGTGACACAGATGGTTAAATTAGAAGCCACAATTTGTTTATAAAATTCTGATCCCAAAGAGGAGTGACTTTAATCTGCCAGGCTGTGTGTAGTTTTCCAAGTGGCAGAACAAATAGCTGAGAATGTATCTACAGTCCAAAAGTCAGTAAAAACATAACAAGTTTTATGAAAGTGGGAATGCCCAGGGCTGTAAAAACTGACCTTGGGTTTCGCCCACTGAGGAGAGTGATCATAAACATTTATCAGTGTACAGACTGGCCCTAAGGTTCAATATCCACAGCACCATCACAGACAATCAGATTGCAGATTTGCCCAACTAACAGTGCATCGGACTCAGATTTTTAGAGAAAATTCTGAGAACCCCGGGGCTCCTTTGATTTCACAGCTTTGCTTCATGTAATGTAACATTGTCACTACAGGGATAATCATTTTTTTCATGTAATACTGATGCTAAATGGGCTGCTCACTGTTCACCCAAATTAATTTCTGATGATTTCTGTCTGCTTTAACTGCCTATGAAACAGCAAGGTGATCATTACTGATGTGATTGTTTCAATTTTGAAAATCCCTTGACTCAACAGCCAAAGTACACTACCTCTGGCTGGGGTTTTGGGGTGTGTACTCCTTGGTTTACTTGGTCCCATCTAACAGAGCAGTGAATTTCTATGAGGATTCTATTTTGGGGCATTAGCTGCCCCATTATCAAAGTGGAATTCCTTGAATTTTCATCCGGCTTTAACACGAGTGTCAGTGGAATTTTTCACAGTGGTGGGATAATTGTAAGAATTATCTAGATTCCATTGGGCTAGTTTTTATTATACTGTGAGTCACCTTTTTAAAATAGGAGTCTAGACTCATTGCTTTATCTATGAGTTTTCACAAGGGTTTTCTGTCACTGAAAACTGTCTTTGAAAAGGCCAGACCTCGCTTATAGGAGCAAGTACACCTTAAAAACAAAACTAAAAACAAAAAATCACTCCAATAACTTTCATTGTCATCTCCATGGATCTAAATTTGGAATGTTGGACCACGGAAGATTTGGAATCCTAAAATGGCCCTGCCATTTTGTTTTGTTTTTTTACAGGCATGATCTGTCCTTCCCCCAATATCTCAAGCAAACAGTCAAAAGTAACAAGTCTTTGCATGTGTTTTTCCTAGAGGTGAAATCTCCTTTCACATTCAGTGTAGGTGCATGACATGGTTTAGCTGAGTCCCCACCCAAATGTCATCAATCTCATCTTGAATTGTAGTTGCCATAATCCCCCACATGTCATGGGAGGGATACAGTGGGATGTAATCAAATCAAGGGGGTGGTTACCTCCATGGTATTCTTGTGATAGACGAGTTCTCACGAGATCTGATGTTTTTATAAGGGGCTTTTCCCTTCCTTCTTTCTGCACTTCTCCTTGCTGCCGCCACATGAAGAAAGGACATGCTTGCTTCTCCTTCCGCCTTGATTGTAAGTTTCCTGAGACCTCCCCAGCCATGCTGAACTGTCAATCAATTAAACCCCTTTCCTTTATAAATTACCCAGTCTTGAGTATGTCTTTATTAGCAGTGTGAGAATGGACTAATACTGTGCACATCTCTGTAACTGTTTGCTGAAAAGGGCTGGAATATTAGCAATAGAAAAAGGAGGAGATGTTGATACTGACCAATCTGGAGGTTGGCATCAAGATATCTTCATTCATCTTCTATTTTTCTTCTAGTCATCTAATCTCCACCTCTCAAAGAATAGGAAGCAGCAAACGGGGTACTTTTCAGGCTGTTGTCATTGTGTGTAGTTTCTAACAATTGACTTAAAGCCACCTTTCAGTTTCTTCTCATTAACAACATAAAATAGGAAGCATCATTTACTGCCCTATGTACCATATGATTTGTCAGCATATCAACTGTCTATTCCCATGCACTTCTCTGGGTTCCCATTAATTGCTTCAAAAGGCCCCCATCCTTACTCTTCCAGAAAGCCATGTCCTTTAATTATACCATCGTGTATCAAACCTATCAAGAAATATAAAAGATCTGAGATTTTATCCTATGTGCAACATAACAAGCTAGCCTAGCACAGTTTAATAAATACTGGCAAAAGACATGCAACTCCTGGGTCAGAGACAGAGGACTCTATCACACATAAGCATTAATATATTTGGGTTTTTTTGAAAAACAAATATAATGTATTGATTTTTCTTGCACCCCATAGTTCCATAATACAGATGCATACGGTCCCAAAAGCATGCTTGCATATGGAGTAGATTGTTTTACAGGACAGGGGCTCTGAGCTTAGAAAATCTGACAATTTTATAACAGCAGTGAACATGCCAAACCTTAGTTCAAGAAGGAGACATTTTTTCTTTTTACTGGACAGTAAGTGTGCCTGCCTGTCCTTTACACCACAAAGGGACACTATATCAATTTTCCAGGGTTGATTGCTATGAAACTGTTCTTGTAAAGATAGTTTGGAACCAAGACTTGCATGTTGTGCAGTAACAAAGGCTCCAATGGGATGCAGAAACGTGAGAGATTCATAGAAAATTATCTCCCAACGTTTATATACATGTTGTATATTATTCCAAGGTTAATGTACATGTTGTAGAGCACTATTAAATGACTTGTCAAAAACGTATTTTGGCATGAATATGTATATGTTAGCATAAAATTACCCTGTATATATTCATTTAAAATACGTTTTCATATACCAGAACCTTAGCCTGGGTGTCTTGTTGTAAGGATGAAAATGTAAGCTGGTTATATTAGGGTTCTACTATAAGCCTAGCTAGTGATGGTGAGAAAAATAGAAGAGTGAGGAAAAAAAGAAACATATATATATGTCAGTTTGGCACAAAATATTATCATGATGGCTATTACTTCAGAATGAATCATATCTCTCTTTTCTTTCCCCTCTCTCTCTCTCACAGATACACACACACACAGCAGGTTAGTCACTGAGCAGATGTGACCTATCAGTCTTTCTTTGTATCTTCTATTATTGCTTACTAGAGTGTTTTTCTGCTATTATTTTATAGTTTTAACATTTTCTAGTTGTCAGATATCTGAATTTTAAGGATGTGAGATTTCACACTAGGATCATGTTTTATTTTGCCTCAGATTTCAAAATAAAGTGACCTCTTTAAGGAAATATACAGGTTTGAAATATAGCTCTGAGAATTGCTTAGAAATGAAAAGCTATAGTATGCTGTTAAGATAATTTAGTACTGCTTTCATAAGTAAGAATGTAGGGTAAATGATAAATTCCTTGTAAAATGAAAAACATGCTGAAAATACTAACAACTAAATTTATTGATAACATTTTATGTTCCATATACTAAAGTACATAATTTCCACATTTTGATTTTTTTTACTAAAATACCATAAATAAGCTTTTACTACCTGACTTTAAAAATTAGTACATTAAAGCATAGATTTCATGATTTATCAAGTGCAGTTTTATCTTACTCTAAAATGTATGTGGTATGCTATTTTATAGATATAAATTTTATTTTAAAAATTTGTATTTTTCACTACATGTTAAATATCATTCTGTATCAATAAAGTAGTTGTTTCAATATGTTCTCTTTTTATTTGCTAATGAGTATCAATTACTTTTTAAACATGAGTTTCATTCTATTAAATCTATATTTATTTTATTTTAGTAAACAAACACAGATTATATAACCAAAGTTTAAAAAATAAAAAGTAATATATTGGAAATTTTCTAGGATATTAAATAGATTATAAGAACTATTTCTATTTCAGTAATGCAGAACTCAGGAGTTTTTAATGCACCTGTATCTGCAGATTCCAGTCTCTATACCTTCTGCATTAAGTTATCAATGCAGAGATTCTGACTCCCAAGTATAGAAAAAGTGTTGCTCTGTTTTATCAGCTAGGAAAATCGGGTACAGAGAGGAAGAATAGATGCCAGCCAAGTATTTCTTTACTTTGATCAGGAATCCTCAGAAAAGGGCTGAACAAATGTTCCATTAGCATCTATGACATTAATGTTAATGTAATATAAGGACAAATGTGAAAATAAATAAAAGTCAAAAATATTATGAACAGGTATTCCATGAAATTTAACAAATATATATTTTGCTGTTAAGGATTCAATTTGCATCCCTCAGATATTGCAGGATGACAGATTGTTTTAAAAGCAATTTTGTATTAATAAAAGAAATATGCCTGCATGATACATTTGAAGTCCAGTATACATGATTAAGTGACTGTATTGATGATCCTAGGATGCCCTCATGCTGTCACTGAATCAATTGCAATGTCTACAATTTATTTCAGAAAAGAATATTCCAAATTTATTTTTTAAGTCACTTCAGTGGAATTGCTTTGAGTTTCACATGGTGACTTTTAGAATTTTTACATATAAAATCATCTGTATCTACATAGACCTGTAATAAGTTTTATTTTCTTAAATTTGAGCAAAGAAATAAGATTTACCACATACATATAGTGTTATAATACTTGTAAAAGGCAGCTAGATTGACTAGTTATGCTGGAACTATACTATATGGATTCAAATTAACTCTTTTGCTAATAAGATTTTGAAAAATATTGTATCTTTTGTACCTGAGTTTCTTTATTTATCGGTTGAGATGATAATGGTACCTATCTGAAAGGTGAATGTTAGACATTGACCTTTTTAATTAAATATTTTATTGTATAGTAATAATTTTATTTTCTGAATAATTTTGTCTGTTCTTTATCTTTAAATATCGATCCCATATTCTCCAATTTGGTACATACTAGTGTCTTTCTTCTTTAAATTTAATCATTAAGATTAAAAATTATAATGTACATGAATTCTTTAGGTTTTGTGAGAATAGATGTATTTGCTTAGATTTATTTATTTTTCTTTTTTAAAAAATCTAGAGAATACAGCACAGCACAGCACTGAATTCGACTGTGGGGACTTTAAGACATACTTGAATATTGATGCTGTTTGGAGAATTAAGGAATAAACAAGTAACTTGAAATAATTAAAGCAACATAACAACTTATTCAAAATAATAAAAGATTTTCCCAAAGAAAATTCTCGGTAGGTGCTGTGGTTCACACCTGTAACCCCAGCACTATTTAGTCACTTGAAACACATCTGTGGTCAGGCATGGTGGCTCATGCCTGTAATCCCATTACTTTGGGAGTCTGCAGCAAGAAAATTGCTTGAGGCCAGGAGTTCAAGACTAGCCAGGGCAAGATGGCTAGACTCCATGTCTACACAAAATTTAAAAATTAGTATTCAGTTTCAGTCTGGGTGACAAAGTGATACCCTGTCTCAAACAACAACCACAACAATAACAAAACTCTTTATTACTGAAAATAAAGGGACTCAAATGGGAAGGGCTAGAATTAGTGGGTCAGTGGCCTGTTAGGAACCAGGCCACAAAACTGGAGGTGTGCAGCAGGCCAGTGAGCAACTGACTGAGCTCCACCTCCTGTCAGATCAACAACAGCATGAGATTCTCATAGGAATGTGACCCCTACTGTGAACTGTGAACTCCAGGGATCTAGTTTGTGAGGTCCTTATGAGAATCTGCTGCCTGATGATCTGAGGTGGAACGGTCCATCCTGAAACAGTTTTCTCCCTCAAAGTGGGGAAAAATTCTCTTCCATGAAACCAGTCCCTGGTGCCAAGAAGGTTGGAGATTGTTCATTTCTTTCTGTTGCAACATTTCATCCTGAGATTTTATTAACATAAACAGAATTCTATGAACAAAATGGCTTCAGTTTACCATTTCAGTATTATTTTTATATCACATATTATTATTTTTATCTTGTCTTAGCCCATTTTAGTATTTTGAGTCCCACTAAAATGTTTATGGTTTCTTTACTAGAAGTGAAGGTATGAGCCATTCATGCACAGTTTAAGTAAACAGATACTTCAGTGCCTAATAAATGACATTTCATTTTTATGCCTAATATTTATGTATTTATTTTCTTGCTCTGTCATTTTTTCTTATTTATTTACTGACAAAATTTTATATATTTTATATCTTCTTTGGTTTTGAGATGAAAGTCAAATAACAAAATTGACCGTTTCAAAATGTATAATTAATTTCTATTTAGTATATTTACAATGCTGTGCAAACATCATCTGTATGTAGTTCTAAAACATTTCCATTACCCCAGAAGAAAACCCCATATCATTAAACAATCATTCCCTACACCATCCTTCCTCCAGCACTGACAACCACTCATCTATTTTCCATCTCTATGGATTTACCCATTCTAAATATTTCATACAAAGGAAGTAACACAATATAAGATCATTCATTTCTGTCTTCTCTTACTTAGCATGTTTTCAAGTTTCACCTACTTCTAGCATATAGTAATTGTTTATTACTTTTTATGCTTGACTAATGTTCTATTGTTCACATATACCACACTTTGTTTCTTCATTCATCAGTTGATGAATGTTTAAGATTTTTGACTTTGGGGCTCTTATGAATAGTGCTGGCATGAACTATTCATACAAATATGAATAAATATTTAAATATTCAATATGAATAAATATTTGAGTACCTGCCTTACAATTCTTTCTGGTATATAATTGGATGTGAAATTGCTGGGCCATATGGCAACTTGTATGTTTAATTTTGTGAGGAACTACCAAACTGCTTCCTATAGCACCTATACCATTTTACATTACCACGAGAAATATGGGAGAGTCCTACATTCTCCACATTCTCACCAACACTTATTATTTACCATCATTTTTATTCTAGCCATTCCAGTGTGAGTTAGATGGTATCTCATTGTAGTTTTAATCAAGTATTTATTTTAGAACAACAGAATCCTCTGAAAAACAGTAATGGTCCTACAGTAGAAATTACCCTGCTTAATGAATTTTCAATATAAAAATGATCCCAAAGTAGTAAATAAACAAACATTCTTCCAAAGACGAATCACCAGAAAATGTGAAAAAGTAACTTTATCTTATTCACTATTTGTATTGCTTATTACTAAATATAATTTATCATATGTGTACAATTTCTTTGCCTCTAAAATTGGTTTTATATACTAAATATTTCAGTAAACATTTTAGCCATTTCAACTTACAGTTTCTTAAAGGTGAATGTGTGTCTATGTTGGAGAGTGATATTGTTGTACTCAAAAGGAAATGTGCATGAAGTCCCACAGTCTTGATTCCCCTTAAAGCCATGGTGCTGCCACAGTCAAATGCTTAGCATGCTTAACTTTAGCATGAACTAACCAGCAGCAGAAAACATGTCTGCCCCATTAAACTACCTGTAACTACAAATGATCATTTGTTATATCATTTGTAGTTACAAGTAGTAAAATGTGCCTGTAACTTTATCATCATTCTAATCATTTCCCCCAAACCATTTTTAAAAATCTAGTTTAAACAGGTTTTGTGAACGTTATTTTAAATGTAACAAAATAGTCCAATGTTTATATTGTCACTGAAGAGAGAAATGTCTATATTTGATTATTTTGCATCAATATTTGTGAATTAAATTTAGTATAACTAAAAACTTTTAACAATTCCCAAGACATATGACTTCAATCTCACACTAAAATATTTTCTCCATGTTGAGATACCATTTCACGCCAGTTAGAATGGCGATCATTAAAAAATCAGGAGACAACAGATGCTGGAGAGATAGGAACACTATTGGTGGGGAGTGTAAATTAGTTCAACCATTGTGGAAGACAGTGTGGCAATTCCTCAAGGACCTGGAAATAGACCCAGCAATCCCATTTGACCCAGCAATCCCATTACTGGGTATATACCCAAAGGATTATAAATCATTCTATTATAAAGACACATGCACACCTATGTTCATTGCAGCACTGTTTACCACAGGAAAGACCTGGAACCAACCCAAATGCCCATCAATGATAGACTGGACAAGTAAAATGTGGCAAATATACACCATGGAATACTATGTAGCCATAAAAAACGATGAGTTCATGTCCTTTGTAGGGACATGGATAAATCTGGAAAGCATCATTCTCAGCAAACTGACAAAAGAACAGAAAATTAAATACCGCATGTTCTCACTCATAGGCGGGTGTTGAACAATGAAAATATTTGGACACAGGAAGGGGAGCATCACACACTGGGGTCTTTTGGGGGGCTGGGGGAGAGACAGTAGGGGGTGAGGAAGTTGGGGAGGGATAACATGGGAGAAATGCCAGATATAGGTGAAAGGGAGATGGAGACAACAAACCACCGTGCCATGTATGTATCTATGCAACAATCCTGCAAGATCTAGCACATGTATCCCAGAACCTTAAGTACAATTTAAAAAAAGATAAAAAATATTTTCTAATTTTAACTGGCTAATAATAGAGGTAAAATCAATATTGAAATGACCTAATATACTTACAACCTTAAATATATTATACATTTTAACACTACCAACTTTTTAACAGCAAGAATTTTTCTATACAATATCAACAAAAATTTCATGCCAGAGTGAAGACAACCTGCATTCAAATGCTCATTGCTTCCAGAGGTATGACCCTGGGCAATTTAGTTAACCTTTCTGGAGTTCAATTACTTCATCTGTAATATGATTATCTACCTCATAAAACTAGAAGGTTTAAATGCATCAACTCATGTAAAATACTTGGAAGTGTGTCTCGCATATAATAAGCTCTCAATAATATTGATAAACAGTTTTAAGACACAGAAGAATTTGAGGAGCAGGACTATATCTTATTGAGATTTTGGGGAACCAATACAGAAATTTCTGAAAGAACACTGATGCTACCATCCCCTCTCACCTGGACTCTTGCAGTAGCCTTTTACTGACATCTATGTGTACATTATTGCTGTGCAGTTCCAATGTGCTACCTCAGCATTTCCAGAGTTATCTTTATAAGTACATGAATTATAATTCCCCTCTTATAAAAGCCTCTGATAGCTTCCTATAAACTTAGAATTGAATTGAACGCCTTCATTATATGTCTTAGAATGGTAAATGATCTGGTACCTCCCTCCTTTTTTATTCGTCCATGCCACTCTAAAGCTCGTGACATTTAAAGCCAATGGGACATCTTTGTATGCACCAGACTGGCCAGTTGTTTATTGATTTCAGGTCTTCACATTTGCTGTATCTTTCTGCTTTTTTTAAGAACATCAAACCCTCTCTCTCTCTCTCTCTTTATGTCTGAATCCCAAAGTCACTTCCTCAAAGAGATGTCAGTGAAAGCTCTTTATAAAACATAGTTCCATCCCCCAACAGTCTCTGCTTCTTTTAACTAGTAGTTAACAATATTTGACATTATTATATCTGATCACTTCTTTATTTGTTGACTGCCTGTTTCTTTACCAAACCATGGCTCATTCCACGGTTCATGAGAGCATGAACTTCATCTTGCTTATCACATTATTGCTAGTTCCTAGACGAGTGGCTTGTACATGGAAGATCAATTTTATTAAGTTGGTGCAAAAGTATTTGTGGTTTTTTTTGCCATTATTTTTAATCACTTTTGCACCAACCTAATAATTATTTTAAGAATAAGTTAAAACACCGTCTTTTATCATAAAACATAATGTACTCAGAAGGTAACATTTTATTACTAACAAAAAAATTGAGGTTCAGAAAAAAATGGATCTAAACGAAATACTATGCCCTCTCTTACTATAATAAAAAAATGAAAATTAAAACAATATGAGATACTGTTTCTTGCCTATTTACATGGCAAAATCGAAGTTTAACAAAATACTTTCTTAGTGAACTGTAAGAAAATAAACATACTTCACTTCTGAGAAGGCTAATGGTTCAATCCTTCTAAAATACAATTTGCCAACATCTAGAAATATTATATATGCTTAAACACTTTTACTTAGCAAGCTCACTTCTAATAAATATATCTCAAAGATACAATGATGAAATTGTAAAATGCATACACACATGTTTATTGACTGTATTTGTAGACTGCAGAGTGGCAATAGCCCAAGTGCAAATTGCTAAAAGATGAGTCAAACAGCCTTTGATACTTTCCTCATAATAGAGTATAGCCACAAAATCAAGGAGGAATATTTATATATACTACTATGAAACATCATTAGGATACTTCATTAAGTGAAATAAAATTGTAAATAAAGAACATTTTATTGTGCACTAACATTAAGAAAGGAAGGCTGGAAATACAAATTTGATTATGTAAAAGAAAATAGCAAGATGAACCATGAAATAAAATGGAAGAGGGTGAGGTAGAGGGTACTATATTAGATACTAGGTATTAGTAAGATAGAGGGTATTAAACTGGATACATAATCACATGCTGTTATATGTCATCTCCTTTATTAACATTCAAAGAAACAGGAAAATTTAACTCTATATTATTTAATGCATGCAGTCAAATTCTTATCCTCACCTTAGAGATTTTTTTCATGTATGGAATACAATTAGATTCATAGACAATTATTATTTCATTTTTTTATAAAATCATCTAGTTATTTATCACTACGCCATTCTATTCACTATTGTTTACTTTCAATAGTTTTCCTGTTAGTAGAAAACTGTGTGTACATATACGTATATGTGTATATATATCAAAAACTATTTTATTATGAGTTGTTTTTGCTGATTGTTCAACTTTTCATAATATCCAACTTTGTTCACCAGTTGAGAATTTTAAATGTGCCTTTGTGACTTAAAAAGTAAGAATCATAAATAATTAGTTTCAAAAGTTAAACAATACAAAAAATGAGGTACTTTTTAATACTTAATAAAATTTGTATGATATTGGTGATGATTTGACTGATTTCCTTTAAAAAGTCACTTTTATAACTTTCATAGAAAATTTTCTATTTATCAGACATAAAACATAATTGACAGATAAATTTGACAGCATGAGGAGCTAAAGGAAACAGTTATAAAATCGTGCCTCTGACCAGTTATGAAGATTTGGCTAATTTATAGTGCAGAGATTACTGAACCCAACACTTTAAAACTTTAAATTCAATACATGTAAAGAAAATGTGGTATGTATACATAATGGAATACTATTCAACAATAAAAAAGGATGAACCTGGAGGACATTATATTAAGTTAAATAAGACAGGCACAAAAAATAAATACTACATAATTTTATTCATATGTAAAATCTAAGAATATTGATCTCATAGAAGCAGAGAGTACATTGAAGGTTACCAGGGTCTGGGGTGATTGGGAGAGGAGGAGCTTGGGGGAGATGTTGATCAAAGAACATAAAATTTCAGTTAGATTAAAGGGATAAGTTGAAGAGATCTACTGTATAGCATTCTATTGAAACTTGAGAGTAGAAAGAACAAGTTGAAATCCCCGATCTAATCGTTCAATGGTAATGCATTATTACAAAGGTCTTAGAGCTCCTCCTAGTATGCCATTTACAATCTAGTAGAGTATCAAGACATTTACATAAAATTATTATGAAACATGTTATATTAGACAGATGAATTTTATATTTATTTCTTTAGGAAAAACAATTATATTTCATAAAGGAGGAGGAGTTTTAGTTAAGGATAAAACTCCTCAGATTTCTATAGACATATATACAGTTAAAGGATTTCTGGGAAAAGTGAGAAATAAGGGATTAGAGATGGGAATATCCAATTATATTCCTTTTATACTGGTTGTAACAGGATGGGGATGGAGGTTACCGATGCTACAATCAGGAAAGGGATTGAGGTCACCTTGTTCAAAACCTTTAATATTAGGAGTAGAGATGCCATTTCATACAAGTAATGGGGACCTATTCTAGTTTGGGAGCCAAAAAAAAGAGAAAAGTCAACACGTTCCAGTAAAAAAAAAAAAAGGCATCTGTGATAGATGGCAGGTGTTGGAATTTAGAAAGGTATTACAAAATTTAAGTGATAACCAATAATAAAAAAGAGGTAATGTTGAATTACCAAGTGGCAAATACTGTTTTTGTATATCCATACATTACCTAATTTCATTTTCAGGAGAGTATTGTTAGTAAATACAGTATAGTACTATTCTCATTTTACAGATAAGAGATAATGTAAAGTTAACTAATTGGCATAAACTCACACAGTGAGTGTAGACTTGATATCTAGGCAGCTTGATTTAAAAATGCCTAAGGTTAACAAAATGAGGATGTAATACAGAGAGGATGACAAAGAAAATTCAAAGAAAGAAACAGTTTTGGAAAACAGTGAACGTAAAAGGAAATTATAAATGCATACAGCAAGCATCTCTTAAAGATGATGACACTCCATAGGTTCCTGAAAATGTTTATCCATCCTGTAAGTAGTAACCAGGAAAAGGTGACATTAGATTCATTGTCCTAAAGTTTAGTTTTCATGCCTAGGATTTAACTACCCAAGACATCATTGGAGCTCCTGGTTATTAAACAAATAAGCTGAGACACCACCAAAGTTCTCTTTCCTTCCCTGAGCTGTAAGCACAATGAGAATAAGGACCATATTTGTCTTTTTTCCCCCACTCTGGTTTTGTTGTTTCACATAATCTGTTACATAGTAAAGATACTAAAAATATTTTTTGGAAAAACTTAGGCATAGGATACCCATGGGTAGAGAACACCAATATTTATGCAAATGTGTGTGTGTGCATGTGTGTGTGTGTGTGTGTGTGTGTGTGTGTGTGTTTATGTAGAGGGTTTTCTTTCTTTCAAGTCACAGACTACATGTATGACTCAATCCCCAAATTATATCTATGCTCCTCTACTTTAACTAGTATTTTAGCTGGTCAAGGCTTTTTGACAAGAGAAGTGACCCTAACATTTACACTCTGATGGCATCTTAGTCTTTGAATCTTGCTTTTTAGAGGGTTTAAGAGTCTCCACTAATCATATCTGAATATGGTAGCTTCCAGAAATTGCTCACCCTTCTCCATCATCATTTAGTAAAGCAACTTTAATTATACTTTATTTTAAATGTTAATTATCCTCTAACCTCATTTATGACTTTTTACAAATGGAATCAGCCCAATATGGCAAAATGACAATCACAATTATATATTCAAGTTAATGTTTATTATATCTTTGTGTCAGTGTCAGTCATGGAGGTTCTATGCGTAAATTCTTAGAAGAATTAGTGTGCCACTCAGCTGCAAATAGTGTATCTATCTGATGCCCCTCAGCAATAGCATCTTGGGGGATATGCATACAGTATCTGAGTTGAGGCCATTTTCTTACTAAGCGTCTCCTAGCTGAAAACTGAACACCACAAAGGTACTAGGACATGACTGTTTCTGCCCAACATGGGACTCCTCTAAGTGAGTCATTTAGGCTTTGGAGATTCCATGTGATTGTCGAAGACTGTGTCAGATCTGCATTGTATGTGATGACCTCCCTGCTCAATTCTGCTTCTTTCTCTCCTTTCTTTCACATGCATCAATCCTGCAAAACCTCTTGCTCTCATGATTCTACCACAATACCTGCTTACTGAAGGAGAACTGACGCAAGGCCTAAAATCTCTAAATGAGCTGAACTCAAATTTGTAGGAAGAGGTAAAAATTTGAAATAAATCATATAATCTATTTATAATATATCTTCCTCTTAAACATTTTTCTTCTTTGACAATGTATACTGGTTTGCGAGAGCACATCTAATAGAAGAGCAGTCCAACATCAAGATTTTCAGGTGGCAATCCATATTATGTGGCAGTAGGTAATTCTGATGTTTTATATGGCTAGAGCCTTTTAAGTGAAGAATTCATGATTTGTCAGAGGCAATTTTATGCAGGCACCAATGAGTAAGGCCATAACATATTGTTGAAGCCTGACAGAGGAAGGGCAGCAAAAGCAAATCAAATCCATAATGATTTTTGTTATATGGATAATGGCTAGGTTTCCTTGAAAGTGTGTAATAATTGTTAACTTGGTTTATTGCTGCAATTTAATTGGGTATTCAGGTGGTATCACGCAGGTTGGATTTGATTAAAAGAAGTCGATAATTGTTGAGCTGAAAACACACATTCCTGTCATATATCCAACAGGAGATAAACAGAGAAAGTTATCCAAAATCAGTCTTCAGGCTGTAATGGTCAGCCAAACATTCCATTTCCAATTGATCATAAATTGTGTTGATTATGACCTTGAAACGCTTTCTTTCCTGGAAATGGAAATAAGGCCTACAACACAAGCTGCTAGGTTGTGAACGTCTCACTTTAACTGTCTTTCAAGTTGATCCCTGAGTGTGCCTGTCTTATAGCAGCAGTCCACTTACAGGTTTTGCCACCTTGTTATATGCAGGCTTCCATTTAAAAAAATCTGCTTTTCTTTATGCTTAATTCCTTATTAAAAACTTCTCATTGCTTGAAGTGTGGGTTGAAGGTTGAACAGTGTTATAACATTAGGCACCCAAGAAAGTCAGTCTCTTAAATCCGCAAAAGTTTTCATGCCTTTTGTGTTTGTTGTGGCTTGATTATGGCCCCATATGTATGCATTTTATTTGACAATGTAATTTGCTTGGAATAAATGTTTATGACTAATTGTATAAATTTGTTATGAATCATAATATACCATAAAGTTTTATAAAGGGTACCTTTTGAAATCAGAATTCTTAGGATCAAATTACTTATTCATTGACACATCAGCCAGGGCATGTTGCTTAATTTTTTCTAATGCAATTTATTTGACCTTAAAATGGATATATGAATAATATTTATCTTACAGAGGCTATACATTTTGCAATACAATATATAAAATTTAACACTGCCAGCAAGAATTGTGCTTAGCATTAAATGCACACCCAGCAGGTATTAACTCTTATTAAAAAGACTAACACACGTGAAATACACACATATCACATGTATTTCTCAATAACCTGAGTTAGTCAATGACAGTGAAGATAGAACATAACTAGAATAGAAGAACAATAAAATACCAATTAAATACTAATTAAAATTTATGGGATGAGGTTAATAAAACATAACTAATAAATTAAGGGTTATTAATAATAGCAACAAAAATACAAAATTGAAAAATGTTTGGTAATTAATTCATTACAAGCCACTACATTTACTAGCAATTAGATATATGCAAATTTAAACCAAAGGGAAAATATTTTACACTTACCAGGCTAGGAAATTTTTAACATCCTGTCATTATTTTAAGTGACAATGAAGTGCAAAACAATGAGAACTCTTTTGTACTTTTGAAGTAAATGTAAACTGTCACAGCTAGTATGAAGAAAAGTTTAGTAATATCAATGAATGAAGGTCTGTGTACATCATAGGGCAATGATTTTTCTCCTAAGCCTACAAGGGACTCTCTCATATGTATGTAAGAATACATGTGTAAAAACATTTACATAATTTTAGCTAATAAAAGAATTTTAAAATTAAAAAAGAAATATATAACCAAAATCTAACACTTGAAAATATACAAATATAAAAAAGTATAAGAAATGCTCATGTTATTGCCAAAATAAAATGTAGGATATAGTTCTCTCTGGAGCGTAGGTAGCAAAGGTGGAGCATATGATTAGAGAGTGATACAGAAAGTGCCAGCTCTGTTGTTATAATTTTATTTCTTCAGCTGGGTATTGAGTACCTAGATATTTGTTGTGTTATTGATAGCTGCACCTAGTCTTACATTCTGTGAAATATTTTAATAAAAATAAAATAAGACTTCCTGAAATTAAATATTTAGGGAATATAAAATATAACCTGTAAATGTTTCATAGTGAATAAATATTTAGGCGTTAATAAGAGAAAGAAAAGAATAAAAATATTCTATGTAACAATTTGCCATGATTTTTACATATGCCACAGATGGTATGGTATATGTTACGAGCTAAATCTGAAATTAGAAGTTTTTCTTTCAACTCTCCTCTTCATATTTTTAATCTCTTATAGAAAAAGGGATGATTTATATTATCATTGCAAAGAAATCTATCTTAGCGTTAACAAAATATAAATTACAAATGACTAACTTATTAAACTCATTTTTTACTCACCTTGCATGAAAACTTCCATTCCTATTTATGAAAAAAAAAATCTTTCCCCCAAGAGTTCATTTTCACATCCAGAATACTTATTTTTATATTTATTTTATTTTTTTAATTTATGTTCTGGCATACATATGCTGAACCTACAGGTTTGTTACACAGGTATACATGTGCCATTGTGGTCTGCTGTACCTATCAACCTGTCATCTAGGTTATAAGCCCCACATGCATTGGATATTTGTCCTAATGCTTTCCCCTCCCCCTTGCTCTCCAACCCCCAAAAGGCCCTAATGTGTGATGTTCCCCTCCCTGTGTCCATGTGTTCTCATTGTTCAACTCCCACTTATGAATGAGAACACGCAGTGTTTGGTTTTCTGTTCCTGTGTTAGTTTGCTGAGAATGGTGGTTTCCAGCTTCATCCATGTCCATGCAAAGGACATGAATTCATCATTTTTTATGGCTGCCTAGTATTCTATGGTATATATGTGCCACATTTTCTTTATCCAGTCTATCATTGATGGGCATTTGGGTTGGTTCCAAGTCTTTGCTATTGTAAATAGTGCTGTAATAAACGTGTGCATGTGTCTTTATAGTAGAAAGATTTTTAATCCTTTGGATGCTCAGTAACGGTGTTGCTGGGTCAAATGGTATTTCTAGTTCTAGATTCTTAAGGAATCACCACACTGTCTTCCACAATGGTTGGATTAATTTATACTTCCACCAACAGTGTAAAAGCATTCCTATTTCTCCACATTCTCACTTTCCTGACTTTTTAATGATCACCATTCTAACGGGTGTGAGATGGTATCTCATTGTGGTTTATATTTGCATTTCTCTAATGGCCAGTGATGACGAGCTTTTATTCATGTGTTTGTTGGCTGCATAAATGACTTCTTTTGAGAAGTGTATGTTCACATCCTTCATCCACTTTTTGATGGGGTTGTTTTTTCTTGTAAATTCATTAAAGTTCCTTGTGGAATCTGGGTATTAGCCCTTTGTCAGATGGATAGATTGTAAAATGTTTCTCCCATTCTGTAGGTTGCTTGTTCACTCTGATGATAGTTTCTTTGTTGAGCAGAAGATTTTTAGTTTAATTAGATCCCATTTGTCAATTTTGGCTTGTGTTGTGATTGCTTTTGGTGTTTTCCTTATGAAGTCTTTGCCCATGCCTATCTCTTGAATGGTATTGCCTAGGTTTTCTTCTAGGGTTTTTATGGTTTTAGATTTTACATTTAAGTCTTTAATCCGTCTGTAGTTAATTTTTGTATAAGATGTAAGGAAGGGATCCTGTTACTGTTTTCTGCATATGGCTAGACAGTTTTCCCAGCATAATTTATTAAATAGGGAATCCTTTTCCCATTGCTTGCTTTTGTCAGGCTTGTCGAAGATCCACAATTGTGGTGTGATTTCTGAGGTCTCTGTTCTGTTCCATTGGTCTATATATATCTCTTTTGGTACCAGTACCATGCTGTTTTAAATACAAAGCATAGTTTATGTTGAACAATCTCACAACCTCATTGTAAGACTATTTTACAGGGAGTTAACGTGACCATTGAGTTTACATTTAGGTTTAGATGTAGTACTTTGCAGTCATCTTTATGATTATTTACTACTTTAAATAATCAAAAATCTTAATGTTGTAACTTTGGGTAACTTTATTTTGAAGCCATCAGTTAATATGTAAGCTATTTAGAAGTAGAATAAGCTGTAGAACATTGAGACTTGAGTTAGCAACTTTGGAAAAAGCAAGAGTTCTTTTTCTACTTCTCAGTACACATGGAGAATCTCAACTAGTATATGTCAAATGAAAGACAAAGATACATTTTATGGGAGGGTCAGGGAAATTAGATTTTTACATTTAACTTTGCACATATGCAAATAGATCCATTAATATTTGATGGGAGTTTTAGCAATCACATAATGGTTCCTCCATATTCTAAATATCCCCAATTGTGCAATTACTTTCATTACATTCTTTTTTTTTTTTTTACTTCAAATACAATCTTACTGTGAAAAATCTGTATTACAAATATTTACTTCTAATGTACCTAATGATATTGTGAATAATGTGGATAAAATTAACTGGAATTTTGAGAAACTGACTTAGAGCTCAGCATTTATTATTGAAAATATTTCATAGTACTAAGAACCCCAAATCACATATTATATGGTAAAGAAATCATTTGAGTTTAAAAATATCATGGAGCCTACTGATGATCTATACTCAGTATTGACCGAAAAGAGAAATTTAATTTGGTGTTTATTCAATCCACAAGCCTTTAGAGTTATGTAATAATGTTTAATTTTAAGACCTCTATACTAATTGTGGACAAAAAAAAATCAGCATTTGTGAGTAACACACCCTCTGAAGCAGAATTTTTACATTCTTGGGTACAATCTTGACAATCATGAAAGATAAATCTACTTTCCCTTATTTCACAAGTTAAGAAACTCAAAGGTGGGTGGAAATTGTGGCATCCGAGATAATTTTTGGCACGTATAAAGCATATTATTTACTATAATAGAAATATTTTGTGCAGAGACCAATAATAAATGTGCTTACCAACAGGTCAATCAGATTCATTTTGCAATGTAAGCTATCAATTCTGTAGTGACACACACAGATTTAAAAATTTAATCTAACATAATTTTTTAAATAGTCCTGAGAAAGCAACTAAATTTAATTATATAAGGCAAAATTACTAGTGTTTAAAGGTATTCATATTACTTCTGAACTATAAATGGCATGTATTTAAATGTAAATAATGGGCATTGAATAATTTGATAAAAAGTATAAGGGAACTGCTATATAATAAAACTAAAACTCATAAACTGTTTCTTCAATAAAGTACTTCTTGCCAATCTATTGGAAAAGTACATATTTTATTCTTTAACTTTTGTTCAACCAAGCATGTCAAGATAAAGGTCATCATTATTCTCAGACTTTATAATTTTAGTTTTAATCCATTTGACGTCTTGTGCATTTTTTCTCTAACATGTGACATATAATTTTCTAGTTAGGAACCATATTCATTCTAAACATTCTCTGGTGCAACTTGATCATGTATTAGCAATTAAGTGATTCTTATAATGCACAAATGACAAATTAATGTAGCATCTGTCCATCTTTATGATAGCCATTAAGTGGTAGCTTAATTATTGGCTAGTTTCATTAATCATTAAATATAATTTCTGAAAGCTTTTTACAATCAAGACTATCATGAACAAGATGTGAAGGGGATCATAGATGACCTGTAATACCTAAATAATATCAGTGGTCTCAAAAACTAATTGTTCATTTCTGTAAATAAAACATTTTATGTTAATATTGTCCATTTAAGTAATAATTTTATAATGGTTCACTGCGGAGCCTGAAGAAAAATAATACTTTCCTATCTACTTATCTAGAGACAGAGATATCGAAATACTCTAGCTTGGCTTGGCTATAATGAATATATTTTAAACAATCCTGCTAACTCCATTTTGCCCACCCTGAGCTATGTAGTGCATTCTGTTCCGAAAGCTTGCGGTCTGAGACACCTGGCATCTTTGAAACCAATTTCTGAGAAACAGGGCCCACCGGCCCTGTACATCCTATATCTGCAACTGTGTAACTGTTACCCCACACTGCTACCCCACATCCTGAGTAAAAAAACAATTTTAAGTAGAACTTTTTGTTAGGCCCCCCCCTTTCCCCTAATCTGCTCCTTCTGCTTCTGTAATAATCTGCTTACCGCCCCCTGACCTTAAACTGGTATAAAAATGTTGACTGCCCTTTGTTCTTGGCCGAGGTTTGAGCTCTAGCTGACTCTCCGACGCCGGTATAAAGGTGGACTCAACAGACTCAGTGCATGGCGCTTCTGTTTAAACTTGCTCGGGTATAACAATACCAATAAATATATCTATAATTTTATACAATGACATTTTATATCAGGAATAATAAAAATTATATTAATAATAGTATTCTGATTTGTCAAAAGACATGAAGAATCTTAAAAATACAAAGGTAGGCTAGAGAAGAAATATAAAGTATATTCAAAGCAATAAGTATGTTTCAAAACTAGATTTTCTATACATAAAATCTACATATAATTCATTACAGAATACTTGTTTTTGACATAACTAATGTGCTTTCTTTTACTTTCAAAAAATCTATAAGAAAAAAGTATATTTTTAAAAAATAATTGCTACAACATTGGTGAATTGACATAAAAATAGGCAAGCTGAAGAATGTACACGAATCATAAGAACAGTTGAATCAAAAAGAGAAAACTACAGTATGAATAACTTAAGAAATTCAGAAGTATTATATAGACACAAATAAAAATAAACTATAACATGGACATCAGAATGTTGTTTAGAAACCATCCTTAACTCAGTATTATCCCACAGTGTAAAACAGTATCAAACCTATGAAATACAAAGAGAGAAAGATGAAGACAAAGAAGAAAAATAAGAGCAGTAATAAACAAAAACCTTTGCTCCTGAGTTTTGAGGGTAAAGAGTAATCACATATTACAATGGAAAATATATGAAATACATATATTTATGTTCAATGAAAATAACAATTTTACCTTTTGATTGAGCAGAGAGCATTTAATATAAAAACAAAAAAGTCACAATTTCTCAGTGAAGGCAAATACAAGTACTAAATTAAATAATTGTTGGTAAAAGGCAACGAGTGAATAACTCAATTAATTAATTATAGTTTATGGTATGAAACTACCAATATACCAATTTATATAGAAAAGGTGAAAAACATTGCTGTTTTAAGAGTGTCATATTCTAGGATATAAAGCTTCTAAAATCCAAAACTAATTATATTTTTTAAGATATAAACAAATACACACATGGGGAAAGGTTAAGATTGTAACTGTTGTTTTCACAGACTATATTACTCACTACAGTAGTGTTAAGAAAGTGTTTTACATGTTTAAAAAAATAAAAAATAAACAACAAAGTCAGATAGTTGAAACCGACCCAATAGTCCCATAGATAATTTCTTGGATAAACATAGAAATTGACCTTTTGTCTTAAAGCTTGAAACTTACATTTGTTTTTTTCTTGAGTTCCCTCCTCAGGAAAGGATCCCACAGACATTTCAAAATTACAAAGAACTGAAACACACCAGATAATCACATCCAGGCAATGAGATGAGAGACCCCTCATTCATCATGACTGTTTTCTTGCCCCTCTCTAATCCCTGTTTTTTAAAACGTTGTTACATTTCTTCCTTGCTATATAAACCCCTAGCTTTAGTCCATTAGGGAGATGGATTTGAGACTAAGTTCTGACTTCTTTAGATGCAACACCCAATTAAAGACTTCTTCCTTGTCAATACTCATTGTCTCAGTCATTGGCTTCTGCATGGCAAGCAGCAGGACCTAGACCAAACTTCTGGTGTTTTGGTAACATATTAAGTTGGGCATGAAGAGAGATTACAGAAATGAAAATTGGCTGAATCTATAATATATGAGAAACCATTAGGAAATTAAATAATATGCACCAAAACTTTTCAGAATTAGGTAAACTCTTGAAATCATAGTAGATATGGTAATTGGGAACATACTTAAAAGAAAGATAAAAGAGTTTAAATTTTTTGTGCCAGGGTTCAAAATCATCATGCTGAGAACAGCAAAGCTACACAGTAAACAAGACACTTGATTAACATTGCCTTATCAGTGTATGCTCTGAAAAATAACTTTGCTCCAGGACAAAAGCAATGAAATATGAAGTAAACAAAAATAATTTAAAAATATTGAGGAGTGAAATTCTAATGCATATGTTATTATGAATGATAAATGGAACAGATATACAAAACGATTTTCAGACTATAGATCAGACAAATAAAAGTAGATAAATGTATACCATGTGAGAAGAGGAACCAGTATAGTTCATTAATTGGGGGTTACATGCTGCTTTAACCTTCTCTGATCCCAAGATTTTGATTTCTAGCTTATGGAAAGCTAGAAAACATCATATTATAAGGTTATCAACAGGTGACCTATATAGCTAGGAGAAGTTTTGCAAATATTTGTTAAGCCCTTCTCACTTGGCTTATAGCTGGTAGGGCTGCAATAATGTATGCACAGCATTTGGATGACTTTGTTTTAAAAAACATTCTCTTTCTATCAGTATTTTACCTCCAAATTATTTGTTAGCTTTGAGTGTGATTACTAAAATTGGAAGAAAAGTTTGGTGTCATTATTCTGGCAAGTTTTGTATGAACTGTCTGAAACTGTCTAAAATAACCGTTTATATATTCACTATGCAAAAAGCAGCCATTAGCCAGATGTGGCAAATGTAACTGAGCACTAAAATTTGTACTTTAATTTTAATGAATTTAAATATAAGTACCCACATTGTCTAGTAGCCACCACATTAGACAATGTAAACACTAAAACTTATTTGAATATAGTGGTAGGCATGCTATGTAATTTCAGTCCACTATATAAGATGTTAAACTGTACCTCAGGTATTTCAATATTAGTAATTGGAACATATACCATATCAGACTAACATTTACACTATAAAACTACAAAGCGGAAAAGATCATGGAGCAAGTGTTAAAAAGTCATTGAGAAACAACTGGGACAGGCAGGTTGAAAGTCAAAAATACCTCAAAAATAAAAGTAACACATGAATGAGAACCTCACATTTAACTTCTGTTTTTTTTTTTGTTGTTGTTGTTGTTGTTGTTGTCTAATTTTGGTTCATTTGCTTATTCATGAGTAAAGAAAACAGAGAAGAAGCTGAAAAATATAGGAAGAAGTTTAAAATACTCTCCAGTAGCTGGGGGATGCAAAATAAGGGGTTCAGGATTTCCATGGAAACTGGGATTTAAAGAGGAGAAAGCATATTGGGAAAGGTACCCGGAAACACTGCATGTTATTTCCTCTCAAAGCTTTTGTTAAATCTCAAGCAGAATATCAACAATGTGAGCTTCCCAGAAAGCAACTGATCAGTGCTAAAAATGAGTTGTAAGACACATGATGAAAATCCTTACAAATGTCTAGTTTATTGCAAAAAGCAATACAATATACCAACAACATTACATTAAGGGTAGGCAAAACAGCCACAGGTTGCTTCAAACTAAGCAATAAGAAGATGCTGGGTGCAATTCCAGTTGTTCTCCCTTTGTAGGGATCATACTGAGTTCTCTCTCCTGAACTGAGAACTATTGATATGCATGGCACAACTCAGAACCAGGGAGTCCACAATAGAGACTTATCCAGAATTTCTAATACCTGGCTTGTTTAGGCATCTTTTTACTGTATAATGGATCTTCAGTGCAGAATCCTGGGGTGTTCTCACTGAGAACAGGTGTAAATTATCAATCTCACTGTAGTCTATAGACAATACAGATAAGCTAGTAAATATCACCCCAAATTTTCTAAGACCCATGGTTACTTCATACACTGTTAATCAGCATATGTTATATCTTCACCAAGGGTCAGCGGCATTCAGATACAAATTACCTTTTAATGTAGGAGCTCAGGCTAATTCCAGGCTTGCTAGAATTAACCATAGAATGCACTAAAAAAAAAAAAAAAAAAAATCACAAGCTTAACAAAGGTTTCAGCAATCTTGGGTATAAAATATGATTAATTGTCAAGGCCTTAAAATATAACAGGATTTCAATTGTGAAATCAGGATTCAACAGGATTTCTTGCCAAGATGGAATAGCCAGACCCAGATTTATTCTGCTTCTACTTCTTGCCAAGGTGGAATAGCTGGACCCAGATTTACTTTGCTTCCTGAAACAACCAAATGTAACAGAGTCCGTGAAGATTAGTGATCCTAAAGACATGGGAAACCAATGAGATGAGGCCTCTAATCACCCAAACATGCTACCTTGAGAGAATTTCCTGGATGCTATCTGGAAGGAATAACATGAAAAGCCCAAGGGACACCTTTAGAGGAGAAAACGGAGCAGAGAATCTGGATAGGAAAAGGTAGCTAAAGTTCACAGAACACTGTAATTGGAGAGAAAGAGGTGCACACAGAGAGGTAGGCAAACATTCAGAGGGGCTACCTTTGTTATTTGTTAGAGTACTGATGAGAGCATGTGAAATAAACTACTTGAATCTCTGATTAGAAGCACTCTAGTGAATCAGAGAAATAGTTTTAAGCATTGATAGAAGGTTGGGTATAATGCTTGTTCCATCAAACTTTCGGATGTATGAGCAAGAGCTCATGACTCATACATCCAAAAAGCTCAACAATTTCCAAGGTTAGGAAATATGAAGAAAACTATACCACAATACATTATAATAACCAGTAATAAAGAGAAAATCTTAAAGTAGCTTGACTAAAAAGGCTCGTTACATACAGAATAAAACGCATAAGAATGATCTTGTATCTATGACCTTTTGAGCCAATTCAAAATCTGTTGTTGCTTCTACCTGAGAATATATGGTAGTAATTGACATGCTACATGCTTGTAATTCCCCATCCCATAAGTATCAGAAGAAATTATATTGATCAGAAAGGGCTTCATGTAAGAAGCGCATCCCTCATGACTCCTTTGAACTACAAGTGTATGAGTCGGATAATTTTGTTGCTGAGATCTTCTGACAAAAAGAGGGAGCTTTCACGCTGAAGCATCTTTGGGGGTTTGGGTTCCTAGTTTCCCTAACATAGCTCAATATTAGCTTGTGAATGAGGTCTTTTAAGATTAGAATAACAAAACCATGGTTGCCTTGTGATTTTCTAGTATGATATTTTAATTCTTGTGTGGGGAGTGGCAACAGCTTTCAAGAATTTGACATTTTAGCATAGAGGTAGGTAATCTTTCTAACCATGAAACTTTTGAAAAAAGTAAAGTAGCTGTCTAATACAAACTGGGTTGGTAATGCTATTCATAATCTTACTCAAAAGCAATCCCCCTCAATACTCAAGAACAGACCCATAAAATGTCAATATATTAAAATTTCCCTGAATATTTATGTGGTTTATTTTCACTCCATGAGTTGAATATATCTTTATAGAGTGTTCAGGGACATATTTTTACTCTCTGGCTTGGAATGTATCTTTATAGAGCGTCCAGGGTATCTAGTGGACATCTGAGTAACAACAGATTTTTTTCCCTAGAACTATTTGACATGTCATCAAATTAGAGGACCTACGTGTTGCTATGTGGAATGTCAAGACAACCAAAGTTGCTGTATGTCATAGAAGGATAGTTAAAATAATCTTGAGGCTAGACAGTGATGAGCCACTGCTCCTTTAATTTCTTTTATTCTGTTGAAAGACAAACTGCTTTTGATTCTCCCTGATGAGTATCTAAAAGAACACATTCATAAAATCAATAGATGCCTATCATGTGCATTGATTTGCTCCACCGAAGTCACCCAATCCAGCAGAGTAGAATAGTCAGGGAAAATCACAGTGTTTACAGTAAACCCCCTCATCTGCCTTGACTCATCTGGATCTTACGTAGAACAGACAGGTGAAGACACAGGAATACACTGCTGAGAGAATAGCCAGTATTATTATAATTTTTTTTAATTATTATACTTTAAGTTCTGGGGTACATGGGCAGATCTTGCAGGATTGTTACATACGTATACACATGCCATGGTGGTTTGCTGCCTCTATCCCCCGTCACCTACATTAGGTATTTCTCCCAATGTTATCCTTCCCCAATCTCCCTCCACCCCACCTGCTATCCCAAGAATAGCCAGTATTATTAAGGATCTTGGTGGTTGCTCTCTTTTGTAAGCAAGGGATGTGAGAAGAAATGCTGCTTTAGAACTGACTACCATAATAGTAATAGACAAGATAAGATTCAAAGAATTAATAGTGACCAGGTGGTGGTGTTTAATCAAATGAAACCAGGTGAATCTAATTATCTTAATGAGTAGAGATAAAAAAAACTGGCAGTTAGAAAGCCTTGACCCACAGAGAACTATAAGAGATATTAAATGGAACATGGAGTTCCCAGGAGTAAGAGACGTGGTAACTCAAAAGAGATACTGTTTTATGTAACAGCCACAGTAAATCCAGGATGAATGATTAGGAAGCAGTAGCAGACTTATCAATGAACTGGCATAATCCCTCACCCTGTTTTCAGATGTGAACCAGTTCTCAGCCTAGAAGACTGAAGAGAAGGCTGGCTCTGAGAAAGATGCTGGAATACGATGGCAAATATACACAACAATAATCTGCTATTCTTTCCACAAAGTGACCTATAAACTTTTACTCAGGTAAGCATAGCAGGAAAAATGCAGTACTAAAACATATGAAAATGTACCAAAACCTGCTGTACACTGTGTCCACCTGGACAATGATAAGTGAAGACTCAAAGCATGATCACGGCTCCCATGTGACAGTAGAAATGTAGAGTGCTGTCTTAATCTGCTGTCTGTTACTTATAACAGAATACCTGAAGATGGGTGATTCATAAGAAATAAAACCCATTTTTTACATTTCTGGTATCTAGGAAGTCCAAGGTAAAGGGAGCATATCTGTTGAGAGCCTTCTTGCTGGTGGGGACTCTGCAGAGTCCCAAGATCAGGGCATCCCATGCTGAGGGGGCTAAGTGTGCCACCTCAGTTCTCTCCTCCTTATCTTATAAAGTCATCAGTCCCACTCCCATGATAACATATTAATCCGTTAACCCATTAACCCATGTGATATAATGTAGATGTTTGTCTCCTCCCAATCTCATGTTGAAATGTGATTCCCAATGTTGGAGGTGGGGCCTAGTGGGCAGTAATTGGGTCATGAGGGAGGATCCCTTATGAATGCTTTGGCACCATACCTTTGGTGATAAGTGAGTTAGTGCTCAGTCAGTTCACATGCAGTCCAGTTTTTGAAAGTCTGGGACCTCCCCGGCCTTGCTCTTTGCTCCTGCTCTTGCCGTGTGGCACATCTGCTGCCCTTTGCCTTCTGCCATGATCAAAAACTTCCCAAGGCCCTCGACAGAGGATGCTAGAGCCATGCTTGTATAGCCCACAGAACTATAAACCAATTAAACCTCTTTTCTTTATAAATTAGTTAACTCATTCCAGCACCAACTTAAAAGTCCAAAGCCCGCTTGTGAGACTATTAAACCAAAATAAGTATCTACTTCTGAGATTCAATGGTGATATAAGCATAAGACCGACATTCCCATTCCAAAGGGGAACATTAGGTAAAAAGAAAGTAGTAACAGGGTCTAAGCAAGTATGAAGCCCAGCAGGGAAAACATGAAATCTTAAAACTGGAGAATATATCTTTTGATTCCATGTGCTGCCTCCAGGAGTTAGGCTCCCAAGTCACAGGCAGCCTTGCCCCTAAGATTTGCTGGATACAAAGCATGTGGCTGCTTATAGGGTTAGAGTTTGGTGTGTGAAGCTTTCTCAGACAGGTGTTGCATGCTGCCAGTGACTTTTTAGTTTTGATGTACTGGTGGTGGTTCTACTCTCATAGTTTCACTAAGCATGGCCCTAATGGAAATTACCTGTGACATTCCCAAACTCACATTGGGTATTGTTCTAATGGGGGCTTTCTTCTCTATCTCTGCCCACAAAAAAACTTTTTGCCTGATTCCTTAGGCTTTCTATGACATCCTTTAAAATCTGGAAGGAGGTTTCCAAGCCTCCACAGCTCTTGATTTGTGTGCCACCAAGACTGACAACTTGTACCTTCACCTAGGGCTGTTTGAGCTAGGGTGGCATCTGAGCATTGTGCTGGAGTGTAAGGATCAGAGTCCTGAGGCAGTCCTAGGCGGTTGCCTGTAAAGAGTGCCCTGGGCCTGAAACCATTGTGCCCTCCTAGATCTCTGGCCTGTACTAGAAGGGATAGTCTCTAAGATTTCTAAAATACCTTCTGAGTCTTTCTACCATTGTCTTCAGGCATAGCACGTATTTCCCTTCTAGGACTGCTAATAATTTCTCTAGAAAACAGGTGCTGGACCACACCTTTGGTTTCCTCACCTGAACATACATTCTTTGCTCTGAATATGGCCAAGTTAAGAGTTGTCCAAGTCATACCACTATGCTTTCCTTTGAAGTATAAATGATGTCTTTAAATTATTTATTTGCTCCTGAATCACATTTCTTCTGTCCAGTTCCCTAGATCTTCACTCTTAAGTTATCTTCCACAGTGCCCTCAGGCATGAACACAGTTCAGCCAAGTTGTCTGCCAATTTATGACAGGAATAGCCTTTACTCCAATTTCAAATATGTTGTTTCTCATTTCCATTTCAAACCTTGTCAGAATGGCCTTTCCTGTCTACCTTTCTGTCAGCATTCTGGTCACAACCAATTAACATATCTCTAAGGAGTTTCGAACTTTCTCTTTGTTTTCTTGTCTTCTATGCCCTTAATAGAATCTAGTTTGCTCCTCCAATTCTTTTTGCCTCTGTCTACTTCCCAGTTTCAAAGCTGCGTCCGCATTTTTAATATGCTTGTTATCAGCAACACCCTACACTCCATACCAACTTTCTGTCTTACTCTGTTTCTGTTGCTTATAACAGAACACCTGAAATGGGGTAATTTAAAAGAAACAAAAAATGTTTGGCTTCTCAACACTGTTACACCAGGGATTAAATTTCAGCTTGAGTTTTAGGTGGGACAAATATCCAAACCATAGCAGAGGTGAAAGCACTAAATGCAATATAATTCTGAGTCTTTGTGCCTGATGAATTCACCAGACACATGGGCACACTTGATAATTTTTTCAGTGCCTAAATTTATAATTGGAATGGGCATACTTGGGACTGGCAAGAATCACCACCCTCGTTCTTTGGTATTTTGGGTGAGTAGAGAAGATCTAATGAAATTACTGAAATGGACTTCTGTTATAATGTTACAAACATGAAAAATAATTTTATTTTTGGAAAAAGATGATGATTACCATCTCCATAAACTACCTAATGTGAGGGTGGTGATCCCCTTCATATCTCCACTTAGGGTATTACTTTGGCACCACATAAACCTAACAGATTCAGAAGGGGAACAGTGAGATTCCACACATTCAAAGAGTTGTAGCCCCACTTGCCGTTGTGATGCCAGGTGTAGTAGCTTTACTCAAGTGGACTGACACAGTCTCTAGTATATTGTGCTTGGCAAATGCATTTCTATCCCTATCAAGCAAGCGGGGCAGTCTGTGTTTACATGAGAAAGTCAGACATACACTAAGGACTAAATTGGCTATACCCTACCCCTAACCCCATCATAATATAATCCAAAAACCCTGGAAAATCTTGACTTGCTACATACTATCATGATATTCCATTATATTAATGATGTTATAGTCTCAAAGTGGATGTCCAAAGAGTGTGAAAACATAGAGACTTTTATAAGGCAGATGATCTACAGAGGATACAGACTGTAGGAGACAAAGGGAAAGACGTGTTATAGACCTGCCTCATCAGTGGAAATTTCCTTTGCCAGTGGTAAAATCAAATATGCCTTCCAAAGTAAAGAATAAATTATATATTCTTTCACTTCCTGTCATTACAAAAGATGCACAACACATAGAAGGCTTCTTTGAGTTTGAAGCTTAGCACACTTCACTTTGACAAGCCTGCTTCCAACAATTTATGAAGGTGGAAAAGGCTATTTGATTTGAACGTGATCTGTAGGAGAAAAAGACTCTTAGGGAGTCCAGGCTGTGGTGTAAACAGGTCTAGTGCTGGAGGCAATCTATTTTCCAAACCCTATGATGCTATATGAATCTATGATGGCATAAGATGTCTTGGGGCATTTATGACAAGTCCTAAGAAGAAAATCATTAAATAGACCATGAAGGCATTAGATCAAAGCCATGCCACCAGCAACAGAGAATGATACACCATTTTTTAAAAAGTTCCTGACATGTCATTGGTCTCTGAGCACAGTACATCAAGTGACCACAATACTAGAGCACCTCCTCAGGAGCTGGATTCTGTCAGACTCACAAAATCGAAAGATCTGATGTCTTCAGCAGCAATCCATCGAAAGAAAGAAGTGTTGCCTTTAGCATCAAGCATGTACCAAATCTAACGACAAAACTAAGATTCATGTTTAGGATATGCAGAGTGCCATGTAACCCACCAAAAATTCCAACAGCAACTCTCTCTCAGCTCACAGCTGTGGCCGTATCGAGAGATCATTTACAACCAACTGACAAAGCAGAAAAGTAGCAAGCTTGGCTCATTCATTGTCAGCGCAGTGTGTAGGTGCAAGTGGAAAATGAACTGCTTCTCCATAACCTCACATAAAGGTGTCTCTAAAAGTCAGCAGTGGGGGTTAATCCTCCTAGTGAGAAGTGCTTTGGGCAGTGCTCCCAGTTATTTCATTTGTACAGAAAGAATGTCCAGAATTAAGGAATATATGAATATATTGTGTGTGTGTGCGTGTGTGTGCATATATGTGAAGTATGTGAATATATAGGATGTGTATATATATATGCATATATAATATGTGAAAATATATATAATCTGTGAACATATACATATAATATCTGAATATATATATAGGCTACTGAGCATTGGCAAAAAGATAGGTGGTTTTATCAGGGGTTAGTAGGAGAAAGATTGGAATATCAGAAACAAAGAAGTTTGAGAAATACATAGGTGTATAGATCTGTGCGGGTAGAAGACAATGCAAAAACTTTGCTCATATTCAATATGTCCTCTGTGCAGTGTACACTTTAAAATTTCTAGCTGCTGAAGGTCTTGCCTGCATAGGAAAATCTTATCATTATGTTTCCTGACTTATCCAGCCATGAAAGTACTTCAATGCCATCTAAATCTAATAGGAGAAGTAATTAGGAAAAGTATACTTGATTAAAATCTATAATGTTCTAATGTGCTAGATGGAGAAAAAGTATGAACCCTCCAATATATTTAGCAAGTAACATTGTTAGTAACGTATTTGATTCCAAACTTTACCTTGAAACTCAGAAAGTATCTGCTTTACTAGTTTATTTTTAAATATTAACAATAGTGAGGACACTGTTGCTTTATTTACATTCTGTGTTCAATAAGTTGTAGAATAAAATATATTATCACAGAGGTGAAACATAAATGGCTCTAATGTCAAAATGAATTTTCTTCTGACAACTGATAAGAAACAAATCTACCTTACGAACGTTTTGTCACATGGTGTCAAATTAGAACGTGTATGCTAAACATTGAAATGAGGTCATCCTAAAGGTTAATAAAATGTCTTTTAAAGGCAGTTTATAGAATTTTCCCATCTCTATAACCTAGGTTATTAAAGTTGTGAGTAAACAAAGGTTTCATTGAGGCACTGTGTGCTGCTATATATCATCCTGGAAATGAGGATCAGTTAAGGCTTCATTTTGACAGTTCCTGAATACCAACGCTGTGATGGCAGAGGCGGTTTGGGAATGCTGGTTCTCCCGCTGCAACAGAGCTCCAGCTGATTCTGGTAGATGTAGATACAGCGTATCTCTTTTACACTGTCTTTGCCTGTCATTGCTACTCTCTTATCTAGTTTAATTTCCTATTTTTATATTTGTGTGGCACAGAGATATTATCTCCAAGGAAAAAAGTTTACAATATAATAAAGTTACGTTCACTGTCTAGGTGAGGTTACACTGGTCACTCAGATGCAAATTTGAACAATTTCAATATTTGCCAGTGTATTTCCAGTCTGATTACAAATTTATATTATTCTCGATAACTAGAACTATATTTTGCCCATGGGGTAAAAGGAAGTAAGTGTAGAACTCTACATTGAATGTATATATATTTATGTGGCAAAGCTAAGAATGTAAATACTTTGCAAAACATTTTAAAGTGGTTTACTTTCTGACTTTTTGAAAGGCATATATGGTTTTACTTTACTTATTGAAAGGCATATATAGTTTTGACAAAGAAGGATTCAAATATGGAAAATAGTGATTATCTAATATTTTAATGCCCATAATTATCGCTCTGTCTCTTAACAAATCCTTGAATGAAATAATGTAATTCTCAAAATAAAACATACATTTGGTCCAGTTAAATAAAACACAAGTAACATAATTATAATTTTATAATGGATTATTATCATGAAATAGAATATATTAAATGTGTATTTACATTATTAGAAATCCTAAATATTTGTTAAATCATATTTACAAAGTATATGATGAAGCAATTATGTTACTTAATATTTGAAGAAGTTTTGTAAATATTTTGAGACCAATGACTCAACAGAAAATGTGAACATTATATGAAGAATTACTTCACATTAAATAAAATTATAAGGGATGTAAATCATTTAAATATATCTCACTTTCTTGTAATTAATGAGCAAAACAACAAGAAGCTGTTATCATTTCAACAAATCTGCATGGCAACAATAATAATGACTAAAATTTAAAAAGTGTTTTGTAGTCCTAAAAATATCAATACTTCAAAAAGAATACAAAAATTATTATATCCTCCTTACAAGTCAGTTATCTGATTTTATCAAAATTAAAAATGCATTTACATGGACCTAGAAATTTCATTCTATATTTTAATCCTAATGACATTTTTCTACTGTGCCAAAAAGTTTTCATATATCTATCACAACTTTGCAATATCATTTTTAACTTTGAAGTACAGAAAATTACTTACATGTCTGTCAATAAGAGACTGATTTAACATATTTTATTTAATGTAAAACACAATTGTTAATTACATTAGAATTTTATATATTTACAAATGAAAATAAAACATAAAACTGCCAGTTATGTCAGAAAGACACTATCAATTTTGAGACACAATTTAGTTCAAGAGATGTTTTTAAAAGTGTGCTTAATGTTAGTGAAAAGTGACACACAATGAAAGACCACAGAGTAATATGCAATATTAAAAAAATAGCACAAACACAGTGAAGTAACAGGATCTTAAAATATTATAATGATAGAAAAATAAGTGCAGAATACTGTGTACAATTATTCTTATATGTAAATATGTGTAATTTCTATAGCTAATGGGAAAAATCAAATTGATTTTCCGTTGGAAAAATCATTTTACAATCAGGCAGGTGGATGAGGGGGAGAAAAATTTATTTTAAGAGTTATGTGTACTATTGCATATGCTATTGTACTTCCTTTGAAGTAAAGTTGTTCTAAAAGAATCTAAAGCAAAATAATAGTTTCATCCACTTTGCCAACTGCCAATACTTAGTCTTCCATAGACAATCATTTTCAATTACTCCAGTAATTTATCCTTTTATATACCTTCATGTTTTTTAGTAACATATACATACCCATTTTATTTATGAATTTTAGCCATTATATATTGGAATTCCACAAAGACAGACAAGGATCCAGTCTCTATTTCATCTTTCCCTTCACTCCTAAACATTCAAATTGCCCATACACAATCACCTACACACTTCTCCACTTCTTACATTTACCAATAATAATTCATAATATTTTATTATAAAGGTATGATATGTTTATATTATTAAATCTGTGTAATAGTACTCAAGTATAAAACATGTAGTACCAGGGCTTTCTTTTTGATATTCAAGTATTTTGTATCATTCTAGTATTATTCTACTATTCTTACTTCCACTTCTGTATTTCTCTCTCTTCCATTTGCTTTGATATCAAAGCATGTATTAAAAATATATTTCCAAAGTTTCCCCAGTATAAATCTTGTAGTACAGTCAAAATACTTTAGCAAAATGCTTTAGTTAATATATCATTTTTATTTGAATTATATGACCTTGCTTCCTTGATATTTGTATTCTTCTAGTCCAATCTCTGCTTTCTGAATTCTAAGGCAAGTGCAGAGCAATATCTTTGCTTATCTTTTAGCCGTTCTTTTGGAATTATCTTCAATTTTTTTTTCATCAATTCTTGTTTGTCCTTTATTTTATGGCTTTCTTTTTCTTTCTTTCTTCCTACATTTTTGTTTAATGTATCTTTTAATTGGCTACAGAGAAAGGATACCTAGATGTATTATTTTGAAGTCATTAAGAGTGATCATATTTTTACTCTGCCTTCTCATATCATAAATACCTTTGGTGAGAATAGACTTACAACTGTGAAATCATCTCCTTCAAACTTTATCCAATATCGTCAAGTTTCTAGTATTGCTTTTGAAAAGACTAAAATACTACTGATTTTTGAAACTTTATACATAAAGTTTTCTACTCTTGTTTGGAAATTTTTAAGATTTCCTCTATTATATGATCTTTGATCTCAGGAAGGAACAACCCCCAAGGAATTGAAAAGACTGTCATGTATTAGAGAATAGGTAGATGGTTCTTAATGTTTGAGATGTTTAGTTTTGTTTTGTTATTTTCTTCCAGAGTTGTATACTTACTATCTCTGATAATAATTCCTGAAAGTAAATCTAAGTCGTCTACTGAATTAGAAATCAGAATTTTACCTACTTCTTAGGTAAAATGGAAAGCAAAATCTGCATGTATTAGTGCATTATCATGCTGTTCAGACTGGGTAATTTATAAAGAAAAGAGGTTTAACTGACTCACAGTTCCACATGGCTGGGAGGCCTCAGGAAACTTACAATCATAATGGAAGGCACCTCTTCACAGGGTGGCAGGAGAAACAATGAGAGCCAAGCAAAGGGGGAAAAGAGCCTTATAAATCCATCACCACCACAATTCAATTACCTTCCACCATGTCTTTCCTATGACAAGTATGGATTATGGGAAATACAATTCAAGATGAGATTTGGGTGCAGACATAGCCAAACCATATCATTCCACCCCTGGCTGTTCCCAAATCTCATGTCCTCACATATCAAAACACAGTCATGCCTTTCCAACAGTCCTCTAAACTCTTAGCTCATTCCAGAATTAACCAAAAGTCCAAGTCCAAAATCTCATCTGAGACAACAAGTCTCATCTGTCTATGAGCCTGTAAAGTGGAACACAACTAAGTTACTTCCTAGATACGATGTGGGAATAGGTATTGGGTAATACCCATTCCAAGTGGGAGAAGTTGGCCAAAATGAAAGGGCTACATGCCCCATGCAAGTCCAAAATCCAGTGGGGCAGTCAAATCTTAAAACTTCAAAGTACTCTCCTTTGACTCCAGGTCACACTGATGTAAGAGATTGGCTATGCAGACCTTGGGCAGCTCTGCCCCTGTGATTTTGCAGGGTACAGTCCCCCTCCCAGCTGCTTTCATGGGTTGGTATTGAGTGTCCATGACTTTTCCAAATACATGGTGCAAGCTGTTGGTAGATTTACCATTCTGGAATCTGGAGGATAGTAGCCCTCTTGTCACAGCTCCACCAGGCAGTACCCCAGTGGGGATTCTTTGTAGGGGTTCTGACCCAATATTTCCCTTTCACACTGTCCTAGGAGAGTTTATCCCTGAAGGCTCCAATCCTGCAAAAAACACCTGCAAAACTTGGGGCTTACATCTGATGAAGCAATGGCCTGAGCTCTATGTTGGCCCCTGGTAGCCACAGCTTGGATATAGGGCAGCATTCCTGAGACTGCACAAAGCAGTAAGTCCTGAGCCCAGCCCACAAAATCATTTTTTCCTCCTAGGCCTCCTGGCCTTTGATGAGAGGGGCTGCAGTGGAGACCTCTGCCCTCTCCTGGAGACATTTTTCCCATTGTCTTGGCGATGAACATCTTGCTCCTCATTACTCATGCAAATTTCCACAACAGGCTTGAATTTATTCTCAGAAAATGGGTTTTTCTTTTCTATCACATCTTCAGGCTGCAAATTTTCTGAACTGTTATATTCCGCTTCCCTTTTAAACATAAATTTCAATTCTAAACCACATCTTTGTGAAGACATAAAACTGAATGCTTTTATCAGCACCCAAGCCACATCTGGAACACTCTGCTGCTTGCAAATTTCTTCCACAAGATACCCTAAATAATCTCTCTCAAGTTTAAAGTTCCAAAGATTGCTAGGGCAAGAATAAAATGCCACCAGTCTCTTTGCTAAAATAGAGCAAGAGTCACCTTTATTCCAGTTTCCAAAAAGTTTCTCATCTTCATCTGAGACCACCTCAGCCTGAACTTCATTGTCCATATGACATTTTTGTCAAAACCATTCAACATGTCTCTAGGAAGTTCCAAGTTTTCCCACATCTTTCTGTCCTTCTCTGAGCCCTTTAAACTGCCCTAACCTCTGCCTGTTACTCAGTTCCTCTCCACATTTTTGGGTGTCTTTACAGCAGAGCCCTACTACCTGGTACCAATTTACTGTATTAGTCCATTCTCATGTTGCTATGAAGAAATTCCCGAAACTGGGTAAATTATAAAGAAAAAAGGTTTAATTGACTCACAGCTCTGCATAGCTAGGAGGCCTCAGAAAACTTACAATCATGGAAGAAGGCACCTTTTCACAGGGCAACAAGAGAGAGAATGAGAGCCAAGCAAAAGAGGAAAAGCTTCTTATAAAGCCATCACCCTCAGTATTCAGTTACCTCCAATTGAGTCCCTCCCACAACATGTGGGGATTATGGGAATGTAACTCAGTATGAGATTTGGGTAGGGACACAGTCAAACCATATAACTTGGGGGGGAGGTTTCTCAAAATTTTTAACTAACAAATAATAATTGCATATATTTATGGGGTAGAATGGAATATTCTGACATAAGCATTTATGATATATAATTTATGGCCATTAATTTGACTTCAAATATAATCTCTGTTTTCTTTTTCAGACAGATTTGGGCACATAAATTTTTGATATTAATATTTTAGATATTTTGGTAGTACCAAAATTATAAGTACTCCAATTGAGTTTCATGTTTCAGCTTCCTCTAGTAAATGTAATCAATTGCCATTGTTTTCTCAGTTCCTGAAGTTGAATTTTTGTCATTTCCTCTGCATTTACTCGTATTTTTTTCTGTTTATGTTATTTTAGAATATCATTAAAAGCTTAAATCTTATTTTACTAGTTTTCAAAGCTATCAAAGATAAAGTGTACTTTACTTTCACCATGTTTCAGTGAAAGTTGTACTTATATATTTTGCATTTAATTTTTTTCCCTGTAACTCAACCCACTTTATTATTATTTTCTATTTCAATAGCTTTTGGGAAACAGCTTGTGTTCAGTTACATACACGAGTTTGTTAGTGGTGAATTATAAAATTTTGGTGCACCCATCACCCGGGAAGTGTACACTGTATTCAGTGTGTGGTCTTTATCCCTTGCCCCCTTCCCACTCTTTCCTCCAAGTCCCCAAAGTCCATTACATCACTTTGATGCTTTTGAATCCTCATAGCTTAGCTCTCATTTATAAATGAGAGTATGCATTGTTTTTTCATATCTGAGTTACTTCACTTAGAATAATAGTCTGCAATCCCATCCAGCATGTTGCAAATGCCATAAATGCATTCCTTTCTATGGCTGAGTAGTATTCTACAGTGTATGTTTATATATATACCACATTTTCTTTATCTAATCATTGATTGATAGGCATCTGGGCTGGTTCCACATTTTTGCCATTGCAAATTGTGCTGCTATAAACATGTGTCTGCACGTACCTTTTTCGTATAACTTCTTTTCCTCTGGGTAGATACTCAGTAGTGGGACTGCTGGATCACATGGTAGATCTACTTTTATTACTTTAAGAAATCCCCACACTGTCTTCCATAGTGGTTGTACTAGTTTACATTCCCACCAGCAGTGCAAAAATGTTCTCTTTTCACCACATCCATGCCAACATCTATTATATTTTGATTTTGTAAATATGTCCAAATGCTTTTTCTGCATATCCATGTTATTTTTGTTAATTCTGTTTATGTTATGTATTTCATTTATTGACTTGCATAGGTTAAAACATCCCTACGTCTCTGGTGTAAAATCAACTTGATCATGGTGGATTTTTTTTTTTTTGATATGCTATTAGAATCAGTTAGCTAGTATTTTGCTGAGAATTTTTTGCATCTATATTCATTAGGGATATTGGTCTGTAGTCTTTTTTTGTTTTTTTTTTTAATGTCCTTTCCTGGTTTTGATATCAGGGTGATACTGGCTTCATAAAATGATTTAGGAAGGATTCCCTCTTTCTCTATGTTTTGGAATAATGTCAGCAAGATTGGTACTAACTCTTCTTCAAATGTCTGATAGAATCCAGGTGTGAATCCATCTAATCATGAACTTTTTTGTTGTTGACAATTTTTTTAATTATCACTTTTGTCTTGATGCTTGTTATTGGTCTGTTCAGAGTTTCTGTCTCCTTGTGATTTAATCTAGGAGGGCTGTCTATTTCCAAAATTAATCAATCTCCTCTAGATTTTCTAGTTTGCGTGCATAAAGGTGTTCATAATAGCCTTGAATGATCTTTTTTATTTCTGTGTTATCAGTTGTAATGCTTCCTGCTTTATTTCTAATTGAGCTTATTTGGATCTCTCTCTTCTTGGTTAATTTTGCTATCAATTTTGTTTCTCTTTTCAAAGAACCAGGTTTTTTTTTTCACATTTTGGATTTTTTATTTTTTTCTTTCAATTTTATTTAGTTCTGCTCTGATCTTTGTAATTTCTTTTCTTCTGTTGGGTTTGTTCCTGTTTCTGTAATTCCTTGAGTTGTGACCATAGATAGTCTATTTGTGCTCTTTCAGACTTTTTGATGTAGGCATTTAAGGCTATGAACTTTCCTCTTAGCATCACCTTTGCTTTATTCCAGAGGTTTTGATAGGTTTTGTCACTATTATTATTCAGTTCCAAGAATTTTCTAATTTTCATCTTGACTTCATTGTTAACCTAATGATCATTCAGGAGCAGGTTATTTAATTCTTATGCATTTCAACAGTTTTGAGGGTTCCTTTAGGAGTTTATTTCCAATTTTTTCCACTGTTGTCTGAGAGTATTTGATGTAATTTCAATTTCTTAATATTTATTGAGACTTGTTTTGTGGCCTATCATATTGTTTATCTTGGTGAATGTTCTATGTGCTGATGAATAAAATGTATATTCTACAGGTGTTGGGTACAGTGTTCTTTAAATATCTAAGTCCATTCGTCTAGGCTGTAGTTTAAGACCATTTTTTATTGACTTTCTGTCTTGATGACCTGTCTAGTGCTTTCAGTGGAGTATTGAAGTCCCCCACTACTATTGTGTTGCTGTCTATCTAATTTCTTAGGTCTAGTACTAATTGTTTTATACATTTGGGAGGTCAAGTATTAGGGGCATATATATTTCGAATTGTGATATTTTTCTGTTGGATAGTCCTTTTATGGTTACATAATGTCCCTCTTTGAGTTTTTTATCTGTTGTTGCTTGAAAATATTTTGTCTAAGAATAGCTATTCTTGTGTGATTTTTGTGTCCATTTCTCTGAAATATCTTTTGCTACCCCTTTACCTTAAGTTTATGTGAGTCCTTATGTGTTATGTAGTTTTCTTGAAGATAGCAGATACTTGATTGATGAATTTTTATCCATTCTGCCATTCTCTATCTGTTAAATGGAGCATTTAGGCCATTTACATTCAGCATTAGTATTGAGATGTAAGGTACTACTCTATTCATCATGCTAGTTGTTGCCTGAATACCTTGTTTTGTTTTTTTCATTTCCACTGTGCTATTGTTTTACAGGTCTTGTGAGATTTACGCTCTAAGAAGTTTCCATTTTGATGCACTTCAATGTTTCAAGGATTTTAAACTCTTTTGAGCAGTTCTTGTAAAGCTGGCTTGGTAGTGGTAAATTCCCTCAGCATTTGTTTGTCTGAAAAAGACTCTTTCTTTTCTCTTTTATGAAGCCTAGTTTCACTGGATAAAAATTATTGGCTTATAATTGTTTTGTTTAAGGAGGCTACAGATTGAACCCCAATTCCTAGATTGCAGTGTTTCTGTTGACAAATTTGTTGTTCTGAGAGATTTTCCTTTATAAGTGTCGTGCTGCTTTTGCCTCACAGCTCTTAAGATTCTTTTCTTCTTCTTAACTTTAGATAACCTGATCACTATGTGCCTTGGCGATGATCATTTTGCGATGAATTTCTTCAGTGTTCTTGAACCTTCTTATATCCGTATGCTGCGATCTCTAGCAAGTCCAAGGAAGATTTCCTCAATTATTCCCTCAGTGTATTTTCCAAACTTTTAGATTTCTCTTCTTCCTTGGGAACACCAATTATTCTTAGGTTTGATGACTTAATATAATCCTTAACTTCTTGGAAATTTTGATTATTTTTAAAAATTATTCTGTTTTGTTTTGATTTGTCTTTGTTGGATTTGGTTAATTCAAAAGCCTTGTCTTTGAACTCCGAGATTCTTTCCTCTACTTTTTTGATTTTATTGCTGAGACTTTCCAGTGTGTTTTGCATTTTTCTATGTGTGTCCTTCATTTCCAGAAGTTGTGATTAGTTTTTTTTTAGATATGACATTTCTCTGAGGATTTTTCCATCCATGTCCTGTAATATTTTAAAAAAATATCTTGCAGTTGATGTTCACCTTTTTCTCATGCCTCCTTGAGTAGCTTAATAATCAACCTTCTGAATTCTTTTTTTTAGTAATTCAGAGATTTCTTGTTGGTTCGGATTCATTACTGGTAAGCTAGTGTGATATTTTGGGGCTGCTAAAGAACTCTATTTTGTCATATTACCATAACTGTTTTTCTGGTTCCTTTTCATTTGGGTAGAGTATATCAGAGGAAAGATCTGGGGCTCAAGGGCTGCTGTTCAGATACTTTAGTCCCTCAGGGAGGTACCTTGATGTAATGCTCTCCTCTTTCCCTTCGAGCTGGAGCTTTTGAGAGCCAGAGTGCAGTAACTATTATTTCTCTTCTGAGTCAAGCCACCCCCGCAGAGCTACTGGGCTTAGGGCAGGTACTGGGGGAGTGTGTGCAAAGAGTCCTGAGATGTGATCCATCTTCAGGTCACTCAGCCATGGATACAAGCACCTGCTCTGGTGGAGGTAGCAGAGGAGTGAGGTGAACTCTGTATGGAACCTTGGTTGTAGTTTTGTTTAGTGTGATGGTTTTGTCGAATGCTGGTTGTTTTGGCAGTAAAGTGTTCATGGGGCAGACTGAGGACCTCTTGTTAGCCAGAATGTTACAGGTGGTGGAGTTAGCTGCTGTTTTCTCCTTTATTGGGGCAGGTTGCTCTATTATGAGTCGTAATGGTTTGTGTTGGCTGGCCTCTAGCCAAAAAGTGTCACTTTGAAGAGTGCATCAGCTGTGGTAGAATAGGGAGAATCAGGCGTTGGACAGGGCCCTAGAGCTCCCAAGAGATTATGTCTTTTGTCTTTAGCTACCAGGGCAGGTAGAGAAAGACCATCAGGTGGAAGCAGGTTTAGGCGTGTCTGGGCTCACACTCTCCTTGGGTGGCGCTTATCCAGCCACTGTGGGGGGATAGAGGTGGGTTTTTCAGGCCAATGGAGTTATTTCCCAGGGTAATATGGATTCATCTTCTATGTTCCTACAGGTGACCAAGGAAGTGAAGAAAAGCTGGCAGAGACAAGCCTCATTAAGCTCCCACACAGCTGAAAAGGCCACTTTCAGTTCCACTGTGTTCCCCCAACAGCAGAGTTTATATCCAGCAGCTGGTGACCAGGGCTGGGAACTTGTCCCATGTTAAAGCCTCCTCACTGAGAAAGGAAGGTGGGCTTTCAGACTTCACTTCCTTTCTGCTGTGACTTCTTTGCTTCTATCTGTACTTCCAGTTTGCCCCCCTCCCCCTAGAATCTGCCTTGGAAAATTCATGCTTGGTCAAAATTATTATAAAGTTCAGTTGGAAGTTTCCTTTTACCTGTGGTCTTATTCCAATTCTGTTGGCAGTTCTCCCAAAATCTCCTGTAAGATAAAGTCAGAAATGGCTTCCCTGGGGACCAGGAATGCCTACAGGGCTCTTACCACTGCTTTTTCTACTTTTATATTTTTTTCGGCTCTCTAAAGTCATTTCAGCTCTAGGTTAGGTTAAATCCTTCTCTTGTGTGATCTGAATTTTCAGGCTCCCTGGTGAGGATGTGTGTTCAGAGGTAGACTTTCCAACTCTCACACTTTGTGCACTCACAGTTTTTTGGCTGTCTATCAAAGTTTGCAGCGGCAAGCTGCTTTTTTTTTCAAAAGGTCTGTGAATTCTTTCAGTTTTCCGGATATATTCCTGTGGTAGGGTTTGGAGCAAAAATTCATGAGATGAAACTTCACACACTGTTTTGTCTGAGTTGGAGCTGCAAGTTAGTCTTGCTTCTTATTTGCCATTTTTCCCTCTAAATTTAAATATATTGATAGAAAATCAGGTAAATGGAGTGGCAAATTAGTGAATCATGAAGCATACATTAATGAAAACAAGTAATTTGTATATTTCATATGCAAATTAAATGTGGAAAAGTATACTCAATAAAAATAGTTGAGAGTAATTTATAAGTAGCATGTTTTTCAATCTTTAATACTTATTCCTGTTCTTTCCCATGAATATATTTGCATATTTATTATTTAGTACAAGCAGTTTTGTCAAATATACACTCAAAATTTAATTACAAATTGTGTATATGTCCCTTAAGTGTATAGAAATTACAAATCAATATTTAAAAGTTTCCTTGGTCCTATCCAGAATGATCTGTTGCCATATGTGATGGTTAATACTGAGTGTCAGCTTGATTGGAATGAGGGATACAAAGTATTAATCCTGGGTGTGTCTGTGTGGGTATTGCCAAAAGGATTACCATTTGAGTCAGTGGGCTGGAAAGACAGATCCACCATTAATCTGGTGGGTACAATCTAATCAGCTGCCAACAAATATCAAGCAGGCAGAAAAAAAAAACCTGCAAAAGGAGAGACGGGCCTAGCGTCCCAGCCTACATCTTTCCCCCCTGCTGATGTTTCCTGCTCTCGAACATTAGACCCCAGTTCTTTAGTGTTAGAACTTGGACAGGCTCTCCTTGCTCCTCAGCTTGCAGACAGCCTATGTGGGACCTTGTGATCATGTAAGTTAAAACTAATACTTAATAAACTCTCCCAATAAAAAGCATCTGCAGTATGGTGCTTCCAGGGGAAGAATGATTGAAGCTTGTGACTGGTCTCAGATTCTTTGTGAGACAGTCTCTAATGGATATCTTTCCTTTAATGATGTTGCTATTTTGAATTCTTTTTCTAACAAGAACTACACATTTCTAAGCATTTTCATTTTAGGCCCTGTGAGTCTTCTTTTGAAATTGAACCCTGTCTAAATGCCATTGTTAGTATATATACCCATGGAACAGAATGCATGAATTCTGAATGCAGTTTTTTAAAGATCACAACAAAAAAAGCAGAAGAACATTATTTTGGGAAATATCTACATGACATAAAATTCTGAAAGGAAGAAAGAGAACCATTGTCATAAAATTCAGAGCATTAAATATATCTTAGAAGAGGAATAATTAACTGTTAATACATGTTAGTTATATGTATTAATTTTTTTTTTTTTTAAGACAGAATCTCATTCTGTTGCCAAGGCTGGAGTGCAGTGGTGCAATCTTGGCTCACTACAAATCTCCGCCGTACACATTGAAGCAATTCTTCTGCCTTAAGTCCTTAGAAGCTGGGGCTAAAGGGGTTCACCACCATGCCTGGCTAATTTTTTGGTATTTTTAGTAGAGACAGGTTTTCAACATGTTGACCAGGCTGGTCTTGAACAGTAGAGACAGGTTTTCTACATGTTGACCAGGCTGGTCTTGAACTCCTAGCCTCAAGTGATCCACTCGTGTTGACCTCCCAAAGTGCTGGGATTACAGGCATGAGCCACCGCGCCTGGCCTTATATGTATTAATTCTTATTCTGGACATTGTATGTATCTTTTGACATATATTTCAATATTAAGTAATAAAATATAATCAAGTAAAATGGTATTTAGATTTTGTATATTTTATATCTAAATGTCATGAAGTAAAATCACACGCAAAAATATTTGGAAATAACACTTTCATTAATCAAGAAATACAGTAGGTTAACTATTTTCTTTTTTAATCGCCATCGTCATATTTCAGCCAAATGATAATTGCTTTAGAGCGTTGAGTCAAACTCCACCCTATTGCTAGAGACAACAGAGTGAGTAACAATAGCTAAACTAACTTTGACAATAAAAGCTTGTTTTTTTAAATGAACATTAGGACAATGCTAAATATCTTATTGTATTTTAACACCATATTAAATTCAGTATATAGTTATCTTTTATTTATGCCAAAAACTTCTATGGCCCCAGAAAGACAATGAAAAGTATCATCAATAACAACCTTAGGCTTCAACTGAAGGATATACAGTAAGTTATCTTAGCAGCCTTTCTTAACTTCATATTTAAGAAGCATCCTAAATATGTTATAGTCTACAAAAACAAAACATTTTACTTTTCGGGTCTCTTATACAGTTGTGTATTAAACAGAATAAATTATCCTTAAATGAAAATTCCATGTAAAAACATATAAAATGTTATATTATCTAGTACAAATATGTTATGGATGCATAATAGGCTTTGGGAACACATTTAAAGGATAATTTAACTCCTAGGGTCATTTTTGTTATTTTACTAACTAAAGAAATATCATTTAGGCTTTTAAATAATGTGTTTTCTATGTGTGGCATGAAACACACCTTTTTGGAATCATTATGTCCTGGCAAAGAAATTTTTGCAAGGACAAGAGTAGGGCAAGACAAGAAAAAATAGATGGGAAATCATCTTCTGATTTATGAGTTATAATTAGTCATGTCTAAATAATAAATAACACTAAGACATATGTTATTAGAAATATTAGCAGTATCCAGCATTTATTTATAGCAACAAAGTAATTTACATGTCTAGTGTATGTACATTTCCCATAGAAAGTAGTTCCTCTGACTTTAGTGCCTTCTTGCTCTTCCTACCCAAACTAACGTGTCTAACATTAGCTCCTAGAGACAAGAGTTGTTTGCCTTATCTACTTTTTTGTTTTTCTGAGTTGTAGTTGAGCTCTTGATGCCCAGGCTGGAGTGCAATGGCAGGATCTCAGCTCACTGCCACCTCCGCCTCCTGGGTTCAAGCAATTCTCCTGCCTCAGCCTCCCGAGTAGCTGGGATTACAAGCACCTGCCACCATGCATGGCTAATTTTTTAGTCAAGACAGGTTTTGCTGTGTTGACCAGGCTTGTCTGGAACTCCTGACCTTAGGAGATCCAAAATGCCTCAGCCTCCCAAAGTGCTGGGATGACAGGCATGAGTCACCATACCTGGCCCACTTTTTCACTTTGCTTTGGTTTCTTTTTCAGGTTGTCAAAGAAGATCATAAATTTCAAGAGTGGACATATTATTTACTGATTTAAAATAAATGCAATTAAAATTAATATATAAACAAAGTGACCTAGGTGCAAACATCAGCATTCAGCTTGTATTCCTGAAATGCAGAAACTGGATTGAATTGCATCATTACTGGTCACTCTGCTTGTTTCCAAACAGAAAGGGTCCTCACAATAGATCGTTATTTTTCTTGTTTTATTTCATTTTAATTGACTAAAAAATAATTGTGTACATTTATGTGGTACAATATGATTACAGGTATACATTGTGGAATAATCAACTCAAGCTAATTAACATATCTAGCATCTTAAATACTTATTGTTTCTTTGAGTTTAAAACATTTTAAACCCTTTTTAAAGCTATTTTCAAATATAAAATACATTATTTCTATAGTACCATGGTGTGCAATAAATTATCAAAACACATACCTCCTGTCTACTTGAAACTTTGTATCCTTTAATGAAGGTCTCCCCCTTTCCCCATCTACCCCTGCCCTCAGTATCTGGTAAGCACTATTCTACTCTCTATTTCTATAGATTTGACTGTAGATTCCCCATATAAATGAGATAATATGTATTTGTCAGTTTGTATTTGGGTTATTTCTCTCAATATGATGTTCTATAGGTTCATCTATGTCAAAATAAATAACAGTTCTGCTTTTTTAAAGGTTTATATACCACATTTTAAAAATCCATTCAGTGATTGATGGGCACTTGGGTTGTTTCCGTATCTTGGCTATCGTGAATAATGCTGCAGTGAACATGGAGGTGCAGGCATGTCTTTGGCCTACTGATTTCAATTACTTTGTATACATATCCAAAAAAGAGATCTCTGGATCGTATGGCAATTCTGTTTTGTTTTTCTAAGGAATCTCCATAATGTTTTCTAAAATGTGTGTACTAATTTGAGACACCATCCATAATGTATAAGAATTCCCCTTTTTCCACATTCTCACCAATACTTGTTATCTTTCATTGGTTTGGTAGTAGCCAATCTAAAACATGTGATGTAATATTGCCTGTTTTTTAATAAGGTTGTTTGTTATTTCCTAGTAGTTTTCTTGTGTATTTTTTATATTAGCCCCTTATCTAATGTATAATATGCAAATATTTTCTTCCAATATCTAAGTAATCTCTTCCCTCTACTGATTGTTTCCTTGGCTTTGGAAAACCTGTTTATCTGATGAAATCCCATTGGTGCATTTTTGCTTTTGCTTTTGAGGTCATATCCAAGAAATCATAGCCCAAAGCAACATTATGGAGTTTTTACTCTATGTTTCATTCTTGTAATTTTACAGTTTCAGGTCTTAAGTTTTTAAATCATTTTGGATTGACTCTTATTTATTAATTATTATTATTACTTTTTGAGACAGAGTCTTGCTTTTTTGCCTAGGCTGGAGTGAAACGGCAGGATCTCAACTCACTGAAACCTCTGCCCACAGGTTCAAGCAATTCTCCTGCCTCAGCCTCCCAGTTGGCTGAGAATACAGGCACATGCCATCATGCCTAGCTAATTTTTTGTAATTTTAGTAGAGACGGTGTTTCACCTTGTTGGCTAGGCTGGTCTCGAACTCCTGACCTCAGATGATTCACCTGACTTGGCCTCCTAAAGTGGTAGGTTTACAGGTGTGAGCCACTGCACCTGGCATTTACTCTTATAAAGGGATGAGATAAGGGTTTGTTTTCATTCTTCTACTTGTGGATATCCAGTTTTAAAAACACCATTTTTTGAAGAGACTCTCCTATTCTCATTGGGTGTTCTTAGCACCCTTATGAAAATCAATTGGCCATAAATGAATGGGTTTATTTACAGGCTTCTTATCCTACTCAACTGGTCAGTGTATCTGTCTATGTGCCAGGACCAGGCTGTTTTGAATATTAAAGCTTTGTAAAGTATTTTGAAATCTGGTAGCATGATGTTTCCATTTTGTTCTTTTTGCTCAAGATGACTTTGGTTTTTTGGGGTCTTTTGTGGATCCATACAAATTTTAGATTTTTTTTTCTATTTCTGTGAAGAATGACATTAGAATTCTAATATTGTATATTAGTCTATTATTGCACTGCTATAAAGAAATACCTGATACTGGGTAATTTACAAAGAAAAGAGGTTTAATTGGCTCATGGATCAGCAGGCTGTACAGGAAGCACAATACTGGCATCTGCTCAGCTTCTTGGAAGGCCTCAGGGAACTTACAATCATGGTGGAAGGCAAAGGGGGAATGAGGCATCTCACATGGTGTGAGCAAAAGTAAGGGGAATGGGGGAGTGCCGTACACTTTTAAACAATCAGATCTCACAATAACTCACTCATTCACTGTCACAAGAACAGCAAGAAGGGGAAGGTGCTAAGCCATTCATGAGAACTCTGTCCCCATGATCCAGTAGCCTCCCAACAGGCCCACCTTCAACACTAGGGATTACAATTTCACATGAGATTTAGTGGGCACACAGATCCAAACTATATCATATGGAGTGTATTGAATCCATAGATAACTTTGGGTATTATGGACATTTTAAAAATATTAATTCTTCCAATCCATGAGCATGAGATATTTCTCCATTTATTTGTATCTTATACCATGTCTTTCATCAATGTTTTATAGTTGTTAATATACAAATCTTACACTTTTATGGTTAAATTTACTCAAGTATTTTTTAATGTTCTTTTAAATGAATTTTTTCTTAATTTTCTCTTCAAATAGTTTGTTGTTCATGGATCTTATTTTTAAAGGTCACTTTTCTCCTCTGACTTGACTTTCTTTCCTCCAGTCATATCCCTACAAGCAGGTTGGGAAATTCTGGAGACATCTGGATGTGTTCTCCTAGATTCCACACCTCTTTCTTTTTGACCTCACAGAAAACCCAGAACCCCATATTTCCATGCACAAATGATGCCATGCCTATTTTTTTCTGAGAATGTACTATACCACCAAATGTGAGCATCCTTTAACTCAAGAATAGAGTCAACCAGTATGTACATGGACTAGTGTGTAATGTAACAAGACCCAGAAAGTTCAGAGAAGTGTAGGTAAAAAATAATCATTGTTGAAAGAGAAAAGAGTTTAAACTGAATGCTAGGTTGAATGCTAGTTTCCAGTACCCTTTGACTGATTACACAATCCCACTGATTACACAACTAGGTAAAATTTGAAACCCCAAAAGCTTAATACACCTACATTTGGAGCTTGGCTTTCTGAGTTTTTATAAATGTTTATTTGCAAAGTAGAAAAAATACAATGTATTTTTTTAATATTTAAAAACCTTACATTTTTATTTTTAATTTATTTTACAATTGTAAAATATTTGAACATATGTTTTGTGGAATTAAACTTGTAATCTTGACCTAGACCCTGCAAATGATACAGAAAGACCTGATTTTAGATGCCATAGTACACAATAAGTATCTTTCACTGATTTTGTTAAGCTGGCTAAGTTAGTAGATATTTATGTCTGTGATATCTGTTATTAATGTGTATGTTTAGAAGTATACAATGTTAAATGTATTAGATAAATATAGACTTGTTGAAATCTCTGTTTCCTTTTTTTATAGATTATTTAAAATGAAAGCAAAATTAGAACCATAATATTACAAGAACTCTGGTTAAAAAGTTGCTAGCAGCTGAAAATTTACCAAAATCCAGAGTACAGTAAGATGAAAAACAAAGCAAAACAATATCAGTATAAATCAGTTGTAAACTGTAAAGAAAAAGTTATAGAAATTATAACAGGAATGAAACAAATATAAAGAGTAGTGGCATTGAACAATTTCACTGTCTTTAATTAAATAAAATATCTTTATGAAAAATATCAATCATGAATTTTAAATATGAAAAATTTTGAATATTGGATAAACCTTCAGAAAAAAATAAAATCAGTGAAATGAAATCTATGTTTAACAATTATCCAAGAGCCTCTTACACAGATAAATATTATTAAAGATGAAATCAAAGAGTAATTGAGCATATATTGTGAGTTTATTACATACATCTAATAAGAGTTCAAGCAAAAGGAAAACGTGAACATACTAGGGAAGCAATATTAGATGAATTAGCAGTAAAAAACTTGCAGCACAAAAAATAACTAAAACCTCACCTTAAAAGTAAACACACTTTTTCCAAGTGTGGAGCAGGATAAACAAAACATAAGTTTCGCTTAGTTTTATTATAAAAGTGTCCAATATTTACAGACAAAAAAAACTGCATGTCAACACTGTGCTCCAGTTGGTAATTTTTTTTTCTTATAGCAGTACAGGCTAACTATATGTTTGTGTTAAAGTAAATAAACAACTTAAAAGGCAGACAATAGGATTTAGGTTTCTTATTGTTAGAGAGGGCTTTTATAAGAAAGGAAAGCCAGAATGAATCACCTAGTACTGGATTAGAGTTAGAGACAATATAGTATCATGTCTAACTTAATATATATATGTATTAGTCAGTTTCTCAAGAGGAATGAAACCAATAAGATATCCATGTAAGAAGAGATTGATCATGAGAACTAGCTCACACAATTATGGAGGCTGAAAATTCTCATGATCTGCAATCTGCAAGCTGGAGATTGAGAAAAGCCACCGGTGTAATTCAGTCCTAGTCCAAAGACTTCAACAAGGAAAATCAATGATGTAAATCACAGTCTGAATGCACAAGAAAATGAGATGAGGTATCCCTGCAGTAAGGCAGGAAAAAGAAAAAGGTACAAATTTTACTTGCTTTGCTGTTTGTAAAAGAATGTTTTATCTGGAACTGTGTGGCCCACTCAAGTTAACACATAAAATTAACCATTACAATATATGAACATGACAACATATAAACGGAAACTACTATAAATGTGTGTACACGTGGGTTAGTATGCAGATGTATATTTCCTAGTTTTCACCACTGAGAGTGCCCAAAATAATAAAACCCTAGGAGCAATAAACACATCTATCATGCAGATCTTGGTTTTCAAATACTATTCTTTAATTAAAAAACACCAGAGTTCTATTAATTTAGACACCACTATTCTTTAATAAAAGATGTCAATGCCTGACTCGATGACTAGGTTAAGGAAACATACAAGTGAGTCTGGAATATCTTGAAGAACCAGGAAGTAATATAGAGGAGGGGAAGGAAGGGAGGAAGGAAGGAGGGAAGGAAGGAAGGAAGGAAGGAAGGAAGGAAGGAGGGGAGGGAGGGAGGGAGGGAGGGGAGAGAGGAAGGAAAAGGAATAAAGGGAAGGAAGGAAGAAAGAGGGAGGAAGTAGAGGGAGGAAGGAAAGGGACAGATGAGATGGAAGGGAGGAAGGCAAGGAATGGGATAGAAGAGGAGGAATGGGATAGAAGGGAAGGAAAGCAGGGGAGGGAGGGATGAAGGGAAGGAAGGAAGGAGAGGGGAGAGAGGAAAAGAAGGAGAGGGAGAGAGGTAAAGAAGGAGAGGGAGAGAGGAAAAGAAGGAGAGGGAGAGAGAAAAAGAAGGAGAGGGAGAGAGGAAAAGAAGGAGAGGGAAGGGAAGGCAAGGGAGAGGGAGGAAGAGGGAAGGGAGAGAGAAAGGAGAGGGAAGGGAAGGGGAGAGGGGAAAGGAGAGGGAGGGAGTCAGGCATACCAAAAGGACATAGAAACCAAGCAAAAACTAGAATGGTTTGAACAATAAAATAATGTTGAATTGTAATGAAAGGTATAAAATACATACATATGAGTCAGTAACACTATATATAAATAATTGAAGAAGTCAAATAAGTAAAGAACATGAGAGCAATCTTTTTTCCAGAATTTCAAATGATAAGTGGAAATGAGGCTTAATTAAATCTTGTCCCCCAAACCCTTGAAAATGAGTTAGTTTTAGTCATTTTCTTTCTAAAAATAGAACTGGGAAAGAAAAAAAAGTAAATTTATGGAGGATAAAAGTTGAAAACACTACCGTCACTGAATGATAACAGTTAACATCACCAATAACATCATGTGTCTCCTGATATGATGTGACAAGATGGGTACTTCGCTTATTTTGTTTAAGGACAATCTACTCATGAGATGAACAGTCATTGCAGAGAATACCTGACTAGCACTTTCCAAGACTACCAAGATTATGATTCAAAAAGAAAAGAATGAGTAACTATTACAGACCAGATAGGACTAGAAAAAAGTACAGTAAAAAAAAACAAAACAAAACATGGTAGCCTGGATAGAATGCTGGAATAGAAAGAGAACCTTAATGGAAAAACTGATGAAATCCATATAATGTCTGAATTTTATTTAATAGTAATGTGGGATATCAGTTTAATTATTTTAACAAAGGCATACAGTAATATAAGTTTTTAACAAGCAATAAGTAAAACTGAAGAACGGTATATAGAAACTCTGTGTTACTTTTGTAACTTTTCTGTAAATTTAAATTATACTGAAAGTAAAAGAATATGTATTTCCAACATTCAAATTAGACTAGACACCTCAAAAAGTAACTACAAATAGGGATGATGGGCAACACTCAACAACTGAATGCTATTTTCAACTACACACTGTGGGAAAACACCTGTTCTGGCCTTCACACTGGACAGATTTTTTGTTGTTGTCTTTTGGTTTTTAGGTTTTGCATTTTTCTTGTAAATTTCTAACCATCAATCTACTCTCACATAGCTTGGTGCCCCAAAATAGGTGTGCTTATATTTTTGTCTGTTTGTTTTATTTTTCACTCAGGCACCCGAACAGAAGTAAATAACAAGTGTAAGTCGCTGCTGAAGAAATTATCTTCAAAGTCTAATCCCAAAGACTAGAATGATAGCTTTAGACTGACTGCTAACATGTTGGACCCAATGATCTATAGATATTCATCATTTACATGCACACATATATACACACACATATACACAAACACACACACACACATACACACACACACACACACACATATATATACATACATAACTTTTCTAAATAAAATTCTGTGAAGCTGTAAAATTCTGTGAAGCATTCTTATTCACAGATTCAATCTAGAGTCTTTTGAATAGAAAAGAATTTCTGCAGGACAGCAAATCAAATGTTTGGAAACAAATCTATAAGTAGATTTAGATGAATTTAGCCAGCTGCATTGCACTCCATGGCCTTAATTATTACCAAAATACTTACATCTAAACTCAAAAGGAATAAAATACTTAGGTTTGATGAAGACAAACATTAAATAAACCATCTAAATATATGTTTACTGTATTTATGAGTGGTTTATTTTAATATATATTAAATTAGGTAAAATAATTTTACATTTAATAATCACTATTAAATATTAAGTCTTTTCTCTCATTCTTGGATTTTGTATAATTTTTGTAGAGACAGGGTTTCACCATGTTGCCCAGGCTGGTGTCTAAGTCCAGGGCTAAAGCAACCCACCTGTCTCAGCATCCCAAAGTGCTAGGATTACAAGCATGAGCTACCATGACTGGTCACATGGTCACTTTTTAACAGACATTGAAATGCAAAGACTAAGCAGTACATCCTTAGTTAACAAGAGTTGGTTTATTGCTAGGACATGAGATATCAATTTTGTTCACTTAACAGCTCAGTAGGATGTATAAGGGTATGCCAAGAAATATAAGTTTTTTCTTCAAATGAGAATTTAACCAACATGTCTTGCAAAGGCTTTTCTGCTTGCTTTCTACCAGATATAATTTCATGTCTCTACAATATGTAGATGATCACTAGTATCTGGAAATATGACGTGGTAGAGGGCATCATCTCGGAAATTACTTCCTGGAAAATTATTCATACAGATCACCCAAATATTAGTTGGAGAATTAACCTATTAATTCCAAATGCTCACCACAATGTACAGGTATTTTCTCAATGATTTTATGTCTCTATTCAGCCTATCTTTTCTTCCCCTTCCCCAATCCTAGTGATACAATTTCTACCCCATTAAACAAAGTTTCAGTGAATATTGAGGTAGCGCCATGACTAAAGTGCATATATTACCTGATAGGAGCTTTTGTATTTAAAACATAAAAGGAATGTTACCATTTTTTATTGAAAATATATAGAAAGAAATGTAGGCCAGGATTTCAGCTTGATCACAGTAAGTAGGCACATGTGACCAAATGGTGCAGTGTTTAAAATGCTCCCACGGTATTTTATTTTCTAGTTATCATCTTTATCAAAAATAATTCTTCTAGTAGATCTCCATACTATTACTTCAGCTGTTACTACTTTTTGCTCAACTTTCCCCAAACCAGTTTATTTGATTTGCACACACCAAGGAATTTCCTGGCATCCCTTGCTTCCAATTTGAAAGCTCAGAATTTAATTTGCATTTTTAATGTGGATATCCTAGAGTTTCATTTTCCTGAAAAAACACCCTTTGGGTTACTTTTTGTTGCTAGAAGAACTACGGTGCCTTATATTGATTGGCAGTAATTTTCCATAGGCAAACACCTGCATGAGAAACACCTGCAGGTTCGTGAATTTGGGAAGTAAAATGGTTTTAAGCAGAAACTCAAGGGACAAGCACAAGCATTTCCAAAGTTCTGTATAAGGAATCAAAGAAAAATGGGATTTTAACAAAATATAATATTTATTATATTTTTGTTTATCAAGATATGAACTATGGATTTTTAGCAAAATACTAGTAATAAGAAGAAAAAAATCAAATATAAGAACACAGTCAAGTTGATGACTTTGAAAATACTTAAGAAAAATGAACATAAATGAAAGCTTTAAAAAAATACATATTAAGAATAATTTTTTATCTTTCAATCATATCAAGATCACTATATTCTTTACACACTTACAATTTTTAATTATAAATTGGAAACTGGAAAAATCAATATAACTTTTAAATTGGCTGTTTAATAGAAATACTAACATTGCTTGAGGCAAAGCCTTTCAACACCTGCACATACATTATGATCAACAAGCCATTTCTTGAGTTTGGAAAACAGTTGTTTTAGCATAGAAAAAAGAACTTTGTAAGTTTCAAAACACAAATGAAAAATTACTTTTATTACATTCTGATTAAATATGTTACTAATTTTCAGCTAATGAAAGAATATCACTAAAATGACACCTTAGTTCATTTGTCATAAGATAAAATATATTACTGATTTTAATATAGCTGGCAACACTTAATCTACACACAGTAAATTCATCTATTTCTTCTAAATAAAATAGACTAGAAGAAACATAATGTAAACACTAACAAAAAAATTGCATGTCAGAAACCAATATAGGCAAAACAATCTTTCATCAAATTTTACATTAGAAAAAGCTTCCTTCTATAGTTTGAGCATCTAATATCCAGCCTGTAACTTTGAAATATAGTTTATATATTAATATATTAGTTGAATAAGCTTTAAAATTCTGAGCATACTATAAAAAATCCCCATTAAAAAACCTGATGCATTCCTTTTTGAAAATAGAAAACCAAAAATGACCTCCTGCTCTGAGTATATAATTAAAAATTGAATAAATAATACTGTGAATTTACCTTTAAAAATTTTTAGAATAAAATATGACATAGGTCATGATCCTTCTGTTATAAATTCTGGAATGTTCCTGAATAAACTGACAGTCACATTAGGATAAGAAACATATTTTTGTATTAATACATGGCTATGTAGTTGACTAAAATATTTAAAGGCCTTTTTACCTCATGTAGGTTACAGTGAATCCTTAGACTTCCATAGCTGATATAAGTAAATATGTAATACATATAATCCAGAGGTAGCATATGTCAATAAAAACACTAACCTAGAAACCAATCTGATATCTTTTTTGCTTAGTTGGCATTAACTATATAATCCTGATACTCAAACTGTGGCCCATGGAGCAGCAGTATGAGCATCCCTTGGGAACATCTAGAAATTCAGATTTTAACCCCCATATCATACCTACTACAGCCAAATATGCATTTTAAGAAGGTCACCTGGTGATTCATAAGCATCATACAACTTGGAAAGCGTAAGTATAGACTATACTTTATAATGAAATCTGAAACGTACAAAGTATATAATATTTCTCAAAAGCAAAGATAGAGTGCTTTTTCACTTTAGTGTGCTGGATGGATATAAATTACATCGAAAGGTGGACATAGGAATTTTTAGCATGTGTACAATTCGTGCAGTATATTTATCCAAATAAAATGCAGATTCCATTTTTCCTTTGTTGGGTTTGATAGACTGGTAAAATGAACAAGTTTTAATCTTACTCATTTTGTTATTATTATTATTGTTAGAGTGTAGGAGATGTAAGACATAAATAAAATAGTTAATTGAAAAGAAACTTTTTTGAGAGTGACACACTCTCAGTTCAGAAAAAATCATTTTGTGTTTCTTCTGTCTTTAGGGAGCATAGGATAAGCCAATTACTGCAACTAGAAAAGACAAATTTTGAGTTATTACACTCCAAACAAAAGACCTGTTACAATTACTGTTGACATTTTGTATAATTTATCATCTATAATTATTTGTTAAATATGTATTTATACATATTTAATATTATATATTATACTATATATGTAAGAATATATATGTTGATATTTTATATGTCAATCTACAGATCATTTTTTAATTGCTTATTGAATATTTGCTATTAAGCCACCAAATGTCATATACTATTTTAATTACACAGATATCTCTAGATTTGTAGGTCATATATTCTTTAGGGAAGACAGAAAATTAACTGAAAGGAAACAAATAAATATAATAAATTGATGAAATATGTGGTATGTTCTGTCATAAAAAGAGCTATAAGAAAGTTAAATATTGAATAAGATAGAAAGGAAGAGCAAGAATGGGAGTGGTAAATTGCAATTTGAAAAAGACAGTCAGGTCAGCATCAATCAGTAGGGAATTTAGGAGCAAAAACCTGGAGTAATGCTACAGAGTTAGCACTGGAATATCTGGGGAGAAGAATGCCAGACAGAATATGTAACCAAGCCAGGGCATTAAAATGTGAGCACACCCTAACCTTGCTGAGCATTGTAAGAAGATTAATGCTAATGTCTAATGAGAACAGTGAAGTATACAGTGGTTTAGCATCAGATGAGAGCTAGATTATGTCAAGTCTGTAAACCTTTTTAAGGATATAGCTTTTCTAAAAGCCATTTCAGCTGTTGGGCACAGAAACAATGTAATCCAATGCATACTGTAAAATAATTGATTTTGCTGTTGTGTTCAGAATGGACTGCAGTGGGATTGAGCAAAGGAGATTAATTGTGAAGCTATTTCAGTAATCCAGGTGGGAAGTCATGATGGTTCACACTAGAAAAATGGCAGTTAAAAAAAAAAAAAAACAGTGAGAAATTAATTCTGGAATCTGGACATATTCTGAAGGTAGAACCAACGGAATTTACTGACATATTGAGAATAGGCTGTGGTAGGTGATATCATGTCCCTCATCCAAAGTTGTCCACTTCCTAATCCTCAGAACCTGTTACTGTTACCTTACAAGATAAAAGAGACTTCATAGATGTGTCTAAATTATTTTTTTTACCTAATTCTGGATGATTCGGGTAAAAACAATGTATTACAGCAACTCTTATAATAAAGAAGTAGAAAGGTCAATGTGAGAGAGGGATATATAATGAAGGAAAAGAACCAAAAAGAGATTTGAAGACATTACACTGATGGGTTAAAACGTGGTAGGTGATGGCGGAAGGGACCACAGGATAAGGAATGTGGGCAGCCTCTAGAAGTTGGGAAAGGCAAAGAAAACAGCCTTTGCCAACTGCCTCCAGATGGAATGCACTCTGCTAATATCTTAATTTTGCCCACTTTTGAACTTTTGACCTCCAGAAGTGTTAGGTCATAAACTTGTGTTTTTGTTTGTTTGTTTTTGTTTTTGTTTTGAGACAGAGTCTCACTCCGTCGCCAGGCGCCAGGCTGGAGTGCAGTGGCGCAATCTCGGCTCACTGCAACCTCCGCCTCCCAGATCAAGCAATTCTCCTGCCTCAGCCTGCCGAGTAGCTGGGACTACAGGAGTGCGCCACCATGCCCGGCTAATTTTTGTATTTTTTGTAGAGACGGGGTTTCACCATGTTGGCCAGGATGGTCTCGATCTCTTGACCTCGTGATCTGCCCGCCTCGGCCTGCCAAAGTGCTGGGATTACAGGCATGAGCCACAGCACCCTGCCAAACTTGTGCTGTTTTAAGCTGTAAATTGGTGTGGTAGCAAAAGGAAACTAACACATGGGCTTTGAGCGGAAGAGTAAAGATTACAGGAATATGGCTTTTGTTCAACTGAGATTGTAAATAGAAAATGGTCAAAAGTTCAGTTTTGACATTTTAGGTTTGAAATGTCTAATTTATATCAAAACAAAGATATGGCATATAAAGCTGAATTTTAAAATCTGGAGTAAATAAAAGATAATTGGACTAGACATTTAAATGTGACATTTTTGTGCCTATATGTGATATTTAATGCCAGAAAATTCACATGAGATATCAAGGGAAAGAGTGAAGAAAATCAAAGACTGAACCCTGCACCATTCTATCATAAGAAGCTAAGAAAAGGAAGACGCAGCATAGAAAAAATGAGAAGGAAAAATATTTTCAATTGTATAAATATATGTATCACTAGAATTTTAGCTTTTAATTACAATTTTAAAAATAAAAAAATGAAAAAAAATAAAACAATCAATTAGCTACTTCCATTTCATACATGTTTTGAAAATTGATTTTAGTTAATATAAGATACTATAACTATTGCAACAATTTTATAAATTAATTTGAAGTCACTAGGTATTTATTAATTATTTTATTTAATTTGTTAGATTAATAACTAGATTAATTGTCAATATCAACATCATAAAAATACATTAGTACCATATTTTGTTTCATATTACTATTATTGTTAATATTATTACTTAATTAAATATACACTCAATATCCATAAATATCTAAAAATGGATAAGGCTAAGTTATAGTCACATATTTATTATTAGTGTTGTACAATTTTATTGTGGTTGATACTCCAGCTATAATTATTCCAAAAAATTGGATTTTCTGACTTTATTCTTTATTATTGTTTTTCAAAATATAAAAAGAAAACATTGTCAAAACAAATATTACTTGGATACTCTCTGTCCTCTTAGATATTCTGTTATATAATGGTATAAATTTGTGTTAGAGTATATATACACACACACACACACACACACACACACACATAATGGTATATATATATACATATAATGGTATATATATATACATATAATGGTATAAATTTGGGTTAGAGTATATATACACACACACACACACAAACACATATATACATACATATATATATACACACATATATATACACATATATATGTGGAGATATATATATATGTATGTATATATGATGGAATACTACTCAGCCATTAAAAATGAACGAATTAATGGCATTCACAGCAACCTGGGTGGAAATGGAGACTATATTCTAAGTGAAATAATGCAAGAATGGAAAATAATCAAACAGCATATGTTCTCACTCATAAGTGGGAGCTAAGCTATGAGGGTGCAAAGGCATAAGAATGATACAATCAACTTTGGGGATTCAAGGGAAAGGGTAGGAGGTGGGTGAGGGATAAAGACTACAAATTGGTTTCAGTGTACACTGCTCAGGTGATGAGCACACCAAAATCTCACAAATCACCAATAATAAATTATCCACGTAACCAAATACCACCTCTTCCCCCAAATCCTATGGAATTAAAAAAAATTTTTAAAAAAGAAATATGAGCTAATTGCCAAGAAAACAAAATAACAAATATTTGAAATTTTTTATATAAAATTATGTAACAATTATGTACATATTGAAGGTTGATGTATATTTCCTCATTAATAGATGTAAAAAATGGAAAATAATCTTAAAATTAATAGCAAAAATGAATGTTTGTGACTATGTATATCTGAGCAACACTGATTCCTATATATTGAATATTAAAGCAGAAAAACAGATGTATTTATACAGCTCATACAATTCTCTTAAATTTTCATGGATAAAACAGACCAAAGAAAGTAAGAATATAATTAATCTGAATAATATGTTCAGTCACGTTGATATAGATGTGTGTATGTATATGAGTTTGTCTATGTGTATAAATTCAATCTATCATAAAAATAATATTGCCAGCTCTATTTTTAGCATATATATTTTAATAAAACATATTGGACAAACTGGAAAATCTTAAATCCTAATTGGTTCGAGGAGGGCCAAGATCTAAGATGTTTTCAAAGTCAAAATTTCAAAAAAGTTTCAAGAATTTTCTAAAATAACTAACCCTGGAGGTGGGAATAATGTCTCTATTAAACAAAGTGTTTTGGTTAAAATGAACGAATCAACTACATTATTTGTTATAAAGAAGTTTTACAGTGTGCAAAATGCAATAAAACAGCATTACATGCTACATAGAAAGCTTCCAAGAAAGGAAGAGTCAATTGATGTGGTAAATGTCACTGATGTTTTAAGAAATTGCCACAGCCACCTCTATCTTCAACAACCGATACCCTGATCAGTCAGCAGCCATCAGTATCAATGCAGGACCCTCCACCAGCAAAATGATTGACTCATGAAGTCTCAGATGATTGTTAGCATTTTTCAGAAATAAGCATTTTTAGTTATGTGTATTCTTTTAGACATAATGCTATTGCAAATTTGGCAGACTATAATATTGTGTGAAGATTACATTACATGCACTGGGAATTTGAAACATTTTTGTGACATGCTTTATTGCTTTGTTTGCTTTATTGCAGTGTTTTGGAACTGAACCTGAAATATCACCAAGGTATGCCTGTAACTTTTTCTCTCTATATATATAGATATAGAAACTTTTTTATTCTTGATAGTGATGATTTTTGTTTTCTTCCTTTTAGTTATGATGAAAGTTTTAGAACTTACCAGTTTTACTAAGTTTTGGAAAAACAATCAATCAATATTGGACTTTGTCGACCTGTTCTAATTTATAATTTTAAGATACTTATTTGCTATCAATTTACTTTCTTGTATTTTTTAAAATAAAATGTGTTGCTTTTTTAACTTTATGAGGAGTATATTGGATATATTATTTTTAGTATTTCTGTTCTAAGGGAATTTATGGCTATAAATTTTTACTAATTGCAGATTTAATCACTTTGCATAAGATTTGATATGTAGTATGTTTATTCTTACTCAATTCAAAATATTTCAATATTTTATAATCACTTGTAATATTGATGCATAATTTATTTGGAGCTGTTCTGGTTATTTTCGAAATATGTGGGAGATTTTTAACAAAATTATAGAGCATTACACATAAACACAGATACCCATAGTTACAAATCACTTCTTAATTCTCACCAAGATATGAGATATGCCAAGGAATAAAATACAGATTTAATATCACTCACCTAAAATGCTTAGAATCACAAGTGTTTCAAGTTTTGAATATTTTTCAGATTTTGGCATATTTGCATTCTATACTAACTAGTTGAATGTCCCTAATCTGATTATCCAAAATGCTTCAATAAGCACTTCTTTGAGTGTTATGTTGGTGCTCAAAGTTTTGAATTTTGTCACAGAATGGAAGAGGCTTAAGTTTTTAATTTTGGAGCATTTCAGATTTCAGATTTTTTGGATTTGGTAAGCTCAACCTGTATTAGTCAGTAAATTCTGTAAGTATATAAAGTATGCCCTATATCCATGGAATAATTAATTGAAAAATCAATAAAGTAAAGCTATCTGGAAAAAGCATCATATTTGAAAATGAAGCTTTTTGAAAAAATACCACAAATAAAGAGAAATAAATTTAGTGGAAGACATTCAAGACCTCTACACTGAAAACTACAAATATGTTTAAATAAATTAAAATACCCTAAATAAAGAAATATAATATGTTCATTAATTAAATTTGATACTGCTGAGTTGTCAAGACACATACATTTCACTTCTATGTATTTACCTGAACAAAGGAAATACTATGTTCACACAAACACTTTTAAATTAAAGCACATTGTAGTTTTATTTTCAAAATCCCAAAATTGGAAACAAATCAAATGCCCAATAATAGGTGAATGAACAAACAAAATGGAGAGTAGCCATACACTAGAATAATATTCGATAAGAAGAAGAAAATGATGTCTTGATACACTCAACAAATTGAAGGACGTACAACATTATTGTGCTGAATAAAATAAAGTCAGATACAACTATATGCTATATGAACCCATTTATAGAAAGAGCAAACTAATATATAGAGTCAAAGAAGCAGATTAGTAGTCACTTGGGGTCAGTCATGAACAGAGGAATAGACCTCAAAGAGCCAAATAAATATCTTGCAGCTAATGAAAGCACAGTATTTTAGTTGAGGTGTTTTTTTTCGTCGCAATATGCAGGTGTCAAAAACCCAGATTAAAAAAATCCTAGGTTGGTTGGTTTCAAAATAAACTTTGAAGATATGTCTTCATTATCATCCAGATTTCATTTTATTCTATTGTAAAGTGAGCTGCTGGTCTAAATTGGGAAAGTAATTGGAAGCAATATCTTTCTCCCCTCTTTTTTTTTTTCCTTTTGGATACCAATTAGAGTTTATTTTCGTTTTTACTTTTCAGCAGATTTTCTACATTGTACTTAGTCACACTTTTTTTCATTTAAAAAGAATCTCTCCTGAGATTCATAATAGTTCTTGAAACTGTAATTTATTGTGGTTTCTCATTTTAGAATATTATTGGTTATATTTGACCAATATTATAGTCAAATATGTCTTCTGCTTTGTTATTTGTAGTCTCCTTCTGGAATTCAAACAGCAAATGTATTAGATGTTGCATTACACCTTGCATGTCTCCTTTATTCTTTTTTATATATTCTATATTTTGTCTCCTTTGCGCTGGGTTGGATTTTTTTTCGGTTAATATATATGCTATTTTACCAATTAGCTCTTCCTGTGTGCCTCATCTGCGCTCAAAGCCATTTACCCAGGTATTAATGTAATCATTATAATGTCCATTTGTTTTCATCTTATAGTTTTCAGTTCTCTGTTGTATTTCTCTATAGTGTCCTTCAATTTCTTATCACATTAATTGTAGTTATTCTGGCTTGCATGGCTAACGATCCCATATTAGAAGCTTTTATGCATCTGTTCTCTTTTGCTTTTTCCCTTCTTAAAAATTAATTCTTATTGCCTTGTATGTTCCCTTACAAAATATAACATTCCAGATGATGTGAATGAAAAATTCAAAGTAACAAGTAGCTCTAGATTATGTTGATTTTCCTGAGTTGATTTGCTTTCACTGCTGAATGGCAGTTGAAGTAAAGACAGATTTTTATAATGAACTCACAAGTAATAAAATAATTTGATACTGGGTTTTGATTTTTGTGGGAGTGTCTATTTCCAACTCTCTGTTACTCACAGAGAATGGGTATTAAGATCAAGTCCAGGCCAGGCGCGGTGGCTCATGCCTGTAATCCTAGCACACTGGGAGGCCGAGGCAGGTGGATCACCAGGTCAGGAGGTCGAGACCAGACTGGTCAATATGGTGAAACCCCGTCTCTACTAAAAAATGCAAAAATTAGCTGCGTAGGGTGGCTTGTGCCCGTAATCCCAGCTACTTTCGAGGCTGAGGTAGGAGAATTGCTTGAACCAGGACCCAGGAGGCGGAGGTTGCAGTGAGCCCAGATCGCATGACTGTACTCCAGCCTGGGCTACAGAGTGAGACTCAATCTCAAAAAAAAAAAAAAAAAAAAAAATCAAGTCCCAAAGTCCAAAAGCCTAGAACTGGACTTTGTTGATTTTTTTTAATTTATAATTTTTAAATGTTATTTATTATTGTTTCTATTTAGCTTCTTTGATTTTTTCAATAAATCTGTTGTTTTACTACAAATAAGTGAGAGACATGAAAATTCTCATCACCTTCTCATCCTCAGTGGTTCCTTTTTCTTCTTGAATTGGCATTTTAGCCTTAGGGGAAAAGTAGTTTTACAGACCAAATTAAGCTCTTTGACTTTCTTTTTCTTCCATATACTGGACCCACAATTTCTTACTGCCTTTCATATCTCTGAAAGCTTAAAAAATAATATGTTTGTATTTTGTTCAGCTTTCTTAATTGTTCTCTGTTAAAATCTTGGCCTGAAAAAAATTATCCATTCATCACCCAATGCAAAACTTCTTTGAATTTGATATCTGTAACCTATCATAATCCAGATTAGCAACTATTGATTATCAGCTTAATGACCTGAATTTTAACTGGTCTTTATTTTTCATCTTATTATAAACAATGAGGAAATTATTTATAATACAGTGTTAATTAAAGCACATTTAAGTATAAAGTGATTTGTTTCACAATTTCACATCAGTTAAAACACTTAAAAGAAAACTCATATGTGTGTGTGTGTGTGTATTTGTTTGCGTATTTGTTTTCAGAGACAGAGTCTATCTCTGTCACCCAGGCTGGCATGCAGTGGCACAATCAGGTCACTGTAACCTTGATCTTCTGGGCTCAAGTGATTCTTCCACCTCACCCTCTCAAGTAGTTGATACTATAGGAATGCACTTTGTAATTTTTTAAGAATTTGTTATAGAAACAGGGTCTCACTATGTGGCTTAGGCTGTTCTTGAACTCCTGGCCTCAAGCAATCCTCCCATCTCTGCCTCCCAAAGTTCTGAGATTATAAGCATGAATCACTGTGCCCAGCCCCATATTTTTAATTTGGTAGTTACCCTTTTTTAGACAAGACCGCTAGTTTCAGTATTCCATTTCCTATTTATCTCATAAGATTATTATCATGATTAACTGTGATATATAGTTCCCATAAAACTTAAAACACAGTATAAACTCAAGAAATGGAAACTACACATAAAATTTTATAGTATTGTTATCACTTCATAGTGTCTTTAAATATAATGAGAATCATTTACCAAGGACAAAATTTGTTTGCCGACTCCATTGATTGCTTTGTTGGATCCATAGTTATAACCGAGTGCACGCAAATGCAACATGATTGCAGTTTTGGATCATAATTATCTGAGACACTCTTGGAAGATTGCTACCTATCATTAAAATGGAAGAAAATGCAATAAACATTGGTAGGAAATACTATTAACTATTATATATTTCTTTTACATCCTCTGACTGAATCTACAACTCTGAAAGAGCTTTGGCACAAACAGAAAATTTTCAGGATGTAACATGCCTCAGATAGTATTATACAAGCCAGAAGATTTGTTTTCAAATACAAATGTAAAACAATGAAATATCTGTATCCTATTTGGTGTGATAATACAAGATTCCAGTCTTCTAGGAAAGAATGATTTTTTTCATTGCCAAGGTAAAACATAACCACTGGAACTGATTTTATACTTATTTCATAAATCAATGACAATTCACTTCAGTAACCAGGCTTCTGGAAGTCAGCCAATAAGCAACAGCAACCCTCCATTAAACATACTTCTACAGTGAAAGGTCAACCATTCCTAAACGCTTTCATTTTTGAAAGTCTGCCAATCCCTGAACTTCATGTTTCTTCAAACCCTAAATAAGATCAGCACTTTCTGCATTGCTCATAAAGACTGTCTTACAAGCCCAGCTCTCTTTCACAAGAAGCAACACATTTTGCTTTTTGTTTTAGATAGCAGAACATTAAAAATTGAGGATTTCACTATTTTTAAATGGCCATCACTTTTATTTTATCCACGGGAGTCTCAGGAAGAAAAAGTGTCCGTGAACTCTTTAGTTTCCCAGTAATCCTTCAGGTCTCCTTTCAGATTATTTTCTCTAGCACAATTTGAGCACCGACTTATTTCATTAATATTACCTTTCTTTAACTTATTTTGTTATCTTAGAATTCATAAGCAAATCCTTTGTATAAATTATTTAGATCTTAGGCTCAGAAGAGCACTATTTGTAAATATTTTTGACTTGTCTGCTTATTTTTTTATTAATACTTTTATTCTTCCTTTTTTGTAACATAAACTTTTTACTTTAGAATACTTTTTGACTCGTAGAGAAAATGCATCAAAAAAATAGTACAAAGGCTTTTCATATACACCTATTAATAACATATTAATTTATTCTATTATTAACATATTAGCAACTTTTATATGGTATATTTGTTATAATTAGAGAACCTATAATGATATGTTATTAATTTATACTTCAATTTTCTTAGCTTTTATGTTATCTTCATTTTCTGTTACAGAATCTCATCTAAGGAATAGATTTAGTCATCACATATTCTTAGGCTATTTGTGGCTGGGACAATAGATGCTTATTTATTATTTGTCCAGTTGTATAAAAATTGTATATGTTTGAATCAGCATTTAGTCTTTTTTCTGTTGAGTTTGTGAGGCTGCATTATATGAAGAATGTGTAAAGACATAGATCTGATGAGTCTCTAATTTATGATGGCCCAAAAGACTAATATTTTAAGTCTATTAATCTGATGACTAATTCATACAAAAGGAATTGGTGGAACTTTGCCTTGGGTCCCCACCCAACCTTTAGAACACTCTCTGACCACAAAAAAAGTCATTTTTGTTATTTTTATATTGTTAGATTAATGTTCATTAAGATTTTAATTCTAAAATCACTATTTGCCTCTTCTTTCTTAGAAAACGGAGACTCCTTTTACAAGCATACAAGGTTGGACATTAGCGGCTTTCTCCACGTGTGTTACAGCTTCATCTACAAGGATGTTACCATCTTCTAGTGAAAATGAAATCCCATTCTTTATATAAGCTCTTGATAAAAGTCTAAATTCTTCACTTACCATGATATAAACGTTATAATTTTATTTACTTAAAAATACATAGAGTAACAAGTTTGACAGAGTTGCATGTCATAAAAACATTTCTTAAACCCTCTAAAAAGAAGGGAAATAAATACAAATAAGCTGTAGTCAGCGTTTTGATTTATATCCTTACTATATAAAATGAAGATTTCCTCTGTTCAATATACTCTAGTGTTAGATTATGTTAAAGACTTTCCAAGGAAGGTAAAAAAAAAGTCACACTTACTCAAACCATATGAAACACGTATTTCTTAAACTATACCTTTCTCCCTCTGACTTTTCATTTCTACCTCTCATTTTAATCTTTTCTGTTTTTTACTACCCCTTCTTCTGGTCTCTGTAAATGAGCTATCCTTTCATTAGTCTTTCCCCCAGCCTCCAAAGAAAAGAACAGTCTTAATGCACATATTCCACTAAGCTTGCTGAACCAAATGTTAGATCTATATATGTTGAATTTAAGCCCTGGTTTACAGCCAAGTCAAGTTCAATAATTAAAGATTATTTTGAACTCCAGAAAGATAGACAGAAATTTGTTTCTGAATTAAGGATTTTGTTAAATGCTTATTTAATCAAATACTTCACTTAATTGTTAGCAACTTAGAGAGGAATGTATTTAAAAGCACTAGAGTGAAAAAAAAAACAACAGAAAATTTAATCACACATAGTTCTTCATATTTTAAACAAATATATTGAATAGTATGGTATGTGCTCTATAAAACTATTTCAGAATTATTTCCATTAAGAATAAACAGAGCAAAGATTTCAACTTGTAAATGTAATAAAAAATTAATAAATGATTTTAAAAATAGATTTTAGAAAAAATTTTAAAACTATCCTGAGTGAAACTCAGTGCCTGAAAGAAAGTAAAGCTTCTTCTCACTTTGGAACAGGAGCTCTGACCTGAAATGGGCCCTTGATAAGGAAAAAATGTAGAATGGGGAATTGACATTTTACACGTATGGCTGAACATTTTCAAAGAGCATTAAAAATTAAACAGGCTGGGAGTCATAACAAAATTATGACTCCCCAAATAAAATAACTGGCCTCCAATTTTTTTTAAAACAAGAGAACCTCTATTATCTATGGATTGTGAAATTATGAACAGACATTCCTTGTGATATGTAAGAAGAGCAACTAGAAGAGGGTCACTATTAAAAATACATGAAATCCATGCCTCTGTAAGAATAACTAATACACAAAGATTTCTGGTCTCACCCTAAAACCACACAAGTTGTAATGTATAGGTTTAGGTAAAAAATAAAACAGCTTCCCATATCTATATCAAATCCTTTTTTTCGAACAGCTAATTCCTTGAAATAATGAAGGACCTAGTAGTAGAAATCTTTAGCAGTTTTTAAATACATTCACATCTCTCAAAGTCTAACTGTTTCAATGGAAGCATTATCATTAGACTACTCACCTATTCTTACAGCACACTTTCTAAAAATCAGATAGGTAGAAATCATCTTTCAATGTGGAAACACCACATTAAAAATACCCTATTTAACATATTCCAGAACATTTTTCCTATATATATATATAATCAAATTACAGAGCACTTACACATTAATATACCTACATGAAAAATAATGCAATAAAATACAAAAATTAGCTGTAGTCCCATAATTTGCCTATGGGAAAAAGATTCCTTGGACATATTTTAAAAGTAGAATCCAGATTGTTACACCTATTTATCAAATTTCCTCAATATCCTTTTAATGCTGGATATTGGCCAACTTAATAGAAAAAAAAAGATTAATTGTTCTTTGTACCAGACCCTGTAATACATTTGTTTTACTTTCTCTAAAAATAACAGTCAAGGTCATAGATTTGCCTAAATTCTATAAGTATTTAGCAACTGTTAATCAGTAGTGCCTAAGAACAAAATTGGCTTGGTCCAAGCTGAAGACACATTTTTCAGTGATGGGTTTATGTTGAGCTTTCTTTGGTGATCCAGTTGATAAACATAGGCAAAATTATTTCCTTCAAATGTAGAGTTACACACTAGAAATTCATTATTGCTGCATTATTCTTTCAAATCTAAAATCAGAACATTACAGATTTCATGAATAATTATCCAGTGAATTGAGTTCCCCTATCACTACACAGATATGTAGGAACCCCCGTACCATCATTCCTTTGTTGAAAGGTGACGGCACATACAGTGACCAAGAGATAAAATTATCCCACTTAAGGTATTCCAAGTTATCTATCCTGTGATAGAAGAACTCATTTTGGAGCTTCAGTAGCACAGTTGCTTAGCATGTGGCCCTTATATGCAAATAACTCATTTTACTATGCAATGTATTCAATAGTTACATAAGTTTTTCCACCTATTTTATTATTTTCAATCATCTTTGCTGCAGATAATGGAAAAGTTGCAGATAATCTTGCGATTCTCAGGCTCTAATAAATAGAATTTGGATAGTGGTGAATTTTACCACTTCTCTACATGAACATAAATCTGCCTGTATGAACAATCATGCTTTCTTCCTTTGCCATTGGAAAGAATATGTGTTCTGTTCTAGTTGAATGGTGCATTTGATAAATAACAATTAGGTCAGATTTTTGAAAGTGTAGTTTAAGTCTTCTACATTCTTACCGGTTTTATTTTCACTTTTACTAATGATTATTGAAAAAGTGTTGATGTCTCCGTCAGTAATTGTTGATTTGTTTTTTTCTTCCTTAAGTTCTATTTCGCTTCATGTGCTTGGAAGAACTACTATTAGGTACGTAAATATTTAGATTTGTGGGTTCTTCTGATTAGTTAATTCCTAAATTATTATAAAATGATCATTATTGTACTTTGTAATAATCTGTGCTCAAAAATCTTCTTTGAGATATATATATATATGAACATTTCAACGCTTTTATTACTAGTAGCATAATAAAATGCTTCCATCATTTAAATGTTTAAGCATTTGCATCTTATATTTAAAGGACATCACTTGCAAGAAGCATATAATTGATATTCCTTTCTTTATCCAGATCTGACAATCCCTGCTTTTAAATTGGGTTACTTAGTGTAATTATATTTTAGTTTTGTTTAATTATGTTTTTGTGACTATAGATATGATTGTCTTTAAATCCACCATCAAGCTCTTTGTTTGTTATTCAGGCTGACTCTCTATGTTCTCCCTTTCCCTTAATTTTCTGTCTAGTTCTGGTTTAATTTAGTATTTTTATAATTCTATTTTATCTCCTTTGTTGACATTAGGTATTATGACTTTTTATTGTGATATAATATTAATTAATTTAGGCCTGTAATTCTCTCAGTTGTTCAATTTCTCCCCCAACCCCAGGGGTCTTTTGGCAATACCTGAGATCCACTGAGATGTGTGACTAGTGGGTGAACTCAAGGAATCCTGCTAAATATCCTACCATGCAGAGGACAGTCCACAACATAGAAATTTCCAACCCAAAATGTCTATAGTGTCAACGTTGAGAAACTCCGCTTTGAATTTTATAATGCATATCCTTAATCTCATCACAGTCTACCTTCAAGTGGTTTTATATGACTTCACATATAGCACAACAGAAGAACATTAACACTGTACAAAGTTCTTATTATACTGTGCATACTACAGTATAATCATTTATTTCAGGTAAGGGTTAACTTCAGTTTTGTCATGTATTTTATGGCTAAGTCTTTATCACCACATAAGATATTGTTATTGCTTTTGCTTTTAAAAATTAATAATCTTCTAAAGATATTTACTTAAGAAAAAATTATATTTATCTATTTAGTTACTATCTCTGCAGCTCTTCATTCACTTGTGTAGCTCCACATGTCCAATTAACATCATTTTCCTGCTGCCTAAGGAATTCTTTTTGCATAGTTACCAGTGGAAAATATTTCCATTTTTGTAGGTATGTATTTATTTGGCCTTTGTTTTTGAAACGTATTTTAACTGGTTATAAAATTCTACATTGACATGATTTGTGTGTGTGTGTGTGTACGTCAGTTACTCAGTGATGCTGGTCTACTGTCTTCTTGCTTGCATTGTTCCCAAGGAGAATCTTGACTGGTATTTTATCTTTATTAATGTATACTTAATGTGTCCTTTTTTCTCTATTTTAGATTTTCTATTTACCTTTTATTTTAAAAAGTGCAATGATTCTTCACCTTCATATTTTGTGTGCATTAGATTCATAGAACATATTGTCTCTTTGTTTTTGTGAATTTTATCAAATTTGAAATAGTTTCACCATTATTCCTTTGTGAAAGGAAAATCAATCTTGGGGCCCCAAAATCACTCAAGCTGGGAACTGCTTTTGGCAAACCTGCCTTCCATTCTATTTAGTCAGGCTTCTGCTCACTGAAATAAATGCACATTTGATTGCCTCATTTGGAGAGGCTAAGCAGAAGCTCAAAAGAATACAACCATTTGTCTCTTATCTACCTATGACCTAGAAGCCCCCTCCCCCACTTCGAATTGTCCCGCCTTTGACTTGAGTGGACCCACCTTTCCAGACTGAACCAATGTACATCTTACACATACTGATTGATGTCTCATGTCTCCCTAAAATATATAAAACCAAGCCATGCCCCTACCATCTTGGGAACATGTTGTCAGGACCCCCTGAGGCTGCGTCACAGGCACCCATCTTCAACTGCGGCAAAATAAACTTTGTAAATTAAGTAAGACTTGTCTTAGATTTGGGGGGGTTCACACCTTCAAGTTGTTTTCTGCATCAAATCAACCTCCATCTTTCTATTGCTACTTCTTTCTATTGCTATATCTTCAAACGAACTAATCCTTTCTTCTGCAATGTCTCATCTGTTATTAATACTAGCCACTGTATTTTCTCATAACAGAAATTGTAGCCTTGACATTAGAAGTTCAATCTGAATCTTCTAAAAATATTTAGTCTATATTTAACATGCTCAATCTTTTCTCTAGCTTCTGCAACATATGGATCATAGATATAAAACCATTTTTATGTATTTTCTACTTATATTATCTAGGCTATATTTGGGACAGTTGAGTGAATTTTTTTTTCTTCTTATAAGTCCTATTTTCCTTCTTCTTTGCATACTTGGTTATTATTTCTCAGATGCCAGATATTGCAAATTTTACTATGTTGGATGCTGTATATTTTCTAATTCCTTCAAATACATATGTGTGTATATAGATATACATAGATATATCTATATACACACGCATATATACACACACATATATGTACATACATATATGTATACATGTGTATGTATACATATGTATCTATATACACATATGTATACATACACATGTGTAGATACATATATATGTATACATGTGTATATACATATATATCTTTATATATATACATATGTATACATATATATTTGTGGGTGTCTAGATAGATACATAGATAGATAGATAAGCACTGTCACTCTGTTTCCCTGGCTGGAGTGCAGTGATGCGATCTTGGCTCACTGCAGCCTCCACCTCCCAGGTTCAAGGTATTCTCCTGCCTCAGCCTCTAGAGTAGCTAGGATTATAGGCATGAATCACTGCACCCTACTAATTTTGTATTTTTGGTAGAGACGGGGTTTCACCATATTGGTCAGGCTGGTCTCTAACTCCTGACCTCAGGTCATCCACCTGCCTTGGCTTCCCAAAGTGCTGGGATTACAGGCATGAGCCACCCCTGGCTCCTTCAGATATTCTTGAAACTTGCTTTCTTATATTATTGAGTTTCTTAAAAACAATTTGGTCTTTTCGGGTCTTGGTTTTAAGCTTTTTTATGTGGGATTAGAGCAATACTTACTCTATGGCTTAACAATAGGCTGAGACAAGACCTGTTCTAGCCTGTTCATGTCTTATGAATAGGAGGGTTTCCAGTGCAGCTGATAAGGACAAGAATATCCCATTACTGTATGTGCTTCTGGGTTTGTTGCCTCTAATTTTTGGTATAATTCCTTTCTCAGAACAATGTATTGTTCTTCACTTGTATATCTCTATTAGAAATCAGTTTAAGATTTGCACGGGGTCATCTACAAATCTTTAGACTCTCTTTCTCCATGCAGCTTTCTATTTCTGTTCCTCTGCCCTGCAGACTCTGCATAGAGTCATTAGTTTTCTTGGGCACCCGTCCTCATATCTTTACATCAGGGAGACTTCTGAGCTCTGTCTGATTCCCTTTCTTTGTGCAGGTACCTGGAAATATTTTTAACACTATCTGCTAGGATATTTGTTGCCTGATGTCCTCTATCTTGAGAACTATTGTGCTACATAATATATTTTGCCCAGCTTTGTTTTTAAATTTCCAAGAGATGATAAACTCAGTTCTGAGTTTATGAGAAATGGAAGTGGAAGTGTCCACTGTCCAGTTTATAAAATCTATTTACCATTTACCGGACATGTCCAATGGGATTTATCATTGGCCTTTTATAACCCCCATGCCATTTTGAATTTATAGCAAGTGCACAACCTCCATAGAGAAGAAAAGCAAAGATATTTTTTAGAATACACTCTTTGAACATAAATCTTTTATTGTGGAGGCAATATTTTGCCCAAACCTAAAGAGGTCAACAAAAAATTAAATGCTTTCTTGTTCCTGCAATACCAACAACTAATAACTCATATATATTTACAAATTATATTATTATAGTTATATTAAATTTATAAAGTATATAATACATTGTATGATATATCACTATAACTGCTATTACATTATCAATATGATAATCAATAATATTATATTATAATAATGTTTTAATTATTAATCTGATCATTACCATAATTGATAATGATATTATCAACAACATATTGGTAATATTAGTTATAATAACATAACTAAAATATATATAATATATATATTATACATATATGTATACATGCTTGAATTCTGGCTAGGAATTGGCTACCTATATTTTCATCTAAACTTTAACTCCTGAGATGAAACTAGATATTTTCATTTTGTATTTCCTCTTTTTCTGAAACAGAGTTTTACTTTTGTTGCCCAGGATGTAGTGCAATGGTGCAATCTCGGCTCTCTGCAACCTCCACCTACCGTGTTCAAGTGATTCTCCTGCCTCAGCCTCCCAAGTAGCTGGGATTACAGGTATGCACCACCACACCTAGCTAATTTTGTATTTTTAGTAGAGATGGTGTTTCTACATGTTGGTCAGGCTGGTCTCAAACTCCCACCCTCAGGTGATCCACCCGCTTAGCCTCCCAAAGTGCTGGGATTACAGGCATGAGATACTGTGCCTGGAGTCATTTGGTATTTTCAATTAGCATTTGCATTCATTCAGAGAAGAACATACTGATTTCAAGTTTTTGTTTAACCTCCACGGTCTTTTTTTTCTCAATTATATAAAGATTTTTGGTCTTTTAAGGTGGATAGGACAGAGGTAGCTTGTTCATACTCAGTCTTCTTTGGGCAAGAGTAAAGCTACTACCTTTCACTAATTTCTCCTTTGAATGTGTCTCTCATGTAAGTATAAATTATTTTCTTTCCATCTGTCAGGAACAGATTTTGTTTTGTTGATCCATTTTGATATTCTGCTGTATTAGTTACCTATTGTTACTGTAACAAATTACCACACATTTTTTGGCTTATATTAACAAGTATATTATCTTAGAGTTTTGCAAGTCAGAAATTTAAAATAGGTATCACTGGGCTAAAATCAAAATGTTGACACAGCTGCATTAATTCTGAAGGCTTTAGGGGAGAATCCATTTCCTTTCCCTGTCCAGCTTCTAGAGTTGGCCTAGATTCCTTGGTTAGTTGCCTCTTTTCGCCTCCTAAGCCAGCAATAGCCAAATGAGCCTCATGCTGCCCCACTCCAATGTGGGTTCTTTTAAGGACCCTTGTTAGATAGTGAACTTATTTGAATAATCTGGAATAACTTCCATATCTTAAGGTGAGCTGATTAGCAACCTTACTTCCCCTTTGTCATATAACATAATATAATCATAGGTTCCTGGATTAGGGGCATGCACATTTTTAAAGGTTCATTACTCTGGCTACCATATCTTGGCCATGTCTCTAATTGCTTATTCTAGCTTGACTAGGTCTGAGATAAACACACAGGCATGCAAAACATTTGGGGTCTGACCAGAGGTTAGCACTTGCTGTTTTCTGTTATTCCAGCTGACATGCAAAGAAGACTTTCAACTTTTCTCTCATTCTCCAAGAGAGAGAAATACTGAAAACCTGTTTATTACTCACCTAATATACTTTTCTCTCTTTAATATACATGTTACATATTTTTCACATATATTCAGAAAGAAATGAATGGTCCTCAGTAGGTCTAATCTTTGTTTTTTCAGTTGAGAAAACATAAAAGCCATGGTTACCATTCATATTCCAAACTTACCTGTTCCATCAATTATGGGTTAAATTGTATCTGCTCAAAATTCATATGCTGCAGTGGTAACCCTCAGTATTTCAGAATGTGATTAGTTTTAAAATAGGGGTTTTAAGCAAGGAATTAAAGTTAAATGAAGTTATTAAGGTAAGCCTTATCTCAGTATGACTGCAGTACATAGAATAGCGAAAATGAGGATACACACAGAGGAAAGACCATGAAAAGATACCAGGCGAAGAGAGCCATTTTAAAGATAAGGAGAAAAGCCTTTTAAGAAACCAACTTTGAGCTGGGCTTGGTGGCTCAGGCCTGTAATCTAGTAGTTTGGGAGGCTAAGGTGAGCAGATCACCTGGGGTTAGGAGTTCGAAACCAGCATCAGCCAGGCCAACACGGTAAACCCCTTCTCTGCTAAAAATGCAAAATTAGCTTGGCATGATGGTGCAAACCTGTAATCTCAGCTACTCAGATGACTGAGGCAGGAGAATCACTTGAACCCGGGAGATGGAGGTTGCAGTGAGCCAACAATGAGCCACTGCACTCCAGCCTGGGCGACAAGAGCAAAACTCCGTATCAAAAAAAAAAAAAAAAAAAAGAAAGAAAGAAAACAATTTTGCCAACACCCTGCTCTAGGAACTCTAGTTTTCAGGACTGTGAAAAAGTACAGTTCTATTGTTCTACCACCCAGTCTGTGGTACCTTGTTATGTCAGCCTTAGCAGACTAATATGCCATGTCCATATCTTCCCCCCCAATAATTAAACATTTAACAGGGTCTGGGTTTAATGCTAGACTTTCTTTATCTCAGTTAATGAAGGACATGTTTAACTAAATAAAATAATTATTGACTTAGTTATTTTGTAAAAAAAAAAAAAAACCACTTGTTATTGTTTTAACTTCAAAAATAGATTTTATTTTTATCTGGAGGTGAGTTGTTTCATGAAGAGAATAATTCTGAGTCCCTGCCTCCAGGCACTATTTTAACTTAATTATCTGTTGCAAAACAAGAGTGAAAAAATATTACCTACAACAAAAGAGATTTGTTACTTACAGTTAAAAACTGTATAGACAATCATATCAACTTGTATAGATCCTACTGTTTTTCTCATATTTAATCTTGCTTTCATATTTAAATAAATATGTTATAGATTCCTCACTTAATATTCTAGTATAATGCATTTTTTCAAAATGTTATATTATCACTTTGATACAATTATTCTATTAAAATGCATTTAACATATATCATAGCTTTTTAAAGTAAGTTATTAGCCTAAGGAATTAGTTCCATCCCTCACAATCTACACTCTTAGAGAAAACATCCCACCACTGTGTGTTGAAAATTCTTAATCTAAAAAATTATGACAAATGTAGTACTTAACTTACAGAGCTATTATCAACTCAAACAACTCTACATAGGCAAAGGACCCCAAAGAGCACCTGATATCCAGTTTTCAATAAGTTCTATTAACCATGAGCTTAATAATCAATGTGATCTTCAACATATTTATAAATGCATATATTCAGTTTTTACTCACAAAAATAAATAGGCTATTTCTAAATTTTAAAATTAGATCATTTTTAATCTTAAAATATTTTTCTCACTTTTTTTGTCATAAGTTTATTAAGATTCTCCAGTTACTTACAAACACACACATTTACACACACACACACACACACACACACACACATACAATTTTACTTTTTACTTAACTTTATTTATTTATTTATTATTTTTTGAGACAGAGTTTTGCTCTTGTTGCCCAGGCTGGCGTGCAATGGTGTGATCTTGGCTCACCGCAACCTCTGCTACCTGGGTTCAAACCTTCTCCTCCGTCAACCTCCCGAGTAGCTGGGATTACAGGCCTGAGCCACCACGCCCAGCCTACAATTTTACTTTTTAAAGAGATGTTTTGTAAATTTTAAAATCTAATTTTGGACTTCTCATTTTATTTCAGTAATGACATACATATTGTAAAAATAATTTTTCATCTTCATGGGTAGTGGAAAATTGTTTTGTGTAATACATCTATAAAGTATTGTGAAGAACTGATGTTTAATTTTTTCTAATGGAACCATGGGCATCACCCAGACTCTGGACTAAACTTTTCTCTGTGTGGGAGTGAAATGTAAACCCCAAATCCAGGGCTGGGGCCAGCAGTCACTTTAAAATTGTCTCACATATAATAATACATTGCCACCGTTTTAGATTTTGGACAAAGTAAATTGTAAGGGAGGATTCTCAGGCGTACAGCTAGTCCAAATCTCCTTATAGCTGTTAAATTGATTAAAGAAAATAAACAATGATATTAACATTCTGCATTCTCATAATTCCTATCATTGGATAAGAAGTATTTATTATTATTTTATTATTATTTCTGTTTTAAAGCTGAAATGAGGTATACTGTTTTTGTTCTTTTATAAGTAATATGAATAGACACAGAAGAAATGAAGATTGTGTACTTCTAGTACCTCACAGAGATAAACTGTTTTATCTAGGCCATATTAACATCTTAATAGTAATTGTAACAAAAAAAGTCCCATGTAAGAAAAAGTTGACAATCAAGTAATTTCAAGTATGATTGTTCTATTATCTCATCCTTAAAACTCCAGTTCACACTCTTGGGTTTATTGGTTTTTTTTTCTTCTTATGTTTTTTAAATCTAAATTTAGCTCTGGCAAGAATTTTATACATGATTGTACAGGGTCTCCCTGAAAGGTTTATAGGTATATGCTGTAAGATAGAACAAAATTCCCTCTCTGTCCTGAGGTTGGGATTGCAACCTCTGCTCTGCTGCAATGTTACCTGCCTGAGGATCTGTCCCTGAAGAAATCAATGTGAGCCAACATGAGCTAGAGAAAGTCTCAACCTGTCTCAAATGATTTTGTCACTGAAATCCTAAAACTAGGTCTCATAATGAGTCAGTCTGCCTAATTAAACCTCAGCAAACCATCATCCAGGTTTCAGATGAGTTAATTATGCATATCAAGAAACTCAGAAATTACTAACAATTCCAAACCCTTTTATAGAACAAACAAAGATTATCTCTTATTCCAAAATGACACTCTGGACAAATAACTGTGTCTAACCAAAAATGGAAATAGTTAAAATGCATCTTTTTGAGACTGTGGCAGGAGTATGTGAAAGCTCTTTCCCTCAAAGGCAGAGATGAAGGACATTCATTAAATGTCATGGTCACATGGGAGCAGATATAGTTGTAAAGACAACACATGCTGATTTCCAGAGGAATTTATATTATTTTCTTTTAACATGGTTGGAGAGTTACACCACTGACTAATAGGATTCCAAATAGCTTTCACTGAGCTATGCTTTCAAATTAAATAAGCTATAGCACATGTTACAAGAATTTAGGTCTACACATTATTTTTGTGTGTATGTGGCTCAATTATTTGTGCAACTCTTTTCAGATATGAGTCAAAAGTAATTCTGATTATTTAACAGAGATGTGCTTCCTAAATGTCAGCACTAGAGAACTCATTCTATAAATGTATTGCATAGCTGGCCTTATTTATAATTAGTTGCAATACAAATCAGTTTCAAAAAACAATCTAACATCTTCTGGATGTAACTTATAACTATTTGCTATATATTGAGGAATTATTAACATTACTAATACATTAAATGCTACTAATTTGACTGAATATTGGAATATGTCTTTAAAAATCAGTTTAGATTGCCTAAATTTAAAATATTATCTCAATATGGGTATGTTTCATTTTAAGTACTTAAAGGTTATTGATTTAAATATTACATTTATTTATGTAATTTTTCAGGTATTTGTGTTTTTACATTGAAATCAGAATTACAAAAGAGAGTACGATTCTTACATCAGCAGTATTCCACATGGCTTTAATACTATTTATAGACTTTCACTAAAAATATTTTAATATATTTTGAGTAGAAAAATTATTAAGATTTAGCTGGTTTTCATAATATGAAAATATTATAATATCTACCAATAAGTTTTGTTGAAAATGATAATATTCCTGCAAACAGATTCTTATATAGTCTAGAGTGGTCCTCAGTTTCCTATAGCCATAGCTTATTTTTTTTAAGTATTTTTAAATTCTTGAAAAGTGATTGTATATTTCAAGGACAAATTAAGAGCATCTGTATTACAAATTTAATTTGAGTAATAAAATAATGTCAAAGAAATAATAGAATTATATCAAAGAAAATCACAAATAAAGTGGATTTGACTTCAGTGAGCGTGTGCCCAAAGAACACTAGAATCTGTACCTGTGCTTTTAAGAACCTTTTAGCTGCTTTTTAGTTTGCTCTCTTGATCCTTTAAGTTGAAGGAATAGTGGCCAAATGGAAGATTAATATACTAATGTCACACATCAAAAATGACTTATTTAACTGATCAAATCAGTTTTGTACATAAAATGCTAAAGTTTCTTGAATGTAGACCCCGCAAATTTGTACTCCAGGATGCCAGCCAATCAACAATCATATTTAAATGTCTTAAACTTATACATTCACCTTTTTATTTTAAATATACCCATATTTTTGTAAGAAGATTTAAAAAAATACAAAATAGTCTAAGTATATTTTCCCCAGCTAGTGTGAAAATGTGCTTGTTATAATTAATTATGAAAAGAAAAAAAAAAACTAGTAAGACCAACACTGCATTATCTGATAAGATTTTCACAAAATAGAGATCTTGCTTCACTAACAATTTCAAGGATATGGGCAATGGAGAGACTAGAAAAAAAAGGCTGGTTGGAAGCTCAAGGACAGCTTTCTACATCTTTTCTTCTCAGACATTCATTCAGGCATTTGCTCTTTGGACCAGAACAACAGAAAGTATATAGAAGTAAAATTGTGTGAGCTTGCCCCATATGGTATGGAAATGTTTCATCTATAAAACATTTTGTTTGTCATTATTTTATTTCGTATTTTATATTATTCTATTTTATTTTTTGAGACCGAGTTTTCTATTGTTGCCCAGGCTAGAGTGCAGTGGCATGATCTTGGCTCACTGCAACTTCCACCTCCCAGGTTCAAGTGATTCCCCTGTCTCAGCCTTGAAAGTAGCTGGGATTATAGGTGCACACAATCATGCCCAGCTAATTTTCATATTTTTTAGGTGAGCCGGGGTTTCGCCATGCTGCCAGACTGATCTCAAACTGCTGACCTCAAGTGATTCACCTGCCTTCATCTCCCAAAATGCTGGGATTATAGGCGTGAATAGATATGGGCAATGGAGAGATAAAAAAAAAAAAATACAACAAATAGGTGCCTGGCCTATTTGTTGTTATTAACCAGAGTTTCTCTGACACTTTCTGGGATACCTGCCCCATATACCTACAGATTCTGAATTACTGTATTAAAGCAATCTTAAGTATTCCTAAGTAGAAACATCCTGTTAAGAATATTTTATAAATATGAAGTTTTCTGATGGAAAATATATTTAGTCTATCTACAAATAGTTTCAGTAACTACGTTGACAAGGAAATTATGTGAATAAGTGAATGAGTCACCTGTCTTCACTTCTTTTTTTTTTTTTTTTTTTTCCACATAGTCTAACACTGCCAACCAGGCTGCTGGAGTGCAGTGGTGCAATCACAGCTTACTATAGCCTCCACTTCCTAGGCTCTAATGATCCTCCAACCTCAGCCTCCCAAACAGCTGAGAACACAGGCACACATTATTTGCCTGGCTAACTTTAGTATTTTTGGTAGAGACAAGCTTTCACCATGCTGCCCAGACTGGTCTTGAACCTCTGAGCTCAAGCAATCCACCCGCTTTCACCTCCCAAAGTTTGGGGATTATAAGCATGAGCCACCATACCCTGCCTTCTCTCCTTTCTTGCTAAAATATATTCCTGGAAAATAGGGAAGAAATTAACCACAGTCAGGTAATTCAACTCCTTCCTTTCTAATATTTATGTGAAGTTATTTATGTTTTTAAGTGCATATATTTTTAAGTTATATCACTGCGTATAACTAAAGATTATGAAAATGTTCTATTTTTTATAAATATATTCATCTATAATTTTTTGTAATAAAGATTCAAACCTGACACCATTGGGTAAAGAGAGGTCCCCAAATGCAGGTGGGACCACGACCCAGCCAGTGTCCCGGCCCTTGACATCACCTTGAGAAGGAATTCAAGGACAAGTGAGAAAATAGTGAAAGTACAAAGATTTATTGCAGAGCAAAATTACATGCTCAAGAAAAGGGAATGTGTAATCAAGAGAGAATCATGCAATGGGGCTTGGGGTTTCTATCTTTCTATCGTTATGGGATTCTTTAAACAAAGGATAGAATAGTCATGAAGATTTCTGGAAAGAAGTGAAGATTTTTCAGACCTGTGGTGCTACCCATTTTTATACTAAATATGGGTGTTCCTGGAACTGTCATGGCATTGGTGGATATGTGGCTTAATATTTTACCAAGTCTATAATGAGGTACTAGGTGAAACCTAGGTCAAATGCAGTGCCATGTTGGACCCTTTGGTATTAGCCAGCATGGCTCACATCATGTTTTTCAGGGTCTTATTGGCCGCTAGCTTAGGCAGCTATTTCAAGTTTTCTTTTTGCTAGTCATGTGAAACTACCACCTGGAATCTTCTACTCTTCTGCAACTACCTTTTGTTATCCCTATTTCAAACCTACAGAGCCTTCTAGGGTATCATCCCATCCACCCCCTCAATTCTTTCTACATCTCCACATTGATTTGAGTATCCTTCTTTCTTTTTAACATTGTGATCTCCTTGAGTTCATCATACTCACTCAACTTTTGCTCATCTCAGGCCTTTGCTCATTGTCATATTTCTAATGTGACTCTCTTTGTCGATTGCTCCTCTCACTAACTCCTGATCCTTCATTCAAGACAAATATGTCTTCTATTTGACGTTCCCTCTCCAGTGTACCTAAGGTGCCTGCGCAGACATTCTCTGCCTCTGCATCCTGCATTTTTCTTTAAATACGCAATACAATTCAATGATTACATAAATATATTTCATAAACAAGTGTATTAATATTTATATTTAACTTATGATGTGTATAATCTACTGGAAAATAAACTCATTTAAGCAAAGACCTTGTAGGGTTTTTTCCCGCCACCTATGCCTAGCACATTGCATTTTGGAATAAATAGATGATTTAGATTAATTGATGAATAGACAACTTTTATGGTTGGTATCAAATAATATGATTTTAAATATGTATTTTAAATATATACATTAATTTTAAATTAATTAGAATTTAATTCCATATAATCGCACATAGATGTTTTATTTAAACAGTTAGTCTGTAAATATGTTCCACAGGTTAAGCTAAATTAGATAAAATGTATACCAAAAATAATTTTCTAATGTTATAATTTCAGGCATTTGAATGGTTCTGAGGAAGACACATTTATTCAAAATAAACATCAAATCACATCTAATGTGAACCTTATAAAGCTGAAGACCAGCAACTTTGCTTTTTTCATAGCTTTCTATGACACAAAAAGAACAAATTATTTCTAACCTATTTTCTGCTCTGATTGGCATTATATTGTATTCTTACTACTCTGTGGAAGCCAGCTAATGTTCATGAGACATGACTGTCATTATAAGAAAATGGAATTTCTTCCTTGTTAGAAAAGAAGAATTAGACATATTACTCAATTTAAATTCTCTGGTGTTTGCTTATAGAGACTGAAGCATCCGGCTAGGTTATGCAGCTAACACAGACTATAAAAGTTAGCATTTAAAAACAGATGACCAGATTTCTATCACATTGTACCCTCTGTGCCCCTTAGTTTCCTCTTCATTGGAAATTTAAAATTTATTTCACCATTTCTGCATAATAGTGTCACCTGTACCATATAAATTAAGAAACAGAGTCAGAAAGAAGTTAATTGCCTTGCTCAGGGACACACGGTAAATCAATGCAAGAACCAGTAATAAATGGATTCCTTGGTCACAAATAACCCACTCTCCTACAAGAACATAAAGCTAATGTAAATCAAAGTTTACTCAGCCTAAATAATGAACAAGTTCTAAAATTCAATGTATTTTAAAACAGCTGAGGCAAGTAAAAGAGGCTATTGCAACAAAACCATATTTCCTCTTTATTTTTTATCTCAGAAATGTCTATGCACTATTACTGACCATTCAAAAAAAAAAGACAAAAGATGCATTCATTTTACATGCTTATCATTTTTAAAAATAAAGCTACTTTCAGTAACCCTTATACAATTTAAAATATATATTTTAACTTTTAACAATTTTTTTGCTTTTTCCTATTTGGTTTAATTTTATTTTATAATTTGGTGTGTGTGTATATATATATATATATATATATATATATATAAAATAAATATATTATTATCCTTTTTATGTAATTTTTCACCCCCAAATTAAATTTTTATTTTGTTGTATTTCTGATAGAAATAGATGAAGAGACTAGTAAACCTCAAAATTTGTCAACTTACTACTTATTAATGCTACATTTTTCAACATCTATATGAAGAAAGCATGTAAAAAAATCTTTTCATTTCAATATTTGGTTTAAACATCTATGTAAACAGTCTTTGTGGGTGACATGGTTTAGGCCTTTACAGAATTACATTTACTCTATTTATTTTACTGAAGTAAGAACTTGACTAGGGATTTGTCTATCATTTGTATTACGAAGAGTATACTAAGAGTGTTTCTTCTCCTTGAGTCCAATGGAGAAGCTCTAAAACTCTACTAATTTGTAGGTGAATTATTATCTATAAGGCTTTGCAATTTACAAATGGACACAGTAATTTTCAAGAAGAGAAGATCATATGAAATGCTCCACAGAAAATATTTCTGCCTTTAGTTACTGCATCTTTTTCTCAAAGAAAATGTTTATGATCATCTGCTTGGTGCTACGAGGTAGACTGCAGGAGCACAGATGCCCTACCAGCTTCTGAGGCAGCTGTAAACGGGCAGGTGTCATCTCAATAGCTTTCCTATGAATGTTCAGTAACTGGAAGAGAAGACAAGGCTAGGCTTTCCAACAGAAACTGGAAATTTTCATGATTCATAAAGGACTAGGAGAATGTAACTATTCATTTGTCTCATCTTTGAATTAGCTTTATTTTGGAATAATACAATGTCTTCTTTATTTTCTCTTAATATAACTACCATATATGAACAGATATAACCATTTAAAGACAACTGAAATTTCAGCCTTTGAAACTGGCACAAGGTCTACTCCGTCATGGTTATGTCTCTGATGACAAGAGAAACAAACTTATTTCTTTAATGAATATGAGACATAGTACCCTGGATAAGTATTTGCATCTCTGCATTTTGCTACCTTTAACCCTATTTATTTCATGTTTCCCACAAAAGATCTATGTATCTTATGTATTCACCTCATTTATTTAAATTGATAATCATGGTTTTATTATATTACACTGTATTATAGTGGGTATCCTAATGGTATTTAATTTTTTATACTGATGTGTTAGTTATCTGAAGCATAATTATCATATCTTTACCATTTTCTCCTTCCCAAATGTACTATAAATATCAAGAATAATTTTCCTGAAGTGGTCGTTTGATTCCATCAAGGCATCTACTTCTCTCAGGTCTCCTACGGTCCTTAATTGCCTCTTTCATAAGATTACAACTTCTAATCAAGGACAAAAATGGCTTTGTCCAATTCTTTAAAGTATTCACATTCTTATTTGTCGAAGACCATATCACTAATTCTATCTCAAGTAATATGTCATTACTTAAGCACATTTTACCTTTCCTATTATATACTTGCAGTGTTTGACTCTCAACCACACATTTTCAAAATATTATTTAAATTTTTCTTTTTCAAGAAACTTAAATTCTAAGACAACATTCCATAAAGTATGCATGCCTCTGTTTTAGTACTAACCTGTTTGTCTTTTGTCAGTAAAACCAATTGATTTGGAATTGTATTTATTCTCAATTTAGCCACATAACTTCTAGTTAATATTTTGTTAGCCTATATGCAATCTTTCATTTTACTCCTAAGTTCTCAAAGTGTTTAAAGAAACAGTATACTCAGGAAACTCAAAGGTTGCTTATTAGTGATATACTAGAATGAGTAAACACGATGTCATCTCATTTAGATGTTTATTCTTGGCAAGCCCATTTGTCTAGTATTTTTAACTCTTAATTTCAGTGCTATTTTTCAATATAACTATACTGAAATTGAAAATGTGCCATTTTCTCTTTGTATTGCTGGTCATATCTCACTGTCAAAGTGGCAATTCAAATAGCTTTTGTGTCATTTACTTTTTTCTATTTTTAATTTCATCCATCTTTTAGTACTTTAAAATAGAGTCTGTGCCTAATCTTTGATTTAATAATAAGAGTTTATTAATGGTGCAAAGTACAACTTTTCATTAACTTATAATATTAATGTGGTGAGCTTGAAGTTGATGATTAAAGTGGAATAGAAAACTTATAGAGTTCTTTTACTACCAAAATCCTCAAGATGCCAGGGAGAGTAAGTAATGTGGAGGGGGGGCAATTATTCAATCGGAACTGCAGCATCTCCATGAAATGCCTAATGATGTATTCACAGATATTGATCTATTAGCTAATTATAAATGAATCATTATGGTTTGTAAAGATTTGACAGTTTATGCGGCAGTTTTGTTCCTTCCAATTAACTGAACCTTACTGATATGTAGTGTTTCCATTTAGAATATATTATTTAAAAATGAGATATTTAATCTTATTTGCCTACATATGGAACATATATTTCAATTGCATACTTTAGGTGTTTTTTTAAAATAAGGACATCATCAAGAAAATATAAGATTATTTCAACATACATCTCATATTGGTATAAATATATTTTTCTGTTTGATAAAGCTGTTGTAGTTTTCTATAACGTTTTACTAAGAGGTGCAATAAATTAAGCTTCCAGCTCTCCAGCCACAGAAGTGATACATTTTTATGGAAATAACCAAGAAAAATAACACCTTAACTACCCATTTCTTTAGTTGCATGAGAAGCCTGAAACAGCCAGGTAGCAGGAAAAAAAAATGATGGAAAAGTATTATGCCATCTATGAGAAAGCCTTCCACTTATAAATACCAATAACTCTAAACAGAGACAAATCATAAAAGCAGATTTTTGTAAATGTGGAATTAAATGTCACACTACGAGGTTTTATTAGCCTTTCTACATTTTACTTCAACAAGCATGATTACTGTCTATTACATGAATATTATGCATTGATTAGTAATATAGAGTATATTACATATTGTTTAAGATATTATGCATCACATATTGTTAGTCCCCAACTGGTATACAAGTGAGCTGCAAAGAAAACATCACTCCAAACTCAAAGACTAGCTGCAATTTCAGTGAGGAGGGATATATGTTTAGTTTATGGATCCCATGAATATCAGTTCCCTGCCCTTATTTTTTTGGAAATGCATTATTTGAATGGAGGTCAATTTCTATAGCATACACAAAGAGTAAATGTTAAAATCAATAGGGACTTTTGAACCCACATTCATTATAAACAGACAGATACTCAAATACTTTCATGATTAAGTTATTACATAAATACATGAAGCTCCTAGCCAAGGATCTATTTTATAGAGCATTTTAGAAACTGAGAAAAATGAAGAAAATATGTTAATATTTAACATATTTTTCTTAATATTGTGCCCCAAAATTAAGTTAATCTGTGTGTGGTAATCAATAATTATCTTAGGCTTTGAGTCTTATAGTACATGTTTAAAAATATATCAGATAAGAAGAAAAACTATTTTCATAAAGTTCCAACATTTCAAAGATTACCCTGCATATAAACTATTTAACATTTCCTCTTAATATGAGATTGATGTTGATTTGATTAATTATCCTTCACCTTTTTAAAATTGTGCCTTATTGAGCCTATCAAAAGTGAGATTAAAGACAAGTTAGTATACAATTTTTTTCTGGCTACACAACCACCTGGGAGGTGTTTTCAAAAGAACACACTCAAGTAATAAGATTCTGTCACACAATCTTTCCTTTTATTCAGGCCAAGCATACTCTGGTTTCTTTCTCTCCTTAAAGTGATAATAGTAACTACTTAAATCAAAGTGAATTTCTTACGAAGTGTATTGTGTTTGATCATATAGACATATGATGCAGTAACTCCATTTATATCTACAATCCCTAGATAAAACTTTTGTACACATGAAAGTAAGGCTTATATAGGGACATTCCATAGAAGATTGTTAATAAAGACAAAATTTCAGAAAAATAATGTTTCTCAAAATTGCAATAGACTAGCTTCTGAAATATTATTGAACTAGAAAATAAAAAAGCTTAAAACTAAAGGAACTAGACCTACGAATAATAACACCAGTAAGTTTTAGAATCATTATATAGATAATAATTAACAAATTACAAAAGGATAGGGATTGGAACACACCAAGAAATATTCATATTGTTACGTGCATATATAGTAAACACATGCAGCCTGGATGGGAGATATGCAGACCTGGTTCAGAAAAAGAATTATACCTAGAGTAGGTGTTTTCAAAGTTGTATAGAATGGAAAGAAGTTGACAGTGTTTAATATTTTTAATAATACTTCTAACAATGTTTACCTCAAAGATTTGTATACCTCCTGCATGATGATATTTATAGAGTATAAAAGCATTTCTCTCTATGCTTTTCTCAGGAATTAGATGTTTAAATTATATATTTATTGTGATAGACAAAATAGTTGTCCCCAAAAGTCTGTATTTTTAGAAAACTCCCCAGTAAAAAAGAGATTTAATATAAGAGATTGTCTCTTGTGGTTACAGAGGCTGAAAAGTTCCATGTTTGCTCTTTGCAGCTTGGAAACCCAGAAAAGCTGGTGACATATTGTTCAAAGTCTGAGACCTGGAAAAGCAATAGTAGAGATTCCAGTCTGGGTTGAAGGCCTCAGAAATCTGAGTCACAGGAGAAGACAGATAACCCTGCCCAATCAGTCAGGCAGAGTTAATTCAGCTTTGTTCTACGTTTCCTTTTATTAGGCCCTCGGTGGATTGAATGGGCTCCACCCACATTGGGGAGGACAATCTGCTTTTTTCAGTCCACCAATTTGAACATTAATCTTTTCTGAAAACACCGTCACAGACACACTCAGAAATAATGTTTAACCAGCTGTCCAGGCATCCCATGGTTCAGTTAAGCTGACACATAAAATTAACTTCATAATGACCAAGTTTCCCTGAAACTTATGAATATGTTAGTTTACATGGCAATAGATACTTTTCAGATATGACTAATCTAAGAATTTTTAAATTGGCATATTATCTCATATTATCTGGGTGAGCCCAGTATAATATGCAAAGGCCTTATAAGTCAGAAGAAACCAAAGAGAAAAATTTGAATATGCAATGCTGCTAGCTTTGAAGATAAAGAAGGTGCCATTAGCTATTGAATGCCAAGTAGCTTCTAGAGGCTCGAAAATTCAAGGAAAGAGATTCTTTCCTAGAGTCTCCAGAAGGAAAGCAACTCTGCTGACACCTTACTTTAAGCCCAATGCAAGTTTGGACCTGCAGCTCTGTAAAATAATACATTTATGTTGCTTTAAGCAGAGTAAGTTGTGGTAAGCAATCGAAAACTAATATATACATACATAATATACATAATTATATATACATATATGATACCTTAAATTAAGTAGCTTAAGGTTAGATTTTAATAGAAGAATTAAAAAGAAAACAAATTTGTCAAAAATGCACAGACTCAGCAAACCACCATGGCATGTATATACTATGCAACAAACCTGCACATTCTGCACATGTACCCCAGAACTTAAAGTATGATAATAAAAAATTAAAAACACACAGAAGAACTCAAACTATACATAATGCTAACAGCAAATAATCAAAGACCTTATAGACAATAGCCAGAAATGATATTTAAATTTCAGAAAGCTAGCTAGGAGCTCCTGTTAGTAGAAACAAAAGACAGAAAGTAAAACCAAACATTGAAAATTATCTCATTCTAATTCGGTTATAAAAATAATAAAAATAAAAACAGATTTTGAAAGCAGAAAATATGGAAACACAAATGGACAATAAAAATCTATTATTTGACCTGGTTTGAAAAAAGTCACTGAAAATAATTTATCCTACTCTTTAAAACTAAAACCAACCACCAAACACACACACACACCTTGTGAGATTTTTAAAAAATAAAAATAAATAAAAGCTTTTACTTAAAGGAAATCTGCATAAAAATCTGAGTACTCCTCTTCCATGATGAAACCAAAAAGCTGCAATAATTAAATGTCATTGAACTCAAACTGTTATCAAAATTTAAAGAAAAACATCATGATATATATTTCTGTATGATAAAAATTGTTTCCTTTTTTATTGCCCAATTTATTATGACATTTGCAAAACATTTTTAATAAAATAAATTATGTGGAAAGATTTAAAAGAACTATGCCCTAAAATAAGCATGGAGCAAGTTCTGTATCATTCTTACTGTTTTCCAACATGCAAATTTTTACACATGGAATCACTCGTAAATTTGGTGATGTGTCATGCATTGTCATGGTTAGCTGATGAGGCTCTGCTTACTAAAACACGTTTCTCGTATCAATTATTTTTTCTGCCTTTACAAAATAGCCAAGTATGTTGGTTTGTCTGTAAATCATAGCCATTCACATCCTATCCATTTATGTAATTTTATGCGATTTTAATTGAATATCCCAGATACTATTACATTTACAGTATATATATATATATATATATATATATATATATATATATCATTTGTGTTTTAAATAAGCAATGGAAAACACCTGAGATTTCAATTCTCAAATCTACAAAGAGTACAACAAGTAGATCAGAAAACTTCTCCAAATCCAGTGAATCCAATGCTATTGCAATGTTTGATCATGAAGCAAATTTCTCAAATATGCTACTAAGAAAAAATGATTAAAGCTGATTAGAAGGCAGCTTATTTTCCAAAATTAGATCAGAGACATTTTAATCTAATTTAATTTTAATTTAATTTTTATATTTTTTGAAGTAAATATTTTTAAAGAAATTATGTAAAGGCAAAGAACACAAATAACAAGTATAGATTATACCTGAATTTTCTGGAATTGAACACACTCATGAGATCAGCACTTGGGGGAAGAAACAGGCACAGTATCACCTACTCCATAAGAGCCCACTCATGTCGCCTTCAAGTCACAGCATGCCCCCCAACACAAGAGTAATACACAAACAACACCTTGACTGTAGTTGACAGATTAACGTCACTGCTTTTAAGCTTACCATAAGTAGAATTACATACTATGTTATCTACTGTGCCCAGTTTCTTTTGCTCAATATTTTATTTACTTATAAAAGTTATCTCCATTGTTTTGCATATATTTAATTAATTTACTTGGTTGTCATATAGCAGTGGTTCTTAAGGAAATTTTGACTCCTATAAAATATTTGACAATGTTTGGACATATTTGGGGTTATAACAACTGGGAAGGTAATGCTACTTTCATCTAGTAGGTAGAGAAATCCTGCAACGCACTGGACATCCTCCTACAACAAAGATTATTCCGCCAAAAATATCAACTGTTAAGAAATGCTTTTTTACAGAAATACATTCAAGAATAATGCCACAGTTGATTTATCCATTTTATTGTTCTTAAATATTTGGATGGATTATACTTTGGGACTATTCTAAATAATGCAACTGTAAATATCTTTTTAGCTGTGTCTTGGGTATTTTACAATAGAATTCATCTAGAAGTCAATTAAAAATAGCTCACTAGGAAACATTTTAATACATTTCCAAATAGCCAACAGGTAAAATAATAAATTAAAAGATAAAAGGGACAATTATATTTAAAGTGTATTAATGCATTCAATATTTTTGTTTTGCTAAGTGTGCAAATAAATATCCAATCAATTTAAATATGTTAGGAGGAAACAATACATTTAAAAAATAGGTATTTCAGCACTAAAAGTTAGTAATTTAAATGCTCCAATAATCTCAAAAATTCTAGATTAAATACTATCTTTAAAGTTATCTGTGGATAATAAAATATTTAAATTTTGTTACAAAACATGCAGAAAATAGATTTTATCTTATTTTCATCATATCAATAAATGGTGATGGGAAACTCAATATTGACATACAGAAGAAGAAAATTAGACCTTCGACTCACACCACATACAAAAATCAACTCAAAATTAATTGAAGACTTACATGTAAGTTCCAAACTTTAAAACTACTAAGAGAAAAATTAGGAGAAAGGCCCCATGCCATTGTTCTGGGCAATAATTTTTTAGATATGACTCTAAAAATTTGGCTACAAGGGCAAAAGATAAACAAATAGGAATACATCAAGCAAAAAAGCTTTTGTACAGCTGATAGCGACAGGAGGCAGTCAAATGCCTGGGCAGATTGGGGCGGATTGCTGATGAAACCCAACCTCTGAGCCAAGGACAGCTTAAAGCGTTAAAGCCAAGCTACAAGTTAATCCTCAGACCAGATTGAGAATTTGTCTTCTTGTTTGGTGTGCTTTCCTCTGATTGATCCCCATGCTTCACCTATTTTACACATACCTACCCTTTTCTAACTGATTTTCTACAGTTTTGTGCCCATCTTTGAGTGGTATCTTCCCTTTAACCTTTATGTGGGTACTCACAAACCAATCAGCATACCCTTTCCTCTCTGAGTCCATAAAAGGCTCAGACTCAGCCACATGGGGGGGACTTTCCCACCTTCAAGTACAGGACCACCCCCATATTCTCTCTTCACTGAAAGCTTTACCATTACTCAATATAATCCTCCTCTGCCCTCCTCACTTCTCAATGTCCAGCATATCCTCATTCTTCCTGGGCATGGTATAAGAACTCAGAAGCAGCCAAACAGGGGTATAAGCTATAACACAGGTGAGCTTGGGCACACCAGTGTGGCTGAGTGAGGCCTGGGCAAGGGGTTGCTGGCCAGAAGCCTCCAGCTTGCAATGTGACTGAGAAGAAAAACCCTACAGCACAGCCAAAAAAATAATAATAATAATCAACAGAGTGAAGAGACAAGCTATGAAATGGGATAATATATTTGCAAACCATGCATGCGATAAATGGTTAATAACTAAATCATATAAAAAATTAAACAACTCAGTAGTAAGAAAACAAATAACCTAATTTAAAAGTGCCCAAAGTACCTAATTACCCTAGAAAATGTGGTATGGGCAGAAATAATAAACAATCAGAACAATGGAACAGATAACAGAGCGCAGAAGTATATCCACACAAATAGAATACACTGATATTTGACAAAAGAACAAAGAGCAATCCAATAGAGAAAAATACAATCTTTTTATGAAAAACCACTTTAATAATTGGATGCATTTTTTTAAAAAAATCTAGGCACAGATTTTTTACCTTTAATAAATTACCACAGACTTTGTAAACCATAATACTATAGAACATCTTAGAAGAGTGCAGAAGAAAAAATATAGATTACCTTGGATATGATGCTGACTTTTTAGATAAAACAAAAACACCAAAAGCGTAACCCATGAAAGAACAAAAATTTGTAAGCTAGATTTCATTGAAATTTTAAAATTCTGTTTTGCAAAATACGTTATTTATAGAAGAAAACAAGACACTGACTTGGAGAAAATATTTGCAAGACATATCTGACAAAGAAAGTGTGCTCAAAATAAGTAAATACCTTTTAGATTCAATAACAATAAGAAAAACAAAAACATAATTTTAAAGAGACAAAAAAAATTCTGAACTTTCATTTCACCAAAGATATACAAATAGAAGTAAGTGTTTGAAAAGATGCTCAATGTCACATCATTATGAAATTACAAATTAAAACAAGTTTTACTCTGTCTACACCTAAACCCCAAAACACTAGCAATTTCAAATGCTTATGAAGACACTGAGCAACAGGAACTCTTTCATTGCTGGTAGAAATGCAAAATGGAACAACCACTTTGGAAGACAGTTTGAAAGTTTCTTACAAATCGTAACATAGTCATATCATATGATCAAGGAATTGTGTTCCTCATATTTACTTAAATGAGTTGAAAATTCATAGCCACACAAAAAGCTCCACACAAAGGTTTATTGACTCTTTATGGATAATTACCAAGTCAAAATTAATGACAGACAAAATAATCCACACTTCTTAATAAACTGTTGGTCTGAGAGGAAGTTTTGAATACATTTAAAAAAACAGTGCATGAAAATAAGTATTTAAAATATCAGATTTGTGGTTTATAACTACAGCATTGCTGAGAAAAACATTTACTTCATTAAATGCTTACATTAGGAAAACATATATTAAATAAGTTCCTAAATTAAGAAACTAGAAAAAAAGAGCAAACTAAACCCAGATCATGTAGAATGAAGAAAATCATAAAAATGGAAATAGAAAAAAAATCAGAAAATAAAAATTAAACAAAAAGCCTGTTCTTTGAAAAACTCAGTAAAACTAACAAACCTTGAAGAAGACTAACAAAAATAAATGATAAAAGACACAAATTACTAAGAATAAAATAGATAATATAATTATTAATTATAAAGATATAAATAGGAATAAAAGGGAATACTACAAAAAAACTCTACATATATAAATAAGACAACTTAGTAAAAAGGCATTAATCCCTAGAGAAGTATATACTATTTAACTTATTCAGTATGAAACATAAAACTGTAAATCACTCTTACTAAGGAAACTGAATCTGTAACTAAAATTCTCTCCAAAATTGTTATCTCCGGTACCAGATAATTTGACCAAATATTTTAAAAGGTAGTAACACCAATTGCAAGAGGTGCAAGATAAATGAATTTTTAAAATAAAGTCTGATAGTAAAAACCTGGGCATATATCTTAGAATAGAAAATAGATGCCTTAAAAAAAAAACAACAACATAAGCCCTACAAAAATATTCCTGAATGTGTATTTACAATCTTAGGGGGAGGTAAGTGTATTCTGAACTAAAAAAAAGTCTGTAATTTAAAAGGGAGACTTTATTTGTTTAAAAAAAATAATAATACTAAAATTAAGATTAACATAAAAACAATTTAATTTAAATTAAATATACTTGTAATATAGAGACAAGTTGTGTCACATACAAACGACTAACCTCCTAAAATAATAGAAAAATGGGCAGAAATATAAAAATGCAAGTCACATAACAGTAAATTCAAATGACCAGCATACATATGAAAATACGCTGAAATTTACTGCTACTTAGGGAAATGCAAATTAAAGTAAGAATGAGATATCACATTACACATATCAGTCTGACAAAATTAAAATGAGTGATAACATCTATTGTCAGCAGGAATACAGGCTTAAAGTACTCTCCTACAATGCTAGAAAAGATGGGAATTGTTTTAAAAAAATCTTACAAAGCCATCTGGCAACATCTACAAAAATTAAAAACACATTTATACTTCGTTCCAACAATTTCATTTCTGGGAACCCATCCCTAAGAGTAAAAAACACACTTGTTTATGAGAAGAGAAGTTCTAAGATGTTTATTTTCACATACTTTGCAGTTATAAAAAGACTAAAAATAATAACGTATTGGTTGGTCAATGCTTTTATAAAATAATTTCAAAGAATATATTAGACCATTACTAATGTATTAAAGAAATGAAGCCTAGCATTGAGAATTTAGAAAGGAGTGCATAACTGTCACATTTTTGATGAGATGAGTAATGACACATATTTCCATATATATACTTAGATGACCACAAACCAAAGTGTGAAAGATTAAAAAACCAAAAATCTACCTGGGGGCATGCCTTATTTTATTGTGCTTCACATTATTGCATTTCACAAATAATGTATTTTTTTTAATTGAAGGTTTGAGGAAACCCTGCATTAGCAAATCTGTTAGCACCACTTTTCTAACGGTGTGTGCACAGTTTATTTCTCTGCCACATTTTGGTAGTGCTTTCAATATTTCAAAGCTTTTCATCATTATTGTAACTCTTACAGTGACCTGTGATTAGTGATTTTTTATGTTACTATTGTAATTGTTTTGGGTCAGCACAAACTGCACCCATATAAGACGGCAAATTTAATACATAAATATTGAGAGTTCTGATGGGTCCACCAACCAATCATTCCTACATTTGTCTGGTTCTTCTCAGGGCTTCCTTTTTCCTGAGACACACAATATTAAAATTATTCCAATTAATAACCCTACAATGGCATCTAAGTGTTCAAATGCAAAGAAGATTCACATGTCTTTCATTCATATCAAGAGCTAGAAATGATTAAGCTTAGTGAAGCCACATTGACAGCCAAGACAAGCTGGAAACTAGGTCTTTTGCACCAGTTAGCCAAGTTGTGATTGTGAAAGAAAACTTTTTCTAGAAAATTAAAGAAAGCAAAACAGCTTTATTGCTGATACAGAGAAAGTTTTAGCAATCTGGATAGAAGATCAAACCAGCCACAACATTCCTTTAAGTCAAAACCTAATGGAGAGTAAAGCCCTAATTCTCTTTAATTCTGGGAAGCCTCAAAGAGGTAAGGAATCTACAGAAGAAAAGTTCAAAGCTAGCAGACTTGGCTTATCAGTTTTATGAAAAGAAGCCATCTTCATAACATAAACATGAAAAGTGAAGCAGCAAGTGCTGATTTAGAAACTGTGGCAAGTTATCCAGAGGATCTACTAAGATAATTGATGAAGGTGGCTACTCCGTGCTATAGATTTCAATGTAGACAAAGTAGACTTCTATTGAAAAAGATGCCATTTAGGACTTTCATAGCTAGAGAGGAGAAATCAATGTCTGGCTTCTAATCTAGAAATGATTGGATGACTCCTTTGTTAGGGGCTAATGTAGCTGGTGACTTGATTATTTAAATTTTCTGTACAAACGTATGGGATTCCTGAAAAATTTTGTCACATTGTATATAATACGTAGTTATAAATTCAGAGTATTTAGGGTGTCTATCACTCGAATACATTGCATTTTTGTTACATATAGCCACTCTATGCTGCTATCAAACATTGAATATATTCATTTTATCCTACTCTATGTTTGTACTCCTTAACCCAGTTCTCTTCGTCCTCTCCCCTCCCACTCACCCATTCTTCTCAGTCTTTGTTATCTATGTTTCCACTCTCTATCCTCATGTGATGCCATTCTTGAGCTCCCATATATAAGAGAGAACATGAGATACTTATCTTTTTGTGCCTGGCTTAGTTCACTTAATATAATAACCTCCAATTCCTTCCATGTTGCTGAAAATGACATGATTTTATTCTTTTTTTATCACTGGATATTATTTCATTGACTGTACCTACCATATTTTCTTTATTCATTAATCTGTTGAATGCTTACGTTGATTCTATATGTTTGCTGTTGTAAATAGTGCTAAAATAAACTTGTAAATGTAGGTATCCCTTTGTTATAGTGTTATTGTTTTTTTCCTGTTGGTAAATACCCAGCTGGTGACTTTAAGTTAAAGTCAATGCTCATTCACCATTCTGAAAATTCTAGAGCCCTAAAGATGCTCTACAAATGAAACAATACAGCATGGATGACAGCATATCTGTTTATAGCATGGTTCACTGAATATGTAAAGCCTGCTATTGAGATCCACTGCTCAGAAAGAATTATTATTCTCAACATATAGTCATCATAGACAATGCACATGGCTACTCAAAAGCTATAATAGAGATATACAAGAAGCTTGTTTCCATGTCTGCTACCATAACATCCAATCTACCATCCCCGAAATGAGAAGTAATTTCAACTTTCAAGTCTCATTTTTTAAGAAATATATTTTTAAGGCTATAGCTACCAGAGATACTGATTCCTATGATGGAACTGGCCAAAGTAAATTGAAAGTTTTCTGGAAAGAATTCACCATTCTAGATGCCATTAGGACAGTTGTTATTCAAAGGTCAAAATACCAACATGAACAGGAGTTTGGAGGAAGTTAATTTCAACCCTTAAGGATGAATCTGAATGGTTCAGAACCTCAGTGGAGGAAGTAACTGCAGATGTAATGAAAATAACAAGAGAATAGGAATTTAAAATGGAGCCTGAAGTTGTGAGTGACTTGCTTCAATCTCTTGATAATATTTGAATTGATGAATATTTGCTTCTTATGGGTGATAAAATGATTCTTGAAATTTACTTCTTATGAAGATGCTGTGAACATTGTGAATATGACAATAAAATATTGAGAATAATATCTAAACTTACTTGATAAAGCAGCAACAGGGTTTCAAAGGATTGACTATAACTGTAAAAGTTCTACTCTAGAAAAAAATGACATCGAAGAGCATTACATGCTACAGAGAAATGTTTCATAAAGGAGAGTCATTTGATTTAGCAAACTTTACTTGTGTCTTAAAGAAATTGCCCAGCCCTCAGCAACCATCAACATCAAGGCAAGACCCTCAACCAGCAAAAAGATTGTGACTTGCTAAATACTCTTAATATTGTTAGCATTCTTTTAGTAATAAGATATTTAAAAATTAAGATATATCCATTGTTCGTTTTAGATATAATGTTGTGGCACACTTAATAGACAAAGTATAGTGTAAACTACTTTTATATGTACCGGGGAAACCAAAAAATGTAAGTGACTCACTTTTTTGAGGTGGTTTAAAACTGAGCCACAGTATTTTCAAGGTACGCTTGTAGTTTATGTGTTAATAGGAGATGGGTGATTGATACAGGTGGAGTGCTGAAGGAAAGAAGAGGATTCAAGTAATAAATAAAGAGAAAACAGTTAACCAAGTGGAATGCTTCTTTCAAATATTGAACGGGAGGCTGAGACAGGAGAATTGCTTGAACCCAGGAGGCGGAGGTTGCGGTGAGCCGAGATCGTGCCATTGCACTCCAGCCTGGGTAACAAGAGCGAAACTCCATCTCAAAAAAAAAAAAAATATTGAAAACAATATAGATAACACTTATGGAAAGAGCTACTTTAGAGTTGATGTGTTTTATAGAAAAGAAATTACTTATTTTGGTAGACAAATGTTTCCGAACAACAGTCTGAGAGTAAACACAACATAGAACAGCTTTCCTTAAATACCAGGGTTTGGTTTCCCTTGGTGACTATAGTCTTTAAATAGAAAATAACTTGGACAGAAGCTTAAGTCTTTGAAGAAAGATATAGTAGGTTTTCACAAGCTTCTATAGATAAATCTCTAAGGTATACCTGCATCATTTTCTTGAGGTTTCTAAGGCCTCCTTTGTAATTACTATATTCTATTCTAAGAGATATCCAGTGAAATTTTAGTTTAAGTGGAATTACATAGCTTGTTATAAATAAATAACTATACAGATAGATTTAGCAGACCATGAGTTTTCTTGTGTAAATATTTTATTCAATAATATTTTAGTGCTTATTTGTAATAATATAAGACATAATGCTTATTTTTTAAATGCCTTAATTTTATTCAGCTAGGCAGTTTTAATTTCCAGATTTAAGAACTAAAAGTCATTGCAGTTGTAAAAACAATTCTTCAGAGGAAATAATCTACCTTCAGTGGGTATATTAAAAGTTTTTTGTGTGTTTAGAAGACTCAAGTGACCCAAGTAATAATCTTTTCAGGAATTCTTAGCTGTTCTTGACAGGAACACATTTAATGTAATTTGCAAATATATCAAAATCTCATTTTCTAAATCACACTTTTGCAGCTCCCATAGTACAGCCTAGAAACAGAAATAAGCAATACGGGTCTTAAGAAAAGAAGTATGCAACAAATGATATTCCTACTAAAAGTATGTAACAAAATTATGATAAAATTATATCTGTTTGAATAAGAAGAAATACATAATCGAAAGTATAATTTTAAAAAAACCATGTCAGTATTGAGTTCAGATTTTTAGGCAAACCAAATCACAATCCACCATCTGTCAACATCTAAACATTTAGAAGATAAAGACAGTGTCAATCTATTCAAAACTTTGGAAATAAGTGATTTTATTTGGTAATCTGTTTGTCAAAAGAACTTATTGATAATAACAGAGTAATGAAAATTCAAGTGAAAAAGTCTTGTTACAGAAGACGAGTTGTAATAGAAGAATATTCAATATTTCTACTCACCCACAACTATGAATAGCCAACTAAAGCTGGATTAAAGTTTTTTACCTTTAAGGAAGGTTTCGATTACTTTAAACATTCAGAATTGTCTCAAACCTTTTTATCATTCTGGTCCACTACTCTCATTTATATCCTTCTATGCATCCATTCTGGAATTATATTTTCAATAAGTATAATGTTGATACTGGGTAATAGATGATGTAGAATGTTATATTTTGAATGTGAAATCACCATGTAGGAAAGTTTCCCATCTTCCAACTTTGTGTAAATCATGCTGTCTGAAGTTTGGAATATTTCATGCATTATTACAGTAAAAACATATTAGATAAGTCTGTAAACACTAATTAGGCCCCTACATCAAGTTGGGAGAGCATTAAAAGATGTTATCTGGTACGAAGCAGATATGGGAATATCTATTTTGTACAAAAGGGGTGAGTGCCCTTAGTAAAAAAAGAAAGAAAGCAGTATTTTTGGTGAGGTTGAAAAATATTACAGATGAAAAAAATAAAAGTGTTTACACTTAGCAAAAGTAAATGCAATCTCATGATACATCTGCTTTTTTTGTTTTCTCCTCCAACCTTTATTTTACATCCAGGGTGTTCACAGGCAGGTTTTGTCACATGGGTAAATTGCATGTCATAGGGGTTTGGTATAAAGATTATTTCGTCACCCAGGTAATGAGCACAGTATCTGATAGGCAGCTTTTCAGTCATCACGCTCCTCTCTTCCTCCACCCTTAAGATGTATCTGGTGTATATTGTTCCCTTCTTAGTGTTGATGGGTACTCAATGTTTATAATGAGAACATTTATAAATGAGAACATGTGGTATTTGGTTTTCTGTTCCTGCATTAATTCTCTAAGAATGATGTCCTCCAGCATCCACGTTGCTGCCAAGGACATGATATTTTTCTCCTTTATGCTTGCCTAGTATTCCATGGTGTGTATGTACCACATCTTCTTATCCAGTCTACCATTGATGTGCATCTAGGTTGATTCCATGTCTTTGCTATTGTGAATAGTGCTGCAATAAATGTATGCATGCATATGTCTTTTTGGTAGAATAATTTACATTTTTTGGGTATACATGCCATAATAATAGGATTGCTAGGTGGATATTAGTTCTGTTTTAAGTACTTTGGTAAATCTCCAAGCTGCTTCCACATCTGCTTTTGTTTCTCAATAAAATTCTTAAAAATATGTAATTCATGATATAAAAGCTATAAGAAAATTAATGAGATAATGACAAAATACTTATGATGCAGGAAAAGTTAAACAGTTCATGAAAACTAAAATAGAAAATTAAAACAGTATTTGAAGTAGTATATAGCAAAAGTGGCCATGTGAAGAAGTTTGAAAGAAACAGAGATGTAAAATAAAGAGAATTATGTTATTAAAATAAAAATATTTTATTTTATAAATGTACACTTCCAAACATCCTTGGATTTATAGCACCCAGCAAACACTAATATTCCCATTAAAAACAACCACTAAATTATTGCATTTACCAATTCTGGATATTTTATGTAAGTGGTATCATAAAACATATATGCCTTTTTACGTCTCACTTTTTTTAACTTAATATCATTTGTTAAAGGTTCATACATACAAATATAATCGATGTTAACTTTTTTTTTTTTTTTTTTTTTTTTTTTTGAGGCAGAGTCTCACTCTGTCGCCAGGTGCCAGACTGGAGTGCAATGGCGCGATCTCGGCTCACTGCAAACTCCGCCTCCCGGGTTCAAGCAATTCTCCTGCCTCAGCCTCCTGAGTAGCTGGGACTACAGGCACGCGCCACCACACCCAACTAATTTTTTGTATTTGTAGTAGAGATGGGGTTTCACTATGTTGGCCAGGATGGTCTCCATCTCTTGACCTTGTGATCCGCCCACCTCGGCCTCCCAAAGTGCTAGGATTACAGGCGTGAGCCACCCTGCCCGGCTTATGTTAACATTTCTTAATTTTGAGTGATGAGTCGTTTTCATCTTAAAATATTGATTTGGAAGAAATGAGTATGACTTTTAAAATCTCAAGTATAAAAATTTAAACACTTCATTGGGTAGATATTATTTGTAATATAAGTTAGATATTTAATGTAAACAGACATTCTAGTTTTAAATAGCAAGTAACATAAGTAAAATGCATTAATAGCTGGTATGTAAATCCCAGAGAATGATAAAATAGAGGAATAAAAATGAATTTTAATATACCTTTAGCTTTCAAATGGAAAGTTATTTGATACTGTCACTGAAATAACCTATTATGTTAACAATTGAAAAAATATTAAAAGTTGTTTTCTTTTTAGATGAAACATATTAGGGAATCTATTTCTCTATATATAACTGCATTGATTATTGACATATATCTATAGAAAAAAATAAATGGTAAAACAGAAAAAAGGAATAAAAATCAGAAAACCAGGAAACATTAAAAATTTAACTGGAAAAGATAAAATATTTCAACAATTTATCAATAAACTGTTTCCATTTAAAAAATAGTGTTTGGGTAAAAACAAAACAAACAAAAGCAAAAACGCATCACAACAAAATACAAGTTTCAACCAAAAATTATTTACCATAATTTTATGGATGTTCAAATGGAACGTCAGTCTCAGCGAATCAAAAACTTAACTCATAATTAAGTTCCAAAATATGCTCATTTCTCTGTCCGAGTTAGAGTGGCAACAGCTTGTTAATAGTAACTAATAATTTGTTAGATTCATCCTTGATGTTATCTTACTATATACTCCCAAGTCAATAAATCACAAAGTCTTCCTGAAGTCAATAAATCACAGTCTTCCTGAAGATATCTCAAAAATTTAAAGATCTCTTTTTCTATAACCACATTTCTGAAATATAGGCTATCATGATCACTCACCTTGAATACCACAGAGTGCCATGATTAGTCTCTTCACTTTTTGGCTTGTTCCATTTTAATCATTTTACCAAAGGAATTCTGGTAGAATTTAATCAAATCCAATAACTTACAGTAAGCCATATTGCTAGTTTCTTATTGATTTTATGTTGGTCCATAGTGTGAACATAAGTTGAAACAATTTGTAAAAATTTGGATTTGCTTGCATTTTCTGCCATGCATCACAACAGTGCCCCACAAACACATGTACCTCTGCACATACTTTTCTTTCCTCCTTCCCTTTCTCTTTATTCTTGCATCATGCTGAACTTCTGAGTCATCACATATGCAGGTCACCTCTGGGTCATCACATATGATATTCCTTCTTCTTTATTTTTATTAATAATTATTATGGGTATGTAGTTGTATACATGTATGGGGCACATGTGATGTTTTGATAGGCATAGAATGTGTAGTGACCAAATGGGTAATTGGGTCATTCGTCACTTTAAGCATTTATCTTTTTGTGTGTGTGTGCTTAAGAACATTCTAATTTCACTTTTAGTTATTTTTAAAACATACAATAAATCATTTACTATAGTCGCCCAGTTGTGCTACCAAATACTAGATCTTATTTATTATATCTAACTGTATTTTTGTACTTATTAACCATCCCCATTTTACTCTCCTACTATCTTGTTAAAAATATTCCAGATTCACCTAAATTCTCTTTATTTTGTACCACTAAAGTTACCGACTCACTGATGCAAACACTGAGCCACTTTTCTTTCTACCAAATGCCATATAAATCCCTAGATCACAGCATATATCTTTCTTTATGTATATTCTTGGACACAACTTATGTAGTTACGAAGGTCAGAGACACTTCTCTCTATGCTATGTATCATTGGATCACCTCAGGGGTTTGAGTAGTGTTTTGCATACTGGTCACACGGTAAATGTTCATCAAAATTATATCTCATCTTCCATAATTCTTGCTGTCAATTTTCTCTATTTATAAATAATTAGCACTTCAAATCCTTTCCATTATCTTCAAAACTAAGATGTCTCTCATCACCCCCAAAACTCTTAGTAAATAGCATTCCATATTACTTCATGTGAAATTTAAAAAGATATCTCAACTTCTAACATACTAATTATTCTCTTATTCAGTCCTGTAACAACACAGGTGCTTCTGCTTAATCTCTTCTCCTACGCCTGGCATTCCTTGTAATTCCAGCTTCTCAGACCTGATCTTAATTTATTTTTTCTCACTAATATTCCAATCCTCTTTTTGTCCTTCACAACCATAATTTCAATGAAATAACACATTTCTTTCTGCCAATTATACATCTTATTTTGATATTAGTCTCCCTCTAGCACCTGCTCTCTTTCCTTTTCCTGAAAAATTTTCAGAAAGTACTACTTGCACACATGCTCTCTAATTCTATGGCTTTATTTTTTATTCAACCTTTCGCATGTTTAATTGCTAAGTTTGCAATTAGGTTCTGTAAATAAAGTCTAGTGGATAATTTTCTTAGTATCTACCCCTAATATGTAGGTACTCGTTACATTGATCATTGATCTTTCTTTGCTGAAATATTTCTACCAAATTTCTGTGTAAATACATTCATTCTTTTCCTCTGAAATTTTGAATTATCCTTAGTATGTACTTAATTTCTCTTCTTCTCATCCTAAGAAATCTTACCGTACTTTCCTAGTCTATCTTTCTTCTTATTCTAAACACTACCCTTGGTGAATATGCTCAATTCCCATGGCTTTCATTTTACTGTCTTCATGCTGACAAGTTGCCAAGTTGACATCTCTATAACAGATCCCAAAGGAGATTCTATTTTTTTCATATTTTCTTTTTGTTTTGGGAGATTCTACTTTTAAATGTCTCTTTATCTAACCATTTCTCTCATCTTGCACCTTCCAATTGCATTACTGACTCATACTAACCCCCTTTAACAGTGTGCTACCTCAATATTCTTCCAAATTAGTTTTAATTGCATAGGTAAAATTAACTTATTTTGCTTACTAGTTTAGAACTGTAAAGGGAAATGATATCTATTAATAATATATTGAAATATACAAACATATTAAGTGAAATGAAAACATAAGTATCAGGGTGATCTACTTTTCCTATTTCTACTTCTCTCATATTTGGAATTTGACCATCATGAAACTGTTGCTTGCTAAGCATAATATTTTTGAAAAGATTTAATAGAACCATGTATTTAATGTATTTCTGAAAAATGTAAAATCTTTTACAGGATATAGTCTGTTTTAAAGCAAGAAAAAATATCAAAGTTACGTGCTAGTTATAATCTTCCAAACATGAACTTTGTGTTCTATTTTCCTAGCAATCTAATCTGCATCAACCATTTGTTTCTAATTACATGCAATCTATTCGTTTGTAAGCAGGACTCCCAGAGCATTATTAAGGACTTTCATCAGTTTGGTAAGTATCTCATTTCTGCTTATGGTCAGAGCAATTTCAATTAGGGTGTTCTAGACATAAAACAGGACAAGTCCTCATGGGTACCCATTCAAAAAATGTCCCTTTGTTTAATAGTAGGAATATATCACTGTAAACACTGTAGTCAGTTGTTGTAATATTATGATTGCTATTACTGTGGTAGCTACAAAATGTGTGTCTTCCATGTGGCATCTGATAATAAAAGCACTTTAAATTGTAGACATTATGAATTTAAAAACACTCATCAAATTTCAAATATAAAATTAAAAACTATGTTAAACAATGATATTAACAAGAATGAGAAAGCATTAGTGTCAAAAATCATGATAAAAACATGTTTGAACATCTGAATAAGGAAGCAGAGGCTCAGAGGAATGGGAAAGAAGAGGTGAGTTATTAGTATTAAAACAAAGTTTACAAATATGATACAACAGGGAGTTAACCTGTAACGTAAGGTATAGTTTCATTTTCAAGTTGTAAAATTTAGGAAATTACATTCCTAATAGAATATATTTGCATAAATTAATAAAGGAAATTGACAAATATGAGCACATCTATTTTTGTAGAAATGTTCATTATTGTAAAAATCGCTATGGACATTCACCTTGCTTTGACCAAGTTAAAAAAAATCCATATCCTGAGAGTTGTTCCAGGAATGAAGAAGCCTTTCAGCATGGAGTAGTTATCTCAGCTCACACAGCTGATAGCCCTGCTACTGTCGAAAAGCTAGTGCTGGGAAAAAAAATTGTAGTGATATTGAAGCTTCAACCCCACTGGCAAATAGAAGCCAATTTTGTGAAAATGCACTAGGAGAGAAGATTCCACATAGTGAGCAGGGAATGTATTACCTTCACACAACTACATTTTATAGAGAAAACATAGAAAGCTATAGTACATTGTCCTTCTTTTGTTCCATCTCTGGCTCCTAGACATCTACATTGAGTTGTACCTTTAATAAATTTACCAAATTACCATTTGATTATTCTGACAATAAATATTGTTTTGCTACTCCTTTTGTGATTCACCCACAAACTATGCAGGACTCCTTGTTGCTGACTAATGGCACACATTCTTATTAAGAGTTCTGAAGGAAGAATTATAAAAAAATGTCAAATGATTCACCGTCACATTATCAGCCAGCTGTCTGTCACTTATGTTCAGGGACACTATTTTTATCTCCTAACATTTGAGACTTTTAAGAGACAGCTGAAATTTTGTTCCCAAGTGTGTAAAAACATCTTTAAAAATAAGTTGTCATGTATTATTATCTATTTCTTCTCTGTGGCCATTTTAATAAACCTATCAATATTTATTGAGCACATATTATCAGTCTAGTTCCAACCCAGAAATCTTTAGATTCATAAGAAACATAATATCGTGTCCTTGATTTTCAAAATTAAGTTTCATCTCAAGGACAACATGGGTCATCAAGCAATAGAACATGAGTACTAAGCATTAAAATGATTAAAATAAATATATCTTAGAACACAGTAGAGAAAAAGCAATAAAGTCTGGAATAGTTAAGTTGAAAAGGTCAGGGACAGAGGGAAATGTGAGCATGAACTTGAAAAATGGTTATAATTTAAAGGTGAATGTGTCCTGTGGGTTGATATTTTAGGTTGGGGGAACATGAAAATCAAGGTGATTAGCATAAACTCAAATAATAATTAACTATTTATTGCAAAAATATATGTACAAGCTCCAAGACACAATACAAGGGAGAGGTAGAGGTCCTATGTACTGACAACATACAAGAAAAATGTTTTAGTGTCATGAATGCATTAAAATTCAGTAAGTAAAATGGACTATAAAAAACAACATAGAGGAACTAACACAGAATGAGGAAGAAAATAAAATCTTCCAGTAGTATAAGAAAAAATATGTTTTACTGGATGACTATATATGGTGTCAGTTTCATGCAGTAAACACAATGACAAAGGTAGAATGCTATGCCAATGTGTGAGAGATGAAGGTCATCACGAAGGCAAAATTGGATCTCAGAGCATTAAGGGTGTTGTGGGAATGGAGTACATAGGAAAGGGTAAGAGCTAGTGACCAGGTGATAAAATCATTTAATGTAATTCCAAAGTATTTCAATTTTACTTTTATTACACTTGAGAGTCCTCAAAGGATTTTTCTGAGAGGAGTGATATTTTCATTTTGAAGATGAATAATTCTTTTTTTTTTGCTACTGTATTCTGAATATTCTTTTCCTATACTCTTTTTATGCATGATCTCAAGGAAATATGAATATTGAATTAGCATTGTTAAATTATTCTTCAATTATGACTGCAGACACTGTTAGTGTACAAAGTGAGTAGGAAAGAGGAATTTTATCTTCTTTGGAAAGCTAACAACCAATTAGAGGGTATAACTGACATGAATACAGCATTGAAGAATGTTAAGATAGGTTAAAGAGACCTTTTATTTTGGAGATTGTGAAATAAGAGTGTAAAGAATGGTATAAAAAGAAGGTGAAGACAAACATTTGCAAGAGCAATTTCTTCATGAATTGTGTAGAGCTTGCCCAACTCAGAAATTCACTCTTTAAGTAAGTTCATTAGCAACTTTATTTGTATAATTATTTTTTACTATGAGTGAAAACTGTCTTACAAAAACAGCAAACATATCTAAATTAATATTGTATTTCTTTTAACAAAAAGATTATTCTAGAAATCAGTTTGCACTCAATGTGGTGCAGGTACCAGAGTTTTTGTGCTGTTGACAATGATTTACAAAGTTTAAACACATTTTTGGAACTAAGTTTAGGTTTACTATTAGTATAGCTTTGATATTTCCACAAAAATATTTTATATGTTTTTCAACAGTTCTGACATTGATATTTCAGCCTATAATTTTTCTGAAGTTCTAAGCTATTTATATAAGAAGCTGAGGGGGAAAGGTAATAAAAGCAATATAAAAATCACTGCAACGAGGCACCCACTTACGACCCATAGTAATGTCAAGAATATCAAATAGACCTGGTGAAACACTTAGGGCACATGTTCATATTGCTTCAGGAAAATGCACAGATTTGGCAAAAGAATACATTAATGCCAATGACATGTAAATTAACATCTTTCACATCTTTCTACTTAATGTCAGAGACAAGAAACTGAATAGGAGGAGTGCAAAAGTAAACATTTCTTGTCAAGATAACTATAGAAGGAGAAGCCAAACATAGAATTTTATGTATGCTTGTCCCCTCTGCAAGATGTAGACTGCCAACATTGAGCTTCATAGGCTAGTCAGCTGTGTAAATAAAAACAAAATGTGCCTTGCTGTGATATTATCTTCACAATTAAGAATACCACTGGCCAGGCATGGTGGCTCACGACTGTAATCATAGCACTTAGGGAGGCTGAGGTGGGTGGATCACAAGATCAAGAGATCAAGACCATACTCGTCAACACGGTGAAACCCTGTCTCTACTAAAAGTACAAAAATTAGCTGGGCATGGTGGCGTGTGCCTGTAGTCCCAGCTACTCGGGAGGCTGAGGCAGGAGAATCGCTTGAACCCAGGAGGCAGCGGTTGCAGTAAGCTGAGATCGCACCACTGTACTCCAGCCTGGCGACAGAGCGAGACTCTGTCTCAAAAAAAAAAAAAAAGAATACCACTATATTGCATTATATTTATTGTCATTGCTTCTTTCTCATCAAAAAAAAAAGAAAGAAAATGTTTTTGCCTTTACTTATTAAATAATTATTTCTTTAAAATATAAAACAGCTGATGGAAAAGCTAGCTATCTCTATGTCAATATGTAAATGCATATTTAGAAATAATACATGATTAATTTAAAAGTATTTCCAGATTGCGATATAATTGCCTCTATATTATTCTTAAAGAATTTTAACAAAACAAGCATTATTCACAATTTCTAGAAAAATGTATCTTGATAAGTATATATTCTTTAATGTTAAATATTAATTTCTATTTAAAATGCCTGTGACAATAAAAATCTTTATGTTTTTGAATAATTAAGAAATTTTCAGGAAACATTTTACTTAAGAAAATCAATTGGTATAAAACTTGCCCACAAATCAGAAAAGTACCTATAATATGTCAAAAAGATGAAATTTTAACTATAGTATGGACTTAGAATCTATGATTTCCATATACTTAAGATGGTATATAAATCTTATTCTTTGTTTTATAGAAACTCATTTATTCACATTGACCAACACATTTTTCATTTGAGAGTAAACATCTCCCTCTTCTGGAATTTGTATTAAATTCAGGAATCGAAAGATTTTATTTAAAAAGCTTAACAATTTCAGTTCACCATGCAGATATATTTAAAAGCTTATCAATAGGTTGTATATACATTAATTGCCCACCATAGCTTCTAAATTATATGCAATATAGATTTTATTCATTTGACATTTTTTTGTCCATTAATTATAATTTTACTTTTCGCTGTAATAAGATTAAGTGAGCAATTAAAATGTTTTACTAATAATTAGGAGTATATCCTAATGAATAGTATGTATTTATTTTTATATCTAGTGTCATATGTGTGCACTCTGAATTTCATTCACTTTCATGGTAATCAGTGTGGTTTTCCTTGTTGTATTTATTCAGCTAAAGCTCACTCATCAAGTCACAATAAAAATAAATATAGAGGTAGTTTTTTAAAGTAAACTTAAAAACAAAATAATCAAAATACTAAGAATTTTTTTTTTTCATTTCCCTACCCAAAATTTCAAAACCTCTGAAATACAGTATGTATAAAATCATGGCTTTGAGATCTACCTTTTTCATGTTTTAGAAATTTTTATTTCTTTAACCAAAATCTGTATGTTTTAAAAATAATGAATAGAGCACTTAAAAATCTGCAAAACCATCCTCAGAAGCCTTAAAAAATGTATTTCTCTTATATAATCATTGACTTTCCTAACAATTTTGAAAGATTTATGGGGTAATAAAATCCAAAACCAGTTATAATATTTTAAAAATTTTTATCAGAAACAACTTTTGTTGCTCTTATAACTACCATGATGATCTGAGTCAAAATCATATCTTATAAAATTATACACACATATATTCTTCCTCTATAAAAACTTTGGTGTATAATAAGCCTGCAAGTAAATCCAAAGTGATACAATTGTTTGAATGTTAAAGAAACTATAAACTATATTTTTTATTGACCAAATAGATAGGAAAGAAGACATGACTAGATATCCAGTCATGTTATGTTGTTTGGAAATTTGTTTTGGAAACATGTTAACAAATTATTTGTAGTAATTCTTACTACTCCTTTTGCTCTCACCTGAACCAGCCAATCACTCTTTTTTCAGCAAAAGGAAAATAACAAAACTAACAAACTACAGCTTAGCCATCACATCCTACAGTAAAGTGTAATTCCACAATCACGGGAGCAATCATACATAGTAAGTCAGATTGGTTTTGCTCTAAAGTTCTTACTCCAAAGCTGTAAACCTTACCTACCATTGGGACAATTTTATCAGTAGATATAGATGCTGGGTGTCTTTTTATCCTATTTTCTCAGTTTGTGTCACTAGTTTAGCAGATAGCAATGAGACAGCTCCAGCCATCAATGAAGCAAGAGGAAAACTCTTTCCTAGTAGAAATGCTTATCTTTGTTCCAAGCTTCTCAATTAATTCCTGAAGAGGTGTCAATTCATCCCTATCAATCAGATTGAGCTCCTAAACAAAGAAAATTAAGGACTTAAGAAAGTGTTGAAATGGGCTTCCTCTTGGCTTTTGCATCACAGAATCAAAGTGCTGCTGATATATACAGGTATACAGTAGAGACCCTAAACAAACACTTAAGAATAAATAGGTTTTGTTACAAAGATTTTGGGAAATGGGACAGTAATCTTAGGAGGAAAATGAGTATCATCAAGCTGATTCAGAACCAAAGTCATCAAAATAATGCATGCATTTTAGACCGGTATATTTTATTGGCTTTTAATATCACCTGCCAAATAATATTTATATTTTAGATATGCAGACATGACTGGACAGCTTGCTTCTGGAGATAATTCTTTAATATTCTGGTAAAAAAAGTCCACACCATTGCATGTGATCCATTCTTTGAAGTCCTATCCCTCTGGCAATATAACAACTTGTCTCAAATTTCACTTCCTGGTGTTGTCTTTGCATTTTTTAAGAGTTTATAGTGATGAAACCCTTCAGGGATATTCTTCTCTCCTTAAACGTTTTAAAAGAGCTGCTGTTGAAGAGGAAGCTCATCTCCTGTCCTCAGGTGGGAGAGGAGGGGCGACTGTTCTCAGAGCACCACAGAAGCTCACACGGCTGTGGCAGGCCAGGTCTCACCAAACACAGGCCTCCATAACAACTGTTTCAGTACTAAGTGGTGAAGTTAAATATTAAAAGCCAGTGCCTTTATACAAAGGCTCAAATGAAACAAAAGCCCACCAAGAATTTTGCCTAGGCCTTTCCTGAGTCTTACCACATGACAAAATAATGAAGGAATTCTTAATGGAACGAATAACATTTATGAATAAACAACTTTTGTTGAGGGTCTGAAGAAACTCCCCAGGCCTCTACCCAACAAGTTCATTGGAGGTCTGCAGGAACTCCCCCAAATGCCCATGATTTAGCAGGAGACAAGATAAGGGTAATCACCTCAGCACCTGGACCCATTTAGATGAAGTAAATTTACTGAGGCTGCGGAGGACGGTCTTTATACTCAGACCTTAGTTATAGATTAAAAGAAGTTAATCACTTATGTCTTTAGGTGAATACACACTTACATGTGGACATATAGCTTAGAAGGTATATAAACTCTGGAAAATTTTTATCTTGAGTTGGTCTGGAGATAATTTCCAGGCCTTCTCCCTGTAACTGGTTACAGAAATAAAAACTCTCTTCCTCCCCAATTAATCTGCATCTCCTTATTGAGCCACAGGAAATAGCTGTAGAATCTTTAGGAATTTCTTCTTTTTTTCATATCTAAGTCATTTATGGCTTTTTAAAAGTTTAATAATCCAAAGAGATTATCAATATTATTTATCTTTTCAAACAACAAATTACATTTTGCTTTCTTCACATTATTTTGTAATTTATAATTTTAATTTCTATTCTATTACTTTATTATTTAAGATTAATATGTGTTTTTTATTCTACCTAGATTCTTGAGATGAATGGTTAGCTCCTTGGTTTTCATCACATTACATTGTAATAAATTAATTAGAGCTATAAATGTGTCCAACAATACGACTGGAAACAGTGGAAATGTGAGTTTAGGAAACAATTCCATTTTAGAAACAGGGCACTAATTATTTATATTATATTAGCTTTCCCCTCAAATGTAAACTTTCCAAATTATAACTTGTATTATAGAGAGCTATATGATAAAATTAATAATTAAACATTATTAATTTTTGTGGAAAAATATGCAATAGCATGGCCAATTATAATACACTTCATTACAAATGAGTTAAAGATATTCTTCATTTTTGGCTATAATCAAAAGGTATACTAAATCATCATCATTGTCTCACAAATTGCCTACCTACTAATGATGACTAAACTGTCAACATTTTCATTAAAGTCTATCTGAAATTTTATTCATATTAAAAAGTAAGTTTTTTTCTTGTGAAATTAACATTTAACATAACAAAAGGGTGAAATGTTGAATTATAAATAACAAGAGTTCTTAATTCCAGATATTTGTTTGTTATTTTTCTTGAGAAAGTACATTACATGAAATAACAAGTAACAGATTTTTTGTTCTCTTACTAATTATCTAGTAGAGATGTTTTAAAAAAATCATCATATCCTGAAGGACAGCAGAAAACACAGAAAAGGAGCTGAGCTACATATTTATAAATTGCCTTTTTTTATTATAATAGTTGGTTAGATAATTTTTCAAAAGTTCAGTACACAGGCAGACCTTCAGAAAGCACGTCTTATGTATATCACACCTGATCTTACTCTGCCAAGGTATATGACATTCACTTTCTTTATTATTAATATTATTATTATACTTTAAGTTCTGGGGTACATGTACAGCTCCTGCAGGATTGTTACATTGGTATACACATGGGATAGTGGTTTGCAGAAATTCTGGCCAGAGCAATTAGGCAAGAAAAAGAAATAAAGGTATTCAATTAGGAAAACAGGAAGTCAAATTGTCTCTATTTGCAGACAACATGATTGTATGTTTAGAAAACCCCATCATCTCAGCCCAAAATCTCCTTAAGCTGATAAGCAACTTCAGCAAAGTCTCAAGATACAAAATCAAGATGCAAAAATCACAAGCATTCCTATACAGCAATAACAGACAGAGAACCAAATCATGAGCAAAGTGCCATTCACAATTGCTACAAAGAGAATAAAATACCTAGGAATTCAACTAACCAGGGATGTGAAGGACCTCTTCAAGGAGAAACTACAAACAACTGCTCAAGGAAATAAGAAAGGAAACAAACAGATGGAAAAACATTCCATGCTCATGGTTAGAAAGAATCAATATCATGAAAATGGCCATACTGCCCAAATGCTATCCCCCATCAAGCTACTATTGACCTTCTTCACAGAACTGGAAAAAAAACCACGTTAAACTTCATATGGAACCAAAAAAGAGCCTGTGTAGCCAAGAGAATCCTAACCAAAAAAAAAACAAAAAAAAAAAACAAAAACAAAGCTGGAGGCATCACAGTACCTGACTTCAAACTATACTACAAGGCTACAGTAATCAAAACAGCATAGTACTGGTACCAAAACAGAGATGTAGACCAAATGGAACAGAACAGAGGCCTCAGAATTAAATGGCATTCACTTTCTAAAGAGTATATTTGAAACTTCCAAGGGTTCTTAATTTATATATTTTTAAATGTAGAAATAGAAATAAAAACAAGATATAGTTAAGAAAATGTTTCACAGTAATTAGTTTCATGTAATCCAATCATTTTATTTTGGCACAAATTTACTTTCTAAAGCATAAATTGCAGAATATTTTCCATAATGCTTTGCAAATATTTTTAAATATAATATGTAGTCTAACAAGTATATAACAATGATACATTAGTCATAGTTTTCCATACATACAAAGTGGAAGGGCAAAAAGGACAAACTCCCTCTATCAAGCTCTTTTATAAGGGCACCTGATCCCAATCATGAAATAAATCTTCTTTCACATTATCATATCTTAAGTTTCTCACAACTTAATACTTTCCCAATGACAACACCTGAAATTTGGAGTGAGCACAATTCAAACCAGAGCACCTAGCTTTTAATCAAGTTCCTCTACCTTCTTCACTTCCTTTCAATTTTTAATATCTATTTGGGGTATATATCAATTCTAAAGTGAAGTAAACTAATTAACCTTATAATTCCATGATGTTGTATCAATGCATTAAATCTTGGAATATGTTTTAAAACATATGATTTTCTATGGACCTTTATATATGAACCTTAGTAGGAAATATCATCAGTTTGTTATCTTGTTTCCATCATTAGAATGTAATGTTGTCACAGAGCACCTGACATTTGGACATTCACTGAACATGTGCCAAAAAAAAATGACTGAGCCAGAGAATGAAGAAATGTTACTAGATAATGTATAGATAAATAACACAGTAGATACTTTAAAATTTTTAAGGTAACAGGTTTCTCCTGCATTCCTAGTGTATGTATCTCAGGCATTACAAAAATTACTACAGAAGCTTCTCTACTTGCAACGGGGTTAAGTCCTATAAACCATCATAAGTTGGAAATATTTTAATTTGAAATGACTTACTGCACATAACCCACTGAATATTATAGCTTTGACAAGTCTACCTTAAACATGCTCAAAACACTTACATTAGCCTATAGTTGGACAAGATCCCCTCGAGCAAAGCTTATTTTATTATAATGTTAAATATCTCATACAGTTAATTGAATACTCTACTGAAAGTGAAAAATGAATGTTTGTATGAGTGGTCAAAGTATGAGTTCTGCTGAATTCATATTGCTTTAGCATAAACATAATAAAATCAAAAAATTCTTAGTTGAACTATTGTTAAGTCCAGGGCCTTGTATATTTCTTTCAAATAATCATTAGGCTAGGGAGTTTTTTTGAATGTGCTTTATAAATTTCTAGAGGTTGCTGTGATGCATTTCAACAATAAAACTGAGAATGAAATTTTACTCAAAAATATAATTTTGTTACATTCATCTCTTCAATTTTTAAACTTAAATGGCAAATTTGAAACTTAGAATTATTATTATCCAAAAGAGACACCAAGATTATTGGATAGTGGATAAAGAGATATATGAAAGAACAGAGATCCTGTGTAATACAGTCTTTGAAACATAAACCTCACAATTGTAGAATTAAATTATCCTTACTATATGGATTATCATTTGTCATGAGCCTACACACCACTTGTAAACAATCCTACTGTTTTACTAGCACCAGTGAACACTATGCAGATATATTACAGTCTATTATAGAAAAGTCATATTATGGGTCAATGACAATGCCTCACAATGGCAGAAGGCAAAGATATTCCTTATTTTCAAACATAAACATGTCCTTATAATAGTAGTCATAAAATATGAAAAACATAAGCAGGTAGAAATAGATCTAGTGATGCTCTAAACTTATACATTATTAAAAACTTCCAACATTAGAGGACAGTTTAAAGTACACTTTAAAATTCTGAGTAGAAATTCAACATCACTAACTGCATTGAATCAAAAAATGTTTTAACAATTTGAGTATGTTAAGCATTACTCTACAAATCTTTACAATAAAATATAACAAAAATATATTACAAAATTGATTTACTGTGACATCACTGCTAAATCATAGCTTATGGCTGAAAAAATTTCAAATTGAAACTATTACAATACATTAATGTTCCTATGTCTTTTATCATAATATTAACACATTAATATATCTCTACAATTTAGTGAGCTAGTAGGTTAGAACTCATATAGTATGAGATTCTCAAGAAGAAACTTTTATCTATGACTCAGGTAAGATAAGTGAATTTATGCCATTGATTCTATAATGACATATTTCTGTAAACTCTGTGCCTCAAATATTTTACTGTCTGCACACCCAAATCAGAATATGATTTACTGAAGTTTTACATTCCTTATCTTTGAGTAGGTTTAATATATATAAAATAGAACAAGGACATTTGCCTTAAATATTTATGATTGTCAGTTATTGTAGTCTATAACCTTTGTAGCAAAGTAAAATGGCTTTATCTGTCAGAAAAAAGAAAAATGATTTTTGTATTTCAACGTTGAAATTATGCATTTTATGAGGCAAGGAACAAGTCCTTTGAAACTGATTGAAAGAGGGTTTAATTTGTAAGGGAAATAGGCATTTTATTTTATTTTTATGGTTTGTCACTTTTATACTTAGATGATGAATCCTGATAAAACCAAGAACAGTTTTTTCATACTTCTTGTTGTTTTTATTTCCTCAAGGTCAGAAAAGCCGAATCCTTTTTTTATTTATTTATTTTTTTCTTTTGAAATAACGATTTTTAAGCAAATGGTCTAGTTAAGAAGCAGAAACTTCGCCTAATGAGAAAAATGGTGAACAAAATTAAAGCTACAAGAAAAAAAATGTCCCTGGCTAAGAAGTGAGATTGCTGTAACATCCATTCTGCTTGTAGAATGACATAGGCAGATGACATCTGCACAAGAAGTCCAACAGGAGTCAAGCTTTGATGCAAAATGTTTCCATAATGTTTCATGATATAACTTGCAAAATCCAATACTAAAATGGCCCATGTATATTGGCATGTACCAGGTTAAGAATGAAATTTTTATAAAGCTACATAATTGAACTAATTATTGACTTATCTTCTTAATCCTTAGAAATAAGTGTCACCTTTTTGATTGATAAATGGTGCCTAATTAAACTAAAGAGCTTCTGCACAGCAAAAGAAACTATCACGAGAAGGAACAGGCAACTTACAGAGTGGGAGAAAATCCTTGCAATCTATCCATTTAAAAAAGGTCTAAGATCCAAAATCTACAAGAAACTTAAACAAATTTACAAACAACAAAAAAAAAAAATCATGAAAATGTGAAACGGTATGAACAGATACTTCTCAAAAGAAGGCATTCATGAGCTAACAAACATGATAAAAAGTTCAACATCATTGATTATTAGAGAAATGAAAATCAAAAGCATGATGAGATACTATCTCACATCAGTCAGAATGGCAATTTTAAGAAGTCAAGAAACAATTATACAACATAAATGTGGTGGAGATATGCTTTCTTGGAACTAAAGAACTTGTGAAATAATATTTTGCCCAAGAGAAAGCTTCCTTGCACACTTTGTTAGGGAACTCCTGCTGTGAATTAGAGTAGATATAGGTATACCTCTTAAAAAAGAATTGCAAATGGAGAGAGTATTCATAATTACAATCAAGGGTACTTCTTATATTTTGATGGAATCACTTTGTCTTGTTCTCTCATATAAATTATTGCCACTGATCACTCTTTATCTTTTAGATTGTAATTATTTAGGAGATATCTGTCTGCATCATCAAAACATGATTTATTTAAAGTCAGAGACTTAGTTTTATTCTTTTTGACATTTCTATCACTTAATGAAATGTACATTAATTTTTGGATATTAAAATAAAATCAATTTAATCTTTATCACCCTTTTAAAAAATGATTGTTTAAAATAATATATTAGACAAAAGTAAATATATAAAAACCGTTAGGCAAATTAACTTTTCAATCCAGGATACTATGAACTTTCTGGGTCTCAGATATCTTACCTTAATAAATGAAAGGGATAATACAAAATATCTAAACTCTAATCAACATCTATATTTAAATATCTCACAATTATGGTGAAAAACAAGGAGGAGCAAGCACTTCTTAGATGGATGGCAGCAGGCAAAAAAAAGAGCTTGCACAGGGAAACTCCCCCTCATAAAACCATCAGATCTCATGAGACTTATTCACTATCATGAGAAGAGAATGGGAAAGACCTGCCCCCATGATTCAATTACCTCCCACTGGGTCCCTCCTACAACACACGGGAATTCAAGATGAAATTTGAATGGGGATGCAGCCAAGCCATATTAATTACTAAACAAAAAGAATGTTTAATTATGCTAGATCTAGCTAAGAAAATAATATTTTAAAATTGATACATAAATATATTTTTATGCTCTTTACCAGAGTTTGAAATAATATCTTGAACTTCATGGGTAGATTTACCAACCACTCCTCGGTTTTGATGACAGTTGCCTTCAGATTGGTTAAAATATGGGAAAGGCCAGGACAGAGAGAGAAGATAGTTCAATAGTACATTTACAAATTATTAGTTAGTGACACTGGTTAAAATATGGGAAAGGCCAGGACAGAAAGAGAAGATAGTTCAATAGTACATTTACAAATTATTAGTCAGTGACACGATGTAAAGGACAATAAACCTTGGTTTGCCATTTCGCTCCTATAATGCTTCAGTGTTGCGAGTGGTGGTGAGTCTTTTCAGGTTTCCCTTCCAATGTATGAAAGTCATGTGGTACTAAGACTGAAGTCTACCCTTGAACCATTCTAATTGTATGCACCAAGAGCAAAGAAAGAACCAAGGATGTAAAAACCTCAGTTAAGATTTGTTCTACACTAAACTACTAGTTTATGTTGCAGCTTGTAGCCCACCACACATTGTTTAAATGTATCAAATTATTTTTACTGAAGTTTAGGGATACAAAATCACCATACAAAAATCAGTAGCATTTTAATACACAAATAACATTCATGCTGAAAGTCAAATCAAGAACACAACTCTATTCACAATAGCCATCAAAAAAATAAATACCTAGGAATACATTTTAGAATAAAGAGTATTATTCCAAAAGAAAAAACAGGAGATCAGAGATATCTATAAGAAGTACTAAAATCCACTGCTGAAAGAATCAGAGATGACACAAGCAAATGGAAAAATATTTTATGCTCACAAATTGGGAGAATTTGTATAGTTAAAATGGCTATATTGCCCAAAGCAATCTACAGAACCAACGCTATTTCTATCAAATTACCAATGACATTTTTTACAGAATTAGAAAACACTACTTTGGAATTCATATGAAAAGACAAAAGACCAGGAATAGCCAAAGGAATCCTAAGCAAACAGAAAAAACTTGCATGCATCTCATTACTGAACTTCAAACTATACTATGAGGTGACAGTATTTGATGCAGGAAAGAGAAATGTTGTTTTGTTTGTTCCAATGCCTAAAGAAATAAATCAGGTTGATTATTGAATTAAATATAATTAGAAACATATTAATATTTATTTTTGTAATGTAAAAACTATAGTGGTGGTACACATGAATTAATGGATTTCCTGTGAGATTTAAAATGTAAGTATTTATACATTAATTTAAGCATACATTTATGTGTAGAACTATTAATACTATATAACCACAATATATAATAGATAATGTATAATAGAATGATTGAAAAGGCTTTTCTAAGAAGTTCAAGGAGTAGAGAAATCTTATATAGTTAAAATAATTAGCAAGACTCATATATAGTTCAAAGTAAAGAATTATGGAGAGGTGATATTTTAAAGAAAACTGCTGAGAAATATTTAAATAGATAAAAGATATTTTTTGATTTACAATTTATTTAAATGCAGATAAAAAATTGGGGCTCTATGATTTTTGGTAATTATCATCTGATTTGCATCTTGATACAGTGAGTATCATTTTTTTCTATGAGTGAGTGAAATTATTGTGTCTCCTAAGAGGACATTTGAATACAAGATGTATTCTGTTTATCAATTATATTGTAAAAACATGCCATATTTCTATTAACAATCAATTACCCAGAGATGTGTTAAAAAATTCTACTCTGATGATAGATCTGCTACTTTATGTATGTAATTTTTAATGTAGGCTTTACAAATTAGGAATATTATTTTTTGGTACATTACAGATAGAATAGGTAGGTCTTTCTACCAACTCTGATCACTATGAAGAGTATTAATCAAGGTCCCAGAAGAAATATATGACACACTTAAACTAAATAATATAAAAAACGTTTAACAAAAAAGACTACAGTTGACTCCTGAATAATGAGAGTTGGAACTGTGTGAGTCCACTAAGTGATATTTTTCAATAAAACTTACACTGAGGGTACTTACCTCTTTTGTTTCCTCTTCCACATTCTTTACCTCTTCTTCTCTGCCAACCCTGAGGCAGAAAGACCTACCCCCACCTTTTCCTCCCTCTCAGCCTACCCAATGTGTAGACAGGAGTAAAGATCTTTATGGTCCACTTCCACTTAATGAATAGTAAGCATATTTTCTCTTCCTTATAATTTTTATAACACTTTCTTTTATCTAACTTACTATATTGCATGAATAGCATATATAATACATAGAACATACAAAACAAGTGTTAATTGACTGTTTATGTTATGAGTAAGGCTTCTGTTCAATAGTAGGCTATCAGTAGTTAATTTCTGGGAAGTCAAAAATTATGCTGATTTTTGAGTGTGTGGCGCTCAGTGCTCTATCACCCATGTTGTTCATGGGTCAACTATACTTTAAAAGGGAGAACTTTCTACAGTGAATTATCATTGTGCTAGCCTGATATTACCATTTGGTGAACCAGATTCATGACAGGCATCTCTAGAACTATTTTCACTTGGTGTACCCATGGTCCTGATTTTAATCTACAAAGGCTTAGTAACAAAGCAGAGGAACTTTTAAATTGTAAAATATTTGGTAAAAGAAGAGAACATAGTCTTTTTGTAAACCTCTAGGAGTCTTTTCTGTGATATTCCTATAAAGCTTGAGGCAGTCTTCACATACATCTTTATCTGCCTCTGGGCATTTCCAGTAGTATTAGCTCTGCTGAGACATAAGGTCAAAATGTCAAGGTAGCTTATATCACAACCCACACCTATTAGAAAGCCTTTCTTTTTTTCTAGTTACAATTCATAACTGACAGTCATTAATTACCTGGTTAAAGTGTTGAATGAACAGGTCTAAATAAGACTTAACCAAATCAAAGAGAACAAAGAAGAATTCTGAGCTTTTATTTGTAAGGAGATCTTCATCTTGTGTTCCAAAATGTAGCACCTTCTCTCTTGTTTAACACCAAGGGAATTTACAAGGAATATGCCAACATGTACATGACAAGTGGATCCAAAAACTTGACTGAGATTGAAGCACCTGAATTTCCAAGGACATTTATCTATTACAGTGTCACATGCAATTATTGTTACTGATTTCTCATCAGGTCCAATAAATACCATGGTGACATGCAGATAGAGAGTATCATATTCTGTGAAATAATCTGTGTTCCTCCAAATTATGTTATGACACAGAGTAAGAGAGTTGAGGCTGGAAATTTTATCTAGAGGATGCAGTTCATTAGGTACAATTTCTACTTTCTATATTAAGAATTGTTAAACTTTCTGACACATAACAAGCCTTTCTTTCCCCCAGTTTATCATAACATCATCTTTTTGAGTAAGCCCTCACTAGCAGGCTATTCAATGTACAGAATTCTACCAAAGGTTAGTTCAAAGCAATTTTGACTTTTACTACTATCATCACAAATTTTGCTGTAGCTACTGCCCACTGATAATTTACAGAATCACTCATATGTTTTGTGATATGTGATGATCATATCTTAGTTCTGGTACCAAAGGAATTGGTTTTCATGATCTATGGCTGCATAAGGAATTATGCAGATATTTAGTTGCTTAAAACAACAAATATTTATCATCTTACAGGTGGCAATGACTTGGGCCTCCAGCTGACAGGTATGTGAGTAAATGTGGAAGCAGATTTTTTGCCCTAGTTAAGCCTTCAGAGGACTTCACCCCAAGTCACAAGTAACTGTAAACACAAGAGATGCTTTGCTAGAGCCAGCTAGGTAAGCCATAATTGGTTTGGGACCTTCAGAACCTGTGTGAGATAAATAAGAAAATGTTGCTTTGATATTTGGGGTGATCTGTTATACAATAGGTAACTACTGAGCAGGTAAGGACTGGTTCTTTCAATTTGCTGGGAAGTGAGGACAAGTGTGAGTCAAGTATTTTGAGGATGAAAATACTTCTGCCTCATCTGTGTCTGTCCACATGATTTCATCTCTTTAGGAGTATAATCCAAATACAAAAAAAAAAAATGCAACACATGCTTATCCTCTGCAGCAATTCAAAAGAAAGTTGGAACTCTCAGAGCAGATATATGTGAATGAATATTAGTGATATATATTGTCTCTAACACCTGGGACCTTGAAGTATAGCCCATTAGAGGAATTAAATGTGCTTTTACCTCTATTTGATCAGCATATTAATTAAAAAAATTCTGAAGCAGTCACATGCCATTGTGTGTGTTGAATATCATACAATGCACACAGATATTTATAAATGCTCCATTATTTTTGAAACTGACTTATAAATTTATTTCCATGGTTTAATTACTTAACTGAGTTCTACTCCCTCAACACACACTTATTTCCAAAATGTATTATACCAAAATGCAAAGAGTCGGTATCTTAGCATCTAAATATGCAATTACAAAATTTCACACAGGAGATGTCACATGTGCTTTAAACTGTATAAGGAAGAATACCTAGTATGCCAGACTAAGGTTTTTTCTTTCTATCCTAACAAAGATTTGGAAGAAAAGTGAAAGAAGACAAATGAGACAGAAAAGTTTTAGACGAAATTATTTATTTATTTGAACCCATTGACTGACTTAGATTATTTCCCTTTAAATGCTAAATCCTTTTTGATATTGAGTAATAAGCTTTCAGAGATTGACATGCCATTTCCAGATGCTAACCAGAAATAGCTCCTGTCAGATTGCATTTCTAAAGTGATTATCCTTTACCCAGCAGTTAGGAACAGGTCTTTATATTCTAACTGTCTATTTTTTTGTGTGCGTGACACTGTTGCATTCAAATATTTGAAAATTTAAGAAAACAAAACCAATAATCTGAGTTAATTAACACACATTAACTTTGTTGTTTTGACGACTTTTGTCATTAAAGTGACACTTTCAGCATGATACACAATAAATTAGATGAAACAACTCAATTAACATTAATGTCAGCCTCATAAAAGTCATTTCCCATAAAATGAAACCAGATTGTGTGTGGAAAAAGGCACACAAAAGAAAAATACGACCTAGATTTAAATACATTTAAAATTATAATCATCAAAGATTTTAATAAAATAAAAATAATTCACGTTATTACAGAATTAGGTGATCCTATAATTAAATTGCTGTGTTAATAAATTAAACTTTTTTAGCAATGAAAAATAGTAGCAACTGTAATTATGAACATGTATTATATGAAGATATTTAAGAATCTGGCATTGTCACCATCGTCAGGTAGAAAATGCTAGGCATCATTTTAATTCCAAAAGTACAGGAATAGAGAGAAAGTCTGAGATTTAGGAGGAAAAATAATGATGTTTTCCAGTAGAGGGGATACATTATAGAGTCTAATTTGGAAAAGACAAGTATTTGTAACAAATTTTACATGATATTAAGCCAATAGGCCAGGCGCGGTGGCTCAGGCCTATAATCTCAGCACTTTGGGAGGCCCAGGCAGGGGGATCACGAGGTCAGGAGTTCAAGACCAGCCTGACCAACATGGTGAAAACCCATCTCTACTAAAAATACAAAAATTAGCCAGGCAAGGTGGCACACACCTGTAATCCCAGCTACTCAGGAGACTGAGGCAGGAGAATCGCTTAAGCCCGGGAGACGGAGGTTGCAGTGATATCATGCCACTGCACTCCAGCCTGGATGACAGAGTGAGACTCCATCTCAAAATAAAAAAATAAAATACAACTGGCTATTCAGAATCCATTTTTAAAGTTCCTCCATCACTCTACTAAAACTTAACTGATAAAATGCAGTTTTCTGCTTGGAAACACTCAGTTTCACAGTATATTTTATCTCAAATACAGAAAACTCTAAAAAGTGAAGTACAGTATCTTTTATCTATGAGTTAGTTCCACTATACAATATCTGACCTTGAGTCCTGACTGCTACATTGATAGACTTAGAATTATTTAATAAATGAAAACACAGAAAACAAACAAATAAAAAGATAGTTTGTAAAAATATTTTAACACAGCAAAAAACATTGGGGCAAAAGTGGAATAACTTTTAATCATGAAGAGAGAAAGCAGAGTGTATGCATTTTAAAAATTAAGCCAGAAGACTTTACTTCAAGGGCTATCTTCTCATAAATACTTTTTGCAGAGCTATTGTGAAATCAGTATTGTATGTAAGCTTTGATGTTATCACGGAGAATCAAATACTCCTTAATAAAATTTTTATAGGAAGACTCCTAAAATTATTCTTATTTATAAAAAAAATCTAAATTATAGCATACTTTATTTCTGTAATAAACTATATAGAAGATTTATATCAACTAAGAATTTAGATTTTTGTAACACCAATATAGAGAATCTTGCATCAAAAGATAAGCTGTATTATGTTTTTTAAAAAGCACAAACACCTTACTCCTCAGAAATCTGTTATATATGTCCTATATTTATATTACCTCTGTGATATGGATTATCCAAGAATCTCACTGGCATAAAGGAAATTCATACATTAAAATAAATTACAATATTATATCACCAGCTGCTTGGAGCACTTAAAGAAAATCCATATACTATGTTATTTATTAAGTAATTATATTTGAGATGACTAAGGGAAAATACATATGCTTCACTCTTGTAGCATGCAATTATCTCATTTCTCTATCATGAGTATTCTTTGTCTATGTTAAAAAATGAAAAAAAATTAATGTTTAAAAAATATAAAAATGAGTGGGATATCCCTTTTTATCTTTTTCGTCTTGCACCAAATAACTTTTTTTTTCATTTTCCCTCTTGCTTTGCCACTATGACTCTCTTGGTGTATATTCTCCTGTAAGATTAAACACGAGGTCTCTAGATTGTAAAGCCATTGGCAGAACTCAGGAGAGTAGGAAGGGAGATGGATCTGTGTGTGGTGAGAGAGCAGAACAATAGTGGAATTTTGGGTGGGTGTAACATTCACTGTTAATACATTCAGTTATTCAATAAATATGTTTTAACTGCCTGCTATATGCTAAGCTCTCTACTAGGAACCATGGGTCATGAGAGAGGAAACAGAGAAGAATGATTGCCTTTCTGTATCTTACTTTCCAATAGCTTTGATAAAAGAGAATCACTCCAGTTTGTGTGAAAAACAGAGTGAAGGAGGGCAGGAATGAAGCTGGGAGACTTGTCAGGCAGTTGTTAGCAAATCCCTACTAGGTAAGTTGTTCTTCAAACATTTACTTTACATACTGAGAAACAAAAACTTTTATTATTTCTACTTATTTATAAGATGGGGGAATTTAAACCATGCTTATCTGCTAGTGGAAATTATCAAAAGGCAAGAAAGACTGAGGATGCAGATGGAACCGAGCATAAATGGAGAAACAAGGGCTTTTGAGATGAATGGAAATCACATAATCCAGAAAGTCAGATCACATCTCCCATTGTAATAGAAAGAAAGACAGAACCATCAGGCTGGGTACAAATGAGTTTATGGATGTTTCTGGTGGAAGATGAGATCTTTTTCTTTTAGTTATATTTACCTAGTGAAGTATAATTTTAAAAATCACCAATTGTGGTTGAATCAAATAAAAAGGACGCAGGGGCAAGATGAGGCAGAGATTGTCATCCTAGAGTGTTAGAAATAATTTACTTGCAAAATGTGATGACATTTTTGAGTATTTTTAAAACATGTAAAATCTGTGGTTGATAACTTAATATTTAAATAGTATGGCAAGTTCTGTAACTTTTCTCTACCACTAGTCAATAGCCAAGATAAAAGTTCAGAAAACAAACAAATGGGGAAAATAAATTGGGTGAAATCACAGCTGAAGTTTTATGAGATGAACAGAAAAAAATAAAGAGAGTAAAACTGTGCTTTGAGGAAAGTGACTATAATCATTGCAGTTACAGGTGGGTAATATCTACTGTGGCGAGGATTCCCACACAGTAAGAACTAAATCACAGGAGTGAGTAGTCACAAAATTGAAGTTGGAAAGGAAGATTTCAGAGGGAATGCTGTCACTTGTGATAACAAAATGGGGTGGGGGTGTACTATGTCAAGTATCCTTAGCAGTGCCTTATCAGGCTTGCAGGGTTTTAACTTTTCCGTTGTTATACATTAAAAAAAATTATAAGCAAACTAATGCAAATGAAATAAAATGTCTTTAGTATTCTGGGAAAAAGAATCGATTTGCTCCTTGAGAAGGCTTTCTGCCTTTAGCAGTCCTTTCTCCATTTGCCAGGAACAGCCTGTATGTGCCACACATTTCTTTCTTAGTTTTGCCAGGGGCCTGATGCCTGAGCAGCAGAACCCTGGTGAAATTTCTTTTACATTCATCTTCTTTCCCACTCCCTCTCTCTATATATATATGTATCTAAATACAGATATCCTGAAGCACAGTAATACTGTTGGTAGAAGATTTCTTTATTCACAAAGACTGAATATAGTTTAGTAAGGGTGTTTAACTTCCGTCCAACTTCAGTCCACATTGTTCACACTGTGCAGATATCACCATTTACTATTTCTTCTCACTTCAAGAGACAAAACAGTTATACAAGTCTGCTCCTCTAGTTTGGATGCAGGATTAGGCTATCTATTTAAATGATTCTATTTGCTTGCCTTAGGTTCTGATGCATTTTTGGTTGTTGCTTTATAAGAAACAGTCAAACTATGTCCAAATGTTTTTACTGTTTCACAAATTCACTCAAAAATTTTGAGTGTCCCATATTCTTACTGACATTTGCTATCACTAGTCCTTTTCTTTCTTTTTTTACTTCACATAAATGGCTAATTTTGGTTTAATTTGTATTTCCATTGTGACTAAAGATGTTAAGCATCTTTCAATGTGGTCGTTTACCATTTCTGTAACATCTGGGAATTGTACATGCACATATTTGCTCCTAAATTTTGATTGTCTACTTGTTTTCCCTCTGAAGTTTAAGAGATTTCTATAGGTTCTGATTATAATTGTATTAATTATATTTATTTAAATATTTCCTCCTAGTCTTTGTTTTCTTGCCTTCTATTATTTGTAATAATGTATTTTGAAGAGAATTTACAAATTAGCATGAAGCACAAATTAATTATTTTTATTTTACTATCATACTTTTTGTGTCCTATTTTGGGAAGAATAAGTTCTTCCCAAACTTCTATAAAATATTTTTCTTTTTTCCTTTTAAGCCTTTTATAATTTCAACCATTTTTTCTAGGCCCAAAATACATTTTCAGTTAATATTTATGTATGATACTAACTTAGAAATGAAACATTTTTTTTAAATCTGGGTATCCAGTGGCTCAAGCAGGAATTTTGAATGGCCAAATGAAAACCGCTAGAATTACTTCTGCCTAAGAGAAGAGTAAACTGAAAGCAACACTGCAGTCCTGGAGGACTGCAGAGATTAGTGCCACCATCAAGAACTGAAAAGATAGAGATGGTGATTGTCCCCCACGTCTCCTTCAATTCAGCTATTTGGTCTGTGAAGAAAAATGATGGGTCTCAGGGAATGACAGCGGGTTATTATAAACTCAACCAACTGCAGCTGCTGTTCCAGGAGTGGTTCCATTGTTTGAACAAATTAGCATGTCAACTGGCACCCTTAGGCAGCTATTAAACTAGGAGATTATTTTTTTTCATAATACCTGTCAAAAAAAACCATCATAAGCTGCTTGCATTTTGCTGGTTATGTCAGTCATACACCTTTACTGTCCAAGCTCAAGATTATATATATTCTTCCACCTATTACTACAATTTCATCTGCAAAGACCTTGATCAAACTCCCTTCTATAAACCAATCCTTTAGTCTGTAATATTGATGTTACGCCTATTGGACTGAGTGAGCAAGAAGTATCGATTTCTATAGATACATTGGGAAGAAATCTGTATTTCAGAGGATGTAATATCAATGTGACAAAAATTCATGGAACTTCCTTAACAAAATTTTTAGAGGTAAAGTGATGCAGGCTATGTTGAGATAGCCCTTGTAAGGTGAAATACTAGTTATTGTATCTGGTACCTCCTACAACCAAAAAAAAACCATGGTACAGCATCTAGCCGTCCAATTTTAATTTCACAGCAACATGTTCTTCATCAGGATGTGCTAATCTGGCTCATTTAACAAGTGATGTAAAAAGCTATTTGTTTTGAGTAATCCTCAAAGAGAAGGGTCTGCAAAAGTCCAGGCTGCCATGCAAGGTGCTGTAACACTTGGGCCACAGGATACAGCAGATCTGATGATGCTTGATGTGCCAGTGACAGAAAGTGATGCTGTTTAGAACCTTTGGCATGTCCCAATATTTGAATCACAGCACATATCCTTAGGATTTTGACAAAGGCACGCCACCTTCTGTGGATAAATATTTGCCTTTGGAGAAAAGAATTTTGGCTTGCTACTGAGCCTTACTAGAGAGAGAATACTTAACCATGGGCCACCAAGCCCTTGTGCAAACTGAGCTTCCCATTATGAACCAGAAATTGTTTTATCTCCCAAGCCATAAAGTGGGGTGTGTACAACAGCACTCTGTTATCAAATGGAAGTGCTATATACAAGATATACAAGATCAGGTTTGAGCAGACCCTGATGGAACTGTAATAACCTACCCTGGGCTAGCATCACTGATGCCATCTTAGCTGTAAACTCCAATCTGGCTTCCCCCTCCCTACCACAGCCCCTCTGGGTGCATAACTGGGTCATGCTGCACTTAGAAGCATTGAAGCTACTGTTCTTAACACTTGTAACCATTGTAACTGCATCCTGCTTGGCATACCTCCCCTCTGCTATTGTAGGAAAAAAGTTTCCCTTTGATCACTGTGTAGAAGGAGCCTGATTGCCCCCCTTCTTGGTAATTGTATGGAAACCACTTGTGCCCACAGCCCCTTCCTCTAACCTGCTTTTCTGCTTCTGTAAAATTCCGCTTCAGCTAGGTACTCCCTCCCCTACCTAAATCAAGGTATAAAAGCTAATCAAGCCCCTTCCTTGGGGCAGAGAGAACTTTGAGCATTAGCCATCTCTCCGTCACTGGCTAATAAAAAGGACTCTTAATTTGGAACTCAGTGTGTGGCACATTCCTTCTAACTCGCTTGGTTATTACAGAACAATACATGAAAATATGACCTCAATACCAATGGCCCTTATGCCTACTACATTACCTTTGCTTCCCCAGGCTATATTTATAGTCTCATGGGCAATTTCTTACAATTATTACACCGAGAAATAGAAAAGTCAGATCTGATTTGTAGAGAGTTCTGAACACTAAACAAGCATCACCCAGAAGTGAACAACTTGAGCACTACATTCCCTTCCTAGGATACCCCTAAAGGGGAGTGCTGAAGGGAAATTTTTCTAGTGGGCAGAATTTTGAACAATTTATTTGGTTGTTCATTTTGGTTGGAAATAAAGATGGCCAGAGTTATGGCTATATATTGATTTGTGAGCTATGACCAGTGGTTTTGTTCTAAGGCAAGCGAATTAGAAGGAACATGATTAAAAAATTGGTGACAAGGTGTTCTGGGGAAGAGATATATGGATAGATGTCTAAACGGGCAAAGAACATGAAGACATTTTGTTCCTGTGAATACTCAACAGGGGTGACCCCAACATTAGAAGATATAATAATCAAGTCTCTTTCCTGCTCAAACCTGTCATTGGACAATGGGCTCCTAGACAAAGTAGCCAGCAGTGGTGGCAGGGATATAGGTCATGCACAGGCTCAGCAACATGAACTTTCACTCACTGTGGCTGATCTGGCTATTGCCACTGCTGAGTGCCCAATCTGCCAGTTGCAGAAACCAACCCTCAATGACATTCTCTAGGTGATTAATAGCTACCTTTTGGCAGTTGGACTACATTGTACTCTCTCCATCGTGAAAGAGGCAGGGTTTTATTCTTACTGGAATAGAAACACTCTGGATATAGATATGCCTCCCCTTAATCCAATCCTTGTGGGAAAAGCACCATTTGTGAATTTATAAAACGCCTTATTCACTATCATGGTATTCCATGTAACATTGCTCCTGATCAAGTAGCCCACTTCACAGCAGATGAAGAATAGCAAAAGGCCCATGCTTATGAAATTTACTAGTTTTACCATTTTTCCCACCATCCTGAGGTAGCTGGATTGACAGAATGGTGGGAAGGCCTAATTAATTTATTTTCAATTCTTCCACTCTGCCATCCCCCGTGTGCTATAAAAACTAAGAATTTAATATAGACTTCAATAACTATATTCTAAATAGAGTGCTCCTTTTGAATATTACTGTTTAGTTCTATCATTTGAATGTTTATCTAAAAGTCCATGTCTAGATTATTATGTCATTTATACATTTACAGGAACTAAAATATTGATGAGATTCAGGATAGATCGAGTAACTTTATTATATATGAATAAAACTCTTTTTAACAATGACTGCTAATCTATTTAGAGACAGAAGAGATTATAAATTCTATTGAATCAACATAAAATGTCAAATAAACTTGCAATGGGGGTAAAAGAATTCAACAGCTTTAAGCTGCAGGCGTACTAGATGATTCAACATATGAATAGTAGGTGTTCCTGATGCAGAGAAGAGAACAAATATAGCAAAAATGCAGATTCAAAGTGATATGAAAACTAAATGCTTTCTTTTGAGCTATAGATAGAAACGTACATTCAAATTGTAAACTTGTATGTTTTTAGGAAATAAAAACAATATAGTCTGACTCTTGGAAATACCTTAACAATACTGTGAACTGTCATTTGAGGGTTGGGAAATATCAACAAAACAAAATTACAACCAAAAAGGAAAACAAACATTAATGAATAGTGGTCATACAAAAATAATATTCTGATTATGTAATACTAATAGTTTTTTATAGTAGTTACTATTACTTTAAATGTACAATATCCATGTCTTTTACAAATCTAAACTCATGAGATCATACCCTTGATTTAAAAAATCACTAAAATTTTCATGTATGAGTGAATAAAATAAAAGTATATTCTAAGATAAGAAAGGCTCAGAATATATGCCATTCATGTTTTATTTTGAAATACATTTATTGAAGTATACACCTGAGTAGTAGATTATGCAAAAATAGACCATGTAAACATTTAAAAGTATTGGTATAAAAACAGACTTGGGAATTGAAACAGTTAAACAGAGATGCCCTATATATATGGAAAGACATATAATCATAAATGCAGCACAGTGACTAATAACATAGGCCTTATAATCAAATAGATCTCAATTCAAGTAATTCAAATCACCTCAGCTAGCCATGTCACCTTGGACTAAGTTTTTAAACCATTTTAGCTTTGGTGTTCTAATTTGTAAGATGGGGATAACATCGTCTGTCCCTCATGCAATGTTAAAATTTAAATGACAGAATATATGTGAATGCTTATCACAGACAGAGCTTCGCTGATTAAGTGCTCAGGAAAGGCAGTTAGCAGACGTGGAAAGTAGTAACAGCAGTACAATAAAATTGTCGTAAATCTGTTTCTAAACAGATTTTTTGGCCACCTGAATACTGCAGCATGAGACTAAGCGGTACTTGATAAAGTCTAACATAGAAAGAAGGTATTGCAAAGATTGCATGAGTTTAGAAATCACAGCAATTCCCCAAGTACATCCTCTAAAATTCTGTCTATAAAAATCCACGTCTATTATGGAGGGTTGAAAACCTTATCAGAAGAAACATTTATTCCACCTTCACCATTTATTCTGGTCTTTTTTTATTGCTTTTCACACTAAAATTATTAGCATGCTACACCTAGCAAAAATATTAAATTCTCCATTGTATATAAAATATGGTAGAAAAACTTGCTTACCATTTTGACCCTTACTCCTGTTATGGGAATGTAACTGAATATGAATTTTAGTTTTGTATATTTAAACACAGACTCCTAACTTAAACAGCTAAAAGTAAAAATGCCTAAAATATCTATCATGTTGTCAGACAACCATTTCAAGTCACCTTGCTTGAGAGAACTAAGGCAGAATTTTGCCTATTCATTCTTTAAAAAAAAGTATTTGACAGAATACTGTTTGTATAATTGTAAATGACCAGAGATGTAGCAATAAACCAAAGACATTAAATTATTTCATTCATTGACTGGTGTCAGAATGATCTCAACAACCCACAGCCCACATAAAGATCATGAAATTGAGATCAGCGGATTCAAGTCACGCTTGACGAATTTAGAATTCATCAGCATCCGTTAATACACAGGGCATACAGCCAGCTGTAATACAAGATATTAACTCTGTAACGTCCACGAGTTCACTAGAATTTAGCTGACCTCAATAGGTGTTCATCAGTCAAGCCTATAACAAGGACTTCAGTAACATTGGAGGACGAAACTACCATCCTTGTGGTTACTTGTTAGCAGCCCATTCAGGAGCATTCACAGGTTCAGAATGCCTGCATTACACTGAAAATGTAGTCTACCAGAGACAGAAAATTATTGCAGTCAGTTCTCATTCTTGCACAGCCTCTTGAAGAAGGTAGTTCTTGACTTAAAACTTCAGTGGGTCTACATTTATGTAAGGGATAAAAGTCATCTTTTGGTTTTTGAAACTTTGTAGAAATGGTTATTGAAAATCTGAATTGATTGAAGCCTTTTAAGTGACTTCCATGTAATGTACTTTTTTTAAACACACTTGGTGTTTTTTAAAATATATATATATACTTTAAGTTCTGGGACACAAGTCCATAACATGCATGTTTGTTACATAGGTCTACACATCCCATGGTGGTTTGCTGCACCTATCAACTGGTCATCAACATTGGGTATTTCTCCTAATGCTACCACTCCCCTAGCCCCCCACCCCCCAAACAGGCCCCGGGTGTATGTTCCCTTCCCTGTGTCCATGTGTTCTCATTGTTCACACCCACTTATAAGTGAGAACATGTGGTGTCTGTTTTTCTGTTCCTGCATCAGTTTGCTGAGAATGATGGTTTCTAGCTTTATCCATGTCCCTCAAAGGACATGAACTCATCCTTTTTATTGCTGCACAGTATTCCATGGTATATATGTGCCACATTTTCTTTATGCATTCTATCATTGATGGGCATTTGGGTTGGTTCCAAGTCTTTGCTATTGTGAACAGTGCCACACTAAACATGTGGGCATTTGTCTTCAAAATAGAATGATTTATAATCTTTGGGCATATTCCCAGTAATGGGATTGCTGGGTTAAATGGTATTTCTGGTTCTAAATCTTTAAGGAATCACCGCACTCTTTTCCACAATGGTTGAATTAATTTACACTCCCACCAACAGTGTAAAAATGTTTCTATTTCTCCATATCCTCTCCAGCATCTGTTGTTTCCTGACTTTTTAATGATTGCCATTCTAAATGGCGCAAGATAGTATCTCATTATGGTTTTGATTTGCATTTCTCTAATGACCAGTGATGATGAGCTTTATTTCATATGTTTGTTGGCCTCGTAAATGTCTTCTTTTGAGAAGTGTCTGTTCATATACGTCACCCTCTTTTTGATGGGGTTGTTGTTTTTTTCTTGTAAGTTTAAGTTTCTTGTAGATTCTGGATATTAGGTCTTTGTCAGATAGATAGATTGCAAAAATTTTCTCCATATTATAGGTTGCCTGTTCACTCTGACGATAGTTTCTTTTGCTGTGAGTAGCTGTTTTGTTTAATTAGATTCCATTTGTCAATTTGGGCTTTTATTTCCATTGCTTTTGGTATTTTAGTCATGAAGTCTTTGCTCATGCCTATGTCCTGAAAGTATTCCCCATGTTTTCTACTAGGGTTTTTATGGTTTTAGGTCTTACATTTAAGTCTTTAATTCATCTTGAGTTAATTTTTATATAAGGTATAAGGAAGGGGTCCAGTTTCAATTTTCTGCATATGGCTAACCTGTTTTCCCAAGACCATTTATTAAATAGGGTATTGGAAGTTCTCCACAGGGCAATCAGGAAAGAGAAAGAAAGAGTAATCAAGAGGAAAAAGGAAGTCAGATTGTCTCTGTTTGCAGATGACATGATTATATATTAAGAAAATCCCATTGTCTCAGCCCAAAATCTCCTTAAGCTGATAAGCAACTTGAGCAAAATCTCAAGATACAAAATCAATGTGAAAAATCACAAGCATCCCTATACTTCAATAACAGACAAACAGACAGCCAAATCATGAATGAACTCCCATTCACAATTGCTACAAAGAGAATAGAATACCTAGGAATACCACTCACAAGGGATGTGAACGATCTTTTCAAGGAGAAATACAAACCACTGCTCAAGAAAATAACAGAGAACACAAACAAATGAAAAAACATTCCATGCTTATGGATAGGAAGAATCAGTATCATGAAAATGGCTATACTACTCAAAGTAATTTGTAGATTCAATACTATTCCCACCAAGCTACCATTGACTTTCTTCATAGAATTATAAAAAACTAATTTAAATTCTATATAGAACCAAAAAAGAGCCCATGTAGCCAAGATAATCCAGCAAAAAGCTGGAGGCTTGTTCTTTTTGCTTAGGATTATCTTGGCTACATGGGCCCAAAGCTAACTTCAAACTATACCACAAGACTACAATAACCAAAACAGCATGGTACTGGTACCAAAACAGATATATGGACCAATGGAACTGAACAGAAGCCTCAGAAATAATGCTACACATCTACAACCATCTGATCTTTTGATCTTTGATGCTTTTTATGCTGAATTTTTATCTTTGTTTCTTACAAATGTCACTGCTTTTCAAAGTGGAATGAACTTATTAAATTATCAACTGTTTGTTCTTTTATAGTGATTAAATTACCTTCTAAACTAGAAAATGCCCTAATCCCACATATTATTTCTCTTTGTTTAGATATATATTTAGTTTTTTCATGTAGACATTTCCTTTTTTTTGAATTTTGACAAGATTATTTTTTAACAATCTTTTGCCTTTAAATTTTAGATAATTTCCTTTCTTTGTCAACCATTATTTTCAGTATAATGCTAAATAAAATTAGCAATTACTAGTATTACTGTGTTCTACCCAAGTTTATAGGGAAACTGCTATCATTCCACAATGAAGAATGGGGCTTAGTACAATTTCTTGTACATAACTTTATTTACATTTTAATTTTACTTTCCTCCAATTTATTTTTTATAATAAAAAGATTTTGAAATTTAGAAAATGGCTCTGCTTTGCATCAATTAAAATATTTCTTTCTTTAATTAAGCTTATTAAATAAACTATATAAATATAGTTTATTTATATAGTTTACCTAAAATTAGGTATTCTATCTTTAATAAGCTCAACTTCATTGAGGTTTTTTTTTAATACTACTGGAATAAGGTTACTATTATTTTACTTAAGATATTTGAATTTTTGCTCATGATTTCTATTAACCTGATGATGTTTTTTCTTTCCTGAATGGCTCAAATTCCATTTTCGTATCAAAGTCACACTGGCCTCCTAGAATAAGTGGAGAAATATGACCTCTGATTCTGTTCTTGTAAAAATTTGTGTACAGTTGGAATATCCACCTCCTTGCGATTTTGGTTAAAATTATCTGTAAATGTTCATCACATGGCCTGAGGAGTGACTTGTGGAAAAATGTGTGAGCCAATGATTCAATGTTTTTAACAGCTATAGTATTCCATATTCATGCTATTGCTTTTTGACAAGGGCTTGCAGCATTATACTTTTAAAACTATTTTTCCATTTTATTGTAGCTTTACATTTTATTGGCATAGATTTAGCAGTATCCTCTTATTCTATTTTTAGATTGTTCTTTTAGACAATTGTAGCCACTGTTTCTAGTTTTAAGTTCTCTCTGTTTTTAACTCCCTCTCTCTCTGTCTCTCTCTCTCTCTCACACGCACACACACACAAAATGTTACTGTTGAAGTGTAATTCTATAAAGATCTTTTGACTAATTTGGTAATTTTCATTGTGTCTTATTTTTCTACTTTATTGATTTATGTTCCCTGATTTAATACAACAACATTTCTGCACACATTGGGTCTACTTTGTGGTTCTTATACTTTATACAACAAATAATTCTCAGAATTTCTTGATTTTCTAATATAAGAATTTCAATTGTACATTTAAACACATTTGAATGTTGTTGTCTGTCATATGTGTGTCAATAGGTATTATTGTCATTGTTATTGTTACATTTTACTATGATTTCTATTTTGATCTATGAATAATTTAGAGGATGAATGTTATTTATAAATGGAGTTTTATTTAACTTTTCAAACTTATTCCTAACTTAACTACCTTTTATCAGAAAATGTATTATAATTACATACACACATATATATGTAAACATATATATATCTGTAAAATTAATATACATGTAAAAATACATATATATTTAATTTTGACTCCACTTACGGGAATATAAATTCAATTTTGTAAATATTTCCTGTGTTATAGAAAGATAAATACTCTCTAATATCTGGTACTTGATTTCTGTGTTTGTCCATTATATCTATTTAATAAATAAAATTTTCTCTATTTTCAATGATATTTGGGGATCTACTCAACCTACAATAAATGATATTAACTTAAAAATCCATAAGGATTCACAGATTCAACCAAGATGGATTAATGACAAAGACTGGAATTAACCCTTCTCCCTGAAACAAACATAGTAAAAATACAAAAACAATAAACATCAAGACACCCAGACATGACATACAAACAATGACTCTGGCCATTTAGGAATCAACCCTCTCAACAACTAGCTAACTGTTTTGAGATAATTTCCAAGCAGTGAGAGAAATCAAGGCAGAACCAGGCAGTTTGCTTGAATTGAGAAGATGGGGGCTGAGAATCTAAGGAGAAAAAAATTGTTCTAGAATATGCAGGAGAATACTGAAGGACAGGCTGCTAGAGAAAAAAACTCAACCACGTTTTTCCTCTGTAAGGTTGAAATTCACAAGCTTTACTTATAATCCTTAAGTGGATTTATTTTAAATTTTAGCATCCATATTTAATTTAAAAATGTTTAATCTTTATCTTAACAATCTAGGGACCATAAAACACATTTAATGCTTATCAGCACTATTTATTCCTAATTTAAATTCTATTGTTTTCTGCATGCCTATATTTTCTTTTATATCCCCAGAAATTACATATTATTTGTATCATTTTATACATACCAGAAAATTATTTGCTTAGATTCACATGCACTTTTAGTTATTATTTACTTTGTATTAATTTTAGCATTTTAAATTATCTTTCTCTAAAATTATCTGCAGTAAAAGGTTGTTGATTATTAACTCTTTTCGTTTTTGTTTACCTGGAAATGTCTCTATTTTATTCTCACTTACAAAAGATAATTTTGCTGTGTGCACAATTTCACATTGACAGTTACTGTCACTCATTTCTTAGCAGATGTTTCTATTTCTCCCTGGATGCAGCTGTACCTATTAAGAGGTCTGCTGTCATTAAAATCTATGTTATGTCTTCATTTTTGACATCATAAAGTCTAGTCTTATTTAACTTCAGTTACAGAGCTTCTCTAGTGTGTGATAGCTGTAGATGTAATTTTGTTTTTCCAGGGTCATTCGTATCTTCCATCAGTACTGCGATATTTATTGATGGTATGTTTTCAAATATAATATTCCACAACTCTTTGTATATCTTCTTTCTGGCAATTCCAATAAGACATATGTCAACTTTTAAACTCTAGTCTTGATACTTGTTTATATATTTTGTTTTCTTTCTCATTTTTTTTTTTGTGCTTCTACTTACATGCTCTTTAACCTTTTTAACTTTTGGAGGTAATGCTTCTGTTTTCCTGTCACTTTATTTGAATAATACCACTTAATGTCTTCAGTAAGTGTTAAAATTAAACTTGCATACTTTTATGAAATTCAATTTAAGCATTTAACTGATTCACTAAATAATCATAATTGTTTCTTACTCAAAATTTTGAATCCTATCTTCTATTTTGTTAAACATTTCTTTAGGAGTAATATTATTTTGTTTCTGATAACATTTTGGCTGTATATAATTTTTTAAAATTCTGGGCTGGGCATGATGGCTCACATTTGTAATCCCAACACTTGGGGAGGATGAGTGGGAGGATCACTTGAAACCAGGAGTTGGAGAACAGCCTGGGCAACATAGTAAAAACCAGTCTCTCCAATAATAATAATAATAATTAATTAATTAATTAATGAAAATTGGCTGAGCATGGTAGCCTGTACCTGTAGTCCTAACTACTTGGGAGTCTGAGGTAGAAGGATCACTTGAGTCCTGAAGATGAAGGCTGCAGTGAGCCATGATTGTACTACCGCACTTCAGCCTGGGGAGAATAGCAAGGCCCCATCTCAAAAAAAAAAAAAAGAAAAGAAATCTGCTGCCTCTCAATAATGGTGGCTTTTTGTTTCTATAATCTCCCTTTTTGGAAATTCCAACACCTAAACAGTAGATACTTTCTTCCCCTGAGAGCTTGAAGGTACTCTTTTAAAGTCCCTTTGTCTGCTAATAAGAGCAAGTTTCACAAAAATGTGAGATTCACAATTTCCTTCATCTTGCTGCTGCCTTGGAACTAGTTCTCATTACCAGTTCTGCTATTGTCTCTTGCTCATAACTTGAATTTTGGCAAGTTTACAGAGACTATCAAAAAGTCCATGAAACTACAGCATTTTTTAAGTATCAAAATTGGTCTAACGGGCAAACGCAAAAGCCTACTACCAAAAATTACAGAAAACACATATCCAGCACACAAGGGATATTTGCAAAATTGACTATGTATTGCCTATCAAGTAAGCTACAATTTCAAATATACACACTTGTGTTTTGTTTGTTTGTTTTTGAGACAAAGTTTTGCTCTTATTGCCTAGGTTGGGGTGCAATGGCGCAACCTCAGCTCACTGTAACCTCCAACTCCCAGGTTCAAGTGATTCTCCTGCCTCAGCCTCTCGAGTAGCTGGGATTACAGGCGTGCACCACCACACCCAGCTAATTCTGTATTTTTAGTAGAGACAGTGTTTCACCTCTGGTGATCCACCCACCTGTGGTGATCCACCCACCTCGGCCTCCCAAAGTGCTGAGATTACAGAGGTGAGCCACTATACCTGGCCTCATACATACATATATATACTTGTCTATATCACGTATTTTCTCATAAAACGTTAAATTAGAAATTAGTAATAAAACATCCAATAAAACCATAACATTTTTATTTAATATTCCACTGTATGCATATCTCAAAAGTCAAAGACTCATAGGAGTCCCAATAATCTAAGTCAAATACCAACATCAGGCATTTGTACACTTAAAAGTTAATTTTGAGAGTAAACAGAGAAACCTGAGGATTAACCTTCATTTTTAACATTATAGTTCATGATTAGAAAGGGAATAAAGCAATTGTGTTCTTTTGGTTTGGTAACTGAGGGTCATCTAGAATGTAATGTTTAAGTCCCACAGAAAATAAATAGTTCCAAAGAATCATTTCAGATAAAACCTAGTAATGTGAATAAATTGTTGGCTTTTCATACGTAGCAACTGAATTAAAATCTAATCTCAGCAGCAAAGAATCAATATCATTAGCCCTTGCTAGTTTCAGCACTGTATCATGTGCTTTTTTCCATCTCTTTTTCCTATACCTTTTTCTCTTTCCACTTATCTAGAGATGACCTCTTTTTTTGTCTAACTACATTACAAAGAAGAAAGAGCAAGATATTCCAGCTGATGTTAAATGCTTTCCACAGCATGCATGATGACATAATAGGATATTTGATCAGAAATTGTCTGTTCTGAATGGTGTTAGTGCTGCTTACTGGTAGTATAACTGGATAGCTGCTTTTATCATAGAAGCTTTGCTCTGGATTATTAAAATACAAGAAACAATTTGGCTTCTTAACATACTGTCTTCCCATTTATATTATTTGTCCTTGTTTTTTGCTCAATACTATATGCTTTTCTCAATACACCATCCAGTAATCAAGAGTTAGACACATGGCCCAAAACAATAGAGATGGATTTTATCTTAAGGGGAATTTCTATTGTGAGAACTATTACTACTTAATGTCAATAATTTTTCCCAATTTCTAAGTGTTTTGGGCAATCATAAGGAAGAAACCTTTTAGGAATCATACATAGCTTTGCTAAATATTGGGAAAATTACCTAATGTTAAAAAATAACCCTAGACTTATTGGTCAGATGTGGTGAAAACACATCCTATTCTCTTAGCAGTGTTCAAGTATACAATATGTTTCATTAATTATAGTCACCATGTTGCATAATAGATCCCTTGAACTTATTTCTCGGCTTGTGGCCCAGGACAGCTTTGAATGCAACCCAGCACAAATTTGTAAACTATCTAACTGAAATATTACGCACTTTGGTCAACATTTCCCTAATCCTCCACACCAACCAGCCTCTGTTAACCACTTACTCTACTCTGCTTCTAGGAGTTCAACTTTTAAACAACTGTCAACCTTTTAAAAGGCCTGGAAACCATCATCCTCAGCAAACTGACACGAGAACAGAAAATCAAACACCGCATGTTCTCACTCATAGGCGGGTGTTGAACAGTGAGAACACATGGACACAGGGAGGGGAGCATCACACACTGGGGTTTGTTGGGGGAGGAAATAGGGGAGGGACAGCGGGGGGTGGGGCGTTGTGGAGGGATAGATGTGGGGAGAAATGCCAGATATAGGTGATGGGGGAGGAAGGCAGCAAATCACATTGTCATGTGTGTACCTATGCAACAATCTTACATGTTCTTCACATGTACCCCAAAACCTAAAATGCAATTAAAAAAAAGATATATATGAGTTAACTGAAAACTTTAACACTGATTAAAAAACTAATGAAGAAAAAAAAAGGCTCAACAGCACTGGTGTGTTCGCCAACCATCAAATATCTCAAGCAACTCTAGGAACTATATTTTGAGTTTATACAATATTTTTCACGGTAAAAATGTTAGTTCTTCTCAGAGCCTAGATGATTTTTTCTACTGTATGTATTGCAAGCCAAAATAATTTGAAACAACTTCAGTTACTACAAGGCAGTGATTCTGTGAAAAATAAGAAGCAGCATTATTCTCTGTGCAAAGCAATCAGTTCAAAGGGGCTTTTACTAGTAGATTTGAGACAACTGAGTGTCAAAAAGAAGGACTGTATACCTATAATAAGACCTAGAATCATATTTAATAATTAAAGTATTTTAATACAACAAAGATAATGACAATTTAGGTTTAATATTTAATTATCATTTTGAAGTAGTAAGGGGCAATATATGTTAGTGCTTTGATTCTGGTTTAAATAAGTTCATATGGCTTTTAAAGCATAAAATACATGGTAAACTGGAACGGGTCAACAGTAGAAGAGTGAAACATTTGGAGCAGCACTAAAGTCAAGTCAGACTACTCAGCAATAGTTAATTCATAATCACAAAATAGAAACAGTACAACAGTTTAACAGTTGAGTTTATATAAATTGATGGATAGAAAGATCAATTAGTTGAGTTTATATAAATCGATGGATAGAAAGAAGATCAATTAGTGTGTTGAAAATATTCTAACAAGTCTTACAAAGAAAACAAATTTCAGTCATATATTTCCCATTAGATTAGGTAATTCTATTAGTAATTTTCTTACCCGTGATAATGGTTTGTATGTTTTATATATTTCTTATCTATGATAATGATTTGTATATATGTTTTATATATTTCTTAGAAAATGATAAAGTATTTACAAGTAAAGTGTAATAAGTTATTTGGCTTCCTCTGAAATAGTAGAAGGAAGGAAAAATATGGTCAAATATTATTAAGTGCTCAGTATAACTGGTATTACATGGGTGTTAATAAGCCTTCACGTAAACTGTAAATGTGAAATTTTTCATAGTAATACATTGAAAAGAAAATAAAAGTTGAACAACATTTTCTTCTAGTTTTTTAATACATTATGTGTTTCGCATTCACATAAATCTTTACCAAATTCATATTTTATCTTTATAAAATTTTCGTATAACAACATAAACCATACAATAACATATCACAGAAAGTTATAGGAATCTTTGGGAGATAAGCGCCTTTTGAAAGGTCTGCCTATTATACCTTTGTCTTGTGCAAAATTTGCCTTTTCTTTGAAACCTCAATTTGCTTTTCACACATACTTGTCTCACAGTCATCTTTTTTCCCTTGTCATTCTTAAGTGTGAATGCCAATATAGTCAGAAAATCATAGGTGCTGTATTAGTTTTGAAATAAAAGATGATGTGATGCTTATTCTAATTGAAAAAGTTAAGTATCTTAAATATTATTTTAAATGTAAATTAGAAACATATACATTTAATGCCTTTGCAAACTAGAACTTTGCTTTTTAATTTCTCAAATCAAAGGGATGCTAATATTTGCTTAAAATGATTCTCTATACAAGAGGTCCACTGCGACTACATATTTTAGTGAGTACTTGAATTCATTTGCTTTCTTTTAAATATTTCCAAAAAATTTAAGTGATTTTATTTTCATAATTATATTTGCTTTTAAAAAAATCTTTATTTTCCACTTAATAACTCATTCTTGCCTTAAGTTTAAGTCAGAATTATAAGACAGAAAAGATGTACCAAAGCAAATTAAAAATATATGGTTTAAAAAAACCTTAAGAAATTTTTCTGTTTGTAAAAAAGAATGATACTTTTTACATAAAACTTATAAACATAATTATTATTATTCATTGAAAAACTATTGTTTGTAAGACTCTATGCTAGGAGGACTACACTTAGCAGTCTTGTGGGTTTAATATTTTTATACACAATTTGCAAATAAAAAATTATGAAGCATTAAGTAACTTGTACAGTTAACTAAATACTCAGTATTCTAGATGCACATTTCCCAGCTGAACAGTAAGTTTAAATGTCTCCTTATTTTCATTTTCCTCTCTTATAAAATTGTGAAAGAAGCAGTATGGTATGGTTAATAAAATAAAGATATCTAGAAACTGAGATAAGCACTCAAAGTGTTAATCTCAGCATTCTCAATTACCACCAGTATAAATCTTGGGAAAATTACTTAAATATGTCTATCATAATTTCCTTCTTTCAACATATACAGTACATGCATGGATTGTCCAAAAAATGGTGGAATTGAAAGTGCTTATTATAATATGAAAACTGCATTGTTATACAGCAAGGGAAACCAGGCACAATCTGCCATTCTTTCCATTGTCCCTTCTTTACTCATCATAAACCAGATAACACTTTTCTGATTTTTATTTTTTTAGATAGAAAACAAAAGCATTATTTTATTCATTGCCATATATTTATTTTTTAAATAGCTTGTGTATAGGAATGGAAAAATGATTACAAAAGCATATTGTTAAATGAGAATGTATTTAATTAAGGTTAGAAAATTTAAGTCCTATCTCTACCAATAAGCAGTCCTTTGATTCCTTGTACATTATCTACTTTATATGAACCTGATTTTCTTCATAGATAAAATAGAAATTATAGTATTTTTCTTCTACCTAAAAATTTGAATAAAATTTAAATACTATAAGATATATATGATATATTTAGTAATGGTTGTTATGTTATAAAATACTACTAAATGATACAGTATTACTACTGACACATTATTATATTTTAAAAGATGCATGAATTCTAACATACAGTACAGCAGAAAGATACCCTAAACTTGTATTTTTTAGTACCTTTTGCCTACTTTTGTGGTATGGAATAATTTGAGATTGTGAAAGCCCACTGAGGCATACACAATAGCCAGAAGGGAGTGAGAAGCAATATTTGACATTCTTAAAGAAAGAAATTCCAACCAAGAATTTCATATCCGGGCCAAACTAAGCTTCATAAGTAAAGGAGAAATAAGATATTTTTCAGAAGGCAAATGCTGAAGAAATTTGTTACCACTAGACCTGCCTGAAAAGAGTTCCTGAAAGAAGCACGAAATATGGAAAGGAAAGACCATAATCACCTCTTGACAAACACATCTAAGCACACAAACCAGTGACACTATAAAGCAACCAAACATGTCTGTAAAATAACCAGCTAACATCATGATGACAGGATCAAATCCACACCTGTCAATGCTAACCTTAAATGTAAATGAGCTAAATGTCCCAATTAAAAGGCACAGAATGTCAAGCTGGAATAAAGAAAGGGGTACTGTGCCCTGCAAAGCCACAGGGGCAGAGCTGCCCAAGGCTATGGGAGTTCACCTCTTGCATCAGTGTGACCTGGATATGAGACATAGAGTCAAAGGAAATTATTTTGGAACTTTAAGGTTTAATAACTATCCTACTGGATTTGGACTTACCCCTTTTGTTTGGCCAGTTTCTCCCATTTGGAGCAGGTGTATTTGTCCAGACATGCAGAACTATGAGTCAATTAAATTTCTATCCTTTATAAGTTACCCAGTCTCAGCTATGTCCTTATTAGCAGTGGGAGAATAGAGTAATACAGGCCAGAATCAAGCTTTTTAAATAAATAAGAAAAAAAGCAACAATATACCAGAATCTCTGGGACATAGTAAGAGAGTATTAAGAAAAAATATTTATGGCACTAAATGCCCATATCAGAAAGTTAGACAGATTGTAATTTAACAACCTAATGTTATGTGATCTTTAAGATCTTGGTTTTCTTCCACCGAAACCTCTGTTGCTGCAAGCCTGGGTTCTTGTCCTGTATTCAGGGAAAATGAGGTATGAAGAAAAGTCAAAGGTGAAGAAGATGAAGAGGAGCTTTATTTTAGTGTTACAACAGCTCAGAAGGAGACCCATAGTGGGTAGCTCCCCTCTGTGAGCAGGCAGTGTTTGGCTGTCATGAGAGAGGAGGCCCTGGAGAGAGTAATTCGTCTCTACTTGCTGGTTATCCCCAAATCTGCCACTCTCAGCAGGGAAGAGACCCAGGAAAGGATAGCTCCTCTCTTCAGGTAGGTCATTTGGCGGTCTCTGCAGGTCGCGGCAGGTCTCTGAAGCTCTTAGCAGAGAGGTAGCTCCTCTCTGCTGTTGGTCTTCCCATCATCTTCTCAGTTCTGACTGAGCCCAGTGCTTTGAATGGGCCTCAGAGGGGGAGAAAGTGCATGCTGATTGGTCCTGGGGTGGGCCTGGAAAGGCACCAGTTCCCACTTTGGGTGGCTGGAACTAGCATCCCAGCACCTTAGCCTTCAGGTCCTCTCTGGTCTGGAGGACGGACCTTACCATGGACCCACTCCCTTCTGCCTGGGATTCTCTGTCCCACTGTTCATGGCTCCCAGGCTCGGCTTGACTTTGCTCCAAGATTGGAGTGGGAGTTGACAGCAGAGAGAAGCTGGGCAGTGGAGGCAGGGTGCCTTCCTGTGCCCCAAGGAGTGCAGAAATACCTGAGTCTGCAGCTGCAATTAGGAAGGTTTTAGTCCGCTCCAGGATTGCAGGGCTCCTGCTTGCTCCACGGAGCAGCAAGCTCCAGCCACACCTTTCTGCTACAGTAGGATAATAGCAGGCTGGCTGCAGCTGCTGCCATCATCAATACCCACTCTGAAGGCATACACCTAACTGCTGTTAGGACAGAGATGATGACCACTCTTAACTGCTCATGCTGACAGGGGACATTGTTTTTGGGGAAAAGACAGTCAGAGCTCTCTTCTCAGAGGCCTATTTAAGAGTTTCCTGGTAAAAAGGGAGCCAAGAGGCTTCCAGTGCATGACTCCTTGAAGTTTGATGACTTCTAGGCAAATAGAAACTCATTTTACAGGGAGGTTAAGTATGCAATGGACTAGAACTCTTAAAAGGTGGAAGAAATTGAATTTTATCTGGGGGAAGTTAAAAAAGAGAAATAATTGTTTAGGGGAGTAGATAATTAGTTGGGTCCTTGAGGAAGATGCCTTTTGGTGAGGGATAGAACAAAGGTAAGAATAGTAAGCATAAAATATCTCTGGAGGGTTAATTATTAGCAGCATCTTTTGTAATTCTCAACTAGAGGTCCCCAATTTTTTCACTCCAGTACTTTGGGTGCTTTCCTGAATCCACAAAGGCAATTTATTCAGTTCCCCCAGTCCTTAATTCAAGTATAATAAATCCAATAATCTATTCCAGTGATGTTCACTGCCATTAAATTAGTTCCAGGTGCAGTCACCAGATTGCATCCAGCAACTTGCAGGACACCCTCTCTGTTGCTTTCCTGTTATAAGCAAGTGAAGCTGTGGAGATCAGGTCTTTTTTCAACCTAGTGAGAGAAAGGGAGTTCTGGGAACTGGGGACCTGGCTTAACATGATGCCTCCCAAAACAACTTAAGTGCAGGGGAGGGGAAAGTGTCTGGGGAAAATACCTCTTGTTCTTTGCATGTGAGTTCCTTCAACATGGGGAAATAGAACTCTCAATTGTTATATCCTCCTTGGTTGTAAGAATAGACACCATACTGTTCTCATTTACACTCCTACTCCTGATAATTAAGTCAAATGCTCCTTCTACTTAGTAATATCTGGGTTTGCAACATCTTTAACATTTAACATTGTATATAAAGAAATAGGAACCACGAGAGCTGCCAAAGAAAAGAAAGGGAGAGGAGAGGAGAGGATATGGAGAGAGAGAAAGAGAGAGAGAGAGAGAAGGAAGGAAGGAACCAAGAAAGAAAGGAGGAAAGAAGAAAGAAACAAAAGAAAGAAAGAAAGAGAAGGTAAAGAGAGAAAGGGAAGAGAAGAAAGAAAAGAAAGGAAAGAAAGAAAGAAGAGAGAGAGAGAGAGACTGGATGGGTGGTCAGTGACTGGAGTTAATCCAGGGCAGTGGCCTTCGAATAACACTGAGTTGTAGCTTCAGCCAGATAACCTCATTGTCCCAGAACTTCCTTCCAATCTCATGTGTTGATTAGACCTCTGTGAAGGAAGCTGGGTTGAAACAAAGTCAACATTCCCAACACTGGAAGGTGATGAAGGATTGACATTTTCCTCTCTAGCAAGCCTATCCTCCACATCTTAAGTCTGGCAGCCTCACTAGTCATTTTTAACTGGCAGACAGAGGCTATTTTTCCTTCATCTTGACTATTATGGAGTCTAGAGACTCTGAAAAAAAGGACAGAAAGCAGATTCACTTTTCTTCAACCTTCTGCAGGTCCTGAGCCCCCAAAATGTTATGGGATCTTTGGGGGTGTCAGTTTTCATCCCCTGAAACCTCTGTTGCTGGTGGTGCTGAGTCTTGTCCTGCATCCAGGAAGAATGAGGTGTGCAAATCAGTGAAGGGTAAAGAACACAAAGAGGAGCTTTATTTTAGTATTAGAACAGCTCAGAAGGAGAACCACGGTGGGCGGGCAGGTTGTCCACTGAGTGTTCAGCTCTCAGCAGAGAGGAGTTCCTGGACAGGGTAACTCCTCTATACTTGCTGGTAATCTCAAGGTCTGCTGCTCTCAGCAGAGAGGAGGTCCTGGAGAGGATAGCTCCTCTCAGCAGGCAGGACATTTGGCCATCTCTGTGGGTCTCTGCAGGTCTTGGCGGTCTCTGCAGGTCTCAGCAGGTCTCAGCAGGTCTCTGAAGCTCTTACCAGAGAAGGTAGCTCCTCTCTGCTGCTCTTCTTCCCATTGTCTGCTCAGTTCTGGCTGAGCCCAGAGCTTTTTATGGGCCTCAGAGGGAAGAAAGTGTATACTGATTGGCCCATGAGTGGCCTGGAAAAGGCACCAGTTCCCACTCTTTTGGTGGGACTGGAAGGCCAGCCCCCAGCCTTCAGACCCTTCCTGGCCTGAACAAGGGATCTTACCCACTTCTTTCCACCTGGGTCTCTGCCTCCCCACCATTTATAGCTCCCAGGCTGGCCTGACTTTAGTTTGAGATCAGAGCCAGCACTGACAGAAGGGAGAAGCCAGGCAGTGGGGGCAGACAACACTGAGCTTTATCAAAAGATCAACAAATACAAAAGTGGGTTTTTGAAATAATTAATAAAATAGACCACCAACTAAACTAATAAAGAAGAAAGGAGAAAAGATTCAAATAAACACAATTAGAAATGACAAAAGGGATGTTATCACTGAACAGAGATACATATGACCCTCAGATACTATTATGAACACGTTTCACATCAACTAGAAAACATAGAAGAAATAGATAAATTCCTATACACATACACCCTGCCAAGACTTAACCAGAAACAGGCTCCAAAATTGAATTAGTAATAAATGACCTACCAACCAACAAAAAAAGCCCAGAAACAGGAGAATTCACAGCTGAATTCTACCAGATGTACTAAGAAGAACTGGTACCATTTCTACTAAAACTATTCCAAAATATTGAGGAGGAGGAACTCCTCCCTAACTTGTATTATGAGGCCAGCATCATCCTGATACCAAAACCTGGCAGACTTAGCAAAAAGAAAACTTCAGGTCAATATACTTGATGGAAATCAATGAAAAAATTTTCAACAAAATACTGATAAACCAAATTTAGCAGCACATCAGTAAGCTCACCCACCATAATCAAATAGGCTTTTTCAAATTTGATTCAATATATATAAATCAATAAACAGGTTTCATTACATAAACAAAATTAAAGAAAAACAACAACATGATTATTTCAATAGATGCAGAAAAAGCTTTTGATAAAATTTAATATTCCCTCATGTTAAAAATTGTCTATAAAATAGGTATTGAAGGAATATACCACAAAATAATAGGAGCCATCTGTGACAAACACACAGCCAACATTATACTGTATGGGCAAAAGCTGAAGTTATTTCTCTTACAAACCAGCATAAGACAACAAAACCCTCTTTACCTCTCCTCTTAACTGGACGTCCTGGCCAGAGCAGTCAGGCAAGAGAAAGAAATAAAGGTAATCAAATAAAAAGCGAGGAAATAAAACCATTTTTGTTAGCAGATAACATGATTCTATATCTAGAAAACTCCACAGTCTCATTCCAAAAACTCCTTAAGCTGATAAGCAACTTCAGTAAAGTCTCAGAATACAAACCTACATACAAAAATCACTCACTTTCCAGATACAAAAACTGACAAGCTGAGAGCAAATTAGGAATGCAATCCCACTCATGATTGCCAAAAAAGCATAAAATACCTAGCAATACAGCTAACCAAGGAGGTGAAAGGTCTCTAAAATGAGAACTACAAACAACTGCTGAAAGAAATCAGAGGGGGAACACAAGCAAATAAAAACACATTCCATGCTCATGGATAGAATAAATCAATATTATTAAAATGGCCATACTGCCAAAAACAATTTATAGATACAGTTTTATTACTATTAAAATACCATTGACATTCTTCTCTGAATGAGAAAAATATTTTAATTCATATGAAACCCAAAAAACCCACATAGCCAAGACAATCCTAAGCAAAAAGAATAAAGCTGGAGGCCTCATGCTACCTTGTCCTAAACTATACTACAAGACTACAGTAATCAAAACAGCATGGTACTGGTATAAAAACAGACACATAGACCAAGGGAACAGAATAGAGAACCCAGAAATAAGGCTATAAACCTACAACCACAAGATCTTCAACAAAACTGACAAAAGCAAGTGATGAGATCAGGAAAAATAACTAATGGGTACTAAGTCTCATACCAGGTGATGAAATCTGTGCAATCAACCTCCATGACCCAAGTTTACCTATATAACAAACCTGCACGTGTCCATGAACTTAAAAAAAAAGAGAGAGTGTTTAGCTCACAGGGCATTTAAACATTTATTAGTATCGTGGGAATAGATATGTCAACATGGAGAAGAATATAAAACGAGGAGAGAGCAGAACTAAACAGAAACCAACACATACATAAAAGGCCAGTGAAGAGATGTCCACAAATGAGATTCATTCACCAAACATATAAGAAAACACAAGAATTTCCTATTCCAAGATGAAACTTTCTCAGATGTTAGGTGCACACAGGATTTTGGAGTGTATTTATGGATGAATAGTGACTAGACAACCAGAGCACAGATGCATATGCAAAACAATTCAGTGAATTTAATAGCCTATTCATAAAACCCTAGAAATAATTCTGGCTGAAAACTTGTAGTTAGTGAAATTTTCACATCCTTACAGTTAGAAGATAGAGACTAAAAAATGTGATAGCAGATGCGAGATATAATGAAGTTAAATCCATAAGCCAGTAGACAAATGTGAGTTCCAGAAAGGGAGATCAGAAAAGAAAGTAAGGAGAGGATAACTTAAAAATATAATAATAAAAACTGATTTTCTACACAGAGAAGGCGCAATTTCCTTCAAATGTGCAGCACTCTCTAAGGATAAGCCTGATTAGTGTAAGAACACCCACATGAAGTTACAGCCAGGGAAAAATTCAAAAATTGGAAGTTGTAAAGAAACTGACTTGCAAAGAAATGTGATAAAGGCTTGGCATAAAACCTTTCATTGGAGGTGGCTGGCAAGATGACCAAATAGGAACAGCTCCGGTCTGCAGCTTCCAGCAAGATCAACACAGAAGGCGGGGTGATTTCTGCAATTCCAACTGAGGTACTCAGTTCATCTCATTGGGACTGGTTAGACAGTAGGTATAGCCCACGGAGGGACAGTTGAAGCAGGGTGTGGTGTCACCTCACTTGGGAAGTAAAAGGGGTTGTGGAACTCCCTCTCCTAGCCAAGGGAAGCCATAAGGGACTGTGCCATGAGGAGTGGTGCATTCCAGCCCAGATACTATGCTTTTCCCATGGTCTTTGCAACCCACAGACCAGGAGATTCCCTCGGGTGTCTATACCACCAGGGCCCTGAGTTTCAGGCACAAAACCGGGCAGCCATTTGAGCAGACACTGAGTGAGCTGCAGTTTTTTTTTCATAACTCTGTGGTGCCTGGAATGCCAGTGAGAAGAACCGTTCACTCCCTTAGAAAGGAAGCTGAAAGCCAGGAAGCCAAGTTTTCTAGCTTAGTGCATCCCACCCCCCTCGGAGCACAGCAAGCTAAGATCCACTGGTTTGAAGTTCTTGCTGCCACCACAGCAGTCTGAAAGTCAACTTGGGAAGCTTGAGTTTGGTGAGGGGGAGGGGCATCCGCCATTACTGAGGCTTGAGTAGGTGGTTTTACCCTCACAATGTAAACAAAGCTGCCAGGAAGTTTCAGCTGGGTGCAGGCCACCGCAGCTCAGCAAAGCTGCTGTAGCCAGACTGCCTCTCTAGACTTCCTCCTCTCTTTATTGTACAAGAAACTTAGAAACACACAATATAACCACTTGAATGTCATGTATATTTCCCTTAAGAAATTTAAATGTTGTTATCCCTTTAAAAGATATATCACTCTCTACATTCCTCCTCTCTGGGCAGGGCATCTGTGAAAGAAAGGCAGCAGCCCCAACCAGGGTCTTGTAGATAAAACTCCCATCTCCCTAGGACAGAGCAGCTGAGGGAAGGGGCAGCTGTGGGTGAAGCTTCATCAGACTTAAACATTCCTGCCTGCTGGCTTGAAGAGAGCAGCGGATCTGCCAGCACAGTGCTCAAGCTCTGCTAAGGGACAGACTGCCTCCTCAAGCAGGTCCCTGACCCCTGTGCCTCCTTACTGGGAGATATCTCCCAGGAGGGTTTGACAGACATGTCATAAAGGAGAGCTTTGGCTGGCATCTGGTGGGTGCCCCACTGGGACAAAGCTTCAAGAGGAAGAAAGAGTCAGCAATCTTTGCTATTCTGCAGCCTCTGCTGGTGATCTCCAGGCAAACAGGGTCTGGAATTGACCTTGAGCAAACTCCAGCAGACCTGCAGCAGTGGGACCTGACTGTTGGATGGAAAACTAACAAACAGAAAGGAATAGCATCAACATCAACAAACAGGACATCCAAACAAAAACCCCACTTAAAGGTCACATACATCAAAGACCAAAGGTAGATAAATTCACAAAGATGAGGAAAAACCAATGCAAAAAGGCTGAAAATTCCAAAAACCAGAATGCCTCTTCTCCAAAGGATACAAGTCCTCACCAGCAAGGGAACATAACTGGATGGAGAATGAGTTTAATAAATTGACAGAAGTAGGCTAAAGAAGGTGGGTAATAACAAACTCCTCCAAGCTAAAAGGGCATGTTCTAATATAACACAAGGAAGCTAAGAACCTTGAAAAAGGTGAGACAAATTGCTAACTAAAATAACCAATTTAGAGAAGAACATGAATAACCTGATGGTGCTGAAAAACAGCACAAGAACTTCATGGACCATATACAAGTATCAATAGCCAAATTGATCAAATGGAAGAAAGGATATCAGAGATTGAAGATCAACTTAAATGAAATAAAGTGTGAAAACAAGATTAGAGAAAAAAGAATGAAAAGGAACACACAAAGCCTCCAAGAAATATGAGACTATGTGAAAAGACAAAACCTACGTTTGATTAGTGTACCTGAAAGTGACAGGGAGAATGGAACCAAGTTGGAAAACACTCTTCAGAATATTATCTAGGAGAACTTCCCCCAACCTGGCAAGACAGGCCAACATTCAAATTCAGGAAACACAGAGAACACCACAAAGATACTCCTTGAGAAGAGCAACCCCAAGACATATAATCATCAGATTCACCAAGATTGAAATGAAGGAAAAAAATGTTAAGGGCAGCCAGACAGAAAGGTCAGGTTACCCACAAAAGGAAGCCCATCATACAGCAGATCTCTCTGCAGAAACCCTACAAGCCAGAAGAGAGTGAGGGCCAATATTCAACATTCCTAAAAAAACAGAATTTTCAACCCAAGAATTTCATATCCAGCCAAACCAAGCTTCGTAAATGAAGGAGAAATAAAATCCTTTATAGAAAAGCAAATACTGAGGGATTTTGTCACCACCAGGCCTGCCTTACAAGAACTCCTGAAAAAAGCACTAAACATGGAAAAGAACAACTGGTACTAACCACTGCAAAAACATACCAAATTGTAAAGACCATCAAAATTGTAAAGGACCTACATCAACTAATGATCAAAATAATCAGCTAGCATCATAATGACAGGATTAAATTCACAAATAACAATATTAATCTTAAACATAAATGGGCTAAATGCCCCAATTAGAAGACACAGACTAGCAAATTGGATTAAGAGTTAAGACCCATTGGTGTGCTGCATTCTGGAAACCTAACGCATGTGCAAAGACACATATAGGCTAAAAATAAAGGGATGGAGGAATATTTACAATGGAAATGGAAAGCAAAAAAAAAAAAAAAAAAAGCACAGGTTGCAATCCTAGTATCTGATAAAACAGCCTTCAAACCAACAAGGATCAAAAAAGACAAAGAAGGTCATTACATAATGGTAAAGAGATCAATGCAACAGGAAGAGCTAACTATTCTAAATATATATGTACCCAATAAAGGAGCACCCAGATTCATAAAGCAAGTTCTTAGAGACCTACAAAGAAACTTAGACTCCAACACAATAATAGTTGGAGGAGACTTTAACACCCCATTGTCAATATTAGACAGATCAATGAGACAGAATATTAACAACAATATTCACGACTTGAACTCAACTCTGGAACAAGCAGTCCTAATAGACATCTACAGAACTCTCCACCCCAAATCAACATAATATATATTCTTCTCAATACCACATCAAACTTATTCTAAAATTGACCACATAATTGGAAGTAAAACACTCCTCAGCAAATGCAAAAGAATGGAAATCATAACAAACAGTCTCTCAGACCACAGTGCAATCAAATTAGAACTCAGGATTTTAAAACTCACTCATAACTGCACAACTACAAGGACACTGAACAACCTGCTCCTGAAAGACTACTGGGTAAATAATGAAATGAAGGCTGAAATAAATAAGTTCTTTGAAATCAATGAGAACAAAGACACAACATACCAGAATGTCTGGGACACAGCTGAAGCAGTGTTTAGAGGGACATTTATAGCACTAAATGCCCACAGTAGAAAGCAGGAAAAATTTAAAATCAACACCCTAACATCACATTAAGAGAACTAGAAAAGCAAGAGCAAACAAATTCAAAATCTAGCAGAAGACAAAAAATAACTAAGATCAGGGCAGAACTGAAGGAGATAGAGACATGAAAAACCCATCAAAAAAATCAATGAATCCAGAAGCTGGTTGTTTTGAAAAGATTAACAAAATAGTTATACCGCTAGCCAGACTAATAAAGTAGAAAGAGAGAAGAATCAAACAGACACAATAAAAAATGATAAAGGGAATATCACCACTGATCCCACAGAAATACAAACTACCGTTGGAAAATACGATAAACACCTCTACACAAATAAATAAGAAAATTAGATATAATAGATAAATTCCTGGACACATACAGCCTCCAAAAACTAAGGAGGAAGTCAAATCCCTGAAAAGAACAATAACATGTTCTGAAAATCAGGCCTACCAACCAAAAAAAGCCCAGGACCAGTTGGATTCACAGCTGAATTCTACCAGAAGTACAAAGAGGAGCTGGTACCATTCCTTTAGAAACTATTCCAAACAAGAGAATAAGAAGAACTTCACCTTAACTCATTTTATGATGCCAGCATGATCCTGATGTCAAAACCTGCCAGAGATATAACATAAAAGGAAAATTTAGGCCAATGTCCCTGATGTACATCGATGTGAATATCCTCAATAAAATACTGGCAAACTGAATGCAGCAGCATATCAAAAAGCTTATCCAGCATGATCAAGTTGGCTTCATCCCTGGGAAGCAAGACTGGTTCAACATACCCAAATCAACAAACGTCATCTGTCACAAACACAGAACCAGTGACACAAACCACATGATTATCTCAATTGATGCATAAACGGTCTTTGATAAAATTCAACACGTTTCATGCTAAAAACTCTCAATAAACTAGGAATTCATGAAATGTATCTCAAAATAATAAGAGCTATTTATGACAAACCCACAGCCAATATAATACTAAATGGGCAAAAACTGGAAGCATTCCCTTAGAAAACCAGCACAAGACAAGGATGCCCTCTCTCACCACTCCTATTCAACATAGTATTGGAATATCTAAGCAGGGTAATAAGGCAAGAGAAAGAAATAAATGGTATTCAAATAGGAAAAAGGAAGTCAAATTGTCTCTGTTTGCAGATTACATGATTGTATATTTAGAAAATCCCATCATCTCAGTCCAAAATCTTAAGTTCATAAGCAATTTCAGAAAGTCTCAGGACACAAAATCAATGTGCAAAAATGACAAGCATTCTTATACACCAATAATAGATGAACAGAGAGCCAAATCATGAGGGAACTCCCATTCACAATTGCGACAAAGAACAAAATACCGAGGAATAAGACTCACAAGGGATGTGAAGGACCTCTTCAAGGAGAACTACAAACCATTGATCAAGGAAATAAGGGACAACACAAACAAATGGAAAAACATTCCATGCTCGTGGATAGGAAGAATCAATATCATGACAAAGGCCATAATGCCCAAAGTAATTTATAGATTCAATGCTATTCCCATCAAGCTACCATTGACTTTCTTCACAGAATTAGAAAAAATTACTTTAAATCTCATATGAAACCAAAACAGAGCCCATATAATCCTAAGCAAAAAGATGATCCTAAGCAAAAAAAATAAAGCTGTAGGCCTCAGGCTACCTTACTTCAAACTATACTACAAGGCTACAGTAACCAAAACAGCATGCTACTGGTACAAAAACAGATATATAGACCAATGGAATGGAACAGAGGCCTCAGAAGTAATGCTACACATCTACAACCATCTGATCTATGACAAACCTAACAAAAACAAGCAATGGGGAAAGGATTCCCTGTTTAATAAATGATGTTGGAAAAATTGGCTAGCCATATGCAGAAAACTGAAACTGGACCCCTTCCTTACATCTTATACAAAAATTAGCTCCAGATATATTAAAGACTTAAATGTAAGATCTAAAGCCATAAAAACTCTAGAAGAAAACCTAGGCAATACCATTCAGGTCATAGGCATGAGCAAGACTTCATGACTAAAATACCTAAAGCAATGGCATCAAAAGCCAAAACTGACAAATTGGATCTAATTAAACTAAAGAGCTTCCCCACAGCAAAAGAAACTATTACCAGAGTGAACAGACAACCTATAGAATGGGAGAAAATTTTTCAATCTATCCGTCTGACAAAGGGCTAATAATCAGAATCTGCAAGGAACTTAAACACATTTACAAGAAAAAAACAACCACATCAAAATGCAGATGAAGGGTATGAACAGACACTTCTCAAAAAAAAAGACATTTATGCAGCCAACAAACATGAAAAAAGTTCATCATCACTGGTCATTAGAGAAATGCAAATCAAAACCATAATGAGATACCATCTCACACCAGTTAGAACGGTGATCATTAAAAAGCCAGGAAACAACAGATGCTGAAGAGGATGGGAAGAAATAGGAACGCTTTTACACTGTGTTGGTGGGAGTATAAATTAGTTCAACCATTGTGGAAGACAGTGTGACGATTCCTCAAGGATCTAGAACTAGAAATACCATTTGACCCAGCAATCCCATTACTGGTTATATACCCAAAGGATTATAAATCATTCTACTGTAAAGATACATGCACACATATGTTTATTGCAGCACTATTCACAATAGCAAAGACTTGGAACCAACCCAAATGCCCATCAATGATACACTGGATAAAGAAAATGTGGCACATATATACCATGAAATACTATGCAGCCATAAAAAAGGATGTTTATGTCCTTTGCAGGGATATGAATAAAGCTGGAAACCATCATTCTCAGCAAACTAACACAGGGACAGAAACCAAACACCACATATTCTCACTCATAAGTGGGAGTTGAACAATGAAAACATGTGGACACAGGGGAGGGGAACATCACACATCAGCACCTATCAGGAGGTAGGGGACTGGGGGAGGGGTAGCATTAGGAGAAATACATAATGTAGATGAGGGGTTGATGGGTGCAGCAAACCACCATGATATGTGTATACCTGTATAACAAACCTGCATGTTCTGCACATGTATCCCAGAACTTAGAGTGTAATAATAATAATAATAATAAACATTTCATCAGAAAATATGGGTTCTAGAAATCATGAGAAAGTGTCCATAGTATTTAGTGAAACTGATTTAGGAGCTAGAGCTCTATATTCAGCTAAGTAATCAATACATTAAAGGAAAAAATAAAGACTTTTTTGTTATATGAATGGGCTCAGTTTGTATATAACACTCCTTTTACCTCAACATAACTGACATGACCACCGAAATTGGGAAGGATATAAGATCCTAGGAACACTGCATTTATTTTTTCAATTGCAGTGATAGGAAGTGGCTAGATAACTAATAGGAAGTATGCTTAATTCTACTTGTCTGGATTGGAGAAAGGAGACAGAGGCTTAGGGTGAGTCGGGGGAAAGAAACTTTTCTCAGGAAGAATGTGCTTTTCTTCTGTCCTGAGGATATAGGAAGGCATAGTATATTAGAACAACAACAAAAAAGACAATTAGAGAATATTGATGACACATACAAAAGTGTGGTTCCAAGGTTAAGTAAAATAAAATATAGCAAATTTCCAGCAAAAGATGCAATCGGTTTAATCCTGGTTCTTTAATCCTATTGCTACATGGAGTTAACTACTGACAGTCTTTCCCTATATGAGAAAATGTATATATAGATGTCATAAACCTTTCTTTGTCCTTCCCAAGGCAGCTCAGCCAAATTTGGAATAGAATTTCCATTATTCTAGTTAAATATACATGAAGGAGGATTTTTATTATTTATATAGTGTTCGCTACAAACTAGTAGCTGTTTTAATTATTCTCGGATGGCAAATCAATTGAAAAAGACACTCATTCAGTATTCATAATTGTTTTATTCATCTATTCCATTTTCCTTTTATTGGAAGAAGATGCCTAATTAATTTACTTGTGTTTCTCAAAAAAATAGTTGAGGTGCATGTTTTTGTGCATATGCAAATGCAGTTAAATATAATTGTTTATGCATATAAATTACTAATAAATTTATTTAAAATAGTAAGATTACAAAGTATAATCTTAAATGTCAATATAGAATTTTTAGAAAATATTATGCTGTACTGTAGAGCATGTATAGATATGTGTGTGGGTATGTGTGTATACATGCACATTTTAAAGTTACCTTACATTTAGAGATGTGTAATATTAGACATAATAAGAAAAAAAATTCAAAGTAAATACTAGCTCTACTCATGTCAGGAAATTAAAATATATTTGACGAATGTTTACATTTGTCAAAAATAATTTATATGCTATGTAGTAATGTAATAGAAAAAGGTTATAAAGACAATGTTATTGCCATGCACTATTTTTGTGAATATTTTCAGATTTAATTTTTAATATTAAATAACAGAAATGTGTCTACTTCTGTTACAGATAAGAAAACATAATCTGATATAATACATTAATATTAATGTGACATTATCACATCTTCTCTTCCTTTGAAATGAAATCAATATTACATTAAATAAATGTTTTCTTCATATGGGAAATTACTGTGACCAATTTAATACTTGTGCAATAAGATACTTCATTAGAAAACAAGCAGGCATTCTGAATTAATTAAGTAGGGAAAACAGAAATCAGTGTTTTATCAAAATTGGGTATGTGACATTCCTAAACTTATGAAAATGAAATAGCATTAGTCAATGGTTTGGCAAGTAGATGAATAAATCGCCTTTGGGCATGCATTATTTCAACCTCTAAATTTTATATTTCTGTGGTATGACTTTGTCTGCACTTTATTACAGAAATGCATTTACATAGCAGTATGAACTACTCATAAAAGCAACACTTTTTTGCAGTTGAGTGCAGATAAAAACATATTCTGTTCTACTAACAGACATAACAGAACACATTTAATAAGTGGGATTGGTGATACTTTGAATATGGCAAATTTATATTTTAGATAAATTTAGAGAAATGGTCTTTAGAATAGGCTGTTTGCTAATTTGAACAGAATGCATAAGAATATTATAGCAAAGTATATAAGGCCTACATTCCAAACATTTACTAGGCAATCTGCTCCAAAAAACAACTATTATTATATTTTATTAGGAAGATATTCTGCACTCCCTAGATATACAAAGCATACTTATACTGTCATTTGAAATATGTTTCCAATATAAATAATATGTGTATGTCTCTTAAATATTTAAAGTTAGCAATGTTAGTTTATTCCCCTTTCCTTTTAAATGTGTTTGCAGATATGAGCCTTCTCTTACCTTTAGAGGGTTTTTTAGGTGTTTTTGAGGTAGAATATTATATAAAAATTTAACTTATATTACTTAACTTTACAGAAAATATAAGAATGTATTAGGCTTTTTAATTTAAATGCAGTCAAGTAGCCTAGAAAACATTTATATCTGTTGGGGGAAAAAGGAACGCCTTTTTGTAAACAAAGTACATTGCAATATAAGCTTTTATTTGATTTTATTAGCCAGTGCTAGATATCAAAAAGATTTAGAAAATTCACATTAACTGATGTTTTTAACATAAAGGAAAGTGAGAAGAACGCCATCTTCGGTATTAGCGTATCTCTGCTTTTTGTGTAGGGAACCTGTCCTTTACTACCCTTTCCTGAATATCAGTGACATTCACTCTCCTATTACTTGGATTCTGTAAAAGCTATTTTTTGAGATAAAACTTAGAACATGCAATGCCTATTTGTCTCTGGGCCCTTTCAAGCATTTCAGCGGCTGTAAGAAAACAGCTCCCTGAATATCTTTGATGAAGCTGGGTCTTTTGTCAGATGCCATACCTGGATGTCAAACACGTATTCCCTCTTCTCCTTGCCTATCACCCTGATCTGTTCCTGAGGCCAAGTTTAGGTGAACTCACCAGGTAGTGTAGGTGAATGTCCTAAAAATGACGTTACATTTATTTTTGTGCATATTTAAAACTATTTTAGATTCATTGTTAGAAATGTAAATGTCTCTCTCCCATCAATAATTTTAAATTTTTTTATGGCATATAAGAAAACTTTTTGTAGAATTACAGTTCCAGCTTCATCAGTTGAGTGCATGTGCAAATACACAACATCCCTATAATAAAACTATGGAAGTAATATAAATTGTATACAGCATGTAAGTTATATGCCACATTGATATTATTATATTAATATATAATTTATTAAAATAACAAAGATTTCTCTTGATAAAAAAGGTAACCCTGAAAGTGGGGTGCAAACAGTAGAGAGCTATTTTTTAAATGAGGCACCTGAACGTCACCACAGAATTAAATTTGCTAGAAATGTACTTGGAAATATTTTGCAGCTTAAGATATGGCAGGCAGAACATTTCCACGGAAGAAACCTATCTCACCAGAACCATTAAATAGATGAGGTAGATTACAAAGATCACAATGACACAACAAACCAAGGACTGATACCCAAATAAATAGGCTTATATTCAACTCTAAAAAGAATTTACATTAGTAGTGGCACACTTTGTTTTATTGTACTTCATGTCCTTGTGCTTTGCAGATACTGCATTTTTTTTGCAAATTGGTGGTTTGTGGCAACTCTGCTTCCAGCAAGTCTATCGGATCCATTTTTTCAGCAGTGTGTGCTCACTTCATGTCTCTGTGTCACATTTTTTTTCAAACTTTGTCATTATTATCATATATGTTATGATGATTTGTTATTGACCCTTGATGCTATTTTTGTAATTGTTTGGGGGTGCCACAAACCCTGCCTAAATGGAACAGTAAACTTAATCTATACATTTTGTGGGTGTTTTGTTTTTGTTTTTGTTTTTGTTTTTGAGAGGATCTTACCCTGTCGCCAAGGCTGAAGTGTGGTGGCGCAATCACTGCTGACTGAAGCCTCAACCTCCTGGGCCCAAGCAATTCTCCCACCTTAGTCTCTGTGGTAGCTGCGAGTACAGACACGCTCCACCATGCCCAGCTGATATTTAATCTTTTTGTAGAGACAGGGTCTCCCTATGTTGTCTGGGATGGTCTCAAACTTCAGGGCTCAAGAAATCCTCCTGCCTCAGCCTCCCAAAGTGCTGGGATTACAGGCATAAGCCACTGTGTCCCGCCTTGTGTTTGCTCTGACTGTTCCTCAACAGACTCTGCCCTGTTTCTCTCCCCTCTCCTTGAACCCACCTATTTCCTGAGACACAACCATACTGAAAGTAAGCCAATTAGTAACTCCACATGACCTCTAAGTATTCAAGTGAAAGGAAGATTCACATGTCATACTTAAAATGAAAAACCACAAATGATTAAACTCAATGAAGAAGGCATATTGAAAGCTGAGAAAGGCCACAAACTAAGCCTCTTGGTTAGCCAGGTTGTGAATGCAAAGGAAAAGTTCTTAAATGAAATGAAAAGTGCTTCTCCAGTGAACATGTAACCCAGTATCCCAGCCTCAAAATGCATTTTACATCTTTGTTTTCCTTTCCTGCTTTCAGCCTTTCAATACTGAGTCTTTGTGCCTTTCCCACCAGGCACTTCCATGAACAGTACTCGCTTATCTACTTACTTGTTTGCTTAGAAATGCCAGGGGCCAGTGATGAAACAAAACAGACAGACCCAGCTAAGGAATCTTCTGGCTTAGGGTGAGTTATGAACACTTTCCTACCATTTCTGGGTGGAATTCAGGGTGACACAAGCCTTATCTCTGGACAGGCGATCACTCAAGATATCCAGATATCCGTGTGAATAAGACACACAGACCTGCACCCTCCTGCACCACCTCCGTGTATTTCCTGCACCTTTTCCTTAAACCCTTTCACTGAGTTCAAAAAGTTGAGATGGTCTCTTTAAGGCTTGACCCTCACCCTTCTCCCGTCTTCAGCATTTGACCCATAAAGCTGCTTTGGTTTCACCACACCCAGCTTCTCATATTTTCAGCCTCAGCAGCGAGCAGCCAGACTTGAGCCAGTTACAAATTCATGAATGATAAAAAAGAAAAAGCCTTGTTGCTGATATAAAAAAGTTTGAGTAGTCTGAATAAAAGATCAAACTAGCCACAACATTCCTTATACTAAGTCCTAGTTCATTGTGAGGCCCTAACTCTCCAATTCTATGAAGTCTGAGAGAGGTTAGGAAGCTACCGAATAAAAGTCTGAAGCTAGCAGAAGTTGGCTCATGAGGTTTAAGGAAAGAAGTTATGCCCATAGCATAAAAGAGCAAGGTGAAGCAGTAAGTGCTCATGGAGAAATCACAGCAATTGTCCAGAAGATCTAGTGAAGACAACTGATGAAGGGGGCTACACGAAATGGCAGATTTTTGATGTAGACTGAAGAGCCTTTTACAGGAAAAAGATGACATCCAGGCTTTCATAGACACAGAAGTCAGTGCCTGGCTTCAAAGCTTCAAATGACAGGCTTACTCTCTTATTAAAAGTTAACGCAGCTGGTGACTTTATGTTGAAGCCAATGTTCATTTACCATTCTGAATATCCTAGTGCCCTTCATAATTATGCTAAACCTACCCTGTCTGTGCTATATAAGCACAGAGCTTAGATGACAGCATATCCGTTTCCAGCATGGTTTACTGAATATTGTAAGTTCATTTTTGAGAACTACTACTCAGAAAGAAATATTCCTTCTCAAAATATTACTGCTGACAGACAAAGCACCTGTCACCCAAAAGCGCTGATGGAGACTTACAAGGAGACTAATGTGGTTTTCATGCCTGCTGACATTAACACCTATTCTGCAGCCCATGGATAAAGGAGTAATTTCTTTTTAGAAAATGTTTCTTTCTTTATTTTTTTTTAAGAGACAGATGGTTGCTATGCTCATAAGGGGGTCTCAAACTCCTGGGTTAAAGCTATCCACCTGCTTCAGCCTCCCAATGTGCTGGGATTATAAGCATGAGCCACTGCACCTGATATCAGTATTTGTTTTATTGTGGTGGTCTAACCTAACCCATGGTTTCTCAAAGTTATACCTCTATATAAGTATTCTCTTGGCAAAAAAAGAGGAAATACTAGTGAAATAAGACCAAGAATTGATGAAAATTAAATCACAAGAAATGCCAATGTAGAGATGTTTATATTGAAAGTCAATGTATATTGTTTAAATAAAGGGAAACAAAAACAGTCAGAAAATCATGCTAGGACTATGACGTAGTTACTTATCAAAGATAAATCGTGGATATTTTGATATAGCTAAATCCATAAGTATAAAATATGTGGCATAAGTCTGGAGATTTGTTTTCTAGTTATAATATTAACTAATGAAATTATTGTAACTATGTTAACTAATAAGTTTATTAATGAAAAAAGTTAATAAAATAAAAAAGATGAATTCACTACGCTTCCTTCTGTACTCAGATACTCTGCATTTATTAGAGGAAATAAGACTAAATATCTGAAACTAACAGCTATATAAGTAAATTTACTCCATTATCATTACAACTTTATGATTTTATCATTTTAAATATAAGTCATAAGCATTACTTATAGCTTTCCTTCTTGTTTTAATTACTTTGGTACTTTAAAATCCACCTATATGATATGCCAACTACAGTGACTTATTGAGAAATACGAACCAAATAAATTAAAAAAAAAAAGCTGAGGATATCTGATAGAAAAAAAAAGAATTGAGAATATGTGTTGTGTTTGTTTTCAGCACTTTTAGTATTACTATATATATATGTAATCAATTTCTAATATCTAGTTACTCATTTGTGGCAAATTTATTCTAGCAATTTTTATGTTTTGATCTCCTGAAAATATCTTACTGTGATTTTATTTCCAGATGTGCATTTGTCTGCACATAAAATTCTAGTTTTGTATATCAGTTCCCTCTCATCTCTTCTGATAGTTTAAAGATGCTACTCGATTTTATCACTACTTTTTGTTGTTTTATTGTTAATGGGATGTATCATTATGGTCTAAAATGTATTTCAAAGGACACTATTATACATATGCAATTTTCTCACTATTCTTAATGTTGGCAGTTTAATGAAAATGTAGTTTTATTTATATGCATATATTTCTTTAATTGTATTGCCCAAGCCTCCATGATCTAATTTTCTTAGAAGGGTTATGATTTCATTTCTCAAGAATTCTCGGTCATTATCATTTTGAATATTATTTCTCTGCCACACTATTTTATTATCCAGGATAACCCATTACATTTTTATTGGCATCTTTCAATGTCGCCTCTTTATCTTAATTTATTTATCTTTTATGATTTCCTATTCTTTATCTCACTGTGTTGCCTTCAGCTGAAGGAGAGACGAATCCTCAATACTAAATCCAAATTCACACATTTTGGATTATGATTAATGCAGAGTTTACTCAACTTGTAAGAGTTATTTTTAGAGTCTTGTATGTAAAGGGTGTCACTCAGCCATGTAACAGGTCACATTGATAACTGGTGTGCATCATATCAGTCCATGCTGACTGACAGTCCTTACTGTTCTTAAGAAAAGTATAATTGTATTAGTCACTTTTTACATTTCCTGAATTACGATTTTATGTTTCTGTGATGTAATTGCTCCTAAATATTGCCATAGTAGAATTGGTCTGAATGCACAGAATGTATTCATCCCCTACCAAACCTTTTAGTTACCCTAAAATTAGATTATGTTTCTATTTATAGCACCGTTACATGTCTCCATAGCTAATAAATTTGTTACTATATGTGGATTAAAATATTGTCATTGCTTCTAAAATTTAAAAAAACTGTAAATCCATATCAGAGTCACTAAAAATTCAGTGAAATTTTAATTTCTTTTCATACACATGGAATATGTCACTTTAATATAAAATATTAAAAATATAACTACATATGCCACTATATAAATATATATTCAAGAATTATAAAGGTACATAAACTGTCTATATTAATTATAGTAACAGTAATAATAATAGTTTCTAACATGTATTGATATATTGAGTGGTAAGAGTTTAAGCACATCATGAGTATTTAATTTATTTCATGTCTTTTCAACATGGACAATATGAACCCAAAAGGCAGCAATTAGTTCTGGGGCAAGAAAAAAGAAAAAGAATCTTGGCTATGACAATAGTTTGTGGCCCTCCACAGGGCCACAGATCCTAAATAGATATATAGTGTACATGAGGTATAAAAATTTAATATTGAGGAATTGGGGAAAAATGCCTAGAGAAGCTCCTTGGTAGGACAATAAAGGATAAAAAAAAAAGGTGGAAATAAACTGGTGTATTTATCTTTACAAAGAACCTGTGTTATAGGTAATATTATTAAGCTGATTTATTTCAGACACAGATATACTGAGACTTTTGTCCAAAGTTATAAATATAGTCAAAGGTAAAACAAAACTTTAAACATAAGTCTGGATTTGAGTCAATTTCTACAGAACTCTTAATCACTATTTATATTGCCTCTCTATACAAAAAAAATTACTCTATTTATTTAAAGTATATTTTGTTCAAGAAGCTATTTTTTTGCTAAAATAGATAATAAGTGTATCTCATGTAAAAATCATCATTATTAAAAATTAGTTACAAAAAGAACATCCTACTAAGATTATAAGCTAATTTGGAGACATGGATATTTAACAAGTAGCAACAAGACATACATTTTATTTACTATATTATACTGTGTGTAAAAATACTGTTTAGTACTTATTTCCTGACAATATATAGAATTAACAGTGACCCCAGTTTGCAGAATAACTTTGAGTGAAAACATAACCCTCATATTTCATATTTAACTGCCTGCACTCTCACATTTGATACTTTTTATACCGAGAAACCTGTATGGGCTTAAGCTAATATTTATATATTACATGTTAAAAATAATCACTATTGTTTCTCATTCACAATTTGTGACTGGATCCTTTTTTTTTTCCCCAGAAAATAGTTATGTTTTAGTTCACCTTTTCATGTAGACAGGAATCAAAGCTCATTAGTCTTTCAGTTGCAAAGTAAAAAATAAATTTTCATGAAATAAAGCAAAATTAAGTTAGCATCAACTTGATATAATAATCTCTTCCATCTTCATGAATAAATGATCTAAAATAATCAAAGACCAATTTGTTTTTAAAAGTCAGAAAACACAACATTTTACTTAATTAGAATAACATAAAAATAAAAATAGTGCACACTAGGTCTGAAGAAAGGAAAGTAAAAAACATGTTTATATTTAAACACTTTAAATATCCTGAGGTCCATTTAAATTGTCTAAAAATAAATACAGAAAAGCCAGCAAATATTAGAAAAATAGTTTGAAGACCAAACGTTCAAGATCTAACATGAATGTCATAAGTTGGGTTGTTATAGTATAATTTTCTCATGTGATTTGCAATAATTAGGGTCATTTCTAGTTAATGTCATTCATTGTTCGAAACCTGTAAAGCATCAGTTGGGTTTCTTTGTTTTTAACTGAGACTATACAACAAACCTAGCCATATCATCAGCTGCCAGGATTAACAGATGAAAGATAGAGATCCAGAACACCTATCTGAAAGCAATTAAGATACCTCAGAAAGATAATGAGAACTCAAAAAATAATCTGTGTTTTACTTTTAGCTACATGATTTGTGCTAAATTTGGGAAGTTCATAAATAATTTTGTGCTAGTGTCTGTTTCTATAAAAAAGAAAATCTAGTCGATATCTGACACACAAGCTTTAAGCATTAACATACTGAGTAACCATGGAAATGATATCACTTCTGTTATAAACTTATCTTGTGAAAATACAAAAGAGATTCAGAGCCCCAAATTAAGTGGCTGTAGTTACATTTATAATTTCTTAGTCTTTAGAAATGATTCTAAAATACATAAACTATATAATCCTTTTGCATCACCTCTTATTGAAATTGGTTGATTTGACTATTAGAACATCTATAGGTCTCATCCTGTATGTAAATGTTAAATACTATGCAAAACATCCAAGCGCTACAAATGTTTCAGAAACATAAATAAACATATATATATCTCCTGAATGTGTCATATGTACTGCTTTTATTAGTATGGGTAGCAACAAAGGCAGACCATGTGAGGTAAGGATCTGGAGACAAGGGAGACATTGAAATGAGTACTTCATTTGTTTCTGCTATTTTCTGATAATTTATAGAGTACAACCATAATCTGGATCTACTTGTGCTGGGCAGGCTGACATTGGAGTCCCAGGCTACCATACATAATCTTGGAGAAGAAGAAACAATGAAAAGTAGCTCAATATTATGCACACAATAAAGCCTGGCGCTTTAGTTACATGCCTTGAATTTGAGAGCAAAAAAGAAGGGAAATGAAGAGGAAGCAACTATTTAAGAAGCTAAAAAGTCAAGCAGAGTATTTGACAGTCTCATATGAAGGCTGTAAAACCAAAACACTTGAATTCAAGGGCCAAGAAACAGAAAACTTAGTAAGTATGCCAGGCATTTGGGCATTTCAGATCTTGAATCCTTTAGAGTCTCTAAAAGGATTATAATTTGTGGTCAGAGAAATCCTGGCAATAGACTAGTTTAGTCTGAATTAAGGTGATATGCCTGTAATCCAACTGCTCCTGAGGAGACAATTGAATCATTTCTGTATGAAAGCACCAACATTCAGAGCCACTAGCATTCGCATGCCCAAATCGAACACTTAGGAGAAGTTTTAAAACCTGCTAAAAAATGGGATTAACTGATAAAGGATCAAGAGAAAAACAGATATCCCAGGCTTGAAGTTATAAGGGAAAGGAAAAGTTTTAAAATAACTGTAAATAACTGTGAGAATGCGATAAAGAAACTAAGTGATGGAGAGCTTCAGTAGAGAATTGGACATATTTTTAAAAAAATAAAATTGAAATCCTTGTATTAAAAATTTTGATAACTAAAACTAAGACTAAATAAATTATACAATGAATTGGACACAGCAAAACAACTTCACGTTACAAGATATGCACGCATAAATTTCAAACAATCTGTGAAACTAAATGTAAAATATTTTTTTAAATGAAGGTCTAGAAGAAAATGTAGGAAAATATTACCATGACTGTGACATACACAGGTACACAGAAATATTTCGATTTGAATAAAAAATGCACCATCCAGTGAATGTGTGGTACATGAGAACACATTATACATTCCACTCAATTTCTCTGCAAACCTAAACTGCTATGAAAATAGTAAAATGTATTAATTTAAAAAGGAATGAACACACAAAATATTAAAAATTGATATGTTCACTTTATTAATAGGGTACCTTGGTTTCTTCTATTACTTAAAAGGGGCTATGAAAAACAGTAAAGAGGCAAGCCACAGACTGGGAGATGACATGTTCAATGGATATATTAATAAATGAATCATACTGAGAATGAATATTCAGAGTATTGTTATATATGAAGTACTCAAAGAATAACAGCATAAATTTAAAATTGAACAGATACTTCACAAAATAAGATAGTCCAATGGATAATAAGTTTATATGAAGGCTCAACATCATTGGTCATTACAAAAACGGAAATTTAAGCAATGATGAGATACCACAAGCTCACAAGATAGCTAAACTTTCACAAACAAAACAGTTACAATACCAAGATACCAAGTGTTCTAGAGAGAGAACAACTGAAATTGTCATGTATTAGTAAATCAATAAAATTATTTTGCAAAATACATTGTATCTATCAAGCCAGATAAATGCATGCATTTATCTTGTGAAATAGCCATTAAAATCCTTGTTACATGTTCACTATGTGTGTGTGTGTGTGCATGCGTGTGTGTGTATCCAAAATTGAAAGTAAACCAGAAGTCCCATTAATACATGATAGATAAATATTGAAATAGTTTTTACGTAGAGAGTATTGACTCATAATGGAAAATATCCCTAGTATGGACATGTCAGTAGCATAAACTGTATTAAATTATAGTCCTCAATATTATACATACATTTATTCATGCTTACTAATATGATTAAGTAAAATATTCAATTAATACAACTTAAATGTTTGTAATATTGTTATTTGTAGTTTAAGATTAACAAGTTAAAAGTAAAATAGTATCTTTATGATCCTCAAAAAGAGGCATATAACCTATATTAGTATATATATTACCATTTTTTATTTCATAATTATGTAAGAGTTCCTGCTGACAGCCTGATGAATTCCCAGCTGCCCATCACCCTCAACTGCCAGCCATGTGAATGAGCTATCTTGGTCCTTTTGTCAAGTGAAATCTAAAAATGACTGAAGCTCCAGCTAATATCTGTTTCCAAAAACACGAGAAACTCTAATGACTAACTTTCAACCAAGACATTCTCTAAATCTTGACACACATTATAGAGAGCAGAATAAAATGATTGTTTTAATTGACTAAATTTTTGGTCAATTTATCAGAAGACTACTTTATGTATGTTGAGGAGGGAATGAATTGACCTATGGTGCTTAAAAAGATGGAGTGAGCCAGGTGCGGTGGCTCATACTTGTAATGCCAGCATTTTGGGAGACCAAGGTGCACTGATCACAAAGTCAGGAGTTGGAGAAGAGCCTGGTCAATATGGTGAAACCCCATCTCTACTAAAAATACAAAATTAGCTGGGTTTGGAGGTGCGGGCCTGTAGTCCCAGCTACTTGGGAGGCTAAGGCAGAAGAATTGCTTGAACCAGGGAGGCGGAGGTTACAGTGAGCCAAGATCATGCCACTGCACTACAGCCTGGGTGACAAAGTGAGACTCCACTTCAAAAAAAAAAAAAAAAAAAAAAAGTTGGAGTGGACAAGCATAAAAGTAGTGCTGACTTATCTTTGTGTTCCTTTTCCAGATTATACAGGTAGTTCGCTAGTTTGTATGTCCAAATATCTTTAGAGTTAGATTGGTCTTTTGGTCTTGAGACTGAGTTTTGCCAAAAAAAAATGTAGTAAAAAGTGATGTAAGCCAAGTCCTAATCAGCCTTCTAAATGCTTAGGCATCTAGTTGACAGTTCTAAGGGTCTCAGGCACAGGAAGTTTATTAGATAAAAAACAAACATGATCCTGAAATGATCTTGTCTACTAGAAACTGTATTGCCTTGAGGCATAAATGAGGAACAAACTTCTGTTTAATTGAAAAACAGAGACCTTAGATTTATTTGCTACAGCAGCTAATGCTTTTCATTAAAGTAAGAATTTGTTTTTCCTTTAGTTTTCCACTTCTGACGATAGAAAACATATTAATTTTTATGGGGGTCTTTAACAGCAATTTTAGATGTGTTTCCCTACAGTGGCATAAAAGTTCAATTGCCTTAAAACCACTTTTAAATGGTATGAGGTAATGCTTGATAGTTATTTCAAATTATAGTATGATTCAAACCTACATCATAAAAAAAGCAAGACAATGATCGACGATTTTTCCAACTTGCAGTAGCAAATCTCCAGCCTCTGTGTTTTGAGCCTATTATCCAAAGAGAAGGAGGAAATGGTAAAGGCTATATCTGCACATGCCCTTCTTGCACCCGAAATAGTGCTACATATCTCCAAAACATAATCAGAATGTTTATAGATGGACTAATGGGTCCCAAATCAGTCAAGTCCTGGTCTAAGTGGAAAAGCTTACTAAATCCAAATTAGCTCTGAGCATAGGAACGTGTAAAGTTAGTTGTATTAAACTTTGAGAAGTAACGGAGGTAAAAAGATATAGAAAATAAGTGGCTGTACCATGCTATTTTATCATTCAAAAAAATTTAAACTCAGAGTGATTTTTATGTATCAGAAGAAATTAAAAACTGACTGTATTAGAAGCTTTCTACAATAGTTTATTATTGAAATATGGTGACTCATTAATAAATATCACATGATGAATATAACTTTAAGTCTTATTTCATTTGGGTAGCTATAACAAAATGCCATAGACTGTGTGTCCTAAAAGCAGACATTTATTTCTCAGTTTTGGAAGATGAGGACTGGGAATCCAAGATCAAAGTGCCAGCAGATATGGTTATTGATGACGGCTCCATTCCTGACTTGCAGACGGCTGCTTTGTTACTGTGTGCTCACGTGATCTCTTCTTAGTACACTCTCAAAGAGATCTCAAATAGACCTGGTGTTGCTTCTTCTTATAAGGACACTAATCCCATTATAAGGGCTCTACTCTCATGACCTCATGTAAGCCTACTTACCTCAAAAAGGCCCCACCTCCTTTCTCTTGCTGCTGTGCCATCATCAGCAACATCAGCTTTCATTCATGCTTACACCCTGAAGTCTAAGATCACACTACCTGCCATTGTGTCTATATTAGAGCCAGCTTCCACAAAATAAATGAAGAACTATGGCATGTTGTTGTCAACTCAAGAATCCAATTTAGTACTTCCAGATTTATGTCTGTTTATAATCCATTGGCCAGAAACTAGTAATGTGGCTACAGCTACTTAAACAACAACAAAAATTAAAAATCTAGTCTTTAGTTAGTAGCTAACACTTTAGTCATTAGAAAAACACAGGAGAAAATATATTGGAAGGAAAATTAGGAAATCTTGGCACAGTTCTTCCTACTGTTAATCAAATATCTGAAGGTGTTCTTCCTAAAAACAGAACAAATTTACCTCTGAATAACAAAACAACGCAAAGTATCAAGTTACCTTTTCCATGTGGAATTAGGGAGCTGGAAATGAAACGTAAATGAAAAAATGTCTACACAGAAAATGGGAAAAAATGGGGGCACAGAGACCCCAGTAGTCCATGGCATCTGTCAAATTCCTTGGCTATAATTCTGAACAGCCCTGCCCTGAATAAACAGTTCCTTCTTGAGCCCAGTTGACTGCTCATTGTATCTTCGATGGGAGAATTTCATTTTATCACAGGGTACCTGGATAGAACCTAATGAAGGTTCTTTCTCTTTCTATTATCTTCTGCTCTCACATACATAGTAAGCAAAAAATATAATCCTCTCCTTAAGGTTATATATCATTTGCAACCTACTTACTGAGAGTAGTGTTTCAAGGAAATAACTGGTTTCCTTGGCAATAAAATTTTCTCTAAAACTTAGGAAATGATTGGTCCATTTACGTCCAGTCAGATACATATGAAAATAACTCCAATTGAAGAGCTAATCAAGATAGCATTCTCTAGTTTTATATTTAGTCCACCTTCTCCCATTATTTGTTAATTAGTTTCACAATGGCTTTTTGGTGCCAAATAGAACAGTTTCTTGAGTTGGAAAGGAATATAATATATCTGGTTTGGCTCTACTTTTCTGGATTAAATACTTAACCAAAGGCTACCTCTATAGATCTATTTTATTTAGGAAAGATCTAAAGGCCTTTAAAGGATCTACTTTATTTTAGGAAGATACTGGTAAATGCACAAGAGGCTGATAACACTCTCAAGTGGTAAGGAATTTGCCTAACATGTGCCCTAAAGATACAAGCTGCGTAGTGTCAGTCTGAGGTTTCCTTCTACTCATCACTTTCAGCAAGAGAACAGTAAGTTTAAAATGAAAACATTATTACCTATGTGTAGATTATATTTTCCAGCTTCACTTGCAGCAGACACAGCCAAGTGAATAAATTCTGTCCAATGATGTTAGTTAATGAGATTTAGGCAAACTTGGGATCATGTAAAATAGATAAAAAAATAAAAACAAAAAAACCCTTGTCACAGATATGTTGGTAAATTAGCATTAAGTATACTGTATATCATATCATTTCTTTGATTAGAAGTGCCAGATAGTAAATATGTCAGCTATGTAGGCCATATGACCACTGTCACAACAACTCAAATCTGCCATTGCAGCACAAAAACAGGCATAGGCAATACATAAAGAAATAGACAATGCATGAAGACATTTGTATAACTGCTTTTCAGTAAAACTTTATTGACAGAGAGAAACAGCAGGCAGTATTTAGCTCATGAGCTGGTTTGCCAACCTTTGCTTTAGAGAATGCAAGTGCAAGATCATGGAAAAAACTTGAATGTGCTGATAAAAGAGAAAAAAGGGTTTTTTTTTTTTTTTTATTTTTAGGGGGGGGGGGTGGGGCCCCGGCCCCCCCCCCCCCCCCCCCCCCCCCCCCCCCCCCCGTTGGGTTGAGTGACGGGCAGGATGACCTTTTAAAGCAGAACTTCTCCTCCAGACTACACAATTCAACTCAAGAGAGTAATAGAAGAGAGAAAATTAAACTTTCATATTTTTAAACCATTTCATTTTGAAGTCTCTTGGTAATAGTATTTTAGCCTATCCAGATCTCATTACACCTCTTCTATTTAGAAAATTATAAAATTTTAAAGGCACTTTCCCATTATTCTCTAAATATTTCTTTCTCTCGGCATATTCATTGCTCTATGACTCTCTCATGTTTATAACTACTTTTGTCCAAAACTATTTTATAGAAACTATTCGTTGTCTTATAATTTTATAGTTTTTTATTAATACAGTCATCCCCCAGAATACACTGGGGATTGGTTCCAGGACCCCTCGATATACCCAAATCCACAGTCAACCCTGTGGAACTCATGTATAGGAAAAGTTGCCCCTCCATATACATGAGTTTTACATCCACAAATACAGGAGTTTTTATTCAAGTTTGGTTGTAAAACAGTACAAGTGGATCCTCACAGTCCAAACCTGTGTTGCTCACGAGTCAGCTATAAGTACAAGTCATGTTCATATAAGCTTTAAATTATTTACCCATGTATTTCAAGTTCCATCACATTTGCTAACATTTAACCTGGACTTTTTGTCAATATTCTGATTCCACAGACTTTTATACAACAGATAAATAATACTTTGTAATCAGGAAATACATCCAACAGAAAACTAGCCTATTTTCTGTGACCCAGCTTCTGGGTCAGTATAAATATTGGTATAGTTAGAAGCATTTGTTTTCTTAAGCAAATAGACGATATACAATCATTCCCTAATGAAATGATAAGTATTTAATATTTAATTTTCATTGCTATCAAACCATAGGTATATATTTCTCTTCCTACAATACAAAAGAAATTCCAACTAAACCTTCTGTAACCATGAATAAGTGAAAAGGCCAGTCATCCATAAGAAACACTGGAGCAGCCGACAGTTTACATATGTCATGAGTCATTTTAACTAAACTGAATGTTTCTAATCAATTAAATGGAATTACATATACATTAATCAGAAATAAAAACACAGTAGTATCATATTCATTAATTTCCAAAACTCAATACCACTATCAAACTAGGTACTAAAGCTAAATATATAAAAAGATGCAATTAAGCAATTCTGGCAAATTATGTACTTTAATTTTTTTCATATTAAAACTTGCTTAATGCAGTTTCATATACTCAACAAATATTGATTATAGTCTATGTACTTTTTTTTTGTTTTTGAGACACAGTCTCACTCTGTTGCCCAGGCTGGACTGTAGTGGTGTAATCTCAGCTCACTACAACCTCCACCTCTTGGGTTCAAGCAATTCTCCTGCCTCAACCTCCAAAGAGCTGGGATTACAGGCAGGCACCACCATACCTGGTTAATTTTTGTATTTTTATTAGAGATGAAGTTTCACCATGTTGGCCAGGATGGTCTCAAACTCTTGACCTCAAGTGATCCTCCTGCCTTGGCCTCCCAAAGTGGTGGGATTACAGGCATGAGCCACTGCACCTGGCCTCTATGTACATTTTTGAGTTTGTCTACAGGACACCTCTGGGAATATTCTAATCTTTTCTGTAAATAGATTACCAGTCCAACTGCAATTAACCAGAACAATCTGTCACCTCTGGTTTGACTATGAGGCACATCCCAAGGCAATTTCCCTGTTTGATGAATGACTCAGAAAAAGAGCAGCAGAGAAGGAATCTTATTGGCATTAGCACCATCACAGAATTGCTTTGGTCTGTTGCTTATTCCTCATTTTTTGGCATCTCAATATCAGTATCAGTATCTAGATACCAGGTGCATATAAAGTTGCAATTATAGATTTTTAGAAGCCTGGATCAAAACAGTATGTTTACATACTTTAAAAAAGAATTATATATAGGATTTTATTTGTATGATATTATCAGTGGAAAACTAGTTTGAAATAAAAATTCAAATACTAACTTAATATTATCAATATATTTTAGGGTGGAAAACTCAGAGTAAGCAGTTACAAAATTTGTAAGTAACTCAAGCATTCACATTGTCACGGTAATTAACAGAAAATCAGATTTCAGACAGAAATTGAGACATGATGTATACATTTTCAATCAGAAATAGATGTAATGATCTTTACACCTAGATTGGTTCTGCATCATATCTCAAAATAATCATGAATATCACATTATGGATTTTCAAATAAATTACTTCATGAGTTTTCTGTTTGATCAATCAAATGTAGAAAGTTTTAACCACATATTTTAATTTAAAAATTAAATAAAACCTGTAATTCAGTGATAAAATATATCATTCTGGAAATATAATACTGTATTTGACTTTGTCTAGTTTTGTATTCCTTAAGAAATACCTTATACCTAAAATCATATTCATTTTGTATTATGATTTTATTTATTACGCTTATAAATATCATTACTACCATTAGAACACCTATGTGTCACTGTATATAAAAATTGAGAGATAGTAACACATGTCCACTTGGACTCCTGTACCTGTTCATCTGTGTGCTCCCCATCCTGTAATGGGTTTGAGCAGTGGCAGTGACCTAAAAGATGAGCCACACCCCTGTCACATGTCCTGTGAGAGATGTCAGGAAACTCCCCTTTCATTGCTGCCTTATGCAGTGAACACTATTGGACCTATTATATGTATTTCCAAGCATTGATTAGTTAGATAACTTTTTGGGTAAGCAATATTAATTCTAACTCAAACTGGCTTTAATAAATATGAAACAATTGTCTTCCTAGGAATCTAAAATGGACAATGGTTAAACCAGAGTATATGTGCCTCTTGGCCCAATGAGAGTTGCAAGGATAAATCTGTGTATTGAGAAGCGCAGAATTTCAATGAAATCACCAAACTGGTCACCTCTTCATTTTGCCATCCTAAACATTAGGCATTTAATCAAGGCTCCACAGATTTAAAAAAAAAAAAAGGCTCCACAAACAAAGAAACAAAGACAACAACAACAATAACAAACACTAAAGAAACAACAACAACAACAACAAAACTAAAGAAAAAAATCCTTTTGTGCTCATTGATTAGAAAGACTTTAATGGGAAGAACCATTTGCTGGTAGAAATCACCCAGGTGAGAGGATTTGAGACTCAGGTGGTTTCAGAGGAAGTAGTGGGAGAAAATCTACAAGAAACCCCCTTACCAAGGGTCAGCAGTGTGGAGTGTGGAACCCTTACCAAGCCACGGTGGTGGCAGGTTTTTTACATCCACTAGGAGAAAGGGTACTTTGTATGGCAATCTTGGTTGCAATGCTTCAAAACCTGAGTTCATGTCATCAAATACTCCAGGAAATTCTAGAGCTAATAACTTCTAATGAATTGTTATTCTACTTAAATCAAATAAAATCTTAGACTATTGAGTTATATAGACTGAAAAACTGTTTCTTTAGACTGATGAGAATAAATTATGATATGTTTGAATCACCACACCAATTATTGTTCTAAATAGTAAACCATGTATTAACAGTAATTTGCTTATTAAAAAAAAGCTTTAGATATTATGGAAATGATAATATAATTTCCTACCAAGTCACATGAGAGTGACTAGCTCAAGATAATCTATATTTTAGAAACAAAGGAGAATTAAGGTATATTTGAAAATAAAAAAAAAAGGGAACAATTATAAATGAGATATTGAAAGAACTAAACAGAATAAAAAAGGCTTGTTTTATGAGCTATCCCTGATTCCTTAGAATAGAACCACATATATAGTTTTAAATATACTTAAAAGTGTTAATTTACCTTGCCACTTTCTTCTTTATAGTGAGGCTTACAATTCTAGGGCTATTGGTAATATTCATAAAAAATCATTTTTATATGTAATTTTCATGATTAATATGTGGATAATAATGATGGTAGTGATTAGGATAGGAAAAGGAGGAAAACAAAGACTTAAAACTTCATTTTAAAAACTTTATTTGGTTTCTTTTTTTTTTTTTTTTTTTTTTGAGATGAAGTCTCACTCTATCAACCAGGCTGGAGTGCAATGATGTCATCCCAGCTCACTGCAACCTCCAACTCCCTGGTTCAAGCAATTCTCCTGCCTCAGCCTCCCAAGAAGCTGGGACTACAGGCGCATGCCATGACACCAGGCTAATTTTAGTAATTTTAGTAGAGATGGGGCTTACCATGTTGGCCAAATTGGTCTCAAATTCCTGACCTCAAGTGATCCACCTGCCTCGGCCTCCCAGAGTGCTGGGATTACAGGCGTGAGCCACTAACCACGACCTGGTTTCTATTTTATATGATACTTAACAATCCACTTTAGGTTACAACAATGGAAGTAATATAAAGGAGAATTTCTAACAGCTTTATTGAGATATTATTTTTATACCATGCAATTAACCAAATTAGAGTGTACAATTCTATTATTTTATTGCATTTATATAGCTATGTAACCATCACCACAATTAGTTTTAGAATATTTTCATTCACTTCAAATAAAAAAAGTATAGATAAAACACATTTTATTTAGCCACTCATCATTTGATGGACATTTGGCTCATTTCTTCTTTTTTGGCTATTATGAATCATTATAATTGTAAATAGCTGCTGTTAACATTAATGTACAAGTGTCTGTATGGACATATGCTTTCATTTCTCCTGGCACTATTTCAAGACTGGAATTGTTGAGTAATATGATAATTTTATCTTTATCATTTTGGGGAAGAGCCAAATATTTTTCAAAAATGGTTGAATCATTTTTTTTCTACCAGTAACATGAGAGTTCAAAATTCTCCACATTCTAGCCATCATTTATTATTGTTCATCTTTTTTATTACAACCTTCCAAGTACATAAGACAGAGTATCTCATGTAGTTTGGTGTGCAATTTCCTAATGACAATGCTACCTGGTATCTTTCCATGTGCTATTTGTATATCTTCTTGGGGGAAATGTTATATTTAATCATTTTTCTCTTTTTTCTTATTGCAATGTATATTATAAAAGCCTAATAATTCAATGGTAATTTTCATTGATCTACAAGTCATAAATGCCATCTTTTAACAAAACATTATATTTTACATAAATTAACAGGCGTTCCAAAATAAAATTAGTTATTGTACCTATTTTTCTAGTACTTTTCATTATCTCTAATCACTGAAAGTACAATTTATCGATCTGATACTTCATGTTGAATGTATGATGTACATGATAATTTTCTTTAGTTGATTAATCACTTTTAAATTGACACAGAATAATTATAAATATTCATGAGGTACATTATGATATTTTGATACATGTATACAATGTATAATAATCAAATCAGGGTAATTAGCATATCAATCATCTCAAACATTTATTATTTCTTTTTGTTGGGAACATTTAAAATCCTCTCTTCTAGCTATGAAGAAATATACAAACAATTATTAACTATAGTCACCCTACAGTGCCATAGGACACTATAATTTACTCCATAAAGTTGTCATTTTGTATCTATTATCCCATCTCTCTGATGATAGTAATGATATTTGTATAAGTGCAATGAATAAAAGCATAATTTAAATATGATTTTAGAAATGAAGGACTTCTTAAATAATACAAAATCAAAGTCAAATATAGTAATATATTTCCCCAGAATGATACATGATTATCACTGAATTACATTTTATTTAATTTTTTAAATTAAAATATGTGGTTTAATACTTTCTATATTCAATTAAATAGAAAACTCATGAAGTAATTTATTTGAAAATCAATAATGTGGTATGCATGATTATTTTGAGATATGATGCAGAACCATTCTAGGTATAAAGATCATTACATCTATTTCTGATTGTAAATGTATACTTCATGTCTCAATTTCTATCTGAAATTTGCCTCATCCACCTCCCTTCCCAGTATCTAGTAACCACTATCCTACTGTTTACTTTGATGATTTTCTTTTTTTTTTTTTTGGTTAGCACCATATATGAATAACAATATATGGTATTTGTCTTTCTGTTCCTGATTTATTTCACTTAACATAATGCCTTCCAGACTCCTGAATGTTGCTACAAATTATAGGATTTGTTCTTTTTAATGCCCCAATAGTATTCCATTGCATATATATATACTACACATTCTTTATAATTCATCCACTGATGAACACATAGGTTGATTCTATTTCTTGACTATTGCGACAAGTGTTGCAACAAACAGGGAAATTCACATATTTCTCTGACATACCGATTTCATTTCCTGTGGATGTATACTCATTAGTGGACTTGCAGGAGCATATGGTAGTTCTATTTATATATTTTATTAAAAATACCTACATCTATATTATTTTTTATAGTGGCCCTACTAATTTACATCTCCCCAAATACAAAACAATTAATAAAATAACAGAAGTCTTCATATATAAATAATAAACTTCCATGAGAATAGATTAAATTTCCCAATTAAACAATATAGCTTTGCTGAATAAATTAAAAAATAACAAGACCAACTACATATTGCCTGTAAGAAACTCAGTTAACCTGTATGGACACATATGGACAGAAAGTGGAGAGACAGAAAAAAATATTCCATGAAAATAGAAATAAAAAGTGAGCAGGAGTAGCTATATGTATGGCATATAAAACAAACTTTATGTAAAAGACAGTAAAAAGCAACAAAAAAGATCATTATATAATGAGAAAGACATTAATTCAGCAAGAGAATATAATTATAAATATATATGCATCCAATACAAAAGCACCAGATATATAAATACACATAAAAGTTATATATCTTTAATATAATATATAAGCTAATATTATTAGATTTAAATGGAGAGATGAACTCCAATACAGTAATTGTAAACTTCAGCACCCCATTCTCAGCATTTAAAGATAAGCATTATAAATCATATAAAATCAATAAATAATCAAGTAAAAAGAAATGAAACACATCAAATCCTATGAGATACAGCAAAAAATAATACCAAGAGGGAAGTTTATATGCACACAAATAAGGGAATGAGAGAAACAAGAACATACTGTAGGACGGAATCGGGGAGGAGGGTTAGGATTAACAAATCACCTATTGAGTACTATGCTTATTACCTGAATGAGAAAAATAATCTGTACACCAAACTCTCACAAAATGCAATTTATCTATATAACAAACCTGTACATGTATCCCTGGGACTAAATTAAAAGTAAAAAAATTTAAAAAAGAGCATACATCAAAAAAGTAGAAAAATTTTTCCCATTTGGAATAGCTATATTTACCCAATAGCTGTACCCTCACTATATCTAGAAAGTAACAACTTGATTTTAATTTTACAGGCTCATAGGCAGAAGAGATTTGCCTTGTCTCAGATGAGACTTTAAACTGGAATTTTGAGTTAATGCTGAAATGAAAGACTTTGAGGGACTGTTGGGAAGCCATAATAGATTTTGAACATGAGATTAGGGAAGAGTCAGGGGCAGAATGATATGGTTTGGCTGTGTCCCCACCAAAATATAATCTTAAATTTCCACATGTTGTGGGAAGGTCTCAGTGGGAGGTAATTTCGTCAAGGGGGCAGGTCTTTCCTGTGCTATTCTCATGATAGTGAATAAATATCACCAGATCTGATAGTTTTGTAAGAGGTAGTTTCCTTGCAAAAGCTCTCTCTTTGCCTGCTGCCATCCATGTAAGATGTGACTTGCTCCTTTTTGCCTTCTGCCATGATTGTGAGGTTTGCCCCAGCCACATTGAATTGTAAGTCCATTAAACCTCTTCCTTTTTTAAATTGCTGAATCTCAGGTATATTTTTTTCAGAGTGAAAACAGACTAATACGCATCCCAAAATGCATTGTTGCAAGCATTGCTACATATATATTTATACGTCTTTGAAACATAAGAGAAGAGAATAGGAACATATGTACAGAGTTGTTATATTAATTTTCTCTTTTTGAATTCCCAGGTCTCTGAACTCTGTGGATTCAAATTTCCATTTTTTGTCATTTTCTCACTTTACTAAAACATTGCTTCAATCCAACTCCTTTGTGCTGTTATGCTCAAATATATTAAATTTCTATGTATTATAGACATAATATCATTATACCTATGATTTATGCATTTTTTGAAATCAGTGAAGAGAAAAGCAGAAAAAAGTCTAATTATACTATTTTATATTCTAGCCAGCATTTAGTGTGTCCTACACAATTACTTTTTCTGATGTTCTATTTCAGGTGAACAATATCACTGCTTTAGGTACTTGACTTTTGCCTGAAAGGCTTTAATATTCTTCTACTTTTTCTACATGTGACTATGATGATATTAGCAAACAATTACTTTCGTTTATAATAATAATTGTAGAGGAAACAATAAGTAATACAAGGCATAAAATAGAGAATGTCTAAGAAAGACAGCATATTTTCATTAATTAGAATTACATTAACACCATGATGTAATGAGTTGTGCTAACTTTCTTAGTTTGTTATCATAATATTGTGCCTTCTTTTCTTATCTTTATAATTTAAGCCCTTTTGTTAATTTTGACTGTCATCTATTGGCTTTACTGTAAGTCTAGAAATACACACACACACACACACACACACACACACACATTTGTTTTCAATACTGTAATAACCTAGAGTGATGTCTTACATTATTTAATAAATCATGAAGAAATAAATCTGATAAGAAGTAAAATATGATTGTTTAAAAATGTTACTCAAATACCTAGCATCTCTGTTTTTATTCTTAAGATGTTACCTTAATATATGCTATTGTTAAAAGTAAATGGATTTATCACTCCCTTGAAGAAACACAATGTTATAATACAGATATACTTGGAATATAAAATAGGTATTTGTTATCTAAAATAAATACATTGTGCCAATTTATTTTTTTACTGGCTTGTATTTGTTGTTCTTTAAAGCAATGTGATTTCAAACTCTGCTCAGGGATTACTTCTAGCAACAGTTTTAGCTGTGTTATTATGATAGGACTTCCTTGGAAGTCGAAACTCTGTTTCTTTTGAATTCCCCTATGGAGTCTATGACACACAAGGTGAGCCCTATAATCTGATATAAAGCAATATTGCAAAAATGATGTTTACCTGCATACATTTTTTATGGCCATTTGGATGTTTTGATTCTGCAGGAAACCCTTTTCCCTTCTACCCTGGGACCTTTTTTCATCACGGTTAACAAAGTCTTGCTCACTAGCACAGATGAGATAAAAGGATTTGTTGGACCTCCATCACATCAGGCGGGTGATGACAGATCCCCATCTATTTCCAGGACAAACTTCAGACTAGCCACAGGTGATTTCCTTACCCTGCTAAATGGCTCAGCAGACATTATATTTCCCACAACAGAAATCTCTAGCTTATTATTTAGCTCCATGACAGAAAAACAAGTAAAAGCTCACAGATTTTTAAAATATGAACAGACACAAAGAAAAGGGAATTCACGTAGTTCTCTTGAATCTTCAAAAAGTGTTTCAACAAGCATACTAAACTATGTTCTTAAGTTGGCCTCATCAGCTATATCATACAAACAGATAGGGATAGAGTAATGATAAGTAGATACATACATACATAGATATATCTATGTATAAATAGATAGATATATGACTGATAGATAGATAGATGAAAAGTAATATATATCCGAGCAGACATAGTGTTAGGAACATGCATTTTTAAACTTTATTAAAACATTAATTCATCTACTCCCACGTACCACTGTTGCTGAAGCAACGTTCTGTAAAAAAGAGAATACATTTTGTTTTGTTTGGTTTTTTTGAGACAGAGTCTCACTCCGTTGCTCAGGCTGTCATGCAGTGGCAAGATCTCACCTCACTGCAACCTCCACCTCTCAGGTTCAAGCAATTCTCTTGCCTCAGCCTTGCAAGTAGCTGGGACTACAGGTATGTGCTGCCAGACCTGGCTAATTTTTTTTTATTTTTAGTAGAGATGAGTTTTCACCATGTTGGCCAGGCTGGTCTCCAACTCCTGATCTCAAGTGATCCGTCTGCCTCAGCCTCCCAAAGTGCTGGGATTACCGCTGGGAGCCACTGTGCCCAGCCCGTTTACCTTTTTAAACCGTTTTTAGTTAGTAATTTTTATTTGTCTTGCTCATTGCTGGACCTCCAGAAACTAGAAAATTCCCCTGGCAAATAGCAAATATCCATTAAGTTTTTGCTATTTGAGTGATTTATATATAAAGACAAAATGCATTTTTTTCTATTTACCAAAAAGATTTAGTTATTTTTAGAAATGTCTTTTATTTCTGTTTTTCTAACTTTTATTTAAGTTTCAGTGGTACATGTGCAGGTTTGTTACACAGGTAAATTGCATATCACAGGAGTTTATTGTACACATTATTTCATCACCCAGATAATAAGCACAGTACCTAATAGGTAGTTTTTTTCAATCCTCTCCCCATTCCCGCTCACTACCTGGAAGTACGCTCTGCTGTCTTTTATGCCCTTCCTGTCCATGTGTTCTCCATGTTTATTTAGCACTCACTAAGTGAGAAAATGTGGTATTTGGTTTTCTTTTTGTGCATTAGTTAGTTCACTTGCAATAATGGCCTCCAGCTCCATTCATGTTGTTGGAAAAGACACATTCGTTCCTTATGGCTGTGTTGTATTCCACAGTGCATGTGTACATTTTCTTTATCCATTATACCATTAATGGGCATAGAGGTTGAGTCTATGTCTTTTATGTTGTGAACAGTGCTGTGAGTAACATATACATGTATGTGACTTTATGATAGAATGAATTATATTCCTTTGGAAATATACCTAGTAATGGGGTTGCTGGGTCTAATTAGTTTCCAAATTCTTATATTGCTTGTAGCAATATAAAATTTTTGTTCTCAATTTCTCTCCATTAGAAGACTAATTCTAAGTGGTAATAATGAAGTGAAAATTTTGTTCTCAATTTTAAGATTAATTCTAAGTGGTGATATATAATCAAGTAAATTTGAGAAACACAGTTTAAGAACATTTTAATGTATTTCTTTATTACAGGAATTATCTGAGCTCTTCAATTGCCAACACATATATATTGTTATTCACACAGATTCATGGAATTTCCAAATATACTGGAGGTTTGGATTAAACAAAACTTCCTTTTGTTGTTTTAATGAAACTATTTAATATTTTAATTAAACCATATGCATTCGTTTTGTAATTTTAGAAAAAATTTTATAAAGTATTAGAAAAATGATATAAAGCACTGTTAAGAGAATCGTTCTCTGTGCCTTAACTTTGCCAAAGCTACAGCCACAGATATTATGCCAAGTCAAGCAAGACATTCACTCTGTATCTAGATGCCAGAAAGAATATGGGCCAATATAAAGAACCAGTGGAAAAAAATTCTTCAGTATAATGACAAAAAATAAATCCGAGGTTGTTTTTCCTTAAAAGGCAGATTAATATATTATATCATGTCTCACTTTTGAAGATGGCAGGAAAAATTGTATCATAGGTAACCTAAACACAAGGCACATGTTGTGATGATAATACCAAGAAAAATGATAAGTAATGATGAAAATATATTTTAGGAGTTTTTTATTTATTAAATCATTCATCAATTCAATTCATCCATTCATTCTTTCAATTATTTATCTAATATTTATTTATTAATAAATTTATTTGGGTTATCTATTATTGCTCAGACTTCTGCTATGATATATATATATATATATATATAATCATTATATATATAACATCTGCATATATATCATATATATGCATGTATATATATTATGTTGTGTATGTATGTGTGTATATATATATAATTAAAAACCAGAAAGGATTGTTCACCCAGGCTGGAGTGTAGTGGCACCATCACAACTGAATGTCCTGGGCTCTGTGATCCTCCCACCTCAGCCTCCCAAGTAGCTGAGACTCCAGGTATCCACCATGATGCCCAGTTAATTTTTTGTACTTTTGGAGAGATGGGTTTTTTCATGTTGCCCAGGTTGTTCTCACATACCTGTGCTCAAGCGATTTACCAGCCCTGCCTCTCAAAGTTCTGGGACAACAGTAACCTAGCCACATTGGCAGCTAATTAGATGGTACCCATCAAGACTGAGTGTGGGTCTGCCTCTCACAGTCCGTTGAGTCAAATGTTAATCTTCTTTGGCTACAACCTCACAGACATAACCAGGAACAACAGTTTGTATGCTTCAATCCAATCAAGTTGACCCTCAATATTAACCATCATGGTCACGGAGGGAGGCTCTTAGCCTTGCTCACAGACTAAAGCTTTATTCACTCTTATCAGCCAGATGCCATTACTGGGACTGTTTGCTAACATCTTTCTGGGATCTGGGGAAGCTTTCACAATTCCTTCTCAAATTAAACCTCACAGAGTTGATTTTTATGTGCTATATTACTATTTCCAAGTGACGGAGGCTTGGTATATTAGAAAGCATCTAATCTACCATCTTGGAAAAATTAATATTTCATTTTGTTAACAGTTTAATTCTCAGCTTCTTTGTTTTAAGAGAATATCTTTTATATAATAAAATTTTGGCCCTTGTAATTACAATTAAGGCATCATGTTAACTAAGGATAACAGTAAAATAGTAATCTAAGTTTTCATCTTACTTTTCCCAAATTTTTTATTTGAATTCAGTATTATGGAGCAAAACTTATTAAATTATTTTATCATTATAAAGTTTCATTAGAAAAATATTTTAAGCCATCCAATACATTCAAAAGAAAAAAGTTCCTATAAACGTGACAACAATTAAATAGTGGAATTCATAGAAGTTTGCTTCTGGTTTATATAATATACTGGGAAAAAATTAAACATATGCTGTGCTCTCATAAACAAAACAATTCTGGAAAATATTGCCACTTTAGGAGAGAACACAAATACTCAAAAGCTTTAAATGTCATATTTGAAATCAGGTATTAAAAACATTAACCAACTTAAGAAGAGAATTATGTACATAGAATGAATTATGTATAAACTAATTAAAATACTTAAAAGAATTATAGAAAAAGGGATGTTATTATAGACTCCAATTTTGACCCCTGCACATTAACATAATTATACAGATGTTCTCTACAAGTTCATTTAGAATAATTTTTAAAATATTAAATATTTATATACCGCCAAAAGCTATTGGGTAAATGTTAATTCTCCACATTAAAAAATTGTATCCATACACTTTAAGGTTGCCTTTATCTATGAAAACAAAATGCATGAAAATAAGAGTGGTACAACATAGGAAAATCTGTCATTTTCTTTGATCTTTTATTTCACATTATGAAGTTTCTATAGTAGAAGAATCAAAAATGGAAGTTTTTGTTCAGGCTCTACCAGATTTTTTTTAAAAAAGGATGTATTTCTTCCTTTGAAAGAATATGCCGGTATAAAAATTCTCACTTGCATCTAGATGTGAATTAACAGTAAGAAATCTGTGTCTATAATAATTTTAAAGCACAACACTAGAATAATAATTAAGATATTACTTGAAACATTAGCACCTTTGTCTATGACTATTCCAGTCTGAATGCATCTGATCTCATCTAAACATTAGCACATTTTTGTTTGGACATCTTTATCCAATGTCTATTTTGGTGTGTTCTAGAATTCCAAAAGATCTGAATAGGTTTTACACAGCCAGAAAGTAAAATTACTCATTTGTTAAAATATGAGATAAGCATATTTTAAAGATGAACATAGAAACAACTTTTTCTAAGACTGAGATTTCTCATGGAAATAAACATTTATCTTTGTTTAAAATGATTTGTCCATGTCATAGCCCCCAAACATCTTAGAAAAGTCTCCTATAAAGCAAGATCAGAATAAGTGTATTATAAAGTAAAAAGTAAATGGATAAGGCATGGTATTCGTTCACTCTATTAAAGGTATAAAGAACTGTCCAAGAGTGGGTAATTTGTAAGGAAAAGGGGTTTAATTGAATCACAGTTCTGCATGGTTGGGGATGTCTAAGGAAACATACAATCATGGTGGAAGAGGAAGAGGCATGTCTTACATGACAGCAGGCAAGTGAGAGCAAGTGCAAACACAGGAAAAACTACAATTTATAAAACCATTATATCTTGGGAAAATTCACTTACTGTCATGAGAATAGTATGGGGGGAAACTGTCTCCTCCCACCAGGTCTCTTCCTAAACACTTGAGCATTACAATTCAAGTTGAGTTTTCGGTGGTGAAACAAAGAATAACTATATCATTCCACTCCTAGCCCCTCCCAATCTCTTGTCCTCACATTTCAAAATCAATCATGCCTTCCCAACAGTCTCCCAATGTTAACTAGTTTCAGCATTAATTTCAAAGTGCAAGTCCAGTGTCTCATCTGAGACGAGGGCAAGTTCCTTTCACCTATGAGTCTGTAAAATTAAAAGCAAGTTAGTTACTTCCAAGATACAATGGTGGAACAGAAATTGGATAAATTGTCAATTGGTAGGTGAATGAATAAACTCTAGTACCTATAGACAATGGAATGTCATTCAGTGCTAAAAGTAAATAAGCTATCAAACCATGAAAAGACATGGAGGAACCTTAAATACATATTACTAGGTGAAAGTAGCCAATCTGAAAAAGGCTGAATGCTGTATTATTTCAACTAAATGGCATTCTGGAAAAGACAAAACTACAAAGATGGTAAAAAAAGATCAGTGGTTGCCAGGAGTTGTGGCAAAGGGGTGAGGCAGAGCACAGACTATTTTTATAATATGTAAAACATTCCATGTGATACTATAATGGTGGATACATATCATTATTCATTTCTGTAAACCCATAGAGTGTGCAACACCAAGAATGAACCATAATGTAAACTATGAACTTTGGGTGATAATGATGTGTCGATGTAGGTTCTTCATTTACAATAAATGTGCCACTAGGTGAGGGGTGTTATTAATGAGGGAATGTGCACATGAGGAACACAGGGTAAATGGGATATCTCTGTACCATTCAATTTTTGCTTGCAAGAAAACTGCTCTATGAAAATGAAGTTTAAAAATACTTTAAAAAAGAAATTACAATTTATCTGTTGAATTTTTATCATTCCACATTACTTTCATGCTGTCATTTGATGCTTTATTTCACTTCCCAAATTAAGATAATCATAAATATATCTCCTAAAAAAATCCAAAGATACCACAGCCAACAAATATGGAAAATAAAGTATACTTCAAATGTAAGGTCATTACATGTATAAAACACTTAATGCTGACTGAACTCTGGACAAGCATTTCAATGGCATATTTTAATTCACTCATGTCAAAAGGACAATGCATCAATTTAAAACATAAAACTGAAAGAGGTAGCTGGATTAGCCAAATGCTTAACCTCTTAGGGAATATATTATATACCTATTTAGCAGAACCACATTTAGCATTAGAATAGAAAATAGCATAAAATATATATACTAGGTAAAAAATTTGAAATTTTATTATCGGTATCTTTATTGTAATTGTACAGCAAGCATTATAATACATAACGGAATAAGGCTTCTATCCACAGTATCACTGTCCTGATTTCTTTAATAACTAAGTAGATAACTGGAAATAATTTTAGAATACAAATACAAATGTTATGAGATCTGAAGTCTTGAGAAACTTATGCATTGAGAAAATTAAAATAAAAATTTAAAAATTCTCCACAGAGGTTAAAAACCCAAAATAAACAAAATGTTTGCTTGGTAACCTATAGAGAGAAAAATATTTACTTAAAACTAATCAGAATACACTGATAATCAGTATGAAGAAACCATTATGCAGTGAATAAATCCCCTAAATCTTTACACAATTAATGATTCAAAGATGGGATAACATATACTGTATATAATATACTTTGCAAAATCAATTGTTACAATAATTTTTACAGAAATTCTACGTAAAACAGTAATAAAAATGTCTGTTTTGGGAAGATGTGTACAATCCTGATTTTTACGGCAGCCTAAGATATATGTATTATTTTAAATTTATATATATATATGTCATTCAAAGTCTAGTGTATTTATATCGTTATTATTTCTCTATTAAGAAATATGAGAAAATACCTATCCAAGAGCAATAGTAGATATTTGTAGCAAAGGCTACTACTCATTACTGGAGAATAAAGTAATGTTATTTACATATGGCTAATTCTCATTATTTGCAGCAGTTACGGTTTATAAAATCACTACAAACACTGAATTTTGGAATACTGAGCTATTGCATCTTGAGAAAGTACAAGATTAGACCCCTGCGAGCCTCTGGTCTCATTCGTCAAACAAAATGCTATTTGCATTAGGATATGTTTGATTGCCACTATGTTTTTAAAACAAGCCAGTCTCATGAGTGTGGAAAGCCTGCTGTTCCACATATTTTTCCATATGGCACTTAGCAGGTATTTTAAAATTCCTCCACAGCCTACTTAACTGAACCTGCAAGTTTAACTTTTTTTTTTTTGGTGTCCTATTACCTTTTCAAATGTGTGAGCCAGCCAGCTTTCAAGAAGTGTTTAACATTTTTCTGTGACTCCAGTTCTCATTACTATTAATGTCTTTGGCTTTTGGTCTTACTATACTTAAAAAAAAAAAAAACAAAAAAAAACAGTTATCATCTCACGAATCCACAAATGTAGCCATTTCTTCATTTTTTACATAGCTTCAACACACACTATAGATGTGACTTCAGACTTTACAGAACAGCCTGATGTACAGATTGAAAACATTTCCTTTTTATGAATGTTTTCTATTTTCAATTCATAATATTGAACTGAAGGACAGCGTAAGTCATCCCTGAACAAATGTTATCTAACAAACTTTTATTTTCCATAAGAAATCTCACAGCATTCTTGTGTGATATCGTAGGAACATAAGACAGATCTTCAACACCATGCTGGATGGTCATTGTGAAGTGTGAAATAACCAACAAAAAGAACAATGTGAAAAGTGGAAAACTAAATGAATCACAAATCATCACTTGTGTACAGCATAGTAGTTGAAACAGAAGTCAGAATGCCACATTGTTCTACCTGAACTATGAATATTCATGTTAAGTAACTCAAATATTTGGCAGCTCTATGAATGTCTGTGAATAATTTTGAAGTGCCCTAATTATTACTATTAGGATTAGAATTAACTTGCAGCAAGTAGGAAGATTTACAAATACAGTATACATCAATAATGAGTATCAACTCTTCAAAATATATGCCTATCAATTAAATCTTACTCTGATCAGAATTACCCATTGGAAGGCAAGAACTGAGTCATAATCAATCTCTTAAAAATACTTCATCAAAAATGGAGACATTTTCTTTGCATTATAAATTTCTTATATATGGTCATAACAGACTCAACTACTATTTGGAGAAGGTACTTGTCAATAGTTCAAGTTGTGCCTGAAGTTATTAATAAAAATACTCTACCATTGTTTTGGCTCAGATTGTTTAGTATTTTACTTAATCACTTAGTGGATTAAAAAGCATTTAATACACGATTTTTTAAAAGTTGGGTAGAATTTCTGAAATTAAGAAATGGACTACCAAGTAGGTTTTTATTTGAGAAATAAATGTGTCTTTAAAATTAAACCACATAGAAGCAAATGGGATCACATATTTTAAAAAACTAAAGGTGGCTGGGCGTAGTGGCTCACACCTGTAATCCCAGCACTTTGGGTCACCGAGGTAGGCGGACCATGAGGTCGGGAGATCGAGACCATCCTGGCCAAAATGGTGAAACCTCGTTTCTACTAAAATGCAAAAAATTAGCCAGGCATGGTGGTGAGTGCCTGTAGTCCCAGCTACTTGGGAGGCTGAGGCAGGGGAATCATTTGAACCTGAGAGGTGGAGATCGCAGTGAGCTGAGATCCTGCCACTGCACTCCAGCCTGGTGACAGAGGGAGACTCCCTCTCAAAAAAAAAAAAAAAAAAAAAAAAAAAAATGAAAGGTACACACACATGGAAAAAAAACCTTAAAATTAGCTAGCAACAATTGCTACTCAATCAGACAGTCATCCTTTGGATGACCTGTGAAATAAAGTGTATTATAACTGAAATGACAAGAGTCATAAAACCGAGATTTAAAAACTATATGTATAACTAAAATTGTGGTAGAAAAATATGAAACAAACAAGAACTGTAAAATACATATTTAATATGAAAAATAACTAGACACTATGAAAAACAATATAGTAGTTCCTCAAAAATTAGAAATAGAACTGCTATATGATCTACCAATCCTACTTCTGGATATTTATCCAAATTAACTGAAAACAGAATCTCAAAGAGATATTTGCACTCCCATATTTACTATAACATTATTCATAGTAGCCAATATATGGCATTAATCTAAGTGTCCATCAATGGATGAATGGATAAAGAAGATGTTACACACACATACACACAAACACACACAATAGGATATCATTCAGCCATATAAAAGAAGAAAATCATGACATTTGTAACAATATCAATAAGCTGGAGGACATTATGCTAAGTGAAATAAACCAAGCTCAGAAAGACAAATACCACATGATCTCACTTGTATGTGGAATCTAACAATGTCAAACCCATAGGAGCAGAGGATAGAATGGTGGTGATCAAAGATTGTGGAAAGGAGAAAATGGATAGATGTTGGTCAAAGGATACAACATTCAGTTATAGGCTGAATAAGTTCTGAGGATTTAATGTAAAACATGGTGTCTATAGTTAACGAAACTCTACTGTAACCTGAAATTTGCTGAGAGTAGATCTTTAGTGTCTCACAACACAGGAACAAAATACTAACTACGTGAGGTGATGAATGTGTTAATAGACTTGATTGTGATAATCACTTCACAACATACACATACATGAAATTATTATAAAATACACCTTAAATATATGCAATATGTGTTTATCAATTATGCATCAGTAAAGGTGAGGAGATGGAAGAAAATACAAACCAAAATTAAAAAAAAAAGAAAGAGAAATCAAGGCCGGGCACAGTGGCTCATGCCTGTTATCACAGCACTTTGGGCAGCTGAGACGGTGGATCACCTGAGGTCAGGAGTTCGGGACCAGACTGACCAACATGGTGAAACCCCATCTCTACTAAAAATACGAAAATTAGCCAGGGCATGGTGGCAGATGCCTGAATCTCAGCTACTCGGGAGTCTGAGGCAGGAGAATTGCTGGAACCTGGGAGGCGGAGTTTGCAGTGAGCCAACATTGTGCCATTGCACTCCAATCTTGGCGACAACAGCCAGACTCCATCAGAAAAGAGAGAGAAAGGAGAGGGGGAGGGGGAGAGGAGAGGGAGGAGAGAGGAGGGGAGAAGAGAGGCAAGGAGGGGAAGGGGACAGGAGAAGAAGGGAGGGAAGGGAAGGGAAGGGGAGGAGGGGGAGGGAGAGGGAGAGGGAGGGGAGGGGAGGGGAGGGAAGGGAGGGGAGGGGAGGGGAGGGGAGGGGAGGGGGAGGGGAGGGAGAGGGAAGGGGAGGGGAGGGGAGGAGAGGGAAGGGGAATCTGTAGTCAGAGAAATAAATTGAGTCAAGGTCCAAGTTACACAATTACCCTTCTATCATTTACTGGTATATGAGTCACAGGTGAAACTTATGAATGTAAACAGACACATATGAATATATCCAATTATGAGATACATATTATCTGAAGTCTTTCAACCTATCTATGCCTGAGAATCTGTCTTTGTAGAGTTCAAAGTCTCCAATGACCTCAAGAACAATCTTCATTGATCAGCTTCCTTTTCCCCATACAAGCTCACTCTAAAAGCAATATTAGAGTGGAATAGGGTATTTGCCTCATTGCTTAATATTTATTTTATATCATATTTAATAAACAGAACATCTTTATATCAGTTCATTTTATAAATTATTATTCTATTAAACTACTCTTTATTACTTCTGTAAAATAAAAACAAAATTATTTCAAAACACATCTCATGTTTTAAAACTTTTATAATTTTTAAGATCCAATTTTCAATGAATATTCAGATAGCTGGACAAAGGATCTAATCTATTCTATAAATCTATTCCTTGCCAATTTATTTTTCAAAGCAAGTGCATTTCATAAACTTAAATAATCTTAGGAACAGAAGGAACTTTAAGTATAACCTAGATCACCTCCCTCATTTTATTAATTAGGACATTGAAGTTAGGGTGAAAACATAAGTTAATATTCAATAGATTATATTAATTATTGTTTTATAATTTATCACACTAGAAATTAATAACTTTAAAATAAAGTCAAAGTTAAAAGATTGGCATAATGTAGGTAAATTTAAATCAGCTGAAAAATTAGGAAGAAATATTAAGTTAATATTTAAAGATTACTTCAAGAATTTTATTATGAGGACATATTATATACACTTATACACAGTCCCAAATTGAATTGAATATGCAATTGTTTTCTGACATAAAATAGGGAATAAGTAATTGAAGTTTTTAAGACAACCATAATCTATTTTTGGACAGACATTCAATTTCAGTTTAATCAAAAATATACTTATGAATTAGACACTTTTTAAGATAGCATACGGCATTTTGCAATTCAGGATCTAATACTTATTTCTTTCCAGGCTTTAGATTTTCTTTGTCAATTAAGTAAGAAGCCTTTTAGATTGCATTTATAAATCCTTATGTCTATAGTTAAAGGCTCTTCTTTTCTTAAGGTGTCACAAGAATCCCTCATGAGTTTGACATCTATTGATCTCATCTACTTAATGGTGTTCTTTTCCACTATAAATCTATGTCCTGGTTTTTTTCAAAATGGTAATGACTCTCTCAATTTTCTTTTATCTTGAATAGAATTGACTATGACATTTTAACATTCAAGCTAAACAGGAGTATAATTAGAAATCATTTTCATTACTCTCAAGTATGTTAGCCTGATTTTTTTATAGGTATAACTACACAGACTTTTCAGGAAGTGCAACCAAATATTTGAGAAAGGATAAATATACATTTAGTATGGACTTAGGAGTACAACAATGATAATATATATTTATGTCCCATGAGTCTGTACTTGAACCCACAACCTCTTCTATAAAAACCCCTGAACTTAACTCTCATTCATACAAAGATCCAATATTTCATTCTGGATTAAGAAGGAAGAAGAGATTGAATTATAATGAATGCTGGTACCACTGTTTGGTAGCTAGACCAAAACAACTTCCTACCCAACTTCGAGATTTCAAAATCAGATAGAGGTTTTAGGAGACTGGGAGAAATTTCTTCGGTTGTTAGAACAGGAGTTATCCCAAGGTGAGTGGGGGAGAAGCTAAGAAGTAAGTGATTAAAAATAAAGAGAAAACCTAAGAATTGTCTTTGGTTTTTGTTTTAATATTTGTAAAATAAAAAAATAACATACAGGGAAGACTAGCAAAGATAGAGGGCCTACCAGGCTTATCCAACCAACACTGCAAGCTTTTTTACCAATATCATCACGATGCTAATGGTTAATGGTGCATAGCTAACCAGATGAAGGGATTTGTTTTGTGCTGTCTTGTTTCTGTAGGAGAAAGGTATTGCAAAGAAACACTTTGCAGATGTTGGAAATGTTAATTATATTGAATGTAGTAATGGTTTTATGATGTATCCATATACAAGGATTTATCAAATTGTATACTAAAATAAATGCAGTTCATTGTATGTCAATAATCATCAATAAAGCTGTTAAAAAGAGAAAAAAATGTGCTTTGTAGATAAAATAAGTGGAAGGATATGTATCTATCTCACTGGTTGCTTCCATAACCCTTGACCTCTTCTGTTCATTTTTAACCCTACTACTCAAGAAAATGGCTTATTTTACTATCCCTTCCTATATAGGTTGTCCTTTATCTTTCTTTTTCAGGAGTTAATACATATCCTTCTAATTTTTCTATGCCTCAAATTATAAAATTGTTGCTAAAAAGAAAAAAGAAAGAAAGAAGATATGGGAGAAAAATGAAAATCAAAATCCTAGGGTTTAATATTTTAACTATTATCTCCATTGCACATGTCTCTACCCTTCCTTGAACATATATTCTTTAAGATGGGATTGATTGCCTGGGTATAGAACACACAGAGTATGGAACAAAACCAGCACTTCACAAAACTAAGAAACTAAGGGGAATACATTTAAAATAAGACAATATACAGTCATATAGTAAATTTATAGCTTTCATATTTTAATTTCAACAAATAAAAGCTTGTTTTTCAGACTATGTAAATGCTATTTTATAAGACCAATTTTTAGAAAATGATTCTAAAAGCATAAATGGTGCAATTCAAAATTTTATAACAAAATAAATCAAAGTAATTGCTCTAATTTAACAATACCATAGCAATAAATAAATAGTCTTTGCAGACAAGCATAAGGACACAAAAAAGCAAGTGTTTTCTGATTGAAATTTTATTCTATGTCCTCCAAAATAAATAACTACATTAATATTTGGGGGAGATATTTATCAAACTAAGTGTCAGATACACCTAAAGGATATCTAGTTCTTTTAAAATACTTTGATAGTAGATCATGCAATTCAAATTTAAGCTTTACAGTGAAACTTCCATGCAAAGCATTAAAATTGATATTTTGACAACATAAAACCTTATCCACATTTTATAGTCTCTTAATAAAAATTTGAGAACCTGCCAAGGCCAAGATTTTGCCTTTCTTAGGAAGATATATGTCTTAATAAAACTCCCTTTCACCTTCATCTTAGTTTTACATGTATGCCTGATACTTCATCTGAATGCAAATTTCTGCAGAGCAAATCTTGCATTAAGCCTCATTTCCTAAATCTTGATACTGTGCTAATTGCTGTAACAAGTAATAATAAGATAATGCCCTAAAAACTATATATTTAAATTTAAAAATTAAAGAATTAAACAAAATTAATACTGAGTTACATATAGATGTCTTTTAACTCATTGTGCTAATTGTATGTCTTCAGTTTGTTAAAAAGCTGTAACAACCAAATAAAACATAAATAACTGACCCTAGAACAACACAGGTTTAAACTGTATAGTTCCAATTACACGTAAATTTTCTTCTATTTCTGCCATCCCTGACACAGCAAGACCAGCCCCTTGTCTTCCTTTTCCTTATCAGCCTTCTAAATGTGAGGATGATGAGGATGGAGATCCTTATGGTGGTACATTTCTATTTAATGATTAGTAAGTATATTTTTTCTTCCTTATGATTTTCTAATTACATTTTCCCTTCTTAGTTTATTTTATTGTAAGAGTACAGTATATAATACACTTAATCCTTGAACAATATGGGTTTGAACTGTGTAGGTCCACTTATACCTGGAGTTTTTTCAATAAATATATTTGAAAAGTTTCTGAAGATTTAGAAAAATGTGAAAAAACTCACAGATGAAGCACGTCACCTAAAAATACTGAAACAAGAAAAAGGTAGTTATTAATCCATAAAATATATGTAGATTCTAGTCTATTTAATGATTTACTACAATGAAACACACAAGTATCTATCATTAAAAGTTAAAATTTATCAAAACATATGCACATAAACACTCTCAGACAGTACTTGGCACCATTCTCTGACAAGAGAAATTTAAACAGCGGTAAAAACTCTGTATTAAATTATAACTGCATAAAAATAACTCTAGTACGTATTGTGCTACTGTAATATTTTATAGCTGCTTCCTGTTGCCATTGTGGTGAACTCAAGTGTTTCAAGCATCTGCTTAAAATGCTGTGTGAATCTCACCATCTCCACGTGAGCAGTTCATGTCCTTAGTAAATTGGGTATGGCAGTAAAATGTGATCTCTCACAGCTTTAAGTATTTTTCACTCTTTTTAGTAGAATACCATAAACCTGGAATAACTCCATGGGACAAAATGCTATTAATGACTCTGGAAATGATCTCAAAATGCACAGAAAAAGTTAAATTGCTTGATGTGTGCTGTAGACTGAGTTCTGCAGCTGAAGTTGCCCACCACTTCACATAGAAGATATATTTTGTAAATAGATGAAATAACCCTACAATATTGATAAATACAATACAGTGCAGTAAATGTATTTTCTCTCCTTCATGATTTTTTCAATAATATTTTCTTTTCTTTAGCTTAATTTACTGTAAGAACACAGCATATAATATAAGTAACATCCAAACATGTGTTACCAACTATGTTATTAGTAAGGCTTCTCATTAACAATAGGCCATTAGCAGTTAAGTTTTGAGGGCATCAGAAGTTATACATAAATTTTCTACTATGTGGCAGGTTGGCACCCCAACTCCTATATTGTTCAAAAGTTAACTGTTATTAGATTTGTGTTTAGAATCGTGCGAGCTCATGTATCAGCCTGTTTACACACTGTTATGAAGATTCTACCTGAGACTAGCTAATTTATGAAGAAAAGAGGTTTAACTGACTCAGTTGTACATGGCTTGGGAGACCTCAAGAAACTTACAATCCTGGTGAAAGGCAAAGGGGAAGCCAGGCACATCTTACATGGCAGCAGGGAGAGAGAAACAAAGAGAGAGGAAAGGGGCATGCCACACCTTTAAACCATCAGATCTCATGAGAGCTCATTCACTATCACAAGCAGAGCATGGAGAAAACCACCCCCATGATCCAATCACTTCCCACTAGTTCCCTCCCTTGACACATGGGGATTACAATTTGAGATGAGATTTGGTGGGGATACAGAGCCAAATCATATCAACATACTCATAGCTTTTTAATCCACTTGAGTTTTTAAACACTAAGTTCCTTTATGTGGTTTTATGAATAATATCACAGGGAATAAAATGTAGAAGCAACATTTTTCTGACTACCCCAAGTTAATTAAAATATTGAAGACTAGAGGCGACTTTTTGAGTATAATTGATCAGATTGTTCTAAGGAAACATTAATTTTGTATTTTGATGGAGTTAAAAATCCTTCAGATTGACTGCCCTTTGTCACCAGCCCTCAATATACATTCACACACATCCTAGGTAAAAGTCAAATAATAAGAGTAAGTAAAGTTACATGTGACAAGAGGACTACATTGTGTGGTTTCTGGTATCCATGTACTCCCTAGCTCCTAGAAATGCTTAGCACAAAGAAATGTTCAGTAAATATTTGTTGAGTGAGTAAATGAAGGGCTTGCTGTGAGTGGGGGTTTTGATAATACACTGCTAAGGTGTTTAATTAATTAATTATATGTGTAAATTATTCTTTTTCAAAGAAACAAGTGATAGCATACCCAGCTTCTTATGTTAAGTAATATTAATAGAGTTCAATTTATACTATTCCTGAAATACTTTAACTGGTCCTTAATAGTCTGCAAAGCTTCAGTCTACAAAATGATCATGATTAGCCATAGAAGGGTTGAAAAGCACTGTTCTATCAAGGATTTCCAGAAGTAGTAATTTTGTGCCAATATAAAATTTTCCCATAGAAAATCACAGAACCATGAACACTTGCTTCATTAATGTATGTTTAATAAGCTAATTAGTTACTATATTTCACAGTAATTTTAACTAACATGTAGGTTTTCTAAAATTAAGGCAAAGGATATGGAATAAAATACTCTCTAGACTCATGTTTTAAAATCTTAGTCTCATTTGACTCCAAAAAAATTATAGATCCAGCCTCATGTATTTTACTTCTTTATTTGCATTTTAAAAATATTTGTGCTATGATATGATTAAAAATAAATATTGAAAATTAATTCTTCTGCCCTATTTTTATAATATATATTTGTTAAAGCCTGGATTGCTATTGCGATGTATTACCATGCTTTGAGTAAAAAAAATGTGTTCCAAGATACTGTAATATCTGCTGTAAAAATATATATGCCTTTAAGAACAGGTGACATTTAATGAGGTGCATGTTCAACTGGATTATTCATGGAAATTACTGTCAGATGCTATTATTTAGTGTCTTCTGATATTGGAATTGTAAATCAGTGATATTTCAATAGGCTATCAACTTCTAACAACCAGATACAACCATTGTAATGTGTACTCAAACACATTAGCCTGAAATACCTCTTTCCCTAGTTAGGTGCTGCCCTCTAAAGATGATCTCAAATCATTTCCACTAGAAATCCATTTGAAAAACATGTTTGTGTTTCTATATATAACACATTATTTTCTACTTTAAATATAGCCTCATAATTATAAAAACTTTAAATTTTTTAAACTTCTAAATGAATAAAACTATTTATTACTTTAAATGTTTTACTAATGATTTTGTTATTAGCAAACTAAGAATATTTTCTTTGATTGAATATAAGACATTAAAGGTCTTTTCTGGGAAAAAGAATAAATTGAATCATTAATAGTGTGATATATAGAAATATGGAGTTTTTATTATATACGTGATATATTTAAATTATTAAAATTGTATTTTGATATATTTTCTGACAAACATTTTTGGAAAATACATCAAATAATTACAAAATTTTGGTAGCACAGTGAATATATATGTTCATTGTTTAAAAAATTTGTTTACAAAATGTTTACAGTTTGACCAAGATTGAGCAACATAGTATTGAGTAAAAATCAAATGAGCTGATTTCACAAAAGGATTTTATTTCAGTAATAAAATGAATTATTTAAAAGTAAATTATTTAAAGTTTATGAATTATTTAAAGGTAAATAATTTCATTTTATGCTTTTTGAAATGCAAACTTACAGAACAATATTTAATCGCATAGGAGCATATTTAATTCAGTTATAACTCTCTCTTTTAAGGTCTGGGATTAATTTTGGATCATTTTGATTAAGATAACTTTTTAATGTAAATATAGATTCAATTTCAAGAAAATTAATTTGATAATTTTGCAACTTTTGAATAAATATTGTGAAAAAACTAATCTTTTAACTGATTATGAGAGATATCAACCATTCAATAAATTTTATCCATAAAATGTATAACAAAGAAATATAGATTTAGGAGACAGGTTGATTATTTCCATAAACCTCTACTATAATATTACAGAAAAATAAATTTAATTAGCAGAAAACAATATAAGATAATGTATTTGCAGATCCATAGTGAAATGTGTGTTGCTTATAGAAAATTTTATAAAATTAACATGGAATTTTTTTACTAATTTAATGATTTGTTCAACTTTATGATACGTGGAGTATTTTACATTTGTTAGTAATAATGTCATTTTAAGCATTTATGACACTCATTAAGGAAAAGAGAATTGAGTGACCAAAATCCACATTCAGGTTACCAAACAAATTTGATTATGTTTTCTAGAATCAAGTCTTAAATTATTAATCTCATCTACCCAAATAAACTGAAGAAATTATATTTAGAACTTGGTAAAATACAGAGAAACGGTTCCTAAATATATACAAATTTAAATGTAAACCTTTTTTGTTGTTGTTTTTGTTTGTTTTATGAGACAGGCTTGCTTTGTTGCCCAGGCTGGAGTACAGTGGTGCTATCTTGGCACACAGTGACCTCCACCTCCTGGGTTCAGATTATTCTCATGTCTCAGCCTCCCAAGTAGCTGGTACTAGTGCACCACAACAAGCTAACTGTTGTATTTTTAGTAGGGATGGGTTTTGCCATATTGGCCAGGCTAGTCTCAAACTCTTGGCCTCAAGTGATCTGCCCACCTCAGCCTCCCAAAGTGCTGGGATTACAGGCATGAGCCACCCCACTGGCCTAAATGTAAACTCTTTAAACTTAAATTTTATCATTCTTTTATTTGTGTATAAAGGTGAAAATGGTAATTCTGGCAAAAGTAAAAATTTAATGAATTTGGATCTCATGTCAACATTGAGAAATATAAGTTAAATAAAAATTTATTCAGGGTCCAAACAAAACTTTTAAGAGGAATAAAAAAATAGTAAATTTGTTAATTTATTATAAAATATTGCTTTCCTCTATTTTGATTATCATTATGCAACCCAGTGAAGTCCGTCTTTTTCCCCCTCCCTCTCACTATCTTCCTCTCCTTCTCTCTATTTTCTTTACTATATACACCAAACACCACAGCTGGAAAACTGAATGGTCTCCATGAAGCTTAATGCAGCTTTTTTCATCATTCCATGTCCATTTACAGCTGTATATTGACAAACCAAATGTCTCAAAACCATCTAATTTTGAAATTCTGCAAAGTCTTTCTGGTCTTCAGATGTCTCCGGTGAAAACGACATGCCAGAAATTTGAAATACATCATTCTTTTCTAGAAATAAATAAACAGAAACTAGCTAATCTTTTCTAGAAATAAACACAAAAACAGAGAAAACAAAAAGATTTGCTTTTTTAAATCATGCCTTTCAAAGTTAAAATAGATATTTGTGTTCCAAAATTATTTACAATATGATGAAATCATTTTAAATTAATAATTATAATAGGTAAACAAAATATGTAATAAATTTCAACAATTTCACTGACCTATTATAAAATATATATACTGAATATTTTACTAATTTAATATGATTTAGTATGCCTAAATACATACAACAGCATATATTTTAACCTGTGTGTATTATGTAAAATATATGCTTTAATGTACATTTGTATATAACTATAGATCAATGTACAGCATACATTTGCTCAACACCATGTAACTCATAACAAACCAAGCATACATTACTCATTTTATTTTCCCAATGTTTCCCAATATCCTCGTTTTTTTTAGATGCAAGGACTTATACACAAAATGTCTCAGTGACATATTGACATTTATCAGATGTTAAAAATATATACTTAAAAAAGAAAATCCCATTTGTTTTATTCAACTTCTCCACAGAGAAAACAATGAGTTATTTCTCTCACATTATTGTTGTAAGCATATTTTAGAATATATAATTTTTATCCATTATATAAAATCAGCAATTACAAAAATATTTAATTTTTACACAAGCCGAACTCTTTAGTTGTACTTCTGGTATGCCTGAATGTTATAGTCCAATTTCTGTTTTAATTAAAATCCTTATCTAAGAAACATATTTTTAGGAAAATAAAGTAAGGTTATTCTTCCCAATCTATGAAGAATAAGTAGGTACTGTATGAAAGTGTTAAGGATGAGATTACTTTAAGATCAAAAAAAAAAAAAAGAACCTCAGACAGCTCATAATAGATTGGCTCTAAATCTAAGTAGGCAGAAAGCTAAAAACAAACTAAAGATTGATTTGGCTGTAGAACTAACTGCAAGATAAAAACAAGAAAATAATACTAATTTGTCTAAAGCTTAACAAAAGGTCATAGGACTTTTGTACATTCCTGAATACTGATCAATTTTTATCTATTTGTGAAAAGACAATTTAAAAAGCAGAAATATAATAACATTACTTGGACTACTGAAATTATTTTACAGATAAGCAATATGACCTGTGGATTGCTTTAAATTTCAAATTTCTATAAATCCATCATACTTATTTAAAATTTGATGTTATATATTTTAATCATAATACTCAATGGAGTTTCAAAAACCTCCAATGAATAATGAAGAACTAATAATATTATTATTTCACAATAGATAAAAGTGACTAGGTAGTGATAATCATGAGATTTAGTTCACATGAATATATTAAAGTATCCATTTATTCAAATGACAAATATATTTGTCTATAAGGTCTAGAATGTAAGTAGAGAAAGGTAAAAAAAAAAAAAAAATACAAAACGAAAACTATGTTCTCATAGACTTTACATACCAGTGGGGAGACAAAGACTTTGCACTAATTAAGATTTATATTATGTTAGATGATGATATAAAATATGAATAAAAATTTTAAAAGCAGACAGTAATAGCCAGTACAAGGGTGACTGCAATTTTAAACAACACAGTCAAGGAAATCCTCACTGAGAACATAAAATGAATAGCAAACAGGCAAACAAACAAACAAACAAAAAGCAGACCATGAGAAAATATTTATAAAACTTATAGAAATCTCTTACAGCTTAATACAAAGATAAACAGTACAATCAAATATAGGTACATGACATAAAGGGACATCTCATAAATAAACTTATATAAATGGCTAATAAGGGCATGAAAAAATACCCAATATCATTAGTCAACAGGGAAATAGAATTCAAAATGACAGTAAGATGCCATTTTACACCCACTAGAATGGCTATACTACAGACAGAAAAAAATATCATATGGATATAGAGAAAAAGAAATCCTTATCCATTGCTGGTAGAAACGTAAAATGATGCAGCCACTTTCCGTAACATTTGGTTTCTTAAAGAGTTAAACATAAAACTGCCATACAACCCAGCAGTTCCAATTCTAGGTATAAATCTAAGAGGAAAAAAAGCATATGTCCATACAACATGTACACAGATGTTCATAGGAGTATTATTTATAGTAGCCAACAGATGAAAAGAATCTTAGTGTTCACTAATTGTTGAGTTAACAGAAAAAAGTGTGATATACGCACACAATGGAGTACTATTTAGGAAAATGGATGAGCTACCAATGAATAATATTTCATGGAAGGACCTCAAAAATTGTATGCAAAGTGAAAAACATAAGGCACAATAGCCTGTATGGTACAATCTTATTTTACATGAAATACCCAGAAAAGGCAAAATTATAGATATAGAAAGTAGATTAGTGGTTTCCTGGGGCTAGGTTGGGAATAGGGAGTAATTCTCAATGGGAATGAGGGATACCAATTGGGGGGCATCTTATTGGGGAATGAAAATGTTCTAAAAGTCATTTATGATGATAGTTTTGCTATTTAGTCAAAGTGAACTGCACACTTGAAACAAATGAATTTTATTATGTAAAGCATATCGGGAAAGTTGTGTTTTAAAAAAGACTGAGGATTATCCAGCATAGAAATATAGAGCTGCCTTGTACAATATAGTACCCTTTAGGCATGTTACTATTTAAATTAAACACAGTTAATTAGTTTTCTCAACGACCTTAGCACATTTCAAGTGTTCAATAGCCATATGTGGCTAGAGGCTATGCTATAGACAATACAAATATAGGACGTTTCTATGACTGAGGTAACTTTTATTAGCTAATGCTGGTGGGGAGACCAATGGGATAAGGGTGAAGTGAGCCAGTGATGAGATTCAAAACATAATCTGAATGCAGAATATGTGACGCATTGTTTGTAGGTATGAGATGAGATGGGTGTCAAGCAGAACTCAAAGTTTTGGCTTAAGGTAAAGAGTTGCTATAAACTGAAATTGTGAAGACAATAGAGGGACAGATTGAGTAGGTTATGAAGTTGTCTTTAGTCATATAAATTTTAAAATACCTATTAGATATCCAAAATATAAAGATCAATTAGGTAGATGAATAATGTCTAGAGTTTATGGGTGATATCAGAACTGAATACAAAGGCATTCAGTTTTAAGCAATTTGGAAGATTAGAAGTAACTGACAGTATAGCCTGACAAGGGGAAACAATGAGAAAGAAAGAACTTTAGAAGGCACAGGATTCTGGAAACCAATAAAATACATATATCTAGCAGGAGGGATTCAAGGACTGTAACAAGTGTGTTAGAAAGCTTAATAGAAGTAGGTACTGAGATACACATTTTTAATTCAGCAACATTGGCGATATTGCAAAATCAGTTCCTGCATAGTGTTAGCATGAAATGCTGCCAGCAATCCATCAGAGAGTAGGAAGGTTAAAACTGGAGGAAGATCATGTACAGTCCTTCTAGGAGAAGAGTAATAGAGTACTTAGAAAAAGTATGATCAAGAAAGTAATGTTTAATATGAGAAAAAAATGTCTATATGTTGATGCAAAATATCAAGTGTAGATGGAGCAAGAGAGGAAAACTGCTGATCTAATGCTCTTGAACAAAAGAGTAGGGAACAATAATATATGAGTGAGAGTGATAGCTAGTTCTGTGAGTTTCAGTAACTCATGCATAGTGGACAAACTAAGTATGTGGTTAAGATGCAGGTATCTGAGAATATTTGCTGGTTGCACTGTGGTACTAGTGAGTGTTCACTTCTAATTACTTCTCTTGCCTGGATAATATAAAAGTCTATGTCAAAAACTCTGCAGACCTGTTACACAACAATGTAAACATACTTAACACTAATGAACTGTGCATTTAAAAAGGTTTAGGATGGTAAAATTTTTTAACCATGATACAATAAAAAAAAGTCAAGTCAATGTCTACAGCCAAGAATGAAAATAGAGGAAGGTTTTTGAAACTTTAAAGAGAGATGAGAATGTTTGAAAAAATCATAGAGGACAGTGACACAATGAATAGATAAGAAGAGAATAATGTGCTTGCTAGACATCATAAGAATCCCTTTTACAGTTAGAGAGTACATGAAGATTGAGACCAGTCAGCATGTTCTTCCTCCAACCCCCTTCAACCACACAGGAGTAGACACTACTCATAGGTGCCATCGTGGAGAGCTCATTAGCTAGATTTGTAGTAATACGAAATGAGTATAGAAAGAGAGTGAGTTAAATAAGTTAAAGATGTATACAAATGATGATAATTATAAGTTAGTATATATGTCAGTGGTGAAGTAGAAGTGGTAGGATGTATGCTGTACCAGTCCTGGTGGGGTGTGAGAATTTTCAGTAACTGGGGAAAACAAATTGTAAATGTAATCTCCTTACTACTGCTTCATATTTTGTGAGTTTTTCATTATTTTGTTTTCATATTAGTTTTTCCAGACTGACTTTTAATTATGTTTCAAGTGACCATCCCCACAAAAAATTAGTGGCATTTAGGTTTGTAATGTTGCTTGTTGCAGCCCTTGTGTGCTATACGTGTTTGTGTGTGTGTATAAATATATGTGTGTATGTATGTATAGTAGTATACTTATCTAGGCATTGTATTTATTTCAAAAACTTTGATGGTATGCTGAATTTTAACATTTTGTAATTAACTATGTAATTATCTTTCAAATAAAAGGGATTTTATAATGAAATTTACTATTATAAATTAATTTCTAAATTGACAGTTTACAAAACTGAATTTCTGTATTGAAGAACTTGAAGCCAGGTGCAGTAACCCATTTCTATAATCCCAACACTTTGGGAAGCTGAGACAGGATGAGCACTTAAACCCAGGGGTTCCAGATCAGCCTGGGCAACATAGTAAAACTCCATCTCTACAAAATTAGCAGGCATAGTGGTGCACACCTGTAGTCCCAGCTACTTGGAGGCTGAGGTGTGAGGATCACTTGAGCCTGGAGAGAGTGAGGCTGCAGTGACCTGTGACTATGCCACTGCACACTCCAGTCTGGGTGACAGAGTAAAATCCTGTCTCAAGAAAAAAAAAAAAAAAAAAGAACTTCGATTTATCCATGTATCTCAGAATAGTTTTATTATCATCCTTTTAAAAGTTCTATGATTATTCTTATGAAAATTATTTTAGAATATGTATGAAAGTTAATGGCATGGTTTTATGTGAAACTGTTATTGATGGTGCATAGGATGCAGTGATATGCCTGGGTAGATCCTCAGTAGTGCCAAGTGTTTGTGATTTCTAGCTGAAATGAAAGACTCAGCTGTTTCTCCTGAATTTGCAGTGGACACAGCCACAGCTAATACTCAGCCCTAGATCACCCAGGTGCAAGTGAGGTTTCTCTTTAAACCTCGGTCTCCAAAAGTGATTTTGTGTCTACATTGGTCCTCTCTAAGTTTCATAAAGCTCTTAGGACCAGAAACTCTGAGTTCCCTTAGTCACATGCAATGTTCACCAACTAGCTTCATACCTCTCAGCTGCTAAACACTCTGGCAACAAGGAAATCCTTATCAGGCATGTTGGCTTCTCTGCATTATCCCTTGGCTCCTACTTGTCACAAAGAGAATCCTAGTAAATCCAATGACTATGTGTGTACACTCCAATTTCAAACACGGTGCCATCCTCAGAGGGGCATATATGAGGTAGTGAGAAAAGGGCTTTTGTGGAGAGAAGAAATTGGCTATGCCAAGCACAAACCACATACTTTTTAAAGATCCTCTCTCCCTAAGCAATTGCTTTTTAAGAGATTTGAAATGCCAGGTTTCTGAAGCTAATATTCCTCGTGAAGAATCTTTACTCTCTGTCCTTGTAAAGGTAAGCAGAATATTTTAGTTATTCTTCTTATTGTAAAGCCTTTTGGCAAAGCCTACCTATCTGCAAATGTTTTGGAAGATATATTGCCTGTGTTCCTCTTTCTTGCAAGAGGTTTCTGTGCTTGTGTAATGAGCAGTTTTATCAGTCCCATTATTCAAACAGAAATTGATAACAGAAAATTTGAGTTTAAATTAAAATTCTGCCACTTGCTTGGTATAAGGATATAAGCAACTTAAATAATATTTTGGGGTTTAATTTTCTGCTATTTAACCTAGTGATGAAAAATAATGCTGAATCCCATAAGTTTTGTGTGATAACTATAATACAGTAAAAGAATTAAAAAACTTATTCATATTGTGAGATCCATCTAAAATGTATTCTCCTTATAATAATTAGCTTCTTACTCAGCTGTCTAGAAAGGGCCCCAAACTACAAAACTAAACTTTGTGATATAAACACTAGTCTGTCTATTAGGCAATTATTTTTAGAATTTATATTTAGAATTTAAATCTCAGTCCAACTGGTTGGTAAGAAACATAACTTCAGTAATCTGAAAATTCCTTCAAATGCCCAGTTCTGAGGTGATGTGGGGTGTAGACAAAGGTATATCGTGTGGGCCAAACACTGCTAAAATCATGGAATGTCTTAGAATATTACACTAATGTTCATGTACTTTAATTTAAAATTACATTCTTGAAGAATAAATAGAAAAGAAACAGAGTGCATTGTCTCAAAATTTTCACAATTTTCCAATTATAAAGCAAAACTTTTGAAAATCTAGGGAAGAGGTTAAGTTACACTATACCCAATGCCAAATTTACTTTGACTCGTGCTTCCATTTTTATTGTCTAGACACTTCTCTAATACATTTTAACTTAAAAATATATTGTTTTAATAATCTGATATGAATTGACTTTATTGAGGTAGAATTTCATGTAGACTCATTTCATCAAAACATGTAGGAATGGAAAAAATATTCTACCTTAAAAGACTCTAACACAAATTTTATACTGTTTTATCCTTAATTCTACTAATCAGGAAGAATATTGCTTCCCCAAATAGAGAAAAATGCAAAGAGCTTTTATTGTATTGGTAATTAAATCTTTTATGGGAAAGTATAATGATTTTATTCTGTGGGTTAAAGCTTGTAAGAAAGATGAACTTTTAAACACTCCTGAAATAGAAGTTGGGTTGTAAAATTATAAGACATGCTTAGCAATCTTTAATTAGGTGATTGCTCAAATTTTCTAAGGTTAAAAAGATTTCTGCTCTGTATAAACTCTGAAAAATGTCACAATTAAAAGTGAAGTAAAAATCCTAAGTAATGTAACTGACATTTAACATCCTTGGTACACATTGTCTAGAAAAAATAATATTAAATTCAATATTGCAATGATGTAGTAGTACTTAAAATGAGATGATTTTCACTCAAATACCTAAACAGAACAGTTCAATGTAATAAAAGTTGTTCTACCCAAATGCAAGACTTTTATTCATCTCTCATTCCAATTTTGCAAAAAAGATGGCTTTATTGTTAAGGGCATACTCTGTATTCACAGCTATTTACAGTGATACATGGCTTAGGGAATAAAATTTCTTTATATGAAATTACCTTTGTTATCCAATTTAAAGCTTATTAATTGAATATATAAAGATGCTGGATTAGGGGATAATTTCTACTATTTGCTCTTTGTCTGTATCATCTTCATATTAAAAGATAAGTCCTTTAACAAGTGCCTTCTTACAGCAATAAATGAGGTTTGAACACTTATAAGACAACACTTTCCTTGAGGATAGTAAAATAACAAGGTAGAAGAAACCTGTGTCCTGGAAGGAGCAATAGAGCCGGTCTATGTGGAGCAGATGCACACCTCAAACTCAGAAGTGCACTGCACATGAGACAAATAGGGTATTATACACTTTAAACTACTATATTTTGATTGGTGGCTTATTGTTTTAATAGATTGCAAAAATTGGCATACCATACATTTCTCCCCTTTAAAGTGTATATTTTAATGATTTTAGTAATATTCACAGATTCATGCAACCATCACTACAATAAATTTAAAACATTTTCATCATACCAAAAAAGAAACCTCATACCTGATAGCAGTTACCACACATTTCTCCCACTCCTAGCACAGGAAAACACTCTTCTACCCTTTGTCTCTACAGAGTAGCCTATTCTTTCTATATCCTATAAGTAGAGTCTTAAAATTTATGGCATTTTGTGATTGGATCCATTCACTTTTTTTTTTTTTTAATGTTTAGGATCAGGGGTATGTATGCAGATTTGCTACATAGGTAAATTGTGTGATTCAGGTGTTTGTTGTACAAATTATTTCATCATCCGGTAATAAGCATATTACTCGATACGTAGTTTTTATTTATATGGAATCAAAAAAGAGCTCAAATAGTCAAGGCAATTCTAAGCAGAAAGAACAAAGCTAGAGAAATACATTACCCGACTTCAAACTATACCACAAGGGTCCAGTAACAAAGAAAGCATGGTGGTGGTACAAAAACAGACACTTAGACCCAATGGAACAGAATAGAGGGCCCAGAAATAATGCTGCACCCCTACAACATCTGATCTTCTACAAAATCCATAAAAACAAACAATGGGGAAAGGACCCCCCCACACACACACTCACTTCTGTTTTTATGGTTCTTCCACATTGTAGCATTTGTCACTACTTCATTTCCTTTAATTTTCAAATAATATTCCATTGTAGGATATTTTATTTATCCATTTATGAGTTCACACACATTTGAGTTGTTTTCACTTTTTAAAATTATGAATAACACTACCATGAACATTTATGTGCAAGTTTTTGTGTGGATATGTGTTTTCAATTCTCTTCAGTAGATAACTCAGAATGGAAGGTCTGGATCATATAGTAACTCAATGCTTAAACTAATGAAGAAGTGCTAGTCTGTCTTTCAAAGTGACTGTAACCATTTTATATTCCCATCAGCTGTATTTTAGGGTTCAGAGTTGTCTACATCCTTGGATACATGCTCTTTCCTGCAACGTATCTCTCTCCACAAGAAGGCAGCTTGCTTTTATGAGGCCAACAGGAGAGCTTTTTCAGCTACTGCTTTCAATCTTCTTTAAAGACTCATGTGATTAGGTTAGGTCCACCAGGATAATATGCTCTTTTTATTAACTAAAAGTCAACAGATTCCAGCTTTTATTTATATCTGCAATATCCCCATATCACTATAGCACACCACATAACTCAATTGAGGATGTCGTATCCTGTTATAAACACAGGTCTTGCCTTTTCTCTTGGGAAACTGATTGTCCAATGGCATGGGCCAATTGGGAGCTGGGGTGTGGTGGTCAGGGTCTTAGAATTTAATCATATCGGTAAAATAAACAGTAATTTCCACAGACGCTATATAAAATAACACACATTGCAATAATACTATATAATTTAATAGCCTAATAACTTAATACCATATTATTTAATATTATTTAGTTCCTTAGAATTAAAAGATCAAAAGTCAGAAATCATTTGAATGCCCAATATATACCATCAATTGTCCTAGTAACTGGGATTTTTGGCTCTTAACTCTATATAAAAGGTCTTATCTCTTGAAGAAAGGGAATTTAAAAACTAGGAAATATATTAATAAAATAAATTGTGTTAACTGTTATGAAACCAATGAACTAAGAAAAGTTATGAGATAGTTGTTGTAGTCAGGAATGTCAGAGGAAGGCTCTTTAGAGAAATTCAAGTTGGCAACAGGATAGTGAGTATAACATAGCCACATAAATATACAATGGGAGAAAATTCCAAATCGAAGCCCTCAAAATACAACTAATCTTGAAACATTTAAGGACAAAGTAGAAGTTACAAGGTCTAGAATGTAGAGATAAGGAACGAGAACAGTATAACATAGCAGTAGTAGAGAAAAATGGCAAAAGCCAAATGGTCTTGAAGGCCATAAAATGCTTTCTTATTATCCTGATTACAATAAAAAGTCATTTGGAAATGTTGTGCAGGAGAGGGTGAGTACAACACATTTTTTGAAAGATACATTGGCTGCTGCTTTGGAGAATGGTGTTTTTGAAACTCGGACATGGAAGCAGGAAGACCAGATGAAGGCTGTAATAGTTTAGAAGATGTGGACTAAGGTAATGGTTATTGATAGTGGATGGTGAAGATGGATTTGGAATATACTTTGGCAATAGAGAAAATGGACTTTGGGATTAGATTGAATGTGGTAGGGTTTAAGGAAACAACAAAGAAAGATTTGTTTTTACTCACAATAAAAATTAATTCTATTCAAGACATCAATTAATTTTGTGAAGCTCAGATTTATATTTGCAAAGCCATGTAACCAGAGAAAATACAATTTACGAGCAATCGAAAAAATATTTTAAAATCCTTAGTAAAACACTTTAGCCAACCAAAAGTTTACTTTTCAAGTTTTTAATAATTCCAAAATACAGAAAAATTTAAAAGAGTAAATATAAAGCTTTAAAAACAGCTATTTTCCCCCATAATGTAAAATGGGCACAATTACATCATGAACCATTGAAAAGAAATACCATGCAGGATAAGTCAGTACTCTCCCCTTAAACGTAAAAAACTGTACTTGATTGCACTAGTTTGTATCCTTATTAGACATACTTTGAAAGGTCAGAAGATGTTACCAGAATCCCAGTAATTCACTGGATGGTACCTGCTGCACTTAGAGAGCAAATAACGGAATTAACATGTTTCTAAAGTAACCAGATAAGCTTTCAACATGATCAGTGAACTTCTCATAAAACATAAACTGATAAAGTAACCAGGTAAGCTGATAAAATATGTAATTTCTTTACATTTTTATCTATCTTCATTTGTCGTGTTTTTATTTACTAATTATGCCAGTAAATATCAATTATTAATCTTTAATTTTTGCAAATTAGAATAAACTTTATTATGACACTATTATATTAAAACCTTTTTTGTAAGTAGCTAATGGATCAAAAGAACTGCTAGTGACATAAACTGAATACTTTACTTCATCCTTATAACCATTACAAGTAATTAATTTCCCCTTCATACTCTAAAGTTACCTTCAAGGATAACAGAATTAACAACCATGAAAATATTTATAGACAATCCTACATGATAAGAGAATAAATGAGACTAGCCCAGTGGGTGAGATAAAAATCTTAGTGGCCTTACTTTTGATTTTCTATTCTATTGTTGTAAACTAGATATTTGTATCTAGTATAAAATGTATAGTTAATGTGAATAATTATTTGGAACATAAAAATATAGTCCATATGTGTGCATTTCTTAATACTAATGTTAATAAAATTATTAACATTAGTTAATATGGGGAAGATAATAGAAATCTTTTAGAATATCACTTTCCTTGGTTGCTCAAAATGAAAGTAAATGTTTTATTTTGAATGGTCTTTTTGTTCATCTCTGTCCTTTACATTAGAATATAACACATTCAATAGAGGCTTCCTCTAGTATATCTCCAAAACTATTTCCTCCTTCACTTCATATGGAATAAGTCAGTAAAGTGTAAGAATAAATCCTATTCAATGTTTTCTTCCCAGGTGCCAGTATAGTGGAGTTACCTAATATGGGAAAAAAAAATTGATACAACAGAAAGTAGATGAAAGTGAGGAAGAACAGAAGAAACACATGGTGGAAGAGAAAAGAAAGGAAATAAATAGGAAGGTATACTTGTCTTTTGCCCAAAGTGTCTCTTTCCACACCACTGTCAATGTTTTAGGCATCAATGATGGATATAAGTCAAGACTTTTATCAATGGGCAGAATGGACATACTCTACCTGAGGAAACAGAATACAGCAGTTGCATTATCAGGAAGGAGAACACAGCAAAGTTACCTTGCATCTGCTGCTAGCATTATTGACAACCCCACATGTACACTGAAATGATTTATTTTGGATTTTGGATTTACCATTTCTAAACATTTCCCGTACACACACAGGCACACACATTTCTTACACAAATACCCTTGCACACACATACACACTGCTACACATACATGCATACACATATATAATTGCATATGTGTGTGTGTGTGTATATATATATATATATATATATATTTATTTTTTTAAAAAAAATTATTATACTTTATGTTCTGGGGTACATGTGCAGAACGTGCAGGTTTGTTACATAGGTATACATAGGCCATGGTGGTTTGCTGCATCCATCACCTCGTCATCTACATTAGATATTTCTCCTAATATTAACCCTCCCCAATCCTCCTACCCCCTGCTATCCCTCCTCTAGCCCCCTGAACCCCCAACAGGCCCTGGTGTATGATGTTACCCTGTGTCCATGTGTTCTCATTGTTCAACACCCACTTATGAGTGAGTACATGTGGTGTTTGGTTTTCTGTTCCTGTTTCAGTTTGCTGAGAATGATGGTTTCCAGCTTCATCCATATCCCTGCAAAGGACATGAACTCATCCTTTTTTATGGCTGCATAGTATTCCATGGCGTATACGTGCCACATTTCCTTTATCCAGTCTATCATCGCTGGGCATTTGGGTTGGTTCCAAGTCTTTAATATTGTAAACAGTGCCACAATAAACATATGTGTGTATGTGTCTTTATAACTGAATGTTTCAGAATCCTTTGAGTATATACCCAGTAATGTGATTGCTGGGTCAAATAGTATTTCTAGTTCTACATCCTTGAAGAATCACTACACTGTCTTCTACAATGGTTGAACTAATTTATACTCCCACCAACAGTGTAAAAGAGTTCCTGTTTCTCTACATCCTCTCCAGCATCTGTTGTCTCCTAATTTTTTAATGATCACCATTCTAACTGGTGTGAGATGGTATCTCAATGTGGTTGTGATTTGCATTTCTAATTATTATGTTCTACTATTTATCCGAGAGATAGAATACGAAATAAATCATCTGGATTTTTTAGAAATACGTAAGTAGATGCCATGATTTGGATAATTGAAATTATGTACATATCTTCTTTCATTATGTATTACAAAGAACATAAGACTCCAATCTGATGCTTGGCAATTTTTTGTGTCATGGGTAAGGCATCTAATAACTCTGGGGTTCAACTTCCTCACTGGTGAAAAGTGAATACCATATCTTTGGAGCTGTGTGCCTTAGGTCTATTCAGACAAACCTTTCCCATTTCTTAACTCCTACTATTCTTATCTTATTCCTATCTGACTTCTACGTTCATTAGTTCAACAAAACAGTACTTATCAATGAATCCAATGATCTCCATGTTCAAAAATCTAGTGAAGAATTTTTATTTTCAGTCTTCATCTTGCCTAACATTCCTCTAGACAACTTTCTCTTTCTTAATAATATTCACCAAACTAAGCATCCCTGACATCTCAATCATTAAGCTTTTATCTGATCTGAAATTTCCCAGTTCCTTTCAGAGAAGTATCTTTAGTTATTTAACAATGAAACATTGAGGGACTTCATGGTTACATCCTTGTCTCATTTCTCTTGCCTTTTGCAACTTTTTCTAGAAAATGCCATTTACAACCTCAGTTTTCATTCCCTTCCACATAACACTGACCAAAAATTGTGTTTCTCCTTGGAGATATCCCTTCTATACATTATAGCCTGAAATATCAAACTTCCCATGTATTTAAATATTGCAAAGGCAACTCAACTTTAATTCCAATTCACCATTAATCCATGATTTTCCCTACTAAACTCAACTAAATATTTACATTTACCTAGATTTACCTAAGATTCATATTACTTTTTAGATGAAGGCATCTTTATGCTTATAGTTACAAAGGCCAGAAAAACTATCATTACATAATGTAACTTGCATGAATAAATGGACATTGTTTTATTAACTTATCCTCATTAGCAATAACTGAAGTAGCAAATAGTAGAGATTTAGTATTTGTTAATTGAATAAATTAATGATACAATCCTGCCTTTCACAACCCATATACAATTGATTACTATGTCATTGATTTACATCTTACATATTTCTGATATATGACTATATTTCTATATATTTATTGCCACTCTTGTCATCCAAACGAACATTACCTCTCACCCTAAAGGCAGCAAAAGCATCCTAACTTATTGTGTTCACTCTGATCTACTCCCGTATGTTCCCCAAGCCACATCATGAATCATCAATTTAAAATGCTAATGTAGCCTTCTCATTATAATTTATAGATTTAATGACTCTTCCTTTCAATTAAGGAGAAGACTAAATTTTTAACTATTACCTGGAAGTTCCTGTTTAGTTTTCTACCGCCTTCAGAGTTTTTGTGTGCTCTCCCTTAATCTCTGATTTTCAGCCATACTGACTGAATTTCAGTTCCTTGTAAGAAACAATGCATCACGTTGTATCTCAAGAAAGTATTTATTCTATTGGCGCCTGCCTATCCAAATTCAAGTAATAAACCTACAAATCTGAACCTTGTAACATAGTCATGAAAGTGTGTATTTCATCCTATTAGGTAAGTTTCTCTGTTATACACTATTCCCTCATAGCATCATATTTCTAACTTTTATAACGATATATATTTTTTAGGTTATAAGGCTACATAGGCATGTATCATATTTGAGCAGTCTCTTTCCCTATTAGACTGTATCTTAGGTTCAAGCAAATATTGTACTCATTATGTATTTCCATTGGTTGCTATGCAATCAATATTTGTTGAAAGAATACTTTAAAAATAGTTATTGTAACATGTCTTGTTAACTTAATCTTAAATTATATTTATAAAAACATATAATTACCTCAAAAATTTTAAAAATTAAAATAGATATTACTATTTTTGTTTCCTCCATTTGTGGGGTGGGAGGAAGAATATGCCTTGAATCAAAATTGTAAACTTCCAAATTACTGGTTAAAATATATGCTTTTTTAAAAACAGTAATATTGCTGCTACCAAATATATTCTTTTGGTGCCGTGAAATGAATCTATGCCAAATTTTTAATGTTATTAAAATACACTAAATTTAAAGAATAGAAATTCTTGGCAACCTTACCATATATAACATTCTACATTTTACTTCCCATTCTGTTGGCCAAAGTTTAAATTATTTTATCCTACTGTATTAGATGTATTCCTCCCAATTATAATTAATATTATGCTAACAACAAATGTGAAGACTCCAAATGTTCTTTTTCCTGATTTCTGAAAGTTATACATTTCATGGATTCAAATATTTTTAAACTATTTTCTAAATATTTCATATTATTTTTGTGACTCATATGTTTGGGGTTCATGACTGTTCACCTAACTCATTTTTTATTAGCACTGAATTACTCCTCAGAAGGATGCCAAATGAACACAAAGATTTCATGAAGTTTTCATTTCCTGCAAAGAGAGGACCCCTGTCTAACATGCCAAGGGTCAAAGGCACTTGAATATGCACTAGGAGACTGTCTAAAAATAATGTCTCCAAATGCTGATAGTCTTTGCTAACATGGTACTTTGGGAATGTGTAAATGGAGCCATCCAAACTTTTGATTACAAAGATTTATCCAGATAGATACTTTATTAAATGCCTACTTATGCTAATATATAAGGCAATCATTTTACAGATAGATGAAAAAAATGAGATTATGTATTCCTCTAGTACTTCATTCTTATATGTGATTAATACATTAATTAACTTCAAAACAGGTGATATACGTAGATTGTACCCTGGCATTGAAACACATTTTCATGATTTATAAAAATGCAATGAGATCTATTCTTCAAAAGGATTCAATGTTTTAAGCTGCATTCTAGTATTAAAGTGTTTGGAGAAGTATATCAATTATTTATTTGAAAACTAAGTTTCTTATATACAAAAAGAAATAGTTTTATAATATTTTACCAATTTATCTAGTTATATCAACTGCGCAAATTCTAAAACTAACTGTGACCTGGAAGACATTTTATTGATGGTTTCTAAATTTTGCTTTCAAAATAGGAATAGAGGAGCTGTAAATTCTGAAATTTTGTTCCATATTTTAGCCTTGTACTTTTGACCAGGCTCCTTTTTTTTTTTTTTAGAAGAGTAAAAATACTTGTAAACTGTCTGATTACTAATTTTTAACAATTATTCATCGAGTGTCTACTCTGTGTCAGGCTCTGGTCTGAGTTTCAGAGAAGTGGCAGTTTTTAAAATATACATATGCACACAAACAAACAAGTGCGAAATCAAAAATTCTTTTCCTCAAAAATTTCATTTAATAGTGAGAAAAAACAAGAAATAAAAAAACAATTAAATACTTTGTATATTTAGAAAAAATACTTTGTATATTTAGACGTAATATTTAGATGACAAAAGATGAGAAAGAGAATTAGAATAATGAGTCCTGCAGTTGAGATATTAAAGTTTTCATTCAGATAGTCTGAAAAGGCCAAAATTGAGAAAGTAGATTAAGCCATGAAAGAGAAAGCAAGATGGATGTCTGCAGGAAGAGCTTTCTCTTGCTAGGGTATCAGTGGGTGCAAAGGCCTAAGGCAGGAGGATACCTGTGTGCTATAGAAAGAGAAAAGAGTCTGTTGAGAGGAAGTGAGTTGAATGAGAGGAGGACAATTGAGGATGGAGAGAGAATAACAAACAGCCAAGTCAGGTCAGGCCTTCTTGGCCATTTTAAAGACTTTTCCTGGAAATTTTACATAATTTTAGAGGACACATGGGGATCCTTTGCATTATAATAATGTGCTACATAACAGTGTTTTAGTGAAGAAGAGACTGCACATATGATGGTGTTCCCTTAAGATTAACATGAAGCTGAAAAATTCCTAGGGCCTATTGATGCCATAGCTGTCTTAACATTGTAGCCCAATGCATTACTCACATGTTGGTGGTAATACTGGTATAAACAAACATACCACACTGCCAATCTGTACATTATGTACTGTAGAGAATTGTATGCACTATACTTTTTATATATTGTATTGTATTATGCACTATACTTTTGTAGTGCATACAATTCTGTACAGTACATAATGCTTGGTAATGATAATAAATGACTGTCACTAATTTATGCATTTACTATACTACACTTTTTATTATTTTAAATTGTATTCCTTCTACTTATTAAAAAAAGTGTTAACTGTAAAGTAGCCACAGGCAAGTGCTTCGGGATATATTCCAGCAGAAAGCACTGTATATCACAGGAGATGACAGCACAATGCATGCTATTGCTCCCTGAATACCTTTAAGTGAGACAAGATGTGGAAGTGTAGACAATATATTAATGATCTTGACCCTTTGTAGGCCTAGGTTATTGTCTGTTTTGTCTGTTTTTAATTAAAATAATTTGTACTAAAAAGGAAAGTTTATAGAATACGAGCATGCAGAAATAGTACAGCTGGACAATGTGCTTGTGTTTGCATTATTACCAGTCAGAAAGGTTTTAAAATTTTCAAATTTATAAAGTAAAAAATTTATAATAAACTAAGGCTAATTTATTATTGGAGAAAGAAAAAAGTCCTTTAAAATAAATTCAGGGTAGCCTAATGGTATACAGTTTATAAACGCTACAGTAGTATACAGTAATATCCTAAGCCTTCACATTCACAGCTACTGACTCATCAACTCACACAGAGCAACTTCCGTTTTCTGCAAGCTTTTCTGATGATAAGTATACCATTTTAAAATCTTTTTAACCAGACTTTTACTATGCCTAATCTATGCTTATGTATGTTTAAATACACAAATACTTACCATTGTGTTATAATTGCCTGTAGTATTCCGTACAGTAAGATTCTGTACAGGTTTGTAGCCTAGAAGCAATAGGCTATACCATGTAGTAGGCTAGGCCATCTAGGTTTCTGTCAGTACACTCTATGATATTCACACAAACAATGATTATTGAATTCAGGTGATTACCTAAATATGTATTTCTTAGGAAGTATCTCCGTGTTAATTGACATATCACTGTGTTTTAAACAGAAGAGTGAGATTTTCACTACTCTGTTGAGAAGAGATCCCAGGCAGACAGGATAGAAGTATGGAGATCATCTAGCTGGTAACAAATGATACAAACTTATTCTGGGGTGTTAGAAGTGGAACTAGCAAAATGTGGTGATACATTTTGAGTGGAAAGGAAAAGTTAAGAATGACTACAAGTTCTTGACTTCAGCAATGTGAAGATGGTATTCCAATTAACTAAAAAGTCACGATCAATTTGTGGAGAGGGTTGAAAAACAGTACCTCTATGTATTCTATATTCCTTTTCCTTAAAAATCCTTTCCAGACAAATTTAAAATTTTTTTTCTCATCTCTCATTGACATTATTTTTTCCAGTATATCCTTTCATTACTTTTATTGTTTGTATACTCAGCTTGAAGGTGGCCCTACTTTTATACAGTGAAGTCTTTGCCAGCTCTAGGACTTGCAGGGGCCAGGGGAAGAATGATATGGTTTGGATATGTCCCCACACAAATGTAATTTGGATTTGTAGCTCCCATAATTCCCACATGTCAGGGGAGGGACCATGTAGGAGGTAATGAATCATGGGGGCTATTCTCCTGATACTGAATAAGTCTCCTGGGATCTGATAATTTTACACAGGGGAGTTTCTTTGCACATGCTCTATTGCCTGCTTTCATGTAAGATGTGACTTTGCTCTACACTTGCTCTCTGCCATGATTGTGAGGCCTCCCCAGCCATGCGGAACTGTGAGTCAATTAAACCTCTTTCCTTTATAAATTACCCAGTCTCAAGTGTGTTGTTATTAGCAGCATGAGAACAGACTAATACACATGTCTATAAGATTAAGTGACTGACTGTGAGGTAAAAGAAAAATTATACCTACTTAAAATATGCTTAGTGAGTAGTTGTGTTTGTATGTGTGGTGGGGGTAAATGTGTTGTATTTACTTAAAAATATAGATATCCTCAAAGTAGTTAAAATACTCAAAGTTTTTAACAATTATGTTACAAAATATGAATTAAAGCAGAACTTCCTAGAACAATTTTAAACATCACCCTCTGCAAGTATAGTGTTGATAAAAGTTTCCAAAACACTACTATTTGAGGTCTTCTATGACTGGATGAAATTTAGGTATAGTAGTTTATGGTTAATATTATCTAAACCTTTATAAATATAGAGAACTATTGTGTTTATATCCTCACCACTTAAACAATTTCCATATGTTTTTGCCTGTACATTTTTAATGTATTGATATAAAATGTATTTAATTATCAAACACTTAAGAAGTTTTATCAATATGTATATTATTTGAAGAAAGAAAAATGTAATCCAAATCCCATTAATTTTCATGTCAATTTCTATTGTTTTTCAGAGTTGTAAGGACATGGTGCTTGAATATAGTATAATAACTTACATTTCAATAATCTTATTAGTAGAAATAATTTTCCAAACATTGTATCTCTCTCTCTCTCTCTCCCCCTATATATATATATATATATATATATAAAATTATTATGTGGCTACAACTACTAAAATCATATCCTTTTATTTTTCTATGTGTTCTATAAGTCTAAGGTATTTACTGAGTTTGTCAGTTTCAGTAGTGTATTTTTTGGCAAAGTCATCAGAATATTCCTAAATACTCCATTTATAAAATTTATTTTGACAGGCCCAATACTGCTGATACTTCTTTGACTACTTTTAGGTTTGTTCTTACAAAACTGAGAAGGCACTGGGGGAATAAGTGCAATGGATCAAAACATGAATATTTTAGTACTTTAGCAATTCCTCCTGAGTATATTGCGGACTACCAAGCAAAGTGCTATTTAAACCATGTCAAACAAAAAAGTAGCAAGTATAAGATTTTCTAAACTGATGCCAATCAGCAGCAAGTGTTTTTCTTAATGAAGAGTTATTATGATAATACAATTGTGTGACTGATGGTGGATAAAAGGATTATAATATTTTTCATAAGTAGGTAAAATAATTTTTGGTTATTTTGGCAATTTTAGAGGAGATGGTTGTAAACTAAATAACATTTTAAAAAATTATTCTTGTAAGTGCATATGTGCATACCTGCTGTCTTTGTTAATGGATTCTAGGTTTTACACCTGATAGGCATTTAAAGCACAATGATTATTGTTTCTATAATTTAAAAACAGAAACCCTAAAAAGAAAAAATAGCAGATAACCAGACTTAGTATCAGATTTTTCCAAACCTTGATAGCTCACTTTTTCTTCCCGTTTTTCTTTCTTGTAGGATGACAAACAGAAAATGGGTTTCATTACAGCCCTGAAAAATTCTATCAAAGTTTAAAATGTGATGAATAAAAATTAGAAACATTTTATATAAGGTACCTAAAAAGTATAGTAAATGACATGAAATGTAAATACCATTATAATGTTTCTCTTGAGCATATTTTAAATAGGATATGATGAAGAGAAACCTGATAAAGGTATTTGAGGATATGGAAAAAAGTTAAGTACAAATGAAGACACTTCAACTGAATAAAGGTCACATAAAGGAGAAATGCCCAGATCACAATGATAATCCAATATTGAGTAACTGTATCATAAATAACATGGAATTTTTTTCTGGAAACATTAAAACTAGGTTATTTCAAAACAGGCCTAAAAAGAAGCTGTAGGGGCTATATATACACACTGTCAGTCAGCCATCATGCTTCAAAGCATCTCAGTGAACTGGAGCGAGCGTCTTGCTATTAAATTAACTTCTTATGCTAACAACACCACCAAAATATATATCTATATAGATATATATTGCCCAAGAGACAGAGAGAGAGAGACTTCTATTCCTGTTGTGTTGGAGATAGTTGCAATGTTACTTTTATACTAACCACATAACAAGACAGACCCACTAAAATATCATAGCTTCTTGGAAACTATCAGAGAACTAACATGCAAAGACACAGAAGTGTACTAATTTACAGAAATTGATCAGCTTTACAGATGAGAGTAGAGAATTTTGTTTCATTACTGGCATTGTTGAGAGGAGGCAAGTCTACCATAGAAGGAGGTGAAAGGAGATGACAGGAGTGCTGAGAGAAATTCCTCTTACATATTCCAACAAAGAACTCTCTATAGGCACAGAAAACACAGGTCAAGACTAAAGAGAAAAAAATATTTCCCCACTGAACAGAAAGCTAACTGTGGGATACAGAACACAGAGAGATCTACAGTCTGGAAAGTGGAGGCTCAGCTGTAAAGAACAGAAAGATCTTTGGAGTCATAACTTTCTTAGACTCAAAGTCCCATGGAAGGGAAATTTTTATCTTATTTGTAAAACATTTGAACCCAATGGTAAACCCAATCAAATTAAACTTTCAAAAATGCCCAGATTCCACTCAAATACAGATAAGATTAATTCAGTTTCCCAGGCAAGTAACCTGGCACAAGACAGAGCATGTGCTTTAAAAAGTTTAACAATATTACTTCAGTTTTAAAAGACACATATATAAGCAAGAAAATATAACACATGATCATAAGAAGAGCCATCAGTAGAAGCAGACAAAGATGTCTCTGATACTAAAATTATCAGAAGATGAATTCCAAGTACAATAAAAATGCTATGTAAATATCTATGGGAAATTGTGAACAATATGTATGAAAATATGAGGAGTTCCACTAGAGACATAGAAACCAATTTTGAAAAAATAAAGTAGAACAGAATGTTAAAAATAGAAGATCATATATAAAGAATTCACTGATTTTAAAAAAAGGATTAGATTGGACTCAACAGTGGAAAAAAATGACAATGAACTTGATGTCAATAGAAAGTATTTATACTGAAAATACTGAAAAACAGGGAAAAAAGACTAACAAACAAAATATTTGTGGAAAAAAAAAAATGAAATGGCCTAAGCCAGGCACGGTGGGGTCTACCTGCAGTCTCAGCTACTCTGGAGGCTGACAATCACTTGAGCACAAATGTTTGAGACTCGGTGAACTACAATTGTGCCTGAATAGGCACAATAGCCACTGCATTCCAGCCTGGGCAACATAGTGAGACCCAATCTCAAAAAAAAAAAAAAAAAAAAAAAAGAAAGAAAAACAAGAAAAAAGAAGTTGAATGGCCTAGCTACTATGTTATTGTGTTGCAAAAAGAAGAGAGGACAGAGAAAATTAGGCAGAAGAAATAAAGCCATAATTGCTGAATGTCTTCAAAACTTGACAAAGGACTTCTACTACAAAGTTGAGAAGCTCAGGAAACCCCAAGCAGGATAGATGCAAACACTTTATCTACAAATACAGGTAGATACCCAGCATACATTTGACAAAACTCATCAAACTAAACAATTTAGATTAGCACATTTATTTTAAATAAAATATTTAAATGAAGTAACTTAATTTCTAATAGAAGAGTGAGAAAGACTAAAAGTAGGATAATATATAAACTGGTTAACATTCTAATTCTGCTTAGTATGATAAAATTTCTTAATTCCTAGAATATAGTCAAGTTCAAAGGAAATTAGATTCATATGATTTAATTTTTACTAGGGGAAAAAATATGGATAACAGTGAAAAGCACAGAAGTTTTGCTGTGTGATAAAATCACTTGGTGGTAATGAGTCAATGTGAGTTAAAGAAACATCTATAAAGAAACCCTAAAACGAGAGAAAGTTAAAGATAAATGTAGGTAAGAGAGACACGATTTATCTATTAATGTCTCTGCTGTTTCCCAGACATGCCATGGTAATATATTCAGACATCTGCCTGGCTGACACTTTAATGAATTAATGATTGCTTTATTTTATTTTCTGAATACTGGTATAATTCAATCATTAAAAATGATCAAACCTGCATCAGTTTAGTGTATCTGATTTTCTTGGACCTTAAGATCTGACAGGCCTATGTGTGAAGTATCTGCACTATACTATAAGCTTCACATTATTTGCTAGCAACAATATTGCAGAAGGTATTTATGAACAATGTAATTTATTCATTCAAATAACCAAGAAGCTGAAATTGTTTTCTATTGGAAGAGGTTACTTCACAATATCAGTGTACTGTTTATTTCTGTATATGGAGCTTATTCTCTTTTGCTAATCTACAAAAATAGATGTTTTCCTTGTACCTTATGTATTTTTTTTTAAATATCCATTGTACTGTGAGCTCTGAGAAGAGAACTTTATTTTTTCTGAGGAGCATTTTATTTGTAGCCTCCTGACGAGTGACAAATATTCACCAAATAAATGAAAAAATGACTTTGGAAAAATGTTTTGAAAATGTCTTGTTATACTGTCCTTTACCATAGCAAGAATAATTAGATTGTTTGAATTCTAAAGAAATAGAGCTTAACTGAATCCTAATAACTCTTTCAAATATGTTTCAAATCACATCACAATCTTCTAGATTTACAGACATACCATGTAGCCAGTCTTAACTCTAGAAATGTGTCATATATCAGATCTGTTTTTCAACATTGTTGTATTTTTTCTCTTCTTGGATAAATTTCCCTATGAGAAAATATCAGAATGTTATAATATTGCTGAAGATAAGATTTGATGCATGCTTTATTGTAATTATTTTAAATATAAATGTACTGTTTCACATGTTACTTGAAGTATATATTTAATCTAATATATATTTAATCTAATCCTCTGTACTTAGAGTTAAAAAAAAAAAATTAAAGCCACTTTCAGTGACATTTAAAAAAAAAAACCCAAAAACTTCTAACAACTTTTCTTATGTTATTGTTGATGTCCTAGATCCTGAAAATACTGCTGAATTATTTCAATGAATATTTCAATGGAAATATTTTTGAATTACTAACTCTTAAACTGAAGACAGTCTGTAAAGGATATAAAATAAGAACAGGGTAAGCACCTGCTTTGAAGTGTAATTTCAGACAGCTCTGGAGTGATATTAGTTGGTAATTCCAGTGTCATTGTGAAAGAAAATGTCAGTGTCTTCTGCATAATAAGAGTGCAGTGATATTATGGGTTTTTGAAATGCAGTAATGGCTACAGTATTTCATCTGACGCATATCTCTGAGAAACTGAAGCTTAACATAGACGGTCAGAGATACAGTTAGGATACCTAAGGTGCTAAAGACATATTTGTGTATTTTATTTTTGAGGACTCATTAGATAAGTATTTGCTTTTAGTTTTAGATTTATGAAAGAGGAGTTAGCCATTTAACTAGTATACAGATAAATTGTAAAAAAAAAAAAAAGTATCAAAACTTCTTATTTTATATCTTCCATAGACTGCCTTCATTTTAATAAGTTAAAAATATTTCTATTTAAATATTCATTGAAATAATTCAACAATTCTTTTACTTAGTCAAGATACATGTTTATGTCCTTGTTTATAATATTTGCTTATAGCTCATTGTAGCTTTTACTGAAATTTTAAGAAACAACGGCAAGAAAGTTAAACTGAAAAGGAAAAGAAAGCTTCTTAAAGTCAATGGTAATACTCATTTTTTTTTCTGAAAAAAACAATTTCATCAATCCTCTGAGGTAGCAGTCTTAATAGGGAATATATCTATCACTTTTCTCTATGTAAATACATTACACATTATGGATATCCAAAGTTTCTAGAGGTTATAAAAAGAAATATGCAAGATAAACTAAAACTGAATTCTATTCACACTTTAATTTTGCTTTCTGCCTTTTTTATGATATCTATAATTTCCTCTTTTTCATAGGTGTTCCATCTTAGAGAGTATATGACTTGGCAAGAATAGCTCAAAGGCTTTTTGTTTTAGAGATCATAATGTTGAACACAGAAAAAGATGTGAAGTAAAGATTAGGAGCTTGTTTTATAATGCTTAATATGATTTGGATTAAAAAATTCTGAAAACAACACTTTAAATCACCTAGACATAAATGCAATGGGGAAAGACAGGAGTACATTCTTCATTAAACACATGACAGTAAATTATATTCCTAAAGAACTGGGTTTATAGAAGCTGGTGATTAACAATTAGTAAAAAGCAATATAGAATAATAAAATGACTAATCAGTTCCCTCTCCTGACAACTGACACAGGTGAAAGAAGAAAAGGAGGTTATAGGATTCTGAGTATCTGTTCTTCCAAAATAATAACAAATTGTAAAATCTTTCTAATTGTACAATTGATGAGTGTTTCAACTTTAGCATTTATTGAATAACTAGATGAATATATTACAAATATATTCTATTTTTGGTTTTTACAATAAGAAAAAAACAAAATAAAAATGTTATTGGAAATTTATTTTTAAAAAATATTTTGTAGAGACTTTTTATGTTATTTAATGTGAAGATATAAAGGAAATTATTTCAAGTGGACTACTTCTATTAATCCTGCTTTAATTTTTCCTATATTCATTATAGATTTTTTGTACGATGTTAAAATATGATAAATTGAGATAAAACAATCCATCTATGTCTCAAAGTTTAGAGGTGTGTGTGTGCATTTGTAAAATTACAACTAAGTCAAAGATTTTTTATTATTGCATAGATATGTGTACAGTGTTTTGTCATTTGGTCTATGTAATACATTTAAAGGATTCACTGGAATGTACTTATAGGTACTTATAGTAAGTGAAGAATTTATGTAAAGTTAATAGGGAGTCCCTGATCTTCAGAATATTCTAAACAATTCCTTCAATAATTCCTATTGGCTTACAGTGTATACAAACGCTCCTAAGGCAGATGCATTAAGGAGAATAATATGAGAAACTGTTTAGATTATTCTGAAGGAATTGTTTAGAATATTCTGAAAAATCTTTGACTTAGTTATAATTTTTTTATTAGAAAGATTTTATAATTTGTTATTATTTTGGAAGAACAAAAATAGTTTAAAATATAATTTGCAATTTAGTTACCATGAAAATTATATCGTAAATGGATGCCATCATACTTATAAGCCTTATGAAGTGTCTCAGAGTCTTTCTTCTACTTGGAATCATTCTGAGAAGAAAATGTACTCTTCCTATCAAGATCTTGTTTTTCCTAGCCATGATTGAACATATAGAGAACGTATAGAATGTCCCTTTAATATACACAAATTATGACTTAAGAATATCACCTGCTCCATCTGTCTTAGCCAAAATGCAATGTCTAATCCTATGACCAAATAATATCTCTCTCATATTTTATCCCCAGTATTATGTGCAGGAAAAGATTTAGTTACTGGTGACCTCATTTAGAGAAGGATACGAGCATTTATGAAGAAAAAGTTAATACATCTTGCCTTAAGAACATATGTAGAAAGTCACATAGCAAGCATCCTATTTCATTCATTCACTCATTCATCATATTCTCATTGAACAAATTACCATTAAGTAGCTACTATGTCCTAGGAATTTAAGTCATTTAAAGCTTTAAATGTTATACCTAGCATAGAACATTTCTTTCCCAATTTAAAATTTTAAGATTATAAAATTATGAAATTAATGTGCTGGATAAATTTCTAATTGCTTTTACATTGATTTTTTAGTTTATATATATATTTAGGTAATGATGTAATAGAAATGCAGCATTGTTATTTCATTTTGTTAAAAATTTTTATTTTTAGTTTCATAAAACTGACCAGACAGTACTTCCAAACCATTTGCAAAGTATTCTCTTATTTTCCCAAAAATAAAAAATGTAATCTTCATTGTACATACATACATATACATATATACACACACTATATATACACTATATCTAGATGATAGAGTGTAATGGTTACAGGCTCAAATTCCAAAGCCAGTTTCCCTAGGTGTTGGGATTTACTCAGGGTGGTTGGCAAAATATTAAGGGAAATATTAGGGAAAGTTATAAGATATAATATCAAACCTCTTAGCCTTCCAAAAGGTTTTCATTAACTTGTAATAATGGAACAGGTTGAAGGCAGCCAATTCCTACCTTACAGCATTAAGTCACAGGGGAAAGATTAGGGATAATAGAAGCTTCCCCAGTTAAGTCTGTTTACCTCACATTCCTTTGTCCCTACTCTAACTAGTCTGTTTATTCATGTAAACTTTGTGCTGGATGGCCCTCTTAGGGGGAGGTCAATGGAGGATTACACATTAATGGTGTTTGTTCTGGGACCTGGAACCAAATATTTTATCATTCATAAAACTATTCTTCTAACTATGTTAATTATCCACAAATGGGTTGACTTAGAACCACTGTTATTAAATCTACACTGAATAAACATAAAATGTTCTAAATTATTCCAGACATTCTTCCCTGTTCTTTAAGTAGCTTTGTTGGTTTGTTTTAATAAATAATTACACAATTATTTTATTTCATTTTTATTGCATTTTAATCTTTCTTATGATATAATTTACATCCTATTAAATTCAGAAGCTTTGAGTAATTCACAAATTTGTGCAGCCATCACCATTATCTAGTTCCAGGACATTTTCATCAGCAACAAAAGAAACCCTATGCCTTTTAGGGATCATTCCCCATTCTCTCACTTCCAGCCCCCTGGCTACAACTCCTGTCTACTTCTGTCTACTTCTGTCTACTACTTTCTCTAGGATTTGCCTACTCTGACCACTTTATATAAATTGGATCATACAATATTTTTCCTGTTGTGTCTGATTTTTTTCCACTGACCATAATATTTTGAAAGTTTAACCATATTGTAGCATATATCAATAGTTCATTCTTGTGTGCGTGGCTGAATAATATCCCATTGTAGGGCTATACCACATTTTTTAAATGTATTCATCTGTTGGTGGGCATTTGAGTTGCTTGCACGTTTTGGTTATAATGAATTATGCTGCTATGAGCATTTGTGCACAAAATCTTGTGTGTTCTTCTTCCTTTCTCCTGGGTATGTATCTAGGAGTGGGTCTAAGTTAAACTCTGTTAACTTTCTAACCCATTGAGATCACTCACCAGTAGCACCTGCAGCTGCAACATTTACTCCGAGATAACACACAAGCTTTGATATACGAAATTCTTTTGCCACCTTCTAACTAATAAAGTGCTGAACTCCTACATCCTATTCAGGAATAACAATCCTGAGCACACAACGAGCCAAGTAAACTTAAGACTGATATTGATTAAGGTATGCTGGAAAACAACACAAGCCAGGACAACAATGTCTTCGAGTTGTCCATGCTTTAATGGACTCTTCGCCTCTCTGGAAGACATTTCCCCAAGAGCACATCACCAAAGTCAGGGAAATGGAATCCAACTGGTCCCTGCAAAGTTTACCGCCCACACAATGACAAAGATGGCAAGAAGATCCAGAGACAAATGCAATGATTTTGTGCAGAATGTGATGTTCCACTTTGTGTTGTTCCTTGCTTTGAAACTTATCACATGAAAAAAAAATTATGCCAGTCATCATATGCCCTTCTGTTACAAAAGGATTAGAGACAAGTTCTATTCATAAATAACTCCAAGAACGGTTTTTCTATTTTATGTTCACATTAAAATTCAGTCAAATTTGCTTCAGCCTCAAAGAGTGTGTTTATATAAACTTAAATGAACACTAGAAGTCAGCTGCACTTCCTTCTAAATGGAAAATGGTATTTAAAGAACTTCCAAACTGTTCTCTGGTGATATCGCATCATTTTACATTCCCACTAGCAATATGTGAGCATTCTACACAATTATATTTTTTACATTTAGTGTTAAGTATTCAATAATTTTCTTTTCATTTGTAATAATTTTCCATAACATTCTCTACCCAATTATTCCAGCCTTATTAGAACTATAATCTTTTTCCATATCTAACATTTAAAATATATTACACCTTCTCTTTAGACTTAGAGGTTTCCAAATTAATATTTTAGATCTATGTATAGCCTATTTTTCCTCTGAGTGCTTCGATGATTCATTATGTTGTAAAGTACACTTGGACTTTGGGCAAGACTTCATTTATGCACATAATTTCTTCCTCTTTCTAGTAAAATGTCTACTTTTTTCCCACTTTTTCCAACTTATTTATAATTTTCCATTGCTATCTTTTCCTACTTAGAAAGAAAAGAATTATCAATGCTTTATAGTCCTTCTAAAAGTAATGTAATACTCACATATGTCTACCCATGACACAGTAACTGGGCTCCACTGTGCTGCCTTGGGGAATTTGGACCTGCACAAACTTGGTGTTGCAGCTCCAGAGAAAAACTGTACTAGTGAAATAAACGAAATGTAACAACTTCAGAAGAAGGCACAAAATTACATAAACCTATAACTCTGTGGAAGTTGCATATGTATGATTGAAATAACAAAGTTTGCTGTGAAAGGGAAACCCATTTATAGGAATTGGGAATTAATTGCCAATCATCGCAAACCTTGCCCCCTCAGCTGTTTTATTAGATCTTTTTTCTCTTTTAAATACTTTAAGATTAGTAAAGTGCTGGGAAACTAAAATTTAGATTCTTGTAGAACTACCAAAACTATAAAAATACAGAAATGGAAGGTGAAAAAAGAATAAGAAATAAAATACACTTACATTTATTACAATAACCATTTTTGTTTTAGGTATGCTTTTAGTTTTATGCTTACAGTAATACTGTGCATATGTTTGATTTTATTAGCTTTTAAAAATGTATATAATACTTAGATTCATTTGATTTGAAATTTTAAAGAGATAGAAGACTTTGCTAAATAATTGTATTATCAATGCATAGGTATCTGGGGAAAAACTAGTACATTTAATCAATAATTGTTATTTAACCAATTATGCATTAAAGTAGGAAAATTTTAATTGTTTTCATTTAAATAAATGTTAATTACTTGAAATTCATGTTTTGTTACTCAGTGTTATAAATCAAGGCTTGATAGTAATTAGTGTTTTTCTTTTCTTTTTTAATCCTTGAATATTTATTTAACATATTTCTGACAATAGACAATTCTGAGATCATACCACAGCCCTTTAATGGGATACAGCATTATTTTCCTATATCAGAAGAGCTAGAAATTATTAAAAAGCACAGAAAATGTTTCTTTCAAAAGTCTTCAGGCTATGGATCTTGAAGCCATGTTTGTTTTTCAGCTTTACTGTATCTTCACACTACAAGTTATAAGAAAATAGCAAATGCACCATTTTAGCTTATTCCCCCTCTACCCAAACACACAGGAACACATAGCCTTTTTTTTTTTTTTTTAACTTTTCCATACTAACCACAGTAGTGCTCTGTCATCAAGAGTGAATCTGTTCCAAGCCCCCAAGTGGTTGCCTAAAACCATAACTAGTGCCGAACCCTATTAGACTATGTTTTATGTTTTAAGTTAGTCTTCTAACATTAACTATCTATTAACATGCTTTTAAAAATATTTAATGTTCATATCTTAAAACTGCTGGATGGTGGCCTATAAAGACCAGATGTGATTTTGTGTTTCGCATTTTTTCTGAAAAATTCAAGTTGTAATGGTCACCCCTTTTTCCAATATATTTTCTACATAGCGTTTTTATAGTAAAATCATGCTATAGAATTTAGCATGATTAAAATCCAGTAGACAAATCTCTTTCAGACCAAATCTCACAATAGCCCATGAATTGAGAATGCATGCATGAAAGTAGCTATTGTTTTTTTCTGCTTCACATAAACTAGAAACAGTACTCAATTTTTCTAATACTTGAATTAATTGAGTATATAAAGAAATTTTCTACTTACATCATGTCAAGGAAAAGGACTGAAATATAATATATTGGATGTATGTTAGTGTTTTCAAACTTTTAAGAAAGAAAAATTATTGTCCAATGTTTCAAAATATCTGAACACAAAAATCTGAGTAAATTCTATACATAAGGGCTTAACAGAAAACTGAGAAAGCACCATATAACTAGAAGAAAAGCTAAAATAAGGTACTGTCATAGGCATATCAGGATCACAAATATTTGCCCTGCTGATCCTCTGTAACTTAATCTTGCAAAAGGCATTTTTCCTGCCCCCTTCCCCAGCTAGATAGGGTAAAAAAAGCATTTTATTATGTGCATGAATATTTAGTGTCTTTTTGGCAACTAGATAAACATTCTGGTGTTTTTTATTAGTTTGTTTTTAGATTGATGCGCTTTGTTCACTCAGCCTCCAGTATCTCTTACTAGATAAGCTATATGCCTCATGGTCTCTGTGATGTGGTCATATAATACATTGCCACTGAAGTGAAGAATTCAAACTTCCAAGCTTCTGTGAAATTACAGTTCTGAGAAAAGCGAAAAAAAGTATCTAGTAAGAACCTATAAAGATGATGTTATTGTCAAGGGAGGACTATCAGGACATGACCAAGCCTGGGAAATGATCAGAATTTCAACAGCTCCAGCTTGAGTCCAGTGATCACAGCTGAGGTGCTTCTTGAAGGACCTCATTAGGCTGAAGGTTAAAAAAGTTTTTATTATCAGAATTTGCAGTATTTAGAGTGAATTCATCAGAAATCTACTTTGTAACTTGGGGCACTCACTTACAAAAAAGGACAACTAGATTAGACACCCTAAAAAAAGATAATTTTTAAATTTTGCAATTTTTTAAATCAATGATGATCCTGTGAAATATTCTGGTAAGTAAATATGTGTATTTTACAGAAAAAAAAATCTGAGAACACTAGATGAAATTAAGGTACATCAAACTTAATATCTAAACATAGTCATGTACATACATGTGTGATTTTAATTGTAAGATATTCTCTCACTCAGCTGAGCATTCTCTTTGGCAGGAACACATGACAGAAATTTTAAAGCCTTCATTCGAGTATTTCAGGGTTTTACCACTGGTGAAAAATAAAATGATAAATTCAAAATCTTTTAAGGTGGGCAAAGTGAGTGGTGGATAGGAGATAATGCCTTACCCAGTCCATTCTATTTTCTATTAAGATATATCTCTATGCTAACAGAAAATAAGCATTTTATACCAACAGTTACAATCTATTGTGATCCTATGCCAGGCTCTGTATTATGACCTAAAGTTACTCCATTTAAAATTAAATCCAACTGAATACCACAATGATTCAAGAAGCAGGTACTATACTATTTCCGTTTATAACTATGAAAGCAAGATTAGTCGCTAGAGTGATTAATATTTCAAAGTTACATTAAGTTATACCTCAGAGTAAGGATTATGAAGTTATCTGTAGCTCTTAGAACTACTACTTTATAGTTCCACTTTTAACCATGGCACAGTATTATCTTGTATCTGTAGAGTGCTATGTACCCTTGAATTTATTCAGATGTCTATAAACTATATTGTTCAGGGTTTCCCTGAGACCCACATTCCAGCAACCATCATGGTCCTGGGCAAACAGGTTGGTCATTCAACAGAGGGCAATGTAACAGTGCAAATTCTTAAATCAGAGTGATCTGGACTTGCCTCCACACTTCAAATTTATTTTTGTGACATTTGGAAAATAATTTTCTAAGCCTTAGTTTCCTTATGTAAAATTATTATGGAAATTCTGTATAACCTAGAGGTATTTTGGAAAATAATGAAACAAATGCATGTGAAATTCTTTTTATAGTGCCTATCACCCAGTAAGTGCTAAGTTTAAGTTAATATTATCATCATCGGCATATTCAAAAAAACAAGGCTCACATACATTAAGTGACATCAGCAATTATACAGATAATCATTCTATTTTTGAAAAATAAAAATTTTGATCAGTGAATTGTGTAATCACTTTAACTCAACAGCAATGCTTTTGAAATAATTTTTTTGAATATGCTCAGATTTTCAAGTCTTGAAAAGGTTTAATCTTCCCAAGCACATTTTCTTTTTGCCTAAAATGTTTTGAAAGGAAAGTTGTTCCTTTTGCTTTATGAACTATATTATCAACGTTCATAAAAATAATTTTTCCTTAGGCCAGAGTTAGCATATTTGTGGTTATTTGAGATGTACTAATCATTATTATTCATAAAATGTTGAAAAGTAGGCCTTTTGTATCAAGTTGCAGCTCATGAGCAGTTTCAACCTGTTCTCATGTGCAATTATTTCCTGTCTTAATATTGACATAATATTTACTATTAGTGTTGCTTGACACAGAGTACCCTAAGACACAAGCATTGTAACTGTGCTCAGACCTCAATTCTCATTCACATGTTTATCTCAATTGTTAAAATCATGTAGTTCATCAGCCTCACTCACATTTCTAAGCTTGACTGATAGTCATCTAGGATCTCCTTCTCTGAGTTCACTCAACACCAAAAAATAATAAACTAAACTATATTACTTTGAAGCTAGAATTCTGGACATAGAGTCATTTGCAGTGAAATGCACAGGCAGGAGATTTGGAAGATGAAGTAAAACAGAGGCTATATTCTCACTGCTGTTTTGTTCTCAAATGAGGTGGGTAAATTTGTGGATGAGAAGCAATTGAGGTGACCAGTCTCAGCATTTCTGTGCCTGGTCACAGGCTGTCCTACTGTAGAATAACAGCATCAGGGACACAACTGTGGTGCTTTGACTTTTCACTCAGCTCTTCAGTGATAGACCCTGCTTTTGACTCTTTCAGTCACTGAAATCATCTTTAAGCCTCTCCTTGCCCGTATGGAATCCCTTTCCACTTCAAATGTCTAATGACTTTTGTTTCCTGTACAGAATTCAGACTGATGCTTTCAGTCTTTCCCCATTAATCTCCTGGTGACTCCTTCAGGCTTTCTGAAATGGCATGAACCGTTGACAATGTGTGCCCAATATCTCCCCTTCTCATTGACCATGTTTTCTCAGTAGATCATTTTCCATTCAAATTTGCACTGCCTTTTTCCTCATTAATTATTTGCCTGTAATATTTTTCTAGAACACAGAAAACATTTAACATTCACCCAATTCTTCTGTCTTCTAACTTCTCTAATATTAAGAACTGAGAAGAGGTCAGGGCAACTCTACATGTTCATGATCCCTATGTCTCTTCTTCCACATGCTTTTTTCAATTATGACTATCTTTTGTATCATGCCAATAGAATATAAACCTTCAAGAAGAGCAAATGTCATAGATTTAAAGGCATTAGGGATTATGGATGTAATGCTTTATATGGTCCCTCTGCTTACTTTTCCACTGGTTTCTAAAGTAATGCATATCTACATGGGTAGCTAGCCCTCTTATCTGTTTTTCTATTCTACTTTATTACCATCAATCTAATTAAAATTTTATTATCTTCAGGCTTAAGTAGCATCTTAATCTGTAATCCTTCTGCTTGCCTTCAATGTCTTTCTTCCAAAATTGCTAGAATATCCATGTTACAGAAAAATCTGATAAAAATTTAAATGCAAACTCAAGCATTTGCATGAATTAATCCAAATATGTTCAAGGTTTTTCATAGTAGAAATCAACTCATATTACCAGCAATATCTCTTGTAATCTCTCTTTACCCCAAGTAATCATATACAATTTTATTTCCCTGTGTCCATGCTATAGTTTCCAATATCTCACAGAAAAGTAAACTTATAGACTCCTCTATTTAAAAAATGATCCATATAATAAACATAGTAGAAAATATATTAAAATTGAGACATTAATTATCCATATTTTCTAGAGATATATCTTTGAGAAGAGAAATTTCTTTATCTCATATTTGATTACTAATTTTCTACGTTTTTTTTTTTTTTGTTTTTTTTTTTTTTTGAGATGGAGTCTCGCTCTGTCACCCAGGGTAGAATGCTGTGGCACGATCTCAGCTCACTGCAACCTCCGCCTCCCAGGTTCAAGCAATTGTCCTGCCTCAGCCTGGGATTACAAGTATGCACCACCACATTCAGCTAATTTTTGTATTTTTAGTAGAGAGGGGTTTTCACCACGCTGGCCGCCCCGCCTCAGCCTCCCCAAGTGCTGGGATTACAGGCAGGATCCACGGTACACGGCCAATTTCCTACTTATTTTTTTAGGCTTATGTGGACCATGAACATGTCCATGTCATCTTTGCCATAATTTTAAATTCTCTCTGAAATGTACTGGCAGGTAATTTCTTCTAACAGTTATTTTCTGTAACTTTCCCTCAGTTATATTAAATTCTAAGATTTCTCAGTAGATAAACAAGTAATATTGATATTTCTTTTCCAAAGTGCTTATGTCTGTCTATAGAATATTGTATTATTCGTGCAATTCACAATTTTGCATTGACTTTCTAGTTTTAATGGCCCAAATTATTTTACATAGTGTTTCTGAGTCCCAGCTATTTATTAAGAAATTATGTCATTTGCTTCTGCATGATATTACAGTATTGGTCTCCATACCGATACTTTAAAATTCCTTTTTGAAATGATTTATTTTAGATCTGGAGTAGCTTTTTTATTATGTTTATTTTCCTGTATTTTAGTAATTTTGAGAAATGAGTTTTGTTCTTTCTTTTAGTTGCTCTTCAATTTTTACTGTTTCTTACAGGTGGTTTCAATGTAATATCATATAAACCTCAGAAAGTGAATCATCATTAAATAAATTCTCTATTCAATTTTTAGCTATAGAATTTATAGTCTCCATTTAATGAAAACTTATTGGCTAAATCTCCCAGAATTAAAAATAGTCACTATGTTTTTTAAATAATTGAATAACTAAATAAAAAACATATACTAATTTATTATTTTTGCTAGCTATTAATTAAATCACTGCATTTACTTTCTGATTTCTGTCATAACCATTTAAATATATTTTTTAGTTTTTTTAAGATTCTCATTATTGCCATCTGGTGGAGAAGTGTTTTTCTGTTTTGTTTTGGTATGGTTGCTGATGTAATTTTTTTTAGTTGATAAATAAAAATTATATATATTTGTCATTTACAACATGTTTTTAACTACGTTGAATGGATAAGTTGAGCTAAATAGCAAATGCATTATCTGACTTCTTTATTATTTTTTTTTAGTAAGACTTAAAATCTACTCTCTTAGCAATTTTCAATAATATAATTCATTGTTATTAACTACAGTCATCATGTTGTACAATAGAGCTCTTGAACTTATTCCTCTATCTAAAAGAAAATTTTTATCCTTTGACCAGCATCTTCCCAGCCCCACTGCCCCAGACCCTGGTAACCACCATTCGACTCTCTATGAGTCCAACTTTGTTATATTCCACTAATAAGTGAGATCATGCTGTGCTTGGCTTATTGTATAGTTAATTAGAATCTTTTTAAAAATATCATTTCATATACATATTTTAAAACATCAAAGTAGAAAAATGCCTTAAAATTTATATATATTTTGAAATTCTTATGACTTTAAAATTTAAGAATAATCACACATACACATATATCATTAGCAACCTACATTTTTATATGATAGATATATACATATATATCAAAGTTGTGGCGTGTATGTGTACATATGCATACACACATATATAAGGGTGTGTATGTGTATATATATAATACATACATATATAGCAGTATGTATATATATGTTTACATGAATTTAAATATATAGATAAACAAGATTTTTCAATTGAGAACACCAATTTAAAATGGTATTTTCAACTGAGAACATGAATTCAAAATAATATCTTCAATTGTATGCAGGCTGTGAGCCAAGCAAAATTGGTGGTATTAGGCATATGCATAAGACATCTATTTCTCGATCTGATAATGTCCAAAACTGAGCCTGCTGTAACTCTTTAGAAGACACAGTGCAATTTATTCAAGGTTGTAAGGAATTGATATTGGTTTCATAAACAATAACTATTGGTGAATTGATATAACTGAAAAGTCAAATATGTGAAACATTTAAAAAATGTTAGCCAATATCTTCATGGTCTATTCCCTGATTTTATAGAAGTTGGGAGTAACCTGAAAGTTTTATAAGGCATTTTCTTTTATCAAATGTAGAACCGTATATTGCCTATTTATGCCATGTCTATAATAGCTCTTGCCCAGCAGATGGCAGCACTTGCAATATTATGAAATTAAGAAAAACACAATTATTAAACTCATTTAAACAATAAATACAAATTTTTAATTTTATCAACATTTTTAAATTTACAAATACTTATATATTTATACATTTAATTTTATTAACCCTATAAAAATAACATATAACACAACTTATGGAAATATTTAAGACACATTATTCATGACAGAAAAACACTGACAGGAATATAAAATCTTCACTAATACAGTCATAGAACACAAGAAAATCCAGTTATGCTCATCAAATTTAGAATACTTTTATATTCAAAATAAAAATAACCTACTGTTTATTTGTGTAGTACTTTCAAAGACCTTATCACTTGGTCAGCATATTAAGCTTAGATTACTTCAAAATATCACCAAAGCTACTTGCTTGGTGAATGACATTTTAAAACGACATGTCTTCAATTATTTTAAATAGCATTATTTATTCATCAGTACATAGTCCTTAACCGCAATTGAGTAAAACCTTCTAATTTCCTTTAGAAATATTTTCACCTGTGTTAATTTTCACATAACATGAAACATCAAATTAAGAACCCATGTCTACATCATTTTTCTGTATTTCGTTAATTCTAAAAATAAGACTTTTTAATATATGTATGCTTTCTCCAAATTAAAATACAGTTGCAGGAAAAGCATTTCATTGGTTTGAAATATGTGATACTGATAATTAGATGAGTGAAGCAAACATCTTTATTTTGGCATTCTTAGTGTCAGTCAAATAATGAGAAATTCTTCCAAATATGTGGAATTTATCTGGGATTTAGAAGTGAGGATTATAACATAAGATGCACAGCTATGTCATGCCACGTATGCTTCTGAAGAAAGGAGAATAAAGGGAAACTTGCATTGGCAAAAATTGAAGTTCACATAAACTGCTTGGAAACATAATTTGTTGGTTTCAGAGACTCAGCGACAGAGTTGGTGTCAGTTCATTGGTGGAGATGCCATTACTGGGTAGGTGTTCTTTCAAGTCATCAAGGGTTACTTTAGAAAGTCCTTAAGACAGTCTTTATCTCACACATACAAGCATGAACCCTCCCCTTTGTCTCTCCTGGCTTTGTCTGACAAAAAAAAAAGACTTCATCCTAGTATCTGCAACTTTCAGGTTAGAGATACCTATCAACTGGCCAAAGAAAGAGCAATGACTAAAGACTTCTAAAATCCAGCAATACATACTGTAATTTGAATATTCTTAAACTTAACTAACGTGTGAATTAAGACAAGTTACCTACTTTCTCTTATTCATATCCCAAGGCACTGCATCCTCCAAGTCCCTGTTAATTTCTAGAGTGTTTCACTGATACTTATAAAAGTCAATTCCTCTTACTTAGTCTCTTTTCCTCCCCTTTTGTAGCTTCTCATTGCCAATGCCCTCTCTATTCCTTTGAGATCATCTCATTATTGTCAGAGGCAGTGCTTCAAATGCTGCCTATGTCTTTGCTGTTTAAGCCTCAGAGGATTCAGCATCCTGTTTAAAAATGGGCATTTCTCCCTTTTGATCCACGCTTTGTCACATTATTCACAAGCAAACAAATCAGTATAACCTGTGATCTTCCCACCCAAAACTTAGTATCGTTGAGCTCTCCTTGAAGACAGCTTCTTTAAAATTTGCCTATAATCTCTCTATCAACAGATCAACAATTAACACCCTCCAAACCAACATACAAAATTAAACCTATAGGAATCATGAGTTTGGGTTCATTTGAATTGAATGATTCAATTGTCTTCATCATTTTTCTCATCAGTTATAGTATACATCTTGACTTTGGCATAAAGTTTTCTCTACCATGAAACAAAACTGCCAATGTTCTCCAAATGTCATGCTTCAACAGATATAACCAAAAGATTCTAACTTTCTTTATGTAAAACTCTACCTACAAAGTATTAAAAGAATGGACTGAATATCAACATGTACCCATGTCCATCTGTCTCCATGCTAGCTTCTAACTTACACATGTAGCGCTGACCTAAAAAACACCTCTTGACCCTAGTCATCTTTTCCAAAACTCCATGAAAACAGTTAATTAATTTCTTAGTAGCTAATATAATTCTTTTCACTCTACATAAGATGAGCACTTTGTTGATAGGTCAGTTTATATTTCCTCTTGATTACCCTAAATTAGCACATCAATTATTAATTACAGATACAGAAAAATACACACAATTAGTATGAGTAGCAAGGGTTTCCTCCCTCTAACTCTTTGAAAAAGTACCAGTAGGGGAGAAAGTCACTGTCAGGTACTGGGAAGCATCTGAAGATGTAAGCTGTTTTCATGCTAATGAATTAGACTGTGATAGTCTTACAGATATTAGCAGAAACTATGAAGCTCCTGGGTCAGAAACAACACAGTTTACTACTCATAGCTAAAGCAGTACTCAGGATTAAATATTTTACCTTTTCCCCAAATAAAATTCATGCAGGGTAATGAAATGAGGCCCGGGTATTTCCTGCACACACTGTGTGGACTGTTACAAAACACCCATGATGGAAGGCCCAATATTCTTTGAGCTCTCCTGGCCAACCTGCCTATCCTCCCATTCAGTGAAAGATATTTTCTTTATTACCCTGGAATGTTATTCAAATCTGCTATAGGGAGGAAGATATTTCTATCTTTACTGTCCTAGAATGTAAGCAAATATGTTCCAGATAAATGAGGCACCTCTATCTTCCAAGGCTGCTTATAAGAACAGTCTTGAAAAGAGAGTCTGGAAGACATTCATTGTTAATGCCTAGACAGGTATCTATATTACAGACACGTGGATTTCAATCATTTCTTTAAATAAAATAAAATTACCCCCATTTTTTATTTATTTTGTTTTCTTTGAGTGTTGCCCAGAACAAACAAACCCAAAAGAGGGATATTTTTTCAAAAAATGTTTATTATTGCTCATGGTTCTGTGGATTGTCTGGGCCGACCTAGGCAATTCTGCTATATGTGCTGCTGGCTGGAATTGTTCATGTAGCTGAATCTAGCAAAAGCTCTCCTGTTCCTAGAACATTCAAGGTGGTTTTGCTCATATGTCTAACACCTCAGCTTGTTAGGGCTTGGTCTCTAGCAGGAGAGTGGATGGCTTATATAGTATCCAAGCCCTGTGGAACAAATGTGAAAGCTACAAGGTTCTCAAAACCTAACTTACAAAATTCCAATGATGAAAATGTATTTAAAATCCAGTTCAGATTCAAAGTATGGGGACATTAATTATTTTGATGGTGTATAAGGGTGGAAAGATTTGTTGGTGGCCATATTTTCTGACAATCTAGCGTACTTCATGTGCTATTTTGTGTAAGTGTGCAATTTGTACCCTCACTAATGTATTAACATTTGTGATAGATGAAGTAAATGATAAACAGAAAATAATAAGGAAGCTCTGGGATTTCTTTAAGTACAATATTGACTTTTTGATAGCTTGGTCTCAAACATATATGTGAGTTTATAACTTTCATATTAAAAGAGTGCTTATAATGTTTGAAATTTTTCTAAATTGGACTTACAGTGTGTTACTCATATTAGAATGAAGTGCTCTGCTAAATTATTAACAGTGAACTTTATTATATAGATTATTTGTCGCATTTTTACTAAAAAGAAGTAAGTAAAATAAACTTTATTTATATAGAGTTGACCAAAAATGTTTCATCATTACTGTTTTAAAATCAGGAAGCTTCACCTGAATTTGTAAATTTCAGTTGAATTTTCATTGCATAAATTAAATATATTTAGTAAACCCATTCCATCAACATTACTTAATTCTATTTTTTAATCTGAATATATCCTGTAGCTGTGGTTCCCAAACTGTATTGAGTGTGCCACAGTAAACTTTTAGGGGTGCAGTAAGACATTTGTATTTTCAAATGAAACACAGAAATACTCAACATCTGTCATATATTATACAAAATATTAAGGTAACTTACAGTTTCAATGTTAGATAATTCTGTATTCCTTTTAATTATATCACATCTTTACAAAGCTGGAGTTTTGGCACTTACTATGACAGAATGCAAGTGGTACCAGAAAGGAGTCCTGATCCAGACCCCAAGAGAAAGTTCTTAGATCCCATGCAAGAGAGAATTTGGGGCGAGGCCACAGAAGAAAGTAAAAGCAAGTTTATTAAGAAAATAAAATAATAAAAGAGTAGCTACTCCATAGGCAGAGAAGCAGCATAGTCTGCTTGACTGAGTATAAGTATGGTTATTTATTGATGATATGCTAAACAAGGGGTGGATTATTCATGAGTTTTTCAGGAAAGGGGTGGTGATTTCTCAGAACTGATGGTTCCTCACATTTTCAGACCATATAGGGCAACTTCCAGACATTGCAATGGCATTTGTAAACTATCATGGCACTGGTGAGAGTGTGTTTTAGTATATTAATGTATTACGATCAGCATATAATGAGCAGTAAGGACAACCAGAGTTCACTTTCATTGCCCTCTCAATTTTGACGCATTTTGGCTGGCTTCTTTACTGCATCCTGTTTTATCAGCAGAATTTTTGTGTAACTACTGTCTTCTGCAAGAATCTATATTATTATTTTTAAAGCAAAACTTAGACTAAGAATGCTTTTGTTCTTAAGATATCATCAGGACATTCCCTGGGTCTATTAAGTCCTGGGTCTGTTCAGTAAACATTATTAAACTATTTTCTTAACTGTGAATATTCTGTGGACTAAAAATGCCCATCCACCTAGGAATTCAGCCCGGTAGGTCTCAGTCTCATTTTACCAGCCCCTGTCCAAGATGGATTTGCTCTGGTTCAAATGTCTCTGACGCAAGTACTGTGGAAAGTCAATGTGCACTATGAACATTACAATTATAACAAATTATTGGCTTGCAATTTGGTGTTCGGGCAAATAAAATAATCACCTTTCATTTGCTTTCTCTCATATTATCTAATGTGGTCATTTTAATTATTCAGATATAATAAAGATATTTTCTTTAGGATATATAATAAATTGGGTAATTTTTTTGTTAATAATCTGAATGATAGTCTGTCAAATGTTTTATTAATCTGGTCTAATGTAACAGGTTACAATTCAACCATTCAACCACTACACTTCAGTTAGGCAAACAATAAGTAGTTTATAACTTAATTACTCTTTCTTAAGTTCTCCTCCTCCTTGGGTATCCTTACGCTGGTGAATGTTTTTGTGTGTGGGTGGGGAGGCCCACACCAAGAAACACCTTTAAAACTTGCCAATCTATGGAATCTCAGATTATCATTAGTCTTTGTTACGGAATATCTCATCTATTTCCAGACTGACTTTTAATGAGATATACATATTCTATTTGGCCTGATAGGAAACACCATGCAGGAATTTGCTGCTGCAGTAAAACAAATCACTTTTACACTCTGACTTCTTTGTGCTGATACCAGCCTACCAGCTCTCTTCTCACATCCAAGATCACTCAAGTTCTCCAGTGGAAAAGGAGGATGGCATATTAGATTTGTCAAAATATCTGCCTCTCCTGTCACTGCTGCGCCAACATTCCACAGGCAATGCTCCACACCATTCTGAATAGGAAAACTATGAGAATGGAGCTTCTTCCTGTGTTCACACTAGAGATGGTAGAAAAATACCTTTGCCCTTAGAATTCCAATTAGTCTCATTAGTACATTCTTCTACATGACCTGGGAACATAGAGGCAAGTCAGGGCACATTTATCTAAGCATCTACTTCATTTCCAGATTTATTTTTTCTGACTGTCAATCTTTTCGGTCCACTCTTTTTTTCCTAAGTGTTATATCTTCCCTGTTTCTGATGTAGAATTCTCTTCACCCCATCTCCTGGAGTTAAAATGGCACAATCAATATTACAAAAGAATATTTACAAAAACATGATAATCAAATCGAATTGATATTTCTTTATTGGAACTCAAGTGCAGGAAAAGTCCTTAGTGATATCATATTCTCATTTCAATGTAAAACACTGTTAAAATGGAAAATGTTCTATATGCTTTGGTTTGAGGCATCAGAAGACCAACAAAAATCAATATTTAGTAAATATCTCCATATCCAAAATGAAATGATAATTAATATATGCAAGAGTTGTAGAAAGATATGTATACACCTGTTTAGAGACCCAGAATCACCATAAGCCTTCAGAGTATAAGTAAGTTTGGGATTATTAGCAAAGAAGATATCTCTTTGGAAGATTCTAGAATTCTTTGGCATTTTCTTAAATCTCCATGGAGAGGTCAAATATGTTATTTCTTCTCATTGACAGTGAGATGGGCATCCAGGAGACCCCTCAGAACTTAACCTATGCCTCTTGATTCTGAGTGATCCACTAAAGCTAGACTCAAACCTTGAAAGCTACAAAATTAAGACTGTAGGCTAGGTGTCTGATGACAGTCTAGTCTAGCGAACTAGACTTAATGAAGAATGACTAAGACTTCCATAAATTTTTTAGGCAAAGGATACCCAATTGTTGCTTATGAACAAGCTTTATACTGAGAGGGATATAGCAGATCTGGAGCCATTATAGAAAGTTTTTTTTCCCTGAAAACCTTCCTAGAGGCATAAGACTGGATGTGACCTGTTAGAATGTATTAAGTGATAGCACCTGAAGTAGACACACAACCACAGATCCATATCAATAATCCTCATATATGAATAATCTACCAGTTTGCTGTTCTGGAAAGAGAATGTTCTCTATCATCTGAAAGAATCAAGCAGAAAATGTGAAAGGGCTCATGGCAGCTGATCAGGCAATCTATACTTTCATCAACTCTGTAGCCCATCATGACTTCTCTATTGAATTGTGTCCCTCACACACACCTCACACCCTTGGCTATTGCTGCTAATTTCTCTATTGTGGACAAATGGGTAGAAAATAGGTGTCCTGGCTGGGCGTGGTGCTCTAGCCTGTAATCCCAGCACTTTGGAAGGACGAGGCAGGCAGATCACCTGAGATCAAAAGTTAGAGACCAGACTGGTCAACATGGCAAAACCTGTTTCTACTAAAAATACAAAAATTAGCCAGGCATGCTGGCATGCACCTGTAATCCTAGCTACTTGGGAGGCTGACACGGGAGAATCACTTGAACCTAGGTGGCAGAGGTTGCAATGAGCCGAGATCGTGCTGCTGCACTCCAGTCCGGGGTGACAGAGCAAGACTCTGTCTCAAACAAAACGAAAAAACAAAATAGGTCTCCTGAGTAAAAATGGAATGAAGCAAGAGTGATACTTAAAAACTTCTGCTCAACTTAGTCTGCTATACCTAGATATTTTCCGTTACAAGCTGTCTTCACCTGGACGTATATCAAACTGTGGAAGCTGTTTGCCTAGGCATTGTCAGAGTTTTGTATTAGTTTATAAGATCCATACTTTTACCTTATTTCATGGCTTCTATAGAGTTGACTTGGGACTAGAAAGCCTTCCATCATTAAAATTCCTTTCACTTATATTTATTTTTAAAAGTTTACCATGCACATTTCCAAGCATGTCACATTCTGTGTATTTTTATTTATTTTAGCTCTGGGGAAAAGAAATAAAGAAGCATCCTCAGTTATACATTTGGCCTTGTGTTCAGAGGAAGCAGAGTATATGAAAACCTTTCATCTTCAATGTGTACAACTCATAGGCTTATACTAGTTTCGCACCCAAATGTTGACTAATGAGAACTAAAACTGCCAGAATCCCATATATACTTTCCCTTTTGAACAACAAACACTCTCTCTTCAGCAAACACACAATCAATGAGCCCTTTTCTGACGAACTTTTCTGGAAGCTTCAGCATAAATGTCATTTCTATTTGGAGTCTTGTTTAAATTTTCAAATTCAGTTTGGTCCCCCATATTGCAAATAAAAAAATTATCATCTTTCATAATTGTTATTAACCAACCATATTATAGTTATTTCTTTCCTATTGCTATTCTGATTAAAGTACAATCTAGAAGTTCTGGACTCTTTTATCTTGTTTGCATGCAGCATCCAGTGTTTTGACAATTCAAGTTCTCAAATAAGCTTTTAATAAAGTAATGAATGAATTTATGATGATTATCATTAAATAAGCTATGAATGGAAAAGAGCAGTGAATATCAAAATCTAGCTTTCAAAACATCAAAAATCAAAATTCAAGATGATGGTAAGGGGATAGAGAGGGATAGATGTATAGGCAGGAGTGTGTGTCTGTGTGTGTGTGTGTGTGTGTATGTGTCTGTGTGTGTGTGTGTGTGTGTGTGTAGTCATTTAATGGTGGGGTACCAGTGAGTCATTTCATAATAAATGATTTTTAAACTGACTTTGCAACAAAACAACAAATTTTTGTTGTTACTAATTCTTAAATATTTATTTAGGTTTATTTGTCACTCCTATTTGCAATAGGAACATAGATCAAAGATAATGTTAAATTATAGATCACTTAGCTTGCCAAGAAATAGATTTTTTTAAATAGAGAAGGCTTTAAATATGGTTGCCTTATGGATAAATTCATTCAAGTGAAGAAATAAGCCTCTAGGACAGAATTACTTAGAATTACTCAGATTTATCTACATGGGGGTTTGGGATAAACTCCACATTAAGTGAAGAAACAGATGGACAAGTGGTATATTTTTGGCAACCTGTTTTTTATTAAATAAACTAAATTGACTGTTTTGCATATGTGAGGGCAGAGTACTAAGTATCTCTTTAATCTTTCCCATTACTGTAAATAATATATGTCTGTTACACAGATGCATTTTAAAGGACATATAAAAACAGTTGGCATTTATCCAATCATTTTGTTGCTTTGATACTGATTTCTAGACACGCTAAAGATTATAAATAGGAAAGTTAGTCAACATTTTGTTGTCAGAAGTTACTCATAAAATTAAACAATTCACTAATTTTGATACAATTATAATAGTATGCTTTAGTGCATGTTTAACCCCAAAGGAATATAATTATATGTTTTGTACAGCCTTGCACTTGATTAAAATAATCTACAAAGCAACTTGAGTTTGAGCTTAGTTTTATACATAGTGACATTTGAAACTAAAGTTACGAAAAGAAACTGAAAAATGTTTCAAAAACAAGAGCCACAAAAGGAGTTCAGTAAATTAAACAGAATACCGTTAAAAACACACAAAATGTCTTCCATGATTACAAAAATTATGTTAAAAAAACTAGAATATATGTGAACATCTCTGAATATAATTATAAAGTTTTAATGAATAATTTTTAAATGATAGGAGTAAATAAAAACACATGCCATATCCCAGTGTGGGAAGACAGACTATAAGAATGCTTATGTTCTCCAATGAATTTTTAATACTAAATTTATTACCATCACAAATATTAGCTTGATAATTTGATTAAAATATGTGTCTAGACGAGAAAAGTGCACGTGCCTAGCTACATTGAAGGATAACTATAACGGGAAGTTATTTTTTTCTAGCTAACAAGAACACATGTGCAAGCATGTAAACTTTGGCACTGACCATTGAAGCTTCTCTTCAAACATGTGTTAATCAACTCAAAAGGGCACCTGACAACTTCAGTATCTCCTGAAAGCCACAAGCAACATGCACAGACAAATATTTATTTCGGCTTCCACTTCATGTGGAACACATGTGGGACATAGGTTACATGAAAGCATTCTCTTGAAGACTTATGACCTCTACCAGATCACATCGGGAGAATAATGTTACTGGTACTTTATTTGGTCTTATTTGTAATTTACTATCACCCTTTTCAAGGTAAAGCAACAGGTTGAGAAGGGAGCAGAAATCTGTGATCTTTCTAACTTATTGGTTTTATCCTTTCTTCCTCTTTCTCATACTTCACATCAAAGGCAAGGCTTTCCATAAGGTTTTCTTTTCTGGAAGGAGCTTCTATTTAATCATATTCTTTTTCAGCTTTAGGCAAAATGGGAACATTTCTTGTTTTATCAGAAGAAAACCTACATCTTGCTCATAAATTAAGAAAAATGTAAAATACTAACACCACTGCAATTTAAAAACAAACTGTAGACAGAGACAAATACAATGAAAAAATGATACTAGTGTTGACTTCTGGTTTGTACCAATACCCTGTTAATTCAAAGCTCCAATGTAATGAAGTGGACATGATATACATCACTTCTAGGTCTAGCTCTATAATGGTTTGTCAATTCTTCAGGCTCTCTCTCTCGTTTTCTCTTTCTCCATAACTAGAATAACTTAACAGCCCTAGAAGCTGTGAGCACCGCTAATGTAAAGAGGCAGGACTCTAATTACTGCTTGGAGCAAAGTCACCCAAGAGATCCGCCGCCAGAAACAATTGCATTGGATTCTGTACAAGCAATAAATTCATTTTTATTGTATGAAGCTGAGATCAACTGAATTATAAAAATTCACTACAATCATGAGTTTAAAAAAGTAGAAATAAAAATGGGGTGCCAACAATAAAACTTTAAGATTTGTGTAAATCACTAAATTTGATATCCTTATAAATAATAAGTGAATTCCATTGCTAAGTTAATTTTACTGGATTGCAAAGCACTTTATGCCTTTCCTGGATTTACACAAATTAACCTTAATTTTCTGTTTCCTGTGATTAAAAACACGTAATTTTCCAAATATTTTAGCCTTTAATTTTCTATTTTTTCTTAATTATCATAAGCAGGAGAGAAGATTGATATCTATATAATATTATCTACAATAAATATAATTTTAGTAAATCCATATTAAAAACACAAAAGATTCTCAGCAAATACAAAATAATGATATATTCCTTCGAATGTCTATGCTCTGCTTTTATCTTGGGAACAAAATGTTGGTAATCTTTTATTTAGATCATTTATGATGTGACTGTATATGTGGTTTTTATTATTTGTTATTATGAAATTGTGTTCGATAGTATATTTAGAGCTGTACATTTACTAATAAAGCTATTCCAAAAATGATATATTTAGTCATAGTTTGTCGTATCCTCAAAATCTATGAAAATTAAAATATTGTTTAAAATAATTTTTTATTATGTAATAGAAAAATGTGTTAGTATTCTGGTGACAATTAATAGGCCATGCATTCACCTGAAAGAGCTTTATGAAACAGACTGATTTTAGAAGGGTAAATTTATTATATAAATTATTTGCCACAAATTAACATTTAACAGTTATTATTTTTATACATTTCAAAATAATAAAATGTTTTCTTAACTATAATCTAAGATTCACAATTTTAAAAAACAGGGAGAAAGATTATGAACATTTGAATGAGCTTTAGTGTTTTAAATGAATAAAAGTATTATATCATTTATATAGGCACATCTTAAATGATTTTCACTAGTATTTGCTAACAGCAGAGGGAGATATTGAACTACAAATTCCGATTTTACTATGCCTATCTTTTGCAGAATGATTTATACCCAGTTAGACATTTGATTTTGAATTGTTTTTTTGAAAAAGAAACACAACTTTTCTACAAATATTTTATGAAGATGTTTTTCTCTTAAGATATGTTTAACAACACACAACCAATAGTGTTTTTAAATTTGGTAATTCATGGATTTATATTATGCTAACAGATCACTTGGTATTTTACTTAACTAACTTTTAAATCTCAAGTAACTCAAAACTAATACATTCTATGTTTCATTAAAACTGACTGGGGCAGTAAAGCATGATCTTTTACACTCAGCCAGACGTGAATGATGCCTCGGGTCTGTTACTTACTAGCTGTGTGACCCTTGGCAAGTTATTTTTATTTTCTAATTTTCACTCTTTTTTACCTGTAAAATAAGGATCATAATAATATGTCATTTAAAGGGTTGTTGTGAACACACTCTCTCTCTCTCTCTCTGTCTCTGTATATGCAGTGTTTTGTATATCTTTTAAAGGGTTGTTGTGAAGACTCTCTTCTCTCTAGGTACATATAGTATTTTTTTATATATAGTATTTAGCAAAGTAATTTTCAATTAAAGATGGTCAATATACATTTATTAATATTCTTGATATTGTAACTACTTTTAGAATTCAAGAAATATTTATTAGTGAATGCATAAAATACATAAATCTTCAATTACTAATCATATACAACTAAATTATATTAAATAATATTGATATACACATACATAATACTTAGTGTATTAGAGTAAAATATACTTGATATAATTTATAACATTAAACATGCAATTATATTTTTGTGTCTGGTACATGATAATCATCCTAATCTTACTTGTAATATAAAATTTCCTTTTTATGTTTTCGTTTTTATTATAAGAACTGATTATTTTAAAATGTTAATGTCATCAGAACACATGCCATCTCAATTATATAATTTTTAAAAAAATCAAAGAAATAAAATGTGGGAAATAAAATAACATTGATACTAAGTAGATATAATCTTGGAAGACTGTCATTTAATAACTTTAAATAAAAGTATAAGATTGAATTTAATTATATTGAAATTAGGAGAAACTGGATTTCTTTTGGGTTCATTGCATTCAAAGATTGCTGTCTCTTTAATTTCAGTCCAACCTTATTTTCTGCAAGATAATTAAATCTAGCTCTTGTTAAATTATGTCACCTCATTTTCTGATTCATTTTATATTGCTGATAATATAAGGTATGTTTCCACTAAGCTTTATAACTGTTTTTCACATTAGCAGGTCCTACAGCTGAGGTTTCTACCATTTAATTTAACTTTTGGGGTTACATAAGAATCAATCATTGTTTCTGGTAGATGCTAGATTTGAAATACATCTACACGTACAGATAAGACTTTGACAGGTAAGATATGCAACAAATAACATAAATTTCAGGGAGAAGGAACAGTTTAAAGAAAGTCAATTTGAGTAATGGAGGAATAGAAAGGATATTATCTCTATACAAGGAATATATAGGAATTTAATGATTCCTCAAGGATATAGAACCAGAAATACCATTTGACCCATCAATCCCATTACTGGATATATACCCAAAGGATTATAAATCATTCTGCTATGAAGACATATGCACACATATGTTTATTGCAGCACTATTCACAATAGCAAAGACTTGGCACCAACCCAAATGCCCATCAATGATAGACTGGATAAAGAAAATGTGGCACATATACACCATGGAATGAATACTATGCAACCATAAAAGAAGAATGAGTTCATGTCCTTTGCAGGGACATGGATGAAGCTGGAAACCATAATCCTCAGCAAACTAACACAGGAACAGAAAATCAAACACTGCATGTTCTTGCTCGTAAGTGGGACCCGAATAATGAGAACACATGGACATGGGGAAGGGAACATCACACAACGGGGCCTGTTGGGGAATGGGGGGGAAGGGGCGAGAGAGCATTAGGACAAATACCTAATGCATGCAGGGCATAAAACCTAGATGACGGTTGATGGGTGCAGCAAACCACCATTGCACATGTATACCTACATAACAAACTTGCACGTTCAGCACATGAATCCCAGAACTTAAAAGTAAAATTTAAAAAATAAAAAGAATTTAACGGAGAGTAAATTTATGGAGAATTTTGTATTGCACACTGAGTTAAACTAGTAAGAAAAAAAAAAGAAAAATTTTAATCACTAAAACAGCCTACTCATGAACATTTATGAATATTTATTTTCCAAACATTAGCAGATGATTTTGAGATTGATAAAGACAGCACAAAAGAAGAGAGTCAGTCATTTGGGAGAAACGCGAGCACTTGAAAATATGTAGAGATTATCTGAGACAAAGGACCACGAGAGTGAAGTTCTAAAAGGGGAGGTGAAGGGAATTGATACATTTTCTATAGACTTTTGAACACCAACGCAAAATGATACGGTTATCTTATTAAAATATGCACCAATAAAGTTTAGTCTATGAGAATTTTCTTATGTCAAATGATCATACCCAGAAGCCAAGTTTCATCATTTTAGAATCATTTATGGCAAATTTTCATCAAGAGTTAGAGAAGATAAGCTTATATCAAAACATTTTGGCACATCTTACTATATTTTGCAATTTATAAAAATATGACCATTAGCCAGGTGTGGTGGCACATGCCTCTCTAGTCCCAGCTACTCGGAAGGCTGAGGCTGGAGAATCACTTGAACCTGGGAGGCGCAGGTTGCAGTGAGCCGAGACTGTGGCATTGCACTCCAACATGGGTGACAGAGCTAGACTCCATCTCAAATAAAAAAATGACCTTGGTCTAAATGTAAAGCAGATGTTGACTTTTAGTCAGGTGATATGGTTTGGCTGTGTCCCAGCACAAATCTCACCTTGAATTGTACCCCTATAATTCCCTATTTCCCATGTGCTATGGGAGGGACCCAGTGGGAGATAATTTGAATCACGAAGGCAGTTTCGCCCATGATGTTCTCATGGTAGTGAACAAGTTTCATGAGATTAATGGTTTTATCAGGAGTTTCTGCTTTTGCATCTTCCTTATTTTCCTCTTGCTGCTGCTATGTAAGAAGTCCTATTTACCTCCCACCATGATTCTGAGCCCTCCCCAGCCACGTGGTACTGTAAGTCCAATCAAACCTCTTTTTCTTCCCAGTCTCAGGTATGTCATCATCAGCAGCATAAAAACAGACTAATACATCAGGATATAACAAATAACCCATGACCCTATAGGCGGGGATTAATGAATTTATTTCCTGTATTTTCTTTAACATTGATCTTCTGGAAAAAGACACAGATTTGTTTCTCATAAAATACATTGTCATATGTAAGGATCAATATTTTATTTACAAACCTAATGGTAGTGTTTGACTTGACTAATTTTATTTCAAGTGTCCCATATATTAAAGCATTATCAATTTATGACATTTGATTATAGTTAGCAAAAGAAAGACACATTTTCAAATTTATTTACTTGAAATATCTTAGATATTTCTTTTAACTAGTATTCTTCCTAGTTAAAAGAAATTAGACTAATTAAAAATCTAGGGCATTTATAGTGAATGTATTGTGTTGATCTTATCATGATCTGTGGCCCATATTATAATGAAATCATCTTCTGTTTATTTAAAATGAATGTTTGTAAAATTCACACGTATTTAAATGATACAAAAAGCTATTCGTTATTCCCTTTGTTCATACATATCAGGTTAAGACAGAAATATGAATTCATTTTTCATTTACCAGTTATTTGGATATTGTATTTAAATATTTAAAGAAAGTATGTTAGTATACACTAATATAAAATACAAGCCTATGCCAGGCACAGTGGCTCATGCCTGTAATCCCAGCACTTTGACAGGCCAAGATCACAGGGTCAGGCATTCAAGACCAGCCTGGCCAACATAGTGAAACCCTGTCTCTACTAAAAATACAAAAAATCAGCCAGACGTGGTGGTGGGCACCTCTAATCCCAGCTAGCTTGGAGGCTGAGGCAGGATAAGCACTTGAATCTGGGAGGTGGAGATTGCAGTGAGCTGAGATAGCACCACTGCACTCCAGCCTGGGCAACAGTGCAAGACTCCATCTCAAAAAAATAAAATAAAAAATACATGACTAAATAAACTGAAATTTACCTATATAAAATGCTTGCTAAGTGAGATAAGCTGCCATGCATGTATGGTAATAAAATTAAGATATGACTCAATATAAAAATAAAATATATTCTCCTCAGTCTCTAAATAAACTAAAATTTGTGCACCATCAAATGTTTTACCAAGCTATCAGTCTGTTTTCACCCAGAGAAACAGAACATCTAGGAAACACAGAAAGATTGACAGATGGATTTGTTAGAAAGATAGAGCTGTTATTACAGAATTCTGACAGCTGGTGAAGCAGTCCCTTAAAGCTATTATCTCTGTGTCTAATGCTGGAGTTTGAAGTCCACAGAACAGGCAGTCAGAAAAGAAGATCACAAGGAAGCTGGAAATCATTATGAGCTTGAACCCCATAAGGACACACTGAAATCCATATTTGTTCTTGTTGACTCTGACCTGAATAACGAGGGTGTCCTGCAGAAGCAGCCAAGGCCTTTCATCACATACCAACTGACAAAATTTCATTATATATCCAATAATTTACTATATTTTTAATTTTTAAAATGTGTTTAGAACACAATGATCATTAATAAAATTATAGCTTTATCTTAATCAGTGTTCAAAATAATGAACCAAATGAAACTCTTCCAAAAAATTATCAATTAATTTGGCACTCATCCATCCTGGCATCACTCCTTTTAGTATAGCCAAGGGGCAAGTGAGGCTACTGTCCTAGAGTTTCTACCAGAGACACATTCCAGATGTCAGCGCCTAATATACGGTCTGAACTCAGACAACTTGTGCTGCTGATATGATCAAAGCAGTCAAATTTCTCAGCACGTGCTCTAACATATCCCTTACTTGGTTGCTCTGGGCAGTGTTTAGCAGTTCTACATATTCACATAGCTGCTTTGATTTTTCAAGACCATTTGCAGAAGCACTTAAACAACTTCTAGATCACATATGCTGCCTCCAGGGAAACTGACAGACTACATGTAAAGCCCCAATAAATAATATCTTATAAAATTAGTATTTTTATAATATTTAAATTTTATCACAACTCTTAACCATTATAACAAAAATTAATTCCAGCCTCCAAATATTCTCTGAGATTATTGATATTGTATATTCCTCTATTAAATTAATCATGCTAGAAGAAAAGGCCCATGAGTGATTGGTGTAAGGCCAGTTGCCTGGCCAGGAGCTCAGACATGCCTATCCTTCCCGGCAAGAAGGAATTACGTCACCACTCTGCACCCGACATGTAGCCCCCGCTGAAAACCGCCCCACCAAAAATTTTTTAGAAAGCCCCGACAAACCTTGCCTGATAGCACTCCCTTGCCCGATAAGCACTTTGCCCCGTCAAGGTCATTTCTCCCAAGACGGCCCACTCACCAAAGATCCCGCCTACCTACCAGTAATAACTGCCTTCACTCCACTTCCCGGGTCCCAATATCCAGTCAAGTGCCTTCTGCTTTGTCTCCCCTATGTCAATCAAATGCCTTCACTCCACTTCCTGGGTCCCAATATCCAGTCAAGTGCCTTATGCTTTGTCTCCCCTATGTCAATCAAATGCCTTCACTCCACTTCCTGGATCCCAATATCCAGTCAAGTGCCTTATGCTTTGTCTCCCCTATATCCAATCAAATGCCTTCACTCCTTATAAAACCCCTTACCCTAAAAAGTTAAGTGCGACTTCTCTGGCCCTTACCTAAACCATAAAAACTCACCCGGGAGCTGAATAAATCGGATTTGCATTTTCTTATACTGGCCTCAGTTTCCTCATTTCAACTCAACAGTATACCTTACAATTGGTATTTGTGGCATTCTACTAAAATTTATTAGGCCAATATATGTTTATTTCAATATGTAATTGATTCTCATTATTTGCAGTAGTTATGTTTTATAATGTCATCATGAACACTGAATTAGTGAATACTGAACCATTGCTCCTAGCAGAAATAGAGGACTAGGTTCCTGCCAGCCTCTGGTCAGAGCACTTCCATCAATTGATCAATCCATAAAATCCATAACCTTGTTTTATGTGTGTTTCTTTTTAAAAACACCTTGTTTTGTGTACATTTTTGATTCATTAACATTGAACTCATGGCCAACAGCACTACAATTTATGCCTCAGTGAAGCTTTTCTAGCATGTATATTTTTCTCTTTAGGCACATTTTTGTCTTTTTTTTGTTGTTCTTTTTGCTTAAGAATATTTGAAAGCACTTTAGCACTATGTTTGTGTAATATTTTCATCACTGAAATCACCAATAACAGGAAAAATATGAAAAATGTAGCACTTACTATACTGTGAAATTGATATGTGTTCATACAAATTGAAACAAGAAGGCAGTGTTGCTTCCTTCTTTGACCTCAGCTGAGAATTTGCACATCAGGTGACTCAAACTTTCTGTTGTTCTGTACATTCAGAAATTTGCAAAAGGATGAGAGTATTCACTTGGGTGTAACAAATACTTTCAGTGATTAGGCAAATTCAAAAATACAGAATCTGTGAATAGTAAGAATTGACTGCATTATCATTTAATGTTTATACTTATGATATTTGTTATTCTTATGATATTTGTATATACCAATATGCACAAGACTATCAATATCAGTCATGAAATATCAACCTGCAAGAAATGCTGTGAAAATTAGCCATGAGCTTTTCCAAATGATATATAAGTGCATTCATGAAAAGAGTGGGACAATACAGTGAATTTTACAATCCCCAAAAAGAGAAACTAAGAGTAATTTACCTGATTATGAGTAAGGAGACAAAATATACCTGATTATGAGTGTGTGTTTGTATGATTATGAGTGTATATGATTATGTACACATACATATACTAGACATATTAAACATATTCAAAAAAGAATGAAGCATTTTATATGTTAGAAAATGATATTATTGCTTATTTTATGGTTCCTAAAAGTTCTTTACATCTTTGTTTGGTGCAACACATGAAAGAATCCTAAAATCAAAGGCTTACGTTGAAACTGACTCTCTTTTCAGCTATGAGATAATTATGAACAACTCACTTTTCTTGAATTTTAATTTCTTTATGTATAATAATGGGTTAAGATAAAGAACATCTAAAACACTTTTAGGTATGTATCAGTGCTTAGTTTGATTACAATAAACAGTAATTTATTGTGTATTTCAAAATAACTAAAGATTGGAATTGGAATGTCTTCAACAGACAAAAAAATAAATGCTTGAGGTGATGGACACTGCAATTACACTAATTTGATCATTACACATCATATGCTTATATCAAAAATATCACATGTACCCCATAAAAATGTTTATTACAAATACCATAATAATTACAAATAACAATTTAAAAGAGTCCTAAAAATTGTCTATATACAGGTACTTTTGAATTTATCAATGTTACGGATTGAATTTATAGTTTCATTTTAATAATTTTCATATTATCATAAATCTACATAAATTTCTTAGCTACAAAGCTACTTTACCTATCTGGAAGAAGTAAGAAAAACTTCAAAAATTTTAAAAAGGCTTCAGTATAAGACTAACTAGAAATCACATTTTTAATAACCTAATGATTATGCATATCATATTGTTAAGAAAATATGTTCTCAATCTGTACATACATGTAACAAACTTGTACATTTGTTTTAAAGAGATGTGATATAAATGGGATTTTTGAAAGCAGTAAGAATAGAAATTGACAGCATGGGAAAGAAGACACTATGGTTTAAGATTATTTAGTGGAAGAAAAACAAATGATCACCAATGAGGAAATCAGGTGGTCTAACTACCATATTAGGATAGAGTAAAATAACTAGTGTTCATAATAATACCAACAATAATAGAAAATTTAATATTTTAAGAGTTTAACAAAAGGCAACAAAATTAAATCCTTGGGCAGATAAGAAGTATTAAGTTGTTATGTGTGTTGTGAGAAGGAAGAGCAGGGTGATCAGGAAGAGGTGATATCATCACAGCCCTTTGCATATTTCATGAACACAGGCTCTCCTGTTTCAATCCTGCCCTTGTTGTTCTTCAGCTATCCCAGGGTGCACACCAACCCATATTACTAATAATACATGCCCACCCCTTCAATTACTGAAACATACCTATATCTATAGTGGACTAGGAAGGACATGGCACAGATGGAAGGAGTCATTTTTATTATAAAGGAAAGATTACATATCTACTTGGAAAAGATAAGGAAGAGTAAGAAGCTCTTGAGATGCAGAACATGCAGAACATGGAACATGAATCTAATTCTTAAGGCTTTTGGACTATGTATTGCACTAGAGGCTCTTTTCTCAGGCATATCTGAAATAAACAGAGTGGGAGCTTACATAAACTGACTTCCTTTTATTATCAGTCCTTATAACAACTTGATTCTCATCCACAGTGATAGAAGGACAAGAAGTATAGATGACTAGGATAATGTAGTCTGATGAAGAAACTGACACTTACATGCATTCCTTATCACTCAATAATTATAAATGTCTTTCATTATATTTAAATATACACGTGCTTTTTGATCTAAGATGGAGTTACATCCTGATAAAACCACATAAGTTGAAAATATCATAAGTCAAAAATGCATTTAATAAGCTACTGAACATGTAGCATAGGCTACTTTATGCATACACAGAACACTTAAATTAGCCTATAGTTGGGCAACATCATCTGGCAACACCGTCCACTACAGAGCCGCAGTCCCCAACCTTTTTGGCACCAGGGACCAGTTTTGTGGAAGACAATTCTTCCAGGGACCAGTGGGAGAGTAGGGGAGTGGGGAAGTGGTGATGTTCTTGGGATGATTCAAGCACATACATTTATTGTGCACTTTCTGTTATTATTGCCTTGCAATATATAATTAAATAATTATACAACTCACCATAATGTACAATCAGTGAGGAGAACCCTGAGCTTGTTTCCCTGCAACTGGATGGTCTCATCTCGGGGTGATGGGAGACAGTGACAGATGGTCAGGCATCAGATTCTCATAAGGAGTATGTAACCTAGGTCCCTTGCATGTGAGTTCACAATAGGGTTCGCACTGCTTTGAAAATCTAATGCTGCAGCTGATCTGACAGGAGACAGAGATCAGGTGTGAAAGCAAGTGAAGGGCAGCAGATAGGTTCCCTGGCTCACCCATCGCTCACCTCCTGCTGTGCAGCCCAGTTTCTGTTACAGATCAAGTCTATGGCCAGGGGTTTGAGCACCCTGCTGTAGTGTGTCAGGTGTTTACCCTCAAGATCACAGTGGTTGACTGGGAGCTGTCGTTCCCTGGCTCTGCTCAGCATAGAAAGAGAATTCCATCGCTTTCCACTGAATGCATATGGCTTTCACACCATCATAAAGTCGAAAAATAATAACCATCTGAAGTTGGAGACCATCTGTATATGAATCCTATATATGTGTGTAAAAATATACATGATTCATCTTTGTGTTTTCAACTGATGCAATGATTTGCCCACAATTGACATTAATGCTTACTTATTAAATGGAATGTGTTTTCAAAAAGTAATTTTATTGAAAAAGATGGCCAAAAATGTTTTAAAAAATTTGTTCCTATTTATATATATATATAAAACCACAATGTGATATTTCTATAAATTGTATCCACTGATTAAAACTGTTGTTCTCAGTAGCAGTCATCTGCAGAATGAACAAATTCAGAAGCCAGAGGGAAGTGAATCAGTGAAAATCTAGATCCTGCCTCCTAATTTTGTGGCACTAGATTACCTTACCTCTATATGCTTCAATTTTCCCATTGTAATAGTTGACCCATAGGTATCTTTTAAGGATAACAGGGTGACTATGTGTAGATTACCTACAGTGGTAACATACATGTGGAGTGCTCACAGGTATACATAAGCCTTATATTTATTAACATTATTAATTAAATATCCAAGGTTAAAACAAATGTAGGATAGTTTGATTCTGCTTAATAACTGCAGCATGTTCTCTCCCTCTCTTATTTTTTTTAGATAAACCTTCAAATCTTTACAAGAACATGCTGAATAATAAGCACAACAGAGATGGTCAATGATTCCTAAAAATTCAGTCAGTAATACGTTGCTTCCAGTCATGCTAATATTTGGTTGTTCATTGTTTCTTAAAATCTACTTTTAAAACCCCAGAATAATAATTATGACCCGACACTAGAACAACTACACATATCATCTATATATTTAGAGTAAAACTTAACAGTAGGGGCATACTGTCCAACTCTTTCTGTTGGTTAGAATTTTTTTAGGAATCCACTAGAGGGTGCTAAAAGAGTGTAAATGCCTTAAGCCAAGGCAGGTGTTAGGAATTCTTTTAACTCTTATTAATAGTATACAAATCTTCAAGGTTGGTTTTAGATTGAAAATCCTGTTTTCATTCCTTCCTTCTTCCCCCAAATCAAGGATTATTAAAAAGTAATTTCTACTAATATCAAAGATTAGTATTTTGTGGAAGACGCGTCGCTGGATAAAGGAAAGAAGAGCAGGTAAGTGCTATTTTGAATCAATTCATTTCTTAAGAAAGACATGCTAAGATTTAAATATGATTTTGCCATCAAATAATTGTTTGAAGCTGTGGAACCTCTTAATTTCAGTATGCTGGAGCTACAGAAGAAATGAGGGACTGCTAGTTAGAAATGTCTCTCTGATTGTTGTTAGCTCCCCCCAAACAAACGATACAAAATGTGTCAAAGACTATTTCTTTTTCTGTAGCCAAGCGACTTCAAACTCAAAACTATTTTTGAATAAAGAAATTTGAAATCCTACTCAGGACAAATGAATATTTTATGAGGATAGAATTTTGATTTATATGGCCCAGGGAAATCTGACAGAAGGTACCCACATTTTATCTGTTATTTCCTCCTGCAGATTGTTACTAGGTCACTTCTCCTCTCTTCCTTATGAAAAACCAAACAGAATCTGTCCATTTAAACAGGTGTAACTTCATAGAGCTATTTGGTGAACAGATTGCATTGGTTTTATTATAATTGTATTAGTATTTGTATATTATTATTATATCATAATAGCTTATGTCCTATTTCAGTGTATGGAAACATGAAAATTATAGCTACTGCTACCCTTATTTTCTTCAACAGAAAATATACATGGTATTATTTTATGGGATACTCAAACTTTTTAAAAATCTTCTAAAGAAAAATTGTTCTAGAAGAGATAGTGGAGATTGATAGAGGTAAGATGTATATAGTAAAATCATCAAAAAGATAACATTTACAAAAATATCCATATTTATCTTTATGCCCTACATTTTTCATATATATATATATATATATATATATAATATAAAATGAAATGTATTTGTTTGTTGACTATAGACTGACTCCAAATGAACAACTTTCTCTTGGTATCTAGTGAGTTCTTTATGATGCAAATGCTTATTTTCTAAGTTATGCAACACTTTTAAAATATCATTACCAAGATATATTATATCTTATATTATTTTGGAATTTTTCAGTAAAATTTCTGCCAACAAACAAGCCAACATTATTCAGTAAAATCTGTCACTAATAATTTATTCACTATCTAGGTTAATATAATACCCATTGATGGCAGTAATAGTTCAGTAAATGTCTTTTTATATTAATTTCATAGCTATAAAGTCAAAAAGTGCAAAATTTAAAATATGCCAATTTATCTGTTGAACTATGCATTTCTACTTCTCAACAAATGCATACCTTATAGCACATAGATGCAATTGTAACAAAGTATTTTATTTCTATCCAGACAAATGTAAAGTTTGGCATTTAAGTTTGCATGTCAGTATCAACCTTAGGTTGCTATTGGCATTATTTAAATTATTTCTCATTTTAGATATTTCTCTTCTGATGTCTAAAAATAACATTCATATTAAATATGTGGAATAAGCAATTAGTTTTTGAATAGCATCTTATTATTTGTGCATATAAAATTAAAAAGTTATTACTTTCACTCAACTATGTGGAGATAATCTCCAGAGAGATTATCTCAAATAACAGCAAAAAAAAATGTCTAGCTATGCTAGAAATGGATAGTCATGATTTTGACAGCTTTGTTATAAGTTGAAATAAATACAATTGACTTTTTGTAAAATGGTTGTATATTACAATTTTTTAAGATTATAACTATTAAAATAAATCTGCATCCCTCAGTGACACATCAGTGAGAGCAATGAGTGATAAGCAGAGGCAGTGATGTATGATTTGTGATTGACAATAGAAGACATCCAGGAATGTAATATGTCCTGCAGGTGGTTCACCAAGCATCTGATCTATCAAACATCTTTAATTCCATGGCATTTACCTACTATTATTGTTAAGCGTCAGAATATAAAATAATTTAGTTGCACAGATTTGTTAGTACAATTACCAAACAACATTTGCAAAGATACAGGGATCGATTTATTTTTCATTTTTAATCTTGATCTTTAGCATTTAGTTATACAGGTGACAAAAATCTATCTAAATACATTCCTGAAGAACAAGGAAGTAACTGTTCTAAGATTACACAACGGTGAAAACATACAAAATAAACTACTTATTTGTTTTCTATGTGCAATACACACTATAGTACTATAGAGAAAAAATATGAAGTAGACATAAGCCCTTCCTTAGAGTGTGAGCCTACAATCAGAACTCAGTCTAGCGTCAGTCCAGTGCACCTTGTTCTTTTGCACATTGTTCATTATGTATCGTGAAAACATTTATTCACTTTTTTTTGGTTCATTTTTCAGGGTTGTCTTTTTTTTAAGTTTGCTTAGTCTTCCATTTGAAGTAAAAGCTTTATGAAATTTTTCAATAGGATTTATATGAAGACAGACTGGTCATAGCTTAAGCTTTCAGAGGAAAGTTATTGTTTTGCTTTCTTTTAGGTTTTGCCAAGTTAAACAAGGATATCAGAGAATTTCTTTGTGTTCATTGAATTCAAACAACCAAGAGGAAGTTTTTATTACAAAACTCTTAGAATAAAGCACTCCCTTTTATCAGTTTTATACCTTTGCTATTAGATCAAATTAAGTACGAAGGAAACGTAAGACTTACATAACAAATTTAACTTTTTGTTAAAGGTACAATGCAAAAGGCAAGTTTCCTAAACATCCATCCAGTTCAATATCATCTTCATGGTGAGGCCTTCCTCAAATTCCACAAAGTGACTTAGTTAATCACTTCTTCCTCTGCATTTCCATAGTGTTTTTTACAATCTTTTTATCCATTATACATCCATAAAATATTAAATCTACCTTCTACATTTCCTCCTAAGCACACAGACATTTTATTGAGAAGTCATACATAATGAACATTGTGCCAATGACCTACTTATTTATAGACGTGTGTGTATTACAAAAGTTAGAATCATTTTCTATTCTTCCTCATCTAAAAGTTAGTCCCTTGGTTTAATTATATGTTGTTATCAGAAGTCAAGATATTCATGATGATTATGCTCCTTTTCTTAGGCAAAAAAAAAAAAAAGTAATGTTAGAAAGTGTTTTTGTCACCTCTTCCAGTGAAACATGAAAGAATACCCTAAGTTCACAATTTGAAAATTGTATAGCACAGAATTTTGAAAGATAAAGCCAGGCATGGGTGGCTCATTCCTGTAATCCCAGTACTTTGCGAGACCGAGGCAGGCGGATCACTTGAGGTGGGGGAGTTCAAGATTAGCCTGACCAACATGGAGAAACCTTGGCTCTACTAAAAAGGCAAAAAATTAGACAGGCCTGGTGGTGCATGCCTGTAAACCCAGCTACTTGGGAGGCTGAGGCAGAAGAATTGCTTGAACCTGGGAGGCGGAGGTTGCAGTGAGCCAAGATCTCGCCATTGCACTCCGACCTGGGCAACATCAGCGAAACTCCTTCTCAAAAAAAAAAAAAAAAAACAATTTTGAAAGATGAAAGGCAACATTCTTCTATTATTATTTTCTATGAACTGGATTTATGTAAATAAGTCAAATTATTTACTTGTATATACAATAAAGACAATGGAAATATAAAATAAACATTTGAGTTCAATTTAAGCTATGGAATTGCTAGTGAATTTTATTTTTTCTTATTTATTTTGCATCTTTAAAGTTGCTTAATGAAACAAAGACTTTTCAAAAGGTATATACAAACTTAAAAGTTTTGGTACAAATTGAGAAACATTAATTTTTAAATGTTTATAAAATTAGTGTATCAGGGTATCTAGAGACTATATTTATGCATTGTTTGTATTTGTAATATTTTATTTTAGCAGCATTATCATGAGTTTCAGTGTAATTCCCTGATAGTACAGAGAAAGCAGAGCCCACAATAGTATCTGTTTCCCAATAATTTGTGTTTAATATTCCTTTTAAAACAATCATATAAGTATGTAAAAAGTGAAATTGAGTCAAGATTATTTAATTTTTTTTCAAAGAGTGAAACTACTATCTAATATTTAAAATTCCCTGTAGTAATATCCTCCCCCGCCAAAACACTAAGTTTTATACTTTCTAACTTCAGAGTATATAAATACGCCTCAGTCTACACCATAGATGGTACAGAGTTCTCTCCCTGTAAGCCTTTTGGATTTTTGAATTAAACTCAATCTCACCCATGTCTTCACTTTACCTCTTAATTGTGACACTAAAAAAGTGGAAAGCCACTCTAAGGTGGAACTGATCCTATTTAGAATGAATAAATCTCATTATTTTACTTTTTTCTTTCCTTTTCCAGTGCTTATTCTTGGTTCTTTCATTCTATTTGTACCACACACATTAACGGTTCAACAAATTTCATAAAACATTCTACCATCTAGTCTTTGTGGTGATTGGATATTAAGATGATCTCCCTGCATCCATGAAAGCAGGGAAAGAAGATCTTCATTTCCTATGCCCTCATGCACCATAAAATATGCTGATTGTAGGCTGCTGCTCTAAAATTAATAACAGAGGCAAGTTTATTTCTTCTGACTGCTTGGTATTCTTCAATGCAATTATAATACTTTCATGTTGGCCCTTTGAAAATACACACTTTGAAAGCAGAGATATTGTTAAAAGTCATAGGAACACATAATTTACAGGTTGTAACTAAAAATAATTATTAATAAAAAAAATTAGCCAAGTGTGGTCATGGGTGCCTGTAATTCCAGCTACTCAGGAGGCTTAGGCAGAATTGCTTGAACTCAGAAGATGGAGGTTACAGTGGGCTGACACAGTGCCACTGCACTCCAGCCTGGGTGACAGAGTGAGACTCTGTCTCAAAATAATAATAATTATTATTATTAATTAGCCTCTAATCCTAGCACTCTGGGAGGCCAAGATGGAAGGGTCACGTGAGGCCACAAGTTTGAGAACAGCCTGAGCAACACAGTGAGACCCCTGTCTCTGCAAAAAGTAAAAGAATTAGCTGGGCATGGTAGCGCATGCCCCAAGTCCCAGGTGCTTATGAGGCTGAGGTGGGAGGATCTCTTGAGCCTAGGAGTTGGAGGTTACTGTGAGCTATGATTGCACCACTGTACTCCAGCCTGGATAACAGACTGATAACCCTGTTATCTATAATATAGATAACCCTGTCTCTATATTATAATAATAATAATAACAATAATAATATGAAGTTACTGAGGAGTAGGCATAGATTAGGTGGAAAGATAAATATAATTCACTGTTTACTATAATTGTGCAATGAATTTATTATTAAAACTACACTAAGAAAGTACTTTCCCATGGATTAATTGGAAATTAAAAATATTATTAAAATAAATGTTGTTCAATAATCATTAGCACATATCCTGCCATAAACATTTTGGAAAGAATGGCTACATTACTGATTCAATATAATGACTGAAGAAATACACTGAAGAAAACCCAGAGAACAGCAGACTTGTCTACAATCTTTACAGATGTGTTCGTGTATATTTTAACTAAGTTTGAGATGATGCTGAGTAATTAATTATCAATATTACCATTTTTAAATTAAGTTAAGTGTTATAGACTGCTCCTTTTTTAAGTCTTTCTATCCCCACCCAATACTTATAGAACAAGTGAATAATTTTTTTAGTGTTTTTAGACAATATTTCTCTCCCTTACCATTGTGAGGAATTGACCAGTAATTAGTGCAATTGACCAGTAATTTATGAACTAAAAAGACAAGATGAATTATGTAGGAAAGGAATTCATGATAAAGAACTTTAAATTTCTGCTATGTGTATATTATGTAAAAAATAGATATATGATCAAATTGAAGGACATGAGAGAAACATGTCAACCTACAAAGACAGTATTTTCATTTGTCCACACATAGACTTGAAAAATTTTGCTTCACATACTATACTACTAGAGTATTTCTCCTATGAACTTGACTTCAAAACCTAAAGGAATGCATTTGGAGAATTATGACTACAGAGTTGGGAGGGAAATTATTCTTGCCCGTTCATTTTCTATTAATTAAAATTCTAATTTCTATCTTTCTAAATCATTACCTTGATTTAAGTTAATCTGGCTAGCAGCTAGCAGCAAATTGTGTCAAAAACTAATTCTTATATTTAGTTTCACTTACACTCTTCATTCTCTTATTTTTTATTTTTAGTCTATTTTCCAAACCTCTCCTCTCTATCATCATCTTGTTTCCATGTTAAAGCACAAAATGTCAATAAAATAAATGAGAAACTTAATTACTGGGAAATATAAAGGAAAATGAGAATATTGAAAATAACCACAGAGTGCTTATATTTTTAGAGCAAATATGCCACCCTGAGAATATAAAGCTATATGAATCTGAGTGCATATCATTAAATAATAGTCCAATGTGATATTCTATTTTGATAATTTAAATTGTATCAACCCTCCTTTTTTATAAATAGCCTTTTCTGAAATGACACCTAGTATTACATAAAAGGCCTCTAGAATCTGTGTTTATTCTAAACAGAATAAACAAATAAAAGACAGCATCTAATATATGTACTTTGGATGTGCAAAATTTCACGAAGGCAGGTAAGAAGAATGATTTTTTAAAGCACAGGCTTTTTGAGAGATAAGAAATCTGACAGTTAACAGTAATAATAGCAATGATAGTGACGATTCAGAAACTTTTAACCGTTGAAGACACAGGCAACTTTTAAGATACAACCTTTTAAGAATAAACTCACTCTGAGCTAGTACTATCCAAATCAGGTTATTGTAATATCTACATATTTTACATGTTTCATTTTATCTGTAAATATGTAATTCTATATTTTTGAAAGTGATAAACATAACTTGATCAATGATAAGCATTTTGTGTTTAAAGATTTTTTAAATATATTTTAAAATAATTACGCTTTTCTTCTAAATAAATATATTAAAATAACTGAAAGAGCTTTATTTCTAAGTTTCATTATTGAATACTAGCTCTAGGGAACAAAATAATGAAGTAAAAACTTAAGTCCCTAACATAAGGCTTTTAGAAAGTTAAATGGTGAATACAAAAATACAGATATTGCAGGCAAGCAGTTCATGTTAACATTTTGCAATCTAGTTAGTGCACAATTTCAACTATAAATACCAGATTAAAAAAAAAAAACATGACGCTACTACTCTACAGGCAGCATTCTTGGGTTTTCTGCACACATGTGTGCAAACACAACAGAACTGTGTTAGTTGAGAATTTAACATATTATTTAGCTTGCTATAATAACACAATGTACTATTAAGCATTTAAAATGATGTGTTATTATTTCCATCAAAATCCACTTACACTATATTTGGTATTGAAAGGGAGTGGAAAGACCATTTGCAGAAAGAGGAGGAGTTGAGCAGTCCCAAGGTGGAGCTGTCTCTTGTGTTATATGACACTGGCAGATTAAAACGCTCTGATGGGGAAGGGCTTAAAGGCTGAGTCAAAAGCCAAGAAGTCTCTTTATTTACGCCTGCCTTCCAGCCCTTGGCAATCTGACTAATAACAAACTGAGCTAACAAGAAATACTAGAAAAGGAGGAAGGAGAACATTGCTGCAGCTTGGATCTACAACCTAAGAAAGCAAGAGTGATCAATCCCAGCTCCGTTCAACATCTTGTTTACTTACTGCATTCAGCAGCTTGCAAATGGTTAACTATATGCAAAAAAGTCAGCATAGCTGTGAAGTATGCCGTGAATTTTAATTGGGGGAAAAAGGGACAATTGCTTCAGGATGCTCTAGTATGCACTCTGCTTGAAATTATTTTCAATGAAATGCTCAGCATTCTGTCTTTGACCAGAGGTTTTAACTTTATGAAGCTATGGGACTTGCCAAAAAGTGATATTTGAGAAGAAAGTACGCAGTGGTTGGTGTTTTCTTTTTCATAAAGGAACTGAATTACTTCGAACACCTCTTCCAGCTGTGCATTACAGATAACGTCAGGAGAGTCTCTGCTTTACAGGTAAGATGAATGTTTCTAGGCTTTTCTTATACTTATTTTTGCATTATAGTAAACTGATTGAATTTATATGTTCGCCTTCTTTAAATAAACAACTTTGCATTAAAGGATACCCAATTTCATTCTTGTTTACTGGCACAACTAACACTGTAGCAGATGCCTGTATTCTCTGAGCAGCAGACATTTAGTCTAACAGCTGGCTGTAGAGAAGAACAAATATAATATTCCACTATTTCTTTTACAACATGCAGTTTGTTGTTAGAAACTAAATATGTGTGCTTTCTGAAGGAAGGATCACTTTCAAATGTGAATGTTGAATTTCAAATACAAGCAGAATATTGAATAATTTTTTGCATTTTGTATGCTACTTATAGGATTTTCTGACTTAAGATACGTATTTGCAGGAAATATGTCAACGAGTATCTTTTGACCTCTTTACCACTATATCAGATATTGTCAGTAGAGAATCACTTTTCAAATTTGTGTGTGTTTGTGAAAAGATTAGAAACTGTTTCCCAGCACATTTTGAAAAGTATAAAATTGACGTAGAACTTTAAAAATAACAAGAGTTTATCACTAAAAGATTATTTACTATTTTCTCCAGATGCTACACCTGGTGAAATAAATCTTATTCTTTCTTGGTAATTTATGAATAAGTACTTTTAGTGTTTGTGGAAGCTAATCCACAAGTTGAAGACTCCAACTACAATCTGCTTGTTTATAACCTCAGTTCACAAAGCTGTTTAAAATCAAACTATTTCCCTATAGAAAAATAAAGTCTTCTAACTTTTCCTTTACATAGAAACAGAATATGTTGTTTGGTCTCTTCGGTTGCCTTTTGCCTTTCAGAAACTTTGTACTATATGTGTTTTCAATAAAACATTATGTTTTCAGAGAATGAAAGTTTACTTTCAGGATTATTGATTGGGTTCTGGTATGTTTTATCTGATTGTAAATTTTAACTTGATTCAGTTACTGTTGACATTTCAAACAACAAAAAATGAAAACTGATAACTATTTTGAAAAGTTGAATAGTCATAAGATGTGTTTATATTTCAACGTAGTTTACATAAATTTTAAGTATAATATTTAAAAGAAGGAAATAAAATTAGATATCATTAGAGCTATAAATGTTTACCTTGTATAACTTCATTTAAAAGTTAAAATCTTTTTAAGAATTGCTGTTTCAGATGTATTTCTTAATGTTTAAGGAATTGGAATACATGATGTTATTCTGAACCGTCTTTTTTCTTTTAACCAAATTTGAGATATCATCAAAAAGTTTAATATAGTACAGACTGTTTCAGATTTCATCATTTGTGACTTTAAGCCTTATAATAAAGGAGACCAGCTGCCTCATTATGTGATGACATTCACTGCCCTAAAGACTGTTTCAAGACCTCATTAGGAAGTCATTTGCTATAAGTTTATATGAAGTATTGTTTATTCTTTTACAATAGCCTGAAATGTGTGTTAATGATTAATCTTTCTTTTTTAGTTTTTATGATTTTAACCTCATCTATAACATAGTTAAAAAGCAAGAAAATACTGGTTCTAGAAATTCAATATTAAATATAATGATTTAAGTGAAATTTCAATGATCACTCTTAAGTGTATATATCTGATACTATTACGCTTATACAAACTGCCCTAGATTGAATAGTTAAAACAGAATTCTTATAGTACTGTACTTTATTACATGATCAAAGACACATTTTCCTCAAGGTTTTCAAAATAAACAATAAAAATAACATATATTTATGTTTTGGCTGAAGATATATCTATATATACATATATATATATACACATATTATATATATATATATATACAGAAAAGAAACTAAATGTGTGTGCTTTCTGAAGGAAGGATATATATATGTATCTTAAGCCAAAACCGAAGCAAGTTAAAACACAGACACAGTTATTAGATGTTATCATGTGATACCCAGTTCGACAATATAAAGAAAGAAAATGCATGCTTCATGCATATATGCACACACACATAAACATAGGCACACATACATTGTGTTTATCATTTTTGCATTCCCTATGGTTCTCTATGCTTCTGGCTAATAACTACATAGTTGCCTTATACTATAATCCTTCAGCCTTAAATTTATGTACCTTAAGGTTAAAAAAAAATGTTTTCAAATATGTAACTTTGCGTCAATCATGAAGTATCAATGCTCTAAGCCAGCACCTCTCTCATCTGTTAAAATACAGGTTATTCATAGATGTGACACAAATTATGATATAATGTTTTAAATTCTCTATGACCTAAATTTTATATTGTGACCACAATGCAAGTTAAAAGTAAGCCAGACATGCCTGACCTAGTATTAGGAAGAAAAAGAAAAAGAAAAAAAAAGACGTAAATGTAGCAAGGTACCCATATTTTCATGGTAATCAGTCATTTGGTTTTTGGAGAAAAACCTATTATTTTGAAAATGTCAGCTTCATCTCCACCTCAATTCTGCCCACTAAAGTCCCTTGCTATTGCATTTTATTTTACAGAATCAGATTTCATCACATGACAACATGAAGCTGTGGATTCATCTCTTGTATTCATCTCTCCTTGCCTGTATATCTTCACAGTCTCAAACTCCAGTGTTTTCAACCAGAGGCTCTTGTGATTCTCTTTGCAATTGTGAGGAAAAAGATGGCACAATGATAATAAATTGTGAAGAAAAGGGTATCAAGAAGGTATCTGAAATAAGTGTGCCACCATCACGACCTTTCCAACTAAACTTATTAAATAATGGCTTGACAATGCTTCACACAAATGACTTCTCTGGGCTTACCAATGCTATTTCAATACACCTTGGATTTAACAATATTGCAGATATTGAGATAGGTGCATTTAATGGCCTTGGCCTCCTTAAGCAACTTCATATCAATCACAATTCTTTAGAAATTCTTAAAGAGGATACTTTCCATGGACTGGAAAACCTGGAATTCCTGCAAGCAGATAACAATTTTATCACAGTGATTGAACCAAGTGCCTTTAGCAAGCTCAACAGACTCAAAGTGTTAATTTTAAATGACAATGCTATTGAGAGTCTGCCTCCAAACATATTCCGATTTGTTCCTTTAACTCATCTAGATCTTCGTGGAAATCAGTTACAAACATTGCCTTATGTTGGTTTTCTAGAACACATTGGCCGAATACTGGATCTTCAGTTGGAGGACAATAAATGGGCCTGCAACTGTGACTTATTGCAGTTAAAAACTTGGTTGGAGAACATGCCTCCACAATCTATAATTGGTGATATTGTGTGCCATAGCCCTCCATTTTTTAAAGGAAGTATACTCAGTAGACTAAAAAAGGAATCGATTTGCCCCACTCCACCAGTGTACGAAGAACATGAGGATCCTTCAGGATCATTACATCTGGCAGCAACTTCTTCAATAAATGATAGTCACATGGCAACTAAGACCACATCCATTCTAAAACCACCCACCAAAGCACCAGGTTTGATACCTTATATTACAAAGCCATCCATTCAACTTCCAGGACCTTACTGTCCTATTCCTTGTAACTGCAAAGTCCTATCCCCATCAGGACTTCTAATACATTGTCAGGAGCGCAACATTGAAAGCTTATCAGATCTGAGACCTCCTCCACAAAATCCTAGAAAGCTCATTCTAGCGGGGAATATTATTCATACTTTAATGAAGTCTGATCTAGTGGAATATTTCACTTTGGAAATGCTTCACTTGGGAAACAATCGTATTGAAGTTCTTGAAGAAGGATCATTTATGAATCTAACGAGATTACAAAAGCTCTATCTAAATGGTAACCATCTGACCAAATTAAGTAAAGGCATGTTTCTTGGTCTCCATAATCTTGAATACTTATATCTTGAATACAATGCCATTAAGGAAATATTGCCAGGAACTTTTCATCCAATGCCTAAACTGAAAGTCCTCTATTTAAATAACAACCTCCTCCAAGTTTTACCACCACATATTTTTTCAGGGGTTCCCCTAACTAAGGTAAATCTTAAAACAAACCAATTTACCCATCTACCTGTAAGTAATATTTTGGATGATCTTGATTTACTAACCCAGATTGACCTTGAGGATAACCCCTGGGACTGCTCCTGTGACCTGGTTGGACTGCAGCAATGGATACAAAAGTTAGGCAAGAACACAGTGACAGATGACATCCTCTGCACTTCCCCCTGGGCATCTCGACAAAAAAGAACTAAAAGCCCTCAATAGTGAACTTCTCTGTCCAGGTTTAGTAAATAACCCATCCATGCCAACTCAGACTAGTTACATTATTGTCACCACTCCTACAACAACTAATACGGCCGATACCATTTTACGATCTCTTACAGACGCTGTGCCACTGTCTGTTCTAATACTGGGACTTCTGATTGTGTTTATCACTATCGTGTTCTGTGCTGCAGGGATAGTGGTTCTTGTTCTTCACCGCAGGAGAAGATACAAAAGAAACAAGCAGATGAGCAAATGAGAGACAACAGTCCTGTGCATCTTCAGTACAGCATGTATGGCCATAAAACAACTCATCACACTACTGAAAGACCCTCTGCCTCACTCTACGAACAGCACATGGTGAGCCCCATGGTTCATGTCTATAGAAGTCCATCCTTTGGTCCAAAGCATTTGGAAGAGGAAGAAGAGAGGAATGAGAAAGAAGGAAGTGATGCAAAACATCTCCAAAGAAGTCTTTTGGAACGGGAAAATCATTCACCACTCACAGGGTCAAATATGAAATACAAAACCACGAACCAATCAACAGAATTTTTATCCTTCCAAGATGCCAGCTCGTTGTATAGAAACATTTTAGAAAAGAAAGGGAACTTCAGCAACTGGGAATCACAGAATACCTAAGGAAAAACATTGCTCAGCTCCAGCCTGATATGGAGGCACATTATCCTGGAGCCCACGAAGAGTTGAAATTAATGGAAACATTAATGTACTCACGTCCCAGGAAGGTATTAGTGGAACAGACTAAAAATGAATATTTTGAACTCAAAGCTAATTTACATGCTGAACCTGACTATTTAGAAGTCCTGGAGCAGCAAACATAGATGGAGAGTTTGAGGGCTTTCGCAGAAATGCTGTGATTCTGTTTTAAGTCTATACCTTGTAAATAAGTGCCTTACCTGAGTGTGTCATCAATCGGAACTTCAGCACAGCAGTAACCTATGGGGAAAAAAAAAAAAAAAGAGAAGAAAAAAGAAACTCAGGGATCACTGGGAGAAGCCATGGCATTATCTTCAGGCAATTTAGTCTGTCCCAAATAAAGCAAATCCTTGCATGTAAATCATTCAAGGGTTATAGTAATATTTTCCCATATACTAAAATGCGTTTCATAGAAGTCCTCTTGCACATCTAAAATCGTTGAACATTCAAGTATCCCAAATTTCCTTGAATTGCTTTCCCCTATAGATTAAATACAATTGGATTTCATCATTTAAAAAACATACTTGTATATGTAAATTATAATACGTAAGGAATACATTGTTTATAACCAGTATGTACTTCAAAAATGTGTATTGTAAAACATACCTAACTTTCTTGCAATAAATGCAAAAGAAACTGGAACTTGACAATTATAAATAGTAATAGTGAAGAAAAAATATGAAGGTTTTAATTATATGCACCATGGGTGGCTCAAAACTTTGAACATTTGAGCTTAAACAAATGCCACTCTCATGCATTCTAAGTTTAAAAAGTAAAAATGATTAACAGTTCAGGTGGAATAAATAAGCATACTTTTTGGGTTTTCTACACATTTTGTGTAGATGATAATTTTAATGTCAGTGCTGCTGTGAACTAAAGTATGTCATTTATGCTCAAAGTGTAATTCTTCTTCTTGGGATATTTTTTAAATGCTACTGAGATTCAGTTGTACATATGATTAGAGACTCTATTGAGTTTGCTTTATTTCATAGGATTAATTCTTTGTAAATTTGAATGACCATAATAGAAATACATTTCTTGTGGCAAGTAATTCACAGTTGTAAAGTCAATAGGAAAAATTATTTTATTTTTATTGATGTATATTGATAGATGCCATGAATCAGTAGCAAAAGGCACTTCTAAAGGTAAGTGGTTTAAGTTGCCTCCAGAGAGGGACAATGTAGCTTTATTTTACAAGAAGGTATAGTTAGATTTCTATGAAATATTTATTCTGTACAGTTTTATATGTTTTTGGTTCACAAAAGTAATTATTCTTGGGTGCCTTTCAAGAAAATTAAAACTACTACTCACTACAATAAAACTAAAATGAAAACTCTATTTTTTAAATGTGCTTTCTTATATTAGCCTGACTTATAATGCAATCAAGTAAGGATTGACACATACACAAACATATAGACACACACACATCCAATAAGAGAGGTTTCTGTTTGTTGTTTTACACACAGAAGTATCTCGTTCATGATGTGAAAAAGGCTATTTAATTTCTGGTATGATTAACAGGGAGCCCAACTTAAAGTATGTCTAGCAGTTTTCCCTTTCAAGCAAATCATTTTCTAATGCAATACAAAAGAAAATGATTCATTTCTCTCCTTTCTAATTACAGAATCAATCATAACTGCACATTTTCACAAGACAAAGTGAAGTTAATCAAGGTAATCTAGGAATGTATTCTGAACACCACACAGACTCATGTACTGGTTTATGAAGGAACACATTTTCCTTGAGGAAGTCCGCCCTTCAATTTACTTAACAATATTTCAGTGATTCCTAAATGTTCTATTAAATGTTTTGGCTTTTAATACCCAACTTTGAACAAATGGCATAATATATATTGTTTATTTTATTTTGAATAAGAACCCTTCTGGTTGATAAAAACACTATGGGCTGTGCTGCATGCTATGAAGACTAATTATGAGTAATGTGAACTCATATAATGAGATTTCTCTTTTAAATTATTATATATATTAATGAAAATCAATCAAGAGTTATGTATTAAAAGGCTTATTGAAAACCAGATTTCTTCATTAGCTTCCAAAGTTTGGAAGGACGAAGGTAGAAATTCTTAAGTAACAATTTCTAAGGGAAAGTAGTGTGCATATGAAATGCTTTATATTTACTAAAAAATATTCAGCATGCTAAATAGTAAAATCTCCCAAACATTATTTTAAAAATCACCAAGAGAAGAATAAATAAAGGCCAGAATTCATGTTATTGCACTTCTTTTACTCAGTCAAATATCTGCCAATATTTTCTAATTCTAAACAGGTACATAGAGATATTAGGAAGACCTAAGGTAGTCCCATGCTTGGAGAATCCTTGGAGTGGATCCATGAATGCAGACAGAGACATGCCCTCAAAAACAATCTTCTCTTTGAGATGGAGGAAATATTTCTTTCATCTTTATTTGTTGTTAGTTGCCTAAAGTAATAAGGTTCACTAACTTATAATCAAGAGGAACAAAGTTGTTTAAGAAGTCATGTAAGTACATCCCCCAAAATCAAAGTACAATCCTTAGTCTGGATATTACTTAAAACTGGCATGGAAATTCTGATGGTTTCCAAAAGCAAGAGATTTTTAACAGTTGAAATTCATGACTCTTTGTGGAATTTGTTTTCCTACTGGTTGTTGAGAGTTGAGAAAGTTAATGATGGCCTCTAATTCTTAACAAGTTTTGTGATGTATGAGACTTTCTCAGAACTTTATTTGACCTGCATTTCCTATTTCTTCCCCTTCCCACTGAAGAATAACTTTTATTATACTCCTTGTTTGATTGTTTACTTAACCAACCCATTTGTTCTCTTTCAGCAGCTAATTGACAGATTCAGAATTCCAATTTCTCTTTCAGTATCCTGAGCATTATTCACCTGGACTTGACCATTTTAAAAAATAATAAAAAGCAGACTTTTAATTGTCTTAGGTTTCTTGATTTAAACAGAAGTTACACTTTGCCCATTGCACATCAATGCAATTTATGACTTATACCCCAAAAATGAAATTTTTAATATAGAGGTGACAGTGTATAATTATGCTGTATAAGTCTTTTTAAAGTCAATTTATTTGATATTGGTTGTATTAATATTTATTTAACAAATCATTTTTTACTAAATTACATGAAATTACTTACTGTAAATTCATAAAATGTTCCTCTGATATCTTTCATTTATCTCTATCAATGGGATGGAAATTTTCCTCTCTATAAGAAAGGATTGTATCAGTGATGTTACCTTTTTTGAATGAATCTCTTATATCATGCAGGAGAGAAAGCCCTTCCTTGCTGCTGTAATATTAAATTAACTGCAGCACCATCTAAGCTGCCTTAAGCTGCCTGAATGCCTTGGCCCATTTAATTAAGAAGGCTTAATCTTTGATTCAGGATTAAAGAATGTGACACAATCATCCTCTTGGCATTAAAGTGCCACTTTTAAAAATAATGGTTTATTCTCTTTCCTTATGCCCTTCTATATATTATATGTATGTACACACACATACATACGCACACGTGAGAGAGAGATGTAATAAAGATGCGATAAGTCATCTCAATATACCTATAATTTATTTTGTATTTTTAATCATTTTATGATAACTAATAGGTATGTAATCAATAGCACTTTTGAAAAGAGGAATACTACTAACTTGAAGAATTTTGCCATAAGCTATTTTGTGTATATATATATGTAAATAAACACAAATATCCAAACACAGCTCACCAAAGTTCCCCATATATGAGTTTCTGCAAGATTATTTTAGGAGACTTTTCTACATAAAAAGAAAATTGTCCATGTGTATACAAATGGTAACTATTTGAGAAGGGAAGGCTGAATCTCCTGGTAATCAAGAAATGGTTTTACAGTGAATTTGAGGGTTATTCTTTATTTCTTTTTTCCTGTCGAGCACTCCTATGAAGAAGTTGGGGCATCATAAAAGGGCAAGATTTTACTGTAAAATAAGACACAATTAAAAGAGTTTCTCAGGAGGAGAGGTCTTATATCTGGCAGTCACTTCAAGATGAGGAATGAAAAAGCGATTGTAAAGACAATATTAATTTCTGACTTTTCAAATCCACACACACACATTGTGAACTGCAAATATTTGCCCAGCTGTTCTCCTTATGTTCATACCTTAGCAATGTGTCAAATTAAATAATATAAAATAGTTATCATTTAATTATAATAAGATAATTATATTATTTAACAACTATTTTTTGGAAACAACATTATCTGTCCTACAATCAGCTTTTTTAAAAGGCAAATTTATATTTATTACATATTCATTGATTCTTATGTATAGGTAACGTAAAGAAGACTGCCAGATGTAAAATCCTCTTCCAGCTGCTTTGAAAGCATAATCAAATAGACAAATACTCTTCTGTTAGTAAATGTCTTTCAGCAGATTAGTGAATGAAGAAAGGAAACAATTCAAAACAACAAATCACACACACACACACACAGGTTCATGTATTTCCAATTCAAATTATTTAAAATTGTACACTTTCTAAAGAGAGTAGTTTTGTTTTAGAATTTTTAAACATAAAAATGGTCAGGTCAGCAGGAAGACCTGACCTTCCACAAGTAATTATTTGTCTCTTCACATCTCTTAGGTTCTACCAGTGAGAAAATGGATTATATGAGAATGAGTAAGAAATTTTGAATGGCTTGTCTTGTAGAAAATCTCTGGGCATTTAAAATGCATTTCATTGTATTTGATTTTGTAGAAGTCTTGAAGAGATACTACACACAAAAATAATCATCTTCTTGCCAAAATGAACTTGTTTTATTTTAAATTCACATTGTTATGAGTGATGAAATCACCATTAGTGAATTTATGTTGTGTATTTTCATCCATTTCCTTGGTGTTGTCAGTAATCAAAAGACTTAGAAGCCCCTGTTATTATCTTTATATAATAAATAATGCCATATTGCTACTATATATAGCAATACATAGAAGAAAGTTAACATTAGGGTTCTAAGGAGTCCTGATCCTCAAAAATCAGATCAGTTTAAATGCTACATATGGTTTCATCCATTAAGATTTTCATGGACACATTTTGGGCCTGTTTCTGGCATTCTTAAGTACTTTGGCTTAATGGATATATATTTGAAGAAAACAATGTACTTTGATACAGCAAACACATTCCTAGATATCAACACATCATAAACTTCTATTCTAACTTTCTCACTTAAAAAATGAAGGAGCTAAGAGGTTTGCCTCGTACCATGTAAGTAGTAAGAGTAACAAGCCCAGAATTGGAACCCTGTTTGACTGTTGCTATTGAATTACATTGTTTTGTTTTATTCTCAGGGCAGTGGTCCTCATCAGACTCTTGTTATAGCCGTGCATATTTATGGGCCACATGGAATCACAGAAAATGTATGCTATGTCATTGTGCACACATTGCTTCTATGTTTAGGTAGGACATTGTGACTTTTAATAACTTATTGAAAAAAATGAAGACATTTCACTAACTTTAGTCATGGAGTACCTAATTCTAGATTATTCAGAATGACATATTAGCAGATTTTAGACACAGCTTTAAAAGTGCTGACTGATTTATCAGACTGAACAACATGTACATCTGGCAACCAGAAACTCATTGTGTAGCTTCTTTTTTCTAATTCTGAACAATTACTATTTGTCAATACCAATTTTTAGGAATTTATCTATTATTTCATAGAAGAAAATTTTGACAAAGTAGTTAAAATACAGGCAGTTCTCATAATACACTGACTTAAAACTTCTATAAACAATATGTGATTTAAGCGTCAGTGGAATTATATACACAAAGATTATGGTGACAAATAGTTTCATGTTTTAATTTTTAAGATCTCTGACTGCAATAACCTTTATTTTCATGGTACAGCTTCTAAGTTAAAGATTACTATCTCAGTGAAGGTGTCATTTGAATCCTAAAGAGACAGCTATGTAGCATGAGGAATTTTGTTCCCTTTTAAATATACTTTATTTTTTAGAGCATTTTTGGGTTCACAGCAAAGTTGATTAAAGAGTACAGAGTTGTCATATATCCCTTATTCCCACACAAGCACAGCCTCCCCAGCTATCAACATCTAGCAACAAAACGGTGCATTTGTTACAATTGATGAACCTACTTTTACACATCATTATCACCCAAAGTTCACCATTTACATTCGTGTTCATTTTTGTATATTCTGTGGGTTTTGACCAATGTACCCACAATGATAGTATTCTGTAGAATGGTGTCAATCTCCTAAAAATTGTCTGAGCTTTGCCTAGATATTGATCCTTTTACTGTTTTGATAGTTTTGCATTTTCTAGAATGTCACAGAGTTAGAACTGTACAGTATATATCCTTTTCAAACTGGCTTCTTTCACTCAGTAATACACATTAAAAGTTCCTGCATGTCCTTTCATTTCTGGACAGCTCATTTCTTCCTGGGCACTGAATAATATTCCATGATATACCCCTATTTATTTATCCATCCACTTGCCAAAGAAAATCTTGGTTTCTTCCAAGTTTTGACAAATATAAATAAAGCTGCCATAAGCATTTGTGTGAAGATTTTTGCATGGATATGCATTTTCGACACATTTGGATAAATAATAGCAAGGAATGCGACTGCTGGATTGTTTATTATCATAAATCTATGTTTTGCTTTCTAGGCAACAAACCGTCTTCCAAAGTGGTTGTACAATTTTGGATTCTCACCAACGAATGAAGAATTGTTGTTCCACATCCTCGTCAGCTCTTGGTGTTGTCACATGTCTGACTTTTGACTATGCTAATAGCCATGTAGTATTATCTCATTGTTTTGTTAATTTACATTTTTCTGATGACATGTAATATGGAGCATCTTTCCATATATCTATGGCCATATATAGAGCTTTTTTGCTGAGGTATCTGTTTAGGTTTTCCCCCCCCTTTTTATCCAGATGTTCATTTTCTTTTTGTTGAGTTTTAAGAAGTATTTGTATAATTTAGATAAAAATCTATTATTAGATATGTGTTTTGTTTTGCACTTTTTCTATGCCAGTCTATGGCTTGTCTTCCTATTTGCTTAACAATGTCTTTTACAGAGCAGAAGTTTTTCATTTTAATTAAGTCTAGTGCATAATTTTTTTAAATAGTGTCTTTGGTGGTACTATATAAAGTCATCTCCATGCCCAAAGTCATCTAGATTTTCTCCTATGTTACCTTCTCAGAATTTTTGTTTTGCATTTTACATCGAGGTATGTGATCCATTTTGATTTAATTTTTGTGAAGGGTGTAAGGTCTGTATCTAGATCATTTATTTGCATGTAAATGCCCAGTTGTTCCATCACTGTTTCTTGAAAAGACAATATATGAAAGTTTTTTAAAAATTATATACAATTTAGGAATAATTTCTTTATTTACAATATGTTTCATTTTAGCCTTTACACATTATACTTGATGTCCATTACTGCTACACATTAATGCATGTTTGAGGGACCATAACATATAAGATAGAATTTTCCAAATGATAAAGATTACTACCATTGGGGCTGAATTATCTGAATCTATAAGACTGTGGAGTATTAATTTACATGAGCAATGAGCCTCCTTAGCTGTGGTCTTTTTTAAGGCCTGCATTATATACTAGTCTCCATTAATGATATTTATAGAAAGCTAAAACTTAGGATTTGCCTACCAAGCACCTATACCCAATAGTAGATGGTTTGCATACAGTTAGTTTCACCCTGATATAAAAGCTGCAGGTAATGCTGTTATTCCCAATAAAGACAATGAGTCTCAAAAATTTCAACCGCCCAGAATCACACACATAGTGGTGGACAAGCTCAGATTTCCTGACTTGGAAAATTCTTGCTTCTATTGGCTGATCAGCCTTCACATCACAACAATTTTAGAGAAGTTTTTTAAAAGCTGGACATCACTTATTTGATTGAAGCAAATACCATGTTCTCATTTTCAAACATTGGATTCTTACCCCACAGTTATCATATTGTTTTAATTTTGGATATGTTTATTTTAGCTTCTAATTATGTATTAAGCTTATCATTACTATAAATAGTAACCTTTGATATTTTGGATATCTGAATTATTCATATTTTTTTAGATTTTATTTAATTTGAAATATTTAGTGAGAAACTTTTGCATTTTAGACACCAGGGAAGTGCTTTAATAATGACTGTTTATCCAAATACAAACTTGGAACATCCTATTAACAACAGTTACGAAAATAAAGGAATAAATTTGACTAATTTTTGAATTAATCAATTTAAGTAACTGAAAATTAACAATGTAATGTTTGCTTCATTAAGTTTGTTTTAATTTCCAACATATAATTCCTAATGCCTTGGACCTTTTATTTATTTATTTATTTATTTTGAGATGGAGTCTCACTCTGTCACCCAGGCTGGAGTGCAGTGGCACGATCTCCGCTCACAAAAACCTCTTGCCTCACAGTAACAAGTGATTCTCCTGCCTCCGCCTCCCAAGTAGCTGGGATTACAGGCACACACCTCCACACCTGGCTAACTTTTTGTATTTTTAGTAGAGAGGGAGTTTCACCATGTTGGTCAGGCTAGTCTCGAACTCCTGACGTCATGATCTGCCCACCTCAGCCTCCCAAAGGGCTGGAATTACAGGCGTGAGCCACCACACCTGGCCAATGCTTTGGACTTTTAACTCAACTTCCTGTTCTCTTTTGATACAGAAATATCTGTAAAGTCTACTCTAGGCAATGTTCATATACTTTCATTAAGAAAGAGATCACATTTTCTCAGTGTGCCCTAACATTATACTGTGCAAATCCTCACAGCTCTGCTCTGTCTTTGCTACTGTGTACTGACAGCCAATGGCATGCATAATACACTTGCTCGTTACAAGGGTATGCAGGTCCAGCTACACCTTTATATTAGTCTCCCACAAAATGTGAAAGTAGACCCTGCAGCTTGGGTAAGCTGAAATCTTTTACTCTGCCTTTGAAACGGCAGGAATGAGATTCAGCAATCTTCGTGGAAAATTTTTGTAGTAGTATTAAAACAAAGGAAAATGGAGTAGGAAGAATTTATAGTGATCAACTTATAAGAAGTTAAAATTAGAGAATGATAAGCTGGCAGTTAAGAGGAGATAAAGATGGTCTTTTAGTTCTTGCTTCCTTGCATTCATGGCCCTTTTTCTTTTTTGCTGTACATTTCCCCCTGTGCATCCTGTTAACCTTCTACAGCCAATGATGGCCAGAGCACCACAAGAAATCAACCTCTCCTAGGCCCTTGGGCCAGACATTTACTCTTTTATTCTCTTAAGTGAATCAGTCTTTCTCTTAGCCTTGTTGCGGTCATCTCCAGACAAATCAACAAAATATAATAACAAAACTAAAGTCAATTTTATCTTGGTTTCAGCCACACCAAGCTGAATGTTTTAGAACAAGGTTGTCAAACCTGTGGCCTATGGCCACATGCGGGTCAGGACAACTTTGAATGCAGCCCAACACAAATTTGAAAACTTTCTTAAAACATTATGAGATTTTTTTTGCCATTTTTTTTTTTTAGCTCATCAGCTATTGTTAGTGGGTTTTACGTGTAGTCCAAGACAATTCTTCTTCTTCCAATGTGGCACAGGGAAGCCCAAAAGATTGGACACCCCTGTTTTAGAAGATGTAGTAATTGAAAAATTGACCACCAGAAGCTTCAATAAGAAACATTTCAGATAAAGTAATAAAGAAGCCATTTCCAGAATATAAAGAAAATACATAGGCAAGAATGAGCCATAGGCTGTTTATTACTCATTTCATAAACTCGATCTCCAAATCTTACTTGACATAATTCTACAAGAAATAAGGTTTGATAAGAATAATTCAATTAGGAAACACGTGCCTAGTAGAGTCAACCTTAGATAATCACATTTTGAAACCTTTCTGAAACCTGCTCTTGTACTTTAGTGTTTCATCAATTTTCAACCAATGTACTACTTCTCGCTTGCATCAATGGCCTAAATAGTTACTTTATTTAAGATGTATCTGGATTACTGATGATTCATCAATCTAGTAACTATATTTCTAAATTGTAATGTAATCATAAAATAATATATATGAGTGAATGGGTACCCTAAGAACATCAAGTCTAGTGTCCATTTAAGTCAACCATTTCTCCCTAAAAAATTATTTTATGGGATATATAAATACATAGACAGAACATTAGCTTCCAAGGCAGGAGGTAACTGAGAGGAAATAAATCTATATTGTGACCTTATCAATATATTAATCCATATTGTGACCTTATCAGCTTATTAAATCTATATGAGTCATGACGTTTTTTCACAAAGGAAATAAGTTACATTTGTAGAGTTGATTTTATGTTATATTATCACATACAAAATCTCTACCTGTGTATTTTTAGGAAAGTTTAGAAATAGTTGTGATATATATATATATATATATCACACACGTGTGCATGTGCACACACACACACTATGGAATACTATACAGCTATAAAAAAGGAGTTCATATCATTAGCAGGGACATGGATGAAGCTAGAAACCATCATTCTCAACAAACTAACACAAGAACAGAAAACTAAACGCCACTTGTTCTTACTCATAAGTGGGAGTTGAACAATGAGAACACATGGACATAGGGAGGGGAAACATCACACACCAAGGCCTGTAGGGGGGTGGAAAGATAGGGGAGGGATAGCATCAGGAGAAATACCTAATGTATATGACAGGTTGATGGGTGCAGCAAAAGACCATGGCATGTGTATGCCTATGTAACAAGCCTGCATGTTCTGCACATGTACCCCAGAACTTAAAGTATAATAATAATAAAAGAAATAGTTGTGCTACTGTAAAAGAGAACATAAATACATTTAGTAATAGTAGTTAAATTATCTGAATTTTATTTAGGATGCTGTTTGTAAAATGATAATAATAATAATATTTTAATGACATTAAAGACTCACCAGAAGGCACTCTATGTGCAAGAATTTTATAAATAACTCAGCAAAATTTAATTTCTATTAAGGATTCACTAGACCTAATTGTTGGAATGTCATATCTCATTTTCAATTCCAATATTCCTTTCTAACATGTCTCACTCTTAATATAATTTACCTTTTCTTTTTTTTCTTTTTTTCTTTTTTTGAGAGTTTTGCTCTTGTTGCCCAGACTGGAGTCCAATGGCACAATCTTGGCTCACTGCAACCTCTGCCTCCTGGGTTCAAGCAATTCTCCTGCCTCAACCTCCCAAGTAGCTCGGATTACAGGCATGTGCCACCATTCCCGGCTAATTTTTTTTTTTTTTTTTTTTTTAGTAGAGACAGGGTTTTACCATGTTAGGCTGGGCACAAACTCCTGACCTCAGTTGATCCACCCGCCTCGACCTCCCAATGTGTTGGGATTACAGGTGTGTGCCACAAAGCCTAGCATTTTTTTTTTTTTTTTTTTTTTTTTAAGAAAGGGTCTCACTCTGTGACCCAGGCTGGAGAGCAGTGGCTGGAACATAGCTCAACGCAGCCTTAAACTGCTCCTCTTATGTAATCCTCCTATCTCATCCTCCCAAAGTACTATAATTACATAATTATTTATCTTCTTTATGATAGCTCATTATACGCCCTAAGTCCATTTTGTCTATTTTCATTTGCTCTCGTGATAACTTTTACTTAGTAAAAATGCCAGTTTTTTTTTCTTATGCATAGTGAATCAGAAAAGAGATTTAATTCAGCTCAACTGAGTAATTTCCATCCCCCAAACATATAGAGGAATATAAACAATATGGAAAAAATGAAAATGCATTTTATTAACAGACATTTTACTTCCACATCCATCAGGAGATAGTGTTCTTACAGATGTAATTAGTCGAGTTTATACTGAATTATGGAAAGTCCTAAATCCATTGACTTATTTTCTTATAAGAAGACTGAAGACCTACAAAGTAATGCAGGGAAAATACCATGTGACTATGAAAGGCAGAAATTGGAGTGACAGACCACAACCCAAGAAGCTTCAAGGATTACCAGCAACTACCACAAGCTGACAGAGGCAAGGAAAAACACTTTTCTAGAACCTTCAGAGAGAGCATGGTCCTGCTAAGAAGTGGGGTGCTGCTGTAACAAACAGCAAAATTCATGGTAAGTCATGGGTAGCGGCTGGAAGGATTTTGAAGCATATGATACATAAAGCCTAGATTACTTTGAAGTGATTGTTGGTAGAAATATGAATGATAAATATGATTTTGATGAGGGCTCAGTAGGAAGTGAAGAGGATGGTAGAGAACGTTTCTATTAGGTTAGTGCAAAAGTAGTCATGGTTTTTGCCATTAAAAGTATTATCTAAAGTAATACACGTCATCATAAACAGAATGTTGCTAGAAATATGAGTGTTAGTTAATTCTGGTAAAGTCTTGGACATGAAGAATCATGGCATGGCAGTTAAAACATTTCTAAGTATTTATAACAGCAGCACTGCACCAATCGGTACCAAAATCTGTTATCAGTTTCCTGGTACTTCTGTAGTCATTTGCTGTTAGCTGGGTGACTTAGCACAACAGCAATTCCTTCTTTTACAGATCTGGAGACTGAAAGCTGGAAACCAAGGTGTTAGCAGGGTCATGCTCCCTCTGAAGATTTTAGGAAATAATGCTTCCTTACCTCTTCTATCTTCTGCTACTTTTTGTCAATTCTTAGTTCCTTGGGTTTTAGCTGCATCACCCCAATTCCTGCCTTTAGGTTTTCTAAAATATTTGAAGCAGTTAAATTCATAATAAATCACTTAGTTGACTAATTAACCAGTTCTTTCTAATGCATTTACTAAGATTAGTTCTGAGGCCCACAATATATTGTTTCTATTCTCTTACAAGATGTTTAAATATGGAAATATTTAACAATAAGTGTTAGTATAGGACAGCGTGTGACCAAAAGCTAAGTCGTGTTTTCGAAACTTAAATATGAATTGAGTAAGAGTATAGCCAAATGATTAGAGTTTGAAATATTCACGGAAGTCTTTGTGATAAGACTCAGAAATGATATTAATAATTACCAATTGTGGGATATGAAAGAAATGAAATTCTATAAAGATCCTAAATAAATGAGTACTATGTATATGAATAGGCAGGTGACATAAATAAAATAATTGAGGACTTTATAACTGACACCTTCATCCCACAGATAAATAACATTTACCTTTTTAAATATCTGAATGAATTAAAACCTTAGACATTTCCGAAACAAGAAATAAAGGACCATAAGGTGTATTCATTTCAATAACAAGAATAAAGTATTACCTTTGCACATTATTAAAACTGTTACATATCTGCTTTACAATTTCATTTTTTCCTACTTTATATAAAAACATCACTTTCAAAGAACTTGCCTGTAAAATCTCTTTCCTGTTGTAGATCGAATTTTAGATATCAATGTATTTATACAGAAAACATAAACCAGCTGAATATGGAAAATGAAAAAGAATCTTGCAGAAAGTAATTTTCCTTCTAATTTCTCGGAAGCAGAAAACATAAATATTGGGTACTGGGGTTAATATTTGGGTAATGAAATAATATGTACAACAAACCCTTGTGACACCTGTTTACCTCTGTAACAAAACCTTCGTATGTACACTCAAACCTAACATAAAAGTTAAAAAAATAGAATACTGAAGGATCACTGAAGAGACTCGTCTTAAATTTTCAAATGACATTTAAAAAGCTATAACATTTCTTAGTATAATCTGATTTTAAGTTAGTATATACACTTTTAAAACAACATAACTTTCATTTAAATAACATTACTATGCATCAACTGAGTTTAGCATCAAAAAAAACTTTTCTTTCTGAAGTATATAGTTTTTGTATATTAAGATGGGAAAACACAAAGTAAGTAAAAAGTCTAGGTAGAAAATGGAAATAAATTATTATTATTTTTCTATCCAAAAGAAAACATCAATATGTTTTAATTTATCATCTGATTTTAATTACTTTATATACTTTTTATATAATGTGTTTTCTTAAATAAAATCCTGCATCTCTTAATGTCAGTTGGGTTCATATTGCAAATACATTTCTTTATCATGCATCTCTTTTTTGTATATATTCAGGTGGAACCCAGATAAAACATCCACAAAATTTTGAAGGAATCTGAGAAATCTATGAGAATATGAGAACAAAACGATCACTCTTCAGAACTGCTGCACCTAGTGAATTAAGATTGTGTTTGCTCTCTAATAAAAAGTTTATCCTACACTAAAGGTGTCAAAAGATGCCGTTGCTGCATATAATAACAAAAAAATACGTGGAAATAACTAATTTCTAAATCAAAGAAAATTATTTTCTCCCTAGGTCTCGTATTGAGTTATATAATTATGGAATACAGAATCTCTCGAAACAAAAAATGCAATGATTTGTCATACCGGGGATTTGATAAAATGAGCCTCAGTACTTCTAGGACCAACCAGTTAAGAAATAAAGTATTTGTCAATAATGCTCATGCATATATGTATTAATGTATAATAGCATGTAAAATAAACTCAAAATAAAGTTTCAAAATTACATTTATGTAGTTCATAGGTCCCAAAACACATTACTATTGATGCTAAGAAAATTCAGGATGAGGTAATGTCCAAATCCATATCTTACCACATATCCGGATGTGATCAGACTTCAGTTTTACTACAGGGTCGTAGTTCAGCAAACAATTTCCTGTTGCCTTTGTTTAAGTTAATACTGCTTCTTCTGTGTTCCTAATACCCTTCTTTACAAAGATCCAGATTAAAGGGACATAGCCTATTTGAATTTCTTAGCTGAATTTTCCCCTCTGCAATACATTTTTTTCTTTCATCTAGAGAAGAGAATTCTAACAGAAAATAATTACAAATGACCTTGACCTTTCAAGTGAAAGGTCAAAATTAACTTCTCTGATAATCACTCTTTTAACTTTGGAATTTAGTAAAATAATGCAGTGACACATAATTGTGTTATTAGTAATAAACTCAAAAATAAACAAGAATTGATTTGGGGCTAGTGTTTCATCACAGGGTATTCAGTCTTTCAAAGGCATTTTTCTTTTGTTACCCATCTCTCTAGTGCCTGAGTCACATATACTTATAACAAAAAAAAAAAAAGTTCAAAGAATAAAAATATAAATACTTAGGACTCAACCTTCTGTGACTCAAAAACAAGAAAAAAATTACTAACTGATTATGTTAGTAATCAGGTAAGATAGGTAAGGATCTCATTTTTAGCCTTCATTTGGAGCACAATTGTTTACTAGAAAAATTTAGTAATACAGCATAGTGTCTTACTTGGGAAATGCATTATTATGTAATTCATAGAGGTTACAGCTTCTTATGGATATTTCATTCCTCAATCATTTCAATTAGGATAATCAGAGATGGGAGATTCTAAAATCTAAAAGAATAAGCAAGAGTATCTTCCTTAAATTACAAAAAAAGGGCTCAGATAAAAATGCAGATGAGTGTCAGTACAATTCAAATCCAGGGTATTTTAGAGATTTTTCAATTATGTATTCAAAAGTTATCATTGTGAGCCATTTTAAGTCATTGAATATTTAGGTAGTATGTATGAGAAGACTCATAAATTGATCCTAAGTGACCTATGAAATAAAGGAACAGCCAGCCAGTATTTCATTACTTTGACAAGAAATAACATGGTTAGAGTAAGTGAACTATCCTCTCAAACCTAATTTTAGTTAATAACATCAATTTTATAAACAAAGACAAAATCTTAGCTGATAATAAAACTGCCATTGACTTTTATGTTTTATCTCTACTTGTTTCTTATCCAGAATTGAAAGTGCTATAAAGATAAAAGGAGGTTGACAAGAACAAAGTATAAACATAGAGATAATTAGTTTATGAACATTTTCAAATGAATCATCCTTTTTCTAAATAGTTTTGTCAAGATATCCTGCTAGTTTAAGAAAAAAATAGGTAGAAATACTGAGTGGTAAAAAAAGGAAAGTGTATACAGATTCCAAAGAGAATAAATACATGTAATAAGCAATGTTACATTTCTATGAAATCCAAAATAAACTCTCTTAAATTTTAATTGTTATAATATTTTATAACAACAACAGAAGGCATTCTCATTTAACATTTTTAAAAGATTAAAAACTGTAATACCTCTTATTTGGAGGGAGCTTATAAAGAACTGAAATTTTGACCATAAGCACTGCTATTATAAACAGAGTTTAATATGTATTTCATTTCATTTTTTAAAATTCTGAAATCAAGGTAAAACTCCTTAGTAGTATACACACTTAATGCAAGCTATTCTGTCTCATTTAAATTTCACTTAAGTAATACATTCTTCATTAATAGATTGCTATTTTACCTGGCTAGGCAGGTATTTCCATTTCTCTTTCACTATTAAAGCTGGTATTTGGTCAGTAGTAACTGAGGTAAAGATTGGTTAAAACACAACGTGTGGATGGTGTCATATGATTTACCTTTGGTGGTAAAAACATGACTAGATGATTGTGCATTTACTCACTTATTGAGATAGTCCTCACACACATCTTAAAGCAATTCTCTTCTAGGTACTTAAGGACCTGTATATCCAATATGGGCAAAGCTGCTGGGAAGATTTATGACAGAAACCCATCTCAGCAAGAGTTGGACTCTCTGGCCTGGATTCTAACAGCAGCATTCACTCAAGCAAGTCTTTTTAAACTAAAATGACTAGAATTCTATGAAGAACATGGAGGAACTTCCCCATAGATCATGACTAAACATAGATATCAAATGCAATAAAACAATTTTCTTTGAAAGGAACATAATATGTACTTATAGGGCCATAAGACCAATTGATCAAAGTAACATATCCAGACAAGAAATTTGTGGAAATGTGAAGTGTTTATGGAACAGAATTTTTTTCCTCAGGTATTTCCTGACATTTTAAGATTGCCAAGAATGTAAATGTTTGATTAAGAGTTATAATTAGAACTTATCAGTTGAATAAGCCCAGATCACTGGAAAGTGACATACAGAAAATGGAAGCAAGGTATAGAAACAACAGGATTGGTTAGGGCTCTGCATTTCTCTTATTTGAACATGGAACAGTTGACTACATTTGATTGGCCAAATATATACCGATCACTGAGTTTTGGCCAATCAAATGTTGCTGTACCTCACTTCCATTTTCTGTATGTCATTCTCCTTTTATTCTCCATAAATTGTCAACCACGTGATTGCCCTGGAGTCTCTGAGATTACTCTGGCTCAGAAGGCTGCCTGATTCACAAATCATTCATTGCTCAATTAAACTTAAATTTCATTTGCCTCAAGTTTTTCTTATATCAAATATCAAAAATAACAAGGTTTATTCTTCTAGAAACATTCTATTTTATAAATGAGTCATAGTACACCAACCAAAATACATAATCAACTATGATTAATTTTGTATAAGCATTTGCTCTGTGCCAGTAGCCTTCAAACTTCAGTATTATTAACAATTATAAGGAGGAAATGGGCATTTTCACCCAGTGATTGTGTAACAGGTGATCTGGGAACCACAGCAGGAGATACCCTGGGGGAAAGCAGTGGAATCAGGGAAGGTCTGGAAATGGGAGGAAAAAATGAACATATTGGATTGAGATAAATGACTTTGAAGAAAGGGGTGAAATAATCACTAAGCATATGGGAGAAATCAAAGGAATGATTTATAAAATTGGCTAAACAGTTTATAGACCATACAAAATTTGAGTAGTGACTGGTCACATGGAAAAAAACAAAGTAGCTCAGAGAAAGATTCACAAGTTAATGATAATATTTACTATACTTCTCATTAAATTTGAGACTAAGAGAAAAATGGTGTTGGATCAGCATAATCCTCAAATCTGTTTTTACCCATTTTTTGAAAAAATTAGATGCTATATATTTGAACAGTTATTCCGTGTCCTCATCATCTCTCAAAATTCAACAGCAGAAAAATGAATAATTAATTTTACAATTATATTTAAGTAATCAAAAAATTGACCTCTTTCAACTGCCCAGAACTCTCTTTGATTGTCCCCCTCTCTATAATTTGTTCTTTAGTCAAAATGACCTATAGATTTTTCCTTGAAGGTTTTGTGCACAATTCCCATGTTGTAGCTTTGGTTCATACTATTTCTTCTATCCCTAAAACATTCAGCCCATGCACATCTTCTCAACGAATCTTGCCTCAACATCCTCAATAATTTTTTTATTTGTGTGTTACTCTATTTTGCACTGCTGAAAATAAATACCCGAGACTGGGTAATTTATAAAGAAAAGAGGTTTATTTGGCTCAAGGCTCTGCAGGCTGTACAAGCATGGTTCAGGCACCCGTTAAGCTTCTGCTGAGGCCTGGGGAATCTTTGTTACTCATGGAAGAAGACAAAAGGGAGGAGCAGACAAGTCACATGGAGAGAGATGTAGGAAAGGAGAAAAGGGGTAGGTCCCTGACTCTTTTTAACAAACAAATCTCACGTGAATTAATAGAGTAAGAATTCATCCCTTGCCTCGGACCGGGCATCAAGCCTTTCATGAGGCATCCACCCCATGATCCAAACACCTCCCCCCAGGCCTCATCTCCAACATTGGAGGGTCACATTTCAACATGAGATTTGGAAGAAAAAACACACAAACCATATTAATGATATACTAGTACATACTGACTGCCTTGTATTGCTATTTTGGTCTCTCTCACTTCACTAATTTTACAGGTGCTTGACACATTCACAATTGTTTTTATTTATAAACTATTTTTGGAAAAATTTAAAAATAATCTAAAGACACGTCGAGGGGAAATAAAAACTTGTGTGAGCAAATTTTTATAACTGTGATACAATTGAAAGGTTTTTTATAATGCTTTGGTCAGATCTGACAAATTTAACACAGATGTTAAAGAACAAATGCAGATTGACTAGCTTCATGACTTAATTCAGTGTTCTGCAAGTGTGGTAGAAACATCTGCCCTCTGTGGAAAAACATTAAACAAAAAAAATCAGCCAGGCGCAGTGGCTTATGCCTGTAATCCCAGAACTTTGGGAGGCCAAGGTGGGTGGATCACCCGAGGTCAAGAGTTCAAGACCAGCCTGACCAACAGGGAGAAAACCAGCCTCTACTAAAAATACAAACGTAGCACGTCCTGGTGGTGCATGCCTGTAATCCCAGCTACTCAGGAGGCTGAGGCAGGAGCATAGCTTAAACCCAGAAGGCAGAGGTTGCGGTGGCACCATTGCACTCCAGCCTGGGCAATAAGAGCAAAACTCCATCTCAAAAACAGAAAAATGAAAAATATTTCCAGAAATTGTTTACACTGATACTTAACAACGTGTTCAGATTCACATTAGTGGGAGTGGATCAGATTCTTAGATTAGATTAGATTAAACAATTAGAAGACAATAGCAGAGCAATAACAATGAGTTGGAAGAAAGGTATATAAAAGAAAAATATCTTTTCAAATTATTACTAAGCAACAAATAGAAACAATGATAAATATTTTTTAGCTACAAGGAGTTAAGCCTTCAGGTAAAATATAACCAATTTGTTCTAACTTAATATATTAGAAAAGTTGTATTGATACTTTATTTTTTGTTGAATTGTCTTGCTATTTAATTACAAAACCATAACAAAATATAAATGAATTATTAGGTATTTATTTTTATTTTATTAGTTATTCTGTATTTAAAGGAAATTAAATTTCTAAAAACTATATCAGTATATTTATATAACAGCTTTGTTAATTTAGTTATAATTTTTTTGTCTTAGTATATAGTGTCCTAAGGCTAAGCTATTTATTGTTTTGAGTCTGCTTTTACGATAATATAGGATGTTTTAATTTTCTACCTAGGACCAAACATTGTTCATATTTCTGAGTGACAAAGTATAATATGCACCAAAGTTGTATTATTAGTTAACAAATTTTGCTTTGCAAAATACAATTTAGATTCTTTTTATTTGTTTTGATTGTTGTTTTCCAGTTTCTAAGTAATCATTTCATTTTTAATTTGGAAAAGTATCATCAACATATGTTCTCTATCAGAAATAAAATACAAACTACTGATAAAATCACCTGGATTAAAATGTACATCTGGAACACTGAACTTTAAAAAAAATGCCACTCAGTGAAAATAGAAAGATGTTAAGAATTGTACTGAATACATATGATGGTTATTATTTTATCCTTCCTTAGCATGTTGTTTCCTTTTCTCCAGCTGAGTATTGTTGCCCTTTAGAATTGTTTTGATTTCCTTCTTTTATTTAAGTATTTCATAATAGAAATACCACATACGCTGAGCATTCTTGATATTAAATTCCTACTTGTATTAATTATATCATAAACTGATGGTGCTGACATGGATCTTGGGATACCATTACCACTTTGTGAAGGGAAGCAGGGATAACTTTGGAAATTAAATTTTTATAGCAGCTGTTTCTTGTCTGTGAATTGTGTTCTTCTCCTAGGAGGTGTACTTTTCAGGTTTTTTGATTTAATTCCAAGTTGATTTGCATTTCTTTTTCTTGGCCTTTCCTGGTTTGTAATTTTCTAGCTAACTGAACTGATGATTAATGTCTGCCCGTAACAGTGCCATTAAGAGGTAGTATTTATCAATGATTGCTTATGATTGAAATATACTTTTTGTCTTGGCAATTTATAAATTTATTAAATAATATGTAAGATATTATTGAAAATATCCAAATTATTTTCAATCTCATAGGAGGTACAGAATCAGTATCATTTTTAATTTCTCAATTTAAGAATTCTAAAATCTTTCTTTAAAATTAATTGAAGTAATTTCTTTGCAGTATTATTATAGATAGTAGTAAATAATCTCAAGGAGAATTTTCTGCAGTTAGATTTTTTCAAAAAAAATTTCTATTGTAGTTTGCACTCAGATTTTTATCTGTGCTATGACATTTGCCTTCTGATTGCTTTTTCCATATCACTATTGTGTCTGTACAGCATTTACAATGAACTTTTTGTAAAATTTCCTTTGGCAACTATGGTTCCAAAACTTATTAATAGTTATTTTTTTTTTTTTTTGCAATGTATAATGACTTAAAATAGACAACACTCCCTCCCTTCTATTCTCTTCTACTCCGGTATAACCAGATATCTTGATCTATAATCCTGAGACATTTTGCACATGATGTTTCCTCTTACAGGAATGATTCTTCTCTTCACTTTGAGTGGAAAATGCTTTACATTCATTAGTCCTAAACTCATCCTTGGCTGATGCCCTATTCTGGACAAAATTCTTGGATATATATACTCATATACTGTAATTGTCTGTTCTCGTGATATAATAAAGGCATACCCAAGACTGGGTAACTTAAAAGAAAAGAGGTTTAGTGGACTCACAGTTCCACATGGCTGGGGAAACCTCACAATCATGGTGGAAGGCAAAGGAGAAGGAAAGGCATGTCTTACATGGTGGCAGGCAAGGGAGCTGGGACAGGGGAACTCCCCTTTATAAAACCATCAGATCTCATGGGACTTAATCACTATCATGAGAACAGTATGGGAAACTGCCCCCATGATTCAGTTATCTCCACGTGGCCTCGCCCCTAACGTGGGGATTATTACAATTCAATGTGAGATTTGGGTGGGAGACAGTGAAACCATGTCACATACCATTTACATACATTTTTCAAGCATTTATAACACTTGCAAATTTATACTTATTTGTGCATTAAAACCTCAGTTCTACAGCAGAGTCTGAAGTGCATGAAGTCAGGTCATTTCTTTTCTTTGCTTTCCATTTTATTTTCACAGAAAGTAAAATACATATAAGATGCTAAGTGACTATGTGCATAATGAATGAACAAATGAAATTTTCAAGAAGCAGTTTTATTAGCCATAGAAACCTAGCTAAAGAAATGATGCCCAAATTCAAAACTATACAAATAAAATAAAACATCGTATTTCAGGAAAGGCAGTTTTGAAACATAGTTTGTGACTAAGATTAACTTATGTCTCATGTATGCTAGTTGAATAACTCTGTGAATATGGATTAACAGGTAGACTACTCACTTTCCTTGTTTGTAAATTGAAATAAAAAATATGTACACTATTTAAATAGAATATGAGTAATAAATAAGATAATGTAAGTACTTAACAATATGTTTGCTACATAAAGCTTAATAGATAGCATCTATTATTATCATCAATTCTCATCACATGCCAATCTATGGTATATGGGTAACAGATAATAATGGACTCCTGTATTTGAGTGTAGGAAGAAATTTTGCTTTACTGAATATTTATATAGGAATGGGATGATGAAGGTGTACATTATTAGTGCACTTCCTTTTTTTAGCTTTTATTTTAGGTTCGGCGGTACATGTGAAGGCTTGTTACATAGGTAAACTTATTTTGTGGGAGTTTGTTGTACAGAATATTTCATTAGCCAGGAATTAAGTCAAGTACTCAATAGTTATTTTTTTTCTGCTACTCTGTCTTTTCCTACCCTCCACTTTCAAGCAAACTCCAGTGTCTGTTGCTTCCGTTCAGTATCTAGCTCCCACTTATAAGTGAGAACATGTGGTATTTGGTTTTCTCTTCCCATGATAGTTTGCTGAGGATAATAGCCTCCAGCTCCATCCATGTTCCTGAAAAAGACATCATCTCATTTTTTTGTGGCTGCATAGTATTCCATGGTGTATATGTACCACATTTCCTTTATCCAATCTGTAACTCATGGGCATTTAGCTCGATTCTATGTCTTTGCTATTGTGAATAATGCTGCAGTGAACATTCATGTGCATTCGTCTTTATGGTAGAATGATTTATATTCCTCTGGATATATATTCAGTAATGGAATTGCTGGGTGAAATGGTAGTTCTGCTTTTAGCTCTCTGAAGAATTGCCATACTGCTTTCCACAAGAACATTTCTTTATGTATATATTAATTCTATTATGAGGAATCAGTACATAGCCTAAAGAATAAATAACACATGTGGTTTCCTATAAAAGAATGAAATAGTATTTTGCAGGCACTGAAAAGTGGAGAACTCTGCACATAGTTAGAAAAGAAAGAGTATCCTAGAGATAAAATTATGAGCAACAGAAAGTGTTTGGTTAAGTGAACTGAGCTCAAATATCATTATGCCATTCTAAGAAATGCAGAACTCATGATTAGGCACTGAAAATGGATCAAATGGTCTTCATATTATCCTACAAATGTGGTCAGCATAAATATTTTCTGAAAAGGTCAACACACTTTAAGATAACAATAATTAGCTGGCTCACATGAAAGTGACATGTTAAGCCTCTGCCTATCATTACATTCACAGAATTATTTGCTAATAATCTGGGCATTAGTTCTCCATCATCTCTTAACAAGTTACCCCAAAAACTTAGATTCTTCAAACAACAAATATTAATTACTTACTGCTCCTGTGAGTCAGGAATTTTAAAGCAGATTAGCAGCACGGTTCTAGCTCCATAAGGTTACTGTCAAGACACTAGCTAGGGTGCAGTCATTTGAAGACTGAACTGCACTCCTGCCTACATATCTGTGGATGTTGGCAGGAGACCTCAGTTTCTTGCCATGTATATCTCTCCATAGTATTCTTAGAGGGTCCTCATGCCACAGCAGTTGTCCTCCCCAGAACAAGTGTCCTGAGCAAAAGGAAGATGTACACTGCAATGGTTTTTTAATGAAGTCTTAGAAACCACATACTGCTATTTTTCTCAATACCCTATTAGTTACACAAGTCATCCCTACCTGATATGGAAGGAGAATCCACAAATGTGTCAATACCAGGAAGTAGTAATCAATGAAAGTTATTTTATGGGCTGATCACCACAGACTAGAATAATTTAACAATTGCAGTTACGACCAAATGCAATTAATGATCTAACTTTGAATGTGTTGAGTTGTATTTTACAGTGGTAGTTCCCCTTGTCTGTGACAGATAAATTCCAAAATCCCCCAGTGAATGTCTGAAACTGCAGATAGTACCAAACTCTATATGTACTTTTTTTCCCAAGCATATATATCTATGATAAAGTTTAATTTATAAAGTAGGCATAGTAAGAGATTAACAACAATGATAACAAAATAAAAACATTCTAACAATATGCCAGCAACACTACTCTTGTGCTTTGGGGCCACTTTTAAGTAAAATCAATGTTACTTGAACACAAGCACTGCAATATTGCAACAGTGGATCTGATCACCAAGATAGCGACTAAGTGATTAACGGGTGAAGAGAGTAGACAGTGTGGAGACTGTGGACAAAGGGATGATTCACCCCCAGGCAGGACAAAGCAGAAAGGCCCAAGATTTCATTATGCTCCTCAGAACGACATGCAATTTAAAACTTATGAATTATTTATGGAATTTTCCATTTAATATTTTTGGGCCACGGTTGACTATGGGTAACTGAAACTGCAGAAAGTGAAACTGCAGGTAAAGAGGAACTATTATACTAAAACTAACAAAATCGGATACTGTGAATTATTTTAAGTAAAGAATAGGATAATGTTTATTTGTGCTAATATTTGACAGATTTTTATTTCTCAATATCCCATGCCATTCTTCATAATTAACTCAGAATTATCTTCAAAAGATGCATATTTGATCTTTTTACTTCCTCTTTGTTAAAAGAAAATACCCTTAATAGCATGGCACTATCAAAAGGAATAATTATGTATTTTTCAACTATCATTCATATAAATGACTGTGATAATATAGGCAATAAAGAGGACTCATGCTTTGCATTATACATAACTCAAACGTGTTTACATGCTGGACCACTGGAAGATACCTGTGGAGAGTTACAGCATGTGGCCACTCCAATTGACTCAGGCCAACCTTCCATTGCAACTTTAGTCAGGAAATCCCTTAGATTCCTATCTTTTACTAAGGATATATTTTCATCTAATTGATTTAGAAATAAGTATGTGGCAAGTATAAGATAAGGATGATTTGAATAAGATTGCCAGCTTTACAACTAGTGTAGCTAGCTAGATTCTCGTTCTTTTGTTTTTCTCATCGCTTAATATTTCAGAAAGCCAGAATTCAAACTGATTCAGTTTTTTTTTTTCCTAAGAATCAGCCTGGATGTGACCCCAGCAAACACTCAACAAAATTATAGTTGGTCACAGAGCTTCAGAAAATCCCACCTAAGTGATCATCACCTTGTCTATTAGGGTGTTCATCCTGATGTTGACCTGAAGTGTATGTTGCTTGGATACAGCAGTTCTAATGAATTATGGGTCTCACACATCTAGGAACAAAATGTGGCTTGCATTTATTTTTGTTGACTTTTTCAATGCAATTTTCTCCAAAGGCATTTCATCAATACAAAACCGTTACAGAATAATAATAGATATCTAAGAGTTAGGTCTGAGATAATGCTTTCAAGATCTGTAAATATCTAGCACATGCTTCTGGGTGCCAGCATTTGTGTTAAATGGTCCAATTTCTTTGAGCTAGTGGTCCTCACTAATACTCTGATGTCCCAACATGTGAAGTATCTGTTACTTCTTATCCGTGGTTAAAATAATGTATGGATTTTAATTAATCACCTAGAAAAAAGACTATTCATTCACTTAGATGGCAGCTCCTTCATGATTACAAGCACTTGAGGAGAGGTGATGCATTTTCAAGGGAGTGACACACAAAGACAAATAAATGACTGACAAGTAAGAAGCATGAAGGGATGCATGTAACATCACAACCCAGGGGCCCTTTCAGATTTTCACTTCTGTAATAGCATCTTAACATAAAAAAATAGAATATTCTCAAAGACAGTGATATATTATCTCTGCCACTTTCATTTATAAAAGGCTGCTACATATACAACTCTTTAAGGTGTTCTCAGTATGTTTAAAAAGTGGCTTTTTTTTAATAAAAACAGAAACATGGAAGGTATGCGCTTGAACTTAACATCACTGCAGATTAACTTTCAGCGACTTCACTTTCATTTAATGGTGTGCTAACATTTTGAGAAGTTACACACACACACACACACACACACACAAAGTTTGGCTGCTAAAATTTAATTGATTTTAAAATCATAAAATAAGCTAACAATAAAATACAGAAATAAATATGATAGCATTTGTTGCCATATAAAAGAAACAATTTCTTATCAGTGGGATTTATTTCAGCTATGCAAAGATGGTTCTACATTAAAATATCAAGTAATATAATCAATCACATGAACAAGCTAAAGAAGAAAAATCATATGATTAGATCAGTAGCTGCAGAAAACTTGTTTGACAAACACCCATTTATAATAATCACCATGACAATATTAGAAATAGAGATAATTTCCTTAACTTGATAAGGGACACCTAAAAGAAAACAAAAGCAAATCCTACACTGAGCATTATAATTAATTGTACAAAACTAGAAGAAGAAATAAATAAAACTGTCTTTGTTCACAGCCAGTATAATCATCTATGTATATAGGAAATCCCAAAGAATAAACAAACAAAAAACCTCCTGGAACTAATTAGCAGTTAGAGCAAGATTGCAGACTATGAGGGTAACATAAAAAAGATAATTTCTCTGCCATACACATGCAATAAACAGTAGGAACTTGATTTTTAAAAGCCAGCACTATTTACATTAGCTTCCGAAAATAAATATGGATATATAAATCTAACAAAGTATCTGTAAGGTCTATATAAGAAAAACAATGAAATGCTAATCAAAGAAATGAAAGAAAGATCATATTAAGTACAGAGATGTTCCAAATTCATAAATAGAAAGACTAATTATTGTTAAAATATCATTTCTTTCTAACCTAATCTTCCCAACCCTACTGATATGTAGATTCAATGTAATGCTGGACAAAATTCTAACAAGTTATTTTGTGGATATCAGCTGATTCTAAGGTTTATATAGAAAAGTAAAACACCCAAATTAACACTACAATACTGATTTTAAAAAAGGAAAACGTCAGACAGCTGACATTACCTGATTTCAAGACTTATTGTAAAGCTATAATAATCACAATAGTGTGGTATTCAATGGGAGAGAATGAAGAGCCCAGAAATACTGTCAGTGCATCTTTGACAGAGGAACAGTGGTGGCAAGTCTATAAAGAAAGAACAGTCTCTTCAACAAATGGCCTTGGAGCAACTGGAAATCTAGATGCAAAATAATGAATCTAGACAGAGATCTTACACCTTTCACAAAAACAAAATCAAACAGATTCATAGAGCTAAATGTAAAATACAAAGCTATAAAACTTCTAGAGGATAACATAGAAAAAAATCTAGATAATCTTGAGTTTGGCAATTACTTTTCATATTTAATATCAAAGAAGTACAATCCATTTAAAAATTGACAGATTGGACTTTGTTTTAAAAATTATTCCAATTTGCAGAAGACACACTTAAGAGAATGAAAAAAAAAAAGCCAAAGACTGGGATAAAATTTTGCAAAACACACATCTAAGAAAGGCCTTGAATTAAAAAAAAAAAATACAGGTAACTCTTAAAACTTTACAATAATAGGAAACAAACAAAAACAGTTTAAAAAACACACTCCCAAAAAGATATGTAGATTGCTAAGAAGCATATGGAAAAAAATTAAACATCAATGTCATCGTGGAATTACAAATTAAAATAACAGTGAGATACAACTACAGACCTGTTAGAACTGCTAAAATCCCAAATAGAAACAACCTCAAATGTACTGGAAGATGTGAAGCAACATGATGTCTCTCACTGCACCTGAGAATGCACACTGCTAGAGTTACTTTGGCAGATATTTCGGCAACTTCTTAGAAAGCTACACATAGTCTTACTGTACGATCCAGCAATTGCACTTCTTGATGTTTAGCAAACAACAGATATAGAACTTAAAATGTAAACAATAATGTATTGAGCATGTATTCATGGTTTTCATTACAAGAGGTAGAAAGCAGGAGGCACCAACTGTTTCCATTTCGGAATTGCCAAAATTTGAAAGCAACCAACATGTTCTTATATAGGCAAATGGATAAACTGTGACACATCCATGCAATAAAATATTATCCAGGAATAAAAATAAATAAACTGTCAAGCCACAAAGAGACATGGAGGAAACTAAATGTATATCACCAAGTGAAAAAAGGCAGTCTGAAAAGACTACATATTGTATAAAGGCAAATACATGCTATTCTAAAAAAAGGTAAAAGTAGAAAGACAGTAAAAATATCAGGGGTGACAGCAGGTTAAGGAGAAAATAGAAAGATGAATAGGTGAAAAGTAGGGCATTTTTCAGGCAGTAAAATTTTATATTATATTGTAGTGGTAGATGCATGAAATAATGTATCTATCAAAACAAAAAATCAGTACAATACAAAGAGCATCTATTGTGTACAAATACACTAATATAAATGATGTACTTCAGTTAAACTAATGTATTGATATTGGTTCACCAATTGCAATAAATATATTACACTGAGACAAAATGTTAAAATAGGGGAAACAATGTGGGGTAGGAGTTCCCGTCTATGGGAATCTGCATTTTCTGACAGTTTTTTTCTGAAATCCTAAACCTGTTACAAGAAAGACTCTACTAAAAAATTATTCCTCTCTGATTCATGTAACAAATTGAGATCCTGAATAATTGCAAAGGATACCTGACTCTATAATTTATCTTCATATTTTTTCATCAACAAAATTCCATAAATAAAAGAAAATTGTTATGGCTTCTATATAGCCATAACAATATTAAAGTTATTTAACACTTTCTAGATAGCCTTGGTATAATGTTTCTTAATACTCTCATTTTAAGAATATGACCAGTTTTAGTGTATGGATAGGTTTATTATTCAAAATTTGCTAATGTCAGACTTTAATCATGTTAATTAAAGGTAAAATATTGTTGTATTGTATTAAGAAAATGTTTTTAATGCTGAATGAAAACTCTGGAATTTCTTTTGGGAATCCATAGTATTCACGGAACATAAAAAATAGCTGAATAAAGAACATAATATCACCTAACTTTGGGTTAATAGCAGTATTGGAAGGATATGTTGACAGAGAGACAGATATTTGTTCTAAGTTGAATTTAGGGAAGTCATTAATGTATTTAAATTCTAGTAATCCTTAAGAGGAAAATAAGTGTGCATCTGTGCAGTGCTATAGAAATATAAAAGAATATCTGGAAAGGAGTCATCAAAACTTCAAGAAAGTCATGTAAATTTAGATGATAAAGCATACAAGCTTTAAAGTAAGAAACGCAATTCAATCTTTGGGCCATCACCTGGGAAATGACAAAGATGTAGACACAATGAGAGAAGATAAATACTATTAAAAGCAAAATAAGGAGACATAAAAAGTTTGTTTTATCTTTATAGGACCAAAGTTACAAATACCACATCAAAAAGCTGACTATTTGACAATATGAAACAGAAATCAAGAACAATTAAATTACAAAAGGGCTTTGTTGTTTATTAACTGATCTATTTAATTAAATGTCAAAAAGAATACCTACTTACGGTAATTTTAAAATTTGTATCTATATAACCATAAAAGCAGTCCCTTCCCCAAACCCCAGAAACCAAATTATGCATTTAGCATAAGCAGAAAATACATTGTTTTCTGCGGAGGTTCAGGTTAAGCAGTTACAGCTGTGGACAGATTAAGGGAAAGACATAAAATATAAAGCCACCAGATGAGCAAGGTAAATATTAACAAATATGATGGAAACCTATCTTACTCCATTCCCCTTTTAAGATTTTTATCGCTTGAATAAATAAAAGGAAATGTTAAGAGAATAAGGGAGGTATGATCTGATATTTGAGCAATAAAACAGCTTAATAAGAGTCCATTGATAGGTACTGAGGAATAAAACACACAACGTAGTATTAATCACAGACATTAAAAGAGAAGACTGTTGCATTGTTTGGAGCATGAATATAATTTTGTTTTGTTCTTGTTTTTCTTTCATGAATAGAATATTTGTCAAAATAAGGGGAGTTTCTTGGTAGAGTCCCCCTCTTGCATTATATACTTTGCCCTCTTTCAACCACCTGCCCTCCTCAAACTCAGATATTCAGTTTAATTTTTCTACTGCTCCAAAATTGTCTTCATTCTTTCCATTTGTAGTGTTACTATAGTATTCAGATTTTTTAAAACACTCAATTTTTGAATCTTTTAAGTGTCAATATGTTAAAATGAGGCACAAACAAGCATTAATTACATTTTAAATTATGAAATTGAAACCAAGAAAACTTAAGAAGCTTAATTTGGGGTAACTTAAGCCAAAAATAAAAGGACAGATGTTCAAATCCAAGTCAGCCTGGACCCAGAGATCACATTCCTAGCCATAGGAGTGTCTAAATAATATCTTGTTCCTCTCTCAACTTGTCCATGCTTCCTTCAAAGTTATTTTCTCCTCTAGCCCTGATATAAATATAAAAGTATTGATTCTTAAATAATATTAATTTATAGTACATACTATACTATTCCTTTATATAAAAAGAATGTGGGTTAAAAGGAATATTTGAAGAAACAAGGGTATTGTGAATAAACTAAAAAGAAAAAGGCATATAATATGTTGAATGTGGTGAGATTCATTATTTTGTTTCCTTACAATCATGAGATCAAACAAGCTAAGCTCCTTGCTGGGAACTTCCCTGTATATGCCAAGACTCTCTTGGTAACTTATGGTGAAGAATAATCTTGAAAGCCCCAGGACCACTATTATTGTGAAATGAGAGAAAATAAAAATATGGCATATATTGAGTGGATCCAGAGCTGAGCTGCCTATAATCCTTGATACAAATGTCTTCAAAACTTCTTGATACATAGCTAGGTTGTTAGTTATTATTTATTGAATTCATTGAACCAATGTTTAGGGTTACTATCCAGGCTTCCTCCTGCTTATCTCAAGGACATTCCTGTACCAAACTGCTAAATCCTCATTCCAATTCCAAACTTACACATATCCCAGAAATCTCATAACCATCTTATGTACTACGTGTCTTTTAAAGGACTGGTATTAGAACACCTTAACTCTCATTTCTCTTTGCTTTTAAGTTTATAATGACAGAAAACGTCCTCAACTCCTTTATTCTACAAATCATAATTGGTAAAATGAAGTGTTTAAGGCACTGAATCAAATTAAGAGCATACATTTTCGTTTTACCACGAAGTCATACCTGTGGAATGAGGACAGTGCCTTTTTCATGTTAAAGTAGCAATTTCTCTTGATCAGCAAAGCAGGTTGGACAAAATCTGCACGGCATCTCGAATTACTTGAGATTTACCTAGTGTACTTTTTCTTTTTGTAAAGTTCCATTATCATGAGTTCCCATTGTGAAGTGGATGGAGGTGATTTACAGGCTACAGAATAGCAAACAGTCACAGGAGTAATAAGAGAAGGATAAACCATCTGCAAAATAAAGTCAAATAAGCCTCACCTGTTTTATTATTGGTTTCAATAGTGAAGGGTACTCAAAATGTTTATTAATCTGGAACTCTGTTTTCAGTCTTAGGTTTTGAAATAAAAGCCTTTGCAGAGGAGTATTTTAAAAGGTTCATAATAGCTATTTTCTTACAAGGAAAATAAGTATATTAGAGTGCCAAATAAAATTTTAATGTATTTCTCAGGCTATGCTCACATCAGCAAATGTCTAAATGCTAAAATGGTAAATTATCATATAAATGTACAGCTAAATTGGTTTCATAAACTAATCACCAAGTTGTGCCAATTGTCAAAAAGACTAAATGCAAGCCACACTAATAAAGTTCACAGTAAACTGCGAAGTGAATAAAATTAAGCTTCTTACAATAATGAATCATTGAAGTAACCGCATTTCTTTTCTAGTAGCAGAATATATAATCAAGGCATATAAATTTATTCTAATTAGCATCTATTAATTAATTTCAGAAATTTTAAAATGATACATTTGCTCTCTAATTGTAATAATTGTAAAAATGGATGTGATGGAGTAAGATTCTAAAATACTGGTGACTGTGTTACCATTAAAGTTTTCAAGGAAATGGTTAAGAAACTGAAAAAGATAATCTGCCATTATGAAAACATTTAATGCCACTGTATAGAGATATTAAGTTTTCCAAAAGATATCACATCCATAATTCTTAAAAACATAAAAAAAATGAAGTCTGTAGTAAGATCATACTAATGTCTAACAAGAAAGAAAGCACAGAATTATTCCATTAATGGAAGATAAAATTGTAGAAACTCAGTTTGACTTATCATGCTCCTGAAAATTGATGTCACATTAATGATGGAGATTGGATCTTCACTTACCCGAAGTCAATCTGCCATATAAATTCCAACTCAATTTAACTTCTGTAACTTTGAGTTATTCAATCTGTCAAATAAATTTTAACTTTTAATTTTTTCTAAAGTGCAAACTACCTAATAATGTCCAGCTTCTTCCCTCTTGAGACTTCTATGCCTTGTGAGAACAATTCTTCCAGATCTATTTAATATAAGTGCATTCTGTATAATAGTATTGGAGTAGACATTTGATTTATAGACCAATGTGTGTTGAATTTTTAACCACTGTGTGTGAAAAATTATAAACCTCTAAGACACAAGGAACAGAGAAATGGCTTTAATGCATCTCAAATGCAATGACCTAAACAATATTAGATACTGAATGTATGACCTCCAGCCCTTTGCAAGAAGGTACTATCCACTGATCATCTAAAAGACTCCAAGCACTCAAGCTGGTATTGCTAACTATAAATCAATGGGAAACAGAGGGCAAAAAGAACTCACTGCCGTCTGTACCACAACTATTTCAGCAAGGAAAGAGGTATCTCTGGGGAAGACATTTCTGGACAGTTGTTACATCTACGTAGTACTACTTTTTAGTCTCACCTGTCAAACAGTAAACAGAGACCTCACAGATATATCTATACAAATACATATATTAAATGTATAAATTGTATTTATATTAATGTGTATATTTGTAATAACTTATAAATTTACATATAGTTTATAAGATAAATATACATGTAAAAGAATAAGCATATAAGATTCTTAAAGAAGGTATTTTTAAGTTGAAAAATGTAGACTTTTTTTGTATCTCTAATGTGATGTCTTTCAGGAAAAAATAACTATTGATATTGAGTTAATAGTTTAGAAAACACGGCTATCAATTATTACACCCATCTGCTTCTATGTGAAGAAAAATACTCATTATGTTAGGTTGTAGGTATCTCCACAACAACATCAGGATTTTTTTCCAAATAATCATTGAAATAATTTCTAACTGTTTTTCTGTTTAGCTCATAAAGCCAACCAATTCATGGCTTCTATTGCCTGCTGGCTTCTGCTCATTACATTTGCTCTGTGTGCATATATGCTTCACAATCCTGCTATGTCTTAAGTTAAAAATTCCAAACAGTGAGAGTATAATGATAATATCTATGATTACATTTTTCATGCAGAATAGAATACACTGTGGAACAGACAGCTCACATTTATTGCACAAACCACTAGCCTGTATAGAACTCTATACAACTCAACTCTTGGCTGAGCTGCCAATGACTGGTCTATTAATAAAGTATGAATAAAGTTATAGCATCACATGTTAGAAAGCATGGTAAAGATATTTTTTTCAGCTGTATGGGCTTTGTAGGAACTTATATTTAAATCATTAAATTATTATCTTCAGTTTTCATAGCCATTAAATAAAATTATAATAAATATTACCAATTAAACCACAACAATCACATTTATAAATTGTAGATATTTATATAACTGTGTACATTTGCAATAATTTATAAATTTACAACAAATTTATAAATAAGATATAAAAATATAAATGGTTATATTTAATATTTATGTATGTTAATTAAACTTAGAATAGTGATTCTCAGCCTTTTGATGACTCATTGCACACAAGAAATACATTACATTTATTTCAGTGGTAGTAATTAAATAAGTCAATGTTTCTGAGGAAAGTGAAAAAATCAAAATTCTATTGTATAGCAAAAACACACATGAGAGTAGAAAAAAACAGGTAAGGTCTAGACCATGTCTAAGGTGGCTTGTCACTCTTGTTTTAGAGTCACTGATTGAGAAAGAACAGTGTTTTTAATATTACTACAATATTTTAATAATATACATGTGATTTTGCAGAAACAAAAATACTCTAAAATATAGAGACCTTAGAAATGTAAATGATGACTAATAGCATATTTATGAGTAAAAAATATATTTGGAAAATGTATATATAATTGTTAAATATAGCTTATATAATAGAAAAGAAAGTATTTTCAATATGAATTTGTTGCTATTAACAAATCATGGAGGATTTCTGTTTGTTTTGTAGAGTAGGGGTCTCACTCCGTTAATGGGGCTGGTGTACATATCACGGCTCACTGCAGCCTCCAACTCCTGGGCTCAAGTGATTCTCCCACTTTAGCCTCCTGGGTAGCAATGATTACAGGCCCATGTGCCACCACACCTGGTTAATCTTTTAAATTTTTTGTAGCAATAGCGTCTTGCTATGTTGCCCAGGCTGATTTGGAACTCCTGGCCTCCAGCAATCCTCCCAACACAACTTCCCAAAGTGCTGGAATTACAGGTATGAACCACTGTGCCAGCCAGATCATGTATTAATTCTGTAATTGATCAAACAACTAGGTAGGTGTAAGATCTCATAAAGATTGTTGCCTAGGACAACAATAAGCTATGTACAAACTAATTAGGGTACATAATATGGTGGACATAGCTGGAAGGCAAACTGCTTTAAGTAAAGAATACAGATAAATTCGTTGTAACTAATGGAAACTAGGTAGGCTTCAAGAACAATACAGTTGGTGAAAACTGAAGAGTAGAAAAACATCAGCTACGGAAATTTTGCAAAAGAGCATTCTGAATAAGAAAAATAGAGCAGCATGAACAAAGTAAGCAGGTTTAAGAAGGAGAAATGGAATTTTCCTAATGAAGAGTTAAAGTATTGGTAAGATACCCCGGCTGCAAAAATAATTGTGTCTGAACTGTTTCCATTTGTTCATTTACTTGGCAAATAGTAACTGAGCATCTTTTAATATAGACAATCACAGGCTAAGCTAGATACATAGTTGTAAACAAAACAAATTGTCACGGTTGAAAAACAAATATTAAACAAATTATAAGAAAATTAATTCATTGCCCCTGTGATTGCACTACAAGGTGCAGGGTGTCATATGATGACCTAAAAGGGAACCTCTAACCTTATGGCAAAATGACTATCTTGTTTTAGTCTATTTTCTTCCTTACTCCTTAAGATGCACATTGCATATCTTCCTTTCTTTTCATACCTCCAACAACTTACAAGCCTACACTTGATGAATGATCTACATGTTTATTTCATCAAAAAGTCTCAAAGATGTATAAAGCCTTTGAGGCTGGAAGGAGCTTGATGCTTTCATGGGTCTGAGAAGGCTCTGAGACTAGAGTGTATAGAACAAAGGGTGATTGGTGTGTGATGGACGACATTACAGCAAGGGGCCAGGGCCAGACTGTGCAGGAACTTTCATTCATTTATTATTCAACACATATTTACTGATCATCTACAATAGATCATGCACTGGTCTGATGCTGGGGACATAATGGTGAGAAAGATGGAAGAGATTCCTGTAGACATGGGACTTAAATTTTAGTTGCAGAGTAAGAAATTAATAAACTTCTTAAAAATGAAATAAAATACATGAAGACAATTTCATGGTGCTATAATTGCTAATGGAAAAAAAATGGACAATGTGTTAACAAGGGACCAAATTCGGATGTGGAACAGGAAATAGCTGTTTAACCGGTGAGGTGAGTGAAGGCTTATCTGAAGCCATATCATTTGTAATTTAAGTGATGATAAAAATGATGTGGTTAATAAAAACATATCACAAAGAGGAATAAGAACAATTCCCTTTTCTACACTTACGCTGGCATATTTAAAGGAGAGGGGAAAAGTCAAATGTGCCTGAGTTATTGTGAACCCTGAAGAGTTAGGTGAGAGACAGAGCAAGTAAGAGCCACATGGTAATTATATATGGGAAAGAGTTTGAAAAAGTTCAAAGAAGTCACTGGATGACTGTCTGTATTAAATGATGCTTAATTGCCATTTGCTAAATAAATGAACAAATGGAAACTGTTCAGACAAAATTATTTTTGCAGCCTTGTATCTCACCAATACTTTCACACTTAAAAGAGCTTTCTATTCTGAGAATAGTTTTAAAAAGACTACTTGGAAAGTTTCTGTGGTACCCTTGGCAAGAAAAGATATTGGCTTATATTATGAAGGTAGAAATGGTAATAAAAAAGATTGTTTGGAATGTATCTTTTCATACAGCTAAAGGAAGTTGTTTATAAAAAAAAAAAAAAAGAAAGTGGGAAGTAAAAAAAGAAAAATCAAGCATGAAGGGCTGTTTTTCGGAGAAGATCAGGATGATCTTATTTATATGAGTTAACTTTATAGACATTTTGCATTTATTTATTTATTTATGAGACAACGTCTCGTTCTGTTGCCCAGGCTGGAGTACAGTGGTGCAATCTCGGCTTACTTCAGCCTTGATCTCCTGGGCTCAAGCAATCCTCCTATCCCAGCCTCCCAAGTAGTTGGGACTACAATCATGCACCACCAAACCTGGCAATTTTTTGTATTTCGTGTAGAGATGAATTTTTGCCATGTTTCCCAGGCTGATCTGAAACTCCTGGGCTCAAATGATCCTATCACCTCAGCCTTTGTGTTAGGATTACAGGCTTGAACCACTGTGCCTGACCACAAGACATTTTAGATTTGCAAGTGAGGAACAGAGTTGGCATTCAGAGTATAAAAGTAGAATTTAAGGTCTAGGTCAAATTTCAGTGACGTGAAATTATCGTTAGTATATAAATCCATAGGATTCAGATAAAAAGAACCACAGTAAAATCACTGTCAAGCAAATTAAGCCTAGCTTACAGCCTAATGGCTTTCTTTCCAACATCAGTTATTTCTTGTGAACTATTTGGTAAACTTCTCTTTTCATGCTGAAGGAGATGTGCAGTTAGTACACTATCTATTCAGTCCCTTCCAGAAAGACAGAACGAATCAGATATACATAGAGAGAGAGGGTGAGAGAGAGGGGGGACTTACGGGGATTGGCTCATTTGATTATGGAGGCCTAGCAGTTCCAAGATTTACCATTTGCAAGCTGAAGAATCAGGGAAGATGGTATCTTGACTCAGTCCAAGTCTGAAGACCTGAGAACTAGGGAAGCCAATGGTGTAACTCTCCATTAGAGGCCAAAGGCCTGAGATCCTAGGGAACCACTAGTGCAAAGACTAGAGAACAAGGAGTTTTGCTGTCCAAGGGCAAGACAGGATGAGCGAGCAAAAGAAAACAAATTGCCCTTTTCTCTTTTTGTTCTTTTGGGGCCCTCTGCTGATCGAATGGTGCCCACAAGGGTGAGTGGGTATCTTCCTGAGTGAGTTCGCTAATTCAAATCTTAATATCCTCCTGAAACACTCTCACAGACATAACCAGAAGTAATGCTTTATCGGCTATCTAACTATCCCTTAATCCACTAAAGTTGACACGTAAAATCAACCATGACACCATGTAATTGTTACACAGGTTTGAAATGATTTTGCTTAGGTATTAAGCTAATCCCTTATTTAGCTTTACTGAAAAAGAGATTGTATGGTGTCTAAATGGAGACAGAGAGATAGGTAGTCTATGAAATAAATGAATGTGACTGAATAAGGCTATAGCAAAAGTGATAGTGATAGAGTCAGACTGTAGATGTGTTTTTCAGGTAAAGTCTACAGTTAAGTAGTTAGAGTTAACTAATCAGTTTAAGTTTACAGACTGATTACAGATAGGTAAGATGTGGAAGAAATAAAGCAGATAAGCATGATTCCAGTTGTTGCAACTGACAAATGGGAAAGATACAATTGCCATCAACTGAGATGGGAAATATTGTGAGTGGAATTAAGAGTATTAAACTTGAGATGCCTCCTAGAACTGCAAATACAACTAGGTATTTGGTATTATAAGTCAATTCTGCAGTTCATGAAAGAGGTTAGCTGTGAAACACAAGCATTTGTAGGGTGCTTTAAGTAAAAACAAATAGATTACTCAGAAAGTAGAAATAGATAGGGAACATAAGGAGACCAAGGACTGAGTCTGAGGACTAGAGTATAAAATGATCTAAGAGAAGTGGAGGAGCAATAAAGGTGATTGAAGGAGCATGATTTCTTGACAGTCATATTAAGTCACAAAAAATGGAATTATCTACTGGATCTAACACTTCTTATAAGTTGATGAGGACAACAAAATGAGTTTTGGATTTTCCCATGGAGAAGCTCTTGGTAACATTGATAAGAACAGCTTCTGAGATGTAATGAAGAATAAAGTAGTATCATGATGATCTTAAGAGGGAATGAGGGTGAGATATTGACGGCAAAATCACAACTCTTTAGAGAAATTTTACTGCAATGAAGAGATAAAAATACTGCAGCAGTTGGTCTGGAAAATAAAGTGAAAATAATTTTAATCAGACAATAATGTTATGTGCTGATGGGAATAATCTTCAAAAGAGGAATAATTTGATGATGCAAGATAAGGAAGGATGACAGGTGCACTGTTCTTCAGTGTGAGATGAGACATCAGATAATAGGTGAGGGCTAAGTATAAAAATCTGGGTGACCTCAGATATTAAAGATAAAAGTTGTGAGGGCATTTGAGAGGTACCATTTGAGTTTTGTCAGATTAAATTCAAATTTATAACAATAAATTGATTTCAACGGGTACATCAACAACTTTTTTTTACTTACTTACTTTATACTATTGATACAGACTAAGAATTTGTAGAGTCTGTCAAAAATTCACTAATAAAAAAATTAATAGCCCTTTTTGAAAACTATATTTTCCTGTGTCCCTCAAATGACTCTTTTTGTTGTTGATAATGTTTAGATATAATTTTCTACAAAGGGTTTCATACTACAGTCTCAAGTGTTAAAAAAAAAAAGATATTTATGTAACTGTGAAGGGCAAACTGCAATCTTGGGTTTAATGTTCTGTACTTCAAAAAACCAGCTGCATTTAATTAAGATTAATTCTACTCTCTCAGATGTTGCTACCTTTCACTGGTCCACTAAAATGCACAATTAAAATATTAATTATTCCCAACTATTTAAATAATGATACATAACTTCTTGAAATTATCCAATATATACATAAATCTTTATTCACAGCCAATGGCTAAAAGCCTAAAATATAAAAGGTTGAATTTTTGTCAGTTTTTTTCAGCCCAGATTTACATAAAATATATTTAAGAAATAAATTAAAATACAAGATAGATGTCATCTTGTAAGTATTGGCAAACCCTTCTTGGTACACTGCTGAGAAATCAAGAAAGTGAACTATTCTATTGAAGAGTTAATATGTCCTTTGCAATTTTGTTTAATGGTAGCTAACCTAAGTTGGCACTTGATGAGCTAAGAGAATGGAATATTAACCCACAGATACATGGACTGACTGAAAACCAAAATCTGCATCCACTCTACATACATTTCCAATGAACTGATCACAGAAAACTATTCAATAAACTTTAATTTTATTTTATACCTACTATTTTTAGGTGTATATGATGCAGTGATCAATATAAGACTTGCAAACGTTCAAGTAATATTACATTGGGATAACAATCAGCAAGAAAATTGGAATGGAAATATGATTTAAAATATAATATGCAACCATGCAAAAGTTTTACTGTTTTAGATGTGTTTGTTAGGTATTTTTTAAGGAATGTTATAGCATGTGTAGGTAGCAAGTTATTTAACATTTGGATTGTAATTGTATAATTTAAAAAAATATATTATAATTTTAACACATTTAGTAGCATATTTGTAGTTGTGTAATTTTATTTTCTATTAAGTAAACATAAACATTTAAAATATTGTAATGCAGCTTAAAAATGTGCAAGGAAGTATTGTTCATTTTAAAAATTAGGAAGCATGTTACTAAAAATGTTTGAACATGATTGTTAGAAGCAACTGTAAAGATTTTGAACTCATAATGAAAGCAATTGAAAATTGTGCAAAGGTACAAATAGAAGAGTCATGATCACTGTCATTTAACAAATGCTGTGCAAATGAACTTATTTTAATCTCATAGGCACCAAAAAGATATGATAAAATATGTTTTTTGAGTAATTTAATTTTGGAAACTATGCTTTATTCAACAACTTATAACTACAATCATGCAAACTACTTGACATGATTCAAAGAAAACAGTGTACTTTTGAATGGCTAAAGCAAGCTTTTGTGATGTGAATGTGTATATGCGTGTGTATCTGTTTGAGTTTTTAACAGATACAATTTATACAATTCACCATTACAGCGATAGTTAACAGTAATAAATTAGTCCAATGAATATAAAACAAAAATATGATTTCATCTGTAACTCTACCTGTGACTCTAATTCAAGTTTTCTGTATTCTAAAAGCTCAAGGCGAAGGTTAAAATTGCCAGAAAAATCCAGAAAGCTTAGAAGTCTGAACCTACTTTCAGAACATCAAGCATCAGTAAAAACCTCAGAGGCATAACTTGATTACACTGTGTCATGGATGTTCATAATAATAACCTGAAGTCATCATATAAAGCTTAAATTATGTTTCCTGTTCTCTTTTGAAAATGGCAATTCATTACAAACTGTGCTGCAAAAAAATAATCAAAAGGATTATTTTTAAAATCTTCCTTGCTGAAAGTCTTAAATTTTCATTTGCTGAAAAAGTTGCTATTTTGATATACATTACTGTCCAACAATATCAAATAATGCAGTCATTACTAGTTCCAGGCTACATGGAGCTCCTTACACCTTAAAATGTTTGAATGGACATTTTAATTTGAAATTCATTTAAAGAAAATCACAAGTTTCAGGAGTTTTCTAGAATTGTCTGCCAAGTGTTTGACGTTTATAGCATAAGATAATTTTACTGCACAAAGATACTCATTTTCTGATGTTGCCAAGATTGCACATTTTCTGAATTAACCAGTCCATTTGATGTGGAGTAAATAATAATTTCTACATATATTAGATCTTCAATGGTATACAGTTAACTTTATGTTATTAGATTGGGCTATTACAATCAGTAATGGGTAATTTTCTCTCTGACATTTTATAGATATCATTTATATTTTCTTTATTTCTCAGAATGCAACATCAAAGCATTCTATGTTTGTATTATAATACAACATGAAAAATTTCTTACAGTTTTTTTATTAATCAATTATATCTGATATATATGTTGAGGTAACCTACTGAATCACAATTTAACCAATAAACTCAATTACAACTTTATAAATTGATAATCAATTATACAAAAATAAATGTAAAAATGATTATATTGGACATGAAATGGGATACACATTGACATTTGTAAATTTGTCATTGCTACCTTAGTTAATATTAAAAGTAGATTCGCTTTTAGGTAATCTCTATGGATATAAAAGAACAAAAGTGAAGTCTTATTTTTATTATATTTAAAGAAAATTCAATCTAAAGTAAATAATAACTATTTTGACCTTAATTATACAAAGAATTTTAAATGGCTTACTATACATTCTCTAGAAGTAGTAATACATTACAAGAGATGAAACAGAATGAGAAACAGAAACAAAAGTTTCCATTAAATAAACCTTCAGTTCCTCAAGTGACACTCTAAAAAGAGACATCAGAAAAATCTGACCCATCAATCAGTATAAAATCTTGTGAAAATGTGTCTTTACTAACATATTTAATATAAATATAGTAACAATTTTTGTATGGCTGTTGTCCATATGTCTTTGATTGAAAGCCAATGGCACAACCAATTTTGGCAAAGCGATTCTTAAAACAGTCCAAACAGGGTTGTTAACATTACTGTCAAGAGTGCCTGATCATCATAGGGCATTACATAAGTAATCCAGAATAATAGGTACATTGTATACTCTTCAAAAATCCCTTCAAAATGACTGTTTCTTGCAATAAAACTTTAGATATGAATTAGGCAGCACAGAATTAAGGGTTATGTTATCAGATAAAAATCTGGACTACGAATGTGATGCAGATTGATGTTAGGTTCACATGCTTTTCCAATTATTGAAGCAGAGTACATAAAAATGTCAGTGGATAAACTGAGCACAACGTGGGCCAAACAAAGATTTGTGTATGGGGCTGAGACATTCTTGAAGAATGGAGTCCTTGGAGTTCTATGCCATAAATCAAGACAACAATAAACATGGCATATCAAAGCAGGTGTTCATACTTACAAAGAAAATGTTATTAATTGCTTGCCATGGCAATAGCCAATCCCATTAAGGCTCTTATTATAATACATAAATTTGAAGTACATTAATTTCCTTTTGATTTTTAAAGTTTTTAATAATTGGCAAATATATAGCTAAAGAAATAGATGAGATTTTTTATGAAAAATGTTAGCTGTAAGAATGCTAATTGTTGGAGGACACCTGCCAAAAATGTAAATAATTTTTGTTTGATAATAATAATCCCAAATGCATTATTTCAGTAATTACCTAGTAGAACTACTTGATTTTTTGAATCACTCCTAAATCAAAACAAGAAAGTGATGTGGTTAGAATGTGGCCTATTCTCTATTCCTGTGGCGAATAAGCCAGGTTATTCTAGATGTTATGAAATAATGTGCAAAGTAAAGAGGCTCAGATTTATTTCAATTGTACAGCTAAAGAATTTTTTCAGAATGCATATTCTGACAAAATCATAGGTGCTCCTATGAGTTTGGTTTAGTTTTTTAGGACCACTAACCAGGGTCCATATACAAGGAAAAATACAAGTGGATTCATTTTCAGTTTTTAATTGCAAAAGTGAAGTTCAAGAAAATATCAATTAAAAGTTAAAGTGTAAAATTATATATAGATCTCTCAGTATTATCTATATATGGTGTAATACTAATAATAATTACAACCTAGAATTCACCTGTCCTTATGTAGAACATTTACCTTACAAACAGAATTATAGTTTTATGGAGAAAATGTGTTTCATATAGAGACTATTAATACATGGCTTATAATAACTTGTCATTTAAAAAATAAGGTGAAATTCATTATGGATAAAGTTGAACATATCATCAACCTTGTGTTAATAAAAACTGCTAGAAATGTTTTTTATGCTCAAATTTAGACAAAAAAGCCAAAATCCTTTCAAAAGTTTATTTACTTTGAGCTTTGTCATCAACAAAAATATATGAGAAATATTTTCTAGATCCTAGATAAATTAAATCTTACAGTTTAAAACATCAGGGCATCCGACTTTCATATATAAAGAGAGAATAATAAGTCTTCCAGGAATCAATCTGCATTTTGACTTCCATGAGTTCCTTAACAAAACATAAGTCACAGGAAAGATCCCTATATTTACTTATAAATTATTACTGTCAAACAAAATCTTTGAGATTCATCCTGAACTTGACATGGAAATGAGAATATTCTAATAAAATTAAATTTGGTTTTGAAAATCCAAGTAGTTATTCTTTAACTACATTTTATTTTTGTATCTTGGATATATTTTCTCTAATATATAGGGGTATGTGTGTTTGTGTGTGTGTGTGTACATATTTTTCTGAAACTATCTCAAAACTCCTGTCAACACAGGTAGAAGAAAAATGAGCCCAAGGTTTTCACAGACACAGATGTGATGAAATTAGCCACTTTATCAACAATGTGTTGATATGAGTAGCAAGGCAGATAACATCCCTAAGGTATTCAAAATATTGTTTTAAGTCTAGCCCATTATGCATTCATTACATTTTTGTATACGGATATTTGTGCCATTAAGAAAATGACATAATAGTAAGTGAAAAAGTCACCTCACAAACCAGTTTATCCATGATGATTACCATTTCAAAATGGTTATTTCTAAACAGTATCTTAAAGATGATAAGCTAAAATTATAAAAGTGACTATTTCTGGTGGATTAAATATCAAGCATTTTTTTCTCTTTTATTTAATATTTTGTATTTTCTAAATTATATCTAATAAAAATGTATTAATTAACATAAAAGGAAATAAATCGTGAAGATTTTAAGTCATTAGTAGTTAAAATTTATTTTACATTATATACCCTGCATCTCATGTGCATATTGATAAGTATAAATGTTCATTAAGATATCTCTCAGGAGGTCAGGAGCAGTGGCTCATGCCTGTAATCCCAGCACTTTGGGAGGCTGAGGTGGGCAGATCACTTGAGGTCAGGAGTGATCAGCATGGTCAACATGGTGAAACCCCACGTCTACTAAAAATACAACATTTAGCCAGGCATGGTGGCAGGCACCTGTAATCCAAGATACTCAGGAGGCTGAGGCAGGAGAATAGCTTGAACCCTGGAGGCAGAGGTTCCAGTGAGCCAAGATCGCACCACTGCACTCCAGCCGTGGGCAACAGAGATTCGGTCTTAAAAAAAAAAAAAAAAAAAAAAAAAAAAAGATATCTCTCAGGGCTGGCTGGGTGCAGTGGCTCATGCCCATAATTCTAGCACTTTGGGAGGCCAAGACAGGAGGATCACTTGAGTCCAGGAGTTTGAGGCTGCAGTGAGCCATGATTGTGCCACTGCACTCCAGCCTGAGCAACAAAGTAAGACCTTGTCTATATACATAGCAAACAGAAATGGATAATTGTAATTTAGGATATGAGTCTACAGGATAAGAATGAAGTAGGAAAATAATGCATTCCAGTTTTGTACCATACGGTGCAACTCTTCATTCTAAGATTTTGTGCATAAATAAATATGGTGAAATACAATCTCATTTAGATTAACACTAAAGAATGTGGAGTCTCCTGACTTATCTTGAATCCAGATTCTTCCTTTTACTACTTTTGTGATCCTAGTAAATCATTTAACATCTTAACACCTCAATTTCTCATTCATAAAATGGAAAGAATGACAAGATTGTTACAAGGATTACATGAGTGAATACAGGGAAATCCTTCAGGACAGTGACTGGCAGATCATGAGTACACAACAATGTACATTAGCTACTATGTTTTATCTTTTGTTGATTCTGTTGCTTTTATTATTCATCACAAATGGAATGAACCAGGAAAATATACTCTTTCCTTTTCTTGAGTATTTGAGTATTCTTAATTAAAGTATGCTTTAATTAAGATTCTTTCCAATTATGAAATTCAAATTCCCAAATTAATAAATTATGGTGTGAGGGTAACAAGAAGAATGAAATCAAATAATATAATTATGAGATTAATTATTTACCCAACAAGATAGTATTGCCCTACATTCAAAGGAAATAATAAATACAGGTACATTTTGGATAAGTTTATGTTTAATTCATTTATGTGAGAATTAGAGCAATATCTGAAAAAAAATCATTTGATTAAAATTGGAGACCTAAGCAAACCATACCCTGAGTTTTTAAAGCTTGGCATCAGAAATCACATATACCTAAAAAACACTGTATAATAAAGATCTCAAATGTATTTTCTTCCTAAAAAGCAGATATGCTATCAGTAGAATATAATATAAAATATAGAATTTTTATAATCTCTCCCTTAAAAATACGATTTTATTACAAGATAATTACATCACTCATTAGAATGCCAGTTTTCCTACTATCGGGTTGGATGAGGTAGGATAATTACAAGACACAACATACTGATTCATTTGTCTTTCATTAAGTTCTCAACGTCTTCCTAAAAACAGAAGACTTGTACGGGGTCACAGTGTTGCCAAAACACCAGGGATTTGGTCTAGGTTCTGCTGCTTGCCCCACAGAAATCCGATCACTGAGACAATGATTACTGCCAAGGAAGAAGGCTTTAATCAGGTGCTGCAGCCAAGGAGATGGGAGCTCTGTCTCAAATCCATCTCCCTGATGGGCTAAAATTAGGGGTTTACATAGCAGGAAAAAAATGTAACAATGTATAGGAAAACAGGAACTCCTGATGCCTAAGGAAGCAATCATAATGAATGAGGGGACTGGTGTCTCATTGTCTGTATCTGGTGATCTGGTGAGTTTCTCTGATACTTTTTGAGAGGTCTGGGGGTCCTTTACTGAAGCTAGAACTCAGATAAAACAAATATAAGCTTTAAGCCCAGAAGAGTCCATTTCTATGTTTATTCAAAACTGTACACAGACATACAGACACACAGATACACACACACACACATGCATCCCAAGCAAACAAAACACCAAAAACAACTATGCTGATTGGAGTCAACTTAAATATTCTTCACTAGAGGAATAAAAGAAATTATTGGGCATGCATTCTATGCAGTTACTCTGAAATAGTTAAAGAATAAAGTCTGTATACATGACATAAATATATGTGATATATTCAGGGAATGTGTTCTGTTTCCGGGTCCACAAGGGGCGGGGGGTAGTTTTGAGGGCAAGAACTTCCTAGCACCATGCCCCACTCCCATCTCTCTCCCCATCGGGAGATTTAATGGTCTGTTTTAATTTTCTCAGGCGCCAGAAGAATCAAAAAGTCAATCACTCCAGCGGAAGTTCTAAGGAACTCCTTTCATTGGCCCAGGGTCTTAAAGAAGGTGGGGGTTCCTCCCAGGTGAAAAGTCCCCTTCTTCCACACCCCTTTGGACTCCATGTTTGGATCCCCCTTCCACAAACACTCCCTTCGTGGAAGCCATCTTCCTCTCTCCTGGATTTCCCCTCTGGAGTCCTCTTCCACACTCTCTCATGGAAGCCTGCCTTCCCCCTCCTAAACTCCATCTCTCTCTATTCCCATCCACTCAGTGTGGAAGCTGCTTTCCTCTCCTGGATTCCATCTTTCTGGATTCTCTCACTCAGTGTGAGAGTTAGCTGTTTCTTTTTCTCTCCTCCTCCCCTTTTTCTCTCTCTACGTAAATAAATCACTCTACAAACACTTTTGAGTCCGGCATTTACTGCGCACTGGGCTGTGGTCTCCTCTCCCATTCTTGGGCAGTCGCAGACCAAGAAGCTGGAGAAACATCCTCTCAGGGGAACTGAGGGCTCCCCTGAACCCCAACATTACATTTCAATTGATTAAAATAGCATGTTACTGAAAATATGTATGAAATAGATTTAACTTAAAAAATGCATGCATACACCAACATTATCTGGAACGCATACAAGTTGTTAAGCTTGGTCATGAGTTCAGGGTGTGTTTTATATAGGAAAGGGCAAGAGAAAGGGTGGTCAAGTTTTGACTTTCTTTTCATACTTACAAAGAACATGCATTACTAAGAACTTAAAAGGATGTCATTTTATTGTCACATTATATTATCATATTTACTCATATTGTTAAGGCATATGCTTCTATGTGACTTTGCTCAAGGAATCAACAGAAGATCAAAACTGAAAAGAGCCATCTGTAATTCAACTCCATTAATACTTTCAAGTTGACAGGTAACCTCATCAAAGTAAACAAGAAGTGGTATAAGCTATGTCAGACTGGTTATAAAAGTGCAAAGTTCTCATCACTTCTTTACAGTAATAGCCATGTCTGAGAGTAAAACCAAGATTGTGTTTTAGATTAGCAATGAACAGATGATGAGATAAAGGTACAACAATGTTCAGATGTTTGTTTAGGAGAATAAAAATCCCCTGAAGGACTTAATTGTGTTTATATGTGTGCATTAATATTCTTCCATTGACCTTTATTGGGAGGTAAGGTAACAATGTGTTATTACTAACTTACTTGTAAGAAAGCCCTTTAACGTCTTTCCATATTTTTTATAACAGCTTCAAGTTCATGAGATGTTGGGCAATCTCAAGAATTATAATCCTATTTTTTTCAGTAATTTAATTTTTTTATGCAGGTAATAAATTTATTATTATTAAAATAAAGAGAGGAGGTTTAATTTAAAGTTGCTGTTGTTTCTCAGATGCTGTAGAAACCAACTATAAAGCATTTCTCAGCATAATAAGGGTGAATAACTATTTTCATCATAGCCATGTCCCTCAGATCACCTAACATTATGGAACAAATCAATATCTTCATTCAATTTCATTTTCATTTTCACACAAGCCAAATGCATATATTACAACTTACTCAAAACCAAATGATACTGGTTACCTAATATTTTATATCCTTATTTAGAAAAGTAATCATACTATTTATTTGCCACTATGTTTCCTTGGCAAGAAACTACCATGAAAGCTTTACCAGTTTGGTTTTCTTTTATGACATGATTTTCAGTGAAATAGTAAATAATTTTTAGGCGTATTCAAATGTCTAATTATTTCCAATTTAAGTGTTATTTTTATTTTTTGGCTTCTTTGTTTTGAATCTCAAGATTTGAGTTAATACTTAGAAAAAAATATTTATCAATCAAATTATTTATTAAATATGTTATCTTATGCAAAGAGATACTCAGGTTGTATCATGAAATAGGTTGTATCATGTGTATCAGAATACATATGATACAAACCTACATTAATTTTTTTATATTAATTTTTAAAGGCATACATACCCAAAATGTTTGTGATATACTTTGTTTTTAATTTGAATTGTGCATTCTGTGTTATGTCAGAGAGATTTTTTTCAAATAGCAAAATGTTGCTAAAATTGCTTGATTTATAAATTAATATTTGCTTTAATTAAATTTGAAATTCATAACCTTATTACCTCAATTTTAATCTAAATATGCTTACAGAGAAGTTTATATTTTTTGTAATCACCAAATAATGCTGTTTGTTATCCAATTGTAATTTTCAGTCTACTAGTATTAAAAAGAAATTCAAAGTTACTAAACTCAAGATTAACGTATTCCCTTAAGCAATAAAGAGTACACATTACATGTAACATTTATAAATATAGAAATAATAGAGTATTAGTTTTTAAATTCTGCATGGAAAATTGACACACAATTTAGCTTTTATTTTTTTAACTAAAATCTGAAGGAAACATTTTGACATTGAAATCACTAAGATAACTCATCATAGCCAAAATGCAAGATCCTCGTATAATTATAGGCAATTTACATAATAAACATATTATCCAAATGATTACTAAGCTCTGCCTAAAGTTCACCACAAATCATTATGATAAACAGGCATGTGGATTTAGGAGACCATTTCAAGATTTAGATCTCCCACTGGGGCCCGAATGCTGGCGCCAATGCATTACTGTATGCTCTGACATGAAAACTGACCACAGGGAATCAGGTGATCATTTACTATATTAATTAAACATAAAGATTAAATACTTGTGATGGTTAATATTGGATGTCAATTTGATTGGATTGAGGGATGCAAAGTATTGTTTCTGGGCATGTCTGTAAGGGTGGTTGCCAAAGGAGATTAACATTTGAGTCAGTGGTCAGTGGACGGGGGAGGGGCAGACTCACCCTCAATCTGGGTGGGCACCAAGTAATCAGCTGCTAGCACAGCTAGAATAAAGGAGGCAAGAGAAGATGGAAGAGCAGACTTGCTGAGTCTTCTGGCTTTCATCCTTCTGCAGGGCTGGATGCTTCCTGCCATTGAACATCTGACTCCAAGTTCTTCAGCTTCTGGGCTCCTGGACTTACACCAGTGAATTGCCAGGGGTTCTTGGGCCTTTGGCCACAGACTGAAGGCTGTACTATTGGCTTCCCTACTTTTGAAGTTTTGGGACTTGACTGGTTCCTTGCTCCTCAGCTTGCAGACAGCCTATGGTAGGACTTCACCTTGTGACCATGTGAGTCAATTCTCCTAATAAACTCCCCCTTCATATATACATATATCCTATTATTTATGTGCATCTAGAGAACGTTGACTAATATAATGCATAAACAAATACTGTAGGTTAATTTTATGGATCAACTTGGATAGGTAATGGTGCCCAGTTGTTTGGTCAAACACCAGTCTGATGTTTCTGTGATATTTTTTAATGTGATTACCATTTAAATCAATAGACTAAGTAAAGCAGCTTACTCTTCATAATGTGTGTGGGTCTCAGCTCATCAGTTGAAGGCCTTAAGAGCAAAGGCTATGTATGGTTTACCGTAGAAGAAGTAATTATGCCTCAAGACAGCAACACAGTAACCCTGCATGAGTTTCCAGCCCTCAGATTTCAGATTCAAACCTTTATAATTATTTCCTCCAATTTCCAGCCTGCTAGCTTTCTCTCGAAATCACAAACTTGTCATCCACCATAATCGTGTGAACCAATTCCTTACAGTCTTTTCTCTCTTTCATGACATATATATGTATATGTGTGTGTGTGTATATATATATATAAGTATATATACATATTTCATGATACATATTTAAATGTCTTTCCTTCTTAGAATAAAAGCTGAAGTATTTACTGTGGCTTACCAAGACATTGGATCTCCATTCAAACTCAATTATATATATACAAAGAGGATGAAGTGAATATATCTAAACATCCACACACATATATATGTATCTATATGTATGTGTGTAGATATGTATATGTTTTTTACATAATTAATTCTGTTTCTTTGGAGAATCCTCACTGACTGACTTATATGTGGCAGGCACTCAGCATGGAGTAGTGACTATGATAAAAGCACCTATTCTTGTGAATGTAGTAGGGGCAAATGACAATAAGCATTGGATGCCATGATAAGTCCTGTAACCTTTAAGAAAGTAAGGGGTAAGAGACCAAAAGTAAATTGGAGGTACACCCTGACATATGATGCTTAGAGAAATCTTCTCTTAAGTGATAACAGAAATATGTATAAAGTGAAAAATACAAATATGTAGATTTGGAAGAAGAGTTTTATATACAGAAGTAAGAAAAGCAGTAGAAGAAAACTTGGAGCATTCTCACTGATGAACTATAAGAAGGATGACATGGCTGAAGAAATTGGTCAAGAGAAAAACTCAGATACAGTTTCAGAGAGACATTCAGAGTCCAAATAGGCCTATAACCATATGTTATGGTCGGAATGATTGTGTCCCCTAAAATTTATATGTTGAAACCTATCACCTTTGTGATTGTGTTAGGAGGTAGGAGGTCATTAGGTCATGAAGGTACAGGCCTCATGAATGAGGTTAGTGTCCTTATTTTAAAGGCCCCAAAGAACCGCCTTACTCTTTTCATCCTTTGAGAAGACAGCAAGGAGGCACTATCTATGAACCAGAAGGCACTATCTATGAGCCCTCACCTGATCTAAAATCCGCTGGCACCTTGATCTTGGATTTCTCAGCTTCCCAAACTATGAGAAATCAATTTTGTTGTTTATCAGCCATTCAACTTGTAGTACTTTGTTCTAGCAGCTCAATACACTAATTCACCATGTCACTATTGCACCATTGTTAGAAGTTTGTTTTTGTCATTGTTTTTAGTCTTGTCCTTTGGATTCTGTTGAATACAAAAACTATTTAATCTAAAAAACACCAATTAATTAATTTCCTCCTTTACTGCAGATTTCCTTTACTGCTTCATTAAGGCTAATGAGCACAAGAATTTTATTTACTTTTCTACTTTGACTGTTGTTTCTACTACTGATTAAGATTCTGTCTCCTCTCTATTCCAACTCCTAGAAAAATCCCAATGTGCCAGCTAAGTACAAATTCAAATAGCAACTAATTAGTCTGCTACATGATAAAACGGATAGTGTGGTGAGTAGTGGTAAATAGAAAGGAGGACGAAACAACATCTATCAGAAACAATGACTCCATCATAAAGAGAGGACAGTTCACTGCCTTTACCTTATCTCAGCACTTCAAACTAGTGAATACTGCCAGACCTAGTAAATGTATTTAGCAGAAGTCCAATCTCAAAATATTGGTTACTTATCAATATTCAAATATTACTTTATGAGACCACTCATATCTTTTTAATAAACACACATACAAAGGTGTACTCTAAGCTTGATTTACTTATGAATAGATAGTACAATGGGCCGTTTTTGCAGACACAAATCTATGCTACTCCAGTCTGTTCCAAAGGATATGTCAGAATGCACAGATTTCCTTTACTGCTTCATTTAGGCTAAGGAGCCCAAGAATTTTATTTACTTTTCTGCTTTGACTGTTGCTTCTGCTACTGATTAAGATTCTGTCTCCTCTCTATTCCATCTCCTAAGCTCCATATCATTGACAGAAAATCTATTTTCACTTTTCTCTTAGACTGATCTGAGGAATAACTCTGTAGTAATGGCATGGATTACACTGCAGAAAGAAAAATGGGAAAAAAAGAAAATTAAATTTCCCTTACTATGCCATCTTCTGTCAACACTTGGTCTCGCCCATGGCTTCCTTCTTTCTAACCTGCAGTTTCTGCTCTTCTTCTACCCCTCTGAATAATCCATTTTGTTGCCCACCTCAAAATCTTAATGCAATATCCATGATACATGCCCCAAAGCCATCATTTTTAAATGAAAAAGAGGGAAAAAATGGAAGGCTTGAATCGTTTTATGAAATACAGATGATTCTGCAATCTAAGAGACCAAAATAGACACCACGGTATCAACTAAGAAGAACCCACAGGCTAGGGAAACAACGTTTTCTGCAGGTTCAGTGTTCAGGGCTCTGCTGGCAATTTTCTAATTTCTTTTTTTTTTTTATTTGACAGAGTCTCTCTCTAATGCCCAGGCTGGAGTGCAGTGGTGCGATCTTGGCTCACTGCAACCTCCACCTCCTGGGTTCAAGTGATTCTTCTGACTCAGCCTCCTGAGTATCTGGGATTACAGGCATGCACCCCCATGCCCAGCTAATTTTTCATATATTTAGTAGAGACGGGGTTTCACTATGCTGGCCAGGCTGGTCTCAAACTCCTGACCGCGTGATCCACCCACCTCAGCCTCCCAAAGTGTTGGGATTACAGGCATGAGCCACCACGCTCGGCCCAATTTTCTAAATTCTTATTGCTCTAAACTCCTTAATTGTAGGAGCTGTTAGAGCTCTCCTAAATCTGTTTTACAACCCAGACCACTACAACTCTGACTGGACAGAGGACCAGCCTTACAAACATTTTTTTAAAATATATTTTATTGCATTTTAGGTTTTGGGGTACATGTGAAGAACATGCAGGATTGTTGCACAGGTACATACATGGCAATGTGGTTTGCTGCCTTCCTCCCCATCACCTATATCTGGCATTTCTCCCCATGTTATCACTCCCCAACTCCCCACGCCCCGCTGTCCCTCCCCTAGTCCCCTCAACAGACCTCAGTGTGTGATCCTCCCCCTCCCTGTGTCCATGTGTTCTCATTGTTCAACACCCACCTATGAGTGAGAACATGCGGTGTTTGATTTTCTCTTCTTGTGTCAGTTTTCCGGGAATGATGGTTTCCAGCTTCACCCATGTCCCTACAAAGGACATGAACTCATCGTTTTTTATGGCTGCATAGTATTCCATGGTGTATATGTGCCATATTTTCCCTGTCTAGTCTATTATCAATGGGCATTTGGGTTGGTTCCAAGTCTTTGCTATTGTAAACAGTGCTGCAATGAACATTCATGTGCATGTGTCCTTGTAATAGAACGATTTGTAATTCTTTGGATATATACCCAGTAATGGGATTGCTGGGTCAAATGGAATTTCTGTTTCCTCTCCACCCCAAATCCACAGAATATACATTCTTCTCAGCACCACATCGCACCTACTCTAAAATTGATCACATAATTGGAAGTAAATCACTCCTCAGCAAATGCAAAAGAACGGAAATCATAACAAATAGTCTCTCAGACCACAGTGCAATCAAGTTAGAACTCAGAATTCAGAAACTAACTCAGAACCGCACAACTTCATGGAAACTGAACAACTTCTTGAATGTTGACTGGATAAACAATGAAATGAAGGCAGAAATAAAGATGTTCTTTGAAACCAATGAGAACAAAGACACAACATGCCAGAATCTCTGGGACACATTTAAAGCAGTGTCTGGAGGAAAATATATAGCAATAAATGCTCACATGAGAAGCGAGGAAAGATCTAAAATTGACACCCTATCATCAAAATTGAAAGAGCTAGAGGAGCAAGAGCAAAAAAACTCAAAACCTAGCAGAAGACAAGAAATAACTAAGAGCAGAGCAGAACTGAAGGAGATAGAGACACAAAAAAACCCTTCAAAAAATCAATAAATCCAGGAGCTGGTTTTTTGAAAAGATCAACAAAATAGACCACTAGCCAGATTAATAAAAAAGAAAAGAGAGAAGAATCAAATAGATGCAATTAAAAACGATAAAGGGGATATCACCACAGATTCCACAGAAATACAAACCACCATTAGAGATTACTACAAACAACTCTATGCACATAAACGAGTAAACCTGGAAGAAATGGATAAATTTCTGGACACATGCATCCTCCCAAGCCTATACCAGGAAGAAGTCGAAACCCTGAATAGACCAATAACAAGGGCTGAAGTTGAGGCAGCGGTTAATAGCCTACCAACCAAAAAACGCCCAGGTCCAGATGAGTTCACAGTCGAATTCTACCAGGCATACAAAGAGGAGCTGGTACCACTCCTTCTGAAACTATTCCAAACATTTTTACCTTATAAGCTACTGCAGACCATAAAGTCAGTTTCATCCAGCTTATAAAGGCTACCCACAAACTGTCTTTCTGTAGTTCACCTTTTGATGTAAAGAGCCAAATTCTACTTCATTTTAATGCTAAAATCTCACCCCCAAAGGAACACAGGATGGATAGATGTTATGTGTAGGATTACCCACTATATATGTGCTCAGCTTCCTTCATACATATGTATAGCTTTTCCCACAAATCTGATGAACATATATAACTCTGTTGTGTAATACGGACACTGTAAGGTATAAACAAGACCTGTCCCTCCCCCTCCCTGGAGATTTTCTCTTCTTGACTTGCAAACTGCTATCACCAGTAAAGCTCCCTTTTCTACCTTATTCATCCTAAATTAGCCATCTTTGTGGTCTTTTGGACAATAATTCTTAATTCAGTTCCTCACATATAAAAATGCCAATTATGTTTATCTGCACAATCTTTCTTTTAGAGGTAGTGGGTCTACATGGCTGTCTCAGGTTGGGTTCTACTGGCAGCTGACTCAGAGATAAGATTACTAGGAAGTGATTCTGCAGAAGTTTAATTAGGAAGGACTCTGGGTATGAACACCTGTGGCAGCAAGGGAAGAGAAGCAGGCTTGGGTAGAAGGAGAAATTCAGATGTGATGCAATCCCAACCATGACCTTGGCTGATCTCTTAAAGGGCTCTAGAAAGGAATGGTCCTTCAGAATTATGATTTCCATCTGGATGAGCTGGTCTTTATATGCACATTGGTCAATCATTGGCTGTGGGCTACACTGGGAAGGGGGACTGGGGGAGACACTCCTTTTTAGCTGGGACATTTCAGAAGAGAACTGGAAACTAAAAATAATTTACTGACAACATTTTCAACAACTGAGGCAACAAGTTCTCAATTCCTGAAGAGAAATCTGAGCATTGCATAATGGCATCCAACACAGAGAGGGGGAAAATACACCAATAATAAGGTGTACGGTTACGTATCCAGGGAAATAATGACCCAGAATCCTGGGAAGAAAAAACAGTGAAAGGGGCACTGAATGAATAACGACTTGAAAGAAACTGTATTCACTGAATTCAAATGAAATCAAAGGCAGTTTTTATTATGAGACTTAAAAAACTTTTTTTTAATTCTTTTTTGTTTTTGTTCTCACTTCCTGGCCCCTTCCCAAATAATTGGTTCTAATAGACAACATACAAAAACCACAAAAAGGGCAGCATGCTTGCCTTAGGGATAGATGAGAAAAGAGAAAAGTATGGAATGTTATTCTTTGTGTGTGTGCTTGGACCTGGCGAGAAGAAAGACTGATGGCTGGACAGGAGATGAAAGCGAATTAATTCCCCCAGGTTCAGAAGAAAAGTCAGTGAATTACTGTGAAGCCTCTCTGAACACATACAATATCCCCCAGGAGGTTTGCATTGTCAGAATATGAAGTTTTATACATTCCCATTCTCGGAGTTTCTGTTTCTTCTCCAATCTGCTGATCAACTGAAAATGCGCAGGAATAATAGATTTCATTTTTTTAATAACTAAAGCCTCACCTGCCTAATTAATGATTTGAGGACAGCATCCACTATCCTGCCAGATACTTTTCCCATCCTAAATTAAAACTATGGGGAAATAAAGCAATCTTTATAGCAGAAACTATTAGTGTTTCAGAATTAAAGAGTACAAAGGAATCAGAGATCCTGAAAAGTCAATACAGAAAAGACACAAGCAGTTGAAAGGTGTTAAAACATAATTAACACAATTGTTAAGAAGGTCAAATTATAAAGTTCATATTAATTGGATATATATTACATATTTTAACACATTAACTGAGGAACACAGCATAATGTTATAGCTGGTTCAAAGAGCATTTGAGAAGCTAAAATACTTGTAAGAAGAATAAAATTGCTGGGTTTTCTTAAAAACAACTACCTCATGTCTAATGGAGCTATAAACTACTATCTCCAGAGTTATTTGCTCGACTAGTTGCAAATGATTTGCATCTTTACTAGACACAAATCTACACCTTAACCTGTGACTTCTCTGAGTCATTTAGTCAATAGCAAATAAAAAACTGGAAGAAAGAATAACTTAAATATTAACTCATCTTTTACTTCCTTTCGCACATTCATTTCTACTGCTTTATTCAGATATCCCCCTCAAACCATTTCTCCAGGAAAAATCCTTTACAGGACATGTCATCCAAGAATAAATTTTATATTTAATAAAGTAATAGATGAAGTAACTGGTTTTACCTTTCATCATCCATTCAATTATTGAAACTTTGATATGTTTAATTATTGTTTTAAGCTCATTCCTATCATCATAAAATACATTTTAAGTGCCTTGAGTTGAGGAGTCATTTAGTTTTCTATGTATTTTGAGAAATGAACAAAATTTAGATAAGCAATTGTTATTTAAATATTTTTGTATCATTAATGTAGCTCCAAAGAGAGAGAGAGAGTGCCTGAGTGTAAACTGTAGAGAATTGGAATAGAACAGGGAAATAAGGCCAGAATCTTTATGTAGTGACAAGAGAATTTCAAACTAAAAATTTCTCAAAAAAAACCATCGTCTATAATAATCCCTAAATTGCATTGCTTACTTATTGTTTCTCATGCTTTATTCTGAATCTGTCTCTATTTTTTCCAATAAAATAATAATATAATGTACTTTTAAAATAAATTTGAGGCAGGGCACATTGGCTCATGCCTGTAATCCCACCACTTTGGGAGGCTGAGGTGGGCAGATCACCTGAGGTTAGGACTTCGAAACCAGACTGACCAACATGGTGAAACTCCACTAGAAATACAAAAATTAGCTGGGTGCAGTGGTGGGTGCCTGTAATCCCAGCTACTCGGGTGGCTGAGGCAGGAGAATGGCTTGAACCCAGGAGGCAGAGGCTGCAGTGAGCTGAGATCTCACCACTGCATTCCAGCCTGGGTGACAGAGTGAGACTCCATCTCAAAATAAATAAATAAATAAATAAATAAATAAATAAATAAAATAAACTTCTAATGTTTTAATCTAATTTTGTTTGAGATCCTTAAGAAGACGCTTCAGGTATCTATATAATGATGTGAGTGTGTAAGAAGCAATCAAGGGAAAAAGTAAACAGAAGGAAATATTGCCAATTAGTTCATCAAAACACAGGCATATATACAGCTGTCAGCACACATAGACAGAGACACAAACGTATACACACGAATAAGCATACACGTGTGTTGACACAGAATAAACTCAATGGCTATAGAATAATAAACTTGCTGGTAAATATTAAATCAGCAAATATTCACTTGCACAAATGTTGCTCTTTTCATGTTAAGGGACAAAATATTCAGTGCTATATCAAGGGTTATTTCAAGTAAGCTGGCCAGATGAATAAAAAAGGTTCAAAATTTCCCAACATTTATACTCTGAAAAAGAAAAAAAAAATCTGATCTAAATAATCTAATTTTAAAATGACCAGAAGCTTTACAAACTGGAGAAAGTAGCAAATTATAACACTCCATTTTCAGTGTACTCTGCATTTTTTTTTCACGAATTTTTACTGACTTGTCTGAAAATAAATTTCATTATTTTCAAAGGAATATTCTAAATTTTTCCTGCTGTCCAGCTTTCTTGTCTTTAGACAAAGCTTATTCATATAGATTTAGATTTTTATCACTTCAACTCTATTAATAATAGATTTTACATTTGAGTGAATTTGATGTAATAAAAGATAATGGCTTTTTGTGTTTGTTACCACATTTGCCTTGCAAAAATCATATAAAAAATGTTTAATGAATTCTCCCTGTTTTACAGATAGATGAACCCACAGAGAGTTGTTAAATAATTTGCTTAAGGCCACAAAGCTTATAAGTGGAAGAAAAAGTTTTGGAAATTTTGAAAAGGTAAATTCCTAGACCTTGTATTTACCGTAATTGCACCAAATTCAATGTATGAGATTCAAACATTCCACACATCTCCATCTTATAACCAACTAGATTTCCAGCTTATAACCAGCTAAATATCTTTGTTTTACTATCTAGCTTATAGCCAACTAGACTTGTTCATTTAGATGTACAATATGTCAACCACAAATTGTTGATTGCCCTGATTCTTCTAAGTGTCTTTATATAAATACCTTCATAGTATAAGGTCTTTTAGACTGGTTGACTGCAAGATGGACTGCATGGTAACCTCTGTGACCTGCACATACATCTCCAGATGAGTTCCTGGAACTAGGAATTCTGAAGTAACTAGGGAACCAAAATGGAAAAAGAATGACCAACCCTTGTGGCACCTAATTAACTTTAAGACATTCTTTTATTGTTTCTTATCTCTGCCTCAACTGATAAGGCAACTGGGCTCTGTAACTGACCTTGCTCAACTGATAGGTCAACCTCGAAACTCCAGACCCTACAACCCCCTCCTAGCTTGCAAAAACCACCCTGAACTATGACTTCCACTGCCTACCCCAAACCTATAAAATCAACTCCTATCCCACTGCCCTCCACTCTCTTTTTAGACTCAGCCCACTCACACCCAGGTGAATAAACAGCCTTGTTGTTCATACAAAGCCTGTTTAGGGGGTCTCTTCATTCAGAGTGTGTTTAACACATAGAACCACCAATGACCTACTTAGGACAAAAAACATTTTTGAATCCTCCCTTTTATTTAGACCTCATCTGTCTTAAACCTCATTTGTTGCTTCAATGGCCAAATAGTACCCCAAATTTATCCCATTAATTTTTACTTTTCCCTGGAACCTCTTCCTTCTTTACATGGGGGTCCATGTCAGCATTATTATTTACTCTTGATCATAGAAACAGACTCATCAAGTGTCTTTATTTAAACACTGACTTCTCCGTACAGTCTATTGTGGCAACCAGATTGGGTTCTTTGTAAAATAAATTGTATCATACATTTCATTGAGCAGAATACTACAACAGCTTTCTTTACAATTAGACTAAAACCAGCTCCTTCACATAAACTACAAAGACCTATATGATCTGCTCTCTGATTAATTCTTCATATATACGATTTATACTTCACATATATATAGTGTGTGTGTGTGTAATTTTTAACCATGGACACCCATGCCAAATCAGTTTCTTGTACATGCTAAGCTAATTTTTACCTCAGATTTTGAATGTAGTTTACTTTGACTAGAATATTCTTCCTTCAACTTTCTCATAGTATTTTTCACAAGCATTTTCATGATTCTGCTTAAATGTCTCATTCTGAAAGAGTATTTCCTGAACACTTGCCTGAAACAGTCCAATGAAAGTCCAACACAAAATTCCTCTCTTGTCATAATTTGATGCTACTTAATATTTTCCTTGAAAATGTATTATTTCCAGAAATAATATATGTACATATATGTACCCCTAAAAAAAGATTGAGCAAAAATCTCGAATCCAGAAGTTTTCCATTGAAGCTATCACTTGGTGGGCTTCTGCAAATTCCATGACTACAAAAATCAAAGGAATTTTGCATGGATATGTAGTGGGGGGGGGGACAGGAAAGGGACAGAGGATAAAAAGGCTTTTTACACAGCTGAGAATAATAAAGTCAAGCTTGTTAACTTTTGTAATACCTACAATGATTTTTTCCAGTCTGGCCTAGAGGTACTGTGCTGTAAAAATTTTACAGTTTATGACTAAGCATATTATCAGCCCACGGAGGGTTCTGTAGGCCGATAATAATACCTGAGATTCTTAAATTCTTCTATAACAAATCCTGATTTGCCTTTATGTTGATTTCTGGGTGTCTCTACATATTTTTCTTTAATTTTAAGCACTAAATACATTCTTTGATTTGGCAAGCAAATTAGGAAAGCACTAAAAATCACTTAACATTAGTAAAAATAACCCTATGTAGATTAAAGTACTCAAGAGCCTACATTTAAAAGTATCATTTGCAACCTAAATTGTCTATCAGTCTGCACAATCAATGGTAAAATAAAACTCTGGTATAGTGCTGCTTTATAAAAGTTTTGAGGATTCTGTATTATTTAAATTTTTTTCTCACAAACTATCCATTCATTGATTTAAATAACATAAAACATAATACGAACTGTTCTTTTCTCTCCCTAATTATGCATATTATATTCATATCTATACATATATCTCTTTTTTCCTTATATAGATTTTAGTTTCAAACAAACATGAAATGAGAAGATTTTTAAATTATAGCCACAAAAAATTGATAAAGTTTAGAAAAAAAATTAAGGTCTTTTTTTTAAAATTCTTTTTCCTTTCAGGCTACATTTTTGGGAGAAGAGGGCTAATTGATTTCTATTATCTCCTTCATTTTGCAAAGAAATTTTATTTTAGTACTATAAAGAAAAACAGCACCAGAATATTAGTAAATGTATATCAAATTATTGCAACAGTAAGATGTATCAATAAAGTCTATTACATTCTCTCTCTGTCTCTCCTGTCTCTTAATCTTTCCCCCTCTCTCTCAATCTCACTTTATCAAAACTAGATGTAGGTTGATTACAAAAGTCAGTGGCTGATTGTATTAATTTTGTTGCTGTTGACTTTTTAATTTTTTTTCTAGGTGAAACAAGACACCTTGTTTCCTGGAATATTTATTGCATGATTTTGAAACGTTTTCTACTCTTCTATGCATTTCATACATACTAAAAGTAGAATAGCAATTCAGGATTTTTAATGTACCTAATATTGTTTATATAAAAGGTTAAATCTTAAAAGCTTAACTGAGTTTGAAAAAGAAAGGAATATATAATCATTTACAATCCCTTTTAATTATTCTAGTTAGTCAAATGTACCTATTTAGCATTAAAAATCAGACTGATAATGTAACAATATATAATTATTTCATATTTTATAATAGTTAAGTGAACAAAGAGACAAATTGAGGAAAAAAAGTTGTTATACTATTACAAAATTCACAAATGAAATAACTAACATTTTGCTATTACTACCAATTCTTAATGTTGCAGAAAGTAAATGATAATATGTGTAACCAATAAGAAACTCTATTCTAGTTTAAAAATGTTCAGTAATCATTAAAAATACATTAGGAAAGATGACTCTTGACCCAAAGCACTCATTAACTATTAGTGATTGTCAAATAATCATCAATGTATTCCTAGATGTCAGAATACTGAATCATTGTTACACAGCACAATATATGAGAAATCAAGTGAAATAAATAAAAGAACAGGCAAAATGACTAAATGTAATTAAATAGCCAAGAGAATCCTAAATATGGAAGTTTTTATGAAGGAACCAGCAATCTGAAACCCAGATGTTAAGAGAGGTAATTCAAGTTTATTGAATGCCTGAGGGAATGTGCTAAGAACTTTTTCTTTTATCATTTAATTGGCCTACCATTACCAGAGGTCATTACTCTCATTTACAGAGTTGTTAACCAAGAATCTGGAAAATGGAAGTCAACCTTCTCTGAACTGTGGGGGAGAGTCAGGGGTCAAACTGGGCTCTCTCTACAGATTTGAGAACTGTCAGTGCTAAATTCTTTCCCCTGAGAGCTCCTTGTCTGTCCACACTTGATAGTTCACATACCCACAGACATGCCTTATACACACTGACATAGTTTCAACATTTGCTGAGGTAGTCATGCGTTACTGAAGGTGGGTGGAGGGTGTGTCGGTGTTGGAGGGGACACATTCTGGGAAATGCCTCATTAAGCAATTTCCTTGCTGTTAGAACTTCATATAACGTACTTTCGCAAACCATCATGGTATTGCCTCCTACACACATAGGCTATATGGTATAGCCTATATCTCCTAGGCTACAAACCTGTAGCACGCTACAAACTGGTAACGTGTTAGTGTACTGAATACTGTAGGCAATTATAACAGTATGGTATTTATGTAAAAATATCCAAACATAGAAAAGTTACAGTAAAAATATGGTATAAAAAATAAGAAATAATACAATTAGGTAGGATACATACCATAAATGGAGTTTGCAGGGCTGGAAGTTGCTTTGGGTGAGTCGGTGAGTGAGTGGTGAGTGAATGTGAATGCCTAGGGCATAATAAATTAACCTTAGCTTATTGTGACTTTTTTCTTCATAAATATTTTATTTTTAAAAAACTTTTGACTCTGATGGTAACACATTAATAGTTTAAAACAAATATATTGTACAGCTGTACAAAAATATTTTTTCTTTATATCCTTATTCTATGAGCTTTTTTTTCTATTTTTAAGATTACTTTTTTCTTATTTTAAAACTTTTTTTTTCTTTTCAGGGAATACATGGATATATTGTGTGAGGCTGAGGCTCGGAATACCAAATTCATCCTGTCACACAGGAAGTGAGCATAGTACCCAATAGGTCATTTTTCAGCCCTTGCCCCCTCCTAGCCTCTCCCCCTCTGGTACTCAGTGTATATTGTTTCCATCTTTATATTCATACAGTGTTTTTCTCCCACTAATAAGTGAAAAACATGTGGTATTTGTGTTGCAGGGCTTTTCCTTAGTTCAGCTAAAGACGGGGGCCTTGCCCGTCACACGGCCATGAAAATTTAGGCCTGCAGAGGGTCAGAGAGGGTGCGTAAAGCAGGGTTTTATTGGGTGAAAAAGAAGAAAAGTGGGAAACAGGAACTGCCTGCAAGGCCAGAGTTCTTCCTGCCCATGGTTTAAATCTCAGGTTCCACACAGGAAGAGGAGGGGCCGGGCTCCTTCCCCGCTGTAAAGCTTGTGAACTTCTGTGTCTCCAACCCAGTGCACATTCTTAGTGAGGTCAGTTGGAGTATTTCTGGGGGACTCCCTCCCACCTGGCTGTCTCATTTGATTTTCTCTTTCTGCATTAATTTGCTTAGGGTAATGGCCTCCAGCTACTTTCATGTTGCTGAAAAGGAACTAATTTTTTTTGATGGCTACATAGTATTCCATGGTGTATATGTACCACATTTTCTTTATCCAGTCCACTGTTGGGGGAGCATCTCAATTGATTCCATGTCTTTGCTGTTGTGTATAGTGCTGTGATGAACATACGAGTGTATGTGTCTTTTTGGTAGAATGATTTATTTTCCCTGAGATATTTTATTAGTCCATTCTCACACTTCTAATACATACATACCCTGGAGTGGGTAATTTTTTAAGGAAAGAGGTTTAATTGATTCACAGTTCAGCATGGCTGAGGAGGGCTCAGGAAACTTACAATTGTAGTGGAAGGGGAAGCAAATATGTCATTCACAGGGCAGCAGGACAGAGAAGTGCCAAGCAAAAGGGGGAAAGCCCTCTATAAAACCATCAAATTTCATGAGAACTCTCTTACTGTTATGAGAAAGCATGAGAGTAACTACTCCCATGATTAAATTACCTCCCAGTGGGTCCCTCCCATGACACATGAGGATTATGGGAACTACAATTCAAGATAAGGTTTGGGAGGGGACACAGCCAAACCATACAGTTATATACCTAAAAATGGGACTGCTTGGTTGAATGATAGTTCTAAATTATTTGAAAAATCTCCAAACTGCATTTTGCAGAGGCTGAACTAATTTACATTCCTATTAACAATGTATAAGCATTTCCTTTTCTTCACAAACTCACTGAGATCTATTATTTTCCGACATTTTACTAATAGCCATTCTGCCTGGTGGTGAGATGGTATCTCATTGCAGTTTTGATTAGCATTTCTCTCATGATTAGTGATATTAAGCATTTGTTCATGTTTGTTGGCTACTGGTATGTCTTCCAAGTGTCTGTGTATGTCCTTTGCCCACTTTTAATACAGTCATTTGTTTTTGCTTATTGAATTAAGTTCTTCATAGATTCTGGCTATTAGACCTTTGTCAGAGGCAAAGTTGGCAAATGTTTCCTTCCATTCTATAGGTTATCTCTTTATACTGTTGGTTTTTTGTTTGCTTTTGGCTCTACAGAAGCTCTTTAACTGAATTGGGTCATACTACTTAATTTCTGTTTTTGTTGTAATTGCTTTTGACAACTTAGTCATAAATTCTTTCCCAAGGCCAATGTCAAGAATGATATTTCGTAGGGTTTCTTCTAGGACTTTTATAGTTTTAGGTCTTATATTTTAAGTCTTTATCCCATCTTGAGTTAATTTTTGTATATGGTGAATGATAGGGGTCCAGTTTTGTTCTTCTGCATATGGCTAGCCAGTTATTCCAGCACTGTTTTTTGAATAGAGCATCCTTTCCCTATTGTTTGTTTTTGTTAACTTTGTGAAAGATCAGATGGTTGTAGGTATAAGGCTTTATTTCTGGGTTCTCTAATTTGTTCCATTCTTCCATGTGTCTGTTTTTATACCAGCACCATGCTGTTTTGGTTACTATAGCCTTGTACTGTAGTTTAAAGTCAGGTAATGTGATGCCTCCAGCTTTGTTTCTTTTGCTTAGGACTGCTTTAGATATTCAGGCACTTTTAAATTTTTATGTGAATTTTAAAATAGTTTTTTCCAATTTCTGTGAAAAATGACATTGGTGGTTTGATAGGGGTAGTGTTGAATCTGTATGTTACTTTACAAAACATGGCCATTGTAAGGATATTGATTCTTCCAATCCATGAGTATGGAATGTTTTCTAATTTCTGTTATCTATGATTTTTTTCAGCAGTATTCTTAAAATTTTTTGTAAAAAACTAGGACACTAACTAGGCCTGCACAGAGTCAAGATCATCAATGTCACTGTCTTCTACCTGCACATATTGTCCCACCAGAAGGTATTCCAGGGCAGTAACATGCGTGGAGTTGTCTTATAGAATAGCAATGCCTTCTCCTAAAATATCTCCTGAAAGGCCCTGTCTGAAACTGCTTTACAGTTAACTTTTTTATGTAAGTAAAAGAAGAACACTAAAATAATGATAAAAATGTATAATATAGTAAATATATAAACCAGTAACATAGTGGCTTATTATTGTTATCAAGCATTATATATTATATATAATTATTTGTGCTATACTTTTATATAATTGGCAGCCACAATAGGTTGGTTTACACCAGAATACCACAAACATGAGTTATGCCCTGTGCTAGTACTTTACAAAGGCTATAAAGTCATTAGGCCAATAGCAAGTTTTCAGCTCCACCATAATCTTATAGGCCCACCGTCTGATATGCTGACTATTGTTGACCAAAACCTCATGATGTGGTATATGACTTTATTACAAAAAAACCTCATAGTAGAGGTAGGTCAGCTTCTATGGTATTTGTGGGGGAAAGATAAAATAAACCAACAACAATAAAACAGTTTATGAAGAAGTATCCTGCTTCTCCACAAATGTCTTTTGCTTTATTACATGAAATCATTAATTTTCGTATCCTTTCTTGGAAACATTAATGAGGATTCCTAATGTTTAAAAAAAGTAAAAGTAAAAATAAAAGAATCTCTAGTCTTTATAAATTTTTTCTCTGAATCAGGAAGAAACTGAAAGCTGATGTGCCTCAGCACACTGTCAATTAACAATCAAAAAGATAAAAAGATCTAAAAAAAAAAAAAGTAACAGCATAATGATTAGGTACTGAGCAATTAGTTGTGTCTAAAAAATTATGGACAGCAAAACAAAATATTATTCAAAACAAACCACCGAGGAATCCTGGCTAAAATAATTGCATGAATTTGTTATGGATAGTTTTATAACTCGATGTATCCACGTAAGGCAGTGATCAGTAATAACAATCAGTTTGTGATAAATAATAGGAGTTCGATAGTGATATTCTATAATTGAATATTTGAATTTTGAAATTTAAGTTCTCCCTGTGATTCTGATAATATGTTAAACATTTACCATATTACAGCTAGAAGTTTACACAATGAATCCAAAATGCTTATTTTTTTCAGAGTACCTATAATTAATTTTCATCTTAAAGTAATTATTTTGCATTAAATTTGACTGTGGAAATACATTTGGCATATTTTTCTTATCTCTGGACATGTCATGGATTAATTTGCAAAGGAAAAATATTCATTCTATTCTTGTTATTTTAGCTACCATATGTCAACAATATATTATCTAAAATATCAAGATGCCAATGAAAAAATTAATAAAAGGGCAATTTCAGGCAGATTTTGATAAATATTGCTTAATTTCACACATTTTATCTTATTTATGTTTTCTAACTAAAACTATAAATGTATCCAAGTTATATTTTATATTTATTCAATAATAAAACTATATCCATGCTACTTATTAGGTGTGACAAGAAAAGACCACTTCCATGTAGCACACACGTCTACATACAAACTGTACTGCTTCCTCAAGTGTTACAGCCTTCTCTAATGGTTTAGTTCATTCAGGCTGCTATAACAAAATATTATTGAGTGACTTATAAGAAACAGCAATTTATTTATCATAGTTCTGGAGGATGGAAAGTCCAAGATCAATGATTCTGCAGACAAAGTGTCTGATGAAGACCTGCTTCCAGGTTCATGGAGAACTGTCTTCTCCCTTTGTCCTCACATGGTAGAAGGATAAAGCAGTTCTCTGGGCCTCTTTTATCATGGCAGTAATTACACTCACAAGGACTCCACGCTTGTGACCTAATCACCCCACTAAAGCCCCATCTCCTAATGTCAGCACATTTGGATTTAGGATTTCAACATATAAATTTTGGGGAAACACATTGAGTATATAGCACCTAATTAGACAGAAATTGGGATGTCAGCTATCATAAATCTTTGGAAGAAATTATTTTCAATGTTTACCAGCATTAAGCCTGATAAAACAAATAAACAAAAATAGTGGCATGTATTCATGTCTTTCAACATATGTAGAGTTTGAAGAAATAATCTTGGAGACAAAAAATTGAAAGAATAAAAAGTTGATTTGCTGTGTGAATTCTTCTGTAGAAACAAATAACATTTTTAGAGACATAATTATGTGCTTCTAAAAGTGTCTCACATGGAACATTTTTTATTAACCATCTTTCAGTATTTGCAATATAGAAACTAAACATAGATACTGTGTGGGCCATTTCACTCTAATTGTATTCTATTTTTATCTCTAGGACCAATAAGCCCATGGGCAGTTTTTATGAGGAATAAAAATCTGAAACCTCAAAACTAAAGGCCCAGGAAAAGATTTCTCCAAGTCTTGGAAAGGTAGTGCTTTTCCAAAGCCATTCTAGCCTAGAAGAAGGAGGGATGAAGATTGGTTTGGAGACTGTAGTACCTGCTTCTAAATCTTAGCAGCACTTCATGACTTGCCAGCCAAAGGCTTGCAAGCATTTTAGAATAGAAGGCATTTATTTTTCAACAAGTCAGCAGTTCCTAACAAACATCCACCTATGCATGCAGCCTTTAGGCAGCTTCTGAAGTACTGACGTGTTTACTAACTTGATAGCAAAGCTTCTCTGGACCCAGGTTTCCAGTATGTAATCACTCAACTGCTCCTTGAGAGTGAAAGCCTTTTTAATTGCCTCCAGTACTTCACCAATAAACAAATTTTTTCAAAAGTCAGGTAAAAAAAGAAAGAAAATAACTTCATAAAATCTTTGTGAGATGTCTAACAAAGCCTGATAAATTTATTTATTTTTTCTAAACAAGATACAGAACTAGTTACAAATTTCATTTCTGGGTATAAAGTTTTAGAAATAGGCCGGGTGCGGTGGCTCAAGCCTGTGATTCCGGTACTTTGGGAGGCCCAGGAGGGTGGATCACGAGGTCAAGAGATGGAGACCATCCTGGCCAACATGGTGAAACCCCGTCTCTACTAAAAAATACAAAAAAATTAGCTGGGCGTGGTGGCATGTGCCTGTAGTCCCAGCTACCCGGGAGGCTGAGGCAGGAGAATTGCTTGAACTCAGGAGGCGGAGGTTGCAGTGAGCTGAGATCGCACCACTGCACTCCAGCCTGGCGCCTGGTGACGGAGCAAGACTCTGTCTCAAAAAAATAAAAATAAAAATAAAAGAAATAATCATTTGAAAATAACAAATTACATACTTTAAAGTGATACAGCGCAAATTTTCCACAGACTGGGCAACAGATCTCATTTCAGGGAATCATAATAAGTAATATTTTCTTAAATATATTATCTTAATAAAGTAAATCATATGTTATTCTCGTGTCCCAAATGCAGTATTGGCATTATTTGGTTTTGCAGCTGATTAGTTATAGCCATGTGACCAACTACCTACAAGCCCAGTGATTTTTGACAAGTTTTAAAATATATAACATGCCAAAAAAGGGTTAGAAGATAGACTGTCCCAAATGATCACATTATTATGCATCAATCCAGGAGTGGAGGAAACAGAAAAAAAAAGATTTCCTATATATCTATTGCATTTTCTCTACTGCAAGGTTTCTTAAATTTGGCATTATAGACCATTTCAGTCCCATAATTATTTGTTGTGATGAACTATCCTATGTTTCACTGGATGTTTCATATAATTCCCAGCTTCAATTCATCGGAGGCCACTATCACTCTTCCCAAGAGGATGACAACCAAAAACGTCTCAAATATTTCCAGAGGGTGCCAGATGTACCCTGGTAACAGTGGATAAGTCAAAAACATCCCAAATTGAGAAGCACTTTTCTTGTGAGTAGAAAAACCTAAGGACCAAAGTAGATCAAAGTAGAAAAGAAATCCCATAGTTTTCCTTTCACATTGCAGAGCATACTGATTCTGCAATCTACTGAATAACAAACTAGTAATTGAAGCTATTTTTAGAGTCAAGGTATGCAATGTACATAATGAAATTACAAACAATTACAGGACTTTGGGCAAATCTCAAACAGGAATCATATATGGAGATGAACTACATACATTATCTCTTAATTTTATTTTTATTATTTTAGATCAATTATTGCCAAATCATTACAATTGGATCTCCCTTATCTTTCCTAGCTCATTTTCTTATGCAGGTGCTTATGAATGTCACAGAGTCCAGAAAAGACTAAATAGGAAAAGCCAGGGTAAATCTTAGAGGGAGTCCTTAGTCAATAAATAGTGGGAAGCTGCTTGTGCTTTGGTAAATTTCCATGAATTACATACACATATCCTTGAGCAAATGTAGATCAACAATCCAGTTAACTGGATAGGTTGCTTAATTAATACGGGTCCAATTTATATATTGATAGTAAGATAATTTTTTCTCTAACCTACTCATTTTTAGAAGATAATAAAACTTCTCTAACAATATCTAAAGACAGTATTCTTAAAATGTATTCTATGATGGGGCTGGGTGCGGTGGCTCACGCCTGTAATCCCAGCACTTTGGGAGGCTGAGATGGGCAGATCACGAGGTCAAGAGATCAAGACCATCCTGGCCAACATGGTGAAACACCGTCTCTACTAAAAATACAAAAATTAGCTGGGCATGGTGGCACACGCCTGTGGTCCCAGCTACTTGGGAGGCTGAGGCAGAAGAATCGCTTCAACCCAGGAGGTGGAGATTGCAGTGAGCCAAGATTGCACCACTGCACTCCAGCCTGGCGACAGAGCAAGACTCTGTCTCAAAAAACAAAAAAGTATTCTATGATACCAAAGACAACTCTAGTAGGGCCTAATGAAATCTGAATTTACATATAAGTCAGCATATTACATAAATTTTTTGTTGGTTTATGCAGAAGTCACTTATATGTGCTGAGGATACAGAATGGAAAAAGTTATTTTTTTTACAATCTCTAAGAAATGTGTCATTCTCAAATTCATAAACCTCTATAGCCCTACTAATTATGTTTTTAATATAAGATCAAAACAAATATGGTAATGTAGCAGAGCAGTGCAGAAACATTTCAATCTGTCATTTTGGTTTTACATGACTAAAAACATCAAAATTACAAAAAGAAAATTATAAAGCTCATAATATGGGTGTTTTCAAATAGTTTCAAATATCTGGCCATTGGATTAAGTAGATTCTACCTGTTATATTTGAGTGTATTTAAACATAAGTTCATATACAATCTATTTCTAAAAAGTAATAAACTAACAAACATATTAAAATATGGTATACTCTTTCTAGTATTTCTGCACAATATGGATTTAATTTAGTTTTATTTGGACTCAAGATATTTAAGAGTTTTTTTCCTAAGTCCTACTCTTTTTACTAATATGAAATTTAAAAAAAAGTCACTTGCAAACAACCTCCTTCTAACTTTTTAAATGACATATTATTCTTCACCGGTTTTGAAATTCAACTGTCCTTGACTGTTACAGCTAGTAGCTTAGAATATTTACTTGAAATATGCAATTGCTTGTATGTTGCTCATTTTTCACTCTTTCCTTTTAGCACGATGACAATTTCTTATACTCATCACTTAAATCTAATGTATTGGTCTCTTTATTCACATTCTTCTTTTGTACCTATATGTTATAAAATAAAACTGTCAAAAGTACCTGTCATAATATTCATCTCTAACCAATTTTTATAATCTTATCTCCTGCTCTTTACTATCACACTGTCCTTGAATAGCTATAAGTTTTAATTTTCTGTGTCTTTGCCCATATTGTTTCTTCTGGAAAACATCCATTTCTCAAGGATAACATTAAATGTCATCTTCTGTACTGTGCACAGAATGAGTTGGTCCTTTCTGATATCCCCCACGGCCTCATCATGATGCTTCCATTACATATATCAATGAAAGGATTTTCTCATTAACTTCTTTACAGACCTTATCCAAACCATTTTTCTATGCTTAGTATGTAAAACACAATCTGGCATGTACATTGTAATCACTAAATCTTAATCACAGAATGACTAAATGACCATGGAAGTGGCTAATAAAATCACATACAGCCTTGATGATAATTTTTGTATCTTTAATATACTTACTAAAGTAATATGAAATCATTACAAATTATTAATAGTATGAGTTGAAACACTTAGCTATGTAATTTGGAAGGCAATTGCCAAGAAACTAAGGTCTGACTGAGTGAGAGAGAAAACGAAGAAAGTTAAACTGGAGGTTTTGGCAAAAATCTAGGCAAAATGTAATAAAATATTGGATAAGGTCAGTGTTAGTAGCTATGAGAACAAGAGAATAGAGAAACAGTGTGTTTTGCCTTAAAATAATCTAAAAGTATAGTGTACTTTTAGTATATATTAGTACATATAAATAGTATGTATGTTATATATGATTATATATGTATATCTACTATATATTAATATAGTATACTATACAATACTAATTAGTATAGTATTATAATTAACTATTAATATACAATTACTATAATGTATATTAGTATATACAGCCACTTAATATGTACTATTATCAATAGTGGTAATTAAGAATTATAATTATGTATACAACATGTTTAATAAGAGCCAAGTACTAAATTAAATGGCCTGCATACTTTATTTCATTTCATTTTAAGCAATTTTGTGCAGTAAGCATCAATAATCTTATTTTATAACTTAAACTGATTATTGTAGGTCAGTAGTTAATGTTAGAACCAAAATTTAAGTGCAAATCTATCTCTTGAACTATCTCTTGTGACACATTTACTAAGTTTAATGAAAGCAAATTAGATTTTGATTAGGTATGGATAATATGTAAAAGACAGATAATTTCCTAATTTTCAATCCCTCCATTGTTATAGAATGTTTACTTTATCATTCTCTCGGTCACATCATGTATTTTTAGGCTCCAGTGTTTCCGATAAGTTTTTAACTTGCTATTTTCACTCTAGTGGGAAAACCTAGCTAATTTATAGTAAGTTATTTACAGGAACTAAGCATGGTGAATGAGCAAAGTAATACTACTTAAATGATAAGGTAGTAAGTCATAGATGATGGGAATTTGGAAAGAACAAGAAATATACTGTATGACAATTAGAAACTTGAAAGATCAGGATGCCGAGCTACTGGACTTTATCCTACAAGATGAAATATATGAAGGACTTTGCATATATATATAAGATGATATGAGAGGAATTAAAGGTATTGCAATGAGAAATCATTAACTGAATATATGTTAAATATTAAGTAAGAAGTCCAAGGAAACTATCAAATATAAAGCTGGGAATAGTGTAAACATATATCTCAGTGTGTGGAAGATAGTTCCTTTTATGCCTGTTGTAGTAGTGTTTTGTTCAAATTAATCTTTGTCCAAGATTTTTTAGTTTCTAAGGAAATGCTATTATTAGTAGTTATACTGATATGAGCCAGCTGTGTTTTAAGAACTTCCACTTTGACTTCCAGTTTCTGCTATGATCTCATTTAATAGTATGTGAGGAGCATGTGATTATTTTTGTATGTTGTTAAATCTAAAAGTGTGTCACAAAATATATATATTTTTTCCCCATCACCTTCCAGATACAATGTATTTAACACTTCCCATTTAAGGAAAGTCTTCAAGGTGCTTGCTCCTTAGAGAAATCTTCTTACATAGGAGCAGTAAGGAAGGCTAACTCATTCTGGTTATAATGCTAGTGGAAGCAGTTTTAAAGATTGCTGCCTCAATCACCTGATGTACCAGCCACTTACGCCATGGTCCAAGTTGCAGAATATGAGATGCATGAAGGAATCAGTCAACAGTAAATAGGTTAGCTGGGAAACAAGGTAAAGTACAGATTTATGTGTATGAAATATTTATGGGAAATAGAAGATGACCAGGTCATCTTCTATGTAGAGACAAATCTGAATGTTCTTTTTAAATTTTTAATTTGTTATATGGTGTTAATCTATATTTACTTTTATAGTAATGCAATTATTTTTATTTTGTAATATTTTGACAGCATATCAATAAACTAAAAAATGAAAGTGCATGTCTCATGAAAAATTACTATACAAATTTCTGTTTCTCAAAATTGATGCCATGTAGCTTACACATTATGGGGGTCTAAGAATATCACAGATTACATAAAAAACAGACAGCTGAAGTTCTTTGAGCATTTACTTCAAAATGTATTACATATATTAAAAATGGACAAGGAAAATGTGGCACATATACACCATGGAATACTATGCAGCCATAAAAAACCATGAGTTAGTGTCCTTTGTAGGGAAATGGATGAACTTGGAAACCATCATTCTCAGCAAACTGACACAGGAAAAGAGAACCAAGCACCGCATGTTCACACTCATAGGCGGGTGTTGAACAATGAGGACACATGGACACAGGGAGGGGGAGCATCGCACACTGAGGTCTGTAGCAGGGGACTAGGGGGAGGGACAGTGTGGGGTAGGGAGATGGGGAGGGATAACTTGGGGGGGGGAGAAATGCCAGATAGAGGTGATGGGGATGGAGGCAGCAAACCACATTGCCATGTATGTACCTATGCAACAATCCTGCATGTTCTGCACATGTACCCCAGAACCTAAAGTGCAATAAAATATACATATATAAAAATATGTAGATGACAATAACATGTACACTTGCAAAACGTGCACTTATATATAACCCTGTGAAGTATGACTTCTCATTTAGATCAAACAGTTTCATTTATTTTCAATTTTCAATTATTAGTTTTACTTTAGGGGATGTGAATGTGTTTGTTTATAAAAGTTTAAAAGAAAATAGTAGATGTTGATGTGAATGTCCTTGCTGCATTAAAAGAAAAGAACATTTTGAAGTTAAATTATACCAGATCCACATCAAGGTATATATGTCCATGTGTCATAAAACTGTTTTACGCATACCTAAATGGGACATATTTAGAACATACATCTAGAATAGCACGAAGTAGGTCAGTATATATTACACATACTCTGTTCTGCATTTATACTCAGGCAAAATTACTTTTTAAAAACATTGGTGATATTAAAAAATATATTTTTAAGCCACTGGCTAAATGTGTCTGGGTTCCAGTTCTTCAGTTGCATTGCATAATAAACCACAAATAATCAGGTAAATCACAACAAATGATTTTGGTAAATAATCCATAGGATGACATATCAAATTTTAGAGTTGATTTTTTAAAATTATATACTGTAATTGACTACATACACTTAATATATTTTTTGAATATCATCTACTGTATCTTTAGATGGATTGAATAACTGATATGCTGTCATGTATAATATTATTTGGAATAACAAAATGTTCCTATGCAAAATTATAAATTTATATTTGTTTATAAATATTAAACAGTTTAATATTTAACAGTTTTAAATCAAATGCAATTTAAATATTAAAGTTTTAAAAAAGATAAAGCTAATTTTTAAGAAAAAATTAGTTATGAATTTCAGCTTTCACTAAAGATACATAAGTATAAAATAACTTGCATTTATTTGAAGTATTAAAGGTTTAAAAAAAGCAAACAAAAATGTTTAATCTCTTTTGAAAGAGATAGGATTATATACGTCATTTTCCATTATAATAAAGTCATGATTTTCTAAAGACAAGTTTGTTTCTATTGTCTCAGAATGCCAAGCCAATTAGACAGAAGGTGATATATCCACTGTCTCACATGAGTGTTCCCATCACCAATATCTATTCATAATACCACTCAATGAATTAACATTTAAAATATACAAATATACTTCATGCAAAATGTTTTCCAAGTAATGGAAAAATGTAAAACTTCACTGGCCTTTGTTATTGTCTTTCATAAGCACAAAACTTTTCCTAACTTCTATTAGTTTTGAGTATAGCCCAGAATCACCAGGAAAAATATTCATCAAAATCTGATTATAATCATTTTGCTGTTTCAATCCAACTTTATAACTAAAACAACAAGAAAAATATTGACTCATCTTTAAGATGTTCTTCTATCCAAATAAAAGGTTATAATGGACTGGGAATGTGAATTGTGTGTTTCAAGTTTGTTGTAGTTTACCTAGGTCTTATACTGAGTGTGCTAGGTTTTCTACATGGGGACCAAAAAGTGAAGAAGGCATTGTTGATTTGAGTACACTTCACTGAAGAAGAAGGTTATTTTTACGAGGAGAGTTTAAGAACCATTTCTGTGGAAAAGTAACTATTCTTGTTAGTGTGAAGAAAATATGTCACATCTGATTTTTTAGAGTTTAATTCTTGCCCTAAATATTGTCTTCCAATCCATGTTAACATACATAACACTAATTCATAACCCCCTAGCTAAATCCATATTGTAAACTATTTTGTGTTGGTATGCTTTTAAAGCAAATCTTTTATTTACTCTATATCATAGATTTGGATGGAACTGTTTCATTCAAAACATTAAACTTTTTGAAAAATGGCAAGTTTACTTTTTGCAAGCCAACGTCGTACTGCAGAGATAAGGATTCTAAGTATTTAGCTATTTTCTACTAACTTATGTTGATGTTTCTTAGAAACACAATTAGGCAATTTATAATCGGCCTCATTTTACCATAGGCTTTGATAATATACTTGGTAATTTATTAAGAACTAGAGTTACCGTGCTCAATATAAATTTTACCTGTCTATACAAAGATTTCCTAGTTCTGATATAAAACTATTTAGAATCATAAGTTGATTTAAATAGGAGAATGCATGAAAGTTTTTGTGCCTTTAAAATACATGATTTATTAGGTCATTTGGTCAGAGGGGGGAAAGGTAAAAATGATAACCTAATTCTGATATTAGAAACTCAATGCCACTTCCTATTGTGTCTCTGTCTTGGGAGCCAGGTCACTCACATGTGTCATCCACTATGGTCCTATATCTTCCTACAGTGAATTCCGTTGCTGGGTAGGATTAAATTTCATTAGTATTATGTGGAGATACAAGGTGTCACTAGCTGGTACAATGACCAGTTTAAACTTTTGAATCACACTTACAATAAATATTTAACAATGCAGAAAGTACATATTTCACAGTTATAAATTACCCATTTGGAATTTTAAAAAACTTTTTTCTGAAACTCAACCATTACTCACCAAACCATATACAGTGGAATAATGGTATGTTTTCCAGCAACAACAGGTTGTAATATTATTTTTAGTGTCAGAAACATTTCACAATATCCAGTAGAAAAAAACAGAGGTAAAATGTTCTATGCTTTTAAAATTATTTACTTTTGTTTGATCAGAGTCTATGGCTTCGTTTATAAAGAGTAAACTAGAGTGTTTGCTTATGTGACTAATTTGAAGTAAAGTGCATTATGTAATTGGGTACAGGTGACTGGAGTCATGAAATTTGACAACCGTTTTGATGTAAAAAATTTTGTGTAAATACAGATCATTCTAAAACAAGATTCATAATGTCTAAAAACTAAAAAGTACAGGATGTTTATATTACTTGCACTTACTAAAGCATATACCACTTTTGGCAAATGTGACCATAAGCAGATGGTCTTGATGTTATTTCACTTAGCCTAATGTCAAAAGAAACTAAAGTGTAAACTATCTGACCCATTAGCTTTTGAAGACCTGGTTTTTAAAAGGAGAACAAATTTTAAAGTAACAGGAATTAAATAGATAACTAGATTAAGAAAAAATAAACATAAGTAATAATTTGATTCATAATGATTTTATGCTTAGTTTTTCCTTCAGATAAAATCATTGCTAACATGGGTTAAATAACACAAGTTACATACCTATTTATAGTAGATTTACATGATTGGCCAATAGATATACAGTTAATGGCAGAAATTTTTTTTTGAGTCTCGCTCTGCTGCCCAGGCTGGAGTGTAGTGGCAGGATCTCGGCTCACCACAACTTCTGCCTCCCGGGCTCAAGCGATTATCCTGCCTCAGCCTCCTGAGTAGCTGGAACTACAGCAAGCACCATGCCTGGCTAATTTTTGTATTTGTAGTAGTGATGGGGTTTCACTATGTTGGCCAGGCTGATCTCGAACTCCTGACCTCATCATCTGCCCACCTCAGGCTCTCAAAGTGCTGGGATTACAGGCATTAACCACCGTGCCTGGCTGGCAGAAATATTAAATAGTTTCCTTCAATGGATGGATAATTAATGATATTTATTTTCTTATCCAAGAAAGTTTCTGTAAATTCCTAAGGTATATAGTAGAAAACGTCATGGTCACTCAAACAATAAAATCTGTTATAAATGTTGTTTGTTAAGAAAATATTTTGAATGAATTTATACTTGTCAGCAAAAACATCCATTGATTGCTTAAGTGTAGAAATATACTTAGTTTTTTTTCTTCAACTTTTAAGTGGGGGTACATGTGCAGCATGTCCAGGTTTGTTACATAAGCAAATCTGTTCCATGGTGGTTTGATACACAGATTAACCCATCATCTAGATATTAAGCTTGGCATGCATTAGCTATTCTTCCTGATGCTCTCCCATCCCCTATCCCACTGACAGGCCCCAGTGTGTATTGCTTTCTCCCATGTATCCATGTATTCTCACTTTTCAATTCCCACTTAAAGGTGACAACATTTGGTATTAGGTTTTCTGTTCCTTTGCTAGTTTCCTTAGTATAATGGTTTCCAGCTCCATCCATGTTCCTACAAAGAACATGATCTCTTTCCTTTGTATGGCTGCATAGTATTCCATGGTGTGTCCGTGTCTATATATATATATACACACACACACACAACAACACACACACACACACACACACATATGCACACACCACATTTATCCAGTCTATCATTGATGGGCATTTGGGTTGATTTCATTTCTTTGCTATTGTGAATACTGCTGTAATGAACATGCATGCATTAATGTATCTTTATAATAGAATAATTTATATTCCTTTTGGTATATACCCAGTAATGAGATTGCTGGATCTAACAATATTTCTGCTTCTAGATCTTCGAGAAATTGCCACACTGTCTTCCACAATAGTTGAACTAATTTACGCTCCCACCAACAGTGTAAAAGTGTTCCTTTTTCTCTGCAACCTTGCCAGAATCTGTTGTTTCTTGCCTTTTTAATACTCACCATTCTGACTGGAGTGAGACTGTGTCTCATTATTGCTTTGATTTGCATTTCTCTAATGTTTAATGACGTTGAGCTTTTTTTCATGTTTGTTGGATGCATGAATGTCTTTGAGAAGTAACTGTTGATGTCCTTTACCCAATTTTTAATGGGATGGTGGTTGTTTTTTTTTCTTGTAAATTTGTTTAAGTTCCTTTGAGACTCTGGATATTAGACCTTTGTGAGATGAATGGACTGCAAAAATTTTCTCCCATTCCATAGGTTGTCTGTTCACTCTGATGATAGTTTACTTGCTATGAACAAGCTCTTTCATATAGTTAGATCCCATTTGTCAATTTTTGCTTTTGTTACAATTGCTTTTGATGTTTTCATCATAAAATCTTTGCCTGTGCCTAGGTCCTTAATAGTATTGCCTAGATTTTCTTCTAGGCAATCTATCTTGAGTTAATTTTTGTACAAGTTGTAAGGAAGAGTTCTGGTTTCATGTTTCTGCATATGGCTAGCCATTTCTCCCAGCATTATTTATTAAATAGGAAATCCTTTCCACATTGCTTGTTTTGTCAGATTTCTTGAAGATCTGATGACTGTAGTTGTGTGGTTTTATTTTGTGAGTTATCTCTTCCATTCCATTGATCTATGCATCTGTTTTTGTACCAGTACCATGCTGTTTTGATTACTGTAGCCTTGTAGTACAGTTTGAAGTCAGGTAGTGTAATTCCTACAGTTTTGTTCTTTTTGCTGAGGATTGTCTAGGGTATTTGGGCTCTTTTTTGGCTCCATATAAAGTTTTAAATAGTTTTTTCTAATTCTGTGAAGAATGTCAATAGTTTAATGGGAATAACATAGAATCTGTAAATTGCTTTAAGCAGTATGGCTGTTTTCATGATATTGATTCTTCCTATCCATAAGCATGGAAGGTTTTTCCAGTTGTTTATGTGCTCTCTGATTTCATTGAGCAGTGGTTTGTAGTTTTCCTTGAAGAGGTCCTTCACTTTTCTTGTTAGCTATATTCCTAGGTATTTTATTTTCTTTGTAGCAATTGTGAATGGTAGTTCATTTGTGATTTGGCTCTCTGCTTGCCTATTGTTGGTGTATAGAAATGTTAACAATTTTGGCACATTGATTCTGCATTCTGAGACTGCTGAATTTGCTTATCAGCTTAAGAAACTTTTAGGCTAAGATGATAGGGTTTTCTAGATAGAGGATCATGTCATCTGCAAACAAAGATAATTTGGCTTCCTCTATTTCTATTTGAATACGCTTTATTTCTTTCTCTTAACTGATTGTCCTGGCCAGAACTTCCAATATTATGTTGAATAGGAGTGGTGAGAGAGGGCATCCTCGTTTTGTATGGATTTTCCAAGGGAATGCTTCCAGCTTTTGCCCATTCATTATGATATTGGTTATGGGTTTGCCATGTATGGCTCTTATTTTTGGGGGTATGTTTTTTGAATATCTAATTCATTGAGAGTTTAAACATGAAGGGATGTTGAGTTTATCAAAGGCCTTTTCTGGGTCTAGTGAGTTAATCACATGATTTTTGTCTCTAGTTCTGTTTATGTGATGAATTACATTCATTGATTCGTATATGTTGAACCAACTTTGCATTCTGGGAGTTAATCCAACTTGATCATGGTGGATAAGCTTTTTTGATGTGCTGCTGGATTTGGTTTGACAGTATTTTAATGAGGATTTTTACATTTATATTCATCAAGGATAGTGGCCTGAAGTTTTCTTGTTTTATCTTCACCAGGTTTTGATATCACGATGATGCTCACTTCATATAATAAGTTAGGGAGGCATCCTTCCTTTTTAACTGTTTGAAATAGTTTCAGCAGAAATGGTACCACCTCTCTCTTGTACCTCTGGTAAATCTATCTAGTCCTCCACTTTCTTTGGGTGGTAACCTATTTATTACTGCCTCAATTTCAGAACTCATTGTTGGTTTATTCATGGATTCAGTTTCTTCCTGGTTTAGTCTTGGGACTGTGTATATATCCAGTAATTTTTCTATTTCTTCTAGATTTTCTAGTTTAAGTGCAAAGAGGTGTTTAGAGTATTCTCTAATAGTTGTTTGCATTTCTGCGGGGTCTGCGGTGATATCTCCCTTATTATTTTCATTGTGTCTATTTGATGCTTCTCTCTTTTCTTCATTATTAGTATAGCCAGTGGTCTACCTATTTTATTTTTTCAGAAATTCAGCTCCTGGATTCTTTAGTTTTTTGAATTTTTTTTGTGTGTGTGTGTGTGTGTGTGTGTGTACATCTCTCCTTCAGTTCTGCTCTGATATTGGTTATTTCTTGTCTTCTACTAGCTTTGGGGTTTGTTTGTTCTTGGTTTCCTAGTTCTTTTAGTTTTGATGCTAGGGTGTAGATTTGAGATTTTTCTAGCTTTTTGATGTGGGAATTTAGTGCTATAAATTTCCCTCTTAACACTGCTTTAGCTGTGTCCCAGATATTCTAGTTAGTTGTCTCTTGGTTCTCATTAGTTTTGATTAACTTCTTCATTGCTGCCTTAATTTTATTATTTATCCAGGATTAATTTAGGAGCAGGCTTTACACTGCTTTAGCTGTGTCCCAGATATTCTAGTTAGTTGTCTCTTGGTTCTCATTAGTTTTGATTAACTTCTTGATTGCTGCCTTAATTTTATTATTTATCCAGGATTAATTCAGGCGCAGGCTGTTCAGTTTCCACGTAGTTGTATGATTTCAAGTGAATTTCTTAATTTTGAGTTCTAATTTGCACTGTGGTTTTAGACACTGTTACGATTTTAAAACTTTTGCATTTGGGAGAAGTGTTTTATTTTCGACTATTGATCAATTTTACAGTAAGTCCCATATAGCAATGGGAAGAAGGTACAGTTCTTTTTAGGTGAAGAATTCTATCGGTATCTATTAGGTCTGCTTGATCCATAGCTGAGTTTATGTCCTGAATATCATTCTTAATTTTTTGTCTCAGTGATCTAATATTATCAGTGGGGTGTTAAAGAATTCCACTATTATTGTGAGAGAGTCTAAGTCTCTTCAAAGGTCTCTAAGAACTTGCTTTATGAATCTGGATGCTCCTGTATTGGATACATATGTATTCTGGATAGTTAGGTCTTCCTGTTGAATTGAACCATTTATCATTATGTAATGCCCTTCTTTGATCTTTGTTTCTTTAAAGTCTATTTTGTTAGAAACTAGAATTGTGACCCTCGCCTTTCTCTGTTTTCTATTTGCTTGGCAAATTTCCTTCACCCTTTGTTTTAGGCCTATGTATGTCTTTCCACGTGAGATGGGTCTCATGAAAACAGCATACCAATGGTTTTCTTGATCTTCATCTCATGTCAAGATCGACCCAGTCAGGATGGGTCTTGACTCTTTATTCATCTTGCCATCTGTCTTTTAACTGGGGCATTTAGCCCATTTACATTTAAGGTTAATATTGTTTGGGTGAATTTGATCCCATCATCATGATGCTAGCTGATTAGTTTGCAGACTTGCTTATGTGGTTGCTTCAAAGTATCACTGGTCTGTGTACTTCAGGGTGTCTTTGCAGTGGCTGGTAATGGTTTTTCCTTTCCATATTTAATGCTTCCTTCAGAAGCTCTTGCAAGGCAGGTGATGATGAATTCCTGTAGCATCTGCTTGTCTGAAAAGGATCTTATTTCTTCTTTGTTTATGAAGCTTAGTTTGGCCACATATGAAATTCTGGGTTGGAAAGTTTTTCTATGAAGAATGTTGAATATTGGCCCCTAATCTCTTCTGGCAGGTAGGGTTTCTGCTGAAAGGTCTATTTTTAGTCTTTTGGGCTTCCCTTTTTAGCTTACCTAGTCTTTTTCTCTGGCTGCCCTTAACACATTTTCTTTCATTTTGACTTTGGAGAATCTGATGATTATGTGTCTTTGGGTTGATTTTTTTCATGGAGTATCTTACTGGAGTTCTCTTCAGTTCTTGAATTTGAATGTTTGCCTGTCTTCTAGGTTGGAGAAGTTCTCTTGGATGATATATCGAAGTATGTTTTCCAACTTGATTCCATTCTCCTTACCTCTTTCAGGTACCCCAATCAGTCATAGGTTTGGTATTTTTATATAATTCCATTTTTCTGGGAGGTTTTATTCGTTCCTTTTTATTCTTTTTTCTCTATTCTTGTCTGTGTTATTTCAGAAAGATAGTCTTTATGCCCTGAGATTCTTTCTTCTTCTTGATATATTCTATTATTGATACTTGTGATTGCATTGTGAACTTTTCGTGTTGTGTTTTTCAGTTCCAACAGGTCAGTTATGCTCTCTCTAAACTGGCTATTGTGGTTATCAGCTGTTGTATTGTTTTATCATGATTCTTAGCTTCTTTGCTTTGGGTTAGGACATGCTCCTTTAGCTCATTGAAGTTCATTATTGCTCACCTTCTGAGGCCTACATCTGTAAATTCAACTATCTCAGCCTTGGCCGCTGATATGGTATGGCTGTATCCCCATCCAAATCTCATCTTGAATTGCAGTTCCCATAATCCCCATGTGCCATGGGAGGGGATACAGTGGGAGGTAATTGAAGCATGGGAGCAGTTATCCCTATGCTACTGTTCTTATGATAGTGAGTGAGTTCTCATGAGATCTGATGGTTTTATAAGGAGCTGTTCCCCCTTTTTCTTGGCACTTTTCTTTCCTGCTATCATGTGAAGAAGGATGTGTTTGCTTCCTGATTGTAAGTTTGTAAGTAAGTTTCCTGATGCCTCCCCAGCCATGTGGAACTGTGAGTCAATAAAACCACTTTCCTTTATAAATTAACCAGTCTCAGGTAGTCCTTTATGGGAGTGTGAAAACAGACTAGGACAGCTCTGTCTATGCCCTTGCTGGAACGGGGTTGCTGTCATTTGGAGGAGAAGAGGCACTCTGGCTTTTTGGGTTTTCGTTGTTTCTGTGTTGATTTTTTTTTTCTCATCTTTGTGGGCTTATCTGCCTTTGATGTTTGAGGTTGTTAATCTTTCAATGGGGTTTTTTTGGGGTCTTTTTTTTGTTAATGTTGATGTTTTCTGCTTTTTTTTTTTTTTTGCTTTTTATCAGGCCACACTTCCATAGAGTTGTTGTGGTTTGCCGGGGTTCCACTCCAGACCCTAGTCTCCTTGGTCCCCTCCACACCTGGAGGTTTCATCAGTAAAGGCTGTGAAATAGCAAAGATGGCGGCCTGCTCTTTCCTCTGGGAGAACCACCCCAGCAGGGCACCAGCATGATGTTGGCCAGACTCCTCCTGTTGGAGGTGTTTAGAGACCCCTATTGGGAGGTCTCACCCAGTCAGAAGGAATAGGATTACAGACCCACTTAAAGAAGTCATTAATAGATTAATTTTAAGTTAAAAATAGAGCCTATTGAACAAAAATTTGTTATTTTCTCAAAAAAAATATTTGTAGTAGGAAGGTAAGTAGCACAAAAGGACACAATAAATGAATGAGCTGCCTGTTCAGTCTTGTCTTTGGAAAAATGTAATTTTCAAAGAACTTTAAACATTGACTATCTGAGCATTTTAATGTTGTGTTTGAAAACTGATGCTAAAACCCAAGATTACCATGGTGTTTTAGAAAAATAATTTGATGCCAGAAGACAAGAAAGAGTGTCAATAAAGAAACTAATTAGGAAGCCTTAACATCCTTGAAGGGTAAACCCACTGGTTAGCAAAAGTTTGAGCTAAGGTGATTCTATATAAATGGAAATTAAAAGATGGATATCAAAAATAAAGCCTCATCAGGCTTGTGGAATAAAAAGATACTGTTTCAAAGCTGTTAGAAATCTTAAAGCTTAAATTGGGCATTTTAATCTTGCCGAGTGGAACAGTTGTGGTAATATTAACAAAAAATAGAGCAGTCAGAGAGATAGCTAGTTTTCAAACTGGTGAATGGATATTAAGATTAATGAATTAGGAACCATACAATATTGGTTGTAAAGTGATTAAATAGTAACAGATTGATCAAGCTGATTTAGAAGTAAAATTACAGAAATTTATTCACATTACATATTCAATGCCATGGTGTTCTAAGATTATAGATTTGTGGGTTGTTTTTTTTTTTCCCCCATTTCAGAGCTTTACCGGTTTTGCTAAAAGGAGTTGTGAATGCTTCTCTGAGTGCCTCAGTACATAGAACCAGGAAACTAATTGCATCCAAGAGAACATGATTTACAGATAGAGTGGATTTACACAAAGAGCTATCAAGTTAGAAAAAAAGGTAAGCCATTTCAACTGTGTTTAAGAAGTAAGGCAGCCAGCCAGAATTTTGTAAGCCATATTGGAGGAAAACAAAGAATCTCACAGATGACAATTGATAAAGAATCAGTACTCCATAAACTTTATGCTGGTGCAAAGGAAATTATGATTTTCTTATTAGAAATAAAAGCTTTGAAGCAAGGAATGGACATCCCAGTATAGCTGAGTTAGACAAAAGAATAGGACCTGAATAAAGAGATTCACACTGATTTACATTAGGGTGGACACATACCTAATTTTTTACTAGATCATTTAATATCTTGGCTTCCAGTTTCTAACAGAAATAACACAAAATTTGACTTCATGTTGTGATTTGCTTAGAAATATTCTACTTAGGATGTTATGCCCTGTGCTAAGAGCTATTATATTCAGTCACGGATAATATATAAAACATCTAATCATGCCTGACACATGAAAGCAAGCGTCCAAGGACAGTGAGTCTTTTAAAAATGTTCTGCCTAAAAAAGTGGTTATTAGAGACATTAGTGGTAATGTTAAGTCATATCCATTGGGAAGACAGAACTCCATATGACACACACAGTAAGGAGTGAAGCAAACCTGGGGACTTGAGAAAAAAAAATATTTAAAACATCTCATAATTATTGAGCACTTTATGGATACAACAAATGTTCAAATCACCTATTTATATTATTGAATTTAAACCTAACAGCAAATAGATGTGAATCTTGTTATAACATCTGCTTTACAGATAAAATAGAAACATGAAAATGGGTGACATGTCCAAGTTCCCAAAGAAAAAATAAGGTGGAGCAGGACTGAATTCACTTGCATCAAATCTAACACCTTACTAAATTAACAAATTAATAAATTTTCTCACAAGATGAGGTTTTCTTTAGGTTATTACAAGTTCTTTGAATATGTCTTCACAGACAAACCTGTATTAAATATTACTTATTGAGTTGCTAATAGTTCATCAGGATTCACAATTAATAACAACTCTATTACATGATGATAATATAATTCAATTATATTATGCATAAATCCTAGATTCCATAAAATTAAAAACAACTGATGCTCTGTTGAAGATAAATAGTTGGGTAAAATTGATCTTAGAATTTCTTTGTTCCTTTTCTTTGGATAAATTGAGCCTTGAGATTGATGATAAAGGAGTTTTGAGGTTGAGAGATGGAAATCACAGCATAATTTTAAAAGCGAAATCATGGTATGAAATTCAGTACTAGCCACTACTATTTACACCTATTGCTGAAATACTCTATAACTCATATTATAAATGCTCACATCCATGGTCCTTAATTTGAATACCCTTTTAAAATTTTACAATAAAGAACAATTTCTTCTAACTAATGGAAGATACATAAAGGGATGTATAGTTTATGGAGTCTTTTTCTCCAACATTGCAATTCACCCAAATTCACATTATTAACAAGAACCGTGGAACACTATTTCTCTAAAGTATTCTGCACACTAAGCAGTTATTGTCACAGTTTTACACTCGTGATTGCTGCAAAAGAGATGGGAGAAAAATACCTTGACTTTACCTGACAGATAAAAGTAAATAAGGGCAAAATTCTAAAATAACCAACTATCAAATCATCTGGGTCTAGGAATTTCAATGAACTGGACACAGTACAAGTCACCTCAGTGATGATGGTAAGAAAATACCTGGGGGAATTCACAAAAAGGAGTTTCAATTACAGATTAGTTCTGCATAATAATAGTGAATGATCCTTAGCCTTTGTCATAGAAAATAGGTCGGTTTCCAGATTACCTAAGGATGTAATAGAGAACTGCAGAGGACAGATGGGAATCCTAAAGAAAAATAGAAAGGAAAAGAAAAGGAAAAAGGAAGAAACTGTACAGTCTCATGGACGTTTTGGTGATACCTTTCAGAATCTGAATAGAGGCTTAGTGAGACAATGAATAGGCTAACTAACAGAAATTCTAACCATTTCCAGTTGTCCAGAAGTGGCAAATTTCCAAGAGGTCTCTTAAGATTAAAAAATACCACAGTGCACAAACAGTACACTTCACAAACAGTAGACAAACCTTCTTTAACACTGCAGCTTAGAGCATTCTTTATTTTGCACATATTTCACAAAGGTCCAGGCTGTTTAATATCAATAGTAGTAATCTAGGACCTATAAATGTATTTATCATTATATGATTTTCCTGTTTGCATTTTCAACAAGGAATGCTGCACAGCTAAATTATTTACTTGCAATACAGTCTTACAATTTAAATTTGTATGTAATAATAACGTAAATACTTATGTTGTTATGTTGTCTGTGTATGTTGTTATGTGGTAATAAATATATGAAAAACTTCTATGAATCTAACAGTTTTTATAAATCATTGATTTATTTGCAAATTATTATGTACCCATTAAATTTGAAGCAAATAGGAAAATATGAAATTTTAAATATGACATGATTGCTCACTTCTTTGTAATCCTATATGATTTCTATGGTAATATCTTTAATATTTAATAACTTGCAAATCCACCTTATTCTACCAAAACACATACAAGTTCCATGTGTTTTATGTGGGCATAAGATTATATTATGCTCAGTATTTAAAAAATGAAAATTATGTATCATAATTTTATATTATTTGCATCTAAAACAATGTTTTATCCTTGAAATGTATCTGACACTCTAATAATGTCTGTAAATTATCTGATAATTATTTTTAAAAGGTAATTTCTCCATATTATCTCTTCCTTTCCTGACTCTATGATTGTTAAATCTTTATGGAATGTGTACAGTATTTTTGTTTTATATACCTCCTTTTTACCCACCTGGAAAATAAATGCTCCTATATGAGTGAAGGGCAAATGCTATTATCCAATAGAATGTGGTTCCTGGGGATATACATGATGGGTTATAAAATCAAAACGATTTGGTAGCAACACTCCCATTGCAGCTCACTGAAGCATCTTCTTGCTCTTGAATTGTTTCTAATTTGTACCACTTTTTGCTTAATATGGTTTACAGAGTAATATGAGTTTGGAGGTGGTTCCCACTTGAAAAGACAACCCCATGCTGAAATGTCTGATAGAACAATGTGGCAACTAAAATATAAGCACGACTGAGTGGCTGTGTTCAATATCCTTCTTTTATCTTTCAGCAAAAAAGAGTGTTTTTCCCCTTATTTTGGTGTGTGTGTGTGTGTGTGTGTGTGTGTGTGTGTGTGTAACTTTTAGTCTATAGCAGTCTTCAACATCAGCTCAATAGGAATGGGAAGACTAACATAAGACTGCAGCCTCGATTTGCACATAGGCCAAAATGACTTTTCCCCCATATAGACAGTCGAAGTTATTTTGCTGTAGAGGATATGTGAATTCTCTTGCTTAAAATTCATTCAATCTTCTTTCCAGCTTATTTTTTCTAGTGCAAAACTAACTGGAACACTAAAACAGTTATTTCCCAGAGGCCTTTGAAATAAACCTGCATGTATTTTATTTAGATTTTGGCAAATTACTGCTGTCACTGAAAAACTAAAACTGTGTTTTATTTGGGCTATAGATGGAGTGAAAGATAAATATATCCATTATGCTGGTCAGCTAAGAAAGAAAAGGCAAGGATCTGGAGCTAGTTGCTAAAGAAGCAGCTTCTAGTCATCCTGCAATTGTTTGGCCTTAGCAGGAGCAGCAGCTTCTTTGGCTTCATGGCAGACACTGAGACACTGGGGGTCATTCCTGAAGTCCAGGCTAGCATTTCTCTCTCCATCTCTCTAATTGGTCAGTGTTTGTATAAGTCTATATTAAATTCCTTTACAATCAAACTATCTAGAATATATTTGGCAACTAGACCATGACTTGTACTTACAGCATCACGATCGCATAATTGTGTGGGATCATAGTCGTATTGTGATAATATAAAAGAAATACCTCATCCTTGCCTATTTATCTACACAGTATTTTTCTTGGTGTGGGTTGGGGGGACGAATATGGTTCTTGTAACCAGGAGTAAGAGCTAAATACTGGGCCAGGTAAATAAAAAGCCCAAAATAAGTATCCCTGATTTATTATTTTGCAGCTTCTATGCATAAGACTCTTAGGCACATGCAAGAACCTAGGACATAGTTTCTGCCTTTTGCTTTTGTAGCTCACACAAGATGCATTATTCTCAGTAAGAGTATACTGACTTTTTTTAGTGGTGTGTATTCTCCTTCAATTAATTTCGAAAAAATCCACTCCCTTTTTTTTACTGTACTGACAGATGTAAAAACCTCAGTAAAATTGAATCTGGTACACTTAAGTCTATTTGCTAAAGTAATATTTCTAGCAACTATATGATTTGCTAATAACACATTTACACTAATATTTGTACAACTTGTATCAAACTAATATTAAAGACACAACACTCTTGTAATGTTTTTAGAAATGATATTGTAAGCTATTATTACAAACAATTTTTCTGAGCGTTTTCACATTTAACTCTGCCAAAACTTTTTCTAGACAATAATCTATTTGGCTTGTTAACCTACTTGGACATTCCCAAAGTTGATACAGTATGATACAGTTTCCCAAATTAGAAAAAGGAGCATTTGGTCATTAAGCATTATTAATTTTTTTAGAAAAGTAAGCCTTATTGCAGTATTTGTTTCTGAGCTCACTATTGCTAATTGAATGTTTAAAGCATTTGGGGCATGATCCTAATGTTTTACACCTTTACCTTAACTGCCTGCGTAGCCAATTCTGTGGAAGAAGAATGATGATGCTATTTAAGATCAAATCGACATAGACCAAATATTTACAGATGTGCTTTGCACAAACAGTATAAACAGTAACTATGGCTTTATATATTTTTAGCATTATCATCAACATGCAGTCAAAAGTATCACCCAGTTTTATTTGAACTGTGAGGCTCTGTATATAGTAATTATCTAGTACCAAATTTGTCCCCGGATCCTTTGGGAGACAATAAGTAGGTTCAGTATGTATAGAGTGAACTCTGCCAGACGAAGGCATCTGAAAGAAAAGACTCATACAAATGGTACCAGTTAATCTTAGCCATTTGACATTTTTTTCTGTTTGATGGTGACCAATCCCCCTGGACTTAAACTGTTGTGAAATAATTTACCTTGTGATTTATATTTCTCAAGTGGCTAACCCTGCTGTCTGTTAATTCTATCAATAATGCTCCCCCCACTATGTTTCTATGCTCAGTTTTTAAATTGTACCTCTTTTTGTTTTTGCCTATTGTTTTACATATTCTGCAGAACATTGTTTGTCTGTATGTTTAAAAATTATGTTGTTTAGGTAATTTTCTACTTCCTCTGATTTGGAAGAGAGGGCTTATGACATAGTCTTCAGCCAAACGTGTAATAAATGTCTGTGATTTGGATGCTGATGTTGACTAGACACAAAAATGTGAAAAGCTAAATGCCTATCTCCCATTAAGCAGGACAGGATCTAGACTGAGAAAGAAACTAAATTGCTATTTTCATACATTTTCCTTTCTGAGCCATTAATGGTCTCATCTAATTCTCTGCTAACAGAGATATATCCAGCAAAAGAAGGTACACCAGATCCAGTTTACTACCAAAGATGACCACAAAGGACATTGGTGATTCCTTTCTACCATTGGTAAAAACATTCTTGCTGCATCCTCTTCAACTCCAATATAGATTAAAGACTGGGTCAAGAATATTTTTAGATTGCTCTTATGTAGTGCCTTTGCTGAAAGCCAGGGGAGATTAGATATTTGGTTGCTATTTTTGAGCATGTTCATACACTCACCTTAACAGTCAATAAAATCTCTATAGAAATGGTCTGAGCCATTTTTGCTTATCAGTATTTCTTGAGACTTTTTAAAAAATCACTTCAGGTGAAGTTTCATAAGATACTATTTCATAGAAAGCCTATAAAAAGACGGTTTAAACATAGAGAAGAAATGTCCAACTTTTCAATGTTGATAGTTCAAAGGACTTAAAGAATTTAAATGACCCAGCTTTTAAAATATATACGTATTAAAATATACATATAAAATATATATGATAAATTACGGTGAGAAAGTATAAAGAATTTATTTACAGGCATACTATTAGTTGGGTCCAACCAGCATTCCCGTCTATAGCTACTAGGTTTAAATTGAGCCATTTGCCATTTCTAAATTCATTTTAATCATTTTCTTTATAATATGAATATTTTACAATATTTATAAGCCATTACAACAGAACATTCTACAATGAGCAAAATGATGTGTTCAATTATGTTCGACAATATTACTCTTTGTTCCTTTAAAGGTGTTACTTTAAGTCAATCTATCAAAATTCGATGTTACTAGTTCTCAGAAAAAAATCATAGGCACATTTATATTTTACAATAAATTATCCTTCAAATTACCAACTTTATCATGTTAGAGATTGTTTCCATACATAAAAGCCTCTTACAATTTGTAAATCTTCTAAAGAACTATTTGTGTCATAAAATATTTTTACTGAAATTACCATAGAGTAATGCCTTCCCTGAATTTGAGAATTCTGGTGACAGACTGAAATTCAAATGATTTATAGCAATATGTTCTAATTTATAGTTATCCATCAACATCACCAAATAAAACATAAATTACTAAGACACTCTATCAAATGTAATGCACGAACTCGAATTTAAGCACCCATATCTAATATTCAGTGAATCATCACTTGGTGTGATTTATCTGAAATGCTGAATTTCAATACAAAAATATTTAAAAAGTATTAAATTAACACATTTATTCCGACTGATTTACACTGTAAAATCCATAGTCATATTATATTCATAAGAAGTTATTTTATTATTTTCAATACTTGAGTGGTAAAGGATGTTTTAATCAGATTTAATTTTTCCCCCCATGCATATGTCTGGAACATAGAGGATAAAATTAGTCAATAGGGAACATCACCTGTTTGTGCCAGAAAAACATATGTATGTATTTTATTGATTACAACAATTCTACTAACAAGTACAGTTTTTTAATCCCCATTTCACAGATGGGAAAACTGAGGCTTAAAGAAATGACACAGCCATTGTCAAATTCCTACTAATTAATCTTCAATTTTGGCACTAATTTTAGTCTAACACGTGTTATTTTTCACTAGTGATTTGTCTTTTCACCTTTTAAATTTAAAACTAATATTAAATAGTCATACATAAATGTTACAGATATTGAAGATGATTAAGATATATAACAAAAAGAACAGTTTTTAAAATGTGGTAAATAGAAGAAATATGTTATTTAGCAGCCATCAAAAATAAAGATCCCACATTACAAAATCTAGATTTAACTCTGAAATAATCACAACAGGCAAGTGGGTAGGGATATAGAGGACAAGATTCATTATACATTTAATAACTATTGAAGTTGAGCAATTAGTACATTAGGTTCATGAAATTAATCTGTTGTTTTTATATATGTTGTAATTCCCTATCATTTAAAAATATATAAGATAATTTGGGATTACCAAGAACATGTAATGATACAGGAAAAACCTATATTACTAAAGGAAAATTTATGATTGGCTTATATCTTCTTGAATCTATCTCAGAAAGGAAATACACCAAAAGGTATCTACAAAAACAAGCAGTAGGGAAAGGATTCCCCTGTTTATAAATGGTGTTGGGAAAACTGGCTAGCTATGTGCAGAAAGCTGAAACTGGACCCCTTCCTTACACCTTATACACAAATTAACTCCAGATGGATTAAATATTTAAACATAAGACCTAACACCATAAAAACCCTAGAAGAAAACCTAGGCAGTACCATTCAGGACATAGGCATAGGAAAGGACTTCATGACTAAAACACCAAAAGCAATGGCAACGAAAGCCAAAATAGACAAATGGTATCTAATTAAACTTAAGAGCTTCTGCACAGCAAAAGGAACAATCATTAGAGTGAACTGGTAACCAACAGAATGGGAAAAAATTTTTGCAATCTACCCATCTGACAAAGGGTGAGTATCCAGAATCTACAAAGAACTTAAACAAATTTACAAGGAAAAAACAAACAACACCATAAAAAAAGTGGGCAAAGGCTATGAACAGACACTTTTCAAAAGAAGACATTTATGTGGCCAACAAACATATGAAAAAAATATCATCTCATGCCAGTTAAAGAGGCGATCATTAAAAAATCAGGAGATAACAGATGCTGGAGAGGATGTAGAGAAACAGAAACACTTTTACACTGTTGGTGGGAGTGTAAATTAGTTCAACCATTGTGGAAGACAGTATGCTGATTCCTCAAGGATTTAGAAATAAAAATACCATTTGATCCAGCAATCACAGTACTGGGTATATACCCAAAGGACTATAAATCATTCTATTATAAAGACACATGCACACATATGTTCACTTCGGCACTGTTTACAATAGCAAAGACTTAGAACCAACCCAAATGCCCATCAATGATAGACTGGATATAGAAAATGTGGCACATATACACCATGGAATACTATGCAGCCATGAAGAAGGAAGAGTTCATGTCTTTTGCAGAAACATGGATGAAGCTGGAAACCATCATTCCCAGCAAACTGATACAAGAACAGAAAACCAAACACAGCATGTTCTCACTCATAAGTGGGTATTGAACAATGAGAACACATGGACACAGGGGAGGGGAACATCACACACTGGGGTCTGTTGGGATTGTTGGGGGCTAGGGGAGGGATAGCAGGAGTTGGGGGAGATTGGGAGAGGGGATAAACATTGGGAGAAATACCTAATGTAGGTGACAGGGGTATAGATGCAACAAACCACTATGGCATGTGTATACCTATGTAACAATCCTGCAAGATCTGCAGATGTATCCCAGAACTTAAAGTATAATTAAAAAAAAAAAGGTGTCTTATATCTGTGGCAGGCTATAATAGAATACATGTTATCCTTATATTTTTCTATTGTAAGTATTACCCTGCACACACATTACTGCTTTTATACACTGAAAAATAAGCATAATTAAAAGCACCAAGTATTGCTATCTGTATTTCAAAGTTTTTAAATCATGCAAAAAAAAAAAAATGGTAAGCTTATTAACTAAGAAGAAAAACCCCAACTGTCTGATAATTATCATACGTTAAAGACAATCAGTTTGTCTGAACCCTAAATATTATTCTTGAATAAATTAAGTTTGGAGTGTGTATATTTAATATATGATACTCAAGTTGTTTACTTTATCTAATCTTATTTTCTGAGTACAAATACAAACTTTTTGAAATGGTATTAAAAAGAAAATATTGGCCAGGTGTGGTGGCTTATGCCTGTAGTCCCTGCACTTTAGGAGTCTAAGGCAAGCAGATTGCTTGAACCCAGGAGTTCAAGATCAGCCTGGGCAACATAGCAGCCATCAAAAATAAAGTTCCCACATTACAAAGTTTAGATTTAATTGTCTCTACAAAAAAAAAAAAAAAAAAATTCCGGGCATAGTGGCATGCACCTGTAATCCTAGCTACTTGGGAGGCTGAAGTGGGAGGATATCTTAAGCCTGGAACTCAGAGGTTGCAGTGAACTGAGATCACAACACTGCAATCCAGCCCAAATGACAGATAAAACCCTGTCTCAAAAAAAAAAAACAAAACAACAACAAAACAACAAAACTTTAAAATTCATTTAATAATTCACATGAAGTTCAAAAATCTATAAGAAAATTATGTTATCAAAATTATAGAGAGAAGCAATAGAAAGATGGATCATCAATATTGTATGAACATTTGTTCATTGCATACCCGAACTTGTGTCTGTAAAAACGATGCTACTTTAAAGAAAAATTACTTTTTCCAGGTAAAACTACTAGTTAAAAGAACGTGAACAGATTGCTTCATGATATGAAAAGAAAATACTGTTTTAAAAATAATCTCTGCATTTGCAACTGGGGAGGGTTTATAACTACTAATGTTTACTTTCAGCTAAAACATAATAAGTGATGGAATTGCCATAAATGCTCTCCAGTGTTTACTATTATTGGCCATTGTTTCTTCCCTTTTTAATGTCTTACTCTTTTGGGTGGGTCAAATTAAGCTTCTTCAAACTCCATTTCCCCCCTTTGTCTTGTGTCCAATATTAACCTACATCTTTATTTTTCCCATGGTTCTCAGGGACCACTCCAGACAATTTGCTTCAATATAAATTGGGCCTTTCTTCAATGTCACATCAAAAACCTAGCTGCATAATTTTCATGGTTCAGGGCTCTACTCTTCATACTGAGATGTATGAAAACATCTTATTTTATATTTTACTCAGTGTTTTAGAAGAATTGATGCTAACTTCCCATCTTACGCTGTGAAATGTATAAATAATTCATTGTACTTATTAATGGATATGGGATCTTAAAGTATTGTCCTTTCCTTGAAATTGAACAGGACATTCCTTAAAATTTAGCGTGGTAATGGAAAAAAGGAAATTATACTACAATTAAGAATTTCATGCAAATATGAACCTTGAAAGGGCAAAAACATTTCTTTCACCCAAATATATGCTAGATTTTGATAGGATGGCTATACTTGGGAAAGGTTATATCTGGTTGACCATCTTCCAGACTCTGCACAAATGCTATGAATGATAATGATGGTTGTTGCCAAAGTCATCTAAAAATGATTTATAGCTCCCTTTCCCTCAAAAATGTATCAACTGCTTACTTAGAAAATTAGGTTTATAGCCAGTTATAGTATCAAATAACTTTTGCATAATTCTTCTATTTTTCCTGTACACCAGAACTTGGAAAATGTATATTTCTGCAAATGTTTATTCCCTTTTAAATAGGAAGGACTGAATATAATAAATGCATTTATAATCTTAAAATAATTTAAGCTTACTGGCCTCAATATTTTTATCATCATTATTATTACTATCATTATTATTATTATTATTTTGAGGCAGGGTCTCTGTTGCTCAGGCTGGAGTGAATTGTGCGATTGTAGCCCACTGCAGCCTCAAGCTCATGGGTGCAAGTGATCCTCCTCCCTCAGCCTCCAGAGTAGCTAGTACTGCAGGCACATGTCACTGCAGCCAGTTAATTTTCTTTTTCTCTCTCTCTTTTTTTTTCTTTTGGTAAAGAAGGGGTCTCACTTTGTTACCCAGACTGGTCTGGAACTCCTGGCCTTGAGTGATCCTCCTGCCTCAGCCTCCCAAAGTTCTGGAACTACTGGTTTGAGCCAGCATGCCCAGCCAATGTTTTTATTTATAGAAGGAGAATGTTAGGCTGTGAAACCTTAAAGACTCCTTTCAGCAAAACTTTTTTTAAGTAATTTCAGACTGAGGTAAAGGGAACTTTTACCAATAAGTTTCCGCTATTTGCTTTTATATAGTTCAAGATATTAAAGCTACAAAAGCATTCCTACTGCCTTGATATTCCCATTTGAGGCTATTCTAGCAGGAAATTAAATATTTCCTTGCAAAGGCATATTTGCTCTTTTTATTATTGCTATTGAAAAAACTATAAACACATGGAAAACATACTGATAAACAGAAAATTAGATGTTTAAATATAAAATAAGATCTAGATGATCAGCATTAGTTAACAGATACAGTTATACAATATAGTTTTATTTTTGGCATTGGAGAACAATATAATCTGTTTTTGAAACAAGGACAACTTTGTACCTATGCTCTAATAGGTTATTAAATTATTTTTATTCCATAATTGATAAGGAGAAGACATTTGGTGATATTGAAAACACTCGATTGAAGCTGATCACATTTGTGGCAACTTTTTCTTTTGATATGGCTGTGTTTTACACAGTGAAAGCACAAAGCCAAAGAAAACCCTTGCTAGGTTTTTGATTTTTAAAAAATAGTTCTCAACAAGTAAAAATATCATTTAAGAATAACATTGCTTTTTATTCAAATTCAAGAGGGATAAGTGATAGTTTCTAAGTTTTTCTTCCCATCAGTGCACTACAAGTGTACATGTTATGTTGGTAACTTCTTTAAGGTCGTATGGAAATTAAAAATTGCTGCCATAACTGCATTTATTAATATTTACTGCTATGGGTTGAACATATCCCCTTCAAAATTCAGGTGTTAAAACTCAATGGCCAATATGATGGAATAAGAAGTGTGACAGTTGCCAGGCACGGTAGCTAATGCCTGTAACCTCAGCATTTTGGGAGGCCAAGGTGGGCAGGATCA